>JAPDNY010000013.1:72309751-73619751 GCA_029375565.1 Gekko gecko | reverse complement strand
TCTGACAAGAGCTGTTCTTGAAAAAGGTCAGTTTCTGTCAGAGCTCTCTCAGCCCTGCCTACCTCACAGGGTGTCGGTTGTGGGGAGGGGAAGGGAAAGGAGTTTGTAAGCCACTCTGAGACACCTTTGAGTAGTGAAGGGCGTGGCATAAATCCAATCTCTTCTTCTTCTCTTCTTCTTCTTCTTCTTCCTGCCTGCCACAGTTGCAGCTGGCTTTCTGCCTTTGGGCCCTTGTAGCTGAGTGACTTCAGTAATACTGAAACGCAACAGCAGTCCTGCACCAGGCAGGTCTTAAAAGGTGCCTGATGAACGGAGCCCTGCCTTTCCCCTTCCCAAGAGATACAAAGGCCGGGTTATAAATAACCATGGCAGAGGCCAGAGATGTTCCCTCTAATGGCGGGAGGCCGTGTGCGTGTCGGCACAGCTCTGACCCTGGTGACAAAGGAGCAGATGCAGCCCTCTCACAATGTCGACTTTCTGGGCAGTTTCCAGTGCAGCCCCCGTGCCAAGCATCCTGGTCTTCCTTTTCATTTGCCTGTTCATTTTTAAAGCGTATAAACTGACTTTGGACAGCAACGTCCCCGGGGGCGTACATAAAACAGGAACATGACATTTCGTTGCTATCACCCAACAGCTGGTACATGCGTCCCTTTTAAAATTTGGGATGTTACTTGTCAGCATCCATATGAGATTCCACACTAGCATGATGCGGAGACCCTCATTTCAAAGGGGGCATTCAATCTATTCCTTCTGTCCTGACATGCGTCTGCTGGCGATAAGGGAACCTCCCCCCCCCCCGATAAACCAGGAAAAAGTTCTCTAGATAACGCACATTAATGAGGCTATTAAAAGAAAACGACACTTCGGTCCTCTATACTGTGAGCTGCCGGAAATAAAGAGCCTCTTAAAAGAGGAAGCCTTACTTGGCACGCGGAACAGAGAATCCCAAAGCACTCGGATGAGTAACGCATTTATCGAGGAAGACGCTTTCACAGGCTAGAACCTGCTTGGTCAAATGCCCGACGTGGGCGATTGGAGGAGCTGAAGCGGGCTTAACCCAGGAATGCCTCCGCCACAACACATGAGCTGCTCTTTAAGGTGCCAAAGGCTCTTTGTTATTTGGTTTTCGCTGCACGAGACAGAATGAGAGACCTATCCTCTTGACTTGCGTCGCGGGAGAAAGTGTCGGTCTACAGTAGAGGAGCCAGGTTTGATTCCTGCCGGACCTAAAGCCCAACAAGATTTCCAGGGTCTTTAGCTTTCATGACTCAAGACTCCATTCTTCAGATGCCAGAAAGAAGTAGAGCAGCGTTTTTTTGCTAAATGCAAAAGGTTAACCGACTTCCAGTTGTGCGACATTAACCTGCGGCAGCTTCCTGTTCACCACAAATGGGTTACTGCCCCAAGCAGCTGCTGCCATTTTGTATAGGATGGGTAGCTGTTGGGAGAGGGCTCACCACAAGATGACATCCCGGGCATTGCTGTGAGGAGTAAGTATGAAAGGCCCAGCGCTACACGTTGGCCAAGACAGACGGACGGACTCACCGACACAAAGAGAGGACTTTGCAATGGAGACAAAAGGGCCTGTTTCCACGGGGGCACGCGCTTTGTTGAATTCCAACTGCTTCTGTGGTATGCAGCCGTTCCTTTCAGCCGCAATCATCCCTGCCGAGTTTGTTCCTTTTCAGAGCTACATTCAATAGAAAACATATTTATTTTTCAAAGCCAAACGGTTAATATTACTGTAAAGCAATCCTTCCCTCGCTTTCAGAAGAAAGAGAAGGGGAGGGGGGTGCGGAAATCCAACTAGAACAATCAATGGTACATACTGTCCCAGCCCAAATGTATAAGGCTCCTTGAATAAAAGTGATTGTAAAAAAATACTCCGGCACATGTGCTCGGAACAAAATAAAGATGGAAACCTCCTTCAATTACACCCCCGGTCCCCTTCTCCAGGAAAATGATTTGTGTGCACGCACTGAATTACAAGCCCCCATGGGTCGTAATCTCAGAAACAGACGGCCTCCTCAATTTGGGATGCTTGCTAAAGAGGAGGCGGGCAGGGAATTAGCGCTCCGCCAGCAAGATGGTGAAAGGACGCGTCCATTAATCTCCAGACCTGCTGCTCCGAAGTCTCTCCACATGTGTTGCCCATACCCCTTCAGAGAACAAACGCTGGAATTTACATGCCTTTGGGGTCGCTAAAAACCGGGCCATGAGTGTCAGGAGTTCGTGCACGCCTTCCCTCCCACCCCAAGATTACACTGTAAACAGACTTTTTCCCCTTCTTTCTCCAATTTCCACCACAGTCTTCCTCCAGGGCCCCATGTCACAAAATGACCGCTCTGAGGAAGAGATTATGCCCAGTTTTGGTTTTATTTCTCCCTGGTGAAAAACACGAATCTTTATTTTCACACCAGTTTCTCTTCCTGTGCACTTAATTACTCCCATTAAAATAAACACAGGCTCAATGTTATTTCTGCGTCCATCGTATCGAAATGGCACATGATGTAAAAAGAAAAGGTGGAAGCAGAGGAACCATCCATAGCTACATGGGAAGAAAGTTCCTAACGCTGTGAGCGGCCCAGCAATGGAATGATCAACCGTGTCTGTGAGTATATGTGTGTGTGAATTCAACACTACCTTGTTAGGGCTGCCAACTCCAGATTGGGATATTCCTGGAGATTTGGGGGGGTGGAGTCTAGGGAGGGCAGGATTTGGGGAAGGGAGATTATATAATGCCGCCGAGTCCACCCTCCAAAGCTGCCAGTCCCCCCGTCCCCCCGCCAGGCAACAGAACTTCAGCATCTGGAGATCAGTTGTAATTCTCTGGAAGATCTCCAGAGAGCCAGTTTGGTGTAATGGTTAAATGCGCGGACTCTAATCTGGGAGAACCAGGTTTGATTTCCCACTCCTCCACTTGCAGCTGCTGGATGACCCTGGGCAAGCCATAGTTCTGCCAGAGCAGCACTGACAGCAACATAGGAACAAGCCCTGTTCTGGAGAGCTTGGTTTGGTGCGTGTTATGGATTGGGACTGAATCATTCTAGGTCTGTCACCCCAGAGACTGGTTGAGCTTGGAGCACAAGAACAATAGCCTACCAGGACTCTGAAAGTAACCAATCAAGTAGTAAGGTAAAGGTAAAGGTAAAGGTAAAGATAAAGGTAAAGGTTTCCCTTGCTTGAAAGCCAGTCGAATCTGACACTAGGGATGTGGTGCTCATCTCAGTTTCCAAGCCGAAGAGCCAGCACTGTCCGAAGACATTTCTGTGGTCATGTGACTGACATGACTAGATGCAAAGGCACACAGAACACTGTTACCTTCCCACCAAAGCAGTACCTATTTATCTAGTTGCAATTTCTTGCTTTCGAACTGCTAGGTTGGCAGGAGCTGGGACCAGAGATGGGAGCTCACTCTGTCATGCGGCACTGGGGTCTCGAACTGCTGAACTACTGACCTTCTGGTCTGCAGTTCAGCGCCTTAACCACTTGAGCCACCGCAGTAGTAATGTTATGTAAAGTAGTAATGTTATGTAAATGGCCTATCACGGGGAGTGGGGTGTGTTTCCGTGTGGCATTTGCATGCTATTTAACAGAGCCGAGGCTCTGGCGTCTTGCCTCGCTGAAATCACAAATAAAGTTGATCTGATCATCCATGGAACCCACTATTTAACAGTGCGTGTTCGGCAAATAGGCCTGGCCGACGTTTGCAGCCAGCAACCAGCAGCTGCAGTAGCCCTTCGAACAAGATAGCCGAAATTGCTGGTAAGGTGAGACACGGAAAACACCGGCTTTGGAGCGGCTTTGCAACCCGCAGCGTGTCGGCGCGATCAATAAAACATGAACAAAAAGGCCCCATTGCCGTGTCAATGTGTTTTGTCATGTATTTATTTTCATATACAATGTGATAATGAATATTGATTTGCTTCCTCCTGACAGATGTGTGCTTTAGGGATGTTTCTGTCGGTTGTTGTTTTTTATCTCCCTTCACAGTCTAAAGGCTCTGAGGCTCAGGAGAAAGCGCATCTTCTCGACTGAGGGAAAGAAAACAACACGCCCTCTTTTAACCTCTTTTCCCTGGGGAAGGAATGCAAGATTTGCCCACTTAAAAACTGATTAAATGACCGGAAGCAAAGAGAAGTACACTGTGCCGTGTACAAATTTGCACAGTGAAGGGAAGTAAGGGGTGGGGTTCCATGAGGATCGATATCGAGGCCAAGACTGTTTAATTTATTCATCAGTGATCTGGAATTAGGGGCGAGCAGTGTAGCGGCCAAGTTTGCAGACGACACAAAATTATCCAGGATGGTGAAAGCCAAGGCTGACCGTGAAGAGCTCCGAGAGGACCTCCACAAACTGGGCGAGCGAGCAGCAGTATAGCGAATGAAGTTCAACGTCGATAAGCAGAGCTTTCCCCCCACACGGGGGGAATGCGCCAGAACAGAGTCCCAGAACCTCTTGGACAAAATCCTTTTAAAAATGTTTAAACGTTCATGAGTTTTCAATATCCAGATTTGTTATGTCTGGGGCTCAAAATCGATGGACCCAGTTTGGGAACACAGAACAATAGACTGCTAGGATCCTTGTAGGAACCTATCGACCAGGAGTACCTCTGTAAATAGCCTATCACGGGTAGTGTGTGTGTGTGATGTGGTGTGATGTTGTGCACAGATTTAAGCAAGGCTTCGGTCCTGCTAGAGTTGTCTTTAGTCCAAGCTAATCACTGAATAAGGCATGAGCCGATCATTAATCGTGTGTCGAATCCAGCGTATCTCATAAGAACATAAGAGAAGCCAGTATTGAATCAGGCCAATGGCCCATCCAGTCCAACTCTCTGTCACACAGTGGCCAAAAACATCAGGGGCCATCAGGAGGTCCAGCAGTGGGGCCAGGACACTAGAAGCCCTCCCACTGCTGCCCCCTCGCAGCACCAAGAATAGAGTGCATCACCTGCCCCAGACTGAGAGTTCCCATCTATACCTTGTGGCTAATAGCCACTGATGGACTTCTGCTCCATATGCTTATCTAGTTCCCTCTTGAAACTGTCCATGCTTGCAGCTGCCATCGACCTCCTGTGGCAGTGAATTCCATATGTTAATCACTCTTTGGGTGAAGAAGGACTTCCTTTTATCTGTTCTAACCCGACTGCTCAGCAATTTCATGGAGTGCCCCACTGCTGGACCTCCTGATGGCCCCTGGTATTTTTGGCCACTGTGTGACAGAGTGTGGGACTGGATGGGCCATTGGCCTGACCCAACATTGGCTTCTCTTATGTTCTTCTGTACAGTCCTGGTCACCGTATCTCAAAAAAGACATCACAGAGCTGGACAAGGTACCAGAAAGGGCAACCAAGGTAATCAGGGGGTTGGAGCACCTTCGCTGTGAGGAAAGGCTGAAGAGCCTGAGACTTTCAGTTTAGAGAAAAGACTAAGGGGGGACACGAGAGAGGTTTATAAAATTATGCATGGGGTGGAGACAGTGGGCCAAGAGCCATTTGTCTCCCCGTCCCAAAATACTTGAACTTGAAGACATCCAATGAAACTGGTGGGCAGTAGATGCAGAATGGGCAAAAGGAAATTCTACTTTACACAGACAGTGATTCAAATGTGGAATTCACTGCCAGGGGATGTAGCGATGGCCACAGGAATAAACAGCTTAAAAAAGGGATCAGATAGATTCATGGAGGATAAGTCTATCCATGGTTACTAGCCAAGATGGCTGAGGGGAACCTCCACATTCAGAGGCACTAATCCTCTGGATCTCAGAGCCAGGAGGCAACATCAGGAGATGGCCTCTGGCTCTCTGCCCTGTTGTTGGCCCTCCAGAGGAACTGTTTGGCCACTATGTGAGACAGGATGCTGGACTAGATGGACTATTGGTCTGATCCAGCAGGGCTCTTCTGATGTTCTTAGGAAGGCCTCAGCCTCTCTGCCCTGTTGTTGGCCCTCCAGAGGAACTGGTTGGCCACTGTGTGAGACAGGAGGCTGGACTAGATGGACCATTGGTCTGATCCAGCAGGGCTCTTCTGATGTTCTTAGCAGGGGATGGCCTTGGCCTCTCTGCCCTGTTGTGGGCTCTCCAGAGGAACTGGCTGGCCCCTGTGTGAGACAGGAGGCTGGAATAGATGGACCAGTGGTCTGATCCAGCAGGGCTCTTCTGATGTTCTTGGGGATGGCCTCGGCCTCTCTGCCCTATTGCTGGCCCTCCAGAGGAACTGGCTGGCCACTGTGTGAGACAGGATGCTGGACTGGATGGACCACTGGTCTGACCCAGCAGGGCTCTTCTGAAGTTCTTCTGCCCAGTTGGTTCAGGGATGTACACTCCAATCTGGATCATTTTCATCCTGGCCTTCCCCCTGGGTTGCCAGCCCCTAGGTGGTGGCTTGGAGATCAGTTCACCTGGAGAAAATGGCCGCTTTGGAAGGTGGCATTATACCCCTTGGTCCCTCCCCTCCCCAAACTCAGCCCTCTTTCCACCCTCAAATCCAGGTATTTCCCAGCCCAAGTTGGCCCTACTTTCCCCTAAGGTTGCCAACTCTAGGTTGGAAAATTCCTGGAGATTTGGGGGTGGAGTCCTGGGGAGGATGTGGTCTGAGGAGTTGAGGGATCTCAGAGGACTACATTACCATAGATTCTACCCTTCATAGCAGCCATTTTCTCCAGGGGAACTGATGTGTCTACTCTGGAGTGCAATTGTAATTCCAGGAGACATCCAGGCCCTGCCTGGAGGTTGACAACCCAATCTTCTCTGAAGGAGTCAAGGGTGGTGTCTAAATGGTTCTCCCTTCCCCTGTTTTACCCTCAGAACTATGATGGGAGATGCTTGCGCGTTCACGTTTTCCCCATTGCACCACTATTGACAGCGCAAGAGCCCTTTGGTATGCTGAATGCACCGAGCCCAAGCTAATTCAGGCTTCCTTTTGTACGGCTGCAGCCGGAACAGTTGGCATTCAGGACACGGTTTCAGTGCCAGGGCTCATCTCATAGAATCAGAGAACCATAGAATCCCAGAGTTGGAAGGGACCCTAGAGGCCATCTAGTCCAACCCCCTGCTCAATGCAGGATCAGCCCAGAGCATCCCTGACAAGTGTTTGTCCAGCCACTGCTTAAAGACTGCCAAGGAGAGGGAGCTCACCACCTCCCTAGGCAGCTGATTCCACCGTTGCACAACTCTGACTGTCAAAAAGTTTCCCCTAAGATCCAGCAATACCTTCCCACCCTTAATTTAAACCCCTTATCGCAAGTCCTCTCCTCTGCTGCCAACAGGAACAGCTCCCTGCCCTCCTCCTCTAAGTGACACAGCCCTTCAAATAGTTCGAGAGAGCAGTTGTGTCCCCCGCCCCAACCTCCTCTTCTCCCAACTAAACGTTCCCAAGTCCCTCAGCCCTTTCTCACAGGGCTCGGTCTCCATAGCAAAGAAAAAAAGTGCCTCTGAACTTGTGCAGAATGCCTTTCACGATAGTCAGTCAGTTCAAGCCCTGGTCCCTTTCACTTTAAATATTCAGCCCTGTATATACACTTGATCTCTTCCTGGAGGTAAAATAGAGCCAGGCGGCTTGTCTCGGCTGTGAATCATTTCCCGACTGCAATGCTGTTTGCAGGCAGGCTTGTGGCGCTAAATGGGGCAGCGGCGCTTGTTTACTTCTGTGCCCCGTCTTTGTCTTTCATCTTGATGTTTTCTTTGATGCCAGCTTTATAGTGCTTCCAACGACTTTATCTTTCTTCTCCCGCTCTTTCTGCTCATATGTAGCTATGGGAACCGGCGTTAAATGTCCATTCACGATGCACGATCAAAACGAATCCTCGAAACGAAATGGGGAGGCTTTAAACATTAAGCACTTTGCAGACTTCCCTGCCCTCTCTGCAAAGTGAATTAGACTTTACCCCCTCACACCCCCCTGCCTTGGGGAGCCCATGAGGGCAGCTGGCACTTTCCCCTTTGAATCTGTTTTAGATGCCGGAGGGCAATGGGGGGGGGGGGCCCTGTGATGTTCACAGGGATGTGACCTCCACCACTCCCGAACGTCAACAGGTTTGCATTTCAAGGCCAAACAGTCAACTGAAGGGTCATTTGCATCTGTCTGGAAATCTATATTTGGGAATCTCCTAAGATCATAGAATCATAGAGTTGGAAGGGACCTTCAGGGTCATCTAGTCCGACTCCCTGCACAAGGCAGGAAATTCACAAATACACAAATAACGCCCACACTGACCCCCGCTCCACGCCCAGAGGGTGGCAAAAAAACCCTCCAGGATTCCCAGCCAAACTGGCCTGGAGAAAAATTGCTTCCTGACCCCAAAGGGCTTTTATTTATTTATTTGATATTTAGATTTATATCCTGCGCCTCCCCACCGTAGTGGGCTCAGGGCAGCTAGCAACAAGTTTATAGTACATTAAAATTCCAATAAATATACTAAAATAACATTCAATTAAGTTACGGTATAAAACACATGGCCGTAGTTCAAGGTGTACCATCATTTGAGTGACCACCTCCAGGTTCCTGCCAGGCTGTTAATCATCTGGCTGGTAACGACGTTGATGTTATGGCCAGGTTGGCGGTGGTGTTAATATTAGGGCCAGGGCTTAGTTTCATGTAAAGAAACCAGGTGTTTACGTACTACCCCTATGCCGATCCTAGGCTGCAACTCCCTTCCCTCGTTGTGTGTTCTGTTTTTGCCATGTCAAGCACCGTTTCCCTTGCAAGAGAAGACTTAGCTTATGGGGAAAGAGACAGGGCAGCCAGGCTGGTCTTCAGCAGAAGAGTTAGATTCGAATCCTGGAGCGCCTTGGAGACCGACAAGGTTTTCCGGGCAGGAGCTTTCAAGACTCAAAGCTCCCTTCGTCCGGGAAAGATGGAAAGCCAGTTAAAGGGAACTGTGCCGAACTTTAACTTCTTGGCAGCTGAGATCCAAAGTGTTGCAAAGGCTGCTTGCAGGACCTTGGATCCAGCTAGCTTCCCTAAATATCCCAAATTAATTAATGAGAGGCCATGCTTGCGGGAAAACAGCTTTGACTCTCAAGATCACATCAGTTTGCAGACTAGGATTGAGCTCGTAACCCCTGGAGGCTTGGACGGGGGGAGAAGTAACTTCGTACACGAACCCAGAAGTAACTTCGTACACAAACATGCCCCCCCCCCAGTCTAGGGATTCTCCAGATCTCCGTGGTAAAGACCATAGAGACTGGGGGAATTCATAGAGACTAGGAAGCCAGTTTGGTGTAGTGGTCAAGTGTGTTGACTCTAATATGGGAGAACCGGGTTTGATTCCCCCACTCCTCCATTTGCAGCTGCTGGATGACCTTGGGCAAGTCATAGTTCTGATAAGAGCTGTTCTTGAAAAAGAGCAGTTCCTGTCACAGCTCTCTCAGCCCCACCTACCTCACAGGGTGTCTGTTGTGGGGAGGGGAAGGGAAAGGAATCTGTAAGCTGCTCTGAGGCTCCCTTGGGTAGTGAAGAGTGGGGTATAAATCCAATCTCCTCCTCCTCCTCTCCTCCTTCTTCTCCTTCTCCTTCTCCTCCTCCGTCCTCCTCCTCCTCCTCCTCCTCCTCCTTCTCCTTCTTCTTCTCCTCCTCCTCCTCTCCTCCTTCTTCTCCTTCTCCTTCTCCTCCTCCTTCTCCTCCTCCTTCTCCTTCTCCTCCTCCTCCTCCTCCTCCTTCTCCTTCTTCTCCTCCTCCTCCTCCTCCTCCTCCTCCTCCTCCTCCTCCTCTCCTCCTTCTTCTCCTCCTCCTTCTCCTCCTCCTTCTCCTTCTCCTCCTCCTCCTCCTCCTCCTCTCCTCCTCCTCTCCTCCTTCTTCTCCTTCTCCTTCTCCTCCTTCTTCTCCTCCTCCTTCTCCTCCTTCTTCTCCTTCTCCTTCTCCTCCTTCTTCTCCTTCTCCTTCTCCTCCTTCTTCTCCTCCTCCTCTCCTCCTTCTTCTCCTTCTCCTTCTCCTTCTCCTCCTTCTTCTCCTTCTCCTCCTTCTCCTCCTCCTCCTCCTCCTCCTCCTCCTCCTGCTCCTCCTCCTCTCCTCCTTCTTCTCCTCCTCCTTCTCCTCCTCCTCCTCCTTCTCCTCCTCCTCCTCCTCCTCCTCCTCCTCCTCCTCCTCCTCCTCCTCCTCCTCCTCCTCCTCCTCCTTCTTCTCACAGAGCCACGGACATAGTTTCCGGAAGTGACATCACTGGGTCTGCATTGCATTCCCCCAGCATGCAGACATTTTCGCCTTCTGCAAGAGCGGGCAAGGGAGCTGTCGGAGTCAGCCAGAAACTTGGCAGGACTACGGATCAAGGCGGGTCGCCGCGTTGGTCTGTCTGTAGCAGTAGCAAAGAGTAAGAATCCGGCAGTGCCTTAAAGACTAACAAGAATTCGTGGCAGGGGAGGCGCTCTTGTGAGTCCCTTTCTGAAGAAGTGGGCGGTGACTCACAAAAGCTCCTCCCCGACTACAAATTTTGTTAAGTCTTCAAGGTGCTCCTGGACTCTCACCCTTTTCTGCTGGCAAGACTACAGCATCACTCAACTGTCAATAGTGTTTGTTTGGGGGGGGGGAAGATGTCCTAAGACCACTGGGGAAGTCTGCTAGGTTTGCCAAAACGCTTTCAGTTTCCCTTGGCACTACTCCTCCTTGGACTGCCAGGAGATCAAGTCAGCCAATCCTAAAAGAAATCCAACCCTGATTGTTCCCTGGAAGGCCAGAGACTGAAGCTGAAGCTCAAATACTTTGGCCACCCAATGAGAAGGGAGCACTTACTGGAGAAGACCCTGGTGCTGGGAAACACGGAAGGTCAAAGAAGAAGGGGACGGCAAAGGATGAGGTGGTTAGACAGTGTCATCAATGCAACGAACATGAAATTGAGCAAACTTCAGCGGACAGCAGAAGACAGGAGGGCCTGGCATAATCTGGTCCATGGGGTCGCGAGGAGTCGGACTCGACTGTGCGACTGAACAACAACAACAACTCCTCTGAAGTGTTGCTAAAGTAGAAACCTGGAAAATCCCTTTGCATTTCAGTTTAGGCCATCGTCTGCCAGGCCCGTAGCCAGGATTTTGTAATTCAGGGGGCCTTTCAATAAGTCAGGGGGCACTGACATCACAAAATAAAAAATGAAATAAAAATAAAATTTTAAAAACTCACTTTTGCAGCATTCCACTCTGCTTGCCTTCATGGAGAAGCAAGCCACACTTGGAGAAGGGGAAGGGGGAGTGGTGGGGAGTTTTCCAGGTAGCCCAGAGAGTTGGGGGTCCTCTGGGTGGCCCAGAGAGCTGGGGGGGCTGGGGGCTGGCAGGAAGTCGGGGGGGGTCCTTGGCAGGAAGTCAGGGGGCCAGGCCCCGAAATGCCCCGCTGTAGCTACGGGCCTGTCATCTGCCAACTAGCTCAGCATGTGTGGAATCTCCTTGAGAAACGTTGCAGTTATCCGGACTATTTTGGCTTCCTTCACAAACTGTCTTAGCTGCCCTGCGTCTAGATTTGTTCCGAATGTCACTTGAGACATATTCAGTGTTAACTCTTTTAAAAAGCAGGGAGGGGAATAGATGATGAAGCTGAACAAAAAACAGATGAAATCCAGAGTTCCTGTTCTCAAAGAGGATAGGCAGGAAACTTTGGGTCAGGAAGGAATTTTCCTCCAGGCCAGACTGGTCCAGGAATACTGGAGGTTTTATTGCCTTCCTCTGGGCATAGAGCTGCGGGAGTGGGGTGGGTAGCTATGAATTGCCTGCATTTTGCAAGGGGTTAGACTAGCGGACAGCGGAAGACAGGAGGGCCTGGCGTAATCTGGTCCATGGGGTCGTGAAGAGTCAGACTCGACTGTGCGACTGAACAACAACAACAGACTAGATGACCCTTGGGGTTCCTTTCCAGCTCTTAGGTTTCTATTAAAAAAAATTGCACATCTCCTCACGCATAGTGGAGGAGCAGGAAGGCCTGCGATAGTTTCACTGTGGCTATGCTGTAAAGACCTTTAAGGACTTTTGCTTCGGCTGCATTTCTCGGAACCCACTTTTCGGATTTCTTTGAAATCAAATCGCTCGGCTGTCGCAATATCGAAAAAGGTCAGCTTTACGCCATCTTCTTCAGGCTGTTCCGTAGATTAGATCCTGCAGGTCCTTCACCAGGGCTTATTTGACGAAGCCTCATACCAGTCATCTTTGGTACCAGCCAGCCTTCCCGGGAGATGCATTCCTCCTCCAGTTTCCAGGCAACATGAGATTTTTTGTGTCACTGGAAGCTCATATGGAAAATATATCGCAGCATCTCTGTGGGAGCCAGAGGGATAAAAGTTCAGGGATCATTTCGCCTGCTGCCTGACCCTGGAGTTGCCGAAGGTTTTCAACCCTGGTATCTTCCCATGAGGCATTAATTGCCCCCAGAGAAGGTCATGCACCGGGCAGGGAGGGGGCAGGCCCCTGTCTCTCCTTGCCTCCGTTCTGCCTCCCAAACAAGTTTGATGGCTCACAAATTTGGCGGGCGGGAGGGATTTGCACCCCTTACTAAGGGTGCAATCTGCCTTTAGATCCAACACAAGTGCGAATGCCTGATGGATCTAAAGGATGCAATCAGACAGCAACATCTGGGAAATGTTCCGCAGTCGTCGGCATCCTGTGCTGCTCCGTCATAGAAGTGGAGTTAAAAGACACCAGGGACAGTCTGGCTCTAACAGGTTCTGACAGGCCACGGACAGACTTTCCTGTCTGATTGCACAGGCCATCAGGAGGGTCTGATCAGACCATGCCGGCTCAGTGCCGTTCCCCCCCCTTCACAGTATGCGCATCATTGCATACTCCATAGGGGGCCCTCAGTGCGGAGGTGTGATTCTTTGTTTAAGCGCATGGGAAACAAATGACCAAAAACCCCCCGACTCTCCCACAGTTGCGTCTGATCACACAGCGACGGGCTGCACCCACAGCTACAAAGGGAGGTGTGATTTCACAATTGCGTGTCAAATTCCTCTGGAGGAAATAGCCTCGCTTCCCTTCCACTTCAACTGGCCCATGTGACTGCAGCCTGAGACTGTGTCTGAAGGGGAGGAGCTATGAGTCAGCAACAGAGCATCTGCTTGGCATGCAGAAGGTCCCAGGTTCAATCCCCGGCATTGCCAGTTGAAAAGGAGCAGGAAGCAGGTGATGTGAAAGACCTCCACTGGGGGCCGTGAGACCCTGGAGAGTTGCTGCCAGTCAGAGGAGATAAGATTGACCTTGATAGACCAAGACACCAGCTTTGTGTGTCCATGCGCCTGTGTCTTTGCTGTTTCTAAAGAGGTGTGTTTGGAAGAGGAAGCCCGTCCCTTTGATGAAGGAGTTCTGTGCTAGTAAAAAGCATGCCTCACGTCCAATAAAAGGCACTGGCTGCTTAGATGCTGAGGAGTTACAGCTTGGGAGCCCCTACCAGGCCAGGCATACCTGCTCCCAGAGATGTCCAACTTGCCATTGCAGGAAACAGAATGCAGTACTAGGTGGGCCTTGGGTGGGCATGTTCTGATCAGAAAAGGGAGGACAAGAGATCGCCGATCCAGAATTGCTCTTTCTTCTACCCAAATCGAAAAGGCCAAGTGTGCCCCATCACCCCCAGCCCACAACATCTGGGAGACCTCCTCTTCTGATGCTGGAAATGCCTTGAAAAGTGCAGGATCCCTAGAGGGTTCCCACAGCCCCTCCCTTACTTCTCTCCACACTCCGTATACATATGCATAGATAGACAGGGAGAGATGATGATGATGATGATGATGATGATGATGATAGATAGATAGATAGATAGATAGATAGATAGATAGATAGATAGATAGATAGATAGATGATAGATAGACAGATAGATAGATGATAGGTAGATAGATGATAGATAGATAGATGATAGATAGATAGATAGATAGATAGATAGATAGATAGATAGATAGATAGATAGACAGACAGACAGACAGATAGATAGATAGATTAGATAGATGATAGACAGACAGACAGACAGACAGACAGACAGACAGACAGACAGACAGACAGATAGATAGATAGATAGATAGATAGATAGATAGATAGATAGATAGATAGATAGATAGATAGATAGATGATGATAGGTGATAGGTGATAGATGGATAGATAGATAGATAGATAGATAGATAGATAGATAGATAGATAGATAGATAGATAGATAGATGATAGATAGGTAGGTAGGTAGGTAGGTAGGTAGGTAGATAGATAGATAGATAGATAGATAGATAGATAGATAGATAGATAGATAGATAGATAGATAGATAGATGGTGATAGGTGATAGGTGATAGATGATAGGTGATAGATGATAGATGATAGATAGATAGATAGATAGATGATAGATAGATGATAGATAGATAGATAGATAGATAGATAGATAGATAGATAGTAGATAGATAGATGATAGATGATAGATAGATGATAGATAGATGATAGATAGATAGATAGATAGATAGTAGATAGACAGATAGATAGATTAATAGATGATAGATAGATAGATAGATAGATAGATAGATAGATAGATAGATAGATAGATAGATAGATAGTCCCAAAGAGTGATTAACACTTTGAATTCACTGCCCAGGAGGTGGCGGTGGCTACAAGCATGGACGGCTTCAAGAGGGAATTGGATAAACATATGGAGCAGAGGTCCATCGGTAGCTATTAGCCACAGGGTATAGATAAGGGACTCTGGGGCAAGTGATGCTCTGTATTCTTGGTGCTGGGGGGTAACAGTGGGAGGGCTTCTAGTGTCTGGCCTCACTGGTGGACCTCCTGATGGCACTGGTCTTTTTGGCCACTGTGTGGCAGAGTGTTGCACAGGATGGGCCATTGGCCTGATCCAGCACTGGCTTCTCTTATGTTCTTATGTAAACCTCCAAGGATTCCCCAGCCACGGACCTGGCAACCCTGCTTTTCATGGTATATGTGTCCACCTTCCCTCCATGCGGCAGCACCAGAGGCAAAGGCTGCCAGGCTAAAAGCCGAAACCAACTGCCATTTCCAGCACAACAAATGCGCAGCCGCTCCTTGCCTGGTCATCATGCTGTCTCTGTACATCTCCATTTACAAGCGTGGCAGATGAATCATGAAATGTTTAGCCTAATGCGGAACGATCATTTCTTTCCAAGCAAGCCGTCTTTGGGTTGCCAACCTCTTCCGGATGGACCATTCGCCCACCTGCCCTTGCTGTGGTCTCTGATCCGCAGATAAGACTTGGCCAGGGCGCCGTGATAAATGCTTGCAAGCTTGGCAATCCGTGATGAAGAAATCGGGCTGTCAGCCTCATCCAAGCTGCCAAGCGGACGAACGCCCCTGCACGAGATTCCGGGACCGTGACAATGATAAAGCACAGAAGGCTCTCGCAGGAAGCAAGGGTCCATAAATCAAGCCGCCGATCAGTCTGTATCAACTATTTTGGCCCCTGGAACGGAAGGGAAATCCGGAGCACAAAGGAAACTTCTCTGTAGAGGGCCTGATGAAGTTGCCACCTTGGGTAAGGGCAGCACAAAAGGAATAGAATAGAATAGAATAGAATAGAATAGAATAGAATAGAATAGAATAGAATAGAATAGAATAGAATAGAATAGAATAGAATAGAATAGAATGTTAGAGTTGGAAGGGACCTTGCAGGTCATCTAGTCCAACCCCCTGCACTCTGCAGGAGCATGGCGCTTTGATTGGGACGGGACCCCTTTCAGGAGCAGTGGCGTCAAGCCCTGAACGGCAAGTTGCCTGGCCATGTTTGTGGCCCAGCTGACATCCGACATGGCAGATGGGATTTAAAAGAAGGTTCATCACGAGTGCTGCTTCAAAGCTGGAGGGCACCACTGGGCATTTGGTAGGGTTGTCCACTTGGGGTGGGGAAATTTCTGGAGATTTTTGGAGGGTGGTATCTGGGGAGGGCAGAGTTTGGGGAGGGGTGGGAGTGTCGGGGCCTCTGCTACCAGGCAGAATGGCTCTGTTCCCTTGGAATACAAGCCCAGGCTTGTCCAGCTGAGAGTTAACTGCAGCAACCACACCGACACCGTCTTGTGGTTAACTATGTACAGTTTATTTCCAGATATGTAGAGCTCATCAGCAAAGTGCTCCGCAATACACCGCATAAGGACAGGGGGCGGCCTCATATAGAGAAAATATGTATAAAATGTTGTATAGGTGGTATATTACACCGGATAAGCTGGCAAAATATGATGAGAAATGTTCTAATAAGTGTTGGAAATGTAATGCTAAGACAGGTTCATCTTATCATATGTGGTGGACATGTGAGGTGACAAAAAAGTACTAGATATGGGTGCATAGAATGACACAGAAAATTATAAAAGGTACTCTTTTGTTTAAATCAGAGGTGTTATTGTTGGGTATACTTCCAAAAGATGTACGGAGAGAAGAGAGATATTTGATAATATATATAATGACTGCGGCTAGGATTTTGTATGCGAAGTATTGGCGATCCACGGTGGTACCAACTAAACAAGAGTTGATTGAGAAGATAATGGAGGCAGCAGAAATGGATAAATTGACTTTGATGATGAAAGGACATGACGAATCAGCCTTCATAAATACGTGGCAACGCTTCTATGAGTGGTACGATCAGAGAGGGAAGGATGGAGAGAAACAATAAGTATTGAGTATTATTAATCTTGTATGTTTTATTATGTTAACCTAGAAATGGATAAGATAGAAAGATAGAATTTGAGGATACAGAAGTAAAAGAGTACTAGTAACAAGGGCGGCAAGGTGGGAGGAAAGTTAATCGGATAGATGGTTATAGAAACTGTATCCCCCCTGTGAATGTTGAGTGTGGTATGTTGTGTTTTTTGTGTAGTGTAATGTTGTAATGTTGTTGTCTTAAAAAAATTAAAATGCCTCTTTTAGGGGTGCTTAAAAAAAAAAAGGACAGAGGGGGATAAGATACAGAATACAAGCACATATATACAATGGACAACCAATAGGGTTGCCAAGCTGAAGTTACCTTAGAGCGGGGGAGTCCTGCGCCATCCCTGTAGGTTGTGCTTGCGTGCAGAGCGCATGCGCCACCACCATGACACCACCCAGAAGTGACGTCATCGTGTCAGGACATTGGGGGCGGGGCCACTAGGATTCAAGGGAAAACCATAGAGTTTTCCCTCAAGTCGAAGAGTGTTCCGCCCCCAACGTGGCCAGTGTGATGATGTCACTCATCATGCTGGGGACGTTGCCGGAAGGGGATGGAGTTCCCCCTGGGGCCCGGTTTTCTGGCGGCGGGTAACGGGCCTCTCGGGCGGGGGTTTACCCGCCCCCTGGGGGGACTTGGCAAGGCTAACAACGAATCAGCTTGCTGCTGAGTCACTATAAGCAAGGTTTTGCCAGCTCCTGCCTGAACTGGTCAGAACTGGCCCCTGTTGGCTGTCATCTAATGTCAGATTAGATCAGCACGATCACTAGCTCTAAAGTCTTCCAGGCCAACAGGGAGTTCAGCCGAGATTTGATGATGCCACAGAGTCCACCCTCCAAAGTGACCATTTTTATCCAGGGCAACTGATTTCTGTAGTCTGGAGCAGGGTTCCCTCTAAGCTGAGTGAGTGTGAGCTAGCTCACAGTTTTTTAGCCTCCAGCACAGAAATTTTTGCCTTAGCTCAGGAAGGATGGGGCTCCAGAGCAAACTCATTTGTGTAGCAGCCAAATCGCTTGCTCACCACTTTAATGCCGGTAGCTCACAAAGTAGAATTTTTGCTCACCAGACCCCACAGCTTAGTGGGAGCATCGTCTGGAGATCAGTAGCAATTCCAGGACAACTCCAAGCTCCACCTGGAGTCGGGCAACCCTAGCATGTCATAAGGAACACTTGACTCTGCGCCAGACACTAGCTCCATAGGGAGAGGTCTGAATTGCCCCATGTTGGTAAACCGGGAGGGACAAGCCAGTGGAAACCGGCTCCCATGAGGTTCTCATGCCAAACAGCTAATCCGGAAGGTAGACTGGATAAGGCCCAGTCAGTCTCCCTGTCTAAAGAGGATTCTTATATTTCTTGCACCTGGAGCAGGGTTCCCTCTAAGCTGAGTTAGTGTGAGCTAGCTCACATTTTTTTAGCTTCTGGCTCACTCATTTTTGTCTTAGCGCAGGAAGGTTGTCTCCAGAGCAATGTTCCCTCTAAGCTGTGGAGTCTTGTGAGCAAAAATTCTACTTTGTGAGCTACTGGCATTAAAGCTGTGAGCGAGTGATTCGGCTACGGCATGAATTAGTTTGCTCTGGAGCCCTCCTTCTTGGGCTAAGACAAAAGTGTGTGAGCCGGAGGCTAAAAAGCTGTGAGCTAGCTCACACTCACTCAGCTTAGAGGGAACACTGCTCCAGAACAACCTAATTTATGCAGGAGCCAAATCGCTCGCTCACAACTTTAACACCAGGAGCTCACAAAGCAGAATTTTTGTTCACAAGACTCCACAGCTTAGAGGGAACATTGCTCTGGAGACCTAATAAAGAATCGGCACAACAGGGCCACACAGAGCTAGAGATTTTGCAGTCCTGGTGGAACCTCAAGAAGAGCAGAAAAACCTGAAAGTAAAAAAAGAAGGGGGAGGGGAGACAGACAAATGCCAGTGATTTCTGTGGAGGCATTGGCAGAAAACAAACAAGCAAACCATGCTATGAATTCCAACTGATCTCCAGATGGAGACAGAGATCAATTCCGGGGGAGAAAATGGCTGCTTTGGAGGGTGGACTCTCCTAACCCTATTGAGGTCCCGTCCCTCCCCAAACCCAGCCCTCCCCAGGCTCTACTACCAAAATCTCCATGAATTTCCCAACCTGGAGCTGGCAACCCTAGAAACTTTGAGCCCTGAGAAGAAACTCTGGCCCGGTTGTCCCTTTCATGGCCAGAAGGAGTCACCAACCAGCCTCCTGACAGAAGCCTCAGCATAGGGAGGTGGCCCAAGCAATGCTCCCTCTGAGCTATGGAGTCTTGTGAGCAAAAATTCTACTTTGTGAGCTACTGGCATTAAAGTGGTGAGCAAGCGATTTGGCTGCTGTGCAAATTAGTTTGCTCTGGAGCCACCCTTCCTGAGCGGAGACAAAATTGTGTGAGCTGGAGGCTAAGAAACTGTGAGCTAGCTCACGCTCACTCAGCTTAGAGGGAACACCGGGCCCCAGGGCAGCTCCTTTCCCATTCGTCTCCCAGCCGTCCACCTCTCACAGCTTCTGTCAGTGGAGAGAGTCAATATGGCTGTTTTTGTTGGGTAATTTCTCAGTCCTTTTTGATGCCATGAGTCACTGTCGCTTGTTTGGATGCATTCTGTTCCCATTGCTGTTGCTGCTTTCTGACTCTTTCTGTTTCTGTTGTGCCGTCTGTAAATACATGCCATTTTTTACACAATCGTCACACGCGCACAAACAATAACTTTGAAAAAAAATGTGTTACTTTTAACTGGAAAGGTTTAGCACATTTATAAAATGGCCTGAAGATAAGGACTCGTGGGTTCATTCCTCACATGTGAGAAGCAATATCACAGTGGGGATTTTCAAATCTAGACAGCAGGCCAGGGAAATCTAGCCCTCCTTCCAGATCTTAAAGAGAAATAAAAAGAGTCTTCTCTCAGGATTCTCCTCAGAACATGGAGGCTACTTCCTGTCTCTCAAGCGGCGGCAGATTCGCCGTGAAGCAGACTAGGCACGAGCCTTAGGGCACCAGGGCCAAAGGGGGCACCACCAAGCTGGGAAAAGGGTGGGAAAAATGTAGAAAAAATGCCTTTCAGGTCATGCATATTGGAACTTTGATAGCATTTAACATGTTAAATGTATCAAATAGATGTGGTATTGCAGTTTTGTAGAACTTTATGTAGCCAAAGCTTGGCTTACTTTGTACAGTATATTGTGTGATCACAGGAATAAATGTTTGTATTGCTGCAACCTGCATGGTCTATCTAGTCAGACAGGTCAACAACTAAAATGGACTCTGGGTCCGTGTGGAAAGGAGGGGCCCCCCAAGATTGGTCAGTGCTGTTTAGGGCCCCAGGGAGCCTTAATCTGCCCCTGCTCTCAAGCATGTCTGTATCTAAAGAAAATAAAGAAAAATAAGGCCTCAGGTACTCATTGGAAGTTTTGACCATAGGGTTCCCGGTGGTTCCTAGAGCTATCCTTGTCACTTCTAGGTAGCTCTAGGAATAATCAGGAACTCCGTGGTCAGAACTTCCTGTAAGTAAACAAGGCCTTATTCGTTCTTTTTCAATTTTCCCCCAGATTGATTGCGCCTTCCCTCAGCCCCAGCTTCTGCCCACCAATCAGCTGAGCATTGGCATGGAAGGGCTGCAATCGTCTGGAGGTCTCTTGCCATAAGCAGGCAAATGGGAACCCTAACTATCAGAGAACCTGGCAGAAACTAGTTTGTCTTGCCATTTCCAAAGGAGTTTTCTTCATGTTATAATTGTTGAAACAGAAATACTGGCTATGATAGTGTTGGATCAGAAAGAAAGAAAGAAAGAAAGAAAGAAAGAAAGAAAGAAAGAAAGAAAGAAAGAAAGAAAGAAAGAAAGAAAGAAAGAAAGAAAGAAAGAAAGAAAGAAAGAAAGAAAGAAAGAAAGAAAGAAAGAAAGAAAGAAATGCCTATGCTGCAAGTTAAGCCTGATGGTATCAGTGCTCCGATTTCCTCAGAAAATATTGGCGGGATCTTGCTGAGGTTCTAGAGTTAATCTCTTCCTCTGGCCACCCCTCATCCTTAATCACAACCCCAGATGTACCTGCGTGCGCATCACGTTACAGAGCCTATAATTTAAAATCTATTAACTCTGAACACCAGTGCAGAACATAAACGTAACTAGCCTGGCGAAACTGCCGCAAGTTCCTTTTCCCGGTTTTTCCTATAAATCACCCCAGATAGGTTGGTGCCCAATCGATAGCAGAAAAAATTATACCACAGCATTAGATTTCATCACACACGACTCCAACTATTACTTTCCTGTCTCGTGGTTGGAGGAATCATGAAAACGAATCGCTTCCCACCGCTCAGGCGAAGTGTTTATGGGGCTCTATTACTGATACTGTATTTTTTGCTTAAAACCATCAATTAATTATTAGGGGTTTCTTTGCCCGTTACTCCTGGTCAATCGTTTTTCCAAACTGCTACATCACCAGAAATTTAATGGGATTTTTATTTAAGGAATTGATGATTCTGGGAAACCTTCTTTAGGGTAGGTTTGCCAGCTCTCCTTCTCAGTTTCTTTTCTTTACTTTTGGCCACTGTGTGGCACACAGTATCGGACTGGATGGGCCATTGGCCTGATCCAACATGGCTTCGCTTATGTTCTTAGGAGTCCTTCATTCTTTCACTGTCCCTTTGTATTTGAAAGATGAAGAGGAGCCATGGCTCAGCAGTAGAGCATTTGCTCAGCATGCAGAAAGTCCCAGGTTCAATCCCCAGCATCTCCAGTTAAAAGGACCAGGCAGTAGGTGATGGGACAGACTGCAGTGGCTCTGTGGTAGAACATCTGCTTGGTATAGGATCATATAATCATAGAGTTGGAAGGGACCTCCAGGGTCACTTAATCCAACCCCCAGCACAAAGCAGGAACTTCACAAGTACCTCCCTCTGCACACACACCCAGTGAGCCCTAGTCCATGCCCAGAAGATGGCAAAAAACCTCCAGGATCCCCAGCTAAACTGGCCTGGAGAAAAATTGCTTCCTGACCATAAAGTGGCAACCAGCATTTCCCTGGGCGTGTAAGAAAGGGCCACGAGAGCTGAGCACTGAGGCAACCCTCCCTGCCCTCCCTCTCATGATCTGCCCAAGTTCACAGAATCAGCATTGCTGTCGGCCATCTAGCCTCTGTTTGAAACCCTCCAAAGAAGGTCTCAGGTGCGATCCCTGGCATCTCCAGATAAAAGGACCAGGTGGTAGGTAATGTGAAAGGCACCCCGAAGAACTGCTGCCGGCCTGAGTAGACAATACTAATCTTGATGGACCAAGGGTCTGATTCAGTAAAAGGCAGGCTCACGCATTCCAAGAGTGTATCACATGGGTGGTACCATGTTGGTGGCCTCCATGACTACCAGCTCTGTGGCCAAAGACTGCGGGAAAGTATTGAAGATTCACTATCAGGTAACCCTGACTCACTCTATAAGTAAAGGTAAAGGTTCCCTTGCTCGAAAGCCAGTCGAATCCGACTCTAGGGTTGCGGTGCTCATCTCAGTTTCAAAGCCGAAGAGCCAGCGCTGTCCGAAGACGTTTCCGTGGTCATGTGGCCGGCATGACTAAACAGCAAGGCGCACGGAACGCTGTTACCTTCCCACCGAAGTGGTACCTATTTATCTACTTGCAATTTCTTGCTTTCGAACTGCTAGGTTGGCAGGAGCTGGAGCTAGAGACAGGAGCTCACCTCGTCATGCGGCACTCGGGTCTCGAACTGCTGAACTGCTGACCTTCCACAGCCTGCAGTTCAGCGCTTAACCACCTGAGCCACCGCAGCTCGACTCACTTATAGTAGCTAAAAAAACACCAATTCAAGGGAGGGATCAGTTCTCCCAGGGAGCCCATTTGGGTGACACCATTGTGCAGCGGCAGATTAACCATCAAGCAGACTAAGCACGTGCCTTAGGGCACCAGGGCCAAAGGGGGCAACACAAAGTTGGGGAAAGGGTGAAGAGAAAAAAAAAAGAATGAAGATTTGTAAAATAGATGTCGTATTGCATTTTTGCGGAACTTTATGTAGCCAAAGCTTGGCTTCGTTTGTACAGTATATATTGTGTTAGCATATGGATAAATTTGTGTATCGCTGCAATCTGCATCGGATATCTGGTCAGACAGGTCAACAACCAAAAGGGACAGGGGTCAGTGTGGAAAGGAGGGGGGCATCAAGATTGGTCAGTGCTGCTTAGGGCTACCAGGGAGCCTTCATCCGCCCCTGCCTTTGTGGCAACCGTTGGGTACGATCCAGCCAGAATGTTCAGTCTGGAGAAGAGGAGGTTTGAGGGGGACATGACTGCTCTCGTGAAGTATCTGAAGGGCTGTCCCTTAGAGGAGGGCAGCGAGCTGTTCCTGTGGGCAGCAGAGGAAAGGGCTCGCAATCATGGGTTTAAATTAAGGGCGGGAAGGTACCGGCTGGATCTTAGGAAAAACTAAAAATTGCTTTAGGCACATGGTGAGACCTTGCATTGAAATTAATGGGTCTTGAAAATGCTTAACTCTGGCTGGATAATTTATTATCCAGTTTAATAATGTATTTACTGTACTCGATGAAATCTCTTACCTGGCCACTGTTCCTCAGGTCACTCACAAAATCCCTGTACAAAAACAATAAAACGTACAAACTCCGTGGGGCTATTTTCAATAAACCAGAAGAGCCGCAGAAGATGATGGCACAGAACCAGAATAAAAAATCCCTAAAAATCTACAGCCAATAAACTGGGAAAATGAAAAAAAGCTTCTAGAAAAGTAGATGCCAGGTGAATGGTGTGAGGGCGACAGCGAAGGTTCCACCAAGGCTTGCCAACCTCCAGGCGGTGGCCGGAGATTTCCTGTAATTATAACTGACCTCTGGGCTGCAGAGATTGGCTCTCCTGAAGAAAATGGCAGTTTTAGAAAGTGGACTGTATGACATTATACCTCACTGAGGTCCCTCACCTCACCTCCCCAAACCCCAACCTCCTCAGGCTCGACCTCCAAAGTCTCCAGAAATTTCCCAGTGTGCAGCTGGCAACCTACTGCCACCACCCTCCAGGTGAGGCCTGGCGATCTCCTGCTTTCATAAGTGATCTTCAGACGACAGAGATCAGTTCCCCTGGAGAAAATGGCTGCTTTGGAGGGCAGATTCTACAGCACTGTACCATGCCGAGGACCCTGCCCTCCTCAAAACCTTTCCCTCCAGGCTCTGACCCCCAAATCTCCAGAAATTTCCCCATCTGGAGCTGGCAACCCTCATGCCACCTTGTGTCTCTGGTAGCCATCCATTTCACCTCAGGTTAGGGTTGACAGGTCTCTCCTGGCCACCACCGGGGGGGGCGGGGAGGGGGGTTGCCAGATCCAGGTTGGGAAACTCCTGGAAATTTTGGGACTGAGCCGGGGGAGGGGAGTGAGCTCAGTGGAGTATAATGCCACTGAGTCCAAAGCAGCCATTTTCTCCAGGGGAACTGTCCTCTGTAGTCTGGAGATGAGCTGTAATTCCAGGGGATCCCCAAGCCCCACCTGGAGGCTGGCATCACTACCTCAGGCCAAGAAGACAGAGACTCGGAGAGCAGGGTCTCTTAAAAAGATCTCAGCAGTTCAGATGGGCTCATATTGAAGCAGGCAGCCATTGCGATGCCTCCATCCCAGACCATTTGGGAGGTACTGTAATATGCCTGGCAGTTGTTCGACAGTTAGAAAAGATATGATGCTGATTTGGGATGCTAAGCTAAAATGATGACCCGTAACAAAACCTGAATCATTTATTCCGTTGTGGAACTTGTAGTTCCTAATTTTGGACTATCTGATAAACACATTCTTGGGTTCTTATTTTATGAATCACCTGAGTGGTTAAGTGTGCGGACTCTAATCTGGGAGAACCGGGTGTGATTCCCCACTCCTCCACTCGCAGCTGTCGGATGACCTTGGGCAAGCCATAGTTCTGTCAGAGCTGTTCCCTCAAGGACAGTTCTGGAAAGAGCTCTCTCAGCCCCACCTACCTCACAGGGCGTCTGTTGTGGGGAGGGGAAGGGAAAGGAGTTTGTTAGCCGCTTTGAGACTCCGAGTGAAGAGCAGGGTATAAAGCCAATCTCCTCCTCCTCCTCCTCCTCTTCTTCCTCTGGCAGAGAAATCCCAGCAAAAGACTTCAGCGTTGGTGTTGCGCAAGGGCAATGATCCTGAATGGTTCTGAGATGCTGCTGGTGCCGTTTCCGCAGCCTTTGCAGAGCGATCAGGTATGGCGTTCCTCATAAAGCAGAACCAGATGTTGCATTCTGTTACGGGCCCCTCTAATGTGGTCGCGGTTGGCATGTTTAAGACGGAGCCCAGCTGCAAGGTTATGAGTGCAGCAATCACTCTCGGCAGCCGAGAGATTAGAAGGCATTTTCTCCCTTTGGCATACCCCCATCCCATACCTTCTATTTCAGTCCACATTGACTTCAATGCAGCGGAGGAGTACTGGGATGGGAACTGTCAAGTGACACCAATAATATCTCCTTTCTCTCTCCCCTTTACAGTTTTATCCCGTCCTTCTTCCAGAGTGCTCCGGGAGGGGTACATGATTCCATCTTCTCTGTTTATACTTCTGACAGCTCTGTGAGGCAGTTTCAGCTGAGAGTGACTGGCCCAAAGTTGGCTTTCTGGCAGAGTGGAGATCTGAACCTTGAGCTCTCCAGTTCCCTTCTCTCCCTCTGCCATGTGCTGACGTTCACTCAGAGAAGAAGAAGCAGAAGAAGAGGAGGAGGAGGAGGAGGAGGAGGAGGAGATTGGATTTATACCCTGCCCTTCACTCTGAGTCTCAGAGCGGCCTACAAACCCTTTACCTGAGAGCCAGTTTGGCATCGTGGTTAAGTGGGCGGACTCTAATCTGGGAGAACCAGGTTTGATTCCCCACTCCTCCGCGTGCACCTGGCTGGATGACCTTGGGCAAGCCGTAGTTCTGGACAAGAGCTGTTCTTGAAAAAGAGCAGTTTCTGTCAGAGCTCTCTCAGCCCCACTTACCTCACAGAGTGTCTGTTGTGGGGAGGGGAAGGGAAAGGAGATTGTAAGCCACTCTGAGACACCTCTGGGTAGTGAACAGTGGGGTATAAATCCAATCTCTTCTTCTTCTTCTTCTTCCCCTCCCCACAACAGACACCCTGTGTGATAGCTGGGGCTGAGAGAGCTCTTTTCAGAACTATCCTTGAGAGAACAGCCCTGACAGAACTATGGCTTGCCCAAGGTCATCCAGCAGCTGCATATGGAGGAGTGGGGAATCAAGCCCGGTTCTCCCAAATTAGAGTCCACAAACTTAACCGCTACACCAAACTGGCTCTCCACCAAACTGGCTGAACCCTACAGAGTAACTCAGAGATCCCATAAAAATAGAGATGGATGAACCCTAGCATTGCCAACTCCAGGTTTGGAAATTCCTGGAGATTTGAGGATGGAGCTTGGGGAAGGGAGGTTTGGGGAGGGGAGGGACCTCTGCAGGGTGTATTGTCACTGAATCCACCCTCCAAAGCAGCCATTTTCTCCAGGGGAACTGATCTCCGTCGTCTGGAGATCAGTCGTGATTCTTGGAGACCTCCACTTGGTCCTTCCTGGAGGATTGGCAAACCTAAGAGAAGCCAATGTTGGATCAGGCCAATGGCCCATCCAGAGCAACACTCTGTCACACAGTGGCCAAAAAGACCAGGTGCCTTCAGGAGGTCCAGGACACTAGAAGCCCTCCCACTGTTGACCCTCCCAAGCACCAAGAAGACAGAGCATCACTGCCCCAGATATAAGAACATAAGAGAAGCCATGTTGGATCAGGCCAACAGCCCATCCAGTCCAACGCTCTGTCACACAGTGGCCAAAAAGACCAGATGCCATCAGGAGGTCCAGCAGTGGGGCCAGGACACTAGAAGTCCTCCCACTGTTGCCTTCCCCCCCAAGCACCAAGAATACACAGCATCACTTGCCCCAGACCGAGAGTTCCTCCCTATACCTGGTGGCTAATAGCCACTGATGGACCTCTGCTCCAGATGTTTATCCAATTCCCTCTTGAAGCTGTCCATGCTTGTAGCTGCCACCACCTCCTGTGGCAGTGAATCCCAGGTGTTCATCACTCTTTGGGTGAAGAAGGACTTCCTTTTATCCATTCTAACCAGACTGCCCAGCGATTTCATGGAGTGCCCACAAGAACCTAACCCTCTGGTTCTTGCCTTGATTTAGGTTTATCAGACCTAGATTTTCCCATTGAATCCCCACAGATGCTTTTTCAATCTGCAACCCGAGAGGTTGTGGGAGGGCAAGGGAAGTTTTTGGAAAGCCCCAAGGATCAATTTTACAGCCAACGCCGGGGACTACACAACAGGGGCAGCTCGAGGTGTTGGTCAGAGCTGTCTTGCTCCCTAGGAGGCCTCTGGATGGGGAAGGGGGAGGAGCTTTTTGACTTATTTTTTTTAAAAAACCCACCCTTAGATCTTGGGTATGAGCCAAAGGCCAAAAGCTGGGGAGGCGCAAGCAAAGCTCGGAAGCACTCCTTGCTGGTTTTCACAAAGCAATCAATTTGTAATTAATGGCATTCCAGGAGCTCCATATTTGCAGCCAGGGGGAAATCAATGGAGAGGAATGTGACAAAATGGAAAATACTATAAAGCCTTAATCAGTCATCTTCAATCTGAGCACCATGAGGTTCTATAGGCTCAGCCCACGTTCGGGGGAAGGCGGAAGTCATCTGGCCCTTCGCCCTGGGCTGCTGCTCCCCCACCCCCGTCTCAGATCTAGACCGGCTGACACATTGCAATGGGACGCCTTAAGGACTGCCTTAAGAGCTGCTGCAGAACGAGTGGGGAACGCTGCTCCTTCTAAGATGAGTTAGTGTGAGCTAGCTCACAGTTTTTTAGACCCCAGCTCACACAATTTTCGTCTTAGCTCTGGAAGGATGTCTCCAGAGCAAACTATGCAGTAGCCAAATCATTTGCTCACAACCGTAATCCCAGTAGCTCGCAAAGTAGAATTTTTGCTCACAAGACTCCACAGCTTAGAGAGAACATTGGTGGAGAACTGGACGTCCGTGGAAATAAGGGAGATCCTGTCTGTGCCCTGAAAAGATGCTGTTCTGGAGTAATGGAATCTGGGCTCGTGTGCCATAGAAGTCTGCTTTCAGGATATTTTATTCCCCCCCTTCATGTATTTTTCTGTTTCTCTACCATTTGGATTCTGTCATTTATTTTCTAGCCTTTTCTCACCCCAGGGTGAAGGTGCATGTCGTAGGGCCTAGAGCCCTCCGGGAGTTACAATTGCTCTCCAGACTACAGAGATCAGTTCCTCTGGAGGAAATAGCAGCTTTGGAGGGTGGCCTCTGTGGCATTATATCTTGCTGAGTTCCCTCCCGTCCCATATCCCACCCTCCCCAGGATCCACCCCCGCCCAAACCTCTACGACTTTCCCATCCCAGAGTTGGCCTCCTCTAAGGTGGTGGCAGCTACAAGCATGGAGAGTTTCAAGAGGGAATTAGATAAACATATGGAGCAGAAGTCCATCAGTGGCTCTTAGCCACAGGGTATAGATGGGAACTCTCAGTCTGGGGTAGGTGATGCACTCTATTCTTGGTGCTGGGGGGGCAGCAGTGGGAGGGCTTCTAGTGTCCTGGCCCCACTGCTGGACCTCCTGATGGCACCTGGTATATTTTGGCCGCTGTGTGACAGAGTGTTGGACTAGATGGGCCATTGGCCTGATTCAACATTGGCTTCTCTTATGTTCTTATGTTCTTATGTTAAGTAGTTTCTTCTGTTTCTCTCTTTGCTACTTCCAGGTCATATATCTTTAAGCAGGTTGGCCATGAAAGGGCAAACAGCTGCTTTCTTAATCTAGCACTGGTTTGGTGTAGTGGTTGAGAGCGCGGACTCTAATCTGGGAGAACTGGGGTTGACTCCCCACTTCTCCACATACAGCTGCTGGTATGACCTTGGGTCAGTTACAAGTTCTTTCAGAGCTGTTCTCTCATGAGCATTTCCCAAAAGAGCTCTCTCAGCCCCGCCTACCTCACAGGGTGTCTGTTGTGGGGAGGGGAAGGGAAAGGAGTTTGTAAGCTGCTCTGAGACTCCTTCAGGTAGTAAAAGGTGGGGGTATAAATCCAATCTCTTCTTCTTCTTCCTTCTTCTGTATAAGCAATCTGACCAATCTAGAGGCTTCAAGCTTCCTGCCAATCACAGGAGCTGAAGTTGCACAATCTTATCCCTTTGGCACCTGAGCAAGGCTTAAAAGTGTTTAAAAATCTGTTGGCGGGACCGTAGGCACAGAAATAAATTTTGGACAGAAACTGCAAATCAAATGAAGATTATCACAGGATTCGAAACATCTGTGTCTTTGGAGTAATTATTGGCCTGATTTACCAGTTAGAAACTCGGTTAGGGAACTGATTGCCCTATTATTAGCCACCGCTCTCAACAATTGTATCAGAATGGAAAGATTGTACTCCCCCGTTGATATTGGTCTGACATGAAAAAAATTGGGAACAGTACATAATGGCAGAAATCATAGACAGTATCTCTTATTCTGGCACTCCTAAATACCAATCCAGATTTGTAGCCACTTGGTTCCCTGTTTTACAGTATTTACTGGAACAAGAGGTAATCCCTGCAAATCCTCTTTATCAAAAATTTGTTTATTTTTAATTTGTTAGAAAAGATAAGGTAGGCAATTTTATGTTAAATTATGCTGTTGATGGGACACTGTCATATCATGCTTTTGGATATGTTCATAGAAAGTTCATATTCTCTCCCATTCTTCCAAATGTCATGAATAGGGATGGGCACACACTAAAGTTCATGATGAATTTTGGCCAGTTCATGGTTTGCAAATTGAAGTTTGTAGACAGTCAACCAGCATGAACTTTCCACAAACTTTCAAGCGGTTCATGGCGGTTTGTGCCAGTTTGTGAATGGATACATTTCCAGACAGACTGTCTCTGCTCAATATAAATGTTTACCAAATTTCAAAGCAAGAGGGGGGCGGAACGTGGAGGGCATGTCAAGGAGCGTCCAGGGGAGGTCCCCTGCAACATTTGATGTCTCCAGCTTGCACAGAATCCATCTATATATCTAATTCCCAAGGTGCACCCCGCATGCAGATATCTAAATCCGCACATCAGGGGCACCAGGGGGCAGGGAGATTTTCCTGCACATTTGGGACAATCCTCAGATGTGCAGAAAAATCTAAAAACTGTAAAAAACTTACATCCCCCCAAAAGTAAAGGAGCGTCCCCTGCGCATGTGCAGGGAACGCTCTCAGAAGGCTTTGCCGCCGCTGCCACAGGGAACAGGGGGTGGGAGAAGGCTTGGTGGGCTGGCCTTGCCACCACCGCCACTGGGGAGGGAAACTTGGCGGGCCAGCCTCACCGCTGCTGCCATTGTGGGGGATGGGGGAGGGAGAAAGCTTGGCGGGCTGGCCTTGCCCCCGCTGCCGCTGCTAGGATGGGAGGGGAGGGAGGGAGAAAGCTTGGTGGGCCAGCCTCACCACTGCCACCACTGGGAAGGGGGGAGGGAGGAAGCTTGGTGTGTGGGCTTGGCCTCACGGCTGCTGCTGGGGAAGGAGGGGGAAGGAGAAAGCTTGGTGGGCTGGTCTTGCCCCGCCGCTCCTGGGGGGGAAAGCTTGTGGGCAGGCCAGCCTCACCGCTGCTGCTGCTGGGGAGGGGGGAGGAGGGTGGGCCAGCCGCTGCCACCACTGGGGTGGAGGGAGGGGATGGAGACTGGGCTCACCTGCTGCCATAGCTCCTGCTTCCGCAGGCCGGAGCTGTGGAGATACTCTCGCGTGAGAATCGCGAATCCTGCCTCTTGTTCTATATACTCCTGAACCTCCTGAACCCATGCCTGTCATTTCCCCAGTAAGCACTTTCCTTGGGGCACCTTATTTGGGGGGCATAACTCAGACCCTGTAAGTCCAATCCTCACCAAACCTGGAGGACAGGTAGAGGAGAGTCAGCGAGTTTGATCCCTGTAAGTTTGGTGTCTCTAGCACACCGGGGGGAGGGGCATTCTGTCTTGTCACAAGCCTCATGACCCTAGCTGCTTTGTCTGGCTGCTAAAAGTTCATGATGGTCCTTGGTTCATGAACCAGGTATGCCGCAAAATGAACTGCATTTTCCCAGTTCGTGCCCATCCCTAGTCATGGAATGGGACTGGAAGCAACAAAACAGGCCAGCGCATACCGTGGGTGGGGAGTGTAGAAGGGTGCCATAGCAGTAAGGTTGCCAACCTCCTGGTGGGGCCTGGAGATCTCCTGGCATTACAGCTGATCATCAGATGAAAGAAATCAGTTCTCTTGGAGAAAATAGCTACTTTGGAGGGTGGAGTCTATGGCACTGTACACCACTTAGATCCCTCTCCTCCCCATACCCCACCCTCCCCAAGCTCCATCTCCATATATTCTGGAAATTCCCAAGCTGGAGTTGGCAACCCTCTACATAGCAGCGCTTCCTATGTGGGCAAATCACAATCACAGTTTCAAATTTTCATCAAAAAAGGCTCAGGGCAGTTCTGAGGTCAGAGCACATGTTGTTCAACCACCCAGGCTCCACCTCATCATCACTCAAAGCTGTGGTTCAAGCCCCAGAATCCACAACTGAGGATGCACATCAAAGTGGCACAGAGAGCCAGGCACCTCCTTTCCATGCGCAGATGCTGCAGCCACAGATGTGCCACTCCCCACTGACCGCTGTCCCTGGCAACCACCCTGGCTGGCCTCAGGATTAAGCATCCTTACCATTGTGCTGACTCTGTCATGCTGACCTGATTGCATGCAGCAGACCTGAGCTGGGTCGTACATGTGTGCACGTTCCAAAACAGTGACGTTAGCTGAACAAATAAGGCAACCTACTAACCAAGTTAGTTGTACTGAAACATTAAGAATGGGGGTGGGGGGAGATGAGTCAGTAAAGGTGACGTGGATAATATGGAAAATAACTGAAAAGACTCAATAGCTGTATTTGACTAGGCCTCCATGAGTAGAGACACCACCCTGCCAATAAGAGTCTGTATGGTCAAAGCGATGGTATTCCCAGTAGCAATGTATGGCTGTTAGAGTTGGGCCATAAGGAAGGCCAAGAGCCAAAGAATAGATGCTTTTGAATTATGGTGCTGGAGAAGAGTTTTGAGAGACCCTTGGACTGCAAGGAGATCAAATTGGTTGATCCTAAGAGAAATCAACCCTGACTGTTCCCTGGAAGGCCAGAGACTGAAGCTGAAGCTCAAATACTCTGGCCACCAAATGAGAAGGGAGCCCTCAGTGGCGAAGACCCTGATGCTGGGAAAGACTGAAGGTCAAAGAAGAAGGGGGCAGCAAAGAATGAGATGGTTAGACAGTGTTACCGACGCAACAAACATGAAATTGAGCAGACTCCGGAGCACGACAGAAGGCCTAGCGCAATGTAGTCCTAGCGCCTAGCACAATGTGGTCCATGGGATCGTGAAGAGTCGGACTCAACTGTGCAACTGAACAACAACAACAACTATGAATTGGTTATACGTGAACCACCACCCCTCGTCTTCTCACGAAAGGTCTGGTACATTCCTGCCCGGGCTGCCTTTCCCCAAAGGACTTGTCAGCTCCATTGCAATGATAGGGAAAGATTAAGAAAATGAACTGGGGAGGGAGGGGTCAATAAAGCGAGCTTTTGCCCAGGAAATAATGATCCCCGTGTGTTATCGACTCCTGGCCAGGGCCCGGAGCTTGCAGCTTGTCTCCTTGTACCCTTCTCGCCGCTGTCTCCCTTTGAAAATAACAAGGCAAGATGTTGACAGATTGCTGCAGAGGGAAATGCTTTAAGCTGTCAGTTGACAGGACTTAAAATTAATTTGATTGCGCAGGATTTATTTTTTAGATGAAAACGGAAATTTCACTCTGTGGGCTAGAGCCAGGAACCGAGCGAGGGAAATGCAGAGCCGGATGCCGGCTTCTCCCCGAAGGAGCAAAAAGAGAGGGAGAGAAAGAATGGGGGGGAAAGAACAGAAAGTGATGCCGGGTGGATCGATGGCTAAAGCAGACATTCTCAAATGCCACGATGGGGCTGCGGCATCCATCCCGGTATAGATTTTCCCCACATCCCGTGGGGCCGAGAAGCATCTAAGCAGGAAAATTCTGTACGGCACCTATGTAAGGCTGAAGGACTTGCTTTCTTCTAGAACATGGAGAGGAATTTTAGATTGCAGAAGATTCCATGTTAGACTGGAACCCCAAAAAGCTATTTTTAGTGGGCCCAAAGTATTGTTGTGCAGTTGTCTTCCTGGACTGGGATCCCAGGGAAAGGTATCCTGCAGAGCCCATAACAGGTATTTTCCATATTATTTGAGCATACCTTAACAGGAATGCTCAAAGTGCTCCACACAATTTTATTTTATTTATATCTCATTTCTTTCTCCTCAGCGGGGGCCGTAGCAGCTTCTCACATCAATGTCTTCTCCTCCACTCTGTCCTGATCACAACAGCCCTGTAAAGTAGGTTAGGGTGACAAAGTGTGACAGGCCCAAGCTCATAGAATCATAGAGTTGGAAGGGAGCTCCAGGGTCATCTAGTCCAACCCCCTGCACAATGCAGGGAATTCACAAATACCTCCCCCTCCACACCTTCAGCGACCGCTGTTCCACACTCAGAAGAAGACAAAAAAACTCCAGGATTCCTGGCCAAACTGGCCTGGAGAAAAATTGCTTCCTGACCCCAAAGTGGCCATCAGCATTTCCCTGGGCATGTAAGAAAGGGCCACAATAACTAAGCACTGAGGCACCCCTTCCTGCCCTCCCTCTCATGATCTGCCTAAGTTCATAGGATCCTCATTGCTGTCAGATGGCCATCTAGCCTCTGTTTGATAACCTCCCAAGAAGGAAAGCCCACCACCTCCCGAGGAAGCCTGTTCCACTGTCAGGAAATTCTTCCTAACGTTTAACCAAAAACTCTTCCAATTTAATTTCAACCTGTTGGTTCTGGTCCAACCTTCTGGGGCAACAGAAAACACCTCTGTACCAATCTCTGTACTTGAAGATGGTTCTCCTATCACCTCTCAGTCGTCTCCTCTCCAGGCTAAACATACCCAGCTCCTTCACCCTTTCTGTCTCCAGACCCCTCACCGTCTTTGTTCCACACATTCCAGCTTGTCTATATCCTTCTGAAATTGTGGTGCCCAAAACTGAACACAATACTCTAGGGTGAGGTCTAACCAGAGCAGAGTAAAGCGGTACCATCCCTTTGTGTGATCTGGACACTATACTTCTGTTGATACAGCCCAAAATCACATTTGCCTTTTTAGCAACCTCTTCACACTGCTGACTCATGTTCAGTGTACGGTCTACTAAGACCCCTAGATCCTTTTCGCACTTACTAGTGCCAAGACAAGTCTCCCCCAACCTATAATTATGCATTTGATTTTTCCTACCTAAGTGCAGAACTTTGCATTTATTCCCATTGAAATTCATTTTATTTGCTTTAGCCCAGTTTTCCAGTCTGTCAAGATATTTATTTATTTATTTATTTATTTATTTATTTGATTTATACCCCGCCCTCCCTGCTGAAGCATCCTGACCGTATTTGCTACGCCTCCCAATTTAGTATCATCTGCAAATTTAATAAGCATCCCCTTACCGGATAAGGACGAGCAGGTCAGTGCGAATTGTTAATTCACCCCCGTGAACAATGTTGTGCACTGATAAACTAAGAGCTAGATTTATTGAACTGCAGGCTGTGGAAGGTCAGTAGTTCAGCAGTTCAAGACCCAGGTGCCGCAAGACGGAGTGAGCTCCCGTCTCTAGTTCCAGCTCCTGCCAACCTAGCAGTTCGAAAGCAAGAAATTGCAAGCAGATAAATAGGTACCACTTTGGTGGGAAGGTAACAGCGTTCCGTGCGCCTTGGTGTTTAGTCATGCCGGCCACATGACCATGGAAACGTCTTCGGACAGCGCTGGCTCTTCGGCTTTGAAACGGAGATGAGCACCGCAACCCTAGAGTTCGCAACCCGGATTCGACTGGCTTTCGAGCAAGGGAGCCTTTACCTTTACCTATCCCTTCATCCAAATCATTGATAAAGATATTGAACAAAACAGGTCCCAGGACAGATCCTTGAGGTGTTCCACTTGTCACTCCTCTCCAAGAAGATGAGGAACCATTCACAAGCATTCTTTGGGTATGATCTGTCAGCCAGTTACCGATCCACCTAACAGTCATAGGATCCATTGGGTCCTCACAACAACCCTGGGAGGTAGGCCAAGATCAACCAGTGAACTTTCATAGCAGAACAGGGATTCAAACCCGAGTCGCCCGGATACTAGTCTGACTCTCTAGCCACTACAATACACTGAACTGGGATTCAGCACAACTGAAAGGCGGGCTGTGAAACCTTTCTCTACAACTTGATTGGCCAGTTCCCTAGCACTGGGGGAAAGTCCAGGGTTTTATATAGGTTATAAGTATTGATGTTATTCTAACAAGCTTTCACGACCACCCATCCGATGCTCTGAGAGTCACGAACATCTCCAGGCTGGTCTTCTTCATGGCCTCCCTTTGCTAACAAGAGAGAGATTTCATTGGCGGCCCAGACTGCTGATGTATTTATGAACAATTCTCAATAAATCTAGCTCTTAGTTTATCGGTGCACAACATCGTTCACGGGAGTTGAATTAACAATTAACACTGACCTGCTCATCCTTATCCAGTAACAACCCCTTCAGTGACAGACTACCGTGGCATCTCTCCTCCAACTTCTTCTCAAATACTTCAGATTCCAAAGCAGCTCCCCTCCCCACCCCATTGCATTGGGGTTAAGGCCTCTCATGGTCTGAGAAACAAAATCCCAGAGTCTAAAGCCACACTGATCACATCGGAAGAGCCCTGCTGGATCAGACCCATCTAGTTCAGCATCTTACCTCACACAATGGCCAACCAGTTCCTCTGGAGGGCCAACAACAGGGCATAGAGGCTGAGGACTTCCCCTGATAAGAACATCAGAAGAGCCCTGCTGGATCAGACCAGTGAAGGTCCATCTAGTCCAGCATCCTGCCTCACACAGTGGCCAACCAGTTCCTCTGAAGGGCCAACAACAAGGCATAGAGGCTGAGGCCTTCCCCTGATAAGAACATCAGAAGAGCCCTGCTGGATCAGACCACTGAAGGTCCATCTAGTCCAGCATCCTGCCTCACACAGTGGCCAACCAGTTCCTCTGAAGGGCCAACAACAAGGCATAGAGGCCAAGGCCTTCCCCTGATAAGAACATCAGAAGAGCCCTGCTGGATCAGACCACTGAGGGTCCACCTAGTCCAGCATCCTGTCTCACACCAGTTCCTCTGGAGGTCCAACAACGGGGCATAGAGGCCAAGGCCTTCCCCTGGTGTTGCCTCCAGGCTCTTGGATTCAGAGGTCCCCCTCAGTCAACATGGCTAGTAGATTAGGGTTGTCAGCCTCCACGTGGTGGCCGGAGATCTTCTGGGATTACAACTGATCTCCAAATCGTGTGATGTCATCCTAGCTGAAGCTGCCATTTTCTCCCACCGAAGCTGCCATTCTCTTCAGGGGAACCAATCTCTGTAGTCTGGAGATCGGTTAGATTTGAGTCCGGTAGCGCCTCAGAGGCCAACAATTTTTCAGGGTGTAAACTTCAGAGAGTCGAGGCTCCCTTTGTCAGATATGTCATATCTGATGAAGGGAGCTTTGACTCTCAGAAGGTCCTGCCTCAAAAATCTTGCTAGTCTCTGAGGTGCTCCTGGAATCAAATCTAGCTGCTCTACCACAGACCGAAGTGGCTACCCTCTGAAACCATCTTCAAGGAGGTCAGTTGTAATCCCGGGAGATCTCCAGTCGCCACCCGGAAGTTAGCAACCCTAGACTGGTGCCTCACCTCTGGCACACACACAACCCCGGTACCTATTTTCTTGGCGTCAATTTTATTGAGTTTGTTTCATTTTCCAGATATTTGAGGATGACTCGTTTTATGCTTTTCAACCTCATTATATGTTGTACACTTCGGTTTCCATTTTTGTTTTCAGGCTGCTTACTGTATGAGTAACTATTCTTTTCCCTTTGAGGTGGAGGACATCTTGGTGGGTGACTCCCTTCTCACCAAGATGTCCACCTTTCCTCAGAGGAGAAGGAACCTTCATGGCAAGCATCCAATGGTCCATTCTCCCACTGAGGTAGAGGATGTCTTGGTGAGGATGGGACCCACCCACCAAGATGTCCGCCTTTCCTCAAAAGAGAAGAACCCTTCATGGTAAGCATCCAATGGTCTGTTCTCCCTCTGAGGTGGAGGACATCTTGGTGAGGATGGGACTCACCCACCAAGATGTCTGCCTCTCCTCAGAGGAGAAGGGCCCTTCACGGTAAGCATTCAGTGGTCCGTTCCTTCAGCCTATACTACTAGGGCATCTTTAGAATAAGCCTGTGTTTAGTATGACATTGGATCTTATGCTGTGTCCTTTTATTGTTATCGTTGTTACTTTTATTTATTGCTACTTACGGTATTTTGCTACTCTGCTTATTTATTGTTTTATTGTTCCAAATGGTTCTGTGAACCTCAGTTATGAGCTGGGGGATAGAAGTGCTTTAAACAAATTAATGCATTCCAGACCTCTGATTCGAAGCTTCTTTTAATGCAGCCCAGGATAACAAGAGACCCCGTCATAATCTCATCAATTAGGAGTTTTATGAACAAGAGCTGTAAACAATATTGTTTCGACAGCAATCAATCCCGCTTCCGTGGCTCTTAAACCAGACATTATTCACCCGAGAGCCATCTTCTTAATGTGATAAAGCTTCATAAATTATCTAGCCTCCTCCGTCACTGCAAAATCTTTTTCCCAATTAAAAAAAAACAACACAAAAACAATAGGGTCCAATAAGTACACAGCTCCTGGAAGGCACGTATTCGAAGTTGCAGCATTGGGCACTGAGTCTTTAAAACTGTCATGCTAAAATTTAATTAAAAAAAAAAATGATTTGCAGGGCTGCTTAAAAATTAAACTTTTAATCCTTTACAAGTACTATTTTTAAATTCATAATCTTACATATAAGCCCATAAAGTCCACTGCATAATGTCATCTCCCCCCCCCACAACTGCTTGAGATCTCAGGTCCATGTGGTCCAACAGCTTGCAAGGGGTAGAAATCCCACTTCAACTTCTGTTGCTTTTTATGAGGGTTGGAAGAAGAAGAAGAAGAAGAAGAAGGAGGAGGAGGAGGAGGAGGAGGAGGAGGAGGAGGAGGAGGAGGAGGATTTATACCCCACCCTTCACTTGGAGTCTCAGAGTGGCTTACAGTCTCCTTCCCTTCCTCTCCCCACAACAGACACCCTGTGGGGTAAGTGGGGCTGAGAGAGTTCTGAGAGAACTGCTCTTGAGAGTACAACTCTGAGAGAACTGTGACTAGCCCAAGGGTACAACTCTGAGAGAACTGTGACTAGCCCAAGGTCACCCAGCTGGCTGCATGTGGAAGAATGGTGGATCAAACCCAGTTCTCCAAATTAGAGTTCGCCACTCTTAACCACTACACCAAACTGGCCTTATACTGAATCAGACCACTGGTCCATTAAAGTCAGTACTGTCTAACCAGACTGGCAGCAGATCCTTGGAGTGTCAAGCTGAGGTCTTTCACATCACCTGCTGCCTCATCCTTTTACCTGGAGATGATGGGGATTGAACCTGGAAATGTCTGCGTGAGAAGCAGATGCTCTACCATTGAGCCACAGTCACTCTTTTTTGTCCATGACAAGACATGCCCTACTGTTATTTTTGCTCAAACAGGTCTTCCGTATCTTTCCCAGTAGCAAAAGAAGACATTTCACCAGCATTTCCAAAGATAAATTCAAAGGGAATGTGGAGGTTCTCCGGATAATTTTGAGACAAGCAATAGCAGTTTTGATACAGCCTAAAATATTTTCCAGTAAAAACTCTGCAAATCCTTAAGCTGCTGGTGGCTTTCAACAAACGTGAACTCTGAAGTGGATTTGTCTGTTTCTCCCCTGGCAAAATACTGGAGTAATTCCAAAGGAAGCTAAAGGTAAAATCTGTCAGTGGGAAGGAGGAAGAGGTTAAATGCCCTTCTTGAAATGTTTGTGTAGCCACTCCAGGACTTCCATTTCTCCTAAACTCTGTGGTTCCTCCAGGGCAATTGATTTCTTCAGTTTGTAGCCTTGTAACGTTGTAACTCTGGAACGCGGAACCTCACTCTGAAGTTGGCGACCCTGCAGGTGGCTGATCTGTCTCCTACTTCCCAAGTGTAGAAATGTCTGAGGGCGGTGGAGGAAGCAGACCAGACTGCAAGAGAACCAGGCTCTCCTGTCTCCTTCAGGCTCGCGACTGGCCGGATGAGGCCCTTGCACAGGGTTGCCAGCCTCCAGGTGGGGCCTGGAGATCTCCTGGAATTACAACTCATCTCTAGAGTACAGAAATCAGTTCTCCTGCAGAAAATGGCTGCTCTGGAGGACGGACTGTATGGCATGATACCCTTCTGAGGTCCTTCTCGAAGGAGGAGGGGGAGGAGATTGGATTTATATCCCGCCCTTCACTACCCAAAGGAATCTCAGAGCAGCTTACAAACTCCTTTCCCTTCCCCTCCTCACAACGGACACCCTGTGAGGTCGTTGGGGGCTGAGAGAGCTCTTTCGAGGACTGCTCTTGAGAGAACAGATCTGAAAGAACTTGTGACTGACCCAAGGTCACACCAGCAGCTGCATGTGCAAGAGCGGGGAATCAAACCCGGTTCTCCCAGATGAGAGTCTCTGCTCCTAACTGCTACACCAAACTGCTCTGCCCCCAAATCTCCAGGAGTGTCCCAACTGGGGTTAACAAGTCCCCCTTGGCCGTCACTGGCAGGTGGGGGCCGACCCAGAGGTGGCAACCCAGTCTTTGCAATGTTGCAGCAGTTTCCTCTAGCTCCTTTCCTACCTGCTGGCACCTGCGGGGCTGAAAGGCATGGAAGGAAGCTGTCTGTCCTGCTGCAACGGAGCTCCCATCAGTCAGGGCTCAACAAGGGATCCTGCTGTTGGCGTGGGCGACTCCGCATGCCTGGACATAGTGGGTGTGGGGGCGCTGCCTCACTCTGAGAGTGTCCAGGTGTCATTTCCTTGAATGGGATGCCTCCCTTTGTCTTAATCTGGGAGCTGCTGTCTGCCCTCTCCTCTCTCTCCCTTTGTCCTCTCACTCTCTTCACATGGCCTTCCATGGAGATGCCGGTCTCTCTAGGTCCCTCCTGTTGAGACAGTGCCCTCCTACTCCCACACACGTGATGCCACACAACCTGGCCATTGGTGATGGGGAAAATACACTTTAGATGAGGCTTCTCTTTCTCCTTTCAATTGCAACCTGGAATGTGAACTGGATCTGCCAGAATAAATGTAAGTTTACCTTTTTTTTGCAATATACTCCTTGGGAGATTTATTCACTTTCTTCTGTATTCCATATTATTCTGGGACTGGGCAAAACTCTGCTATAGATTAACCAAAGGTCCCAATACCTGCTGGAGCCTCCCACCTGCCGTCAGTGTCTCTCCCCACGTCTGCCTGCTGCCTCTGCTGGCAGCAGTGAGCACTCCTCCCCTTTCAGCACAGGTGTTGTGTCCGTGGACTGCCACTAGAGGTCTATGTCCAGAGTCCCCTAGCTTGGCTCCTAACACAATAGGAGTCGAGGATCCTAGTCCACCTTTTAGTCCACCAATAGGGACTTTGGTGGGAGATTCAAACCATCCAATAGGACTTTAGGTGTGTCTGGGGTGGGTGCAGGGCTATTTTGGGGCAGGAACACACAGGAACGGAGTTCCGGCTGGCTCCCGAGTTGGCTACACCCAGCAGGAACTCATTAACATAATAGGCCACACCCAACAGCAGAAGCGCATTAGGATTGGTTACATTAGGGGGTGTGTGGCCTAACATGCAAAGGACTTCCTGCTCCAAAGAAAGCCCTGGGTTTTGACAACAAACAAGGTAAACAGAATAAGAAGCAAAAGGTGGGTGTTGGCTGGATGACCACAGTTCTGGTAGCATGGGGGTGTGGTCTAATATGGTAATGTGTTGTGCTGTCATGGGGTGTGGCCTAATATGCTAACATGTTTCTGCTGATGGGTGTGGCCTATGATGCTAATGAGTTCCTGCTGGGCTTTTTCTACAAAAAAGCCCTGGGTGGGTGTATATAGTTGGCCGCTGCCGGCCAGTCATTGTTCGTGTGTTGTACCTAATGAACGAGTCTTGTTCAGCCTGTCATAGTCCGCCTCTCCATGCATCGAAGCCAGTACTTTTCAGTGGGGTAGCAAGAAAATGCACCTCCGAACACCTCTTGCCTTGAAAACTCAACAAGGGGTCGCCATAAGTCAATTGCCACTTAATAGCACTTTCCTCCACCAACAGGGAATAAGGAAGGTAGGAGCATTCAATGCTCTGGCTCTCAACTGGATGGGGAGGAAGTGGTAGAGGGGCTGCAGTGTAGGGGGGTGGAGGACAGAGCAGAAGAGGAGATTGCTGCCTCTCCCCAAAATCTGCTCCTCAAGGGTTCAGAGGTTTGCCAACTCCAAGTTGGGAAATTCCTGGATTTTTTTGGGGGGGGGGGCGTGGTGGTGATTGGAGAGGGCAAAGTTCAGGGAGGTGGCAGGGACCTCGGCAGGGTATAACATCAAGAGAGTCCACCTTCCAACGCAACTGTTTTCTCCGGGGGGACTGATCTTTCCCGTTTGGAGATCTGTCATAATTCCAAGAGATCTCCAGGCCCCACCTGGAAGCTGGCAACCTATCTCATGCCTCTCTCACGTCATTGTAGAGCCAGCCCCGGCTGCAATCAGGGGGTAATGATGGGGACACGCCACCCCTGCCCTGTTTCTGTGGCTCCTAAATACAAGCAGTCACCTTGCTTGCGATCCCTGACTTCTTTGCCCTGAGCTGAATTTTGCAAAAAATAGACAGTGACTACAACTTGGGCCGCGGCATCCAAATGTTACCACGGGACTGAGCTCGGAGCTGGAGAATTCCGGACGGTTTCGACAGGATCCTCCGAATAATATAATAGGAGCCGGGAATGACAATTCTTCAGGGAGGACTGGAATGGGAGGGAGGTGGACAATGGCGGCGGCGCTCTGTGCAGTTCTTGAAAAAAAAAACTTTCCCAGGAACCCTGTCAGAAACGTTATCTCTGCCGCTGCCTTCACGCGCTTAACTCGAACAAACATGAGTGGCATTTGGTTGTGTTCCTCACCGCCACGTTTATCGCCTCCCCCTTCCCACAGAACTGTCTTTTCTGATGGAGTGTCTCCCTCAGCTAAAAGCTATCTTTTAAGATATTTTTTTTAAGGTTAGTGGAAATGCGCCTCACTTCTTTCTAAGCTAATGGCTCCTTTCTCCTCCCCTCCCCGCTCTGGTTCCTGTGCACACTTAAAGGGAAATGTTGGCAATTCTTATGCCCCGGGCCCTCTGATGTTGGAACTTTACACAGGGTACGGCGGAACTTTAGGTTGACAGCAACCTGGATAAAAAACTGTCTTTCCTCTTGAAACTGGGGCTAAAGGTGTGGAAATGGGCTAGGGTTGCTAGACCCCCTGGTGGAGTAGAGCTGCCAGGTCCCCAGGGGGGGAGGGCAGGGGTTTTCCTGCCAAAAAGGGCCCCAACCTGTCGGTCCAGATCTGGCCGGTGGGGGGAGCCCAACCCCCAAAGTGGCCAGATCGGGCCAACGTGCCCAGCATGATGACATCACCCAGAAGTGATGTCATCATGCTGGGCACATCATTGGTCACCACTCTAGCAACCAGCCTGAAAACTCTATGGTACCACAGAGTCTTTAGGCTGATTGCTAGAGCGTCACCCAGCGACGTGCCCAGCATGAGGACATAATTTCCGGGTGACGTCAGCCACAGACCTCCTGGACAGGGCGCAGGACTCCAGCTTGGTGTAATGGGTTAAGTGCACGGACTCTAATCTGGGAGAACCGGGTTTGATTCCCCACTCCTTCACTTGCACCTGCTGGATGACCTTGGGCAAGCCGTCGTTCTGACCAGGGCTTTTTTTGTAGAAAAAGCCCAGCAGGAACTCATTAGCATAACAGGCCACACCCAGCAGCAGAAACTCATTAGCATATTAGGCCACACCCCTGACAGCACAGCTCATTGGCATAGTAGGCCATACCCCTATGTTACCAGAAGTGTGGCCATCCAGCCACACCCACCTTTTGCTTCTTATTCTGTTTACCTTGTTTGTTGTCAAAACCCCAGGGCTTTTTTTGTAGCAGGAACTTCTTTGCATGTTAGGCCACACACCCCCTAATGTAGCCAATCCTAATGAGTTTCTGCTGTGGCCTATTATGCTAATGAGTTTCTGCTGTTGGGTGTGTCCTATTATGCTAATGAGTTCCTGCTGGGTGTGGCCAATTCAGGAGTCAGCTAGAACTCTGTTCCTGTGCATTCCTGCCCAAAAATAGCTCTGGTTCTAACAAGAGCTGTCCTTGAAAGAGCACTTTCTCTCAGAGCTCCCTCAGCCCCACCTGCCTCACAGGGTGTCTGTTGTGGGGAGGGGAAGGGAAAGGAGTTTGTAAGTCGCTCTGAGACACCTTCAGGTAGTGAAGGGTGGGGTATAAATCCAATCTCCTCCTCCTCCTCCTCCCCTTCTTCTCCTCCTCCTCTTCCTCCTCTCCTCTCCTCCTCCTCCTCCAAAGCTGTCATTTCTCCAGGGGAAAACAATCTCTGTCATCTGGCGAGCAAGTTTTAAAGGCCAGTGAGCCTCACACTGGGAAGGGGGCCGGTCCCGAGCGAGGGCCTTGCCTGGATTCATACCTCAACATCTGCTCTTTTGTGCAGCTGTTGTGTTTGCCTTGGGATGCCGGGTGCCTTTCCAGGTCTGTGTCGGCGTGTGGGCTGCCGTTGCTCGTGGCTCATTTGGAACAAATTAACAAACCGACAAACAGAGCAGAACCTTCTCCTGGTTTCATCAGCAAGCCTCGGAAAATTAAGAGCAGGAAGGAGAGGAGAGGAGCGGGAAATGAACCCTGACTTCGCCACCCTAATGGAATGACACCGCGGATTATTTCTCTGATCCCATTAAGGGTACAAATGTGTTTCCTAAACAGATATTGTAAAGTTGTTGCTTCTTTTTTAAATCACTTACTTTCCACTGATTTTTTTTTGGGGGGGGGAACAGGCTGACTACGATGCACTTTTTTTCCAGACTCTGTTGTCAAAAGGCTTTCCTGGCATTAGCGACTGTGCGATGAGGAAAGGGTCGGCTGCTAGATAACGCAGGCAAGGTTGCCCTGGCAGGGAAAAGAAAGTTAGTGCCCCAGTTTTTGCAGCAGGACTTCAATGGATTCAGTTTAATCTCTCCCCCTCTTCCTGCACAATGGGGTTGCCAACTCTGGCCTGGGAAATGCCTGGAGATATGGAAGTGGTGCCTTTGGACCTGTGGGTTGCCAGGTACTCCTTGGCAACTAACTGGCAGCGGTGGTGGTGGGGGTCTTACCAGCAGTGGGAAAGGCCTAGCAATGGAAAAGGCATTGTAGTGATGTCGCTGGCAACACGCTTCTGGCATATGCCAGATGTTAAATCGTTGCATCACTGCTCACTGGCAACATGGGGACGCTCTGGGATTTGGACAAAATTCTATGATAGAAGCTGTTTCTACCCTAGAGGTTTTGCCTAAATACCAGAGCATCCCCACATTGCCAATGAGGCAATGACATCGTTGTGCACACCAGAAGTGATGTTACCATGTTGCAAGCAATATCGCTGAGATGTCAGGCTAGGCCCCCCTGATGAAAGGTTACGTTCATGTCCTTTAAAATCTGTGGACTCAGGACATCATATTATTTTTTGAGCGTCAATTTTACTCAGCCTTACGCAAAGAATTGTTGTCATCTTTATTTCCTCCTAATTATAGCTCTAATAAGGACAAAGCTATTCAGTATTTACTCAAGGATGTTAACCCTAATATCACAGCTATAGTGGCCAAGTTTCTTGCCAAAGCAGCCAAAGTTAGATCCAGGGCTATTTTTGAGCAGGAATGTACAGGAACGGAGTTCCGGCTGGCTCCCGAGTTGACCACGCCCAGCAGGAACTTATTAGCATAACACGGGGGTGTGGCCTAATATGCTAATGAGTGGTGCTGTCAGGGGTGTGGCCTAATATGGTAATGAGTTCCTGCTGTTGGGTGTGGCCTATGATGCTAATGAGTTCCTGCTGGGCTTTTTCTACAAAAAGAGCCCTGTCTGTTGCCATTCTCATAGGAAGAGAATGAGCCTGGCTGGTTGAGGGAAAGCGAGGCCCTTGGTCACTTACCTGGCTGAGAGGTAACGGGACTGTGACTCCCCAGGAGGGGATGTAATTGATGGGGCACCGCAGTGAACAGCCCAGGGAAATATGAGCCATGTTTATTGTTGTCGTTATAACAGCCTGTCACTTAGACGGGCCTTGTATAAAATTTATACACTCTTAATTTAATTTTTATGATGCCGTTAATCTCCAAGAAGAATTAAAAAAAAAAAAAAGCGGCAAAGCCAAAGTCTTCTATTTCATTTGTTTAATGATGCACTGCAAAGGGGGAGTGTGAGAGCTGCCTAATAATTTATTGGAGCCCTCCGAGTTATATCGGAGGGCGTCTGGCAGCATCAACCAACTAACATGTCCAGAAATGCCGCGTTATCGTTTTTCCCCCTTGCAAAGGAAGGAATGAATTTGGTTACCTCATCACAGATGCTGATGCGGCCCGGGGAGTGCCCAGAGTTGCTAGCTCTGGGTTGAGAAACACCTGGAGATTTCAGGGGCGGAGTCCAAGGAGGGTGGGGTTTAGGGAGGGGAGGGACCTCAGTGGGGTATGATGCCACAGACTCCACCTTCCAAGTGGCCATTTTCTCCAGGGGAGGTGCTCTATGCTGCCTGGAGATCAGTCGTAATCCCAGGAGCTGTGCTTGCTCAGCCAGTCACCACAGTTACCATGCCCTGGAAACTGGATACACAGTCTGAAATCAAGTCAAACAACAGCGCAGAAGGTCAGAAAGCCAGGAAATCAGTCCAAGGTTGCAGGAGCCGATGCTACAAGCCATGGATCAGACCTGAGCAGACAGGATTGCTTCCACACTGAGGCAGGTGCATGGTGGTGTTTATGACTAGGTCCTCCCTTCCCTGGGAGGCAACCTGCAAAGACTCACAGCCCCTCATGCTGCCTTTGCAAGAGCTGCAATCTGGCACTCCTCCTTTGCTCTTGCACATCCAGCTGCTGGCATGCCCTGCTTCTGGGACACTCAGGAGAACTAGGTGGGGATTCTGGCCTTGGGGTGTCTCCACCAGAGGGTGCTGGGCCAGGCTCTGGATCAGTGTCTCCCTCTGACTGCACCTCCTGTGCAGCTGCTGGGACCTCTTCTCTATCGTGTGCTGTTAAGGGTTCCTCTGCTGGGCTGACTCCAGAGGAGGCTGGGTTGCTCCATGCTTCTTCCTCATCTGAGGAGTAGTCAGCCTCAGCAGAGCCAGTACCCATGACAGGAGCTCTCCAACCACCACCTGGAGGTGGCAACCCTAGTGCCAGAGAAGGAGGAGGGACCATCTCTTAAGAGAAAGTTAATGAGCATCCTGGTCCCTTACTGATGGTAATACACAGGTGGATCTCTATTGTAGGATAGGCATTTCCAGATGTTCTACTTTGGAGGGAGGCTTTCTTCATTGAATTCTGTGCTATGTGACCCCTATGCAATAGCAGAGGAACCTGCGGGGAGTTTTCTTGGATGGGAGACCACCAAGGAAGACTGGGGCTGCTATGCAGAGGAAGACAATGGCAAATCAGCTCTGGTCCTCTCTTGCCTTGAGAACCCCATCAGGTGGGATTTCATGGGTGTCACATATGGATGCCAGCCTCCAGGTGGGACCTGGGGATCCTCTGGAATTACAGCTCATCTCCACAGAGATCAGTCCCCCTGGAGAAAACTGATGTTTGGAGGGTGGACTTTGTGGCATTGTAAGAACATAAGAACATAAGAGAAGCCAATGTTGGATCAGTGGCCCATCCAGTGGACCAGTGGCCCATCCAGTCCAAAAAATACCAGGTGCCATCCGGAGGCCCAACAGTTGGGCCAGGACACTAGAAGCCCTCCCACTGTTGACCCCCCCAAGCACCAAGAATACAGAGCATCACTTGCCCCAGACTAAGAGTTCCTATCTATACCTTGTAGCTAATAGCCACCTATGGATCTCTGCTCCATATGCTTATCCAATTCCCTCTTGAAGCTGTCCATGCTTGTAGCCGCCACCACCACCTCCTGTGGCAGTGAATTCCATGTGTTAATTGTATGATCATCTTTTGGGTATGTTGTAGGGCTATCTTTTGGCTATGCTCCTGCAGAGTGCAGGGGGTTGGACTAGATGACCTGCAAGGTCCCTTCCAACTCTAACAAAACAAACAAACAAACTGAGACCCCTTAATACTGGTTTGCTGCAATCTCCACCATGCTAGTTTGTCTAGCCAGTGGGAAAAGCCCAACCAAAAGGATATCAACTCCAATTAGCTCCTCCAGGCAAACATCAGGGGAGAAAAAAATGGGATCCGACACTTGCACGGATGGCCGCGATCAGCCCTTTCCTGCCGTCCTGGTCCTTCAAGACATCCTTCACAATAGGGGACTGCAAGAAAAGAACGGTTGCGTTTCATCAGGATATGGTTTACCAGTTTGGTGTAGTGGTTAAGTGCGCGGACTCTAATCTGGGAGAACCAGGTTTGATTCCCCACTCCTCCACTTGCACCTGGCTGGATAACCTTGGGCAAGCCATAGTTCTGTCAGAGGTGTCCTTGAAAAAGAGCAGTTTCTGTCAGAGCTCTCTCAGCCCCACCCACAGCACAGGGTGTCTGTTGTGGGAAGGGAAAGGAGTTTGTAAGCCGCTGGTGAGACTCCTTCAGGTAGTGAAGGGTGGGGTATAAATCCCATCTCTCCTCCTCTTCTTCTTCTTCTTACCCCTGGCTGTGCCCACAAAAAAGTAAACAGTCCTGTTATTAGATTTTCTGCCCACTGAAACAGTATTTCCAGGGCAAAGCTTTTAAAGCACTACAGCATCCCAATCCGGCACTGGTGGCATCAGCACCCTCCCCTCCCCTGCAAGTCCTCTTGCTCCTGTTCAGGAGGCCTTTAGGAAGAGGTGATAAATGACAAAGAGCGTTTTGTCTTCTGTAATCCTGGTATTTTGCGGCAGAAGCCCAGGGATGGAACCCCCCGGCTTTGATGTCGAAGGATTCTGCCCCGCCCCTCCGAAGGGCTTCCCTTTCATCTCTCTGTTCTCGTCCCCTCCTTTAATTATATTCTCCAAAGTGTTTAAGCCTTACATTTTCTCCCGCTGTGAGTCTCATTGGATTCAGGGGGTTTATGAAAAGAAGACATTTTAATAAAGCATCCTGAGAAAGTGAGGCAGGCACACTCATGTACACACCCTCAAGGGTAGCCGGGTGAACACTGCCCAAACTGGCAATGTGGCATGGTGGACGCAGGTTCCTGAATATTTTTTTTTTAAAGGCCTAGAGCCAGTTTGGAGTAGTGGTTAAGTGCACGGACTCTAATCTGGGAGAATGGGGTTTGATTCCCCACTCCTCCACTTGCACCTGCTGATGTGACCCTGGGTCAGTCACAAGCTCTGGCACAGCTGTTCCTGAAAGAGCAGTTTGTGTCAGAGCTCTCTCAGCCCCACCTACCTCACATGGTGTCTGTTGTGGAGAGGGGAAGGGAAAGGAGTTTGTAAGCTGCTCTGAGACTCCTTCGGGTAGTGAAGGGCAGGGTATAAATCCAATCTCCTCCTCCTCCTCCTCCTCCTCCTCCTCCTCCTCTTCTTCTTCTTCTTCTTCTTCTCCTCCTCCTCCTCCTCCTCCTCCTCCTCCTCCTCCTCCTCCCTCTCCTTTCCTTCTCCTTCTTCTTGATGTTGTAGTTGCACTGCTCTGGAAGTGGGGGGTTGTGCAAATTCCTTGTGGCAGAGACTGTCCAAAATGTGCAAATGCTGAAGATGGGAGGGGGAGAAGCTGGGGGGTGCACCGGCTTCCAGCATAGGGTTGCTGGCCTCCAGGTGGGACCTGGAGATTGCCCATGTTTATGACTGATCTCCAGACTGCAGAGATCAGTTCCCCTGGAGAAAAAGGCTGCTCTGGAGGGCGGACTCTATGGTTTGTACTAGGTCTGAGATCCCTCCCATCCGCAAACCCCACCCCCAGTTTGGTGTAGGGGTTGAGTGTTCGGACTCTAATCTGGGAGAACCGGGTTTGATTCCCCACTCCTCCACTTGCAGCTGCTGGATGACCTCGGGAAAAGCCATAGTTCTGACAAGAGCTGTTCTTGAAAAGAGCAGTTTCTGTCAGAGCTCTCTCATCCCCACCTGCCTCACAAGGTTTCTGTTGTGGGGAGGGGAAGGGGACGGAGTTTGTAAGCCGCTCTGAGACTCCCTTGGGTAGTGGAGGGTGGGGTATAAATCCGATCTACTCTCCTCCTCCTCCCTCTCCAGGTTCCACCTTCAAAATTTCCAGGTATTTCCCACCGCCCAACCCTGTAGCCATGAAATTTCCTCTCCCATCTGAGGAGAAAGCAGGCAGGCAGTGCAGCATGGCAACAGACTTTCTGATGACATTACATAAATAATGGCAAGAAGCTCTACTGATGCATCTTGACTCTAGCCCTTCCTGGCAACTAACCCCCCTCCTCTACCTATATGTGAGGCTTGAGGGAAACTGTTTCTGGTTGCGGTCACACATGCGAGATAAAGCGGGGGTGGTGGTGGAAGCAAGGCTCCTCCCTCCAGAAGGATTTGACCCACAGTTGCATGATCACACCTCCCCTTTGAAGCTGCGGGCACAGCTCATCAGAGTGTGTGATCAGACGCAACTGCTAGCGAGTTGGGTTTTTTGGGGGGTGCTGTTTTCCCCCATACACTTAAATGAGGAATCGATGAATCACGCCTCTGCACTGAGGGCTCCCTATGGAGTTTGCGATGATGTGCATCCTGCGAAGGGGGGGGAGAAAATGGCATGGAGTCGGGATGGCCTGATCAGACCATCCTAACGGCATGGGAGCACGCTGGAGCGATCAGACATGGGAAAGTCCATCTGTGGCCCGTTGCAACCCGTTTGCTACCAGGTTTATGAATGGGATAGAGCAGGTTGAGAAAGAGGTACTTTTCTCCCTTTCTCACAATACAAGAACTCATGGGCACTCCATGAAACTGCTGAGCAGTCGGATTAGAACAGATAAAAGGAAGTCCTTCTTCACCCAAAGAGTGATGAACACATGGAATTCACTGCCACAGGAGGTGGTGGCAGCTACAAGCATGGACAGTTTCAAGAGGGAATTAGATAAACATATGGAGCAGAAGTCCATCAGTGGCTATGAACCACAGGGTATAGATGGGAACTCTCAGTATGGGGCAGGTGATGCACTCTATTCTTGGTGCTGGAGGGGGGTCAACAGTGGGAGGGCTTCTAGTGTACTGGCCCCACTGCTAGACCTCCTGATGGCACCTGGTATATTTTGGCCAGTGTGTGACAGAGTGTTGGACTAGATGGGCCATTGGCCTGATTCAACATTGGCTTCTCTTATGTTCTTATGTTTTCTTCGGTGTCTTTTAACTCCGCTTCTGCGGAGGAGCAGAATGGGTCGCCCGATGGCTGTGGGGCGCTTCCCAGATGTTGTTGTCTGATTGCACCCTTTAAATCCACCTGGCATTCGCGCCTATGCTGGGTCTAATGGTACGTGTGATCGCAGCCTCTATGTATCTGGCAAATTGTGCGTGCACATGAAAGCTTATACCCAGAACTGTTGGTCTCCAAGGTACCACTGGACTCAAACTTTGTTCTGTTGCATTGTTTATTGTATGTCTTATACTGCTTTCTTTCTATTGTTTGAAATTTTATAACCCATCTGCAGTGTCCATGAGAAAGGCAGATTACATAAACGTGGCTGCATGGGAGAGATTTCTATTAGAACTTGCTTGTTCTCCTGATGTTCTGGATGCCTAGTTTCAAATGATCTTACTTTTCAAAAGAAGGAAAACTTGACAGTCGCTGCAAAGCTTTTCATGCTTTTTTCACTGGGCTAGGTGATTAAACCTATGATGGTTGCCAGAGAAACCAGAAATGCTGTACAAATTTTATCAGAAAAAAAAGATCTTACATTAAAAAAATTCAGTGAACTGGGCAGATTGTTCCATTTAATGAGAAATTCTAAATCAACCCCCTGGTTTGTTTGTTTTGTGTTTTTTTTAATAACTTTTTGCAATTTTTTCCCAGATCCTAATTCTGTGCTACATTAAGAATAAGGCGAGACGGCCAGAAGCATCTCATAATTAATTGGAAGCCAAATTAGTATTTTTATCGGAAGGGGGGGAACTGGAAGAAGGAGAAGACAGCAGAGCTGAGTGGAGAGAGAGAGAGAGAAATAAAAATAGCTTCCCCTGTTGCCCGCGGCTACGTGTGTCGTTTATGTAAAAACACAGGTGTGCTCCTCGCCAAAATTCCATCTCCACAGGTAGCTAATGGTGTCACTCTCAAAATGAAGATTATATTAGTGGAACTGGATGCGATGATTTGATGGCCCCTTGTTTCCCCAAAGGGCAAACAAAATGGGAAAAGAAACCGAAATGGTTCTCACTATGAAGCTCCAATTATTCTCTGTTGACTTAGAGGGATGCACACTCTCCAGTCACAATATTCCGTCCCAGGAAAGAAACCTAGATTAAAACGGCTACATCCAGCGTGAATTAGATGAAGGGCAGCCCTGAACTGGTTGGCCCAAGCTAGCCTGATCTCATCAGATCTTGGCAGCTAAGCAGGGTCAGCCCTAGTTAATTCTTAGATGGAAGAAGGAGGAGAGGAGAAGAAGAGGAGAAGAAGAGGAGAAGGAGAAGAAAATATGTGCATTGCAAGGTCATTATAGTCATTATAGGGTTAATGTGTTTGCCTTGTGTGCTGTTGTTTAGCCTGACCTGGAAGGTAACCTGGCACAAAGCCAATGGGTGAGAAAGCCCAGGAAACTGGAGCCTATTTACTAACAATCATTGGTTAATGTATTCAGGTGATTTCCTTCTTGGTCAAGAAGGTCAAGAAGAAAGAAGAATCTCCATTACCGACTGTGTGGTCAGTCAGCCTGTTGTACTTTTAACAGTAAGGATGTAGTCTTAAGCGTTCATTGCTTTGTAGATTTCCTGTGTACCTTTCCCTTTAGAAATAAAGATTTTTACATAGCAAGAATGGCTGAGTTCAGACTGGCAATTTGCCCCACTATAGCCATGTTTCAGCCACGTTTCCCAAGCGGATTAAAGGGGGTGTTCACACAGGCACATCTGCCTGGCGTTCCCCACCCGTAGGCAACCCGTGCTGTTCTGCTTCGATCCCGGGATTAAAAGATACCTGTTGAAAGTGGTAGCAAATCCTGGAGAGTGCCTTTATCTCGCTGCTTTCTGCTTCCTGGAAGTGTGAACGCTCAGCCGAAAAGCCGGGAGCAACCCGTGTTGCACATAAGGCAGCAGCAGGGCTATTTTTGGGCAGGAACGCACAAGAACGGAGTTTCGGCTGGCTCCTGAGTTGGTCATGCCCAGCTGGGACTCATTAGCATAATAGGCCACACCCAACAGCAGAAACTTATCAGGATTGGCTACATTAGGGCTGTGTGGCCCGACATGCAAAGGAGTTCCTGCTCCAAAAAAAGCCCTGGGGTTTTGACAACAAACAAGGTAAACAGAATAAGAAGCAAAAAGGTGGGTGTGGCTGGATGACCACACTTCTGGTGACATGGGGTGTGGCCTAATATGCTAATGAGCTGTGCTGTCAGGGGTGTGGCCTAATAAGCTAATTAGTTTCTGCTTAGTTTCTGGGTGTGGCCTATGATGCTAATGAGTCCCTGCTGGGCTTTTTCTACCAAAAAAAGCCCTGGGCAGCAGCGATATGATTGGCTGTCAGCACTTTCCACCACCGTGACCACCATGTGGAAATGGCTATAATCCAATCTGTTTGGAACCATCCTGCTCTTCTCCTTCCTCTTATTTTCTACTGAGCATTTATTGGGGTTGGCCAACATCCCAGCCTGAGGAGCTTGTTCATAGTGCTCTTTAACTTGCCAGACCCTGGAAACACGTTGCTAGGATATGGCAGGATGAGCTCCTTAATCACCTAGTGGTGATCTGGAGGTGAGTATGGAAAATGCCCAGCAGTTGCCTAGCAATGGCAACACACTTTGGCTTCCCACTAGGTGAAGACAGCAGTGGGTAGAATACGTGGGTTGTCAGGGGTGGTGGAACTCCAAGCACGGGTTTATGGTGAGGGGAGAGAGAGAGAGAGTCCATCTCCAGAGTACAATTAATGTTTAGCCCTGGTCCCATCTAGTCCTAAATTATTGTTCAGTTGGCAGCTGTGTCGAAGACTCTGCTGTCAACAACATGCATGACGTACAACCCACACCCCAAAGGAGAATTTAGCAGGATGTATTTCCAGTTAAGCGGCGGTTAGAGGCAATGCTTTTGCATCTCTTTGCCTTCCATTAGCTGAAAGACTCTGCCTTTTGCATAGACAGATGATTTTATGATGTCTGCAATTTGTGTTTTCATGTATTTTAACCTTTTAATGTAAGCCGCCCTGAGCCTGCCTGGAGGGAAGGGCGGGATATCTCTCCTTATATATAATTGAATAGTGCGGTGGCACTTTCTGAACATTCCACATGCTCTTAAATCAATTGGCTCCATGATGTGTCACTCAGAAGCTGTCCCTATCCACTGGCTGCGTTGCCTGAGTCTCATCTCCAACATTCTAAACAGTTTGCTGTTCCTCTCCTCCCCCCATAGCCAGTAAGAACACAGAGGTCGTTTGCATATGTGTCCTGATTGGCCTTTGCCTCTAACATTCTAAACAGTTTGCTGTTGCTGTTGGGAATCATTGAATGTGTCCTGAGGTAAAATACATACCCCATTCTTCCCTTAAACAGTCACTGGAGTTGCCAATCTCCCTGTGGGGCCTGGAGATCTCCTAGAAATCACCTTGTTCCGCAGCCACAGCACATCATTTCCCCTACAGAAAATTTCCCAACCATTACAACTGATCTCTAGATGACCAAGGTCAGTTCTCCTGGAGACAATGGCTCCTTTAGGCAGTGGGATCTATGGCATTATACCCTGCTGAAGTCCATCTGCACTCCAAACCCTGCCCTCCTCAGGCTCCACCCCCAAAATCTTCACATATTTCCCAACCCAAGGTTGGCGACCCTGTAACTGGCTATGGAACTGCTTTCCAGATCCTTGAAACCCAGAAGACATGGCATAGGAGGAGGTGCTTTTCTACCTAAGCTTCCACTGCATAGCCTCAAATCAACATAAGTCAGGGGTGGTGGGAACCATACCTGTTACCATGCAGCTCTCCTCCCATACTACCCACTTGGGGCAGCAAAATGACTTGAGACTGCCCTGCCTTACAGCTAAGCAGAAGGAAATAAAAATGGCTTGCCTCCCTCTATTTCCACCTTCCCTCTGCCTCCCCATCAGCCACAGCTGGGACGCTCACCTGGAGCTTCCTGCTAGAGCTCATTGTATTTCTTCCCACAACGAGCCTTGCTCCTAGTAAATCTAAATAAATAAATAAATAGACTTCAGGCTGATCTTTGTCCAGAAATGGCTAGATTTTCTGCAGGGAAGATTCCATTCTGCACACCATAAATAAAAACAGTGTTTATGACAGAAGAAAGAAAAATGAGAGGGGCTGTGGGTTGTGGCTCTGTGGCAGAGCATTTGCCTTGCATGCCGAAGGTTCCAGATTCAATCCCTGGCATCTCCAGCTGGAAGGATCTGGTAGCAGGTGATGTGAAAGATGCTCAGCCTGAGACCCTGGAGAGCTGGTGCTAGTCTGAGTGGATATTACTGACCTCGATGGACCGATGGTCTGATTCAGCATAAGGCATCTTCATGTGTTCATGCATGTTCAGAGAGAGAGAGTTCAACATCAGCTTCATCTGCCTTCTTCAAAACTCCACTGAAAATCTCCCATTTAATGAAAGTAGTGGGGAGGGAGGGGCCGTGGCTCAGTGGTACAGCCTCTGCTTGGCATGCAGAAGGTCCCTGGTTCAACCCCTGGCATCTCCATTCAAAAGGATCAGGGAGCAGGTGATATCAAAGACCTCTGCCTGAGACCCTGGAGTGCCGCTGCCAGTCTGAGTAAACAATACTGACCTCAATGGACCAATGTTCTGATTTAGCAGAAGGCAGCTTCAAGCATCCTCGTGTCTGTTAGAGGGAGTTTTGGGAAGCACCATCAATGTTTCTTTTTAATCCTGTCTGATTGCACTTAATTACGTTTGGAACTGGAGCATGAAGAAGACTCTTAAAGGATCATCATATCCCACGTAAACGTTCCTCTACATTAAACCCCTCTTTAGAGATGTCTCTTTGCAGACCTCACCATTGGGGTCCTGGTGGTGTCCATGAGAGACAGGCATTTTGATAGCAGCGTTCCTGCCCAAGGGATGTCCCGCTAGACCTTCCTTGACAATGTTCTGATTGCAGCTGAAGATGGTCTTTTGTCTAAGGGCCTTTGAAGTTTAAAACTGGGTTCTTGGCTCTTTGACCTGCGGCTGTTTTCAAGCAGATGGCTAGTTTTGTTTTGCTCTCAGGTAGCCTAGACCAGCCCAGTCTTGTCAGGTCTCAGAAGCTAAGCAGGGTCAACCCTGGTTGGTACTTGGATGGGAGACCACCAAGGAAATCCAGGGTCATAATGCAGAGACAGAGGAGACCTCTGTTTGTCTCTTGCCTGGACCTGGATGGCCCAGGCCAGCCCAGTCTTGTCAGATCTCCGAAGCTAAGCCGGGTCAGCCCTGGTTGGTTGTGGTACTTGGATGGGAGACCACCAAGGAAGTCCAGGGTTGCTAGGCATAAGCTGGCTGCAACTTGATGGGGGGGAAAAGCAACCACAAAAAGAGAGAGACTTGTGATATTCATATTTTTAGAGTCTCTGGTGGTGATCTGCAGAAATGTGAAGGGAGGAGAATATAGCGGGGACGGGACGGATGGACGGACGACCAGCCGCTTGAGAAGAGATGGTATGATTCAGCTGCTTCCCACATGCTTTGGAGAAAACATTTCTTGTTGTACCTAATTGCTTATTAGTGGCTTCATCATTGACCAGCTTATACCAAAGAAGATGGGTACAATTAAATATTACACTTGAACCCAGTAGGGATGGGGGTTCCCACAGCTGACTTGTGGGACACATAACCTCAGGAAACTCTGGTTCTCATTATCTGTGGAATCAATTTCTGCCACAAACTTGATGCGGTGGCTTCTGCCTTCACTCCTGTGTTGTTTTCTGGAGCCCAAACTGCACATGTGGCCTACTGGTGGACACAAGCCCCAAAGTGGGCTGTTTCAGCTTGAGAAAAGGGCACAGGAGGGAAGGCTGAAGCCCTTCTTCCTCTATGCTAAGTTCACAGGCAGAAACTGACCCTGCAGTCCTTGGGAACAAGAGTTTCCTGAAGTTATGTGCCCCATGAGTTGGGTCAGGGGTCCCATGTGTGATTTGGGCCACAAGCAGGGGTCATTTCCTGCCGGAGCACCCTGGAGCAGCGCTCCGGCAGTAAGGGGCCCAGGCCCTGCCCCCTGCCCAGGGAGAGACTCAGTGAGGGGGGGATTTAAATGCCTGGATTCCCTGCCTGATCATCTCCAGGTGCCCCGCAGCTGTGGGGCACCTGGAAAATATCAGGCAGGGAACCCAGGCATGTCTGCCTCCCTGCCTTTCCCGTTTCCAGCCAACCCGCCATCTCCTGCAACTCTTTTTCTAAGAAATGACCCCTGGCCACAAGTAACATTTAATTGAGCCCTACAAGATTAGCAGTAACAGGACAGCATAGCACAGCACCTGGCACAGCTGTCTATCTCTTGTACTCTGCAGATCACTAATCTTTTCCTTGGGCCTTTTCTTCACCAATCCAGCCAGCACCACTGAATTAGTGTTCCATGCCCACTTGACAAATGCTTCTAAGCAGCCATGCGGGTGTTATAGAAAGAATGAGAGGTGGAACTGAAAGAGAGTTGACATTCTCAGCCAAGCCAGGAAGAGGAACAGATGCTGGGGATGAAAAGGTGCCGCGATCCAGAAGCGTGGAGTGAAACGACATGCCCCAAGAGTCAGGACTCAGGAGGAGAACCTGCCCTCCACGGAGGCCATGTTGGATCTGGATGCTTCTCATGGCACGTCCCCGTCCCCCCCAAGCCTTCACAGCACTTCACACACGGATGAATTAAAATCTATCGCACCACAGAACCATTTGGAAGAGGGATGCAAAGTATTATCTTCTTCTTTTTTTTGGATGTAGTAACTGAGGCAGAGATGATAAATGCCTCACCCAAGGGAACCCAGCACACCGAGAAGCTGAGCTGGATGTATGCGTCAAGAATTACAAATCCGTAGCCCGTGGCTTCACCGTGAGACCGTCAGACGTCCAAAGGGAAACTGGCTGCTGGATGATGGGAGGGGGAAAAGCCAGGCTAATTGGCGCCGTGGACCAACTTCAGGGCCTTCATCTGCTTCTCTGCAAACAGCGTCTCTGGGGCTCCCCGAGCCTCCCTGCCCGTTAGTCTTCTTCCCTCAGTGCTTGGCTATCCATATCCCCAGGAGATTTATTAACATGCATTTTAAAATTAAGTATCTGAAAAGAAGCTGGGTGCTGGACTCGAGGGGTATCAGCCCATGAAAAAGAGAGATTCCAGCTCCTTAAGCCGTGGGCCAGCCCCTTCCTTCAAAGTTCTTCTTTTGGTCTCACGGTATAGGTCCTAACAGAAAGAAACTGGAAGATGATGGAGGTTAAGGTAGGGGCTTTTTTTACATTTCTCACACTTATTACTGTTCCAAATACTGGCAGCTTTTAACTGTTTTAAAAGATAGCATCACTTTTTTCCCCATCAGCAAACTAAGTTTGGTGTAGTGGTGAAGTGCGTGGATTCCCCACTCCTCCACTTGCACCTGGCTGGATGACCTCGGGCAAGCTGTAGTTCTGATAAGAGCTGTCCTTGAAAAAGAGCAGTTTCTGTCAAGAGCTCTCTCAGCCCCACCTACCTCACAGGGTGTCTGTTGTGGGGAGGGGAAGGGAAGGGAGTTTGTAAGCCACTCGGAGACGCCTTTGGGTAGTGAAGGGCGTGGTATAAATCCAATCTCTTCTTCTTCTTCTTCTTCTACCTCACAGGGTGTCTGTTGTGGGGAGGGGAAGGGAAAGGAGTTTGTGAGTCGCTCTGAGACGCCTTTGGGTAGTGAAGGGCGGAGTATAAATCCAATCTCTTCTTCTTCTTCTACCTCACAGGGTGTCTGTTGTGGGGAGGGGAAGGGAAAGGAGTTTGTAAGCCGCTCTGAGACGCCTTTGGGTATTGAAGGGCGGAGTATAAATCCAATCTCTTCTTCTTCTTCTTCTTCAACAGAAAAGAACGTGATGGTGCTGAAAACAGTAGGGCTCAGTGACAATGCAGTCCCTCTCTCCACAAAAGAAGCCCCTTGGAGTCACACCGCAGGAGGAAAATGGCCGCCTGTATCCCTTGGTGAGCAACACTTGGTTGTCGTTGTCACGAGGGCCATAAACGCTGGGACAACAACAGAAGCCCTGCCCTATCTAAAACCATCCGAAGGCTCGGTTTGCCGTCACTCCCTCCTGCCCTGGCCGAGCACATTTGCAGTCTAATATATTATTGACAAGGCTGACTTTTATCAAAGTCTTCTGGCCGTAAGTGGCCATAAATGTGTGTCTTCTGCTCTTTACTACCCATTAGCTCATTAAAATAATTGTCTTAATTTGATTGTTAAAGTGATTAATAGGGCAAAGTGTGAGCGGAAATTAATATTCGACATGCCGCCGCGGGAATAACTTGGCTAAGCCGGCGGCACCTCAAGGTGAGGAGGCCTCAGAAAGAATGGAACTGGGGGACTGAGAGGCGGAAGACGGGTTTTGCTTGCAGGGGTTAAAGAAAGAGGCTGCTGAGGGCCATGCCTGAAAGGTCATGGTTTCTCCAAGCTAAAGAGCCCCAAGCATTTTTCCCTATGAAGAAAGGTTAAAATGCTTGGGGCTCTTTAGCTTGGAGAAACGACTGTCTGAGGGGTGACATGATTGAGGTTTATAAGATTATGCATGGGATTGAGCAGGTTGAGAAAGAAGTCCTTTTCTCCCTTTCTCACAATGCAAGAACTCGTGAGCATTCCATGAAATTGCTGAGCAGTCGGGTAAGAACAGATAAAAGGAAGTACTTCTTCACCCAAAGAGTGATTAATACATGGAATTCACTGCCACAGGAGGTGGTGGCAGCTACAAGCATGGACAGTTTCAAGAGGGAATTAGATAAACATCTGGAGCAGAAGTCCAGGGTATAGATGGGAACTCTCAGTCTGGGGCAGGTGATACACTCTACTCTTGGTGCTGGAGGGGGCAGCAGTGGGAGGGCTTCTGGTGTCCTAGCCCCACTGCTGGACTTCCTGATGGCACCTGGTATTTTTGGCCGCTGTGTGGCAGAGTGTTGGACTAGATGGGCCGTTGGCCTGATTCAACATTGGCTTCTCTTATGTTATGTTCTTATGTCATGTGGGATGGGGGAGTCGCTAACCATCCTGCAAGCCCCATCTCTGTGGCCATGGCTCAGTGGGAGAGCCTCTGCCCAAGAGGAGATGACGGAGAGGTGATATGGTCACCGTCTTCAAGTCCTTGAAGGGTTGCCATACAGAGGATGGTGCGGAGTTGTTTTCTGTTGCCCCAGAAGTTCGGACCAGAGCCAACGGTTTGAAATTAAATCAGAAGAGTTTTCGGCTAAACATTAGGAAGAACTTCCTGACATTAGTTGGTGTAGTTTTTCCGGGTTGTGTGGCTGTGCTCTTGGCATTGTAGGACTTCCTGGCAGCCAGAGTGGTTCCTCGGTGGAACAGGCTTCCTCGGGAGGTGGCGGGCTCTTTTTCTTTGGAGGTTTTCAGACAGAGGCTAGATGGCCATCTGACAGCAATGCGGATTCTGTGAATTTGGGCAGATCACGGGAAATGCCGATTGCCACTTTGGGGTCAGGAAGCAATCCTGGAGGGCCTTTTTTTGTCATCTTCTGGGTGTGGAACGGCGGTCACTGTGGGTGCAGAGGGGAAGGTATTTGTGAATTTCTTGCATTGTGCAGGGGGTTGGACTAGATGACCCTGGAGATCCCTTCCAACTCTATGACTCTCTGAAGTTCAATCCCCATCTTCTCCAGTTAGAATGACCAGGCAGTAGGTGATGTGAAAGGCCTCTGCCTGAGACCCTGGAGGGCAGCTGCCAGCCTGAGTAGACGATACTGTCCGCAATGGACTGATGGTCTGATTCAGTACAAGGCAGCTTCAAAGAGGCTTCCATCGTAAGATACATCACACACACACACACAAAAAGCTGCCCTTCTACTGAATCAGACCCTCAGTCCATCAAGGTCAGTATTGTCTACTCAGACTGGCAGCAGCTCTCTGGGGTCTCAAGCGGAAGTCTTTTCACATCACCCACTGCTCGGTCCTTTTAACTGGAGATGCCAGGGACTGAACCTGGGACCTTCGGCATGCCAAGCAGATGCTCTGCCACTGAGCCACGGCTCCTCACCTCCATTTTATCCTCACAACGACCCTGTGTGGAAGGTTAGGCTGAGAGTGTGATTGGCCCAAGGTCACCCAGCGAGCTCCCATGGCATGAGTGGGGATTCGAACCTGGGTCTCCCAGTCCCTAGTCTGACACTGTTAGCGCTACATCACAGTGGCTCTCGTTTACATGCAGCATGAAGAACCTCATGTGTTTTTGCCCAGGCAGAAATGATAAAATATTAAATACCGACTCATTTCCCCCTGATTACCGCTTGTCAGTCAACATCTCCAGCAGCAAGGGGGTGAGAAAAAGACGAAGAAGAGGGAGGTGCTCTCCTTGTTCGTGTAGATTAGAGCTTAAAATGTGAAGCTCTGTATCATAAGTCTGTGGTTTGTCAGGCTACTGTCCATCATGGAAAAGAAGAAGTACATTTCTCATAAGAGAACATAAGAACATAAGAGAAGCCAATGTTGGATCAGGCCAACGGCCCAGCCAGTCCGACACTCTGTCACACAGTGGCCAAAAATACCAGGTGCCACCAGGAGGTCCAGCAGTGGGGCCAGGACACTAGAAGCCCTCCCACCACTGCCCCCCCCCCAAGCACCAAGAATACAGAGCATCCCTTGCCCCAGATATAAGAACATAAGAGAAGCCATGTTGGATCAGGCCAATGACCCATCCAGTCCAACACTCTTTCACACAGTGACCAAAAACACCAGGTGCCATCAGGAGGCCCAGCAGTGGGGCCAGGACACCAGAAGCCCTCCCACTGTTGCCCCCCACAAGCACCAAGAATACAGAGCATTACTTTCCCCCAGTCCGAGAACATAGGAACATAAGAGAAGCCAACGTTGGATCAGGCCAACGGCCCATCCAGTCCAACACTCTGTCACACAGTGGCCAAAAATACCAGGTGCCATCAGGAGGCCCAGCAGTGGGGCCAGGACACCAGAAGCCCTCCCACTGTTGCCCCCCCAAGCACCAAGAATACAGTGCACCACTTGCCATAGCCTAAGAGTTCCTATCTATACCTTGTGGCTAATAGCCACTGATGGACTTCTGCTCCATATGCTTATCCAATTCCCTCTTGAAGCCGTTCATGCTTGTAGCTGCCACCCCCTCCTGTGGCAGTGAATTCCATGTGTTAATCACTCTCTGGGTGAAGAAGGACTTCCTTTTATCTGTTCTAACCCGACTGCTCCGCAATTTCATGGAGTGCCCACCTGAATTCTTGTCTTGAGAGAACAACTGTATTCTCAGGGCACATGAAGACTTTTTGCCCCACCTCCAGCCTCTCTTGCATGGTGTGGTCCCCCTCACTTTAGGGATCTTGACAATCACTCACTTTGAGGGCCACTCTGCATCTCCATTTCAAACTGGGACGCCTGTCAGGCTTAGGAATGATAAAGACGTCCAGTCCTTGATTCTGAAACAGGACGAGTCTCGTTAGAAGAACAAGGGAGCTCTTTTGCAATGGAAAGAAAGCGGCTGAAGGCCGAAAGGGGCAGGTTACGCTTACCCGGACCACAATATATCTTGTCCCACGAGGTGACAGCTTTGTCGAGCAGGAACGTGGGAGAGAAAGAGAGCTGCAAGGATGCAGAGGGGATTTACATATGCATGGGATATATATTTATGGGGAGCCGAGCCACCAATCCATCAAGCCCTGTAATGTTTACTCTGACTGGCGACTGGTTTGCCAGCTTCTGTCTCAGCCTTGGTTTTTTTTGATTGGAGATGTTGGGGGTCGAACTTGGACCTTCTGCATGCAAAGCCTCTGTTCTCCTTCTGTAGGCACACAGCAGTGTGCTTGCACTGCCGAGTGTACAGCATGCACCAACAATTGTGGCTCGCCCCACCCACCATACCAGGCCACCGTTTTGTGGCTGGGAGCAGGTCCACCCATGCCCAGCAGGCATATCTGACAAAAGTAGATGGGCTTCCCAATTCAGACTGGAAACCAAGGGGTGCATGTTGTGTTAGTATTTGTTCCTCTGTGCTGCATTCCCACACTGAGCATCCAAATCTGGCCTCGAATTTCAAAGCTGTCTCTCATTGGGGTAGCCAAGGTAGTCAGTGGGGATTAGCCCTACCACATGCTCATCTGCAGTGGGCAAATTCCCACCCCCACCCTTGGTTGCCCATGCTCCAGCAGTTGAGCAGCAGCTGAAAAATGGGGGGGGAGGGATGATGTCACAGTCCCCCCCGGTGAAACTCTAGGGATCCCCTCAATCACTGTCATCTTTAGGAATTTCCACAGTCTCTATGGTCTTTGCCACAGAGACTGTGGAGATTTCTTAGAGCGTCCCAGGGTGTGTGTGTGTCATTTTTGAGCAATCACCTGGAAGTGACATCACAGCTTGTGCAACACATCCCCAGTCCCAGGAACCACGTCCCAAAGATCCCTGGGTTCCTAGATGCCAGCCTAACAACCCTTTACAGGTGAGCAGGCCCCCTCTGCAACGTGCCCCCAGGAGCTCTGATCTTCCTTACAGGGCAGTTGTAAGGGTTACATCAAAGTTGTGTACATGAAGGGCTTTGAAACAGAAATTGCATCGTATGTGGGATAACAGTTCCCCTTGCTGATCATTGGGATGAATGAACCTGGGAAAAGGACCAGTGATGTCCCATGGAGAGGAGGAGGAGGAGGAGGAGGAGGCGGAGGAGCAGGAGGAGCAGGAGATTGGATTTATACCCCACCTTTCAGTACCCAAAGGAGTCTCAGAGCAGCTTACCATCTCCTTTCCCTTCCCCTCCCCACAACAGACACCCTGTGAGGTAGGTGGAATTCACTGCCACAGGAGGTGGTGACAGCTACAAGCATGGATGGCTTCAAGAGGGAATTGGATCAACATCTGGAGCAGAGGTCCATCAGTGGCTATTAGCCACAAGGTATAGATAAGAACTCTGGAGCAAGTGATGCTCTGTCATCTTGGTGCTTGGGGGTGGGGGCAAGAGTGGGAGGGCTTCTAGTGTCCTGGCCCCACTGCTGGACCTCCTGATGGCACCTGGTATTTTTGGCCACTGCGTGACACAGAGTGTTGGACTGGATGGGCCCCTGGCCTGATCCAACATTGGCTTCTCTTATGTTCTTATGAGAGAGCTCTTTCAAGAACTGCTCCTGAGAGAACAGCTCTGAGAGAACTTGTGACTGACCCAAGGTCACACCAGCAGCTGCATGTGGAGGAGTGGGGAACCAAACCCAGTTCTCCCAGATTAGAGTCCGTGCTCCTAAGTGCTACATCAAACTGGCTCTTCAGGCCCTTTTACTGTTGGGATGGATACCCCGCTGCTTTCAACTGTCTGCCTGATGCTGAGGACTAGGGGACGGTTGGATCTACCTGTTCACTTTTCATTTTTTTCTGTGTGAAACTCTATGGGTTTGGAAACCAAAAGTGCATTACCATAAGCCGTAAATTCTTATGAAATGAGGTCTGGGTTGTGATCAGGTTAATGCCACAAAAGCGGGGGAAATGGTCACAAGGGGGCAAGTTCTAACAGAGGGATTTTATGCAGTTTACTTCCAATTCCATTTATAGTTATTTCTTGTTTTTGTATCGTGCTTTATTGGAAACCATTTTTTTTCTCCTGTAACGATTTCGACTTGAGGAATAGCTGTTTTCCCTCACCTTCCGGCATGCGTGAAATGCCAGACCATAAAGTCTCAGTTAAAAATGATCATCGGTGCAAGAATTCCATTGAGATTTTTTTAAAACAAAATTCTTGCCTGATGTCTGGGAGCCCACGCCCCACTCGTTCTAGCTTCAGAGCATTTCTGCCAGCCGGCGCAGAGACAATCCCCGGCCCCATAATTCAATTAGGATATCAATATGTAGTTAATGCTTTCATATCTACCTGCCGTTTCGGTCCAACTGTTTATTTGCTTCCGAGAGCTTTATTGTCGTTTATGGAGCAAAGTTCTTTATAATCCTTATTTATTCTCTCTCTCTCGACAATTCGGCTGGTAATTACACTCACAAAAAATACCAGCAGGAGGGACACCCCCAGCCAGTAAATAGTTCTAGCTTTCCTTTGCAATTGCCAGAGTGCACGGAGGCCGCTTCAATGGCCCGTCTTGGAGGAAAAGAGGGCTCTGCAAAAGTCCAGAGCCTTTGCTAGGCAGAAAGAGACCAGACCCCTCTCTGAACCTTTCAGATCGTTTGAAAGATCTTGTGGATTCTGACCACAAACTGTGCTGCCAGCTTATTCATGTACCAGGCCCTGGGGCACGGTTGCCAACCAGTGTTCCCTCTAAGCTGAGCTGGTGTGAGCTAGCTCACAGTTTTTTTCAGCCTCTGGCTCAAACATTTTTGCCTTAGCTCAGGAAGGAGGGCTCCAGAGCAAACTAATTTATGCAGTAGTCAAATGGCTCACTCACAACTTTAATGCCAGTCGCTCACTAGGTAGAATTTCTGCTCACAAGACTCCACGGCTTAGAGGGAGCATTGGTTGCCAACTCCAGATTGGAAAATGCCTAGTAAAGTTACCAGGTGCCAGCATTGCCTCGGGGAGTCCGGTATTTCTGAATCATAGAATCATAGAGAGTTGGAAGGGGCCATAGAGACCATCCAGTGTCCAACCTGCTGCCCAATGCAGGACCAGCCTAAAGCATCTCTGACGAATATCCGTCCAGCCTCTTCTTGAAAGCTGCCAGTGAAGGGGAGGCTCACCACCTCCCTAGGAAGCTGATTGCACCTTTGGACCACTCTGACCGTGAAAAGGTTTTTCCTAATATCCAGCCGATACCCTTCTGCATGCGATTTAAAACTGTTGCTCCGGGTCCTGTCCTCTGCTGCCAACTGGAACGGCTCCTCGCCCTCCTCCCAATGGCAGCCTTTCAGATATCTAAAGAGAGCCGTCCTGTCCCCCTCGGTCTCCTCTTCTCCAAACTAAACATTCCCAAGTGCCCGCAGCCTTTCCTCGTAGGGCTCCCCAACTCTCTAGCTGAAAAAACTGAAACAATGCTGGACATTTAAATGTCCTATATTTTTCACAATTTCTTTTTTTATTATTTTGTATTATAAAACAAATGCAAACATACAGTACAAACAAAATATTTATAAGTGCGGGATGGGGGAGGGAGATAAGCTCTTTGAGCATAAAGAGAAAAGGAAATTCATTTGCCATTTTTACAGTTTCCAGTAATGATTATCGAACTGTTTCGACCTTTTTACCACTTCTTTTTTTCTTTTTCCTTAACCAGGAAAAAATAAAGTAGAGGAGAAAAAGAACAATGAGAAAGCGGGGGGATTTTTTCTGGGATTCTATTTCCTCAAGTAAAAAATGCCCTATATTTTTCCAGGGTTTTCCCCCCCCAAATATCAGATTGCCAGGGTCAACGGACAACCTTACCAAACCCAACCAGCGAAGCACGCTGTTTGGCCTTCAAGGAGATGGCCGCTGCTGCTTCGCACTGGAGCTGGGTGCCAGGTAGCCCTGCCATGGGGATGGCATGTGGAGGGAGTCCTCTTAGTCCACCAGCCTCTGAACATTACCGTTTTCACTGTCTGTATGTTATCATCTATGTGACCTTGTAGAAGCTCCAGCTGCAGAACTCCTGAGCTGGGAACCAACGGCTTTTAGATTGTTTGCCTGCTTTGTCCGCTTGCTCTGCCCGCCTGCACGAACTATACTCATTGGCTTCAGCTCGTTTAAGGGGGTGTTTGATTGTAATATAACTTAGGAGGCCCTACTGTTCCCAGGCATTCCTGACACGACTCGTACACGTGTCTTTAGTTCTGATTCACCAATAAACAGTTTTTCTTCTGATGAAGTCCTGTGCTGTGCGACCTGACTGAGAAGCCTGACGCTGGGTGCTCCTTCCAGCACAAACAGCATTCTTTTATTTATTCTATTTACTTATTTATTAGATTTGTACCCTGCCCCCCCTGCCAAGGCAGGCTTCCTACTGGATATGCTAGGAGGAGGAGGAGGAGGCACCCACCACCCTCAGCGTGTCCGGGGTTTTTAGAAACAGCATCTGGCAACCCGAATTCCTGGAAATTTGGGGGTGGCGTTGGTAACTGTTGGGCGAAATGCTCTCTAGGGGTGAAGCACTTCGCCACAGGTATAATTACTTTTGGGATCTTTTGGTCTATGTTTACGAGGAATGGGCTGCCGCGGGACCGTCCCAGTGAAGAGGCGAGAGACAGGACTCAGAATAATGTTTCAGTTTACTTAAATACACAATTCACTCAACAATAGCAAATCATACACACACACATTCAAGGTCTAAGAATCAAAGATAGACAAAGCACAGTTGCATGAGCAGGTTATCGTTGGTTCGAAGAGGGCGATATTTACCTCCAAGGCACGGCTCCTTAATCTTCCAGCAAGTGGGGTTAGGTAGGGTAGGAAGGATGGAAGAAGGGACACGTGGTCTAGACCAGCTAACAACACACGTGTATAATTCCAGCGGCCGACTGGAACGAAGCGAGGCAAGGGTTCGGGTACAGGATGGGGGCATAAGAGGATAAAGCAAACAGACAGAGGTCGTGGTAGCAGGGCCAGGAGAAGCAGCCGGAGCGGACCCAGAGATCGCGTTTTTATAGCGTCTTGGGTGCTGGGCGGAGAAGGCCAGGCGGTGTACACCTACTGACCCTCCCAGCTGGCTGTGTCAGTGTCAATTTCAAATCTTATTGGCTACTCCGTCCGTTGGATACCTGGGGGCTGGACAGAGGAAGCTGGCTGGCAGGCAGATGGTTTCTTCAGGTAGCTGATGGCTCTTCTATTGTTCATGTGTATGGCTTGGGTGGGGAAGACACTTAATCCCTTCATGCAGATGACTGGCAGAGGAAAAGTCCTTTGTCTGCTGTATGACTCTTAATCTATGTATGTGACATGCGGCAGGTATGCAATGGAGTCCCTCAGAGTAAAAAGACAGCTTTTTTCCCTTTTCTATGGGCTTCTCCTTTGGCATCCATTTTACAGTCTAGCAAGTACCCAGACCATGTGGCAACAGCAAGCAGTCCATAGCAAAGCCCCATAATGGCATCGGGGCTAACAGTAACCCTATAACCAGAACCTTCATGTGCAATCGCATATATGTGGCTGTTCCCTTTGGAGCAGAAACCGGCCGATGTTCTGACCGCCGGCGGTGGCTTTTTCTTCTTCCCTGGTTTCAGATCCACACCCTTCCCCACTCTGCACACCTCCTCCAAACCCCCGCCTCCCATAATTTACTACATTGCAGATGAATAATAAGATTAGCGGCGGGGGCTGCTCCGGCATCTGCATCAAAAAATGTTCGCTTTGTACTGACAGTGGCTCTTAAAAGGAGCAATTTTGTCCATTATTAATAAAAAATGCCGCTTGGAAAGGATTTCTGACACTTTTCTCCCCCCAATAAAACCCACTGAGAACACACGGAAGAGAAGCAGAGTTAAACAAAGCGATTATCTGCAAACTTGAGCTTTCACAATGGAGGCAAATGGTAATCACATCCTTTGAACAATAGCAATTACACATAGAGCAGGTAACCTTTCGCCCCCTCCTGTGACAGACAGGAAGGGTAGTCTAAAACGTGGGCTTACGGCCAGCTTTGGTTCTGGTGTAGGTAAAAAAAATCTGCAGAACTACCTGCAAATCACCCCTTCGAGCCAGGGGGAGAGCCAGGCTGGGGGAAGATGGGGGCCATTCGCACCCGGTGCATGGGAGAATTATGCATAGGGCTGCCAGACTCCAGGCGGGGCCTGGGGATCTCAGACTTTTACAGCCAATCTCCAGCTGACAGAGATCATGCTCCCCTGGGGAAAATGGCTACTTGGAAGGGTGGTCTCCATGACATTGGACCATGCTGAGGCCCCTCCCCTCCCCAAACCCCACCCTCTCCTGGCTCCACCCCCAAAGTCTCCAGATATATTCCAACCCAGACCTGGCAACCCTAGTTATACAAAATCCAGGACTTTAACTTGAGACCTGGTGGCTTCCATTTAAGAAATGAGACTGTGATCACACACGCTAAATGATCTGCTTTCAATCTACTTTCAGTACACTTTCTGACTGAATTTTACTGTCTGAACTGGCAAAATCCAGTTGGAAAGTGCATTGAAGTGGATTGAAAGTTGTTTGTTAGTGTGTGCAGCCTTAGAATAGGAAAATTTCTGGTAAGAAAACAGTAACTCAGAATAGGGGCTCTGGCTCAGTGGAAGAGCCTCTGCTTGGCAAGCAGGAGGCCCCAGGTTCAATCCCCGGCATCTCCAATTAAAGCCATCAGCTAGGAGACATGGAGAGCTGCCACCAGTCTGAGTAGACAGTGCTGACATTGATGGACTGGTAATATGATTCAGGATAAGGCAGCCTCGTGTGTGTTCTTCAGCAGAGAGGCTGTGGCTCAGTGCTAGAGCATTCGCTTTGCATGGAGAAGGTCCCAGGTTCAAATCCCCAGCAACTCCAGTTAAAAAGACCAGGTAATGGGTGATGCGAAGGACCTCTGCCTGAGACCCAGAGGGCTGCTGCCAGTCTGAGTAGACAATACTGACCTCGATGGACCAAGAGTCTGACTCAGTAGAAAGCAGCTTCATCTGTGTGATCTCCTATAAAAGCAAGCATGCCAAGAGGGTCTTATGTGTATTTTAAAAGCAGAGCTGGCCAGCAACTCCGTTGTTCCACCTACCTCCATGCAAATCAATGGTGGGGGGCACACTGGAAAATGTTTCTGCCCTACCTAATTAAACTGGCTGACTGCAGCGCTCCTTTTATGAGGATCCTGGATTCAAATCCAGATGAAAACTGTTTTAATCTGACAATTGGTACATCCAGCCTGCTTGTAGGGAGGGCGGGATATAGCCAATAAGATAGATGATAGATAGGTTGATAGACAGATAGACAGATAGAATAGACAGATAGAATAGATAGAATAGATAGATAGATAGATAGATAGATAGATAGATAGATGATAGATAGATAGATGATAGATAGATAGATAGATAGATAGATAGATAGATAGATAGATAGATAGATGGATGGATGGATGGATGATAGATAGATAGATAGATAGATAGATAGATAGATAGATAGATAGATAGATATGGATGGGTAGGTAGGTAGGTAGGTAGGTAAGCAGGTAGGTAGGTAGGTGATACATGGATGGATGGATGGATGGATGGATGATAGATGGATGGATGGATGGATGGATAGATAGATAGATAGATAGATGGATGGATGGATGATAGATAGATAGATAGATAGATAGATAGATAGATAGATAGATAGATATGGATGGGTAGGTAGGTAGGTAGGTAGGTAAGCAGGTAGGTAGGTAGGTAGGTGATACATGGATGGATGGATGGATGGGTAGGTAGGTAGGTGGGTGGGTGGGTGGATGGGTAGATAGATAGATAGATAGATAGATAGATAGATAGATAGATAGATGATGATGATAGATGGATGGATGGATGGATGGATGGATGGATGGATGGATGGATGGATAGATAGATAGATAGATAGATAGATAGATAGATAGATAGATAGATAGATAGATAGATAGATAGATGGATGGATGGATGGATGGATGGATGGACGGATGGATGGATGGATGGACGGACGGACGGACGGACGGACGGACGGATAGATGTCAGAGTGGGCTGGGTCTGGAAGCTGGCTGCAAATGTAGTTGAGGTCCAGACCCAACCAAATGAATGAGGTCCCCTGTGACATGTAAGGGCCACCTTGGCGAGTGAAAACACTTTTGAACCTGAGACAGAAGAAGACCGAAGATGTCTGGGGAGGACATGGGCATTTCCACAGAATTGCATGGGGAGGGGGGGCTTTACTCTGAAGAGGTCATTAACCGGGGTCACTAACCTTCAGCTGGGGCTGGAAGAGATCCCAGAATTACATCCGATCTCCAGAATACTGAGATCAGTCCCCCTGGAGAAAATAACTGCTTCGGAATGTGGACTGTGTGGCACTACGCCCCGCAGAGTTCCCCCCACTCCTCAAATCCTGCAATCCCCAGGCTCCACGCCCATAACCTCCAGGAATTTCCCAACCTGGAGAGGGCAGCCCTGCACAGCAGACCCATCCCTCTCAGCATTGTCTACTCTGACTGGGACTTGATCTCCAGGGGTTGGAGCAAAGGCCTTTCTTGTTCCCTGAATGCTTTTTCTAGGGTTGCCAACTCTGGGTTGGGAAATACCTGCAGATTTTTTGGGGGTGGAGCCTGGGAAGGGCGGGGCTTGGGGAGGGGAGGGACCTCAGCAGGGTACAATGCCATAGAGCACTGGTTCCCAATGTGGGCAATACCACTCCCTGGGGGAGGGGTGCCAGAACGATCCGGGTGGGCAGTAGGAGACTTGGGTGCAATTGGGGGTCCTTGAATAAAAACAAGGGGCGGTGGAAGCATAAAGAAAGAAGCGCCCGGGACCTCTCTAAAGCAGCCTTTTCCTGCCTTCTTCTGGTCTTCCCTGGGATCAGGGAGGGAGGGGGAGGTGGAGAAGGGTCCCCACATCCAATCACAGCCATGCATTTGCAAATTGCAAAATGCATGTGCACCCTTGTAAGGGTGGTGTTACTGCTGGGCTATTGTGCGTTGGTTGCTGCTGGCCTCTGGCTTCAGGCCAACCACATCTTTCTTTACTTACAACAACCTCTTTCTTTACTATGTGCAAATTTGTCACTGCATCTTTTTGTCCACTTCTTTTTTTAATATTTATCATCATCATCATCATCATCATCATCATCACATCGATAAATTTACATAGTAAAGGTAAAGGTTCCCTTGCTCGAAAGCCAGTCGAATCCGACTCTAGAGTTGCAGTGCTCATCCCCATTTCAAAGCCGAAGAGCCAGTGCTGTCCGAAGACATTTCCATGGTCATGTAGCCGGCATGACTAAACATCAAGGTGCACGGAACGCTGTTACCTCCCCACCGAAGTGGTACGTGGAGGCATTCCACGTCTTAACTTATATTGTGTCTTATTATTGTTGTCTATTGTCTTTAGACCGTTTCAGTTCCATCTCTTCCTACAGGTTTAAATAGTTATATAATGCTATTATAGCTTTCAATCCAAACATAAAATCTTCACCACGTTTTCTCAAATAAGTCCTCCAATTGATTTTTCAAAAATAAAGGCAATCCGTCCATTTTGGCTATTTCCATAATTTTGTTAATAATTTCACTTCTTGAAGGTATTTCTGTTCTCTTCCAGTATCGGGACAACAATATCCTGGCAGAGGTAATTCCATGTAATACAAAATAGATATCATTTTTTTTTCTACTTTGCTTAGGAATAGTTCTGGAACAAAGGGAATAGACACCTTTAACGTTTTTTGTATTATTCCGAGTATCCATGTCCAGAATTTCTTAGTCTTTTCACACTGCCACCACATGAAAAAGGGACCCTACTTTACTTTGACACTTCCAACATTTATTAACTGGGTTTATTAGAACAATTAGGATCGATTTTAGATAGAGTCTTTGGAGTAATATACCATCTGTGGAACATCTTATAGATGTTTCTTTATGTGGGGTTGCTCTTGTAGCCTTTACATTTCTTTTCCAAATCTGTGCTCACTGCTCTAACTCTATGTTGTGGCCCAGATTTTGTGCCCGTTTTATCATCATGCATTTTGTCCTCTAACAGTAGGGTATACATTTTTTATATATATACATTTCTGGTCAGTGTCCATCAGGATCCTGTCCATTTCTAGATATTTTGCGTAGAAGCCTATTGATCTATCTTTACTGTGTCTAGACTCGATCTGAGCCTTTTGCCACTAGTTATGCCCTTGAACCCTAGCTTTTCAACAGCATTCCGTGCACCTTGGTGTTTAGTCATGCCGGCCACATGACCACGGAAACGTCTTTGGACAGCGCTGGCTCTTCGGCTTTGAAACGGAGATGAGCACCACAACCCTAGAGTTGGATTCGACTGGCTTTCGAGCAAGGGAACCTTTACTTTACTATGCCCTTGTACTACCTTGAGTTCAAGCCCAGTGTCTAACAAATCTTGATATCTTGACAGCTTCTTCTTGAACAAGGTTGGGGTTTGTGAAGGCTTCTAGTGCTGCCACCCATCTTGGAGTTTTGCTATAGAAGTGGTTCCTAGTTTGCTCCCAGACCTTCAGTAGGGAAGCCCTTCTGTCCGCTTCTCGAAGGTAGAGTTCCAAGGGGGCACTGAGTAATTTTTTCTGAAAAGGAGGCGGTAGGCCAAATCAGTTTGGGAACCTCTGCCAGAGAGTCCGCCCTCCAAAGCAGGTGTTTTCTCCAGGAAGCTGCCATCTGGAGATAACCTGTAATAGCAGGCGCTCTCAAGGCCCTACCTGGAGGTTGGCAACCCTAGCTTTTCAAGCTGGCAATACCAGCCACTGAATCAGAAACAGCTACAGACAAAGATCTTCGTGTCCGATGGAGATGCAAGGGCTAAAAATGCAAACACAATGAAATGAGCCAGTTGGCCAGAAGACCCGACAGCTTTAGGTGGACACGGCATGAAAATTCAGCTCCGCAGGCCCCGGCTCAGCTTCCTTGCAGAGGAAAACCACCGGAGGCGAAGCCTTCAATTTGCAAACGCTTCGACTGCCGCTCCTGCCCTCCAGGTAGCAATTGTAGAAAGAGATCCGGAGACAGAATTTCGGGGGGGGAGCTTGCTCTTGAAGGGGGTGTCTTTCCAGCTCCATCTTCTCGGTAATTGTAGATAATGAAAAATCGAATGTGTCAGTAATATATTCAAAGTGCCAGCACTGTAGCCGAGCATTGGCCTCCTGGAGGCAGGCTTTGTGCAAAACATCGGATGCACTTATTTCATTGAGAGCAAGTTGCATCTTGTGGCAGGCGTGTGCATTAGGAGCTCTCCAAAGTGCCTCTCGCTTAACACAGAAGGAGAGTACTGCATAGGGTTACCAGCTTCCAGGTGGGGCCTGGAGATATCCAGGAATTACAACTGATCTCTGGGCCACGGAGATCAGCTCGCCTGGAGAAAATGGCTCTTCTGGAGGGTGGACTCTGCCGCATCATGCCCAGCTGGGGTCCTTCCCTTCCCCAAACCCTAGGGTCCATCCCCAAATCACCCGGAATTTCCTTGGCCACCCTAAATACTGGAGGGGAGGAAAAGGAGAGAACAGCACAAAGAGGTAGCAGAAGAGGCTGAGGAGGAGGGAATGGCTTGAACAAAACTGTCCTTGCAAGAAGGGCAGGACTCCTTATAACAAGAAGAAGAAGAAGAAGAAGAAGAAGAAGAAGAAGAAGAAGAAGAAGAAGAAGAAGAAGAAGAAGAAGAAGAAGAAGAAGAAGAAGAAGAAGAAGAGGAGGAGGAGGAGGAGGAGGAGGAGGAGGAGGAGGAGGAGGAGGAGGAGGAGGAGGAGGAGGAGGAGATTGGATTTATACCCTGCCCTTCACTACCCAAAGGAGTCTCAGAGCAGCTTACAAACTCCTTTCCCTACCCCTGGCAGGAGTGGGGTAGGCAGGGCTGAGAGAGTTCTGATAGAAACTGCTCTTTTTTCAAGAACAGCTGTGCCAGAACTATGGCTTGCCCGAGGTCAGCCAGCAGGAGCAAATGGAGGAGTGGGGGAATCAAACCCAGTTCTCCCAGATCAGAGTCTGTGCACTTAACCACTACAGCAAACTGGCTCTAATGTACTGATGTACAGATGTGGTTTCTGTACATCAGATCCGTGCAGAAACCACATCTTGCAAAGATCCAAAATCCACCCAACCCCACTCCTGCCATTTAGACACTGATTCCAAGTTTTCAGGTGTGAACGCTGATTTTTAACTGTGAAACCTGTACCATAAAAATTCACAGGCGGAGAGTTTTGAGGTGCGTTGGCTTCTTATGAGCCCCTTTTTTAAAAAATATATTGAAAATTTCAGATGTAACAATACAGAAATGTAACGACATTCACAACACAAGTCAGTGTATACATGAGCAAACAGAATTATAATATTTTTCTGATGTACCTCTAAAGAACTAATTTTCTGTTTAATGGTGAGTGTTCAATAGCAAAAAATCGTGAATAGATGCAAGCTTGCTTTAAGTAATTCTTAATAAAAGCTCCATGGGAACAAAGAAGTAGAGTTGATAAGAAGAGACATTTAGTATACTCAGATTAGGACAAGGTCTCTATAGAATCTATTCTGAGGCAAAACGTCATTTGAAGTAGCGTATTCATGAAAGGGGCACCATTTTTCTACGAAGTTTGTTGATCTGGGATAGATTTCTGTTTGATAGAGGTTATGTGTTATTCTCTCCATCAGGAAACCATCTTGACAGGCGGTCAGACGTGAAGCCCACCATCTCCTCACTGGCCCCACTGATGGACCTCCTGATGGCACCTGGTATATTTTGGCCGCTGTGTGACGGAGTGTTGGACTGGATGGCCCATTGGCCTGATTCAACATTGGCTTCTCTTGTGTTCTTATGTTCTTATCTCTTCATCGCCAGACGCTAAACATCACTGCGTATCAAAGGGCCAAAGGTTAAAGCACAAAGGGTCAAAGTAGAATTACAGGTGAACATCCAGAAGACAGAAAATAATGATTATGGGGGAATTGTACAACTTTAAGACGGATGATGAAGAAACTAAAATTGTTCAAGGTTTTCCACTCCTTGGCCCCATCCTTCACCAAAAGGGAGACTTGCAACCAAGAAACCCAAAGGAGACTGAGACCGGGGAGGGAAGCCACAAAGGAGCTGGGAAAGATCCTGAGGTGTAAGGATGTGTCTCTAGTGACAGAGATCAAGATCATTCATTCCGTGGTGTTCCCTGTTACTATCGATGGATGGACAATGAAGAAAGCAAACAGGAAGAAAACTGATTCCTTTGAAATGTGGTGATGGAGGAGACAGTTCTGGAAAGAGCTCTCTCAGGCCCGCCTACCTCACAGGGTGTCTGTTGTGGGGAGGGGAAAGGAGAGGAGTCTATAAGCTGCTCTGAAACTCCGAGTGAAGGGCAGGGTATAAAGCCAATGTCGTCGTCGTCTCGTCGTCGCTTCGTCTTCGTCTTCTTCTTCTTCTTCTTCTTCTTCTTCTTCTTCTTCTTCTTCTTCTTCTTCTTCTTCTTCTTCTTCTTCAGTGTGCCCCCTTAAGCAGTCACATGGGTGGTTAGGCCAGAGGACTGTTCCTGGGAGCTGCAGGGATCTGAGAGAGGAAACCGTGAGCTCCAGTTGGCTTTGGCTCGGCCGCCGCGTTCTTCCAGCTCTGCTCTCCGATCACTCTCAGAACCGGGAGTCCTCAGCCAAGAGCAGCCACGGAGGGAGCATTCTGTGAGTGCCGCGAACTTTGGCTGCCTGAGAAGCCGCACGATGTTTATTTAGATCCTGGAACCCCCTCAGCGAGGCAGCCCGGGCCTGCGGTGAATGGGAAGTTATTAACACTGAAGAGTTTCCATGAACAACTGACAGCAGCAATAAAGTGTGTTCCAGAGGGCTTAATAAAATGGCTCAGACTCTCTCACTCTCTCTCTCTCATAGCCAGGAAAGGGAGCACGAGCTAAGCATGACGCTTGCATCCTCCTCGTCTGGTCCCATCTGCTGCTAATGGCACAGCTAAAATAAAACAGGGAATTCTCCGACTCTGAGCTTGCAAAATTTGCAATTTATCCGGTCTGATTTAAATTGGGGAGGGCAGCTGCAGAATTTGAGTGTGCCAGAGCAGGTTTGCCTGGGGTTGCCAGTTACGGGTTGGGAAATACCTGGAGATTGGGGGGGTGGAGTCTGAGGAGGGCGGGGTTTGGGGAGGAGCCTATTCAGGGTTCGGTGCCATACAGCCTACCCTGCGAAGCAGCCATTTTCCCCGAGGGAAATGATCTCTGTTGCCTGGAGATCAAGTGAGACACTGAAAAATCTCCAGACCCACCTGGAGATTGGCAATCCTAGGTCTGCAGCTAGGGAGCTATTATTATTAGACCAGGACAGACGGAGATTCTATGGGGAAAAATGGTAAGAATACTTAGATATTCAGAAATTGCAGTGGATCTTTGCTTCACTGGAGAGGAGGCATTTTCCTCTATGTAGAAATCTTTATTTCTAAAGGGAAAGGTACAGGGGAAATCTGCAAAACAACAAGGACACCTAAGGCTACATCTTTACAGCTTGACCACACAGTCTACAGCAGTGGAGGTTCTTCTTCTTCTTGACCCCTAGAAGGAAATCACCTGAATACAGTAACCAATGATTGTGAGTAAACAGACTTCAGTTTCACAGGCTTTGTTTCCACTGGCTCTATGCCAGGTTTCCTTCCAGGTCAGTCTGAACAACAGCACTCAAGATAAACACATTTAACCCTATAGTGACTGGATTTTAGACCTTGCAACACATATATTTCCCATAGATTCAAGTCTTCTCTGTGGCATGAACTATCTTTGCCCAGCTTCGGCTGCGGCCCTTCCATTAGGGTCTGGGTTTGGCTGTGGTTATTCATGCTGTGAACACATCCAGGTTAGATGTCTTTGAGGAGAGTGATAGGTGGCCAAGGATCTAGAGTTGCCAACCTCTGGGTGGTGGCTGGAGATCTCCTGGAGTCACAACTGATTCCCAGACCACCGTTCCCCTGGGGGAAATGACAACCTTGGAGGGTGGACTCTTTGGCATCCTACCCCACAGAAGTCCCTTCCCTCCTCAAACCCTGCTCTCTTCAGGCTCTCAAGTTGGCAGTCCTAAATTCCAGTCTGTTTACCTGCCTGTCAATCATGCTGAATGAGTATCTGACAGCTTTGTAGTAGTGGCGGTGAAGGGATTTCATTTCACTCCCTGCAGAGGTTTTTGCATCTGTGCGGAAGATGAGATGGACTCCAGCTGGTCAGGCCAGGCCTCTAAATAGTGTGCCTGTGTGTGGGGGTGGGGGGAACTGTGCCTCTCCTAAAAAGGTGAAGGTTCCCCTTGCTCAAAAGCCAGTCGAATCCAACTCTAGGGGTGCGGTGCTCATCTCCATTTCCAAGCCAAAGAGCCAGCGCTGTCCGAAGACGTTGCCATGGTCATGTGGCTGGCATGACTAGACGCCGAGGCGCACGGAACGCTGTTACCTTCCCACCAAAGTGGTACCTTTTTATCTACTTGCAATTTCTTGCTTTCAAACTGCTAGGTTGGCAGGAGCTGGGGCCAGAGACGGGAGCTCACTCCGTCATGCGGCGCTCGGGTCTCGAACTGCTGAACTACCGACCTTCCAGTGTGCAGTTCAGCATCTTAACCACTGACGGCAGTGCACAATTCACACGTGGGGAATATTGTTGATAACACAGACATGAATGAACACCAAATGCTAAGGCCTTTTTGGGGGGAAATGCAGTATTTCCGTATGATTGCTGGCTGGCTGGCTGGCTGGCTGGCTGATTTGCTTATGGGTTATTTATACCGACGGTTGTCGGGCAGTGCACGGCAATGACAGGTCTGTGGGGGGAGGGGACAGTAGGACTTCCATCGGGCTCGATTAAAATGGACGTGTGTGAAATGCTATATCTAAAAAAGGCAGTCCCTTGAAACAAACTACACCAAGGAGCAACAACCCACTAACAACGAAAAATGTATTAAAAATCTGTTTTGAAAAATGTGCGCGTGTGTGAAGGGCCGGCAAGTCATTTCCAACTTGGGGTGACCCTATGGATGAAGGACCTCCCGAACATCCTATTGTTAAGATCCTTTCTCAGGTCTTGCAAACAGAGGACCTTTCTGGCTTCCTGGATGGAGTCTGTCTATCTCCTCTTGGGTCTTCTTTTCCTGTGGCCTTCAACTTTTCTCAGTATTATTGCCTTTTCCAGTCTTGATTTCACTCAGAAAAACATAGAAGAAGAAGAAGAAGAAGAAGAAGAAGAAGAAGAAGAAGAAGAAGAAGAAGAAGAAGAAGAAGAAGAAGAAGAAGAAGAAGAAGAAGAGAGAAGAGATTGGATTTATACCCCGCCCTTCACTTGGAGTCTCAGAGCGGCTTGCAAACTCCTTTCCCTTCCCCTCCTCACAACAGACACCCTGTGAGGTGGGTGGGGCTGAGAGAGCTCTTTCAAGAAGTGCTCTTTCAAAGACTGCTCTTGTCAGAACTATGGCTTGCCCAAGGTCATCCAGCAGCCGCAAGTGGAGGCGTGGGGAATCAAACCCGGTTCTCTCAGATTAGAGTCCGCACCCCTAACCACTACACCAAACATATACAATTTACATTATCTGAAGAAGGTAATTCAAAATGTCCTGCAAGCAGGCATAATATATGTTCTTCATAAGACTTTCAGCTTTTGTTCTTTTTCTTTCTTCTTTTTGTGGCTGACTTTTCAATGATATTATTCAGTTCTTCTTGGGTAGCTTTCCCTGTGTTTGCTTGCAAGGAGCCATTAGATTTCCTTGTTCCTGATGTATATATGTCTTCTATATGTTGTGTATGTTTTTCAGTGTAGACTTTCCAACATTTTTAAAACATTTCATGTGTGAAACACTTATACCAGGGGTGTCAAACATGTGGCCCGGGGGCCGAATTGGGCCCCCGGAGGGCTTCCAGCAGGCCCGCACTGGAACGGACCCTCTCCTGCTTCCAGTTCTGCTGCTGCTGCTGCATCCTAGCTTGCTTCACCAGACTCTCTTAATCACACCACCATTTCATGTTTTAACCTGGGTCCTGGACTCAGAACTCAATGAGATTTCTGTGGTGAATGTCAATAGAGAGTCAGTTTGGTGAAGTGGTTAAGTGCGCAGACTCTTATCTGGGAGAACCGGGTTTGATTCCCCACTCCTCCACTTGCACCTGCTGATGTGACCTTGGGTCAGTCACAAGCTCTGGCACAGCTGTTCTCTCAAGGACAGTTTCTGTCAAGAGCTCTCTCAGCCCCGCCTACCCACAGGGTGTCTGTTGTGGGGAGGGGAAGGGAAAGGAGTTTGTAAGTCGCTCTGAGATGCCTTTGGCAGTGAAAGGCGGGGTATAAATCCAATCTCTTCTTCTTCTTCTTCTTCTTCAATAAATCAAAAGTAGGTTTGCCGCTTACAGAGCTAATGTTTTAAGCGTGTTTTTATTTTAAATTAAAAAAAATCTTTGTGTTTGTGCCTTTTATAAAGTTTATATCTCCACTACCTGGCATTACATTTTATGGCACACCTGGCCCAGCCCAGCAAGGTCTCCTTTATGTCAGATCCGGCCCTCGTAACAAATGAGGCTGACACCCCTGTTCTATACTGTCATACTTGAAATGCAATCCCGTCAAGTGTTTGCAAACAGTACAGACCACTGGTTCATTGTTCACAGCTAGCAAACAGATGGTGAGCTGAACTGGTGGGTGTTCCAGCATTCCTCGTTGGAGGCAACAGGTGAGCCAATGGCACTACTAGCAGGGTCCGAGCTGTGTGGGCCCTGAGGTGCTAGACTGCCACTTCGCAAGGTTCCGCTCAACTTGGCTTGCTTCCCAGTCTGCCCCTCAATGCACCGTGAGGGTGTTGACAGGCATAAGATGCCAGGAATACGGTTTGCCAAGTCTAAGAGCGTTGAGATACGCAAGGGCCAGTGTTCCCTCTGAGTTGAGTTAGTGTGAGCTAGCTCACAGTTTCTTAGGCCCCAGCTCACACATTTTCGTCTGAGCTCAGGAAGGGATGCTCCAGAGCAAACTAATTTATGCAGCAGCCAAATCGCTCGCCCAAAACTTGAACGCCAGTCGCTCACAAAGTGGAATTTTGGCTCCCAAGATTCCACAGCTTAGCGGGAGCCCTGGTCATTCCCTTCTGTCCTGTATGTTAATTCTTAGCTTGTTAGCTCAGAACCAATTAAGTGTTAGGCACTTATTTCCTGCCAATGAAAGTAAAGGTAAAGGTTCCCTTGCTCGAAAGCCAGTCGAATCCGACTCTAGGGTTGCGGTGCTCGTCTCCGTTTCAAAGCCGAAGAGTCAGCGCTGTCCGAAGACATTTCCATGGTCATGTGGCCAGCATGACTAAACACCAAGGCGCACGGAACGCTGTTACCTTCCCACTGAGGTGGTACCTATTTATCTACTTGCAATTTCTTGCTTTCGAACTGCTAGGTGTTATTTGTACTGAGATAAGTTTGGGAGCTGCTGTTGGCTGACCAGTTCATCGAGGAGGAGGCCAGGCGTTGTTTGTTATATACATAAAAGGTGGGGGGGCTTTGGGGCATACACGTGTCTGCTGCATCACTTATTGCTCTGCTGAGTATAGAACAAAAAGAATCACACCAGTGGACCGTTAGGAATTATTTCAGGTGTATCATCTCGACTGTCTGGGGCCCAAATTTCCCTGTTTTGATTCCATTTTTCCGAAATGGGCTACCATCTGATAAAGTAAGTTCGCCTGGTAAAGTCATTCACAGCCAACCTGGCTGTTGGCACCTGGGACCGCGAGTGGAGGTCAGGATCAAGTTGGCACCAAGGTTTCTTACAGGGACCAGTTTCTGGGGGTGGAAAGGGCCATCAAGTCACAGCTGGTCCATGGTAACCCTATAAGGTTTTCAAGGTTAGAGAGGTTCAGAGGTGGTTTGTCACTGCCTGCCTCAGTCACAGCCCTGGTATTCCTTTCGAGGTCCCCCATCCAAACACTGGCCAGGGCCGACCCTACTTAACTTCTGAGATCTGACAAGATCCGGCTATCCTGAGCTATCCAGGTCAGATTAGAAGAACAAGAGGAGATTGGATTTATACCCCGCCCTTCACTACCCAAAATGGCCATGGCATCGACATCCGATTCCAGAGTCTTGCTAACCGACGGCAGCGATTCCATAAAAAGAGCACAATTACAAAACAGATCTTGCTACTGGGGATAAGCGGAGCAGAGAGGTGTGCTGAATGTGTTTGGCCAACTTCTGAAATCCATCATCAGTTAATTGGCCCTCATAAACCACAGCTATCAGCTCTGCCAAAGAAAACAGAGAGTATATATAGTAGGAGAGAAATTATGGACTGCTTTGTTTACCCCTTTCATAATTCAAACCGTACGAGCGCTGCTTGACCTCCCAGCATTGTTTAGAAAGCGTTCTCCTACAGTGGGGGTTTCTCAGAGCAGGTGGGTGTCACTGGCCCCGTTGTTGACTCAACCGTAGGTCAAGGGAGCTGCAAAAGAAAACGGTCTGGCGTTTGTTTCCTTTCCAGCATTAATCGGTTCCATCTTTTATTCACAGGTTCTAATTTGTAACCCTCCCGGCCAAAGGTTTGGGTCAGGCAAAAATGTTGCCGCCACATAGATGGATCTGTGCCCATTTTCTTGAAGTCAACCAAAGTGCACCGGGGTTCAACAGAGAAGGCAGCCGAAAGCAAAAGGGAGGATGGGAAAAGAAAAATATATTTATAAGGCAAACCTGAAGCGATGGCAAACCTAGGCAGCATAATAAAAAGGAGAGACATCACCCTGCCAACAAAAGTCCGTATGGTCAAAGCAATGGTATTCCCTGTAGTATTATATGGCTGCGAGAGTTGGACCCTAAAGAAGGCCGAGCACTGATGAATAGATGCTTCCGAATTATGGTGCTGGAGAAGACTCTTGAGAGTCCCTTGGACTGCAAGGAGATCCAATCAGTCAATCCTCAAAGAAATCAACCCTGACTGTTCCCTGGAAGGCCAGAGACTGAAGCTGAAGCTCGAAGACTTTGGCCACCCAATGAGAAGGAAGCGCTCACTGGAGAAGACCCTGGTGCTGGGAAAGGTAAAGGTAAAGGTAAAGGTTCCCTTGCTCAAAAGCCAGTCGAATCCGACTCTAGGGTTGCGGTGCTCATCTCCGTTTCAAAGCCGAAGAGCCAGCGCTGTCCGAAGACGTTTCCGTGGTCATGTGGCCAGCATGACTAAACACCAAGGTGCACGGAACGCTGTTACCTTCCCACTGAAGTGGTACCTATTTATCTACTTGCAATTTCTTGCATTCGAACTGCTAGATTGGCAGGAGCTGGAACTAGAGACAGGAGCTCACCCCGTATGCTGAGAAAGACTGAAGGTCAAAGAAGAAAGGGAGGGCAAAGGATGAGGTGGTTAGACAATGTTTTTGAGGCAATGAATATGAAATTAAGCATTAAGGATGGCAGAAGATGGGAGGGACTGGTGTGATGTGGTCCACGGGGTCACAAAGAGTGGGACTTGACTGTGCGACTGAACAGCAACAACAAATATATATAGCACAACCCTCAATACTCTCAATTTTTAGGGAAGGAGCCCTTCTAAGGAGCCATGCTGAATGCTTTGCAATGAAAATATTCACCAGGGAAACATGTTGCCATCTCCAGGCTGGGAAATTCCTGGAGGTTTGGGGTGGATCCCGGGGAGGGGAGGGACGGGTGTAATGGCACAGTGTTTATCCCTTCCATAATGCCTTCTCCCTCCACACAAGAGCACCACCCTGCGGGTGATCTGTTTTGTCCCTCAATGTTTGCAAGAGAGGAGGTTTCCGGGGCCAGAGGGCATGCGCCCCCATTGAAGAAGAAGAAGAAGAAGAGATTGGATTCATACCCCGCCCTTCACAACCCAAAGGTGTCTCAGAGCGGCTTACAAACTCCTTTCCCTTCCCCTCCCCACAACAGACACCCTGTGAGGTAGGTGGGACTGAGAGAGCTCTTGACATAAACTGCTCTTTTTCAAGAACAGCTCTTGTCAGAACTACGGCTTGCCCAAGGTCATCCAGCCAGGTGCAAGGGGAGGAGTGGGGAATCAAACCCGGTTCTCCCAGATTAGAGTCCGCACACTTCACCACTACACCGAACTGGCTCCAAAACAAGTGCAAAATGTCCACACAGTTCTATATATTATAGAACGGACGCCAGCTGCCTCTCCTCCCAGACATTTTTGCTCACCTTATCTGAAACTTTTAGTTTCTTTCCAGATTCCCTGGATGCTTTTCTCCTCTGGAAGAGCACTCACTCTGAATTTCGCTTTTTGGCAAACTTTCGGCGGCACCTGCAGCTGCGTCCCGGCCAGCCTGGGTTGTTTGAAATCCATCTCTAGGATTCGTATGACCTGAGATGCACTCGGGCGTCGGGAAGGAACCGGTGAACGGCGCAGCATCCCTTCTCTGGGCATCCTGATCTCAGGTGGCTCTTCTTCCTTTCAATTTGTTCCTCGCAAGGCAGAAGCTGGAAAACAATGTCTGCACGCCCCTCGTTGCTGAAGAGGTGTCATGTCCAAAATTACAGCTTGTAGCTCTTAAAGGTAACTCGGTTGGAGCCCGCGATGACTCAGGGAACAAGCCGCATTGCAGAGATATTGGATTAGGAAGACCGCCTCTGCATGTTTGCAGGGAGCGATGCACAGTTGGGGTACAGACAGGGACCTCCAGACGTCCTTTGCCATTGTGCTTGGGTTCGACTTTTGTGGCTTGTGTCTAGGGTTGCCAACTCTGGCTCAGGAAATTCCTGGAGATTTAAGTGGGGGGTGCCTGAGGACTGCACAATTTGAGCAGAGTGGGGAGCTCAGCCAGGATGTGATGTCCTTCTGGGATTTCTGGTTCTCCAAGACTCTATGGTATATAACTTCTTAAACCACAAATCAGCTGTTTATTCCTTGTAGGGAAAAGAGGTATCCCAGCAAACTTGTGCCCATTTTAAAACTTTCTTTTCTTCAATGGGAGGGGGGGAGGAGAAAGAACCTCCTCCAATGATGATGCCGTTCTCCGGTCACAGTTTCTGCAGGGAAAGGGCTTCCTTCCAGATCTGAGAAACGACTCCCTTTAAGAAGCGGCAAAACTGGTCACAGTTCTCGGGTTCGCCCTCTGGCATTTCACTAACAAGCCATCGCTTTCCGCAATAAATATCTCAGGGATTGCTGTTTAATGAAAACATAACCGAGAGAGACGGAGACACTGGGAGAAGAATAAATTGCCAAAGATGCTGTGTTTAGCTTTTCCGTGTCTCTGTCTCTGGCGAACATTTAATTAAGCGGCTACATTCAACTGGCAGAATAAACAGATGCTCCCTTCTGGTCCTAGCACGGGCAGGATTGCAGCCTAAGGTTCTCTCTCTGTTCTCTCTGTTTATTAGAGCTCCTTCTCCGGTTTTCAGCCCTCTTCACTGAAGCACTGCTCTGTTATACAGGGAGTCAGTCCCAGAGGCCCTGGCCTAGATGGCCCAGGAGAGCCCGATCTCATGAGATCTTGGAAGCTAAGCAGGTTAGCATTTGGATGGAGGAGGACCGCTGAGGAAGTCCAGGGTTACTAAGGGTGATGCTGCATCTGGCATTTGCTCCATGTCTTCTCGACCCTGAGGAAAAAGGGGCAGCTCAAAACCACATTTGAATACTCCAGGGCAGGGGGTGGCCAAACTGTGGCTTGGGAGTGTGTGATTGACTGCGTGGTTGAAGGGAAGCTGTGGCAGCCATTTTGTGGCTGGCTCGGCCTCCCGTGGCAGCCAATTTGGTGTAGTGTTTCGGAGCGCAGACTGTGATCTGGGAGAACCAGGTTTGATTCCCCACACTCCTCCACATGCAGCTGCTGGTATGGCCTTGGGTCAGTCACACGTTCTCTCAGAGCTGTTCTTTCAAGAGTCCTTGAGAGAGCTCTCTCAGCCCCGCCTACCTCACAGAGCGTCTGTTGTGGGCAGGGGAAGGGAAAGGAGTTTGTAAGCCGCTCTGAGACTCCTTCAGGTAGTGAAGGGCGGGGTATAAATCCAATCTCTTCTTCTCCCTGGCCATTTTGTGGCAGCCATTTTGCGACCACGCCCATCACACCATGTCAAAGTCCCAAAGGTGCACATGGGCTTAAAAAAGGTTGCCCCCCCTGGTTTACAATATGATTTAAAAACAGCAATAACCATTAACAATACAACATGCTAAAAGCAACTGGTCAGCAGCCCGAACAAACGCCGCTTCATCTATCTGCCCTCCGATGCTCTCCTGAACAGTTCAAAAATTTGAAGTTTCCTCCACAGGGACCCCGCAGCAGGGAGGAGCCCGTGCCTGACCCAGTCCATCTGCCATAAAAGCTGTGACATTTGGGGAGACATCCAGATGGGTGCAGCAGATAGAAGAGAGATTTTTGTTGTTGTTCAGTCGCACAGTCAAGTCCGACTCTTTGCGACTCCATGGACCAGATTACGCCAGGCCCTCCTGTCTTCCGCTGTCCGCTGGAGTTTGCTCAATTTCATGTTCGTTGCATCGATGACACTGTCTAACCATCTCATCCTTTGCCGTCCCCTTCTTCTTTGACCTTCAATCTTTCCCAGCATCAGGGTCTTCTCCAGTGAGTGCTCCCTTCTCATTTGGTGGCCAAAGTATCTGAGCTTCAGCTTCAGGATCTGGCCTTCCAGGGAACAATCAAGGTTGATTTCTTTTAAGGATTGCACTTGATTTGGATCTCCTTGCAGTCCAGAGGGACTCTCAAGAGTCTTCTCCAGCACCATAGTTCAAAAGAATCTATTCTTCGGCGCTCGGCCTTCCTTATAGTCCAACTCTCGCAGCCATCATACATTACTACGGGGAATACCATTGCTTTGACCATGCAGACTTTTGTTGGCAGGGTGATGTCTCTGCTTTTTATCATGCTGTCTAGGTTTGCCATCGCTTTCCTCCCAAGAAGAGAGATGCACAGCTTTAAATCACTGCTGGGAAGCGAGAAGGAGAGGCCTTTCTGCCCTGGCACTCATATAACTAGAAGACACCCCGGGACTCTGTCGGGGACACTCACCCATAGGTGCCTCCTGAGCTCTCTTTAAATCCCCTGTAAGAGTTTGTCACACAACTTCAAAGTGAAAAAAGCCTGACCTACATTTCTTCCATGAATGAGTTCCAGGAGCGCTGGGGCCCATCCTGCTCCGGGATTTCAGTCTAGACCAGGGGTGGCCAAACTGTGCTTCGGGAGCTACATGCGGCTCATTCATACATATTGTGCGGCTCCCGCCAGGGTGGCTGGGGAAGCGAAGGGGAGGCAAACTTTTTCTCCCTCCCTCCCATCTATTTGCTTTCTCTTTCTCTCTTTCTTCCCACCTCTTTCATTCTTTCTTTCCACCTCTCTCCTTTTCTCGCTCTCTTAGACAAATATCATTAGCAAACAAATAAATATCGGCCCTGGTCATATGGGCCAGAAAACGTGGGGGGGGGAGGTGTGGAGCGAAATAAGGCGCCTCCATGCCTCCCCGATCGGTCTTTCCTTCCCCAGCCAGTGTTCTTTCCACCTTGCTTTCTCTTTTTCTCTCTTTCTCCCTCCCTCCCTCTTTTCCTTCCTTCCCCCTCCCTCACGTCCCCATCTGTTTGCTTTCTCCGTTTTTCTCTCTTTCAACCTCTTTCATTCTTTCTTTCCACCTCTCTCTCTTAGATGAATAAATATCATTAGCAAACAAATAAATATCATTGGACGAATAAATATCATTAATATCTGTTTCTAACCCCTTTTTGGTTTTATTTTCGGCAGTCTCATTTAATGTTTTAAAAACCCGTGTGTGTGATATTTGTCTTGCGGCTCTCAGACATCTGACGTTTATTCTGTGTGGCTCTTGGATTAAGCAAGTTTGCCCATCCCTGCTCCCGACCATTGGTTTCGGGCTCACATGACAGTTTAACGATACCCCGTGTAATATTAGCAAAGCCAATTTGTTCATCTGCCAACGCCCAGCATTAAACATCTCCCCGTTCTGAGCACCAGATTAATGAGAAGTCCAAGGCCCAGGGACTGTTTTCCCACCAAAGCTATGAAATTGTGTATATATAATTCATTTAGCCGTGTAATGGGGAATTAATGGCATATGAAAAGCATAAAATAGAATTGGCCATAACGTCTTCCTTAGGTCTCAGAGACATGCTCTTTCTCTCCAGAAAATCAGGTTCTGGTTCCAGAGAAATGGAATTCCTTTTGCCATTAAATGTTGCTTCCTCTGGGAGGAGGACTGAGAAACTAGATTCAGGTTTCAACAAGATGTCTGCAATAATAATAATAAAAGGAACTCAGAATCCTGTGCCTCCCAGACTCCATCTTGGACTCTTCAGAGCAATTAGGGTTGCCAGCTCTGGGCTGGGAAATGCCTGGAGATTTTTGGGGGGTGTAGCCTGGGGTAGGCGGGGTTTGGGGAGGGGAGGGAACTCAGCGGGGTATAACGCCAAAAAGGTCCATCCTCCAGAGCAGCCATTTTCTCCGGAGGAACTGATCTTGGTCATCTGGAGAACCAATTGTAATAGCGGGTTATTAATAGTGGGTTGGCACCCTTAAGAGGAATGGCACATCTGAGGAGCTAATGGGGTTCAACGTGGCTGAGTGCAAAGTGATGCACATTGGGGCTGTTATGTACTGTAAATAACATGTATGAACTTGAGGTTTCAGATGGTATCCTAAAATAAGCAATCTGATTGGCTGCTCTGCGTAGCAAGCCAATCAGAGAGAAGAGAAGAGAAGAGAAGAAGAAGAGAGAAGAAGAGAAGAGAAGAGAGAGAAGAGCGAGACGAGACGAGACGAGACGAGACGGGCGAGACGAGAAGAGACGAGACGAGACGGGCGGGCGAGACGGGCGGGACGAGACGAGCGGACGGGACGAGACGGGCGAGACGGGCGAGACGAGACGAGCGAGACGAGACGAGAAGAGAAGAGAAGAGAAGAGAGAGAGAGAAGAGAAGAGAAGAGAAGAAGAGATTGGATTTATACCCTGCCCTTCACTGCCCAAAGGCATCTCAGAGCGGCTTACAAACTCCTTTCCCTTCCCCTCCCCACAACAGACACCCTGTGAGGTAGGTGAGGTCTGAGAGAACTTCTAACACAAACTGTCCTTGAGAGAACAGCTGTGCCAGAGCTTGTGACTGACCCAAGGTCACATCAGCAGGTGCAAGTGGAGGAGTGGGGAATCAAGCCCGGTTCTCCCAGATAAGAGTCCGCCCACTTAACCACTACACCAAACTGGCTCACCAAACTGGCACCAATCAGAGCAGCTAAAGTTGTTCTGGAGGGAACAAAATCTATTGGTTGTTATCTCTCTTTTGTTATTGGTTATTAACTTGTTTGAGGGCGTGGTTACCATAGCCCAGACAGGTTAAAAAGGGAGCCTGTTGCTTCACTGTTCCTTGTGTTGGTTTACTGTTGACTGAATAAAACTGAATCACTACTTAAGATTGGACCTATGCCTCGTACTTAACAGGGGCCAAAATTCCTAACTATAAACACATGTCGATGGGGTCCGAACTGGTGGAGACTGACCAAGAGAGAGATCTTGGAGTCATAGTGGATAACTCACTGAAAATGTCAAGACAGTATGCGAATGCAATAAAAAAGGCCAATGCTATGCTCAGGATTATTAGGAAGGGAATTGAAAACAAATCAGCCAGTATCATAATGCCCTAGTATAAATCAATAGTGCGACCTCATTTGGAGTACTGTGTACAGTTCTGGTCACCACATCTCAAAAAGGATATTAGAGCATTGGAAAAATTGCAGAAAAGGGCAACTGGAATGATAAAAGGGTTGGGACACTTTCCCTATGAAGAAAGGTTAAAATGCTTGGGGCTCTTTAGCTTGGAAAAATGATGGCTGAGGGGTGACATGATTGAGGTTTATAAAATTATGCATCGGAAAGAGCAGGTCGAGAAAGAAGTCCTTTTCTCCCTTTCTCACAATATGAAAACTTGTGGGCACTCCATGAAATTGCTGAGCAGTCAGGTTAGAATGGATAAAAGGAAGTCCTTCTTCAAACAAAGAGTGATTCACACATGGAATTCACTGCCACAGGAGGTGGTGGTGGCTACAAGCACGGACAGCTTCAAGAGGAAATTAGATAAGCATATGGAGCAGAGGTCCATCAGTGGCTATTGGCCACAAGGCATAGATAGGAACTCTCTGTCTGGGGCAAGGGATGCTCTGTATTCCTGGTGTTGGGGGGGGGGCAACAGTGGTAAGGCTTCTAGTGTCCTGGCCCCACTGCTGGACTTCCTGATGGCACCTGGTATTTTTGGCCACTGTCTGACAGAGTGTTGGACCGGATGCACCACTGTCCTGATCCAACATTGGCTTCTCTTATGTTCTTATGAGCTTGGTTTGCAATGAGATATTATTTATGTATGCTAACCCGAAGACCCTAAGGTGGGTGTTTTTCCTTGTCCGCAGAGACGCTGCCAAATTTGTCAGCCACATAGTTTCAGCTCAAAAATCTCTCCCCTCACTGCATACTTTTCTCTTGTGCCAATTGAATTCTTGAGTTTCTATTTCTGCAGCACGTTTATTTCCTAATGGACAGGGGTTTTTTTCTGTTACGCTAATCCAAAGTTAACTATCAGTTATGTAGAAATGGCATTGTCAGTAGCCTACAGGATATAAATAGCAAAAGACAGTGTTCAAATGAGATAAAAATGCCATCAAAGAAATGTGCACATTATGAGCCCTCTCAACGGGGATGGGCAAAGTGAACATTACAAAGCATGCAAGAAAGGGGAAAGGCTGTGGTTCAGTGGTAGAGCATCCACTTTGGTGTAGTGGTTAAGTGTGCAGACTCTAATCTGGGAGAACCAGGTCTGATTTCCCTCTCCTCCACTTGCACCTGCTGTATGACCTTGGGCAAGCCATAGTTCTGTCAGAGCTGTTCTCTCAGGAGCAGTTCTCAAAAGAGCTCTCTCAGCCCCGCCTACCTCACAGGGTGTCTGTCATGGGGAGGGGAAGGGAAAGGAGATTGTCAGCTGCTCTGAGACTCTGAGTGAAGGGCTGGGGTATAAATCCAATCTTCCTCCTCCTCTTCCTCCTCCTCCTCCTCCTCCTCCTCTTCCTCTTCTTCCTCTTCTTCCTCTTCCTCTTCCTCTTCTTCCTCCTCTTCTTCTTCTTCTTCTTCTTCTTCTTCTTCTTCTTCTTCTTCTTCTTCTTCTTCTTCTTCTTCTTCTTCTCTTGGCATGCAAAAGGTCCCAGGTTCAGTCCCCACTGCATCTCCAGTTTAAAAGATCAGGTAATGATACGAAACGCCTTCCTCTGCCTTAGTCCCTGGAGAGCTGCTGCCAGTCTGAGTCAATGATGATGATGTTGATGGACCAGAAAGGTCTGATTTGGTATGAGACAGCTCTGTGTATTCAAAAAGAAGCATTTTCTTTTACATGGAAAGGAGACATGTAAATGCTCTACGTAAATAATAAAAAAATAACCAAAAAGAGCATCTTCAGACAATCCCCACGTTATCATGAAGGATGGACCACACCTCGCCATGGAAACAGAGAAGCCCCCTGCACTCTGCATTGTGTCGGAAGCATTTGCTTTCTAATAGCAACACATAGAAACTCTTGCGGTGGGGCTGCAGAGAAGGTCCACAAGAGCCCTCCCAGCTTTTCCTCATCCAATCGAAGAAGAAAAAATAAGCAGAAGCCGGTATGGCGGCGGAACAACCCTTCAAGAGCTTAGCAGTGCCATCCTAAAGAGAGTTACATCATCTGAACCCATTGACGCCAATGGAATTAGAAAGGTGTAACTCCTTGTAGGATTGCACTGTGACCTTTGGGGGTGATGCTGGGTTCCTTGCTTGCAGGCTTGGAGTATGGTTGCGACTTCCCCCTCAAACCATTCAGAATTGGTCTGTCTGAAACATTTCATCCCACCGTTTCCGAGGAGCTCAGCGTGACAGATGAGCATCTTCTAGTTGGTGCAGAATACTACCACTTAGCTATTATCAGGAGCCAGATGGAGCATGCACAGAGCTTTTTTTGTAGAAAAAGCCCAGCAGGAACTCATTAGCATATTAGGCTACACCCCTGACAGCACAGCTTATTAGGATATTAAGACCACACCCCCATGTTACCAGAAGTGTGGTTATCCAGCCACACCCACCTTTTGCTTCCTATTCTGTTTACCTTGTTTGTTGACAAAACCCAGGGCTTTTTTTTGTAGCAGAAACTTCTTTGCATGCTAGGCCACACACCCCTAATGTAGCCAATCCTAATGAGTTTCTGCCGCTGGGTGTGGCCTATTATGCTAATGAGTTCCTGCTGGGCGTGGCCAACTTGGGTCCCTTCGTGACCTTGGACCCTCATATTTGCGAGACTGCCTCTCCCCCTATTCTCCGCCATGACAGCTTTGCTCATCCCAGCAGGGTCTTCTGCAGGTGCCAACCTGCAAATGGGCAAAACCAACAACTGCCCATATGTGTGGCCTTCTCCATGGTGGCCCCGATCTTACAGAATGGCCTGCCTGAGGAGGTCAGGAAGGCTTCTGTTCTCCTGGCTTTCCCCAAACTATTCAAAACTGCGTTATTCAAGAGGGCCTTTCTACACAGGCAATAGAGTGTCACTGTACTAAATGATTCACAACGCTACTTGGACAAATTATTAGGGACCACTGATTCGGCTCTTTTCCAGTGAGGGAAAGCCATGTGTGAAATGGCAGCCCTATACTGGTTTACTTCAGGACGAATCAGGAACGGCTTCAATCCGGCAGAATCTCAGTAATGTGAAATTCCAAATGTGTTGGACTGGATGGGCTATTGGCATGATCCAACATTGGCTTCTCTTATGTCGTTACGTTCTTATGACCGTGGGCTATACTACCATGTGCAGCTTGCTGAAACTAGGATCCTACTAGGGAATCTTGAATTATTTAACGTGTCACGTTAATACTTGTTCTGTACTTCAGTTCTGCTTTTAATCTTCTGCTTGGTTCTGCAGCCTTAATTATATTGCGTTGTTTATTGAATATCACACCCATTAATTGTCCTCCTCCTTGAGTCCAGGTGAGAAAGGCATATAAATATTGTAAATAAAATAACATCCATTTTTTTAATTACTGTTTTTAAAGATAATTTTATGTATTGTTTGTATGTATTGTGTTTTTCTTTGTAGTGTCCTTTCTTTGCTTTCTGGAAAAAAAATCAAAATAAAATACATTTTGTCTTCAGACCAACTCTGCGGAATACGCCAGGTGGACAGGGAATGGGTGCTCCAAGGTCACTAACGTAGGATCCATGCCAGAAGGATTTGAACCCTGGTTTTCCAGAACACAGCCCAAGTGCAGAAAAGGGCAACTAGAATGATAAAAGGGTTGGAACACTTTCCCTATGAAGAAAGGTTAAAGCGCTTGGGGCTCTTTAGCTTGGAGAAATGACGGCTGAGGGGTGACAGGATTGAGGTTTATAAGATTGTGCATGGGATAGAGCAGGTAGAGAAAGAAGTACTTTTCTCCCTTTCTCACAATACAAGAACTCGTGGGCATTCAACTGCTGAGTGGTTGGGTTAGAATGGATAAAAGGAAGTCCTTCTTCACCCAAAGAGTGATTAAGACATAGAATTCACTGCCAGAAGAGGTGGTGGCTACAAGCATGGACGGCTTCAAGAGGGAATTAGATGAAAATATGGAGCAGAGGTCCATCAGTGACTACTAGCCACAAGGTATAGACAGGAACTCTCAGTCTGGGGCAAGGGATGCTCTGTATTCTTGGTGCTTGGGGGGGGCAAGAGTGGGAGGGCTTCTAGTGTCCTGGCCCCACTGGTGGGCCGCCTGATGGCACCTGGTATTTTTGGCCACTGTGTGATACAGAGTGTTGGACTGGATGGGCCACTGGCCAGATTCGACATTGGCTTCTCTGATGTTCTTATGTTCTTATAACACACCACACTGGCTCAGTAGTGAAAGGGCTCAGTTGCAGCTGTCAGGCTGCCAGAAGGCTAATGGCTCCTGAAAGCTGAGAACAACCACATCACCCTAACTGCATTCTTCCCTGGATCCAGGAATATACTGAAAAGTGAGGCGTGGGAAATCAGTACCACCTTGCTTCTACTGCTCATGGCAACGTGTGCCAGCCCTGGAGCCATTTCTTGTTGAAGAATGAACGATGAAGACTGTCTTTGATATCTGTAAATGTACAGGTGGAGGAGGGGTTGTAGACCGTTGTAGAAATCAATCCAGGCTCCTCACAGGTAAGTTAGAATCCAGCCAAGATCCAGGTCAGTTGGAATCCAGCCAAGAGTCCTTCATTATGCAGTATTATAAGCAAGACGGTTCATTAAAAAGGAGAGAGGGTTTACTGTCATGGCTTCTCCCAAAGAATTGTGGGGATTGTATTTCAGTGAGAGTTCTGAGAAATCTGTGTGGAAGAGAAGAGTCTTACCCCTGGTTGGGTAATTTCTGGAAATCTGGGGGCAGAGGCTGAGAAGGGTGGAGTTTGGGGCAGAGAAGGACATCAGTGAGGTAAAATGCCATAGAGTTCCACCCTCCAACAGGTCCATTTTCTGAAGCTTAACGAAGCACATTGACAATTTTTATGCCTGGCCTTCTGAAACGTGGCTGTCCGTTTTAATTTCTCAAAGCTGCTGAACAAACCTGTGGGAGTTTTTTATTTAAGCAAGCTGCAAATGTCCATAAACACCATTGGGAAGGTCTGAGGAGGCAGTGATTCTGCTGGTGATAAATTGTAGCCCAAGGATTTATAAGGCAAGGCAGTTACAGGGGAAGCCATCCCGGCGTCCTTCGCTGAGTCTTATTTAAAGATCGTTTCCTCAATATTCTTTTGTGGTCCTTTCCCACTTAATTACCGAAGAGACTCATTTCGTAACCAGACCAAGGAAATGGCCTCCCAGGTTGCCCTATCAGAGGGACTCTTGCTAATGGGATTGTTCCCACACGTTCTGAGGGGACCCATAAAACCAATCCCGGCCTTGGATTTATGACACTGAGATAATCCAATTTCAGAGGAACGGTCAATATTAACAAACCAAATGCGCTCGGAAGTCTTTGTCTGAAAAGACTGAAACGTTCAGCCAGAGAACAATTGTGGCAAAGAGGCGGGCTCTCAGACGGGGCAGGACGAGGCGTGGGTGGACAAACTTTTTACAGTGCCAGAAAAGCTAAACAGTAATACTGAAGAGTCATCAGGGAAAGCTGGAGTCGGTTTTGCTAAAGCCGCAGAAAACCCTAGCACGACACTAGAAAGCAGGGTTGCCAACCTATAACTGGGGCCTGGAGAGCTCCCACTGTTACAATTGATCTCCAGACAACAGAGATCAGTTACCCCGGAGAAAATGACTGCTTTGGAGGGCGGACTCTATGTCAAGCATTCTAAAAGAAATGTAAACTTGTGGATCGCCTGGCTAAAATAGGCAATCAATCACTACAATCGGCCTCCATTCCGGAGGACTGGAAGGTAGCTAATGAAACCCTCATCTTTAAAAAAAAAGTTTCCAGAGGAGATCTGGGGCATTGTGTTAGCCAGGGCTTTTTTTGTAGAAAAAGCCCAGCAGGAACTCATTAGCATAAGAGGCCACACCCAACAGCAGAAACTCATTAGCATATCAGGCCACACCCTTGACAGCACAGCTCATTAGCATATTAGGCCACACACCCCATGTTACCAGAAGTGTGGTCATCCAGCCATACCCACCTTTTGCTTCTTATTTTGTTTGCCTTGTTTGTTGTCAAAACCCAGGGCTTTTTTTGGAGCAGGAACTCCTTTGCATGTTAGGCCACACACCCCTCAGTGTAGCCAATCCTAATGAGTGTCTGCTGTTGGGTGTGGCCTATTATGCTAATGAGTTCCCACTGGGCGTGGCCAACTTGGGAGCCAGCCGGAACTCCATTCCTGTGCGTTCCTGTCCAAAAATAGCCCTGGTGTTAGCTGACTCAATAGCTAAGCTCTTTTTGGCAGCGCGAGAGGGGACCTTTGGGTTACGCTCTGCAGATGAATGCATTTCGGAAGCGTGAAAGACCAGACACTTTTGTAAAGGTACAAGATATAAATTTATTTAGCATAACTTTAACAACAGCCTTCATCATTAGCATTCAAGAAAATCGCACCATGCACAGCCCCCCTAATTCTTTATTTCAATTTAACAAAGTGAGCCAAAAGCAAGATTTTCCCCAGCAAGACCATATTGTCTCAACTCTCTTGGAACAACTTGAAGACGAGGCTGGCTGACAGGCTTCTGGGTTCCCGTGAAAACAGAAGTTGGAGCAAGAGACAGGAGGATACCCCTTTCTCTCTTGGCCCGACTCCCATGTCCCCCAGCCTTCCGTTTTTATACCTTTTTTCCTTGGCCCACCTTATTTCTCATTTAACCAATCAGGAACGCTGTTAAGTATGGAACTCAACAACGTTTTGATTTCAGCAAGTGATTTCAGCTTTCTTCATAACAGCAAACACCAACTCAGAACACACCAACAACAAGGGGAGCACAGCTCCTTCTTTTAAACTCTCCCGGGCTGTCAAAGCCACACCCATATAAGTATACAAAAGAGGTCACAGTTCTGCTGATGAAACTGAAAGGACAGAAAGAACTGTGAAAAGGCTACAGAGTTCCAATACAAATTGTGCTTTTAACCATGTCTATGTTATTTTCAGTAACAACAAACAGTTTTAAACTGAAAAACAGCTTGCAGAGTCACATGCAGAGTCGCAACGGCGTCCTCCGGAATGATTAAATCCGTTTCAACCAACACAGTGGGGTGATTTCCCACTCAAGCTGCTGCGGGGTTGCGCAGCCAGTTGCTCGAGATTTTAGTCAATTTCACACCGAAGCCGCGGGGCTGCGTTTTGACCACGGCTTCGCGATTTCCCCGCAGTTTCGTAATCCTGTTTTTTGAGGATTACGAAACTGCGGTGCAATCGGCGAGCCGCTGGTCAAGACTTAGCACCGCTTCCTAGTTGTGTTAAGATCTACATCATCGTTGCCAGGCAAAAGTTTATCAATCCATTTTCTAGAGAAAATTGAAGAAAGCACTGATGTGGACTTTCTCCAGTCTAAGAGAGCTGTTTTACAGCTTAAAACTGTATGTTGTTACTGAAGATCACTATATACATTGTTAAGCACAATTTGTATTGGAACTATAGCTTTATCAAAGTCACATTTATAACAAGATAAGAACCAATAACATTGAAGAAGGAAGCTAATCAGGACCGTTCCTCTTTGCTACAATATCACTCAATGATTGGGTATTTCAGAGGTTTCTGTAGAACCAATGGATAGTGATGCAACAGCTTTGTAGTCACATTCAGAAGCAGGCTTAACATGTGAAAGAATAGCAGTGGTTCACATTTCAATACACAACAAACACTGACCTTTACATTTTTCCTAATTAGGCATGATTGTTACTGTTATCTTGTTTTTCTCGAAGTTGGGGTTCTCGGGACTTCCCATGTATGGAAATTCCCTGCCTCCACTTCCTGGTGGGTCACAGTGACCTAGCCCACGATGGACTCAGGCCTAGGTAAAAGGAAATACTTCTTCACCCAAAGAGTGATTAACATATGGAATTCACTGCCACAGGAGGTGGTGGCAGCTACTAGCATGGACAGTTTCAAGAGGGAATTAGATAAACATATGGAGCAGAAGTCCATCAGTGGCTATTAGCCACAGGGTATGGATGGGAACTCTCAGTCTGGGGCAGGTGATGCACTCTATTCTTGGTGCTGGAGGGGGCAGCAGTGGGAGGGCTTCTGGAGTTCTGGCCCCACTGCTGGACCTCCTGATGGCACCTGGTATATTTTGGCCGCTGTGTGACAGAGTGTTGGACTAGATGGGCCATTGGCCTGATTCAACATTGGCTTCTCTTATGTTCTTATGTCCTTATGTTCTTATGTTCTAGGTCCCTCATGCACCTCGTGATACTCCTGCATAGGGTATCTTGGTGCCAAACTTCGCTGACCTTTACCTCAGGTAGATATTCGCCCACGCTATTTATTCCCTGTTCCAGTAAACACGCTGTTGTTGATATTGTGATTTCCTAATTTGGGGCGGCCGAATACCTCTTTATTCTTCTAAACATTCTGCTCTGAGGAATCCTTCTAGCCTTCCCCTATTATGCCTTATTAACCATTCTGATCTTGTAATGTCCCCTACCATATATGTATCAATGATTCCTATAATGTATGTGGATATATGTGTGCTTTTGTGCAGTTAATATGTAGTTGAAAAGAAAAAGCCTTTTTCCTGTGTCAAGAAAGAAAGTCGATTCAGGCTCAGTCTCTCCCGGTGCTTTCCTAACTGTTGACTTCTGCCCTTGGTCCTAAGTGGTCATTTCCCTTCTAGACAGCTGTTTTATCGTAACATAACCTTTCCCAATCTAAACAGCTCTTGCAAAATGATTTTCCTAAGCTGAACCGTTTTCAGCTTGGCTACTTGTAGGTCTCTTTGAACCGACGTTTTGAGGAACCAATGTTTTGAGGCTTCCCTTAGGCGCTAGGCCTTTCTGGGCCTGCCTAAGGCTTTAGGCCTTTTTGAGTCTGTATAAGCAAGCTTTAGATTTCTTCGAGAGGCTAATGTAGACCCTGACAATTGCAGGATGGTCAGTCTAACATCAGTACTCGGCAAGTTGGTGGGATCTGTTATCAGAGATTGAATCAGTAGGCCCATTGATGAACAAAAGCTATTGAGGAAAAATCAGCATGGATTCTGTAAGGGAAGATCTTGTCTCATGTACCTTTTAGAGTTCTTTGAGGGGGGGATGAACAAACATGGACAAGGGGGACCCAGTCGATGTGGTTTACCTTGACTTTCAGAAAGCTTTTGATAAAGTTTCTCATTGGAGGTACCTACGTAAACTCAGCAGTCATTGTGGCAAATGAGGTTCAACGTGGGCAAGTGCAAAGGTGATGCACATTGGAGCCAAAAATCCTAACTATAAATATACACTGATGGGGTCCGAACTGGTGGTAACTGACCAGGAGAGATATCTTGAAGAAGTCATGGTAGATAACTCACTGAAGATGTCGACTGAGTGTGCGACTGCAATAAAAAAAGGCAAATGCAAAGCTGGGGAAACAAATCAGGCAGTTTCATAATGCTCCTGTTTAAACGTATAGTACAGCCTCATTTGGAGTACTGTGTACAGTTCTGGTCACTGGACCTCATTGGAAAAGGTGCAGAAAAGGGCAACTAAAGTGATTAAGGGGATGGAGTGCTTTCCCTGTGAAGAAAGGTTAAAGAGGTCAGGGCTCTCTTTAGCTTAGAGAAATGACGATTGAGGGGTGACGCGATTGAGGTTTACAAAATTATGCATAGGATAGAGAAGGCAGAGAAAGAAGTACTTTTCTCCCTTTCTCACGACAAGAACTCGTGGGCACTCCGTGAAATTAATGAGCAGTAGGCTTAGAACAAATAAAAGGAAGTCCTTCTTCACCCAAAGTATAATTAACACATGGAATTCACTGCCACAGGAAGTGGTGGCAGCTACAAGCGTAGACAGCTTCAAGAGGGGATTGGATAAACATACAGAGCAGAGGTTCATCAATGGCTCTTAGCCACAAGGAATAGATGGAACACTCTGTCTGGGACAAGTGATGCTCTGTATTCTTGGTGCTTGGATGGCAACAGCGGGAGGGCTTCTGGACTTCTGGCACTGCTGGTGGACCTCTTGATGGCACCTGGATTTTGGCCACTGCATGACACAGAGTGTTGGCCTGGATGGGCCTCTGGTCTGTTCCAACAATGGCTTCTGTCTCTTATGTCCATTGTACCATGCTGCAGTTCCTCCCCTCCCCAAACCCTGCCCCTTTTAGGCCTGCCCCATAAAAACTCCAGGTATTTCCCAACCCAGAGCTGGTAACTTTACTAGAAAGAGAATGTCCATTTTTCTGAAAAAATGAAGAGTTCACTGCTGGAGATGGAGCACTGGGAGTCGGTTTATTTCAAAAAACCTTTACCCTGCCTTTCCCCCAACAACTTCCGATGTAGGGTTGCCAACTCTGGGTTGAGAAATCCCTGGAGATTTTGGGGCTGGAGCCTGGGAAGGCTGGGGTTTGTGTAAGGAAAGTGCCTCAGTGGTATATAAAGTCAGAGAGTCCACCCTCCAAAGCTGCTGTTTTCCCCAGGGGAACTGATCTCTCTGGACATCAGATGTAATTCCTGAAGATCTCCGGGCCCCACCTGGGAGGCTGGGAACCCTAAACCAAAGTCATGATCTTCAACTGCAGGCACTCAGGAAAAGTCTTTGGCTGGATCTGGCTAGGGTGGCTAGATTCTGCCAGGGATTAAGCTTCCTGTGCAGTCCTAAGAAGAGTGAGACCCTTGTGAGTCCATCAAAGCCAATGCACTTAGAACGAGTTAAGTCCATTTAGGTTTGCTCCCTTATTCCACCACACCTGCATCACTACAGATTTGTATTGCAGTACCTCTGTTCAAAAAAAGCTGGTTTCTTTTTTTCTCTCCCTCCCGTCCCTGGAAGAATTGTCACGGAAATTAGTACTCTAAACATATCTCATAGCTGTCAAGAGCTCTTTCCTATTGTCACCGCTGCAAAAAAACAAAACTCCCAACACTTTCCGCTTCAGAGAGTAATGAGACACCTCTGGTTTAGAAAGGAATTTTAAAAATTACAGGGCATTAAGGATGCCAGGGCTCCAAGTTTCAGACTGGAGACAGCCTGGTGTCCATCAAAGGAGGGTCCGGCATTCGTTGAGGCACTCAGAGGGGCCTGCCCGGCCATTTTGTCGGCTTGTTGCAAGGGGTTCCACAATGTTTTGATCTGCATTCTGTATTTTTAGGTGATGTGCATTCTGTGTTTTTGACCCCCATGGAATTTGGCACAGGCAGTGGGTCTAAACTAAATGGCAACTGAAGTGTATGTGTGGCTATCAACTCACTTCCAATTTATGGTTATCTTATGAATTAATGACCCCCAAAACATCCTATCCTTAACAGCTCAGGTCTTGCAAACCAAGGGATGTAGCTTCCATGATGGAGTCCATCCATCTCATGTTGGGCCTTCCTCTTTTACTGCTGCCCCCACCTTTTTCTAGCGTGATTGCCTTTTCCAGTGGCGGTCGTCTTCTCATAATGTGACCCAAGTACGATAGCCTCAGTTTGGTCATTTTAGCATCCAAGGGAGAGTTCGGGCTTGATTTGATCTAGAACCCACCAATTTATCAGTTTGGCAGTCCATGGCGTCCGTAAATCTCTCATCCAACACCACACTTCAAATGGGTGTGGAGGGGGAGGTATTTGTGAATTTCCTGCATTGTGCAGGGGGTTGGACTAGATGACCCTGGAGGTCCCTTCCAACTCTATGATTCTATGGCCGAGTTCAGACTGGCGGTTTGCCCTGAGAGAGGTGCGTTTCAGCAATGTTTCAGCAATGTTTCATAAGCGGATTAAAGGGGGCGTTCACACAGGCAAATCTGTCTGGCGTTTCCCAGCCGTACTCAACCCATCTTGTAACGCTTCCCTCCTGAATTTAAAAGATACCTGTTGAAAATGGTATCAAACCCCGGAAAGCACATCTATCCCATGTATATCCCACACCAACACAGTGTGAATGCTAAAATCCATGATTTTGATTGTGCGCTCATGCGCATAAGCGCTCATGCTCATAAGTGCATATCCCCAGATTAGTGAAACAGAAAGCCGTGCCTTACAGCCGCTTTTTCGAGTCAGCCATCTGAACGCTCCCTCACACCTCCTCCCCGGTATGCTCTCACATCAGTCGGCGCAGTGTGACCGGGAAAATCCGGAACAGTTTGTTCCGGGGCTTTTTTGCCATGACTCGCTCCCACTTCGAACTGCCAGTCTGAACTCGGCCTATGAATCAACTTTCTTCTTGTCAGCATTCTCCACTGCCCAGCTTCCACACCCACACATCGTAGTGGGGACTACTGTGGCATGCATTATCTTGATCTTGGTTGACGGCGACACAACTTTACACTTAAGAATCTTTTCTTGCGCCTTCATGATTGCCCTTCCTGGTCTCCGCCTCCTCCTGATTTCTCGGTTGCCGTCTCCCTTTCGGTTCATGGTGGAGCCAAGGAATACTAAATCTCAAACAATTTCGATTTCTTCATTGCCAGCCTTAAAGTTGTACACTTCCCCACTAGTAGTCATTACTTTTGTCTCCTTGAAGTTCGGCTGTAATCCTGCTTTGGCACTTTCAGGTTTAACCTTCACCAGTAGTCATTTCAAGTTTGCTGTTTTCTGCCGATAATGTGGTGTCACCTGCATATCCCAAAACTGTAATGCTCCTTCCACCAATTTTTCTTTCCACTTTCATCTAAATCTAATACAGCTTTCCTTATCATTTTTGTTGCTGTTCAGTGGCACAGTTGAGTCCGACTCTTCGCGATCCAATGGACCACATCACGCCAGGCACTCCTGTCCTCCATCATCCTTCAGAGTTTGCTCCATTTCATGTTCGTTGCTTCGACAACACCGTCTAACCACCTCATCCTTTGCCGTCCCCTTCATCTTTGACCTTCAGTCTTTCCCAGCATCAGGGTCTTCTCCAGCGAGGGCTCCCTTCTCATTAGGTGGCCAAAGTATTTGAGCTTCAGCTTCAGTGTCTGGCCTTCCAGGGAACAGTCAGGGTTGATTTCTTTGAGGATTGACTGATTCGATCTCCTTGCAGTCCAAGGGACTCTCAAGAGTCTTCTCCAGCACCATAATTCGAAAACATCTATTCCTTGACGCTCGGCCTGCTTTATGGCCCAACTCTCGCTGCCACACAGTACTACTGGGAATACCATTGCTTTGACCATACAGACTTTTGTTGACAGGGTGATGTCTCTACTTTTTATTATGCTGTTCCTTATAATACATTCTGCATAGAGATTGGAGACTTGGGTTATTTTGAATTGGTATGGGGAACGCCTCTTCACTTCCAACCCCTTCCTGCCAAAACAACTCCATACTTCCTGTTTGTGGGACATGCAAGAGTTTTTTGACCCACTGCCCTTAGTGTAAACAGAGGCCTCCTCCCCATAAAGCACTTTGAATGCCCATTCACAGTCTGTGCCATCGCTGCTGATCAACCACGGTTGAGAAAGCTGTTCCACGCTTCTTCTCTGACGGCTTTCTAAAGGAAACTGGAGGGCCCCTGTGCAAACAGAATGCCGGACTTCATGGGCCCTTGGTCCGATCCAGCAGGGCTCTTCTTACGTTCTCATGAGGTAAGGGGCTCTCACGTTGGGCTGCCAGTCTCCAGGTGGTAAGTCATACAAAAGATCAAACCAGTGGCAGATTAACCATTAAGCAGACTAAGCACATGCTTAGGGCACCGGGGCCAAAGGGGGTACCACAAAGTTGGGGAAAGGGTGAAAAGAAAAAAAACAATGGACGAAGATTATATAGATAGATAGATGGAAGATGGATAGATGGATAGATGAATAGATAGATGGATAGATAGATGGATAGATAGATGGATAGATAGATGATAGATAGATAGATAGATAGATAGATAGATAGATAGATAGATGATAGATAGATAGATGGATAGATAGATAGATAGATAGATAGATAGATAGATAGATAGATAGATAGATAGATGATAGATAGATAGATAGATAGATAGATCGGGAGATCGAGAGATCGGGAGATAGGGAGATAGGGAGATAGATAGGGAGATAGATAGGGAGATGATAGATAGATAGGGAGATGATAGATAGATAGATAGATAGATAGATAGATAGATGATAGATAGATAGGGAGATAGGGAGATATAGATAGATAGATAGATAGATAGATAGATAGATAGATAGATAGATAGATAGATAGATGATAGATAGATAGATAGATAGATAGATAGATAGATAGATAGATAGATAGATAGATAGATAGACAGATGATAGATGATAGATGATAGATAGATAGACAGACAGACAGACAGACAGACAGACAGACAGACAGATAGATAGGGAGATAGATAGGAAATGTAAAAAGAAAGAGGGCTCGTTTTACCATATGTGGTGGACGTGTGAAAAGGCAAATGCTTTTTGGACAGAGATCCATACCGAAATTCAGAAAATTCTTAAATGTACGTTGAAAAAAGAACCAGAAATGTTCCTTTTAGGACTAAAGTTAGAAGAGGTTAAAATGACAAAAAGAACTTTGTTATGGTATCTCATATCAACGGCAAGAATGACTTACGCTCAGTCTTGGAAACAAGAGCAGATACCTGACAAGTGGGACTGGATTAAAAAAATGATTTTTATGGCTGAAATGGACAAATTAACAAGAAAACTTCATGGAGCAGAAGACGAAGAATTTATAACTGACTGGAAAGACTTTAAAGAATATTTAGAGCTTAATTGGGACGTTAACAACAGATTGTTGTGTTTTGATAGCTATTAATGAGAGAAATGTTTTAGTAAGATAGATTGTATATGATAAGTTACCTAATTGTTAAACTTAAAAGTTAGATATCAAAATTTAAGACTTGTATATGGAGAACAAACTGAATATTTGAGAATATTGGGTGAAATGTTAACGGGGGCGGAGCATCGTGGGAAGCCGAGGGGAGGGGAGTAAATTTGAATGTGAAAAGGATATGATGAGAATTGTAAACAAATGATGGAATATTTTATTTCATATCCAATAATAAATTTTCTTTTAAAAAAAAGATAGGGGGATAGATAGATAGATGAGATAGATAGATAGATAGATAGATAGATAGATAGATAGATAGATAGATAGATAGAGATAAAACTAGTGCAAATTGATCATGGTGCCACCGTAGGGTTATCTTCTATTTTTTGTTGGCGAGGTGCAGTGTCATAGGCTATGTTTAAAAGTAAAACGCATGTGTTTAAAAGTAAAACAATGGAGCCAAACTCAAATGGACGGGGTCAGTGTGGAAAGGAGGGGGGTACCAAGATTGGTCAGCGCTTAGGGCACCAGTGAACCTTAATCCGCCCCTGGATCAAACCGTGCATAAAGCACGAAACAAAATATTCAACCATCAATGAGTATAATAATCTTCTAAACCTGTATAAATAGGGTAGTTTTCCGAAAATACAATATAGCGGTCAGAAATGCAAACATACACGGTCCAAATAAAAAACAGTCCTATTAATCCACCTTACAGAAATAGTCCAGGTCAAATTCCTCAAAGAGTGAAAAGTCCAAATATAGATGTTTTATCATTCCTCTTCACCAAATCCTCGTCTCGCTGCTGGTGTATACTTGACTTGTAGTTTCCTGATGACTGTATTGCATTTTTGAAAAAAAACTACTCTATTTATATAGGTGCAGAAGGTTATTACGCTCATTGCTCGTTGAATATATTTCTCATTATTTATGCACGGCTTGATCTTTTGTATTGCTTGCGCCCTTCCGTGCATCTCTGCTGTTTGAGGCTCCATGTGGTAGCTGAATTTACAATTGACCTCCAGGTTGTAGAGAACAGTTCCTGAAATATCCTGGGTTCAGACGCATAGAGTGATCAGGTCATTTTACTAAGTGATCTCAGCCGTGAGAACAAAGACAAAGACCCCTGGCCAAAGCCAGGTTTTATGCACAAAGAAGGTCACACCCAAAATACAACCCGCTCCCAGTGATAGGCTATTTACACCAGATTACCTTTCCAGGTAACCTACTGGGCTACCCTAGGATCCGAGCATTGCTATTGGTGGGCTCCTAGGATCCTAGCCGGCTATTGTTCTAGATCTCAAGATCGATACATAACAGTTAACCTGGAGAAGAAGACGGCCTTGGAAGGTAGACTCTATAGCACTGTACCCCTCTGCTCCCCAAAGCCCACCCTGCCCAGGAATTTCCCAGCCCAGACTTGGCTCTCAGGTGTGTGGAAGTCTCTCTACGATAAGCAGAGAAAGAGAGCGGCAGGAAGAAGTGGCATGTGAAGCGCAATCCATCCTCATCACCTGCTGCCCTTCTAGAGATAGCCTGCCCCTGTGTACTGGGAGAGTTTTTCATTGCCTAAGACCCTCAGGCCCTGAGCTAGACGGCCCAGGCTAACCTGATGACATCAGATCCCAGAAGCTAAGCGGGGCCGGTCCTGGATAGTATTTGGATGGGAGACCTCCAAGGAATACTAGGGTTGGGACGCAGAGGAGGCAGGGAACAGTGGCAGAAACTCGGACCCCATCTACACCTCGACGCATCGACTGTATGACCTGTGAGCGATGTGAATGCTTGGCCTGGATGCCTTACTGGCTGAGCCTACTGCACTTACATCATCTTGCAATCAGCTACAACTCAGTGGCAATGGCCACCAAGCCCCCCCCCGCTCTGAAGACCGATAATTGGTCAGGAGGTCCATCAGTGGGGCCAGGACACTAGAAGCCCTCCCACTGTTGCCCCCCAAGCACCAAGAATACAGAGCATCACTTGCCCCAGACCGAGAGTTCCTATCTATACCTTGTGGCTAATAGCCACTGATGGACCTCTGCTCCATATGTTTTTCCAATTCCCTCTCGAAGCCATCCATGCTTGTAGCCGCCATCACCTCCTGTGGCAGTGAATTCCAAGTGTTAATCACTCTTTGGGTGAAAAGTTCTTGTATGGTGAGAAAGGGAGAAAAGTACCTCTTTCTCCACTTGCTCTATCCCATGCATCATCTTGTAAACCTCGATCATGTCACCTCCTCAGCCATTCTTTCTCCAAGCTAAAGACCTCCAAGCGCTTTAATCTTTCTTCATAGCGAAAGCGTTCCAACCTTTTTATCATTCTAGTTGCCCTTTTCTGTACTTTTTCCAGTGCTATAATATCCTTTTTGAGGTGTGGTGACCAGAACTGTTACACAGTACTCCAAATGAGGCTGCACCATCGATTTATACAAGGGCATATACAGAGAGGCGAGGGAAAGAAGAGGGAAAGAAAAAGGGGGGGGGAATGTCTGCAAATTTAAAGAAGAGGAGGAAGAAGAAGAAGAAGAAGAAGAAGAAGAAGAAGAAGAAGAAGAAGAAGAAGAAGAAGAAGAAGAAGAGGAGGAGGAGATTGGATTTATACTCCGCCCTTCACTCAGAATCTCAGAGCAGCTTACAATCTCCTTCCCTTCCCCTCCCCACAGAAGGCACCCTGTGAGGTAGGCGGGGCTGATGATGGAGCTCTCAGAGAACTGCTCTTGAGAGAAGAGCTCTGAAAGAACTTTTGACTGACCCAAAGGCACACCAGCAGCTGCATGTGGAGGAGTGGGGAATCAAACCCAGCTTATCGTCGGTGCTCCTAACCACTACACCAAACTGGGGCCATGTACGAGGGCCGGTATTCCTCTGCAGGCATAGCTGGTTGGTGAAAGGAAGGCTGGGGGCTCTTCTGGTTGCTTCCGAGCCTTGTTTCCATTTTCTCACTGTGGTGCCAACTGAGCGTACAAAGCTGTTTGAGGACTTGCGTGTCCGCAGGCCATGAGGAAGGGATTCGTACCACGTCCAGAGGCCCTGCTGAGTTAAGCAAGCCTGTATCAATATCTCCCCCCCTGCTCCGTCTCTGCTTGGTTCTCTCCAGCCACCGGCCTGAAAGAAACGCACCAACTGAAATCGCCCAGTGGCTTCCCAGGCTTCCATTTTCCAGGAACAGATTACTCTGACGGTGCTGCTCCATTGTCACTCCTCTCTCTCTCTCTTTTTAAAAAATAAATCGGACAGTTCTTCAAAGAGGCCTTAATTATGTGTCTCCCGTGGCTTAATTTTCTTCCAAACAGCTGGCTTTGTGCTGCCCGGCCTGTGCTCCCAACCCGCTCCGCAGCCAGGGCTCAGTTTGACAAAGCCACACAAAAGGCCCGAGTTCTAAACAGTCTTGGAAATGACTTGACATTCTTGAAAAAAAAAAAATAATCATGCAGCCTTACATCTTGAAGCTGGCTTCGGTTACTCTCTCTCTGTGTTTCTTTTTTTAAGAGGTGAAAACAAAAGCTTTGAACTGTTATTTTGGGAAGCGTGTATTTCGCTTGTTGACTCCAAACAAGTCCAAGCCTGTTGCGTCTCTGCCCTGGCGGCCGGGAGTCCCTGGCGTTCTGTGGGGCCACACCACAGCAGGCCTGGCTCTTTCGGAAATGTCATTTTGCACCAGCTTTCCTGTTCCCTCCAGCTGGAAGAGGTATAAAGTATCGGCAACCGGCTCGGGAGATGGTAAGCAAGAAGGAGAAAGTGATATCTCTGCAAAATATATTTATTTATTTAATTCCTCTCCCACCTGGAGGTCTTTTCTTTATTATCAGTCTGTTCCAGGTATATCCACATCCTCCCCCGGGGGGCTCTGCCAGAGTGACTTCAAATTAATTTACTCAGATACTGCTACTTTTCTTTGGTGTGTTCTAATTTTAGACTTCCTCTCTGAGGATTTTTTGTAATTCAGACACGGAGAAACGGAAAGTGTCTCTGACATGCAGCGGTGGGGTAGCAGTGGCGGAGTGTGTGTGCGTTTGTGTGTGTTTCCAACAAAGAGAAAACAGCTGTGATGGACACGTGAGCAGGTGGAAGCTGGAGAATGGGTCAAGCGTGCCTTCTAACCGTTTTTCTGCCAAAGGAGCTGCTGCCGTCTTGTCCGGAATTTGCCTCCTGTCGCGAAAAGAAAAGAAATAAGGAAGTCCCGCTGGAACGCTCAAAGTCTAACCTTCGGTATAACTTATACCGTATAAGTTAACAAACTAAGCTCTTGGTACCAGCTGCAAGTGAAAAATGTCTTGTGAAATGCTCCCTCAAAGCTGCGGAGTCTTGTGAGCAAAAACTCAACTTTGTGAGCTACGGGCATTAAAGTTGGGTGAGCGAGCGATTTGGCTGCTGCATAAACTAGTTTGTTCCGGAGCCCTCCTTCCTGAGCTAAGACAAAAATGTGTGAGCCAGAGGCTAAAAAAACTGTGAGCTAGCTCACGCTGACTCAGCTTAGAGGGAACACTGGACTCTTGTCCATAAGTTAAGAACATAAGAACATAAGAGAAGCCAATGTTGAATCAGGCCAATGGCCCATCTAGTCCAACACTCTGTCGCACAGCGGCCAAAATATACCAGGTGCCATCAGGAGGTCCAGCAGTGGGGCCAGGACACTAGAAGCCCTCCCACTGCTGCCCCCCCCCAAGCACCAAGAAGACAGAGCATCACTTGCCCCAGACTGAGAGTTCTCATCTATACCCTGTGGCTAATAGCCACTGATGGACTTCTGCTCCATATGTTTATCTAATTCCCTCTTGAAACTGTCCATGCTTGTAGCTGCCACCACCTCCTGTGGCAGTGAATTCCATGTGTAAATCACTCTTTGGGTGAAGAAGTATTTCCTTTTATCTGTTCTAACCCGACTGCTCAGCAATTTCATGGAGTGCCCACGAGTTCTTGTATTGTGAGAAAGGGAGAAAAGGACTTCTTTCTCAACCTGCTCAATCCCATGCATAATCTTATAAACCTCGATCATGTCACCCCTCAGCCATCGTTTCTCCAAGCTAAAGAGCCCCAAGCATTTTAACCTTTCTTCATAGGGAAGGTGTTCCAACCCTTTTATCATTCTAGTTGCCCTTCTCTGCACTTTTTCCAAGTTCCATTATCTCCTCCAACCATTGGTGGAGTTGCTGTGATATCCCAGAGGTGACAAGCTCATTGATGAGGGTGAGGCTGTGATGTTTGGACAGTGCTGGCTCTTCAGCTTGGAAATGGAGATGAGCACCGCATCCCTAGGGTTGGATTCGACTGGCTTTTGAGCAACGGAAACCTTTATCTTTACCTTTACCTTATGAGTATCATTACTTCTCTTAAAAACTCTTTGGGAGAATTTCCACCTTTTCATTTGTACTTTTTCAGGAGGCATTTGATGAATCAGTCTTAATCTAGGGCAGTTTTTTAAAAAATCGTTTTGTCAAACTAAGGATTGGCACAGTCGGGGGCAGAAGGATCCTATTATGCAATTTTTGCAACACTTAATGTGTCATGTTCATCCTTCACTTCTATTCTTTTAGATTTCTGGCTGGTTCCAGACTTCTGCCAGACTTCTGCCATCCTAATGCATTCTTTGTTGACGGGATTGGCTCACTCTAAGGCTGACTTTGGACTGGCAGTTTGAAGCGGGAGCCAGTCGTGGCAAAAAAGCCCCGGAACAAACTATTCCGGGTTTTCCTGGTCACACTGTGCTGACCGATGCAGGAGCATACCGGGAGGAGGCGCGCGGGAGCGTTCAGACTGCTGGCCCGGAGGTGCGGCTGTAAATGGCTTTTCCCTGGTAATTCGCGCATGTGTGCATAAGTGCATCCGGTCGATTTGGGGAGGATCCCATTGTGTTGGCACCGCATTGGGCGGTAGAGCGGAGCACATCCAATCATATCGCTGCTGCCTTATGCGCAACGCGGATTGCTCCGGGCTTTTAAACACTGGCGTTCACACTTCCTAGCAGCGGAATGAGGCAGGAGAAATGGGCCCTCAGGGATTTGCTACCGCTTTCACCAGATATCTTTGAAACGCGGGAGCGAAGTGGAACAGCACGGGTTGCTACGGGTGGGGGACACCAGGCAGATCTGCCTCTGTGAACGCCCCCTTTAATCCGCTTTTAAAACATGGCTGAAACGTGGCTATAGCAGGGCAAACGGCCAGTCTGAACTCAGCCTCTGAGTAATCTGTCTTGAGTCCCTGTGAGAAAAGTGGACTATATATTTTATAAATGACGTGGAAATAAATAAATACATGAGAAGGGATTGGAGAAGCCGATATGGAGAAGGAATGGAAGGATGGGGGAGAAGAAGAGAGTTGGTGAATATCTCTGCAGGCCCCACTGCCAGGAGAAGCCATTGGTGCGAAGGCACTGGCCACGGACCATAAAACTATTAAAACCTGCCTGCTCAGCCCACAGATCATGGCAAAACAACTTTATCGCTTCGGCAGAAAATGGCACCGTTTTCAGCAAATTCAACCGGTTCAAGATGGGTGGCCATGTTAGTCTGTCTGTAGCAGTCAAAAAGGGCAAGAGTCCAGGAGCCCCTGAAAGGCTAACCAAATTTGTGGCCGGGGAGGCGCTTTCATGAGTACCTGAAGGAGTGAGCAGGAAACCTCCTCCTGTCTCAAATTTTGTTAGTCTTTAAGAAGCTCCTGGACTCTTGGTCTTTTCTACAGCTCAAAAATAAGTTGTCTGAAATAGCGCCGTTTTACAAGTCCTTCAGGAGGCCGAGGGGATCAGTAGCCGACCTCCAGAAAGCCATTCCACAACAATAAAGTGGCAGCAGATCCAGCCGGGTTGCCAACCTCCAGGTGGTAGAAGCCAAAAATGAGAGATCACAGGGCTCTGTTATTCGAGGGTCAACACAGAATGTTTCCTTCAGGAGCTGATAAGTAGAAATCGTCAAGAATTGTGACCCAAGAAGACACAATTGTAAAGCCATTATCGTGAAACGAATTGTTTATATTGCGCAGCATTCGTTGTGTGTGAGTGATAACAGAAGAGAATTTTCTACAGAGTTACTGCAGCAAATGATTTTGCAAACATATCTTTATTGACTCTTCTTTTATTTTCATCACGGGTGTTGGTGTTTTGGGGTTTCCTCAACCTCCAGGTGGTGGCTGGAGATCTCCTAGGATTGCGAGCTGTGTTCCCTCTAAGCTGAGTTTGTGTGAGCCAGCTCACAGTTTTTTAGCCTCCAGCTCACACATTTTTGTCTTAGCTCAGGAAGGATGGGCTCCAGAGCAAACTAATTTACGCAGTAGCCAAATCGCTCGCTCACAACTTTAATGCCAGGAGCTCACAAAGTAGAATTTTTGCTCACAAGAATCCATAGCTTAGAGGGAGTGTTGATTGCAAGTGATCTCCAGGCAACAGAGGTCAGTTCCCCTGGAGAAAATGGCTACTTTGGATGGTGGGCTCTCTGGCATCATACCCCGCTGAAGTCCCTCCCCTCACCAGACTCCGCCCCCTCAGTCTCCACCCCCCAAATGTCCAGGCATTTCCCAGCCCAGAACTGGCCACCCTAAGGCGAGGTCCAATTTCTATTTATTAATTTTTGGATGTGATTGATACACAGCCTTCCTCCCCAATGGGGGTGTGAGTGACTCATCTTCTCCACTCGTCCATTTTAGCCTCACAACAACCCTGTGAGGTAGGCTAGACTGAGAGTGTGTGACTGGCCCAGTGAGCTTCCATGGCCGAGCGGGGATACGAACCTGGGTGTCCCAGATCTTAGGTTGCGTTCAGCAGTTTGGCCCAATATAGACTTATTTCACAAACAGATTAAATAGGGCTTGGTCATACAGCCACATCTGCCAGGCATTCCCCGGGCGTACTCACGCCATCAGAGGATGACTTGGAGCCCGCTTAAAAAGCTACCACTTCCGAAGTGGCGTTTTGGTTTCCCTGTGCATTCATCACGCATGGCTGGATGTCTGACCATGGGGGAGCGCACGCAGAATGGATTTGGCAGTCTGAACCCACAGATCTGTTCTGCTGCTAGGGAGGGGGTTTTGTTTTAATTTGCCTTTGTGCATGCGCATGTGCACTATGCACATGCATGGATTTTGGAAATTTTTTTGCAGTTCACTCCGTGGCTGAGGGGCCACGATAATGTCGATGCTTTACCACGGGATGTCTCCATGTGTAACCCACAGCAGGGTGTTCTGTGTGGCTGATATATCCCATTACACTTTAAACCAGTTCAATTGGAGGCGGCACCATACCACGCCAAGCCGCCAGTGTGATCACAGCCTTAGTCTGACACTCTGACCACGATCGGACGCAGGCAGCTTTGACTCTCGAAGGCTCATGCCCCAAAGAATCTTATTGGCCTCTAAGGTACAAACTGGACTTGAAGCCAGCTGTTCTAACCACTACACAACACTGCTTGTTCTAACAGCAGCCAGTCAAATGAATCATAAAGAAGGGGCTGTCAACATGAAGCACTGGGTGCATCTAACAAAGCGCTCCTCCAAATTTAGACCCGAAGGGCAGTGGATTCCTCAACAATTGATTCAAAATCACCTGCCGCAAGTTTGGCTTCCGCTCCCGAGCATGATATCATCTCATTAGGGTTGAGTTCGCTGAGGGGCCCGTAGTAACGGCCGAGACATCTTGCCACCAAAGACCCACTTAAGACTTGCATGAATTAGATCAGCGTAAGTGGACACGCTCCCCCCTCCCCCCGCCCAGGTTCTACTGTTCCGCTTAATGGGTGTTTCCAACAGCATTAGGCCATTACATGGAGACGGAGTCGGGAGGCCTTTTGTTTACCGTGTTCTACAAATTGAGTTTGTCACAGTGCCTGGCATGTAAATTAAACACGAGCAACGTCAGCCAAGCAAAATGATAAGGACCTGCTCGCCTCCATCAAGTGACAGAGAGAAGGCTTTGATAAAGTCAGCGCCTGACAGCAGAAACCAGATTAGGTGGGCCTTGGAGATTTCCTGAGTCCAGAGGATAGACATCAATGATCCCTTGAGAAAATGGCTGCTTTGAAGGGTGGGATCCATGACATTGTACCCCCCTGAAGTCCCTCTCCTCCTCAGTCCTGCCCTCCTCAGGTTACACCCTCAAATCTCCATAAGAAGCCATGTTGGATCAGGCCAATGGCTCACCCAGTCCAGCAGTCTGTGTCACATATCAGGAGGTCTGCGAGTGAGGCCAGGACTCCAGAAGCCCTCCCGAGCACCAAGAATACAGAGCATCACTGTCCCAGGCAGAGTGTTCCATCTATTCCTTGTAGCTAATGGCCACCGATGGACCTCTGCTCCATATGTCGATCCAATCCCTTCTGGAAGCTGTCTCTGCTTGTAGCTGCCACCACTTCCTGCAGCACTGAATTCCACATGTTAATGACTCTTTGGGTGAAGAAGTACTTCCTTTGATCTGTTCTAAGCCCACTGCTCATTAATTTCATTGAGTGCCCACAAGTTCTTGTCTTGCGAGAAGGGAGAAAAGGACTTTTTTCTCTACCTTCTCTATCCCATGCCTGATTTTGTAATCCTCGATCATGTCACCCCTCAGCCGTCCTTTCTCCAAGCTAAAGGGCCCTAACCTCTTTAACCTTTCTTCATAGGGAAGGTGTCCCATCCCCTTAATCATTTTAGTTGCCTTTTTCTGCCCCTTTTCCAATGCTATAATGTCTTTTTTGAGGCGTAGTGACCAGAACTGTACACAGTATTCCAAATGAGGCCACACCATAGATTCATGCAGGGTCATTTCGATACTGGCTGATTTGTTTTCAAAACCCTAGCATTTGCCTTTTTTTAATTGAAGTCACATTCTGAATTGACATCTCCAGTTTGTTATCTACCGTGACTCCAAGTTCTCTCTCCTGGCCAGATACCACCGGTTTGGACCCCATCAACGTATATTTATAGTTAGGATTTCTGGCTCCAATGTGCATTACTTTGCACCTGCCCATGCTGAACCTCATTTGCCACATTGATGCCCACTTGCCACCCTCAACAGATCCCTCTGGAGCTTCTCACAGTCCTCCCTGCATCTCACCACCCTAAACAACTCCATGTCACCCGCAGAATTAGTCATTCTACTGCTTACTCCCATCTCCAAATCATTAATGAATCCCTCCAGCAATTTCCTAAACTGAAGTTCGCCACCCTAACCAGAAATCAGTGTTTTTCTTCCTTATTCTAGTGTGACAGTTTGTGGATCATGCAAGGGGTGGGGACGGCTCAGTGGCAGAGTATCTGCTTGGCCAGTTTGGTGTAGTGGTTAAGTGCGCGGACTCTAATCTGGGAGAACCGGGTTTGATTCCCCACGCCTCCACTTGCAGCTGCTGGGTGACCTTGGGCAAGCCATAGTTCTGGCACAGCTCCTCTTGAAAAAGAGCTGTTTCTGTCAGAGCTCTCTCACCCCCACTTACTTCACAGGGTGTCTGTTCTGGGGAGGGGAAGGAAAAGGAGTTTGTAAGCTGCTCTGAGTCTCCTTTGGGTAGTGAAGGGCGGGGTATAAATCCAATCTCCTCCTCCTCCTCCTCCTCCTCCTTCTTCTTTGTCTTCTTCTTCTTCTTCTTGGCATGCAGAAAGCCCCAGGATCAATCTCCGGCATCTCCACATAAAGGACCAGTAGGCAATGCTCCCTCTAAGCTGTGGAGTCCTGTGAGCAAAAATTCTACTTTGTGAGCAGCTGGCATTAAAGTCGTGAGTGAGCCATTTGGCTACCAAGTAAACTAGTCTGCTCTGGAGCCCTCCTCCCTGAGCTATCCTCCCTGAGCTAAGACAGAAATCTGTGAGCCGGAGGCTAAAAAACAGTGAGCTGGCTCACACTAACCCAGCTCAGAGGGATCACTGCCAGGAGGTGATGTGAAAGACCTCCCCTTCATAGACCCTGGAGATCTGTGGCCAGTCTGAGTAGCCAGGACTTACTTTGATGGACCGGGAGTCTCTCGTCAAGGCAGCTTCGTGTGTTCTAAGAAGCCCTAAGTCTCTGTTTAACCCACCGGGTCACATAAAGGAAAAACCGAAGGTGCTGCCATCTCAAAACAACTGATTGTGTCAACAAGCCCCAGGGGGCTGAAGTGGAAAAACTGGAAGTCAACAGCTGCTGCCTCAGCATCGGTGCGGGAGAAGAAGGCAGCCAGAGCCCCACACCGGCCCGAAGTGTCACAGCGATCTGACAGCTGGAGGAGAGGAGGAGGAGTGGGCCATAAATCTTGAAAGCTTTGCAGGAGAGCCGGACGCTTTCCAGAAGTGGAAGAAAAGCAAGTGCGTTTTTTTAGCGATGACTGATGAAATATTCAGCAAGCTAATATGATCAGAGGGAACGGGGAAGGAACAGGCAGACGGATGCCAAGGGAAGTTTCACTTCCTATAATCCGTAAATGTCTGGGGCTGCACCAAATGCCCCTCCCCCAGTTGGATTTTCAGACTGGAAAGACAGCTTTGGGAAGGGGACGCTCCCACATCGGGGTGCTAACCTCCAGGAGGGGCCTGGAGATCTCGTGCAATTTTGACTGATCTCCAGACTACAGAGATCAATTCCCCCGGAGAAAGTTGCTTTGGAGCATGGACTCTGTGGCATTATACCCCGATGAGGTGTCTCCCCTCTCCAAAAACCCCCTCTCCTTAGGGTCCTTCCTTTAAACTCCAGGGATCTCCTAGTCCAGAGTTGGCAACCCCACCAGGCTCATCTTTTCTGGGCCTGCTTGAGAGCCAGTTTGGTGTCGTTGTTAAGTGCACAGACTCTAATCTGGGAGAACCGGGTTTGATTCCCCACTCCTCCACTTGCAGCTGCTGGATGACCTTGGGCAAGCCGTAGCTCTGTCAGAGCTGTTCTGGAAAAAGCAGTTCTCTCAGAGCTCTCTCAGCCCCACCTACCTCACAGGGTGCCTGTTGTGGGGAGGGGAAGGAGTTTGTAAGTCGCTCTGAGACTCCGAGTGAAGGGCAGGGTATAAATCCAATCTCTTCTCTTCTTCTTCTCTCAAGGACAGTTCTGTAAGAGCTCTCTCAGCCCCACCTACCTCACAGGGCATCTGTTATGGGGAGGGGATGGGAAAAAGAGTTTGTAAGCTGCTTTGAGACTCAGAGTGAAGGGTGGGGTATAAATCCAATCTCCTCCTCCTCCTCCTCCTTCTTGAGTAGGGTTGCCAAACTCCAGGTGGAGCTGAAGAGTTCCCATTTTTACAATCTCCAGGCTACAGAGTTCATTTTCCCTGGAGAAAATGACTGCTTTGGAGAGTGGACTCTAGGGCATTGTACCATGCTGAGCCCCCCCCCCAAAACTCCACCCTCTCCTGGCTCCACAACCCAAATCTCCAGGTCTTTCCCAGCCCGGAGCTGGCAACCCTATTGCTGAGTTTCCTTCTGAGCTGCAGCCTTGAGGTTCTTTTCCTCCCTATAGAGCCATCCCAGCCTTTCAGGGACTGTGCAGCAAACACAGGGGTTCTATAACGATGACATCAGGATGCCATGCATCCAATCAGCTTTGCCTCTGTGCTATCGTGATTGAGGGCAAACAAAGCCCATTCAGAGTGAGGGCAATGGTCCCCAAACACTGGGATCTCTTTCACCGAGGCCATTTAAAAAAATAGCTTTCAACAAAGACAAAACATTTTTGCCGGTTATTGCATCCCACCCCTTCTCAGCTCAGCCCCTCTTTTAACCATTGCTTTTGAGTAGCCAGATGTTCCTACAGAAAGCCGCAAATGCGAGTAGAACGATGACTCAAAAGGAGAAACGCAGTTGCCACCTGCTGCTAATTTAATGCTAACTTCAGGCTGGTTCCCATAAAGAGCTCATTCAGTCTGAACAACTTCAGATTGCCTGGGTGGGTGGGTGGGTGGGGTTGCATGACCAAAAACCTCTTCTGTACACCAAAAACCTCCACGGGTTCTGTTAGCAAAGAGGAATCTAGTCTTGCTTTCTCTATCATATGCTAGTTTCCTATGCCCAGGGTGGGGGTTAAGTGCGCGGACTCTAATCTGGGAGAACCGGGTTTGATTCCCCACTCTTCCACTCACAGCTGCTGGATGACCTTGGGCAAGCCGTAGTTCTGTCAGAGGTGTTCTTGAAAAGATTTGTTTCTGTCAGAGCTCTCTCAGCCCCACCCACCTCCCAGGTTGTCTGTTGTGGGGAGGGGAAGGGAAAGGAGGTTGTAAGCCACTCTGAGTGAAGGGTAGGATATAAATCCCCTCCTTCTCCTCCTCCTCCTCCTCTTCTTCTTCTTCTTGGAAATCTTTCAGTCATGTGATTTCTCTACCCCCCTGTACTCTGCAGTAGTACAATGAGGACCAAGCCAGTTTGAACATGGCGTCTGCTTGCTGAATGAGTAGGGTTGAAAACCTCAAGGTGGCGCCTGGAAGTCTTCTGCTCCTACGAACAATCTCCAGGTGATGAAGAGCAGTTCCCCTGGAGAAAAATGGCTGCTTTGGAGGGTGGACTCTATGGCATTGTACCCTGCTGAGGCCTCTCCCCTCCCCAAACCCCGCCCTCCCCAGACTCCACCACCCAAATCTCCAAGTATTTCCCAACCCAGAGCTGGCAACCCTATGTGTGCATGAGCAAGGCTTCATCCAGATCTGTGGGGAAATAAAATGGGACTGATGACAGGGCTGACCCAAGGATTTGGGGTGTCCTAGGCTAGGGGAGGGAAGCTATGCCCACGTGCTGGAGGGAGGCAGAAAACTACTGCCATCAGCAGCTTGAACACAAGAACGTAAGAGAAGCCAATGTTGGATCAGACCAATGGGCCATCTAGTCCAACACTCTGTCACACAGTGGCCAGAAATACCAGGGGCCATCAGGAGGTCCAGCAGTGGGGCCAGGACACCAGAAGCCCTCCCACTGCTGCCCCCCCAAGCACCAAGAATACAGAGCATCACTTGCCCCAGACTGAGAGTTTCTATCTATACAAAGGTAAAGGTGAAGGTTTCCCTTGCTCAAAAGCCAGTCGAATCCAACTCTAGGGGGCGATATTCATCTCTGTTTCCAAGCCGAAGAGCCACTGCTGTCCGAAGATGTTTCCGTGGTCATGTGGCCGGCATGACTAAACGCCAAGGCGCACAGAATGCTGTCACCTTCCCACCAAAGCAGTACCTATTTACCTACTTGCAATTTCTTGCTTTCAAACTGCTAAGTTGGCAGGAGCTGGGGCCAGAGACAGGAGCTCACTCCATCACACAGCACTCGGGTCTTGAACTGCCAAACTACAGACCTTCTGGTCTGCAGCTCAGCATCTTAACCTCTGAGCCACCGCAGTAGCCACTGATGGACCTCTGCTCACTGTGGAGTAGGGTAGGGGAAGATGTCCCACTTGGACACCTCCCAGGGCTGCCATGTGGGTGGGGTGAGAATGCGAAAGGGGTTGGTTTAGGGATGCGAGCTCTGGGTTGGGAAATACCTGGAGATCTGGGGTGGGCGGAGCCTGGGGAGGGTGGGATATGGGAAGGAGAAGGACCGATGCAGGGTACAATACCATAGACTCTACCCTCTAAAGCAGCCATTTTCCCCCATAGGAACCAATCTCTCTAGTCTGGACATCAGTTGTGACACCAAGAGATCTCCAGGCCCCACCTGGAGACTGGCAACCATAGTCAGATGGCACCCTTTCACTTCTGGCACTGCAGGCAATCTCCTAGGTGCACCTAGCAAATAGGCCAGTCCTCCCCAAACAAATTAGGAAAGTCTCACACGGATGGAGAGCTCGTTGTTTTAACAGTAATGTTACTGTTACTGGTAATTTTGTTACTGGTAATTTTAAATACAGTACTGTTACTGTTACTGGTAACTTTAATTACCCAAATTATACTGTTACCTGTGTGACTTGTAACCCTCCCTGAGCTATCTTGCAGAGAGGGCAGGCTATAAACTGAATTATATAAATAAACAATAAAGAAGGCAGAACCGGTGGTGTTTCGACTCCAGCAACTGTTCTGCTATTAATGGGCATTATCATTCAGTGCAGCCGTTGTGAGCATGCATGCGGCCCTCGTGTTTCAAGTGGGATTATAAACTCAGCAGGAGAGCACACTTTGCTTCCTTAATGTCTTGGGTCCTCAGTATCTTCACTGAAAGGGTCTGGAGTAGCAAAGCCCAGAAAGACCTTGGAGAACCACCAGAAGTTGAAGGAAAGGCACTGAGAGCCTGGGGGATGTGATGTAGCTTGGTAAAAGGAGCGATAGAACGAGAGTCAGAGACATAGAAACATAGAGGTGGAAGGTACCCCAAGGGCCATCTAGTCCAACCCCATGCACAATGTAGGAAATCCACAGGGTTGGCAGCTCTGGGCTAGGAAATTCCTGGAGATTTGGGCCTGGACCCTGAGGAGAACATAGGAACATAAGAGAAGCCAATGCTGGATCAGGCCAATGGCCCATCCAGTCCAACACTCTGTCACACAGGGGCCAAAATATACCACATGCCATCAGGAGGTCCATCAGGGGGCCAGGACACTAGAAGCCCTCCCACTGCTGCCCCCCAACACCAAAAATACAGAGCATTCCTTGCCCCAGATATAAGAACACAAGAGAAGCCAATGCTGGATCAGGCCAATGGCCCATCTAGTCCAACACTCTGTCACACAGTGGCCAAAAAGACCAGGTGCCATCAGGAGGTCCACCAGGGTGTGAACAAGGGAGACATCTCAGTGGGGTATACTATCATAGAGTCTACCCTCCAGAGAAGCCCTTTTCCTCCAAGGGAACCGATCTTTTGTCAGATCAGTTGTAATTCCTAGAGCTTTCCAGGCCCCACCTGGAGGCTGGCAACCATAGACAGAAGTCTAATTTGGATCCAAATGTCTACCTCTTCTGCAGGGGCCCTGAAGATTCTGGATGGTTTCACAGCAGAGGTGGACAATTTGACTTCAATTCTGAGAGGACATAACAAAGAAAACTTTGAGGACACAAGGTCAAGATTTTATAAATGGGTAGATGAGCATAACATATAAAATGTCTGGACCCGTAATCGAAATAAAAGGAAATAAGAACTATATATCTAATTGTAAGCAAAAGTATATATGAAAATCACAAGGTGGAAAAAGGAAATGAATGCTTTGGATATAGTATGAGGTCAATAACTAAGTTAAATAAAGATACAAATGAATTCCCCTCTAATCTGTATTTATGTATGTTTGTGTCTGTCTGTCTTATATATGAAATAAAAAATCTTTAAGAAGAAGAAGAAGATTCTGGATTGCTTCTGGATTTTGCTGTGCAAACTGGCAAGGTCCACTTGCAAACAGCCGCTGGAGTGGACTGGAACTGCATTATTTAGCATGTGTGAAAGCACATTTGAAAACGGGGCTCTTAATTCTTGTCGGCAGAGAGTCGCAGCTGGGAAGGAATCACTCCCCGCCTCGTGGAACTACCTTTTGCAAAGAACGTGATAAATTATTCAGCCGTAGCTTTCTTATGAAAGAGAGGAAGGCGAGAGCTGGGGAGGGCCAACTGCTTGCAACGCAAGGATGAAGGAGCCACTCTTCCTCATTGACACCCCCCAGAAGGCTCACAGAAGCACCGAAGGCAGCATGACGGAGCCTGGGGTTTCCAAGTCGGCACTGGGGAAATTCCTGGAGATTATAAGGTTGGAGCCTGGGGAGGGCAGGGTTTGGGGAAGGGTATACCTTATCAGGGGCTGCAGTGGCTCAAGTGGTTAAGACGCTGAACTGCAGACCAGAAGGTCAGTAGTTCAGCAGTTTGAGACCCGAGTGGCAGCATGACAGAGTGAGCTCCCGTCTCTGGTCCTGCCAAGCCAGCAGTTCGAAAGCAAGAAATTGCAAGTAGATAAATAGGTACCACTTCGGTGGGAAGGTCACAGCATTCCGTATGCCTCGGCTTCTAGTCATGCTGGCCACATGACCATGGAAACGTCTTCGGACAGTGCTGGCTCTTTGGCTTGGAAACGGAGATGAGCACTGCACCCCTAGAGTTGGATTCGAATGGCTTTCGAACAAGGGAAACCTTTACCTATACCTTATCAGGATATAATTCCACAGAGTCCACTGTCCAAAGCAGCCATTTTCTTCAGGGGAAATGAACTCTGTAGGAGAGGAACAAATTTAGAGTCCAGTGGCAGCTTTAAGACCAACAAAAGTTTATTCAAGGTATGAGCATTTGTGTGCTTGCACACTTTTTCAAATACATCAGAACGGAGGGTAAGAGTTCAGACTTATAGACAGAGGCTGCACAGAAAATTAACGTGTAACATGAGGAAGATGTTTTAAGATATGTGAAGAAGACAAAACTAAATGACAGCTGTTTTGATTTAATTAAGGGGGGGAAGAGTAAAGCAATAAAAACGTCAAAATAGGAGACAAATGTGTAAAGGGATCTTTTCTAATTGTTCCACTGCTTCAGACCAACACGGCTGACTGCTTGGAACTGTCCGGAGGAGAGGGAGTGGTTTGACCAGGACAGTCCAATCATCAGACAGGAGGCGGGCGGGAGTGGGCGGGACAAAGAAAACAGACAGAAATGTTATGCCCCAGGAAAAAGTCAACTCGGAATCAGCGCCCAGAAAAAGATCAGGGTAGAAGTGGTTTTTAAAAACCCCAGAAAAAAACCTAGGGAATAATTTAAAAGAAGAAGCAAAAACTAAAGGCACAAAATTGAGTGTGGAAATCATAGCAGGGGCCGTGGCTCAGTGGCAGAGCATCTGCTTGGCATGCAGAAGGTCCCAGGTTCAATCCCCGGCATCTCCACTTAAAAAGACCAGGCAGTCGGTGATGGGAAAGGCCTCCACCTGAGACCCTGGAGAGACGCTGCCAGTCCGAGTAGACAACACTGACCTTGATGGTCTTATGGTCTGATTCAACATGAGGCAGATTCATGTGCTCACTCTGGAGGATGTACGGAAGCCAAATAGGGTCATGAACCAATGGGAAAAATCTGAGCAAAAAAGCTCTCAGTAATCTCATAGAATCATAGAATGTTAGAGTTGGAAGGGACCTTGCAGGCCATCTAGTCCAACCCCTGCACTCTGTAGGAACACAGCCGAAACCCCTACATACCTACAACATGCCCAAAAGATGGTTGTCCAGTCTCCTCTTGAAAACGTCCAGTGAAGGAGCACCCACCACCTCCCGAGGCAGTCTGTTCCACTGCTCAACCACTCTCACAGTCAGGAAGTTTCTCCTGATATTAAGCCGGTAACGACTCCCTTGTAATTTCTTTACTTCATGTTCCTGGGATCCAAGATCACTGCAGACAGGGACTGCAGCCATGAAATTAAAAGACGCCTGCTCCTTGGGAGGAAAGCAATGGCAAACCTAGACTGCATAATAAAAAGCAGACATCACCCTGCCAACCAAAGTCTGTATATAGTCAAAGCAATGGTATTCCCAGTAGTAATGTATGGCTGCGAGAGTTGGACCATAAGGAAGGCCGAGCGCCAAAGAACAGATGCTTTTGAATTATGGTGCTGGAGAAGACTCCTGAGAGTCCCTTGGACTGCAAGGAGATCAGATCAGTCAATCCTAAAATAAACTAACCCTGACTGTTCCCTGGAAGGCCAGATCCTGAAGCTGAAGCTCAAATACTTTGGCCACCAAACAAGAAGGGAGCCCTCACTGGAGAAGACCCCCGATGCTGGGAAGGTCAAAGAAGAAGGGGACGGCCAAGGATGAGATGGTTAGACAGTGTTATCGAGGCAACAAACATTAAATTGAGCAAACCCCGGAGGACGGCAGAAGACAGGGGGGCCTGGCGTGATGTGGTCCATGGGGTCGTGAAGAGTTGGACTCGACTGGGCGACTGAACAACAACAACAACAACAACCTTTACCCACAGGAAAAGATCCTGTGCCTCCTCCCCCTTTTTAAAGCAGCATCTGTGTAATGTATCCAACAGAGAACATGTGCTCAGGACAGCCATGTGCTCGGACTGGTTCCAACCGGTCCGCCATGCGGCCAGGCGAAGGGCCTGAGCTTCGCTCCAAAAGACAATGGGCTGCAGGATCCTAGCTCCCTTTCAATCCGGGAGCCAAAATCCTAGGAAATAACTCAATCACTGTAAATAGCCCAATCACGGGGTGTGGATGTGTGAGGGGTGTGGGTTTCTTTGGGAATAAAAGCCGGCCTGCGAGCCGGCTTCTCTTGTCTTGTTCTTCAACTAATAAAGTATGTGAGAGCTGAAATCACTTGTCAGTCTCAGTACTTTTCAGTCTGAGACAACTCTTTTGTGTGTGTGTCCATCGCCCGATGGGGTAAAAAGTGCCTGATGGGGTAAAAAGTGTATTTCAGGCAAACTGAATCACAAGACCACACTTGCCTACGGAATATCTTATTTAAACTGCACTTTCTAAAACTTCTGAAAAACATTCCAGCTGTTCTAAAGAAAGCTTCTATTTTCCAGAATCTTATATCCCAGTTCCAAAAATTAACCCAGAGAAATGCAAGAGCCAAGTCCAGTAACCCCTTAAACCCCAACAAGATTTCCAAAGGTTCACTCTCACAAGCTGAATACCCTGGAAATCTTGTTGGTCTGTAAGGTGGTACTGGATTCGAATCTTGCTCTTACTGCCGACCAGGGCTTTTTTTGTAGAAAAAGCCCAGCAGGAACTCATTAGCATAACAGGCCACAGCCAACAGCAGGAACATATTAGCATATTAGGCCACACCACTGACAGCACAGCTTATTAGCATATTAGGCCATACACCCCATGTTACCAGAAGTTTGGTCATCCAGACACACCCACCTTTTGCTTCTTATTCTGTTTACTTTCTTTCTTTTTTTGCAGCAGGAACTCCTTTGCATGTTAGGCCACACAGCCCTAATGTAGCCAATCCTAATGAGTTTCTGCTGTTGGGTGTGGCCTGTTATGCTAATGAGTTCCTGCTGGGCGTGGCCAACTTGGGAGCCAGCCGGAACTCTGTTCCTGTGCGTTCCTGCCCAGAAATAGCCCTGCTGCCGACCAATGCAGCTACCCATCAGAAACAAATAAAAAGCAAATCAGTCTTGCTATGAATTCCATGAGATTGCTCTCTAGTTGTGGAACGGTAAAACAATAATCAAGACACATTTTCCACAGCTAATTTATGACGGTATAGATATGACACACACACCCAGAGATCGTGGCTTTTTTGCAGCAAGGACCCTCCAACAGCGACCCATTCGGCATCTAGCATTCACTCCACTGTTTTACCAAACCCACGTTGGAACAGAAATCCCCCTCTACGTTGCATGCCACTTTCACTTTCTTTGATTGTCAGATTTTTATTTTATATCCACACTGCGTGCCGGTTTCACTTCCTTTCATCTCTCGGTTTTATGGTACCGTCTGCATAGATTTGTGGCCGTTTTATGGCTGTTCGGGGGTGATTTTGCAGTCAGTATGGCGTTGGCCCAGGGTATTTGAATGTGGGTTGAGCGGCATCTTTTTCTGTTCCAGTATGGGTTTGGTAAAACAACGGAGCAAATCCTAGATGCAGGATATAAATCCAATCTCCTCCTCCTTCCTCCTCCTCCTCCTCCTCCTCCTCCTCCTCCTCTTCTTCTTCTTCTTCTTCTTCTTCTTCTTCTTCTTCTTGATGCAGAATGGGCCAATGTTGAGAGTAACTGAATGATCTGATCACACCAAAAGCAGAAATGGGAAAGTCTTTAATGAAGACTGGTTGGAAGAAAGTAACGCCAACGCAGTAAATCATACAGAGATGCAACAGGAAACTTCCTCTGAAAGTAAAGACTATGGCTTAATGGGAACTTTGTAAAATCCCTGGAGTGGGTTTCCGATGATACAGAGTTTGGGAACTGCCGCCTGACAAATATCTAGTTGCTAGGGTCTGCAGTCAGATGTGTTTTTTTTAAAAAAAGCCTGGGTTCAATATCCAAACTTTGTTTAATTTAAAGTACACCCTAAGTACAGTTATACCTCGCCAAATGCCGAGCCCATTGACTTCAACTGCTCTTCCTAGAAGAGAGCACAAGGTGGGCTCTTTGTTTTTAAAATTTATGCACAACCTTAAGGGACACAGAATGCAATTTCAACCACGGAAGGAAAATGGATTAAAGTAACTGTGAAATGTTGTTTTGTGTGTAAGTGCTTCACTAGGCAAGAGCTTGTAGATGGGGTGGGCGCCTTCCTTCCCTCCTTGCCCATTATCTGTTCCACCTAAGGAAATGGAATAGAAGAGCGCTGTTCAGGATGCAAAGTCTGAAAGATTACATGGTTAAGTGCAGTGGCCAGCCTATCTTATGAGTTCTTCCTTTCCCACAGTCTTTCTTTCTTTCTTTCTTTCTTTCTTTCTTTCTTTCTTTCTTTCTTTCTTTCTTTCTTTCTTTCTTTCTTTCTTTCTTTCTTTCTTTCTTTCTTTCTTTCTTTCTTTCTTTCTTTCTTTCTTTCTTTCTTTCTTTCTAGAAGAATGGAGGAAGGAATGAGAAGCGTTCATTTGTCAGCCTGCAGTGCAGATTCAAGCCTAAATCCAGAAACCCAATAAAGCTACCAGGATTTAGCCAAGCATTTTGGATCCAACATGTTATTATAAGGAGAGGGGAAGATTTGAAAGTGCATCTGAGTCACTCAGAAGGAAACACAAAGAACGGCTTGCCAGTGAAGCTGTTCTTCTTCCGCTGCTTCTTTTTAAAGGATCGGGAAAATAAGGACTTCTGAACAGCTCTGCTGCATCAGGTTTGATTTGACCCAACATCCTGGTTCCCACAATGGTCCACCAGTTGCTTCCTGGAGCCCATAAATGAGACACAAAGTTACCAGGTCTCACTGGCTTTTTCTCCCCAGCAACCATTATTGAAAGCTATACTGCACCTCTACATGGAGGTTTCACTTAGTACCTTCAGTTAATTGCAATCCACTTTTTTATCCTTACAACAACCCTGTGTGGTAGGTGCGGATGAGAGCATGTGATTGACCCAGGGTCACCCAGCAAGCTTCCATGGCAGCGTGGGGATTCCGACCTGGGTCTCACAGATTCTAGTCCGACACTCCAACCGCTGCACAAAACTGGTTCTCAAAGCTTGTACCAAACTGGTCCGAGTCTCTAATTAATGGGCAGGTGACACGTTATAAACTGGAAATGTTCTTGGTTTGAAACCTCATCAAGGGCAAAGCTGAGAACTCTAACTTGGCCATGAGTTTAGAGAGCTTTTGAAAAAGGTTTGCAGAAGTTAATAAAGGACGGGCCTACTGATGGCTATGAATGAAACGAAACCTCCAAGTACAGTTGCAGAATACCTTGTCGTAATGGTTACTAAAGAGGGGGGAACAGGCAAGTTCTGTTGGCTTCACATCCCTACTTGTAGCCTTTCCTGGAGGTATCCATAAATGTATCTAATGAACAAATTCCTACTTTGCTGAAACATGAGATTTATAGGGATATGTTTTCAAACCCTTCTGGTAGCCGGCTAGAATGGCCATTCCTTGCTAATTTCAGAGCATCCTCCTTGGGGCAGTTCACTCTGGGAAAGACTGGGGGAAGACGCATCTGGATTCTAGTGCCCCTGCATATAAATAAAGGTAAAGGTTCCCTTGCTCGAAAGCCAGTCGAATCCGACTCTAGGGTTGCGGTGCTCATCTCCGTTTCAAAGCCGAAGAGCCAGCTCTGTCCAAAGACGTTTCCATGGTCATGTGGCCGGCATGACTAAACACCAAGGCGCACGGAACGCTGCTACCTTCCCACCGAAGTGGTACCTATTTATCTACTTGCAATTTCTTGCTTTTGAACTGCTAGGTGGGCAGGAGCTGGAACTAGAGACGGGAGCTCACTCCGTCATGCGGCACTCACGGGTCTTGAACTGCTGAACTACTGACCTTCCACAGCCTGCAGTTCAGCGTCTTAACCACTTGAGCCACCACAGCTCCCTGCATATGAATACACGTATATAAACATTAATAAATACATGGATATAAACATGAATGCCACAGGCACAGCACTCGCACCCGGCCTGCTTCACACAACTCCTCCAGCCTCTCAAAGCCCAGGAACTTTGATTCTGTCCCTGGCAAGAACAAGCAAACAAACAAAATAGGTGAGTAGTGACTGAAAATGAACATTTTATTTATTTATTTATATACATTATTTATACCCCACCTCCCTCCCCAAGGGGGACCCAAAGTGGCTTCCTTCATTCTCTTCTCCTCTGTTTTACCCTCACAACACCCCTGCAAGGTAGGTAAAGCTGAGAGTGTGTGGCTGGCCCGAGGTCTCCCAGCAAGCTTCCATGGCACGAGTGGGGATTCGAACCTGGGCCTCCCAGATCCTAGTCCAAACATCTTGAATCATTTAAAAAAAATGTGCCAGATCATAGAGAAGCCATGTGCCCGAGGGGGGTACGATCAGCATTTAAAGTGGGTTTTCTCCTGCATCGCACACAGTCCTCTCTGCCCTTCCAGATTCCCCTTAGACTTCGGAGGCAACGAGGCGTCCTTAGCGCTCCACATGCTCCAAGAAAGAAAAGCGCCTCTCTGGCTAACGGTGTGCCTCCTTTGTCAGCCTTTGCGCACCGGCCCTCCTGTCTCTGCTTGGAATGCAAGCCCTGCCGCTCTGCTCCGCAGTCAGTCCAGCCTCTTGTCTCTACCTGTGATGTTCGCATCGCTCTGATCCAGCAGTTGTTAAGTCCTGCCTCAGACAACTTCCGCTCCCTTCCCCTTCCCCCAGGGGCACGCCTGAGCCACGCGGTAGGCTTGTCTGCGGCGATGCACAAACATTTCTCCAGCCGAAATATGCAGGAGGTATTTATTATTCATCACTGGAAGACGGCGGCGAACCAGATGGCCAGCAGCGAAAGGGAACCGTGGCCCCAGAGAGGGCCTGGCTGCCTGGCGCGCAATGTTCTTCCGCGTACAAATCAGACCTCCCTGCAGTGGTGCGAAGGCTGCTCATCGGGTTGTCAACTCTAGGCTGGGAAATTCCTGGAGGTTGGGGAGGGGAGACTGGGAAGGGCAGAGCTTGGGGAGGGAAGCCAATGCTCCCTCTAAGCTGTGGAGTATCTTGTGAGCAAAAATTCTGCTTTGTGAGCTACTGGCGTTGAAGTTGTGAGCGAGCGATTTGGCTGCTGCATAACTTAGTTTGCTCTGGACCCCTCTTTCCCGAGCTAAGACAAAAATGGGCGAGCCGGAGGCTAAAAAACTGTGAGCTAGCTCACACTAACTCAGCTGGGAGAACCGGGTTTGATTCCCCTCACCTCCACTTGCACCTGCTGGATGACCTTCGGCAAGCCATAGTTCTGTCAGAGCTGTTCTCTCAAGAGCAGTTTCTCTCAGAGCTCTCTCAGCCCCACCTACCTCACAGGGTGTCTGTTGTGGGGAGGGGAAGGGAAAGTAGTTTGTAAGCCGCTTGGAGACTCCCAAGCGAATGGCGGGGTATAAATCCAATCTCCTCCTCCTCCTCCTCTTCTTCTTCTTCTTCTTCTTCTTCTCCTCCTCCTCCTCCTCTTGGCAAGGCCAACACCTCCAGAGCCCAAATCAACGTTGACTTCCTCCCCTTGCAGAACACGCCGAGAGCCATAAACTCTTTGCCTTTGGGTGCATGGTACTTCCGCACTTCCACCGTCCACCACAGCTCATCCTTCATGTTGTAATCAAGCATTTCCAGCAAAGGAGGCATGAGCAGGCGCAAACTCGGACTCTGCTCCAGTCCCTCTAAATTGTCCGGTCACGCTGTGTAATCAAGTTGTTCGGCGTTACTTCCATTGGACGCCCCCCCCGGCAACTTGAGTTTAGAGCGGTGACCTATGGAGCCTTTCACACCCCCAGACTGGGAAGTCACTCAAGCGTCATTTAAATGCATTAGTGTCGAGGCAGGAATCCATTTCTATATCGCCTTCCTCCCGCCATTTAAACAGCTGGCCCTCCTGCCAGTCTAGCGGATCCCCCGCGACCAGATTTTCTCCCCTCCGTTATTTACAAATAATATAGCGCCGAGTTTAATCTCAGCTTGATTGGCGAGGGGGAGGGCAAATATTGCATTAACCACCACGATCGGAAAGGCAGTCGTGCCACACAGAGGCCGCTCGATATGATTGACGAGCATCTTTCCATCCAGGAACTGACATCCGATGACCTTACTGCTGCGGTCTCAGACTCCTAATTAAAAGTAAAATTAAAAAAAACAAGGAACACACCGATCTAATTACGGGGAAAGGAACTTTTCGCAAACAAAACCATGGCACTGAGAGACGGGAGAGTCGGGCGAGACCATAAACGATTTATGATTTTTATTGCTGGCAGAGACTCCGCGGTTCAAGCCACGCTATCTCCCCTGGAGGATCCTTCCGCCATTTAATATTCTCTTTTCTTCTTCTGTTGGGTCCATTATGCTGAGGATATGGAAAGAGGGAGGGAGGAGCGGGGGAAGCAGATGTCAGACGAAGCATCAAGAAAGAGAAAATTAAATGGTCTCTGTAATTCCCAGCTGACTTCCCCGCCAAAGGAAGCCAATGTTATCTCCCGGAAACCAGGGGGGGATTCTTGACATCAGGAGGATCGGCCCGTGTTCAAATGGCTCCAAAGACCATTTATCTCCCCCGTGGAAGGAAGGAGACGTCTGCAATGCCATCCACGTGCTTGTACGGCTGGAGTGGAGGGCCGATAAGCCGGATGGAGACGGAGGTTTGCGCCTGTTATCCCCAACTCGGTTATTAAAAACACATGATAAGAGCAGGGGAATAATATCCAGAGATTTGGTTCAACAAGACGCTCGTTCCGTCTTCTTGTTGCCATGTGAACCCCCCTCGAGCTGGATAAAACCCAGCGCTTGTGCAGAAGGAGGAAAGGCAGACGAGAAACGGACAGCGTGGAAGCAGTGGGGGGCAGGGAAGCTCCCGTCTCCACCAATGGCTGCTCGCAGCACAGGCCTGGAACTCAAGATAAGGGGTGTGAACATCAAGTTCACACTGAAACGTCTACAAGAAATGAGCTCAAAACAGCATTTCCTGCAACAGAGGCACATTCAGTCTTGGCCTGAAGAAGTGGCGAGCCAATTAAATTTGGGACAGAAGGGACTGTTGTTTCCCTCTGCCATTCATCGACCATCCAAGGCTGCTCTGTCATGTTTGAAAAGATTCCGACTTGCCACGAACACATCAGTAGCTGATTATTCTCCTATAGGATAACACCAGTCACTGGGATGTCTGTGATATACCCTCCACCTGTTCCAAGGTGTTATATAGGGTTGCCAGTCTCCAGGTGGTAGCTGGACACCACCGAGATCAGTTCCCCTGGAGAAAGTGGCTGCTTTGGAGGGTGGACTCTATGGCTTTATACAGGGCTCTTTTTGTAGCAAGAACTCCTTTGCATATTAGGCGACACACACCCTAATGTAGCCAATCCTCCAAGAGCTTACAGTAGCCCCTGTAAGAAGAGCCCTGTAAGCTCTTGGAGGATTGGCTACATTAGGGGTGTGTTGCCTAATATGCAAAGAAGTTCCTGCTACATAAAGAGCCCTGGCTTTATACCCATTGAAGTCCCTCCCCTCCCCAAACTCCGCCCTCCCCAGACTCCACCCCCCAAATCTCCAGGTGTTTCCAATCTGAAGCTGGCAACCCTAGATTTGCTAATTATGGCTGGGGAAACAGGCAGGCTGAAGGTTCCGCAGAATGTGGGGTGCCAGGCTGGCTAATCCCCCCTCCTAGAGCCACTGTCTAAATTCAAACTAAATGAAAGAAGAAGAAGAGGAGGAGGAGGAGGAGATTGGATTTATACCCCACCCTTCACTACCTGAAGGAGTCTCAGAGCAGCTTATAATCTCCTTTCCCTTCCGCTCCCCACAACAGACACCCTGTGAGGTAGGTGGGGCTGAGAGAGCTCTGACAGACACTGCTCCTTTTCAATAACAGCTGTGCCAGAACTATGGGTTGCCCAAGGTCATCCAGCAGCTGCAAAGAGGAGGAGTGGGGAATCAAACCCAGTTCTCCCAGATTAGAGTCCACGCACTTAACCACGACACCAAACTGGTACGCTTCTGCAGGGCCTGTAAAATGGAGCTGTTCCGCCAGGCCTTTTTATTTATTTATTTATTTACTTACTGGGCGAGGCGGCAGGAGAGGTAGTGGAGGTGGAAGAGGAGGCAGGGAGGGAGGCATTCTTCATCCTTCCACCCCACTGCAAGCCATTACAGCTCGGGTTACCAAACTCCAGGTGGGACCTGGAGATCTCCTGGAATTACAACGGATCTCCAGACTACAGGGATCAGTCCCCCTGGATAAAAAGGCTGCTTTGGAGGGTAGAATCTACGGCATGATACCCTGGGGAGGTCCCTCCTCTTCCTAAACCCCCTGTAGGATCCACCCTCAAATATCCAGGAAATGCCCAGGCAGGAGCTGGCAACCCTGATGACAACACTAGAAACTTGAGCAGAAGCAAAGGCGAAAGGCAATTCTTCACACACCCCGCACCCACCAGTGACAACCAGAACACCCTTGTCTCATGAAGTTGTGCCTTGCGGCACACAATTGCCAAGGAACATGAAGGGGGAAGCCCTCTCACGTGGACAATAGGCTCTTTTTTTATCTGTGACGATTAGCAATAAATGGGTAGGTCCGGGGCTTGTCCCAACAGGTCTACCTTTGCTTGAACAAGGCTAGAGTAAATTCCATCCCAAGCCACTTGGCTAGTATGTCCAACTGAAATGTATTTGGATAATTGCAGCCCATCAGCCAATGTGTTCCTTCAGGGACTGACAATTCCATTAAGAAGGAGAAGGAGAAGGAGAAGAGGAGGAGGAGGAGGAGGAGAAGGAGGAGGAGACTGGATTTACACCCTGCCCTTCACTCGGAGTCTCTTCACTCTCCTCCCCACAACGGACACTCTGTGAGGTAGGTGGGGCTGAGAGAGCTCTGATAGAAACTACCCTTTCAAGGACAGCTGTGCCAGAACTGTGGCTTGCCCAAGGTCATCCAGCTGCTGCAAGTGGAGGAGTGGGGAATCAAGCCCAGTTCTCCCAGATCAGAGTCTGCACGTTTAACCACTACACCAGACTGGCTTTTTGAAACATTTATTAGCTGCCTTTCTTCCTTCTGGAACTGAAGGCAGTTTAGAAGCATAGCTAAAGCACGGAGATTAAAATACATTAAAAACATAAAAAAACCAAAATTTAAAATCACAACTGGTCAGGACTCCCTAACTCAACCAGACAGAGTCCTAAATAAAAACTGTTTTCAGCTGCCTCCGAAAGGTCAAAAGTGAGGGGGCCAGGTGCTGCCTCCCTGGGGAGGTTGTTTCATCATCATGGGGCTGCCGCTGAAAAGGCCCTCTCGCAGGGACCCATCAGACAAGCTTCTTTGATTGGTGGAACACTCAGAAGGGCCTCTCCTGATGACCTTAATTCCTGGGCAGGAACATACTCACAACACAAGACCTTGTGGGCACTCAATGAAATTTCTGAGCGGTTGGATCAGAATGGATAAAAGGAAGTATTTCTTCACCCAAAGAATGATTAACACATGGAATTCACTGCCACAGGAGGTGGTGGCGGCTACAAGCATGGATGGCTTCAAGAGGGGATTGGATAAACATATGGAGCAGAAGTCCATCAGTGGCTATTAGCCACAGGGCATAGATGGGGACTCCTGCCAACCTAGCAGTTCGAAAGCAAGAAATTGCAAGTAGATAAATAGGTACCACTTTGGTGGGAAGGTAACAGCGTTCCGTGCACCTTGGTGTTTAGTCATGCCGGCCACATGACCACGGAAACGTCTTCGGACAGCGCTGGCTCTTCGGCTTTGAAACGGAGATGAGCACCGCAACCCTAGAGTCGGATACGACTGGCTTTCGAGCAAGGGAACCTTTACCTTTACCTTTATAGATGGGGACTCTCAGTCTGGGGCAGGTGATGCTCTTTATTCTTGGTGCTGGGGGGGGCAAGAGCAGCACAGCAGTCCTCTCTGGCCAAGGAGAACTCTCTTTTTTAAATATTTGAACACTTAGTTGAAGCACGGCCAATTAAAAGCAAGGTTTAGTCTTACATGAAACGAGAATGAGGTCTAGTTTCTCTGAGCATGTGTAAAATGTGGCCTCCCACAGCTACAGATTGGGGGTATCGGCTGTTCAGTCAAAGGCTGTGACTTCCCAGAAAAAGCATTGCTCAAGTGCTTGGCAGACTAAATGCCAGTTACCTTTGAACCCATCGAGCTTAGCATCATATTCGGAAGCCTGGACAGTCCTCCCAGCAAGCCGGCCTCTTCTCCAAGGTGACTTGTCTCAATTGCACTGTTGGCACAGGAGTGCCATTAGTGGAAATTAGATAAACATATGGAGCAGAAGTCCACCAGTGGCTATTAGCCACAGGGTATAGAATGAGAACTCTCATGTCAGTCTGGGGCAGGTGATGCACTCTATTCTTGGTGCTGGAGGGGGCAGCAGTGGGAGGGCTTCTAGTGTCCTGGCCCCACTGCTGGACCTCCTGATGGCACCTGGTATATTTTGGCCGCTGTGTGACAGAGTGTTGGACTAGATGGGCCATTGGCCTGATTCAACGTTGGCTTCTCTTATGTTCTTATGTTCTTATGAGTGGACCTTGAGAGGAATCTCCCTCCTTCTAACGGCCGGGCTTAATTGGCTCCCTCCCCGTCTGGTGCCCCCTTATCTCTCCTCGTCCGCTCCCCGTCCCCAGCAACCTGTTCCAGCAGATAGGCTGGCTGACCTTTCAGCGAGGAGGTGGAGACCGGTCATTTTTGGCAGGCTGACCTGTCTTTGCTACAAACGGCAAACAGTAACCTTTTGTTAGACACACACACCCTCCCCCACCCCCGCCATCTGGTGAAAAGAACAGCCATAGAAAGTGACTGATCTCCTTTGCCTTAGATAAATGCAGCCCTGGGATTAATGTTCCTTTCTGTGCGGGGACAGAAAGAAGGGTGTTAGGCTTCTGGAACAGGGGCTGGGAAGGAGGAGGAGGAGGAGGAGGAGGAGAAGGAGGAAGAGAAGGAGGAGGAAGAAGAGGAAGAGGAAGAAGAAGAAGAGGAGGAGGAGGAGGAGGAAATTGGATTTATATCCCGCCCTTCACTTGGAGTCTCAGAGTGGCTTACAAACTCCTTCCCCTTCCCCTTCTTCTCCCCACAACAGATACCCTGTGAGGTAGGTGGGGCTGAGAGAGCTCTGACAGAAACTGCTCTGTTTCAAGAACACCTCTGACAGAACTATGGCTTGCCCAAGGTCATCCAGCAGGTGCAAGTGGATGGGGAGGGGAAGGGAAAGGAGTTTGTAAGCCGCTCTGAGACTCCTTTGGGTGGTGGTCCTCCTCCTCCCTCCCCTTACAAACTTCTTCCCCTTCCCCTCCCCACAACAGACACCCTGTGAGGTAGGCGGGGCTGAGGGAGCTCTTTCCAGAACTGCCCTTGAGAGAACAGCTCTGACAGAACTATGGCTTACCCAAGGTCATCCAGCAGGTGCAAGTGGATGGGGAGGGGAAGGGAAAGGAGTTTGTAAGCCGCTCTGAGACTCCTTTGGGTGGTGGTCCTCCTCCTCCCTCCCCTTACAAACTCCTTCCCCTTCCCCTCCCCACAACAGACACCCTGTGAGGTAGGCAGGGCTGAGAGAACTCTTTCCAGAACTGCCCTTGAGAGAACAGCTCTGGCAGAACTGTGGCTTGCCCAAGGTCATCCAGCAGCTGAAGTGAAGGAGTGGGGAATCAAACCCTGTTCTCCCAGATTAGAGTCCATGCACTTAACCACTACACCAAAAAAAAAAACAGAGATAAATGGAGGGAGTTGTCAACCTCTAGGCCTGCAGATCTCCTGCTCTTATGGCTGCCTCGGAGGGTGGCGTCTACGGCATTATACCTTGCTGAGGTCCCTCCCCAGGCTCCACCCCCAAAATCTCCAAGTATTTCCCAACCTAGAGCTGGCCCTGAAAGCCCCGCCCCGCCATATTCCCACAGGTGTGTTGTGGCAAGTTTCTTGTTTGATCTGAGGAATTAAAAAAAGAATGAAAAGGAATCAGGCACACTTGAGGAATCCTGCCAACAGGTCACACTTCTCTCAGGTTAAACACAGTGTCGTGCATTTTTTCCCCCAAAGGTCCTCGTTAGAGTTGCCAGGCAACCGTAGGAGACTGGGGAGGCATGGGAGGCCGCTGTCAGCAAAATTGTGAGGTCACTTCTGGCAAAAAACCCAGAAGTGATGTCACGCCTCTCTAGGAGTCACTGGGAACTCTGTAGTAAAACTATAGAGTTTCCAGCGATTCCTAGTGAGGGCTGGTGTCACTTCCAGGTTCTCCCTGGAACTGATCTCATGCCATCAATCTGTCAGCCATTTTTCTCTCCCACTGGTGATGGGAAATGAGTAGTGGGGTCGGGGGAATCCTCCCCTTCCACTGGGGTCTGCCAAGCCTACAAGATATGAGGGAACCCGGGTTGCCAGGCAGGAGAGACAGCATCACAGCAGATTTAAAAACAAAAAAAAACTACAGCCTTGTACTTCTGGGAAGTTCATACATGAAGCGACAAGGGTAGGTCTAGGAATCACCAGAAACACACAGACTCCTGTAAATTACCTCTTGGAATCACGAGAGACTATATGACATAAACTGCAGGATCCCCCTAATTCTTGCCCTTGTGTCTGCTCAAACCAGTTCTGCGGACAGATCAAGATGGGTCGCCCCGTTAGTCTGTCTGCAGCAGTAGAGAAGGGTAAGCGTCCCGGAGCTTTTCTGAGCCGCTGCTCACTGCTTCAGGTTTTTTTTCCAGTACTTCACGAGCCTGCAAGACCTCCTTGGACACGTTCTCTAGGGCAGCAAAAGGAGTACGTGGGTACAGGATGGGTAAGGGAGCCTTTTTCATTCTATCGTCAGCTCCTAGGAAAACTATGGTCGGTCTCTGTTTTGCATGTCGATTTTCCTGTGAGCATTTATCCCTTTTTGCAAGGTAAATTAGACGGCTTGTGATGCTGCCGAGAAGGATTTTCCTCATGTGTAATTCCAAGACTTAATCCGCGTCTGCCGCACTGTAATTCTCTCAGCTCCCCGGAGTTGAGGCTCCTGACTCGCCCTTTTATTTTAACTCTTCTTCTCCTGTAAGCTCGGCGTTTTGCGTCTACATGCTATTGCACTCTTTCTGCCCATGTGCTAAAATAATTTGGAAGCTGAGTCCACACGCTCCTACACCTAGGGGTATCAGGAACCTGGAGGGAAGGCGTCCTCCTCCGTTAACAGCCAGGATGTTACAGGGATGTTATTGACCTCTGTGCCAAGGAAAGCTTCAGCGGCCCATTCCATTTCCACACATTAACCTGGAGGTTGGCAGCCCTATGATCTGTGATCTCCATAGTCTGGAAATCAGCTGTAATTCCAGGAGAACTTGCCTGGAGGTTGGCAAACCTAGGGCTGGCTTGACAATGCTCCAGTGCTGAGACAAATCAGCACCCTAGGCAATTGCCCAGGTCCCCATAGTGGATGGTCCAGCTCAGTGTTCCCTCTAAGCTGAGCTAGTGTGAGCCCAACTCATAGTTTTTTAGCCTCCGGCGCACACATTTTTGTCTTAGCTCAGGAAGGATGGCTCCAGAGCAAACTCATTCATGCAAATCTCTCACTCACAACTTTAATGCCGGTAGCTCACAAAGTAGTATTTTTGCTCACAAGACTCCACAGCTGAGAGGGAGCAATTGGCCACCTCTGTTTGCCCCAGGAGTGAGACATTTTTTCTTTGGGAGCATCTGGATATGACTGGTGTGTGTGTTTGGGGTTATTTTCTTTTTCTGCCCACCGATCCACAATAATCCTATGTACTGGGTTTTCTCTGTCTGCACGTTCACTGGAGTGGTTTGCGAAACAAAACAAGACCTCCGAAAAAAAATCTACCAGTTGACCCAAAGCTGTTTGGCCAAGCTGAAGGGCCTGCGGTTTCCCAATGACATCTTCGGTTCCTAGGTCAACCAGACTCCCCCACCAAGGGAGAGAAAATTAAACAGTTATGAAAGGAGCCTTTCACTGTGGCTCTGGGAAACGCCAGGACTCATCTGCTCCGTGCTAATTCCTCTCTGCGTTGTTTTCTTAACCCATTAGAACCCCTGCAGGAAAATGACAGGCCAAAAAAACATTGTGGAACAAGGCCTGTTTGTCTTGTCCTAGTGGGGCTGGGAATGAAGACAGTGTAGTAGGTCAAGCAGGAGGGAAAGAAGCATCTAGAAGGGCCAAAAAGACTTAGCGAGGAATTAAGTGGCACCTCGGAGGTCCAACGATCAAAACAAAGGCCAATGGTGTTGTTTGATGCTTGAAACAGGGGCCGAGGGATCAGAAATTGGCATGACCAAAGCTAGGACTTAAATTAGAAAATAACAATCTTAACTCAGTCAACTTACAATTGGAATAACCTTCTTGGTAGGGCTGCCATTTCGGGGTTGGGAAATTCCTGGGAATTTGGGGGTGGAATCTGGGGAGGGCAGGGTATGGGAAAGTCAGGGAGTCTCTGTGAAGTATAGTGTCACAGAGTCCACTCTCCAAAGCAGCCATTTCCTCAAGCAGAACTGATCTGTGTCATCTGGACTTGTTGTGATTCCAGGAGATTGCCAGACCCCTGTAAGCTGCAAACCTACTTTTGATTTATTGACATTCATTACAGAATTTTCATGCTCAGTATTCTGAGCCTAGGAGGCAGGGGAAAACATGAAATGGCTGGGCACTGTGAGCTTTTGTACATAAGTTGCTTCATGTGCTGGTAAAGAGCATGAGAAGGCATCCTGACACAGACTGCGGGCTGTCTGTCTACAAAACTATAGTCATCCCCAGAGAAATAACTACAACTTTCTACAAAGGAAATGTGCTGGGTGAACTTGGTCTGGACATATGCTCTCAGCCTAATCCACCTCACTGGCTTGTTGGCAGAACTGGAAAAGGAAGCAGGAAATAGCCAGGGGCTTACGAGCCAGATTGCAACCCTCCAAGGGCCTGATCCGGCCCCTGGGCTGCATGCTTGACACCTCAGCTCTGGGGGAACTGTTCTCTGTAGTCTGGAGATGACCTGTAATTCTGGAGGATTCCCCATGCCCCACCTGGAGGCTAGCATCCCTTTGTTTATTCTTCAGAGGAGCCTTTTTCAAACCTTTGGTTACACAATGTTCTCTTTTCAGAGGACATATCCTCTTTTTGGTGTCCTTCCTCTTTTGGGCTCTTTTTAGAACACTGATGAAAATGTCCTTTTGGGGGTTGGAAGGTTAGGAATATTCCTAGTTTGTAGCGATTATCACAGTTTAAATAGTAGGGGTTTTGAAAAGGAAATTTGTCATACTGACCACTTGTTTAAAGTAGTCAGTCAGGAATGTGTCCTCTTCCTTGTTTATAAAGATGCGGTCACCCTATCTGTCAAACTTTCTCTGCCACAGAACCCTTGAGCACAGCAGGGGATTCTGGGACACATTCCGGGAGCCCTTTTCTGTTGCAGACTGCTGCCAAGTGTGCTGTGAAGCGACTGCTGAACACGCAGCAGGCACAATGGTGGGCAAGACGCCCGCGTGCCCTCGCTGATTTCTTTTTCCCCCAATGGAGTGCCCTTCCTGAGAGTCAAAGATCCACCCTTCCCCCGAGACACAATTTGGAAACTGCTGGATAAAAGTGTGAAATGGTGCTCTGGTCCTTCCAATGAGCATTTGTGGAATGCTCTACCTGGTGTTGGCAACAGGCCTCTCTTGAGTATTTACCGAGAGACAGCAGCTCACAAGATATAAGGTCTGAAATGCAAAAGGGAGGACGTCTTTCCTGACTGACTACTTCAAACAACAGATCGCTTTGACAAATCCCATTTTAATAACCCCGACTATTGAAGCTGAAGCTGCCCTCCGCTGCGGGACGAGAGGGCAAAACAGGCTCGGCCCCCCGGCCCCCAACCCAAAAAAAGCACATTTTCATCTGTTTTTTTAAAGAGCCCCAAAGAGGACAGACACACACAAAAGAGGACACGTCTTCTAAAAAGAGGACATCTGGTAACCTTACGAGATAACATCCCAAGCCCTACTCTGCCCTGTCACTGAGCCATAACATAGTGAATCCGGCTTTGAGCATCCCCCGCCCCCCGCACACAAAGGACGCGAGCCAGCCAACTTCCCTTTTATGGCCCACATTCACAGCACATACATCTCCTGAGACAATTTTAGTTCCCAGTGCCTCGTTCCTAATCTCCAGAGAATTTATAAAGCAAATCCCGGCATGGAGAAGTAGGGCGGGTTTTGCCTGCTTTAAGGTTTCAGGAAGAATAATCGATGCGCCATCTGGAGCTCGCCGAATGCGCCTCAGTGTGCTGGTCTCCGCCCCCCGCCCCCCCACACACGCTTTCTTTAAATCTCGCTTTCAGACTAACTATGCAAAAAGATGTTCATTTTGGAGTAAGTGATCATAGCTTATGTGGGGTTTATGGAGCGCGAACAATACTGCAGTTGGACGGCTGTCACTTCATTGAGTTTTATGGACTTCCATCAAGTCCACTTAGTCGTCCCGTTTTATCTGTTCTCCAGCTCAGTCTGGGCAGGGCTTGCTCCATGGCAAGCGCTGTATACATTCGGGTCTCCCCACCCCCCCTGTTGACTACTTGCCCCCAGCTAGGGTTGCCAACTCTGGGTTGGAAGATACCTGGAGATTTGGGGGGTGGAGCCTGAGGAGGTGAGGGACTTCACTGGGGTATAACGTACAATCCACCTTCCAAAGAACCAGTTGGGCGTAATGGTTAAGAGTGGCAGACTCTAATCTAGAGAACCAGGTTTGATTCACCACTCCTCCTCCACATGCAGCCAGCTGGGTGACCCTGGGTCAGTCACAAGTTCTCTCAGAGCTGTTCTCTCAAGAGCAGTTCTCTCAAAGCTCTTTCAGTCCCACCTACCTCACAGGGTGTCTGTTGTGGGGAGAGGAAGGGAAGGAAGCCGCTCTGAGACTCTGAGTGTAGGGCAAGGTAAATTCAACTCTCCTCCTCCTCCTTCTTCACAGCCATTTTCTCCAGGTGAGCTGATCTTTGTTGCCTGGACATCAGTTGCAATCCTGGGAGGTTGGCGACCCTATCCTGAGCAGAGTTTTGATTGTCACAGGTAGACCACTATCTGCTGAAAACCACAGACAAACCTTATTCACAGAGACCCCAGAGAGTCTTGTGTCATCGAATTCTTAATTTTGTCAGCAAGGGTTTTTGGATTTCTGCGACATCTTCTCATAGGGCAAGATTTCTGGGACCGGAGCTGGCTCAACGTATTTTGTCAGACCCGGGAGGTATGATGATGGCCCAGGACCAACCAGACCCCAGTGGTGCTAGGAAGGCCCTCAGGGGCTCGGCTCACACCTCACTGCTAGCAATGTGGACCTGGAAGGAGGCCTCCTTCTGTCTTGCTGGCTGCCAGCCTACGGGGGCTCCGCTTGAACACCCAAATGAAGATAGGACGCTGCCTTATACCAAACTGGACCAGCGGTCCACCACGATCAGTGTTGTCTACTCGGACCGGCAGCAGCTGTGTGGGGTCTCCAAATTTAGGGTTGCCTGGTCCCCGCTGGCCACCTGCGAGGGATGAGGATAGGGTTGCCAACTTCAGGTTGGGAAACTCCTGGAGATTTGGGGATAGAGCCTGGGAGTCCCATGGATGCCATGGAGTCCCCTCTCCAAAGCACCCATTTTCTCTAAGAGAACTGCACTTTGTAATTTGGAGATGAGCTGTAATTCCAGGGGATCCCCAGGTCCCACCTGGAGGCTGGCATCCCTATCTCAGATGGAGGTTTTTCACAAGTAGGAGGTGATGCTGGGGATTGAACCTGGGACCTTCTGCATGCTAAGCAGAGGCTCTACCACTGGGCCACGGCCCCTCCCCTTGTACGCAGGCAGGGCATCATATGTGGCCATCCTCTCCCCCTGGAGGACTAAGCCAAGGCCAGCATCCTCCTGACTAGGTCACTCCAAGAAGCTGCTTGGGTTGCTCCAGCAAACTCCCAAGTGTTGGCTCAGTCTTCTTCTCAGAGAGCCAGTTTGGTGTCGTGGTTAAGTGTGCGGACTCTAATCTAGGAGAACCAGGTTCGATACCCCACTCCTCCACTTGCACCTGGCTGGATGACCTCGGGCAGGGCTTTTTTTGTAGAAAAAGCCCAGCAGGGACTCATTAGCATAATAGGCCACACCCAACAGCAGAAACTCATTAGCATATCAGGCCACACACCTGACAGCACAACTCATTAGCATATCAGGCCACACCCCCATTTTACCAGAAGTGTGGTCATCCAGCCATACCCACCTTTTGCTTCTTATTCTGTTTACCTTCTTTGTTGTCAAAACCCAGGGCTTTTTTTTGTAGCAGGAACTCCTTTGCATGTTAGGTCACACATCCCTAATGTAGCCAACCCTAATGAGTTTCTGCTGTTGGATGTGGCCTATTATGCTAATGAGTTCCTGCTGGGCGTGGCCAACTCGGGAGCCAGCTGGAACTCCATTCCTGTGCCTTCCTGCCCCAAAATAGCCCTGACCTTGGGCAACCCATAGTTCTGGCAGTTTCTGTCAGAGCTCTGTCAGCCCCACCTGTCTCCCAGGGTGTCTGTTGTGGGGAGGGAAAGGGGAAGGAGTTTGTAAGCTGCTCTGAGACTCCCTTGGGTAGTGAAGGGGCGGGGTATAAATCCAGTCTCCTCCTCCTCCTCCTCTTCTTCTTCCTCTTCCTCTTCTTCTTCTTCTTTTAAAACAATGGCATGAGGAAGATGGTGGGAGCTGTAAGGGATGATTCACAGGGAGAGTCTCACAGCAAGAGCTTAGTCAGACATCAGTGGGGCTGTAACCCCTCGGATCATGATCCCGCCCTTCACTCGATGGCATTTCTGAGATTGTTCCCCACACATGTCCCAGCCAGGTTCAGGTGCTTAGAAGCAGAGGCGATGCCAGTGTTGTGATCTGAACCGTTCTTTTGGGAACAGGGGACTCTTCACATAGATCAATTGGACTGGACTGTAATGAAATGGTCAGAAAGTGGCATTTGTAAAGGGATTGGGACAGTGGAGTGTACTAGTGTATTGCTAGCCATTATTTTATCATTTACTTATTTATGTAAAGCATTTATTTCTACCGCTACCACCTCTACCACCACCATCCTGCTCCTCCCTTGAGGAACTCATAAGAACATCAGAGAAGCCAATGTTGGATCAGGCCAGTGGCCCACCCAGTCCAACACTCTGGCATACAGCGGCCAAAAAGACCAAGTGCCATCAGGAGGTCCAGCAGTGGGGCCAGGACACTAGAAGCCCTCCCACTGTTGACCCCCCACAAGCACCAAGAATACACAGCATCCCTTGCCTCAGAGTTCCTATCTATACCTTGTGGCTAACAGCCACCGAGGGACCTCTGCTCCATATGTTTATCCAATTCCCTCTTGAAGCCATCCATGCTTGTAGCTGCTGCCCCCTCCTGTGGCAACTCAAGACGGCTTACAATATGAATAAAACATTAAAACCCATATTGAAAGCACCAGGGCTATTTTGGGGCAGGAATGCACAGGAACAGAGTTCCGGCTGGCTCCCGAGTTGGCCACACCCAGCAGGAACTCATTGGCATAATAGGCCACACCCAACAGCAGAAACTCATCAGGACTGGCTACATGAGGAGTGTGTGGCCTAACATGCAAAGGAGTTCCTGCTTAAAAAAAAAAGCCCTGGGTTTTGACAACAAACAAGGCAAACAGAATAAGAAGCAAAAGGTGGGTGCGGCTGGATGAACACACTTCTGGCAACATGGGGTGTGGTCTAATATGCTAATGAGCTGTGTGGCCAGGGGTGTGGCCTAATATGGTAATAAGTTTCTGCTGTTGGTTGTGGCCTATTATGCTAATGAATTCCTGCTGGGCTTTTTCTACAAAAAAAAGCCCTGGAAAGCACCAATGATAAACCCCCATAAAAATACTGTTAAATATGCTTCAGATTTAGGGTTTCCAGCTCTAGGTTAGAAAATACCTGAAGATTTGGGGGAGGGGGGTCAAGCCCGGGGAGGGCAGGGTTTGGGAGGGACCACGACAGGGTACAATGCCATAGAGTCCCGCCTCCAAAGCAGCCATTTTCCTCCAAGGGAACTGATCTCTGTTGCCTGGGGATCAGGCAGGAGTTCTCCAGGCCCCATCTGGAGGCTGGCAACCCTATCCAGACTAGGTAGTTTCTACATCGCTTAATGTATCATGCTCAAAAGGCCATGCTCTGTTTTAGCTTTGTTTGAGATTTCTGCCTGTTTTCAAATTTCTGTAGCTCAAGCCCTACAGTACTGTTCACTCAATATTGGCCCATCCTGTTGCTTGCACTTGATTTACACTGTCTAATGTGCCTTGAGTCTCAGCGAGAAATGGGGTCCTATAAATAAGCTAAACAAATCAATAAATACATAAGTAATCATAGAGCACAGACCTGAAATATCAAGGTAGCTTCATAAGCATGGGAAGGCGGAGGGGGAAGAATGTCCTACAAATGCAGCTTGCTAGACTCAGAACCACTGCGGTCTCCAGGTCTGGGTTTCCTGTGGCCAGGACAGACAATATTGTGTTCAATCCCCCGCATGGCGCAGGGAGGCCTTTGGTGATAACCGTGGCTCCGGTGCCGGGTCTCTGATTGCCTTTAGTAACGGCCAGCCACCACCTGCTCTTTGGCGCGAGATAACATTGCGAGCAAAGAGCTTAGCGGGATTCAATAAAGGATTAGACGTTTCTGAGGATAACAAGAAACATCCTGAGCCGGCCTCACAAATACTAATGCATGCAGTTTGTGAAAAGGAGAGCAGCTCCGTCGGCTTCAAAAGAGCTGCCGTGGCCCCGTGCTTCGGTGGCGGCTAGCCTAGATCTGTCCAAGCTCTTCTGCTGAATTTCTGCCTGGCCTTGACAATGTCATTTCCCTTGGGGAGGAGGCAGAACGGCTTTGCAGTCGCCCTCTTGGCTCCATCATCGACCGAAAGGGAGACTGCAACCAAGAAATCAGAAGGAGACTGAGCCTGGGAAGGAGGAGGAGGAGGAGGAGGAGGAGGAGGAGGAGGAGGAGGAGGAGGAGGGGAGGAGGGAGGAGGAGGAGAGGAGGAGGAGGAGGAGATTGGATATATACCTCACCCTTCACTACCCGAAGGAGTCTCAGAGTGGCTTACAAACTCCTTTCCCTTCCCCTCCCCACAACAGACACCCTGGGAGGTCAGGTGGGGCTGAGAGAGCTTCTGACAGAAACTGCTCTTTTTCAAGAACAGCTCGTGCCAGAGCTATGTGACTGACCCAAGGTCATCCAGCCAGGTGCAAGTGGAGGAGTGGGGAATCAAACCCGGTTCTCCCAGATTAGAGTCCGCGCACTTAACCACGACACCAAACTGGCTCTCCGAAGAGGTTCCTAAGTGTAAGGATGTCTCACTGGAGACCAAAATCCACTCAATTCATGCCACAGTATTCCCCAGTACTTTCTCTGCATGTGACAGCTGGACAATGAAGAAAGTTGACAGGAGGGAAGTCGATTCATTTGAAATGGGGTGTTGGAGAGGAGTTTTATGGGCCGCCAAACAGACAAATGAGCAGATTCTAGATCAAGAGGAGAGTCACTGGAAAAGACAATAATGCTGGGAAGATTTGAAGGCAGGAGGCAAAGCGGAAGACCCAACAGGATTGACCCGATCAAGGAAGCCACGGTCCTCAGTTTGCAAGACCTAAGAATGACATTTGGAAGGACATTCATTCATAGGGTCGCCTTGAGCTGGAAGCTTAACGCTCATGTAGATCTTCAGTCCCGGGGGGCGTCTCCCACTTAAGGACCCCAGGTGCTTGGAAAGGTCTCTACCTGGGCCTACCTGAGCAGCTGGCGGACAGGAGACCAGCATTAAACTGGAGGGACTCAAGAACTGCTCTTAGCAAGAGGGCCTGTCATTCGACAGGAGTAGAAAAGAGCAAGAGTCTTAAAGACAGGGTAGGAGTCCCTCTAGTTCAAAAGTTCAAAGGGTGTCAAGTATGGGGGGGGGGGGACGTCTCTCTGCCTGAGAATCTGGAGGTCTGCCACCAGTCAAAGGAAACAACACCAGACTTGATGGCCCAAGGGTCTGACCTGTCAGAATGATATGTTCTGACCTGCAATCTTATATGTTCATTTCTGTTTCCATTCAGATTTGCAAGCGCTGGGACTTAAGGGGTACATTCCAGCTTGGATAGGATGTGTTCTGTCAGAGTTGTTCTCTCAAGGGCAGTTCTTAAAAGAGCTCTCTCAGCCCCACCTACCTCACAGGGTGTCTGGGGAGGGGGAGGGAAAGGAGTTTGTAAGCCTCTCTGAGACTCCGAGTGAAGGGTGGGATATAAATCCAACCTCCTCCTCCTCCTCCTCCTCCTCCTCCTCCTCCTCCTCCTCCTCCTCCTCCTCCTCCTCCTCCTCCTCCTCCTCCTCCTCCTCCTCCTCTTCTTCTTCTTCTTCTTCTTCTTCTTCTTCTTCTTCTTCTTCTTCTTCTTCTTCTTCTTCTTGTGGGTGTCTATGCCTTCTCCACTGGGGACTGAACAGGGGCAGTCTTAGTGATTCTAAGGCCCTGGGCCAAAGTGCAGATTAGGATCCCAGAATCACTGCCACGACCTCCCAATGCCACTGGGGCCAAGAAAGTGGTGGCCTTTGCCCCATGCAAGGCTGGCGGGAACCACCTCTGCCAATGGAAACCAGCTGCTTGAGCCCCAGATGGGTCAGGAACAAGTGGAGGCAGGACCCTGCTCTTCTTCCTCCCCTCCCAGCTGTGGGCAGTAAGGAAATTCCTGGAGATTGGGGGGTGGAGCCTGGGGAGGTGGGGTCCGGGGAGGAGGACTTCCACAGGGTACCATGCCATAGATATTGTTGCGAAGGGGACCAGCTAAATATCAGAAGACGGCAAATATCGTTACCGGCTAAATATCAGAAGAGGGCGACCAGGATGGTGAGAGGGTTGGAATCCAAGTCTTACGAGGAAAGGCTGAAAGAGTCAGGTATGTTTAGCCTGGGAAAGAGAAGGCTTAGAGGGGACATGATGGCAGTCCTCAAGTATTTGAAGGGCTGTCATGTAGAAGATGGAGCAGATCTATTCTCTCTTGCTCTGGATTGTGAGACTAGATCTAATGGGTGGAAATTACAAGGGAGTCGATACCGGTTAAATATCAGGAGAAACTCCCTGTAACTGTCAGACTGGTTGAACAGTGGAACAGACTACCTCGGGAGGTGGTGGATGTTCCTTTGCTGGACGTTTTTAAGCGGAGGCTGGACGACCAACTTTCAGGTATGCCGTAGGGCTATCTTTCGGCTACGCTCCTGCAGAGTGCAGGAGGTTGGACTAGATGACCTGCAAGGTCCCTTCCAACTCTAACGTTCTATGATTCTATGAGTCTAGGCCATTTTCTCTGTTGCCTGGAGGTCTGTTGAAACCCCAGGATATCTCCAACCACAGCCCCCCCCCGGAGGCTGACAACCACAGTCCGGGCCCCTCCCAGCACAGGGTCCCAGGGCAATAGCCCCAGTCACACACTGGCTAAGACCATCCCAGGGGAGAGTTTTATGCCCAAAGACCTTGATTATCCTTCTGTGAAAGCTTTCCTTGTAAGCTTAAGGGCAGGGGATGCTTCTAGCTCCAGCTGGGCCCTGTCCCCGCCCCCTTCCCCCTTTGCAGGATCTTCAAGGCCAACGTGATACCCTAAATCACAGGTAAGCCTTGACAATCCAGCCCCTGCCGTGCAAAATTGCTTTTTAAAAGCACTTACTTTTTATGGCCTAATTTAGGGCGACATTGAACCTTCTCAAGAATACCTTTCCCCGCTCTCTCCAGTGTTCTGCCCCTGTTTAAAAGGCCCGAATGTTCTTTCCTGCCTTCTTTCCAAGCCCAAATGTACTCTTACCCTGAATTGGATCTTGACCAAATGGCTCTACGCAAAGTCGTTATTTCTAGGATAAATTACCTTTCCCATCCGCTTTGGCATGAGGCGACTTCTGCAGGGAATGCTGGGAACAGCTTTATTTGATGCCTGTGTTAATGCCAAATTTATTGTTTGACCCAAATCTGATATTGAAAGATTCATTTCTGAGAGGGAATGACAAACAGCCAGCGTCCAATTGAGGTACTCGCCCAGGACACAGACTGCGTCTAATGCAACACTGATTTTCTACCGACACCCAAAGAATCGAGTAGCTTTGCAAGGAATTGGATTTCCAAAGGCTGCAACCGGGAGACACTTTTGAACTTCTCATCTGTGACGTTTTGACCCCCGGATCCCTGTTCTGGTTTTACTTCTCCCTTGCATGAATCAAACCTCTGAATCTTTATTTTAAGTGTTTTTTTCTGTTTCCAGGAACTGGGTTTTTCCTGTAAAATATACACCTTTTTTCCCCAGTGTTATCTGTGAGTCAATAAATCAACATTATATATGCTTGGTACGTCATAAAAATGTCATGCATTGTACATATAAATTGTATATAAAAACAAATGAATGACATGCACAATACAAATATATGGAGAAAATCAACCACCAAGAAGAGTGGGGAACCCAAACAGCTGGCAAAAATAGGGTTCCCAGCTCTGGATTGTGAAATTTGTGAAGACTTGGGGGCAGTGTTCCCTCTAAGCTGAGTTAGTGTGAGCTAGCTCACAGTTTTTTAGCCTCTGGCTCACACATTTTTGTCTTAGCTCAGGAAGGAGGGCTCCAGAGCTAACTAATTTATGCGGTAGCCAAATTGCTTGCTCATGACTTTAATGCCAGCAGCTCACAAAGTGGGATTTTTGCTCACAAGACTCCACAGCTTAGAGGGAGCATTGCTTGGGGGGTGGAGCCTGGCGAGGCCCTCAGGAAGGGGAGGGGCCTCAGCAAGGTACGATGCTATCAAGTCCGCCCTCCAAATCAGCCCTTTTCTCCATGGGGAGCTGATCTCTGTAGTCTGGAGGGCAGTTGTAACTCCATGGCCTGATCATAGAGTTATCCATGTTCTGAACACGAAGAGGTGTTTGTCACCTGTCATTATCTGAGCAACACAGATGGAGACATGCAACAGTTGGACCCACCCCGCTGACGGAAAGAGCCTCTGAGAAATCAGCATCCAAGTGCTGAGCAGGACGGGGGAGATTCTGAAATCTGAATTCCAAGATCCATGCACAACATTTGTCACATTTTCCAGAGCCCGGTTGTCATCGACAGGCCGCATGTTTCCGAATGACACCTTGTTAGTGCAGATTGGTTGAGAAGCTTCGGAGCATTTAAATGAGAACAGACAGGAAGACAGATGGCCCTTACCACTTATGGATGTGAGATTTATGTACTTTTTCTCGCTCATCCTTCTCCCAAGATCCAGGTCCTTGAGGAAGGTAGAGTCTCCACCCCTCACAAAAAGGACAGAGAAGACACAAGGCAGACAAGGGGAGGGAAGCCCTGGATGATGGGAATGTCTGGTTCTTCTACGATGAACACGTCGCCTTTCTCAGCCCTCTGGTGCTATCAAGAGCAGACGGGGATATGAAAACAGACCTGAAGCAAGATGAGCAAAGTGGTACAACAGGGGCTGTGGCTCAGAGGTAGAGCATCTGCTTGTCACGCAGAAAGTCCCAGGTTCAATCCATTCAATGCTCCCTCTAAGCTGTGGAGTCTTGTGAGCAAAAATCCCACTTTGTGAGCTACTGGCATTAAAGTTGTGAGCAAACGATTTGTCTACTGCATAAATGAGTTTGCTCTGGAGCCCTCCTTCCAGAGCTAAGACAAAAATGGGCAAGCCAGAGGCTAAAAAACTGTGAGCTAGCTCACACTAGCTCACCTTAGAGGGAACACTGCATGGCATGCTCTCCAGTTTAAAAGAATCAGGTACTACGTGATGTCAAAGAATTCTCTTTGCCTGAGTCCCTAGAGAGCTGCTGCCAGTCCGAGTAGACAATATTGGCCTTGATTGACCAATGGTTTCATTCAGTATAAGGCAGCTTCATGTGAAACTTCTGGTCAGAGGAGGGGCCATGGATCAGTGGTAGAGCATCTGCTTGGCATGCAGAAGGTCTCGGTTTCAGTCTCCAGAATCTCCAGTTAAAAGAACCAGGCAGTAGGTGAGATGAAAGACCTCTGCCTGAGACCTTAGAGAGCCGCTTCAGTCTGAGTAACAACTCTGACTTTGATGGACCAAGGGTTTCATTTAGTATAAAGAAGCTACATATAAAACTTCAGCTGCAATCACACACACCAGAAAAAATGCGGGGGAGGGAAGCGAGCCTATTTCCTCTGGAGGAATTTGAGCTGCAGTTGCGAGATCACACCTCCCTTGGAATCTGTGGGCACAGCCCGTCAGTGTGTGATCAGACACAACTGCGGGTGAGTCGTGGGGGGTTTTTGTGCCACGTTTTCGCCATGCAATTAAACGAGGGATCGATGAAACACCTCCACACTGAGGGCTCTCTATGGAGTTTGCATATGCTATGGAGCAATCAGGCACAGGAAAGTCCATCTGTGGCCCATCGCAACCTGTTTACTGCCAGATTTTCCCTGATGTCTTTTAAACCCGCTTCTGTGGCGGAGCAGGACGGGTTGCCGACGACTGCAGGATGCTTCCCAGATGTTGTTGCCCAATTGCACCCCTTAAATCCACCCGACATTCACACCTATGTCAGGTCTAATTGTGCATATGATCGCAGCTTTTCATTCAGAGGCAGGGCCATGGTAGACCACCTGTTTGGCATGCAAAAGGTCCTCGGTTCAATCCCTGGCGTCTCCAGTTAAAAGAACCAGGCAGCCGGTGATGTAAAAGGCTTCTTCTGCCTGACATGCTGGAGAGCGGCTGCCAGTCTGAGTAGACAATATTGACCTTGATTGACCGATGGTCTGATTCAGTATAAGGCCACTCCATGTGTATTCCATGTGCGTTCAAGACAGAGAGGCTTTCAGGACACTCTAAAGATTCTCACGGAAGTCCCACTGGCGTCCTTGATTTCTCTGGATTCAGACCGCTTTTCTCCAAAGACCGGGATTTTAGATAATGTCCATTTAAATAAAGAAAACCTGCAATTCTTGAGAAGCTCGCTCAGCACCATCTATCGGACTCTTCGCCTGCAATGACTGAAGGCAACCCTCAGTGTGACGCTGTGGCTTTCCGCGACGGACTCTACAGCCCCGAGAGGGAGGGCAGAATGTCCACCGGGCTGGAAACGAGATGGCACTTGGGGATGTCAACAAACAATGGGCTAAATGTTGTCCCGCCAGTTCCGTGAAGCAATTATTACAATCAATTGGATTGTTTTGTAATTCGCAGCGTTATTAACCTTAGCAATGTCAATGAGCTGCCACGGTAATCGAGCCCTTTTAAATTACAGGGTAATGATGGAGAGCAAATCTTGGTACACACGAGGATGCCAAAGCCTGGCTGGATGTTTCTGACTTGGACAGCCGCGGCCGTGGGGAAGTCCCCGGTCTCAACAGGTTTGCAGCGTCCTGAATGATGTGGCTTTGGGCCACAGAGATAATGAATTTGAGAGAGGGAGCCAGGGGGCCATTGCTTGTAGGAGCCGAAGGACATGAAGCCCTCCTCTCGCCAAAAAAGAAGGACCTCCCACTCTAGGAACCTCTTCAGTTTCTTGAACTGCTTTAAGTCCTTTGCGTAATTGTATTGTTTGGCACAGGGGTCCCCAAACAGTTCGAGCCCATGGGCACTTTTGGAATTCTGACAATGGTCCTTTCTGCACTAGACCTTGAATCCTGGTTCAACCCTGTCCCCGAACTTACATTCTACATTACACGTGAGTTCACCCCTGTAATTATCTCGGGGTATTTCTCCATTCTACACTACACTCGAGTTCACCCCTGTAATTAACTTGGGGTATTTCTTGTTTCCACATTACATTGAGGTCACCCTGGTTTCATCCCACACTTGTCCTGGGATAAACGGCTGCTGTTATAACCAGGGATGAATGCAAGGTATTGTGTCCCGAGCTGAACTCTGATAAAACCAGGGGTGAGATCCAAGTGTGGGAAGGACCACAGGGCGGTGAGCAGAACTACAAAATGGCTGCCATGGGAGGTGGAGCGGTAGTGAGCAGAACTACAAAATGGCTGCCATGGGAGGTGGAGCGGTGGTGAGCAGAACTACAAAATGGCTGCCATGGGAGGTGGAGCGGTGGTGAGCAGAACTACAAAATGGCTGCCATGGGAGGTGGAGCGGTGGTGAGCAGAACTACAAAATGGCTGCCATGGGAGGTGGAGCGGTGGTGAGCAGAACTACAAAATGGCTGCCATGGGAGGTGGAGCGGTGGTGAGCAGAACTACAAAATGGCTGCCATGGGAGGTGGAGCGGTGGTGAGCAGAACTACAAAATGGCTGCCATGGGAGGTGGAGCGGTGGTGAGCAGAACTACAAAATGGCTGCCATGGGAGGTGGAGCAGTGGTGAGCAGAACTACAAAATGGCTGCCATGGGGGGTGGAGCAAAATGGTTGTCGGAAAGAGCGGAGCCAACCACAAAACGTCATGGAGTGAAGTTTTGCAAAACTCTAATGGTGACCCTTCAGCATTTCATGCAGGAGCTGTGCTTAACAGGAGGCCTTTTAAAATGAACATATTGTTGAAAAATAGTTCTCTTGCACACACATGCAGCTTAGCATGAGTCACCCAGTGAGGACCCTTGCGCTATGGTGGCAACCGCTGCCAAAGCAATGATTTTTTTTTTAATCTGCACAACCAATCAGATCTCCAATGGCCATTCAGAAGCCCTGCTGGGTACTACCCCACCAGACCCTGCCCACTTCCTAAAAACACCCGGGCACCAGGAAAGGTGTTGGCAGTCGCCATGATACCCACATGCACTGCCTTGGGGATTCCTAGTCTAGTCCACAAGCTTCCTGAATATTCTACCTCTGTGAAGCTCTGCTCATTGAGAGCCAGTTTGGTGTAGTGGTTAAGAGTGTGGACTCTAATCTGGGAGATCCAGGTTTGATTCCCCATTCCTCCAAATGCAGCTGCTGGTGTGACCTTGGGTTAGTCATAAGTTCTCTCAGGAGCAGTTCTTGAAAGAAGTCCCTCAGCCCAACCAACCTCACAGGGTGTCTGTTGTGGGGAGGGGGAGGGAAAGGAGATTGTAAGCCGCTCTGAGACTGCTTTGGATAGTGAAGGGCGGGGGATAAATCCAATCTCCTCCTCCTCCTCTCCTCTTCTTCTTCTCCTCCTCCTCCTCTCCTCTTCTTCTTCTCCTCCTCCTCCTCTCCTCCATGCAGAATGGCCACAATTGCTTCCCTGCTTCTTTCCGTTATATATTTGGGGAAAAAATCACCATCTCTTTCCATCTTCCAGCCCCACCAGCCCTTTCAGCTCATCTCCCTATGATTTGTCTTTTCCGACCTTTTGACATCTTCATAACTCTCTCCTGAGAGCTCTGGACTTTATAGCCACGTCTCCAAAAACAGACACAATTTTCCTTTGAGGCACCTTCAAGTATAGCTGTAAAAGAAATGAAATATGTTTTCCCCTTGACTGGACTGGAGAGAAGCTCCAAGCCATGCGGAGTGGATACGAGGGAAGGAATAAGGATGTGAAGACATTTCTGGATAAAATGTAAAATAAATGAAGGACTGTCAGATAGACCGTCTGTCATTGGCCTGCCAGCCAGCCAGATCTCGCTGTTCCCGTCAAATAGTATTCTCCCAATTAGCCAGTATTGTGCTCTAAACAGCCAATAAGCTGCAGGTTCTGCCAAGCTCCAGCCAAGTTCTTCTTTAGCTCCGCCCCTCACCTAACGAGCCTGTCTAGACTGGGGTCCCCAACCTTTTTCAGCCAGTGAGCTTCTCTGAAATTCACAAAATGGCTGCCACAGGGGGTGAAGCCAGCTGCGAAATATTAGGGAGTGAGGTCATGCATAATTCTAGTAGGAACTCTTCAACGTCTCTGGCAGAAACTCTGCTTAACAAGATGCCTTGTAAAATTGTGCTATGGTGGCAGTTACTGCTGAAACATCTCATTAAATATTTGCACAACCAGCCAGAACCCCTGCTGGGCACAAACCCCACATGGCCCTACCCACCAAGAAGAAGAAGAAGAAGAAGAAGAAGAAGAAGAAGAAGAAGAAGAAGAAGAAGAAGAAGAAGAAGAAGAAGAAGAAGAAGAAGGAGGAGGAGGAGGAGGAGGAGGAGGAGGAGGAGGAGGAGGAGGAGGAGGAGGAGGAGGAGGAGGAGATGGGATTTATACCCCACCCTTCACTCAGAGTCTCAGAGTGGCTTACAAATTCCTTTCCTTCCCCTCCCCACAAGAGATACCATGTGATTGAACTATGGCTTGCCCAAGGTCATCCAGCAGCTGCAAGTGGAGGAATGCAGAATCAATCCTGGTTCTCCCTGATTAGAGTCCGTGCACTTAACCACTACACTCAGTGGACACCAGGATAGGTGTCATTGGGACCATGGCACCCATAGGTATCACACTGGGGAACCCCTGATCTAGACCTGGCCTGTGACTCACTTGTTTCTACTCTGACATTCCAGTCTTCTGGTTCTTCCTCCTGGCTGGACGGCCCAAACCCTAAATTACAAATGAGGACAGGCAGATTGGCAATCCGTCTAATGTACAGTGAATGGTATGTCGTTAGAATGGCAAGGGCTCTGCTAGACCGTGAAGTCCAGCCCACAGGAAATCCAAAGCCAGAGAATTCTGGACAGATGGCTGCACAGACTCTGTTTGAAGACCTCCAGAGAGGGACAGTCTGACCACTCCACCACACAGCTAACTGGTTCCGTTGTCAAGTGGCTCATAGTGGTAAGAAACTTCTGCAGATGTTCAGCTGAAATCCTGTAACTTAAACCAACTGCTCTGGTCTTGGCCTCTGGAGCAGCAGAGGACAAACAACTGCCCTCTCCCATGCAAGAGCCCTTCAGGTCCTGGAATAACACAGCCATGTCCACCATCACCCCATGCATCTCCTCTTCTTCAGCCTCTCCTCATTGGAATTGTCAGCCAAACCTTGAACACAGGCAATTCATGACCAACAATTACCCATAAGGACCTTGCCCACCAAACACACCTCCCCCCCAGACCACTTCTAGTTTTGTGATGACAGCTGCCACTCGCTTGAACGGTCGTCTCCAAAAGTTCTTTTCTGTCCTGTGCGTTTCTCCTGTTCTTGCTTGACGTCTCGTCCGTTTCTTTTCTCCTTTCTCCTCCACTGGCTACTCCTTTGGGGAGTGGATCCTGGGGAGGGCGGGTCTGGGGAGGACAGGGACCTCAGTGGGGTAGAATGCCATGGAGTCCACCCCCCACCCCAAAGCTGCCATTTTCTCCAGTGGAACTGATCTTGACTGTCTGGAGATCAAGGGTAATAGCGGAAGAGCTCCAGGTGCCGCCTGGAGGTTGGCAAACATCTAGACTCTGATGTCTGTGCTAGTGTAACCCCTAGCTAGTAATGGAATGAGCCAGGAAGGGGTGGAGCCTGCCCTGCTGGGAAGCTTAAACCTTAATCGTAGGCTCTTAACACCTTGTTTAAGAGCTGTGCTACCTACTGCATGATGGGGTGAGCTCCCGTCTCTAGTCCCAGCTCCTGCCAACCTAGCAGTTCGAAAGCAAGAAATTGCAAGTAGATAAATAGGTACCACTTTGGTGGGAAGGTAGCAGCGTTCTATGCATCTTGGTGTTTAGTCATGCCGGCCACATGACCATGGAAATGTCTTCGGACAGCGCTGGCTCTTTGGCTTTGAAACGGAGATGAGCACCGCAACCCTAGAGTCGGATTCGACTGGCTTTCGAGCAAGGGAACCTTTACCTTTACCTTACCTAATGGGGAGTTCATTTGGGATCCTCCTCTTGGACACCAGTGCATGGAGGGTTCAACTGGAGACTTCCTGGGCCACCAGCAAGAGGCCTTTGCAGGCGGCAAGCTGTGAAGGAGGGAAAAGTGAATTGTTTGGGCTTTAAACCTCACTGCTCTGTTGTGTTGCAAAGACCTGTGCTTTCGTTACATGATAACGATGTTCCGTGCAAAGCGAAAATGTTTCATTCTCTTTGAATTATTGCAAGATGCATTCCAAGTTCCGCCCCACAGAGCCCACAAAATGAGGTCACACTAGCCTCAGGCAACGTTGCAGAGTCCATTTCCTTCCAACAATATAGATTCAGGCGGGTCACTGTGTTAGTTTGGAGCAAGAGGACAAAGTCGGAGTCCAGCGGCACCTATAAGACCAACGAAACTAAGATCATGGCAGATGGCCCCATCACTCCTTGGCAAACGGAAGGGGAAGTCATGGAAGCAGTGACAAACTTCACATTCCTGGAGTCCAAGACCAGTGCAGAGGGTGGCCGCAGCCATGAAATTAAAAGACGCCTGCTCCTGGGGAGGAAAGCGACGGCAAACCTAGACAGCATGATAAAAAGTAGAGACATCACCCTGCCAACCATGGACTTATGGTCTGATTCAACATGAGGTCTGATTCAACATGATGGTCTGATTCGACATGTGCTCACTCCGGAGGATATACGGAAGCCAAATAGGGCCATGAACCAATGGGGAAAACCTGAGCCAAAAAGCCCTCAGTAATCTTTACTTCACGTTCCTGGGATCCAAGATCACTGCAGACAGGGACTGCAGCCATGAAATTAAAAGACGCCTGCTCCTTGGGAGGAAGGCGATGGCAAACCCAGGCAGCATAATGAAAAGTAGAGACATCACCCTGCCAACTGAAGTCTGTATAGAGTCAAAGCAATGGTATTCCCAGTAGTCATGTACGGCTGCGAGAGTTGGACCATAAGGAAGGCCGAGCGCCAAAGAACAGACGCTTTCAAATTATGGTGCTGGAGAAGACTCTTGAGAGTCCTTTGGACTGCAAGGAGATCGAATCAGTCAGTCCTTAAAGTAATCCACCCTGACTGTTCCCTGGAAGGCCAGAGACTGAAGCTGAAACTCAAATATTTTGGCCACCGAATGAGACGAAATCAAAACTTGGTGACCCAGCCCGATCTGAACTCAGGCTTGCCAAACTCATACGCTCGCTCACAGGTGTGGATTTCCTGATGTGGGACAACAACGGAGAGTCACTGACTTCTACCCACCTGGTAGAACTAACTGCGGCCGAAATCTTGGCATCCACGGGGGGCTCCGCAGACCTTCAAGGGCCGGTGTGTGCCAAAGGAGCTCTTCGGCGCCATCGATTCAGATCTCCCAGAGAGCCGCTCACTCTTCCTTCTTCCCTTTGCAGCCCTGGCCTAGTTTCACGGGAGACTGCAATTTTCCCGCTGAGAATTAGAACACTTTCAATGCAAATAAAAGGGCTGGCTCGGCAATCTGAATTTCTAAGGAGCCAATCTACCTGCCGTCTCTGACAGCTGGATACCTGACACTCCTCCGCCCGCGTTTGGCCTGTTTGGTGAAGGAATATCCACTTCATAACGGATGAGGGCCCAACTTGTCAACCAGGAGTGCTAAGGGTGCTTTCACACACACACACACAACAGCTATCATACACACACCTTTCAAATTGTTGTGTGTGTGTGTGTGTGTGAGCATGTTTGAGCATGGTAAAAAAGAAGGCCGGGAGCGGCCTGGAAATTGGCTGTGATCATCACTACATTACCCTTGACGGCTGGTTCCATGCACAGCGCGGGCCAACAAAACGAGGGAGGGAAAATTAAGGGCACAGAAAGACAAGAGCTGGATTTGCATTGATGGTTCCGCAGACGGTAAACTTTCCCAGCCTAGCCGGCAGCCATTCCCACAGAGCAGTTCTGCCCATCTCGGTACCCGGTGATTATTATCTCCTCCGTGATCTCCTTCGACTAGAGGCTCCACACAGAGGGGTTGGTTCTCTCTCCTCTCCGGAGGTTGGAACGTGCGCGCAATTCCCATTACTGACACAAATGCCAACGGCTACGGTCCCCCCCTCCCTCGGGGCCCATCCGGCATATTGCACTGCTTTGTGAGCTCGGCTTGTATTTCCGCTGCTTGAAATTGAGGGGAAAGAAAGGGTCCTCACGAGAGGCAATTGTCCTCCGTTGACCAATATATCCTATCTGTTCAATCAAGTCATGTTTCCTGGCTTTGTAGTGTTGCGCCAATGATCCTTCAACGGTAGGGCGGCTTTAAAAGCCGTGAAAACAAAAAAAAATAAAATGCAAATTAACTCCCAGATCACAGGATGGCAAAATCATAAGTGGACGCCCCTGGTGGCGGGAGGGAATGATTTGCAAGAGGGCTTGATTAAATATCCCGGCTATTTTCCTTCTTCCTAGTGCAGATGAATTAGAAAGATGTCCTTGGTTAATGCCCCCCGGTCTCATACGGCACGCAACACAATAGACATATCTACGGACACCTATAATTTGCAGACTGTATTCATTGCAAAAGTCCTTTATCGTTAGGAAGAACATCACACTTGAAGCAGTCCTTCAGGTACGATCTTAATCGCTTCCATTAAAACCACGAGATGAACAAACCTACCGTGAAGAAGAAAGAGAGTCGTTTGGGAAAGTGAAACATATTGCACTTAATTCAGACTTTTTTGTGGAATTAAGGAGTCACAAGGAGAAGAGGAGGAGGAGGAGATTGGATTTATACCCCGCCCTTCACTTGGGAGTCTCAGAGCGGCTTACAAACTCCTTTCCCTTCCCCTCCCCACAATAGACACCCTGTGAGGTAGGTGGGGCTGAGAGAGCTCTGAGAGAAACTGCCCTTGAGAGATCAGCTCTGACAGAACTATGGCTTGCCCAAGGTCATCCAGCAGGTGCAAGTGGAGGAGCGGGGAATCAAACCCGATCCTCCCAGGTTAGAGTCCACACACTTAACCACTACACCAAACTGGTGGATGGGTAGATAGGTGAGGATTGTACACATGGACTCATGAAGCTGCCTTCTATCGGAGAAGACTGTTAAATGGCGGGTTCCGTGGATGAACAGACCCCAAGTCTAGTGATCAGCTCTACTTTATTTGTGATTTCAGCAAGGAGAAGTAGGACAAAATCCCAGGCAGCCGCCTGTTTTTAAGCATGCAGAAACCACACCCCAAACACCCCTCTCCCATGGATATTCTATCTACATAACACTTATTTCTCTATCGGCCTATTCCAGGACCCATCCTAGCCAGCTATTGTTTGTGGACACAAGCTCAGCCAGACCCCGGGGCTAGTTTAGGGATGACTCGTCCTTAGTACACAACACAGACCCTTGGTCCATCAAGCTCTACTCAGGCTGAGAGCAGCTTCCCAGGGTCCCAGGCAGAGGTCCTCACATCACCTGCCACCAGATCCTTTAACTGGAGATGCCGAGGATTGAACCCGAGACCTTCTGCGTGCCAAGCAGATGCTCTACCGACTGATCCACAGCCTCTCCCAGTGTCCATGTAGTTTTTTTAGGCTGCTGCATGGTACAAGATGAAGAGTCTGGAGAGAAGTTAGGCTGGAATTGAATATATATGGCTGAGTTCAGACTGGCAGTTTGCAGCGGGAGCCAGTCATGGCAAAAAAGCCCCGGAACAAACTGTTCCGGGTTTTCCCGATCATACGGGGTCGACTGATGCGAGAGCATACCGGAAGGAGGCACGTGGGAGCGTTCAGACTGCTGGCCCAGAGGCGTGGCTGTAAGAGGCTTTAACCTGGTAAATCGGCTGGATGCCTATGTGTGTATGGGCACATGAGCACATGAACGATCATGCGCTCATGCGATCATACACATAGGCATCCAGCCAATTTGGGGAGGATCCCGTTGCGCCGGCACCGCATTGGGTGGTAAAGCAGAGCACAACCAATCATATCGCTGCTGCCTTATGCGCAACGCGGGTTGCTCCCAGCTTTTTGGCTGAGCGTTCACACTTCTGGGAAGCGGAATGCAGCGGGATAAAGGCACTCTCCAGGATTTGCTACCACTTTTAACATGTAGCTTTTAATCCTGGGAGTGAAGTGGAACAGCACGGGTTGCCTATGGGTGGGGAACGCCAGGCAGATGTACCTGTGTGGACACCCCCTTTAATCCTCTTGGGAAACATGGCTTGAACATGGCTGGAACATGGCTATAGCGGGGCAAATTGCCAGTCTGAATTCAGCCTATATTTCAACTTGCAACGTTTTGTCTCCCAGTTTTTAACAGTTCTGGTCGCCACATCTCATAAAGGATATTATAGCATTGGAAAAAGTGCAGAGAAGGGCAACCAGAATGATAAAAGGGGTGGAACACCTTCCCTATGAAGAAAGGTTAAAAGGCTTGGGGCTCTTTAGCTTGGAGAAACGACGGCTGAGGGGTGACATGATCGAGGTTTATAAGATTATGAATGGGATTGAGCAGATTGGGAAAGAAGTACTTTTCTGCCTTTCTCACAATACAAGAACTCGTGGGCACTCCATGAAATTGCTGAGCAGTCGGGTTAGAACAGATAAAAGGAAGTCCTTCTTCACCCAAAGAGTGATTAACATATGGAATTCACTGCCACAGGAGGTGGTGGCAGCTACTAGCATGGACAGTTTCAAGAGGGAATTAGATAAACATATGGAGCAGAAGTCCACCAGTGGCTATTAGCCACAGGGTATAGATGGGAACTCTCAGTCTGGGGCAGGTGATGCACTCTATTCTTGGTGCTGGAGGGGGCAGCAGTGGAAGGGCTTCTGGTATCCTGGCCCCACTGCTGGACCTCCTGATGGCACCTGGTATATTTTGGCCGCTGTGTGACAGAGTGTTGGAGTAGATGGGCCATTGGCATGAATCAACATTGGCTTCTCTTATGTTCTTATGTTCTAATCTTGCTTAGGGCTGTTGGAGCTAACTGGGACCTTCTTACTGGTACTCCTCGACCTATCGTGGTGACCCACATTCTCTGATATTCTCCCAGGCTTTGGGGTACTTTGACTCATTGGTTTCCTTTGACTAGGCAGCAGTGTTCCCTCTAAGCTGAGTTCATATGAGCTAGCTCACAGTTTTTTAGCCTCCGACTCATACATTTTTGTCTTCGATCAGGAAGGAAGGCTCCAGAGCAAACTAATTTTATGCAGTAGCCAAATCACTCGCTCACAACTTTAATGCCAGTAGCTCACAAAGTAGAATTTTTGCTCACAAGACTCCACAGATTAGAGGGAGCACTGCTTGGCAGGGCTATTAATGATTCCTGGCCAGCCCAGACCCTGCTCGCCCACTGCCCTGTGACCTGGCATGCTTTAGTGCCTTGAAAAACGTATGTGAATCTGCCCAAATCCAAGAGGTTATGGCAGGCCACAAATTGAAATGGGGAGGAGCCAAGGTCTGCCTCTATTTCCATTCCTTCCCAGGGCAGCTCATAGATTTCCAGCATTTAATATTATGCCTTGATGCCACCTTAATTGTGTTAGATGTTTCAAGCCCACAAATGGAAAGGTGGCATACAAGCCCACAGGGAACCATGGGTGGGGGGAAACAATTTGGGGATCCCCCTGCCCCCAAAATTTCTTTAATTGACTCTCAGCTAATATCAACATTCCCTGCCTCCTGGAACATGTTTAGTTCTCATCAGTTCTGTTTTTCTTTTCTTTTCTTTTTTGTTTGTTGTTAATTTACAAAATTCCTTTGCCGCGGGCGGCTCCACTGTGCAGCTTTCATGAGGAGCGCAGGGTCCGGTCTAATTATTGTGAAATAAATAAATACACACATTTTGGAAGCAAAATCTCAAATTGACATACATCAATATGCCGTTTGCCAAAACAAATCTTAAGAACGTTTCCAGCCAGAAAGCGCAGAGCCAAAACGAGGAAGTGTATATCACCAGAACGAGAGACATGATTCTGAGCCCACACTTTAGCATAAAATATTATTTAAAATATTCCAGATAACAATGTAAAATGAGGCACAGCCACAGCGGAAAGAAAATTGTACCTTTGCTTTCCTGGAATTAGATTTGTCAGCTTTTTGGCAAAACGGGGGGAAAGTGTTGTTTTCTAATCAACGTTTGGAATAAAATATGCTATTTTGACACGGCGTGTCACTTTGAAGTGAAACACGGTCTGACTCAGCAATTTTACGAACAAGCATCAATTCGATTTGTTTCAAAAGAAAAAAAAATCTAAAACAAAGCTTGCAGTGGGGATGGGAGGGGGGCAGGCTGTGAGACAAAATGAATCCCACCGGGAATTTTATGGATTACTAAAACCAGATTTACCGAATAGGGCTGTTTTTTTTCCCCCTTAGCTCAGAATGACTCATTCAAGGTGAAACCTTACAAGCTTTTAGGGGAGTTTTGCAAGATTATGCAGTTTATTAAAGCCTGGATCGTGTTTCAGTGCCAAAAACCTCACTGCTTATTCAGCTTCTGCCAAGAGACCTGGACTTGTGGTAGCCAGACCTATGAGGCGGAGCGGAGGACTCCCTTAATAAACTCAAGGACTCCCTTAATAAACATGTGATTTCAAGACAGAACGATGCACAAGAGATCTTTGCTATGGACCAGAGATCCCTTCAAGGCCGTAAACCTTATTCTGGATATACCGCCTGAGGCCTTTCCTCTAGTGACACCGGAGACTGAAGCGTGCAAGAATGCCTGCTCTGCCCTTGAGCCCAAGACCTTGCACCCAAGACCTTGCACCAAGTTGGCTGTTAAAGGCAGGGCTCTCTTTGCAGCAGGAACTCCTTTGCATATTAGGTGACGCACCCTTAATGTAGCCAATCCTCCAAGAGTTTACAGAGCTCTTCTTACAGGGGCTACTGTAAGCTCTTGGAGGACTGGCTACATTAGGGGTGTGTCGCCTAATATGTAAAGGGGTTCCTGCTACAAAAAGAGCCCTGGTTAAAAGGAAGAGCTCCAAATGCAAGTTAGTTTGAATGATGCTATAGTCGGGTTGCCAACCTCCAGGGGTAGGGTTGCCAGCTCCGGGTTGGGAAATATCTGGAGATTTGGGGGCAGAGCCGGAAGAGGGCAGGATTTGTGGAGGGGAGGAACTTCAGCAGGGTAAAATGCCATAGAGTCCAGCTTCCACAGTGGCCGTTTTCTCCAGACAGAGATCAGTTGTAATAGCGGGAGATCTCCAGCCAACACCTGGAGGGTGAAAGGGAGCAAGCCACCATGACGTATTGTGCCCCCCCAAAAATCATCCATTTGATGCATGTGACGATGAGATATGACTAGTGTGCTTGCCAAATGAATTGATATTATATAGGTATTTCAACGCCACCCACTTTGATAAAGTTATACACGAAACGAGATGTCGTGTGCACGATCCGTTGGTGTTGATGGCGTTTGAATTGCTTCCAGGCAACTGAATATTGGAAAAAGGATTTACAAGTCTGCGAAGAATGGGTTTTTTTGGCACAATACATCACGGTCGTGGGCTTCCTTTCAACCTCCATCCCGTGATCTCTCTCTTTGGTTTGCAACACCTGGAGGGTGGCAGCCCTATTGAAAGTTTTGGTTTCCTTCCCCCCCCCAGCTAAATTTTCAGCTGACTCTGAACTGGTGCCCCACAATCAAGACACTGAGAATATCTGCAGCACTACTTTTGGAATGACTGTCACCTTCTCGGTATTTACATAGACTTTGAAGAGAACACCCTGTAAATTGTTGGTACTGGTCTCACTGAAGCAGTTTAGTGAAACAAGGGAATCCATACCCAGGATCCGCATGTGAAGATTCTCCTTTCAAGCATCTCCATCCTTTGATGCTGAGGATTCTCCTCTCAGGGATCATCCTTTGATGCTGATGCTTTTATAACATTGATAAAATTGTACCTACCTGTTTGTAATTGAGCACGTTAGACCCAAGCGGGATTATATGATTTTTGTCCTTGTGATTGTACATAATTTTCAGACATTAGGTATATAAACATTTATCATACGCAAGTTTATTTAATCATTAGATTTATTTAGCATCTTATTGCAGTGGCTTTTTTGTTGTTGTTGCTGCTGGATCTTCATTACACTGTAAGACTCCAGGGAGGGTCCGGAGATCCTCCAGAATTACAACTGACTTCCAGATGACAGAGATCAGTTTCCCCTCGAGAAAATGGCTGCTTTGAAACTAGATGGGTAAAGGTAAAGGTTCCCTTGCTCGAAAGCCAGTCGAATCTGACTCTAGGGTTGCAGTGCTCATCTCCGTTTCAAAGCCGAAGAGCCAGCGCTGTCCAAAGACATTTCCGTGATCATGTGGCCGGCATGACTAAACACCAAGGCGCACAGAACGCTGTTACCTTCCCACTGAAGTGGTACCTATTTATCTACTTGCAATTTCTTGCTTTCGAACTGCTAGGTTGGCAGGAGCTGGAACTAGAGACGGGAGCTCACCCCGTCATGCGGCACTCACGGGTCTTGAACTGCTGAACTACTGACCTTCCACAGCCTGCAGTTCAGCGTCTTAACCACTTGAGCCACCGCAGCTCCTTTGAAACTAGCTAAATGGTATCCAAATATGTTAATTTTATGCTGGAAATGTAAACGTAGTACTGGCTCATTTTATCATTTGTGGTGGATTTGTGATGTAGCTAAAAAATATTAGATATGGGTGTGTGAGATAATACAAAAGATACTAGATAAAAATATTCCATTTATACCAGAAATGTTTTTATTGAATATTGTACCACAAGAGTTTAATGTACAAGATATATATGTGATTGTTCAAGTTGTGACTACAGCTAGAATTTTGTATGCAAAATAGTGGAAGAAAGAAGAAGTCCCGAGAAAAGAAGAATTGATATTCAAATTGTTGGATGCAGCAGAAATGGATAAGTTAACGCTACAGCTACATGAAAAACCGGAATGTGACTTTGAAAAAAATGAGAGAGATTTTATAATTGGTTGCAAAAATATCAGGGTAGCATAAGGGATAGATCTTAATAACCAACAAAGGACATAAACGAAACTGATTCGAAACAGGCATTGGTTTATAGTAAATGTAGAGTATAGACTCCAGCACCTAACTGTTTTTTCTGTTCTATGTCTTACTGTTTGTCCTGGTTCTACTGTTTTCCTTGGTTTTCTATCTGTTTACTATTTAAAAAATAATAAAACTTTTTTTTAAAAAAAAGAAGAGAAAATGGCTGCTTTGGAGGGTGGAGGGTGGGCTGAGCTGAGCTGATTATGCCCTAGCTGAGCCCCCCCCCACTCTCCTCTCTTCCCAGGTTTCACCCCCAAATCTCCAGGAATTTCCCAACCTGGAGTTGGCCAAACCCAGGAGTATGTCCACACAATGCAGAAAGATGAATTGCACTGTGGCTTTGCACTGGGGTTGCTTTTACAACCGATCTCCAGCTGACACAGATCAGCTCCCCTTGAGAAAATGGCGGCTTTGAAGGGCGGATTCTATGAGATTGGACCCTGCTGAGGCCCCTCCCTCCCCAAGCCCCGCCCTCTCCCGGATCCAACCCCCAAAGTCTCCCAATATTTCCCATCCCAGACCTGACAACCCTGCTTTGCACACCTCTGTCTCCCAGATCCCAGCCCAAAGCAATCCTAATAGGTGATCACAATCCCCAGGGCACAAGCAGCGACTAAAATGTTGCTGACAGTAAATAAAAAAGACCAAGAATTCAGCAGCACCTGAAAGACTAACAGAATTTGTGGCAGGGGAGGAGCGTTCATGAAGCTCACTGGCTTCCAAAACCGCTGCTCACTTCTTCGGCAGTGACTCACGAAGGCTCTCCCCTGCCACAAATCTTATTGTTATGTCCGCTAACCGCCACTAGGCGACAGCGACGTTGACCAGAGCTTGGCTCTCAAGAGACAATAGGGACTAGCATCCTGAAACCTCAAGCGGTCACCAATAGGAACCTTGGTGGGAAGTTTAAACCCACCAACGGGACCTGGGGGTGGTCCACGGGGACTGTTTATAGTTGGCCATCGGGCCAGTATTCTCTGTTCTGTTGTGTGTGCTAGTAAACGATGAGCTAACAATCACACTGTGTCCTGGTTCTTCATAGGTTGAACCCACTACACAACATTAGTCTTTAAAGGTGCTGCTGGATTCTTGCTCTTCGCTGCTGCTACAGGCAGACTAGTGCGGCTCCCCATCTTGGTCTACTGCCAATCGTCCTTGCAGAACATGTGCACGGAAAGGTCCTTCCAGCGCTTTGATTCTATGACTCATCTAAATTAGTCAAACGAGCCCGGTCTTGGCAAGGCTGCAAGGGGGGGGGAATCTTCCGCTGTCAGCGGTTTCTTGTTAAGACCCAAAAGGGAGACAGCAAATTGGCACATGCAGCCTCGCATCTCCCAGAACCGCAAATACCCAGGCGCAATCTCAAACTGCAGACTGCCACTGGTGCACTGAGCACTGATCGCATACCCTCAGGTGCCCAAGACCCCATGCGGCTTCTGCCTCCCGTTGGGACCGCCCAGAAGACATTCTGTCTCCGTCCCCTTTTATGTTTGGGTGAAAGCCATTTCTTCTGATGAGAGGCGACACGGCCATTTCCCCCATCATGTCAAGCGGGACAGCAGATCCCCCCTGCCCCCCCGCGCGCACGAGATGTGACTTCGCAGCATGTCACTTGTCAAGCATGAAGAAGAAATAAATCAATTTTGGGGAGAGGCGTGAATGGAACCCTCGAAAACAATTAAGCGGGGCGCAAAAATAGTAAATGGGTAAAAGGGGTCCCAAATGAGGCGCGGGGGACGGGAGAGGCCTGGCCGTGTAACCCGGGGGGAGGGGGTGTTAAAATGGACTATTAATGCTTTCCTTCTGCATCACCAGGTTGGCTCGGTGGGACGGACGTGCTGCCGAGCCATGTGCCCATGTCATTTTAATGCGCACAATTTCCCACGGCAAGGCAACGCTGACACCTGCCCAAGGATGGACTCTTCGTCCCGGCAAGTGTTTGTTACCGAACATTCATTTATCAAAATACGTTCCCTTTCCTTCCCTACAATGTCAAGGAACCCAATGACTTTCCCCACAATTATTTGTTCTGATCACTGCACCCTCGTGTGGTGACAATGAGTTATGGCCATAGAAAAGGGACCACCCAAGAAATGGCTTTCACCAGCAGGGGGCCGAACTGGGGAAAATTAGTGGGAGTTCACACCATGATGAGATTTTCTTGTTTGAAAAGAGTGAATTGCATAAAGTCAGCCTCTGGGCTTCATTTATAAAATGAGAGATCCCGAGCTCTGATTTCTGGTTCCAGGCACTAAGCCTCTGAATCCTTGAGCCAGGAGGCAACATCAGGGGAAGGCCTTGGTCTCTATCCCCAGTTTGTTGGCTCTCCAGGGGAACTGGTTGGCTACTGTGTGAATCAGGATGCTGGAATAGATGGACCACAGCTCTGATCCGGCAGGATTCTCCTTACGTTCTTCTCAGCTTTAAAAGGGGACTGGACAGATGCATGGAGGAGAGATCTATCAGTGGCTACTACCCATGGTGACTGAAGAGAGTCTCCATGTTCAGAGGCAGGAAACCTCTGAATCCCAGAGCCAGGAGGCAACATCAGGGGAAGGTCTCGGCCTCTCTGCCCTGTTGTTGGCCCTCCAGAGGAACTGGTTGGCCACTGTGTGAGACGGGATGCGGGACCAGGTGGACCCCTGGTCTGATCCAGCAGGCCTCTTCTGAGATTCTTCTCAGGGGAAGGTCTCAGCCTCTCTGCCCTGTTGTTGTTCCCCCAAAAGAACTGGTTGGTCCCTGTGTGAGACAGGATGCTGGACTAGATGGACCAGTGGTCTGATCCAGCAGGGCTCTTCTGATGTTCTTATGAAGGCCTCAGCCTCTCTGCCCTGTTGCTGGCCCTCCAGAGGAACTGGTTGGCCACTGTGTGAGACGGGATGCTGGACTAGATGGACCACTGATCTGATCCAGCAGGGCTCTTCTGATGTTGCGATATTCCAGGCTGTGATTACTCAGTCAGGACAATTGAAGTGTCCTGTCCTGATAAGCCTAGCCAGGGGAGAGCCAGCTAGCATTGCCAGCTGCACCTTGGGAAATTCTTGGAGATGTGGGGGTGGAGACTGGGGGAGGAAGAGTTTGGGAGGACCTCAGCGGGGTACGGTGCCGTAGAGTCCACTGTTTTCTGGAGCTCAGTTGTAATTCAGTTGTAATTCTCCAGGCCCCACCTGGAGGCTGGCAGCCATATCTCGTGCTGCCTGATCCTAAGGCCATGGTCCTCCTCCAGTGGCTGACTCATTCCTAACTTCCCAGGAGAGGTCTTGCAGATTCACTGGGAAGGGTCATAATGAACAGCTGCCCTAGAGGGCTGCTGGTAGCCTGGAACCAGTTGAGCCCAGATGTCCCCAACATGTTATGTTTGGTGTAGTGGTTGTGCATGGGCTCTAATCTGGGAGAACTGGGTTTGATTCCCCACTCCTCCACTTGTACCTGCTGATGTGACCTTGGGTCAGTCACAAGTTCTGTCAGAGCTGTTCTTGAAAAAGAGCCATTTCTGTCAGAGCTCTCTCAGCCCCGCCTACCTCAAAGGGTGTCTGCTGAGGGGATGGGAAGGGAAAGGAGTTTGTAAGCCACTCTGAGACTCTGAGTGAAGGGCGGGATATAAATCCAATCTTCTCCTCCTCCTCCTCCTCCTCTCTTCTTCTTCTTCTTCTTCTTCTTCTTCTTCTTCTTCTTCTTCTTCTTCTTCTTCTACGTCATCATCGCCACACCCTGGGTCCAAGTTGAGTGGTCCCTGCTGGAACCATCGGGGTCACCTGACTTTGCTTGCCCCCAGCCAGGGCTGTTTTAATGCCCCAGTCAACTCCTTCCTGTGTCACATTCTCACTTGTGTTCTCTCCCTTGGAATTCATCCCAAGGCAGAAAGCAGCTAACAGCCATTAAGAGAGAAGGTCACTGAACTCAGCAAGAGGGGATGGCATTGATTAAATCCTCCCCATCTCGTACTTAGGAAGGGTAATTGGGTCGTCAAGCATTCCACGCAAAGCCCATTCCGCTCCTGCCACGCTAGAAGGCTCCTCTTCCTTCTCCTGCCGTGCCGAGACCATCCTTCTCAAGAAGATGCAGGAGCCTAATGAAAATGCCTCTGCTCTGCTGGAACTTGAAAGGGAGGCATCCAAGCAGCTTGGAGGAGTCCAAATGCTGATGTTCTCTCCCCCCGCCGCCCCCCCCCGCGCTTCTTCTGGCCTCTCAGCCCGCACAGAAAGGAAGCGGGAGGGCTGCTGAGCTGGGGGGAACCATTCATGTTTCCCAGGACTCCACACTGAAGGTGCTCACTCACCTGCCAGTTTAGCTTCTGGTTGGTTCTCCAGTTGCAATCTGCAATGGCCAAATGTTTAGCAGAACGCCTGAAGGGAGTTCAAATCGATCGGGTGCGTCTGGTTGTGCTAAAAAGCTGCTTGCCCATTTCCTTTTTAGAGTCATCAAACTGCAGCCGACTTCCAGCGACCCCATGGAGTTTCAAGGCAAGAGACATTCAGAGGTGATGTGCCATCGCCTGCCTCCACGCAGCAACCCTGGACTTCCTTGGTGGTCTCCCACCCAAGTACTAATCAGGGCTGACCTTGCTTAGCTTCCGAGATCTGATAAGAGGAGGCAACATCAGGGGAAGGCCTCGGCCTCTCTGCCTTGTTGTTGGCCCTCCAGGGGACCTGGTTGACCACTGTGTGAGACAGGATGCTGGACTAGATGGATCCTCGCTAGTCTAATCCAGCAGGGCTCTTCTTATGGACTTATCAGGGGACGGCCTCGGCCTCTGTGCCCTCTTGTTGGCCCTCCAGAGGAACTCATTGGCCACTGTGTGAGACAGGATGCTAGACTAGATGGACCCTCACTGGTCTAATCCAGCAGGGCTCTTCTTATGGACTTATCAGGGGAAGGCCTCGGCCTCTGCGCCCTGTTGTTGGCCCCCCAGAGAAACTGGTTGGCCACTGTGTGAGTTAGGATGCTGGACTGGATGGACCACTGGTCTAATCCAACAGGGATCTTCTTATGGATTTATCAGGGGAAGGCCTCGGCCGCTCTACCCTGTTATTGGCCCTCCAGAGGAACTCATTGCCCACTGTGTGAGACAGGATGCTGGACTAGATCAGCCACTGATGTTCTTCTCAGGGGAAGGCCTCAGCCTCTATGCCTTGTTGCTGGCCGTGCAGAGGAACTCGTTGGCCACTGTGTGAGGCAGGATGCCGGACTGGATGGACCACTGGTCTGATCCAGAAAAGCATACACGGTATCATTTTCCTGACTGATGGGTATCAGAGATGGTTACTGGTTTGTCTCCTTTTGATTCAGTTTGTAGGTTGTTCAGGAAAGCTCTTTAAGGAAAAGTGTGTTGGCTGCTTGTGACACGGCATCAAAAGCGGCACATAGATTCTGCAGGGGATTAAATTATGGACTCTGACTTGATATTTCAAAGAGGAAGAGATCTGTAAGCGATTTCGGGGGCCCAATCGTGACCCTGGGGGCTACTTGCCTTCACTAGTAAGAGGAAAGTTTCTGTAGGCCAACTATGCAGGTTCAAAACCTATCACAACGCATAAGACCCAGATGGAAACTCATTGACTAAGGCACAGCCTGGCCACAACATGTGTAGAGTACAAAGCAAAGGACATTTTCAGGCCTCCTTGAAGGGCCAGGTTGCTATGGCTGATGTGATCTACGACAGGGATGCATGGATTTCTCCAGGGAAAGCATCCCACAGAGTTGACATCATTCATCCTAGGTGCCAATGACCTGCCTCCAGGTGGTGGCCTGGGACTACAACAGATTTCCAGGCAACAGAGTTCACTTCACCCTAGAGAAAATGGCTGCTTTGGAAGGTGGACTCCATGGTGTTATGCCGCATTGAAGTCCCTCCCCACCCAACCTGGGGCTGGCAACCCAAGAGTTCTATGGCATCCAAAGCTCACTTGCCCTCTTGTCATAAATGCCGGTTGACTTCAGGAGCGCCAACAATCTCAGATGTTGGCCTTTTCCACCACTGCGTTCCCTCAACTGACACAAAGAACCAGGCCTCTTCCCACCTTTAGAAGAGCTGTTTGGAGGGGCGGGCATCTTTCCAAACCAATTAATGTTATTGTTTCATTTCTCGGGGCTGTAAAAGTAGGGAAATTTACAAGAAATATAGGAGGCTATGAGGTATGGCCTGGTGCTGCCGCAGAAGACGGAGCGTAATTAGATCCGCCAGAGCCATTCGATTCCCATCTGTTGAGCACGTCCCATTAAAAACACCCTTCTCTTTGCTTCAAGAAATATTATTAGCTTTAATGTGGCGAGGGGAGGTAAGAAAGCACAACAGACTTCGGCAGTAATGTTTCTTGGATGGATCCAACATAGCCAGAATGCAGTTAATTACTAAAGCACAGGGCTTCTGGTGCCGGGTGGGTGACCTCTACGGAATGCAAGGAGAGGCGGCTTCCTAATGAGGCCCTTGGAATCGACACCTGGCTCTCCAAGCCATCGGACTCCCAGTAACCCAAGAGCACGGTGAGTTGGTACCCAGCCTTGACCCGCTACCCCAATCCCAGAGTCCCTGTTAACTCCTGAAATCCCAGACATGGAGAAGGGGTTGAAGGTTCTAGAGATGAAAGGAAAGATGTGTTCTCCATTGCATGGGCATGATACAGTCCAGGGTAAGTCACCCGATCGGTTTTGCAGCAGAAACTCACTGCACGGTGAAACAACTCTGTAATTCATGCATCATTCCTTTACCCATGTACACCTGCAGTTTAATGAAGGGAGCATTTCTGAAAACTATGGTGTAACAGCTGGTACTGCCAATGTGATTGAAGAGGATTCATGCTCTGTATGCACCAGCAGTTACCGTGTTGGGATGGGTTCATACCGATTCCCCCCCAGTGAGACCTGGCTTTGGGACATAGGATGACCAGGTCACCCTTTATATAACTGCTCTTGATGAAGGAGGAGGAGGAGAAGGAGGAGGAAATTGGCTTTATACCCCACCCTTCACTACCCAAAGGAGTCTCAGAGCAGCTTACAATCTCCTTCCCTGTTAATGGAGCCAGCGAGAATTGACTGCCAGAAACAACAAGAAAAAAGAAGCGAAAGAAGATGGATTAAAAATTTCTGAAGAGACATGCCAGCACAGAGGAGGAAGCAGCACTCAAAATTTGGATTTTTGAAGAAGACGGCGGCCCGGGGGAAGGAAGTGCCGGAACGGGAGGCACTAAAGTTCAAAGGACTTAATGATAATTGGAGAGACTTAAAAGGATTTTGTTCGTGTAACATCTGAAAAGATTCGATTAATATCTAACCCCAGTGGACTTTATTAACTTTACTAACAGAATTGATTTGGACTTTGTAAAGCTGAAAAGAAGATCTTTCAACCGTGATGGATGCTGACAACTGGAAGAAGTACTATCTAAAATTAACCTTTACTAACAGAAAAAAACTCACTCCGCTCTTTTTTTCTTTTCCCATCTATCTATCTTACCCTTTTCTTATAAAAAATAAAATTCTCTCCTTTTTAGGAGAGTTATTTAAAAAAAAAACAATCTCCTTCCCCTCCCCCTCCCCATGACAGACACCCTGTGAAGTAGGTGGGGCTGAGAGAGCTCTCTCGAGAACTGTCCTTGAGAGAACAGCTCTGAAAGAATTTATGACCAGCAACTGCATATGGAGGAGTGGGGAATCAAACCTTGTTCTCCCAGATTACAGTCTGCACTCTTAACCACTACACCAAACTGGGTCTCCAGTTTGGACACCCCTGAGGTGTCTTCAGACACCAATTTAGATACCAATCTGTCCTTATTCCATACTTCTAATCAATGCTCCCTCTAAGCTGTGGAGTCTTGTGAGCAAAAATCCTACTTTGTGAGCTACTGGCATTAAAGTTGTGAGTGAGCAATTTGGCTGCTACAAAAATTAGCTAGCTCTGGAGCCATCCTTCCTGAGCGAAGGCAAAAACGTGTGAGCCGGAGGCTAAAAAACTGTGAGCTAGCTCACACTAACTCAGCTTAGAGGGAACACTGCTTCTAATCTGGGGTTACATAAGAACTAGTGTGTTTTCATATTGCGTTCACTGAAAGTCCCAAGCAAAAGTTCTTATGGGGCCTCCAGTCTTGGAATACAGCTGTCCTTTTGAAGACAGATGTCATAGCAAAGCAAAGATCTTTGTCACACAAAGGCAAAGAGAGCAAAGTCAGCAAAGTCAACAGAGTTCTCTTTTGCTCCACGAAGTTCTATGGCAGGGGTGTCAAACATGTGGTCCGCAGGCCAGATCAGGTCCTTGGAGGGGTTCTATCAGGCCCATGGTGGAACTGGCTGTTTCCTGCTTCCTTTTCCAGTTCTGCTGCTGCTACATCGCACCTTGCTTTACCAGACTCTCTCAGTCGCACAGGAGAGATAGATAGGCAAGCCTCTCCTGTGCGACTGAGAGAGTGTGGTAAAGCACTGGCTGAGGGTCCTCCTCCTCCCAGGGGGAGGGAGGGAGCCAGCCAGAGCTTTCTTACTGGCCAGACTGCCTCAGTCCTATACAGGAGATAAAGGGAAGCCTTTCTTTCCTCCCACTGGCTGAGGTTCCTCCCTGAAAGGAGGGAGAGCTTGCTTTGCTGGGCTGCCTCAATCATATGGGGAAAATACCGGGCACCTTTAAGACCAACAAAGTTTTGTTCAAGGTATGAGCTTTTGTGTGTGTTGCTACAGTATATGAGTATTCTGTTGGGCTCCTTATGCCAGGGCTCTCCTGGGTGCAACTGAGTTTCCTCCCCCTTTTCACTCTATTCGTGCCCTCATGATCCAGTCTTTCTCAGTAAGAAAGCAATCTGAACTATTTTAGAGGAGGAATAACAACAAGCCAGTGAAGTGGATTAGGCTGAGTGTGTGTGTCCAGATGAAGTTCACCCAGCACATTTCCTTTGTAGGAAGTTGTAGTTATTTCTCTGGGGATGACTATAGTTTTCTAGAGATGGCCCTCAGTCTGTGTCATGATGCCATCTCATGTTCTTGACCAACAAATGAAGCAACTTACGTACTAAAGCTCGCAATGCCCAGCCATTTAATGTTTTCCTCTGAATCTTAGGCTCAGAATACTGAGCATGAGATTTCTGAAATGAATGTCAATAAATCAAAAGTAGGTTTGCAACTTACAGATACACACCTTAACAGCATAGTCAAAATTGCTACAGCACAGACATTTTGATGCAATAATTCAGAGCAAGAGATGTCAGTTATCAGAGACTCTTAAATAGACAAAATATTGCAAGAGTCACATATTATGCTTACTCTGCATGTTGGTCTTAAGACCATAATAATAATAAACTAAACTAAACTGCATATTGCAAAAGTGCCAGTGTTTTAAGCATGTTTTAGTTACAGTTTAAAAAATCTTTAATTGTGTTTGTCTGTATCCTTTATAAAGTTTACATCTCCGCTACCTGGCATTACATTTTATGACGCGCATGGCCCAGCCCAACAAGGTCTCATTTGTGTCAGATCCGGCCCTCATAACAAATGAGTTCGACACCCCTGTTCTATAGCACTTGGAAACTCCCATTAAAAGAACTGGCAAGGAGAACCAGTTTGGTGTAGTGGTTCAGTGCGCGGACTCTTATCTGGGAGAACCGGGTTTGATTTCCCCTCTCCTCCACTTGCACCTGCTGATGTGACTTTGGGTCAGTCACAAGCTCTGGCACAGCTGTTCTCTCAAGGACAGTTTGTGTTAGAGTTCTCTCAGCCCTGCCTACCTCACAGGGTGTCTGTTGTGGGGAGGGGAAGGGAAAGAAGTTTGTAAGCTGCTCTGAGATGCCTTTGGGCAGTGAAGGGCGGGGTATAAATCCAATCTCCTCCTCCTCCTCCTCCTCCTCCTCCTCCTCCTCCTCCTCCTCCTCCTCCTCCTCTTCTTCTTCTTCTTCTTCTTCTTCTTCTTCTTCTTCTTCTTCTTCAAGCGGAGCTTCATTTTCAGATCCTGGATCTAACAACAGAGGCTTCGGGGAGCACAGCAGCTGTCTCCCTCAGATGCTCAGACTTCTGAGCATTGCCTGATGTGGAAGCTTCTCTAGAGCCTCCTGCCATTCTAGGTTGCCAGTTCCAGGTTGGGAAATTCCTGGAGATTTGGGGGGTGGAGCCTGGGGAGGGCGGGGCTTGGGGAGGGGAGAGACTTCAGCATGGTAGACGCAAACTTTGTTCTGGAAACACGAGCAATGTTTGACTTCAGACCCACACGGCTACCCATCTGAATCAATATTTCTAGTTAGGCTGCTTCTGTGTTTGTCTCTGGGCACAGAGTCAGTCAGATCTTTCCCTCTTCTGAGGAGTTTTGGAGTTACCTGGTGGAGTCAAGGAGCCAGTTCTCTCTCTCTCTCTCTCTCTCTCTCTCTCTCTCTCTCTCTCTCTCCCTCCCTCCCTCCCTCTCTCTCTCCTCCCTATTATCCTCAGCACTCGAAATGAAAGATCGAAATCCTTCCTTTGTATCGGGAGGTAAAAAAAAGAAGAAGAGAGAGGTAGCCCGTTTCCTGCTGGGTTTTCCATTGTTGTCGAAAACAACAAAAAGATGAGGAAGGGAGCCGCTTCCAAATGACTTTTCCCACCGGCTCAAAAGAAAAATTACGACAAGAAAGAGCGCCTTTGTTTCGGTGGGGTCTTTCTGCCATACGGAAGAGATAACCGACAAAGCAGCCTGTAACACCTCTTGAAAAACCTGCTCTCTGCAAATTAATGAACAGACACACCCTGAAAGAGATTTATTTTCCCCACACACCTTCCGCTTTATCAAAAGAACCCATTAGCTGCAGGTAATAACTAGCGCAATGGGGAAGATTTAGCTATTATGGCGTGCTTTTTTAATAAAAACGGGGGAGGGACACACACACACACACACAATCTATAGTGGTGGTAGCAGTGAGAATGTCTGGGGTTTAAGTACACCCTTGTGGCACAGGCAAGATGAGGCCACTCCATTCTAATTGGACAAATGACCCAGACATTTATGCCGCTGTTAAAAGGAATGGGCCATAGGTTTGTGCTGTTCATGGAGCTGGAAAGGAAAGAGTCTCCTTTCCCCCGTGGCAGCCTGCTTTGGTTTATCATCATCACGACTGTTACTGCCTTCTGTATAATGTCAACATGCCCCTGATTCTTCGTGGTTTAAACAGTGCGGATATCTGGGATGGAGGCAGATTTCTGCCCCCAGCTTCAGCTGGGTATCTCAGCCATAATCCTTTTAACTATGGCCATTTATTTCTGTTAGAGGAAGAAACCCCACAGGGACACATTAGTGGAGCCCCTGGTTTGCTTGGCATGCGGGAGAGCCCAGTTTCAGTCCCTGGCACGTGCTGTAAAAGGTGTAAAAGGTTGCAGGTGTTAGGAAAGGCCATTCTTTGCCTGAGACCCTGGAGAGAGGCAGCCAGCAGGGGCAAATAGGGTTGCCAAATCCGAGTTGGGAAATTCCTGGAGATTTGGGGGGTGGGGGTTTGGGGAGGGGAGGGGATGGACCTCAGCAGAGAATCATGCTACGGAGTCCGCCCTCTGAATCAGCCACTTGCTCCAAGGGAACTGGTCTCTATAGTCTGGAGATCAGGTTTCATTCCAGGAGATCTCCAGGCCCCACCTGGAGGTTGGCAGCCCTAGGGGCCACCCTGATATGCTGTTGGGAGCTGTGAACCATCCTGGGCCTGCTTGTGGGGAGAGCAGTATAAAAGCCTAATCAATCAATCAATCAAATAAACTCTGGAACATTTTAAAAAAGTAATTGGGATCATGGGGCAGGTGGAGGGAGGTAGACAGCTTTCTTCCTGTCATTTTTCGGATTTCGAAACATCCTGTGAGAGCTGCTACATCCCAGGTTGGGATAAACATTCAGGTCCAGATTTAGGGTTGTGCCATTGGGGAGATTGGGGGGGGGCATTCCGGGGGTGGGGGGGTACATCACATGATGCGCTGATGTCACCCAGAAGTGACTTCAGTGTGTTGGTGATGCCGGGGGCGACACTCTGCTTTTGGGGCAAAACTCTATGGTAAAAAATGGCATCAAACCGCAGAGGTTGTCATGACCCCAGGGGGTCGCCACCTTCCGCTGCCACCACTCTGGACTTCGGGTCCCTTGAGAAGGCCCAGGGTACCCTCCCAAGCCCAACCAAAACGCCCCTTTTTAAGTTGAGAACATAGACGTGATGACCAGGCAGAGAACACTTCAACAAATGGTTTATTAACATTAATGGGGCATGGAAAAGAAGACAAGGTGCTTTAAAAGGTGTAAGAGTGTTTAAAAGGCAAAATAAACAGGAGGCTGAAGTTGGTTCCTTATTGGCAGTTCCTTATTCATTCCTTATTCGTTACTTATTCATGTAGTCATTCTGAGCTTTCCAACTCTCCTCAGTGTTTCTGCATGATTTCACGAATAAGTCACGGATAAGGAATGAATAAGGAAGTGCGAATAAAGAACCACCTTCAGCCTCCTAAAATAAACAGAATCCTAATGTGACTACCTTAAGGCCTACAGCCTTCTTACCAGGCCTGTTCCTGTACCCACTCTGTCCCCTAAGTGAGGGATCTTTTCCTTTCAGACCAGCCTGTTCCCTCAGTGACTCTGTGAGGGAAGACCACAGAAAGACAAGGACCGTTTCCTCACAGCACACAGAGTTTATCACAGTCCCCTTCAGTTTAGCTCTGTGAGAGCTATTTTCCATAGCTAATAGCTTAAGTCAGAATCTCCTCACAAAGTATGTAACAGTCCCTTCACAGAATCTCTGTACACTGATTGGCTACAACCGTTGCTAAGCATTGTGGGGGTTGTAGTCTGTCTGCTCTCCACTCCCACACAGGCTCTAGGCCTTTCTCCCAGGCCTACACAGATCATGACAGAGGTTTTGCCCAAAAAGCAGAGGCCCGCTGATATCACCAACACGCTGACATCACTTCTGGGTGACATCAGCATATCATGCACGGTGTCAGGGTGGGGGAAATGTCCTCCCAGCTGGCAGGCAGCAGTCAGGAGCCCATGGAAGCATGGGATCCTCTGCCTCCACCTGGGGAATGGTATCCCAGGCTGGGCTTTGGGGTGCAAATCACAGGAATACATGAAGCTGCCTTATACTGAATCAGACCTTTGGTCCATCAAAGTCAGTATTGCCTACTTAGACTGGCAGCCACCTTCCAAGGTCTCGGGTTGAAGTCTTTCATATCACTACTGCCTGGTCCTTTTATCTAGAGATGCCAGGGATTGAATCTGGGGCCTTCTGCATGCCAAGCAGAGGCTCTCCCACTGGGTCACGGCCCCTCCCCAATACCCCTGAGCAGTTATCCTGACCTGAATCAGGATCTCACACATCTGCTACTAAATGGAAACTCCTCCTAGTGTTGCCTCTCCTTTGGTCCACACAGTAGAGAATATTAAGCTAGAATACATTTAGGCTTGCCAGCTGTGGGTTGGGAGATGCCTGGAGATATTTGGGGGGTGAAAGCCTGAGGAGGGCAGGGTTTCGGGTTGAGAGGGGCCTCAGCAGGGTACAAATGCCATAGGCTCCATTCTTCAAAGCAGCCATTTTCTCCAAGGGGACTGATCTTGATTGTCTGGAGCAGGGGCGATTTCAGGCAGAAACGAGCAGGAACAGCGTTCCGGCAGTAACAAGCCAGCACTATGTTTAATGATTATGCTTCTCATTCAAGGCCCATATTATCGGATTCTTATTTATTTTTATTTATTTGGCAGTGATTGAGGCTGCTAACTTGGCAATGCACTCTTTAGAAGATCTGCATGTTTCCCTCCCCCACCCCCGCATTGAAACCAATTAACGTCTTAACTATTTTCTTTGTGTTTTTGAAGCAGTTTTTCTCCAGGTAGGCTCGCCAGCTCTGAGTTGGGAAATACCTGGAGATTTTTGGGGTGGAGCTCGAGTGGTGGGTGTTGCCTTCCGACACACTTCCAGTGATGTCAGGGTGTGGCATATGCAAATAAGTTACGCTAATGAGTTATGCCGAATGAGCTCCTGCACCTCTTTTTCTACGAAATGACCCCTGGTCTGGAGACCCGTTGAAATAGTGGGAGATCTCCAGGTGCCATCTGGAAGTTGGCAAGCCTAAGGTAGATGGACCAATGGTATATCTGTGACAAAGCACATAGGCCCACCCCAGTAACATGAAGTTCACTAGCATATTGCAAGCTGCAGCTTCTGGTTCCTCCCTCCCTCGGGATTTGAAATTTCCCAAGGACCAAAGTTTCCCTTAGCCAGCTGCCCACGATGAACCTTGAAACCGCTTGGATTGGTATGACCTTGAAAAGCCACACAGGTAAACTCCGCAACCAGCCAAAAGGCCTGTGCTGCCCCCCACCTTCCCGAAAATAAATGGGGACTCCCCTCCCCAAAGCGCTTTGCATCCGGAGCTCTTGACTCAGCAGCATTCCAAAGGGAACTCGCACTCTGCTCTCTCTCCCCATTTCCTCGATTAATTTTGCTTTTTAAAAGGCTGCTGGCCCAGCTGACCCTCTGTCGGCCTGCTTCCAGGGAGACAGTCAGCTTTTTAAGACACTGGAGTAACTCAATTTCTCCCCTCCCCTGAGGCCTTTTCCCCGGCCTGGATGAAATGATCTCCTGCCCACAGAGGGAAGTGAGATTAATGGCTTGGAGGTGGCGCGGCCATTTCAATATTCATTTTGTAGCCAAATGTGCCCAGTGTTAATGGAAGGCCCGGCCGCCTCTTGTTGTCAAGGCACTAATTAACCAACACAAGAGGAAGCGGGACTGTTTTCTGGGCTGAAGGTCTCCGAGTCCTCCCTCCTTTTCTTCTCATTCCCTTTCTCCTTGGTACAAATATTGACCGTCAGATCTCCCGCTTTTCAAGTCTGCTCTTCAAGTACCATTGGGCGTTAACTTCGAATTTCCAGGGCTTCATTTTGCAGAAGGGGAAGTACAAGAAAGCAAAGCTTTTTTCTCTTGATAGCACCGGCCGCCCCCTTTTTTCTCAGATATCACCGACTGCAGAAAAGGGGGGGAAATAGGGGAGGGGGGGAGAAAAGTTCACATCTGCATCCTGTTGGAGGAGGGAAGAGATGGTGACGCGATCCGTCTGTTCCTGAGAGTGGGGCCACTGAATTCCAGCTTGACCTGGGAAGGTGCTTACGTTGTTCAGGTGAACGGGATTATTTTGGGGGGTGTCTAAGCCTCATAGGGTTTCCAACCTCCAGCTGGTGCCTGGAGTTCTCCTGGGATTACAACTGATCTCCAGGCAATAGAGAATAGTTCACCGGAAGGACATGGCCACTTTGGAAAGTGAGCTCAGTGGCATTATACCTAGGTGAGGTCCCTCCCCTTCTCAAACCCTTTTTTTTTGGCACAATACGTCATGGTGGCTTTCTTCCTTTCACCCTCTAGGTGTTGGCTGGAGATCCCCCGCTATTACAACTGATCTCTGTCTGGAAAAAATGGCCACTGTGGAAGCTGGACTCTACGGCATTTTACCCTGCTGAAGTCCCTCCCCTCCACAAACCCTGCCCTCCTCCGGCTCCGACCCCCAAGTCTCCAGCAGTGTTCCCTCTAAGCTGAGTTAGTGTGAGCTGGCTCACAATTTTTTAGCCTCCAGCTCACAGATTTTTGTCTTAGCTCAGGAAGGAGGGCTCCAGAGCAAACTAGTTTATGCAGTAGCCCAGTCGCTCGCTCGCTCACCACTTTAATGCCAGTAGCTCACAAAGTAGAATGTTTGCTCACAAGACTCCACAGCTTAGAGGGAACATTGGTCTCCAGGTATTTCCCAACCCAGAGCTGTCAATCCTAACTTGTCTCCAGACTACGGAGAATAGTTCGCTTAAGACAAAATGGCTGCTTTGGAGGGTGGTCTCTATGGCATTTTACCCCGCTGAGGCCCCTCCCCTCCTCAAACCTCACCCTCCGCAGGCTCAATCCCCATAAATCTCCAGGTATTTCCCAACCCAAAGTTGGCAACCCTGCTCTTTGAGTCAGCTGCTGCTAGGTTTCCTATTGCTTTGGGGGGAAGTTTCCTCTTCTGCATGCAATTTGTTCCTTCTGGTGGTCGATTTGATAGTATATCACTGCATGTCTGGCATATCTCCATGCAGATTTAAGCTGCAGGTTTTTATGCCGGACAGACCGTCATGTACTATCAAATTGACCACTAGAGGAAGCCAAACAATCAGAGGAGAAAAGAAAAAAAGTCAAAACAATAGGGACTAAGGGTGTGCAATAGACCTCCAAAATAGACCCCCCCAAAAAACCTTATTGGTATTTTCTGGGTATATTTCAGCTTCCCAAATGTGCCTGGGATTTTTGGGGGGAACTGAAAAAATCTCTGAGAAAATCCTGGATATATTTGGAAATTACTAGGCTGCCCAGCAGAGTTTGTGGGGACAACTCTCCCCAATGTATTGGCTGCTTGGCAAGCTCTTTTGGGCAGTCCAGTTTATACATATGGAGTGCCTCTCAGCTGTTTTTAGCAGCTTTCCCGCTGCTTTTGCGCTCTCTCGCTCTCTCTCTCTCTCTCTCTCATTGTTTTTCAGTTTGGGTCTATTGGACCCATAAAAAATTGGGTTTGCAGAAAAATCCCAGATCTGAATACTTTACCACTACTGGGATCCAGTTTTTTCCGGGAATCCCAAAAAAAATTCGGGTCCAATAAACCCAAACCAAAAAATACTGAGCTCGGTAGTTCAGCAGTTCGAGACCCGAGTGCCACATGACAGAATGAGCTCCCGTCTCTGGCCCCAGCTCCTGCCAAACTAGCAGATTGAAAGCAAGAAACTGCAAGTAGATAAATAGGTACCGCTTTGGTGGGAAGGTAACAGCATTCCCTGCGCCTCAGCATCTAGTCATGCCGGCCACATGACCATGGAAACGTCTTCGGACAGCACTGGCTCTTCGGCTTGGAAACAGAGATGAGCACCACTCCCTAGAGTCAGATTCAACTGGCTTTCGAGCAAGGGAAACCTTTACCTTTACTAACAGGGACACACAAGCAGTGAAAATGAGAATGCAGAAGAGCCCAAGCATTGCATCCCTCACAAAGATACACTACACCCAAACCAAGTCTGCTCTGCACCCTTCTAATTCCTGTTTTGTGCCCAATTATACTTCCAGCAGGCAGTGCTACCAACTCTATATAGGGTTTGCAACCAAATTTGGCCTGGAAATCTCCCGAAAGCCGCATTTTGGGGGGGGGTGCAGCAAGGGGGGGGAGAAAATCTTGCCCTGCAGAGGGAAATCCCTTCTGTCCATGGTGATTTCCCACAAAGCCCCATCCAGGAGCTATTTTATTGTGCGCATTTTGATTACCTTTGGGTCATTTGTTATGTCCACGTGACATACATTTTATTTTTCTAAAGGGAACCCTGTAACTTCTCTTCAGCCTTACATTCATTGGCTAAGCCTGAGTCAACCTATGGGAGGCCACTCCACACCTATAAATCCAAAAGGACTAATTTCTCCACCAAGGGGGAAATTCTGCACAGAAGGGGACTTTTCGTCCAACATAGACACACAGGAGAGGACAAAAGCGCCTACAGGTATGTGCAGGAGGGACGCAGGCCGTTAATTGGTTCGTTTGAATAACAAAGATCCCGCAAGAGAAAGAATCCACGTGGGAGCTGCCCCAAAGAGCCAGAGAGTCAAGTCATTTGTATGAGAAGAACATCCACGCCTGGCTGGCTGGCTGGCGGCTGCTATTAAAGATTATTAAATGCCTTTTGTGACAGAAAAAGTCATACAACAAGCTACAAAGCCCAGAAAGGCTGGCTTTGCATGGTGCGAATCTGTTAAGCATGGTCCGGAGATGGTCTGTTCAGATGATATAGTTAATATACACACACACACAGAATCACGATTAATAAGTTTAGTGAGCAATTTCTCCTGACTTAAAGAAAGCGGGAACATCCCTCTGATGCCTAACAAGAGGCCGCCTCAAAGCCGCCTCTGAGCCAGAATTCTGTTTTTGAGAGTAGCCAGACAGATGCCTTGGAGGGAGTGCTTACGTGCAGGACAGGAAGTACTTTTCTCCCTTTCTCACAGTACAAGAACTCGCAGGCACTCAATGAAATTGCTGAGCAATCAGGTTAGAATGGATGGAAGGAAGTCCTTCTTCACCCAAAGACGGATTAACACTTGGAATTCACTGCCACAGGAGATGGCGGCGGCTACAAGCATGGACGGCTTCAAGAGGGAATTGGATAAACATATGGAGCAGAGGTCCATCAGTGGCTATTAGCCACAAGGAGTAGATAGGGACTCTCAGTCTGGGGCAAGTGATGCTCTGTCTTCTTGGTGCTTGGGGGCGGCAACAGTGGGAGGGCTTCTGGTGTCCTGGGCCCACTGCTGGACCTCCTGATGGCACCTGGTATTTTTGGCCATTGTGTGACAGAGTGTTGGACTGGATGGGCCTGTGGCCTGATCCAACATAGACTTCTCTTATGTTCTTATGAAGACCAGACCTTGCTCCCTGTTCTCTGCTCCCCAGCATCTGGTCTTCAGAGGTAGACTGCCTCTGAACATGGATGTAGGGTTGCCAGGTTTCCCCTCCCTCGTCCACCAGTGGTGGATGGGGGTGGTTTAGGGTTGCCAGATCCAAGTTGGGAAACTCCTTGAGATTTGGGGATTGAAAGATGGGGACCTCAGTGGGGTACAATGCCATAGAGTCCACCCTCAAAAGCAGCCATTTCCTCCAAGGGAACTGATCTCTCTAGTCAGGAGATGAGCTGTAATTTCCAGGTCCCACCTGGAGGGGGCACCCCTACATGGATGTCCTCCCATTTGGCATCATAGCTAGCCACCTGCGAGCTTCTAAATTGGTGAACTGAGTAAAGATTATCAGATTTCGCAGATTTAGACTTTAATGGCCAAGTACCAAACAACCTGTAAGATGTACCTCGCAAGCCATTGTCCACTTTGAGGTCAAGCTCAACGGGAATGCCAAGAATGAAGGACAAACACAAAGAGGAGAGCGGCCGTTTGTTACAAATGCTGGCTGACAACTCATAAACTGTTACTTATACCCACTTAAAATAAGACCTGAAACACAGCACAACTGTGGTAATGTAGGTTGATTTGGCCGTAAGCCTAATTGGCTATTAGTCCAATTGGTTACAGATGCAACAGCTAATAAGTATTATTGTTGGCATGTTAAAATGGTTACTCGATTGATTTCCCCAAATTGTATGGTTTATATAGTTTGACTTTGGGTCTTATTTGAATTAGGTATAAGTTCAGCTGTGTATGAACATATGGCCACCTTTCGGAACCGATTCCTTAGAAAGTCAATTGTTTAACAGGTCTCTTCTATACTGTTTTCTTTGTTAATTTGCAAGGAAACACCAGCTGCAGCTATATTTCAGAGATGTCTTTGCAGTTTCTAGGGTGTCTGATCCTTTATGTTTTCTAACAATTTTTCCAAATGGCTTTTCTATGCCTGGTTATGGAGATTAAATATGTTCATATCAGTGTGGTGTAGTGGTTAAAAGTGTCATACTAGGATCTGGGAGGACCAGGTTCGAATCCCCACTCGTGCCATGGAGGCTCGCTGGGTGGGTGACCTTGGGCCAGTCGCATGCTCTCAGCCTAACCTACCTCACAAGGTTGCTGTGAGGATAAAATGCAGGAGAGAAGGATGTCAGCCACCTTGGTTCCCCATTGGGGGAAAGGTTAGCTAAATAAATAAAAATAAATCATTAGTTGTTGTAGATTTTCCAGGTTGTCTGGCTGCGGTCTTGGCATTGTAGGACCTGACGTTTCACCAGTAGCTGTGACTGGCATCCTCAGAGGTGCAACACAGAAAGACGGAGTACTCTTTGTGTCAAGGGGAGAAGAAAGATGGTACCTGTAAAAAATTAGCAGTGGCAGAACATAGCCTAACTCAAACAGGAGACAGTATTTTGTTCCAAGACACTGAAAGGCTGGACAACACATCCAATTACCATGTCAGATTACACAGGGAGGCCATTGAAATTCATAAACATAAACACAATTTCAACAGGAAAGAAGAGAGAGCATGGTCTCCTCACAAAATGCTCTACAGCTGGCAGTAGCACTACAGATAAGATTAGTGTTTCAACAGCCAATCCACACACAGAAGAACCTCCTCAGGAAACAGGAAACCTCCTCAGGAAACAATCCATAGACAAAAGAACCTCCTCAGGAAAGCTCCTCCATTAGCATGTTCATAGCCTGGAAAACTCCTACAAGATAATGACACAGACCTACCCCACCTTCTGGAGTAGATATAAATTGCCTGCCTAACATTTTTCTGCTCACCTTGGCACAGAGAGTACTCCATCTTTCTGTGTTATACCTCTGAGGATGCCAGTCACAGCTACTGGCGAAACGTCAGGTCCTACAATGCCAAGACCACAGCCACACACCCTGGAAAATCTACAGCAGCTAATGAACTTCGGCCATGAAAGCCTTCGACAACATAATAATAAATCATGCCTGTTTGGTACAAACTCTTGTCGGGGGTGCTCCAGGCCAGAAGTGTCGAACTCATTTGTTATGAGGGACGGATTGGACATAAATGTCACTTTGTCAGGCCGGGCCATGTGTGCCATAAAACGCAAGGCCAGGTACCGGAGATAGAAACTGGATAAAGGACAGCAGCTGGTAAACTGCGGGTTGGTGTGTCCTCACTGCAAGGCCCTATGGGCTGGGTGGAAGGTGCAAAGGAAAACCCATGTGGGCGGACTGGAGAGCCAGCGATGCAGCACTGGGCAGACGCTCCCACGCTGCTTGACTGTGGCAGACGAGGTTGTTCCACCGTGCTGAAGCCACAATTGGAGTGGCTCTGCCCACTCCCTGCCCCCCCAGCAGTCTCCTGTTCCCTCCCTTGTACTAGTTGCTTGTGGGCCACATAAGAGCCCGGACGGGCCGGTTCCGGCACCCGGGCCTTATGTTTGACACCCCTGCTCTAAGCTGATCCCGCACTGAGCAGGAGGTTGAACTGGATGGCCTGGATGGCCCTTTCCAACTCTGTGATTCTAGGATTCTGTGCTTTATGAATCTGTAGCTAATTGATTACACTTATTACAGCTTGGTGCATGCCAGAAGTGTTTATTATATAATTTCTCCTGGAGACATTTCAAAACGTATTTGTACTAGGTTTGTACTGGCCAGATCTCCCATGTCCCCCTTTATAGGAATTAAGGAGCCAGATTCCGGCTGAATCCCCAGCGTGAGACCAATCAATGCCCTCCAGGTGAGTAGCACAAGTAACCTGCCATTGACCTCTTGTGGCAGGTGTGCGAGTGGAACTCACAAAGCCGTCTTTTCCTGACGAAAATCAACCCCGCTTTGGTGAAAATCCAGTGGAATGAAGTTGACTGAGAGGGTTCAGTGAGTTATTGGATGCGGTGGTTGCCATGGTTTCGGCAAGACCGCTGCCTGAAACTTATCCACAGCACCGTGACGATGGAATCTGTGGGACCCTGGACTTTTCCCAATAGTCGTATTTGACTCGATTTCCACCATTCTGGGAAGATCAAGGCTCCTGAAGATGCAGATGCCTTCCCGAATTTTGGTGGTACCCTGAAAGCTTTCAGTCTTGCTGTGTTAAAAGGCTGTCAATTATCACTATGCAAACTATGTTGGTCCGCAGTAGAATAAAGAGTTTTGAGCTCATTCTTAGCGACCAACAAGTTTTGAGGGGGAATAAGCTCTTGAGAATCAAAGCTCCTTTTTGCAAGATCTGGAAAATCTGACAAAAGGAGTTTAGATTCTTGAAAGCTCATACCCCTTTTTGGTCTTGTCGGTCCCTAAGGTGCAGAAGAAGAAGAAGAAGAAGAAGAAGAAGAAGAAGAAGAAGAAGAAGAAGAAGAAGAAGAAGAAGAAGAAGAAGAAGAAGAAGAAGAGATTGGATTTATACCCCACCCTTCACTCAGAGTCTCAGAGTGGTTTATGAACTCCTTTCCCTTCCCCTCCCCACAACAGACGCCCTGTGAGGTAGGTGGGGCTGAGGGAGCTCTTTCTTTCATGAACTGCTCTTTCAAGAACAACTCTGAGAGAACTATGGCTTGCCCAAGGTCATCCAGCAGCTGCAAGTGGAGGAGTGGGGTATCAAACCCGGTTCTCCCAGATTAGAGTCCGCACACTTAACCACTACCCCAAAATGGACTTGAATCCAGCTGTATTTCTGAAACAGAAGATTCTTGCTACAGGAACTGGAATTCTACATGGCAGGGAGAAGGGCGATGGTTTCCCGAATCCCTGTGACGTCATCAGTTATCATGTGACCAGGCATCATGAATCACAGGCTCTTATCATGACAAGGCAATAAAAACCCAAGAATGAGAGCCAAGGGGGGTTGTGATAAACTCATCACAGGCTGAATAACCCTACAGTGAACTCCTGAACTCTCACAGAAAGAGAGACAGGGAGAGAGCGTCTTTCGTTCCTACCCTTAGACAGGCATTTCTGGACAGACGCCAAGGTCCTTTATCCTCACCAGCCATTTTCTCCTACATTAGAATTGTGTTCCCTGTGCCAGTATAGATATCCTCCCCCTATTAAGGAAATCGGTTCTTCCCGGCCTCTCTTTCTCTATTTGGCGTCTAACAACTGTAGCCTCCTTGTCAAACAGTGAGACCACATTAAATCCGGATCCGTGACAGTCTGGCAAATGGATATGGAAATCAGTCAGCAGATAAGAGCCCATTAGAGATAAGACTCCATTAGATCAACGGTGTAGAGCTATTCACTTCCATTTGGAAGAGGTGGGAACATAAGCAGAAGTATATTATATTATTTATCTGCATTTAGCATCTTAGCCAGCAGGCTGGATGGGGTCTAAACTGGCAGGAGCAGACCCAGAAAGGGGGACTTGAGGTCATGACAGAGAGCTCGGTGAGAACTTCACCTGACTCACTGGGCAGCAGTGGTGGAACAGGCCAGTTCTGCTCTTGGGGTCATTAGGACGGGGACCGCAATTGAAGCAGGCTGGCCTAGAACACCTTTGTATGAATCTGTGGTGCAACCATACTGGGTACCATCTCCAAAAAACATCTTACTGGAAATAGTGCAGGAGAGGCCAATTGAAGTGATCAAGGGGTTGGAGGACCCTCCCCAGGAAGAAAGGATAACATGTCTGGGAGCATTTTGAGACAGAGGAACAGCCACCAAGAAGAGACATGACAGATTTATAAAAACCATGTGGTAGTAACACCAGAGCTTGGTCAACGAATGAAATTGATTAGGAGTAGATTCAGAATGGTCTAAAGGAAGTCATTCTTGAGGAGGAGGAGGAGGAGGTGGAGGAGGAGAAGATTGGATTTATACCCCACCCATCCCTACCCAAAGGAGTCTCAGAGCAGCTTACAATCTCCTTTCCCTTCCCCTCCCCACACCCTGTGGAGTAGGTGGGGCTGAGAGAGCTCTCCCGAAGACTGCTCCTGAGAGAACAGCTCTGACAGAACTTGTAACCAGTGTTCTGTTAAGTATGAGACTCAACAAAGGATTCAGCTTCAAGTGATTTCAGCTTTATTAAACAGCAACTGTAAGTCAGGAACACACAACAACAAGAGGAGCACAGCTCCTTCTTTTAAACTCTCCCGGGCTGTCAAAACCACACCCATTACAAGTTAAAGACCAATCAGAATACAGGGATAAAGGCCAATCAGGACCGTTCCCGCTTTGCAATAATAGCGCTCAGTGATTGGGTAATTACACAGGTTTCTCAGAAACCGACCAATAGCAATGCGACGTCTGAAGAGCCACATTCAGGCTCAAGCTTAACATGTGAATAGATAGGAGCGATTCACATTCAGTACATACCATGTTCCCTCTAAGCTGAGTTAGTGTGAACTAGCTCACGGGTTTTTAGCCTCTTGCTCACCCATTTTTGTCTTAGCTCAGGAAGGGATGGCCCCAGAGCAAATTAATCTATGCAGTAGCCAGATTGCTCGCTCACAACTTTAATGCCAGTAGCTCACAAAGTAGAATTTTTGCTAACAAGTCTCCACAGCTTAGAGGGAGCATTGCTTGTAACTGACCCAAGGTCACACCAGCAGCTGCATGTGGAGGAGTCGGGAATCAAACCCGGTTCTCCCAGATTGGAGTCCGCGCTCCTAACCACTACACCAAACTGGCTCACATAATGTACTTATGAGGCTCCCTGCAGGAAGATGTGGTGATGACCACAGGCTTAGATCATTTTTAAAAGAGGTTAGACAAATACCTGGAGGACAGCTCTAGCCATCGATGCAAGTTAGCAGTATGCCTCCAGAGATAATCACAAAGCACGTCATTCCACACTTTGTAACTTCTTCCGGTTGAGCTACAAAATTTCTGCACGGGGGCTGTCTTTGGAACAGCCTGGCTGCAAACACAATACATGACAGTTTGTAGCGGCTGGTGGCTTTTTGCAGATGCCAAACTGAAAACGAGCAAAATCAACCACTGCCTGTACACGTGCTCTCCCCATTGTGGACCCCACCTCGTGGAAAAGCTTGCCTGGGGGGGGGTCAGGAATGCTCCCCCTGACATGGCTTTCTGTGAACTATGCAAAACTGAATTATTTAAGAGGATTTTTCAGCACCACAAATAGGGTTCTGCGCTGTACAAAATATTTCACAGACTTACTTGGATAAATGATTAGGGACTGTGCTCAATACTGCTGTGTATGACTTACTGTAAACAGAACTCTACCGTCTAATTTTTGCACCTCTTAATGTGTCACGTTAATACTTAGGCTGTGCTTCAGGCATATCTTTAAGATTTCCGATTGATTCCAGACTTCTCCAGTCCTATCCAGGCCCGTAGCTACAGTGGGACATCTCGGGGCTAGGCTCCATGACTTACTGGCAAGGCCCCACAACTTCCCATCCAGCCCAGGGTCCCTGAGCAGTGGCAGGTGTGGGGAAGGAGCTGGGTATTCCTTTAATTCAATTAGGCAGTGCCTCCTAGGAAATTTAAATGCCCCCTAGTGACTTACCTGGCACAGTGGGGGGCTGGTGGTCCCATTCCGGGACACTCTCGCGCACAGTATGCACATACCGTGATGACGTTGCCCAGAAGTGACATCATCACGCTGGGCACGTCGCTGGGCAATGCTCTATCAATCAACCTGGAAACTCTATGGTACCATAGAGTTTTCAGGCTGATTGCTAGAGCGTTGCCAGGCAACGTGCCCAGCATGATGATGTCACTTCTGGGCAATGTCATTGCAGGTTGGAGGCCCTTTAAGTGGGAGAACCCCCACCCCCTAATGCCCCCCAACTGAAAAAAATCCTGGCTATGGGCCTGGTCCTAACACATCATTATTGACTTACTCTACGTAATCCGCTTTGTGAGAGAGGCAGACTACAAATCATGTCGATACATTTAAAAATCGGTATATAACACCAGAAAAATTAGCCAAATGGTACCCAAATATGTCTAATCAATGTTGGAAATGTAAAAGTAAAACTGGAACATTTTATCATATGTGGTGGACCTTTGAAGTAGTTAAAAATACTAGATATGGGTACATGAAATATTACAAAAAATACTAGAGAAAAATATTTCATTTGTACCAGAAATGTTTTTATTGAATATGGTCTCTCATGAACTTAATGTACAAGATATATATATATATGATTGTGCAAATAGTGACTACAGCTAGAATATTATATGCAAAATACTGGAAGAAAGAAGAGGTTCCGAAGAAAGAAGAATTGCTCTTTAAACTGTTAGATGCAGCAGAAATGGATAAATTAACGTTACAGTTGCAGGAAAAACCTGAAAGTGACTTTGGAAAAAAATGGGAGCGACTATATAAATGGTTACAAAAATGTCAGGGTGATATAAGAAAGTAACTTTAATAATAATTGAACAAAGGATATAAATGAAAATGATTCGGATTAAGCAATTGTATTATGGTAAATGTAGAGTATAGATTCCAGCATTTATCTGTTCTGTTTATCTTTGACTGTTCTGGTCTTTCTGTTTTTTCTGTTCTCTTGCTTTCTGTCTGTTTACTTTCAAAAAATAATAAAATGTGTTATAAAAAAAATACATTTAAAAATCATAAAACAGACCCCAGGAGCCGATAAAGAGAATTTCCCTAGTGAAAACGCCCTCCGTTGTGAAACCGCAATGAGCATCATCCAGCGAAACGTCCTCTCAGCTAGGCCTCGTTGAACGCAATGTCACCGTGGACTCAGCCCGGTTGGTGTCAATGGAACTTTCCAGTTGACGCACATTCGCTGGATTTCGTCCTTGGCATTCATCGGCCTCCGTTGCATTAAGGATCGCTTGGCAAATCCTAGCGTGTAGGACGTCACAATGTCAGGCTTGGTTTGCTCTCCGGCACGCGGTTGCCTCCACTGTGGAGACAAAGGAACAGCTGGAAGGAACTCAGCGTGAAGAGCTTATTTCTCCGGGAACATCTCCCCCACACACACACCCTACCCCCCACCTGAAGGCCTTAACATCTTGATCTTGGGAAGTGTTTAAAACAAGGTAAACACAAATACTGTAATTACCTGCCTTGAACTCTGTGATTAATATCAAGCGACGGCTTAGTGGGTAAGCTTTGTAAGTACAATTTGTACATCTCCCGTTTGAAGGGAATCCTGAAGGGTGCTTATTAGGCTCCGGTGTCAGGCAGAACAGAGTGTTTCTGTTCAACAAACCGTCCCCGTTACTATCTCTGTAATTGTCTAATAGGCAGCTCCGCGCCGGTGAGGCTTTTCTAAATAGCAAGAAAGCCGCCATTGATGAGTCACGGGCTCGTAAGGAAGGCTGTTGCCAAAACCTTCTCCCGTGCACCAGTTGCTGTTCTCAAGGACGACGGTGGGCTAATTAAGCTTCTAGTCGACTTCCAGACAACTACCTGTCGCTGTCCAAGGATCGTTGTCATGGCTGCAGATGACAAACCGAGGTAAGGATGTTCCACAACTAGATTTTGGCGCCCTCACAAGACTGTCTGATTGTCTCACGAGGCCGCCTGCTCACGGAGCCCAGCTGTTGAAGGATTCCAAACCAAAAGGCAGGAGCTGCCGCAGAGATCCATTTCCTGATACTGTGGTTTTTACAGTTCCGCAGGGCCTGCAAGATGGAGCTCTTCCACCAGGCTTTTCGTTGAGGTGGCGGGTGTCCCACCCCCTCTATTGGGCCTCCCCTTCAGCGGGTGAGATCTGTGTTACCATCTGGGAAGCCCAATCTGAAATAGACCTCATCTGTCAAGGCTTTGATTAGAAACACAGGGTCCTTCCCAACTCTAGGATTCTGTGAATCCAGTTGCACCTTAGAGACCCACAAGATTTTTCAGGGTATGAACTTCGACTCTCGAAAGCTCATCCCCTGAAAACCTGGTTGGTTTCTAAGCTTGCCACTGGACTCGTATCTAGCTGGCTTAAGATGAGCGTTCAGGGGGTATCTGAGCACAATTGTCGCAGTACAGGAGCCTTGTAGACAAACAGCAACCTCATCAGTTATCACTTTTTTATTTTTTGTTCTGGGAAAGCGTCCAACGACAGCGTTTGTATTGTACTTGCAGCTCCTCTGGCCCTTCCTTATCTCTTGGACAGAGGCCATGCAGAATGGCTGCAGGCCCGACGGCTGTGTACTGACGGCCCAACCCAACGGAGAAGGAGATATATGGGAAATTTCAGCACATCCAAAGAAGGCAGGATTTCTGGTGCCGCTTTCATTGCTTCTGTGCCCTCAACGCTGTCTTTGACCTCCCCATGGAGAGTTCGCCAAGAGGCCCACAGCTCCAAAGATGGAGATTTCGGGCTGTAATAGAGACTGGGATTTTTCCTATCATTGAGCGTGAATGGATTCACACTGAATGTATTTTCAAAACCAGATCTGGACAGCCATATTCCTCCGAATGTGAACTTTGTCCCCCTAATGTGTTGGTTCGATTAACAGAATACCTAGAAAATTATTCTCCCTCTCATATGCAGACAGAAAAGATGTGCATATCTGTACCGTTGGTTTTATGCTAGTGGAAGCATCGTGGCTTTTCCCAAAGCATCCTGGGAAGTGTAGTTTGGTGAGAATGCTGAGACTTTTCATTCAAGATCCTAGCGTGCCTTGCAGACTTTATTATGCTTCTTTAGACTTACGGTTTGAATCGGTGATATAGATACCCCTTATGTTATTCTCTTTCTGTCTGTTCTTTGATTTTAAAGAGCTCAAACCAACACTCATGCCCTGGGGAATATTTGCATTTATAAGTACAGAAAATTGGTGCTTTATCGATGACAACTACCTTTTTTGTTAATATTTCAAGAAAGATTTTTGGTTTTGTGACCAATACATCAAGACTCTAACACAGCAAGTATTTTTTTAAAAAAATCATTAATCATGTTTTTAAAAAATGTCTCACCTGTATAATACAAGGGGGGACCTACAAGAAACCCTTCCTCCCTCCTCCTTTTCTCTGTCAACCAGTCCCCTCTCTTTTGCCCCCACCCCTTAAGAACATAAGAGAAGCCAATGTTGGATCAGGCCAATGGCCCATCCAGTCCAACACTCTGTCACACAGTGGCCAAAAATACCAGGTGCCCTCAGGAGGTCCAGCAGTGGGGCCAGGACACTAGAAGCCCTCCCACTGTTGACCCCCCCAAATACCAAGAATACAGAGCATCCCTTGCCCCAGACTGACAGTTCCTACCTATACCTTGTGGCTAATAGCCACTGATGGACCTTCTCCATCAAGCTACCCCTCCTCTTATCTATTAACTTGCCCCTTTCTAACCCTAACCCTCTCTATTTCTCCCCCTTTCTACTCCCTTTCCCTTCACTCTCTCTTTCTACCTCCTCCCCTTCTCTCTCCCCATCCCTCTATCTCCTCCCTCCTTATCTTCCCCAACGTGGCAGACAACACTTTTTTTAAAAAAAATGGGGGAATTTAACTCCCCAATGTATTCTTTAATGGTAGAATTTCACACAAACCTGGGGAACCCCCCCAGTTTACAGAAAATTCTGTTTAGCATCACTGTAGCCCCAATCTGCAGATTTCAATATCTGCAGATGGGCACCAGATTTTGTTATTAGATATATAGACAATGGACAAGAGGGAGTCAAAGGTCCTTTCCACACTTGGATCTCATCCCTGGTTTTATCAGAGTTCAACTCACGACACAGTATCTTGCATTTATCTCTGGTTATAACAGCATATGTTTATCCCGGGACAAGCGTGGGGCAAAACCGGGGTGACCTCAATGTAATGTAGAAACAAAAAATACCCCAAGATAACTACAGGAGTGAACTCGAGTGTAGTGTAGAATGTAAAGATACCCTGAGATAATTACCGGGGTGAACTCGCATGTAGCGTAGAATGTAAAAATACCCTGTGATAATTATAGAGGTGAACTCACGTGTAGTGTAAAATGTAAGTTTGGGGACAGGGTTGAACCAGGATTTAAGGTCTAGTGCGGAAAGGACCAAAATAAGATCAGCCAAATGAACTCTTTTTTCTTGTATCATTAGATAAATTGTTTAATCAGTAACACGTAGCCCTGGATAACATAGCCCAGCATCATAAAGGTTCTCCTGCAAATAAAAATGTGCATATTTATGTGTAGATTTTTAATAAGTATTGGGGGGGAATCACACTCGCCCCATCACCTTGACAAAAGCCAAACGGGTACCATATAGCAAATTATAAATAATACATATTTGCATAATTAAGAGAATTTGTGCATTCTAAGAAGAAGCAGGCGTGCGGCGGCACGTCCGCTACCAACAGTGTTTCATTCGAGGCTCTGCTGAAGCGGGCGCTGCTCCAAGAAATCGGAGGCTGGATTAACATGCTAATTGTGAAAACACTGCTTATTTTATTAATTTATTCATGTTATAGTATTAATTTTTATTACAACAGACCAGCTTGGGTACCCGTTGCAACAATGGGGCCCCTGGAGTGATAGCGTCAGCCACAGTGCCCCTTTCTTGGGCTGCAGAGTGCCCTCGCCCCCTTTCTGTTCCCTTTTCACCTGCCCCACTTAAGCACTGGGTGTGTGGGGGCTCAAGAAACCTGGCTTGTCCTTTGGACAAGCTTTGGGCAACCTTTGCATTGGACTACCTGGAGGTTGGCATCCCTACATTCTGCTCCTGTGGAATGCTTGGCCCTCCGAGTGGCCTTTCTTTACTTGTACTTTATTTACTTGTGCTTCATGGAGAATTTTTCACCATGTGGAGGCTAGTCCTCCTCTTCCTGCCTAGGGCTCCAGTGTCAAACTCCTGGATAAATCAGTTCCCAACAACATTCACTCTGGAAAATGATAGGTTTATTGAGACATTGATAGATCCAGCCTGTACACTGGCTGTGTTAGAACTAAGGTTAAAGGCACGAAGGCAATAGATATACAAGGTTCAAGCAGGGGCTCTAAAAGAACTGGACCAATCACCCCTTGGAATTCCACCCTCCAAAAGCAACAGCTAACAACCCCTTCACTATGCCATCCTCCCCACCCCAATATATGAAATGAAGCCGAGTTGCAAAAACTGAGACCCAAGGGTGCCTGGGTTCTCAGAGGTGATAAGTGGGCCTGCTACATCAAAGCAAAGACTAGCAAAAGTGAAAGCATTTCAGTTCACACTCTCCCACACCCCTCCCCGGTTGCTATGGCGAATGAGCTGTAAAACGCACCACGAGTTTGACATCCAGGAAAGCTCCGGATTTAGGATTGGCCTTTGCCCATTTGGGAGGAGAAAAGGACCTGGGTTGTCCTTAAGAGGGACCTGGGTTACCCCCTTCCTCCCTCTCACATTCTCTCAGCATCCCTTCTCTTAAACGAGGGATTTGCCTGGATCACTACCTAGTCTGAGATGTACGATGAACTGCAGCAAAGTACTAAAATGTTTTATTAAAAGATATTCAAAACAGAAAAAGTCGAAAGTACCCCCAAAGAAAGCACTTTTACAGCTTGAAGGTTGTTAGGCAAACAAAAGCAAAGAAAGTTTCCCTAACACATAAGGGCTGCCATACCTCACACCATGGCAGCCCTCACTGTTGAGGTTTAACCATAGAGTTTCCGACAATTCCTAGAACTACCTATATCACTTCTGGATTTGTCAGGGTGCAGACAATGGGGCTGCCCACATGCACACACAGCCTGGCAGCCCTATTGAACTTGTTCCTTCACACAGCTTGTCTGCTCCTGAGTCCTTTCCCAAGAGCAAACTGACACAACCAATGCTCCCCCAGCAGGATTCTACATATTCCACTAACTCACCCCAGGGAAATGCACCAGTGTTAATGGGCCAGTATGTAGTACCTTAGAGAAGAAAGGTTTGGGGTGATTCTGCACTAGACCTTAAATCCTGGTTCAACCCTGTCCCCGAACTTCCATTCTACACTACACTAGAGTTCACCCCTGTAATTACCTCGGGGTATTTTTTGTTTCCACACTACATTGAGGTCACCCTGGTTTTGCCCCCACACTTGTCCCAAGCTAGTTTGGTGTAGTGGTCAAGTGCGCGGACTCTAATCTGGGAGAACCGGGTTTGATTCCCCGCTCCTCCACTCACACCTGCTGGATGACCTTGGGCAAGCCATAGTCCTGACAAGAGCAGTCCTTGAAAAAGAGCCATTTCTGTCAATAGCTCTCTCAGCCCCACCTACCTCACAGGGTGTCTGTTGTGGGGAGGAGAAGGGAAGGGAGTTTGTAAGCCGCTCTGAGACACCTTTGGGTAGTGAAGGGCAGGGTATAAATCCAATCTCTTCTTCTTCTTCTTGTCCTGGGATAAACAGATGCCGTTATAACCAGAGATGAACACAAGGTATTGTGTCGTGAGTTGAACTCTAATAAAACCAGGGATGAGATCCAAGTGCAGAAAGGACCTTTCGAAGTCCCCCCACCAGATCCATGCCTCCAACTCAGAACTGGTTACCCTTTCTCCTTTTCAGCCCACACACTTCATTACAGCGCCGCTCTCCAAATAGGAGTCTGTTGGAACCTTATAGACGAACACATTGATGTTAGCATAAGCTTTTATGAATCAGAGCTTGTCCAGTGCGCAAAGTGTCCATCCATTAGGCAGAAACATTTATATTAAAAGCAGAAAACAACAGAAAGGCGGGGGGGGGTGAGAGATGGTAGAAAGAGAGGCCCATTTGCAATGAAACAATGTGGCAAATGTGGTTCAATGTTGGTAAAGATAAGGTGATGCACAATGGGACAAAAAAAAATCCCAACTTCAAATATAGGCTAATGGAGTCTGAACCTGCTGAGGGTGACAGGGAAAAAGATCTTGGGGTCGTAGTGGATAGCTCAATGAAAGTGTCATCCCAGTATGCTGCAGCAGTGAAAAAGGTAAACTCTATGTTAAAGATTATGAGGAGAGGGATTGATAATAATGTTGGAAATGTATGTGTTTGAAAGGTCTCAGATTCTAGCCATTATAGGGTTAACTTGTTTACCTTCCTATGCTATTGTTTAGGCTGACCTGGAAGGGAAACCTGGCACAGGGCCAATGGGGAATTAGCCCGGGAAAAGTAGCTTCTATTGTGATACAGATTGGTTGTTTGTTTTCAGGTGACTTCCTTTCTAGGGGTCGAGAAGAAGGTGATGGTCCATCATTGTTGTAGAGAAGTGTGACTATGCTTGAGATGTAAGCAGTTAGAAAATGTAGCTCTTAGATATTTGTTTTATTTGTAGGTTTCCTGTGCACCTTTTACCCTTAGAAATAAAGGTTTTTAAACAGAAAGAAAGTCTCTTTATTCAGTGAAGCAAGATCTATTGAAACTCTGAGCAATGTAAACATTTTTGACTATTTTTCCAACAAATACAATATCCAATATCGTAATGCCCTTGTATAGAGCTGGCAATCCTAGCAGGAAGAGATACTTTTGAAATTGGTGCCCTACCTGCTAAGCAGGGATTCTCAGTCAAATCCTCACTGCGTCATGGAAAGTTGCTGAGTGACCTTGGGCCTGTCACACACTCTCAGCCAAACCTACCTTAGAGGGCTGTTGTACATAGGGGAAGAAAACTATGGAAGCCGCTTTGGATCCCCATTGGAGAGAAAGGTAGGGTATAAAATGAAGTAAATAAAAAAATGTCTATATTCAGGTCCTCCTAGGAATGCACAGTACCTGTTGGAATATACAAGGTCTATCGTGCATAGATAAAGAAAATGAAAAGAACATCCTTCAGAGGGCAGCAGAGGGAAAACTAGTTAGCATAGTGAGATTAGGGACTTCCTGCTATTTTCAATTAGTATCCTTCCTGTCTCCTGATTGGCTCATTTGGGTTTTTCCCTGCTCCTGCTGAGATCCTCTTCTCTGCTGGCCTCCCTCTAGCTAGTCAGACAGTTAGACCTCTCTTTCTCACAAAGTTTTCCTCTTCTTAATAAACTGACTTCTTTAAACTGCTTGTGCTCTGCTTTACTGCATACCTACACTCTGCCAACAGTACTTTCTACTGTCTAGGTCACCACAGTGTGGCCTATTTGAACTCCTGTGGCTGTCATCAGACTCTCCAAGATCCTTTTCAGTGAAGAAGCTGACAGAATGTGGCTGTTCTCTGGGGGAAGGGGAGCCAACCTTGAAGTAGCAGTCCCTCTGTGCCCTGAGACCCCCTTCCCACCATAGGGCAACCTACTGAGGATTGGGGGTGGATCCTGAGGAGGGCAGGGTTTGGGGGGAGGAAGGACCCCAGCGGCTATAATTCCATAAAGTCCACCCTCCAGAGCAGCCATTTTCTCCAGGCGGACTGATCCCTGCCATCTGAAGACCAGTTATAATTCCAGGAGATCCCCAGGCCCCACCTGGAGGCTGGGAACCCTAACTACTACCACCCAACTAGTTCTTGATGGGTAAATAGAAACTTCCAGTTCGTCCAGGTCAGTGCAGCTCTGTGGGTCAAAAGGTCTCTTTCGAAACAAAGAAAAACAGCATTTCCAGAAAATGCCACAAAATGTGTCTCGAGGAGGGACTGGCATTTTAATTTCACTGGAAAGCCAAAAGAATGCAGCCGCAGAGCTCACACCAACTGCTACCCCTCTCCAGGCTGTCGGCCGGACCACACAGCCGCCCCCAGCGAGACGGCCAAAGAAAAGGCTGGATGATTATCTCTAGCGACGCATTTAAGGATGCGGGCGAGGGGGAGGGGGCAGAATCTGTGGCTTTGGGTGGCCGTGCCTCACATACACTTCAGAGAGAGCAAGAATCATCCCATGTTTACAATATCCAAATCCTCTGTGGGGGGAGAGCTGTTTTCCTTCTTCAGCAGATGTGGGAAGCTATTAATAGGAACAGGCGAGGGACTCTCGGGGACAGATGCTGGACAGATTATGCCGCTGCTTCTGGCACGTGTTTAGCGCTGGTTCCAGCCCCCACAGTCTCCCCCAGGAACTTGATCAGTTTGGCCTCAGTTGTGCTCTGCTCTTTCTTGTGGCCGGCTCCTGTGTGCACGTTCATGACCTCTTGACCCACATGCAGCATCTCCCGAATCAGGACATCTTTTTTCCCCACCTAGCCTGGTATCTGCTCCTCAGACTGGCAGGAGCTCCTCCAGGGCCTTCCACAACCCCTGCTCCGTGGAATTCTTTAAGGCAGGGGTCCCCAACCCTTTTGAGCCTGTGGGCACCTTTGGAATTCTGACACACTGTGGTGGGTGCAGCCACAAAAGAAGAAGAAGAGGAAGAAGAAGAAGAAGAAAGAAGAGGAGAAGGAGGAGGAGAGTTGCATTTATACCCCACCCTTCCCTCGGAGTCTCAGAGCAGTTTACAAAGTCCTTTCCCTTCCCCTCCCCACCACAGTCACCCTGTGAATTAGGTGGGGCTGAGAGAGCTCTTTCAAGAACTGTCCTTGAGAGAAGCGCTCTGACAGAGCTACGGCTTGCCCAAGGTCATCCAGCAGGTGTGAAAGGAGGAGTGGGGAATCAAACCCAGTCCTCCCAGATTAGACCCCGCACACTTAACCACTGCACCAAACTGGCTCTCAAAATGGCTGCCAGCCCCAAAATGGCTACCACAGCTTACTGTCAGTCACACAGGGAAGCAACATTTTTAAAAAAATCTGCACTGCCGATCATATCACTAATGGTTAATCAGAAGACTTGCTGGACAAAAACCCCACCTGGCCTCTCCCACTTTCTAAAAACACTTGTTGGAGGCCAGGGAGCCCATGGGCGACAGGTTGGGGACCCCACTTTAAGTGAAGCTGCCAAAGCTTGGACCTGCTGAATCTGAGTTGTCACATCATCAAACCATTATATTAATAAAGCATAGCAACAATTATGTGGGCATTTGCCAGTCAAATACGCCATTTCAACGACCTCCTGCGGCAGCCATTTTGTTGCAGCCATTTTGTTGTGGCGCCCACTGTGCCGGGTCAGAATCCCAAATGTGCCTGCAGGCTCAAAAAGGTAGGGGACCCTCCCCGACTCATAGGGTTTCCATGTTGTGACTTGATGGTGCTGAACACACACACATGATCCAGCCAATTGGGGAACGTGTAACTAGTGCGATGGCATCATAAGCCAGTCAGGTCTGGCCACACGATGATATCACAAAGCCAAATCAGAGTGAGCACGATTCTTCCTTCCTGACCTCCAAATGGGAGAATGGGTCTTCCCAGTTTGCAAGGGGGAAGGGCTGCCCCTAGGGTTGCTAGCTCCGTGTTTGGAAATACCTGGAGATTTGGGGAGTGGAGGTTAAGGAGGGCAGGGTTGGGGGAGGGGAGGGCCTTCAGCAGGGTATAATGTCACAGAGTTCACCTTCCAAAGCAGCTGTTTTCTCCAGGAGAACTGATCTCTGTCACCTGGAGATCAGTCATCATCATCATTATTGTTATTATTTATTACATTTCTACCCCGCCTTCCCGGCGAACGGACTCAGGGCGGCTTACAATAGGGCACCATGTGCCAAGGCATAAAACAACATAAAAACAGGACAAAACGATCAACATTAAAGTGCTTAGAATTACAGTCCAAAATTTAACAAGATGGGATCAGATTTACAAATGCTCTCCCCAGTATCTTACATAGCAAGAAGCAGGGCTATTTTGGGGCAGGAACTCACAGGAACGGAGTTCCGGCTGGCTCCCGAGTTGGCCACGCCCAGCAGGAACTCATTAGCATAATAGGCCACACCCAACAGCAGAAACTCATTAGGATTGGCTACATTAGGGGTGTGTGGCCTAACATGCAAAGGAGTTCCTGCTCCAAAAAAAAAGCCCTGGGTTTTGACAACAAACAAGGTAAACAGAATAAGAAGCAAAAGGTGGGTGTGGCTGGATGACCGCACTTCTGGTTAACACGAGGGTGTGGCCTAATAAGCTAATGAGATGTGCTATCAGGAGGTGCAGCCTAATATGTTATAAGTTTCTGCTGTTGGGTGTGGCCTATTATGCTAATGAGTTCCTGCTGGGCTTTTTCTACAAAAAAAGCCCTGGCAAGAAGGATGTTACTCGATGTCACTCGGCCCCATCCACTGGTGCTGATCACAGCGAAGTCGTGATCGATCTTCATCAGAGCCGGTTTGTGCAGTGGTTAAGTGCACGGACTCTAATCTGGGAAAACCGGGTTTGATTCCCCACTCCTCCACTTGCACCTGGCTGGATGACCTTGGGTCAGTCACAAGCTCTGGCACAGCTGTTCTTGAAAAAGAGCAGTTTCTGTCAGAAGTTCTCTCAGCCCCACCTACCTCCCAGGGTGTCTGTCGTGGGGACGGGAAGGGAAAGGAGATTGTAAGCCGCTCTGAGACTCCAAGTGAAGGGCGGGGTATAAATCCAATCTCTTCTTCTTCTTCTTCATCGGGCCACCCCTGAAGTCTACTGAAGATGTTAGTGGTGGTGGCAGCCTGGCGGAAGAGCCCCGTCTTACAGGACCTGCGGAACTGTGAGAGGTCCCGCAGGGCCCTGATCTCCTCCGGTCATAATAGCAGGAGATCTCCAGCCACTGCCTGGAGGTTGGTAAGCCCCAGAATTAAAGCTAAAAGGAGAATGCATGTTGTGGGAAGCAATGCCAAAGGAGTCTGTTCCCTGCTTCCTCCCTGTGAGCTCATTCACGCTTCACTCTCTCATAAACTAAAATGCGATGCCGATTCCGTCACACTTCATCAGGCGCAGTCTGGAGAACTACTCAGGAGTCAAAAGTTTGGAGACTTTTGAAACTGAGCACACAGAAAGCACAATAAGCTTTAGAACTAATCCGGGGGGGAGTTGCTTCCAATTCCATTCGGCCTTGGCATCATCGGAGTGAGGCAGAGAAACAGATAAGGCGGCAGACAAAATGACATTATATTAGCTAAACCCCCAGATTAATTTGCAAAACACACCCGGCAGAGCGGGCGCAATTGCTGCTCCGTCGAAAGGCAGAGATGGATACAGCCATGAAAGACGAGCGCTGTTTTTTTATTTCGGTCCTGCCGCAGCTGGGGACGGCTACGCTTGGAAAGGGCGCCTGCTTCAGACCTGGGCCATAATTAACTTCAGCGTCGTTCTGTTACGGGATTTGCTGATGCGTGAGAGGGTGGCGCTCATGACAAAGATGGCCGGTGAAAGGATGAGTCACACAAGGAGAGGTCATTTGAGATCTTTTAGCCATGAAAGCCAATGGAGCCTCCACGTTTAGGAGCAGTCTGCTTCTGAAGAACAGACGACTAAGCGGGGGACATGATAGAGGTTTATGAAATTATTCATGGGATAAAGAGAATTGTTTTCTCCCCCTCTCAAAATACTGGAACTTGAGGGCATCCAATGACGGTGATGGGCAATAGGTTCAGGACTGACGAAGAAGAAGAAGAAGAAGAAGAAGAAGAAGAAGAAGAAGAAGAAGAAGAAAGGATTTATACCCTGCCCTTCACTCAGAGTCTCAGAGCAGCTTACAAACTCCTTTCCCTTCCCCTCCCCACAACAGACACCCTGTGAGGTAGGTGGGGCTGAAACTGCCCTGACAGAAATTGCTGTTTTTCAAGAACGACTCTGACAGAACTATGGCTTCCCCAAGGTCATCCAGCAGCTGCAAGTGGAGACCTGAAGAATCAAACCCAGTTCTCCCAGATTAGAGTCTGCACATTTAACCACTACATGAAACTGGCCCTAAGGAAATACTACTTTAAAAAGAGAGTGATTAAAATGTGGGATTCGCAACCAGAGGATGTAGTGATGGCCACAGGAATAGACAGCTTTAAAAGGGGATTCAGTAGATTCATGGAGGATAACTCTATCAACGGCCACTAGCCTTGGTGACTGAGGGGAAACTCCACATTCATAGGCACTAAGCCAGGAGGCAACATCGGGTGAAGGCCTCGGCCTCTATGCCCTGTGGTTGGCCCTTCAGAGGAACTGGTTGGCCACTGTAGGAGACGGGATGCTGGACTAGATGGACCATTCGTCTGTTCCAGCAGGGGCTCTTCTTATGTTCTTATGAAGTTGGTGGGCAGCAGACCAAGGGCCAGGGGCAGATTAAGGCTCACTGGTGCCCGCAGCACTGACCAATCTTGGTGCCTACTCTCTCCTTTCCACACGGACCCAGTCCATTTTAGCTGCTGACCTGTCTGACCAGATATACAATGCAGGTTGCAGCAATACAAAAATGTACCATGATCAATTTGCACTTGTTTTATCAATTATTGTTTTTTTGCAAATCTTCATTCATTTTTTCTTTTTCTTCTCACCCTTTCCCCAACTTTGTGGTGCCCCCTTTGGCCCTGGTGCCCTAAGCACATGCTTAGTCTGCTTAATGGTGAATCTGCCACTGCCAAGGGCAGACAATGAGATGTCCTCCTTCATTCAATGAGCAGTTGAATTCTGGGGCTTCACTCACAGCAGACGTAGAGAGAGCCACCCACACAGTTGGCTTTAAAGGGGGGGTTAGATAAATTCATGTAGGAGAAGGCCATCAGTGGCTTCCAGATATAACTGAAGGGAAGTTCCACGTCTAGAGACAGTCAGCCTCCGGAAACCAGTGCTAGGAGGCAACATTAGGGGAAGGCCTTGGCCTCTGTGCCCCGTTTGTCCACCCTCCAGGCCAGCTGATTGGCCAGTGTGTGAGACAGGATGTTGGACTAGATGGACCTTCACTGGCCTGATCCCACAGGGCTCTTCTGATGTTCTTGTGAATACCAGAGGCTTCCATCAACCGCATCTAATAAGCCAACTCTCTCGTTACCTAGACTCAGCCAATCTGACATAAGAACATAAGAACATAAGAGAAGCCAATGTTGAATCAGGCCAATGGCCCATCTAGTCCAACACTCTGTCACACAGCGGCCAAAATATACCAGGAGCCATCAGGAGGTCCAGCAGTGGGGCCATTGCACTCCGGGTGTGCTGACCCCTGTGATTTCCCCAAATGCGGGAAACTCGACTGCATAATTTGTGGTAGTGACCACGCTGATCCGTGCTTCCGTAAACTTGTGGTTGGATTACTGCAACCTGACTTTATGTTGGGCTGCCGCTAAAGACAACCCAGGAAGAACCGGTCCAGAATGCAGCAGCTCAACTATTGTCAGGTGCTGGCTACCGGCGGGAACATATGTCATCAGTTTTAGAACAGCTTCATTGGCTGCCAGTCTGTTCCTGAGTTCAACTCAAGGTGGTGGTTACGATGACCTTTAAAGCCATGCACAACCTGGGACCCCGGTTTCCTTCCATACGTCTCTGTGAGCAGTGTTCCCTCTAAGCTGGGTTAGTGTGAGCTGACTCACAGTTTTTTAGCCTCCGGCTCACATGCTTTTGTCTTAGCTCAGGGAGGATGGCTCCAGAGCAAACTAATTTACGCAGTAGCCACATTGCTCACTCCCAACTTTAATGCCAGTAGCTCACAAAGGAGAATATTTGCTCACAAGACTCCACAGCTTAGAGGGAACTGCGAGCCACCCTGGAAGAGCATTATGCTCCAGAAAGAAGAAGAAGAAGAAGAAGAAGAAGAAGAAGGAGGAGGAGGAGGAGGAGGAGGAGGAGGAGGAGGAGGAGGAGGAGGAGGAGGAGGAGGAGGAGGAGAAGAAGAAGAAGAAGAAGAAGAAGAAGAAGAAGAAGAAGAAGAAGAAGAAGAAGAAGAAGAAGTGGTGATTGGATTTATACCCTGCCCTTCACTTGGAGTCTCAGAGCGGCTTACAAACTCCTTTCCCTTCCCCTCCCCACAACGGACACCCGGTGAGGTAGGTGGGGCTGAGAGAGCTCAGACAGAAACTGCTCTTTTTCAAGGACAGCTGTGCCAGAGCTTGTGACTGACTCAAAGTCATCCAGCCAGGTGCAAGTGGAGGAGTGGGGAATCAAACCCAGTTCTCCCAGATTAGAGTCCACGCACTTAACCACTACACCAAACTTGCTGGTGGTCCCTGGCCCGAGAAAAGTCCGGCTGTGCTCGACCAGGGCCAGGGGTTTTTTCAGCCCTGGCCCCTGCCTGGTGGAACGCTCTGCTGGAAGACATCCGTGCCCTGCGAGAGCTGCTACCTTCCTGCAGGGCATGTAAGGCTGAGATGTTCCACTGGGCCTTTAGTTGAGGACAGTGACGGGACTTCTTCTGACACTCTCATATAACCCTCCCCCCCACTCCTCATAACCCCTCCTCCCAGGGTGAGATTGGAGTTAGGGTTTTCCCACCACCTTTTATACTGTATATACACTGCTTTTACTTATTGTTGTTTATTGGACTCAGGCCCATAGCCAGGATTTTGTAATTCAGGGGGCCTTTAAATAAGTTAGGGGGCACTGATGTCACAAAATTTTTTAAAAAACCCTCACTTTTGCAGTGTTCGCACTCTGCTTGCCTACATGGGGAAGCAAGCCATGCTTGGGGAAGGGGAGGTGGTGGGGAGAGCTGGGTGGAAGTCGGGGGGCCTTGGCAGGAAGTCAGGGGGCAGGCCCCAAAATGCCCCACGGTAGCTACAGGCCTGATTGGACTGTTTTAATGTTTGTCTGTATGAGTTTGTATATCATTGGTCGTAAGCCGCCCTGAACCCTACTTGTAAGAACAATTAAAAATGAAGACAGCCAGCTGACTGTGAACTAAGAACGTTGAATAACGGCCACCGACACCAAACTGATGACAACTACCACTACTACTAGCACTTTTATGGTTGAATTGTTTTAATTGTAAATCAGGGCCCTTTTTGTAGCAGGGACTCCTTTGCATATTAGGCGACACACCCCTAAAGTAGCCAGTCCTCCCAAGAGCTTGCAATAGCCCCTGTAAGAAGAGCTCTGTCAGCTCTTGGCTACATTAGGGGTGTGTCGCCTAATATGCAAAGGAGTTCCTGCTACAAAAAGAGCCCCGAGTGTAATTCATGTTTTAATGTAACTTATTTATACGTAATTTAGATTTATTTTTTTTAATGTAAGCTGCCCAGAGCCGGTTTTAGCCAGGAGGGCGGGGTAGAAATCCAATAAATAAATAAATAAATAAATAGTAAATCTAATTTAATAAATAAATATATATATAAATAAATCTCTTAGCTCTCCCTTTGCAGGAACTCCTTTGCATATTAGGCGACACACTTAGTTTGGGGTGGCCCATCTGGCATTGACCTGCACCCAGGCCTTTTCCATCGGGGTTCTGGCTCAGTGGGATGGGCCTCCATGAAGAGGTGAGGGGGGGCCCCGGGGCCTTGGCGATCTTCAGGGACCGCTGCCCTGCCTGTCTTTGGGGGGGGTGAATGGTAGGCATCTGGGGGGGGGAGGATTTGGAGGCTGCCGTTTTATTTTTGGTTTTTTTAACTGGAGATGTTTTAAAGTATTATTGTAAGCTGCCTTGAACTACGAGGAAAGGCGGAGTATAAATGTTAATTTTTTTAAAAAAAATTAAAATAATGTTAAATTAATAAAGATACTTGGCATAAAAGACCTTTGCTCCCTCTTGGTGAGTTTCCAGAGGAATCTGGCTGGCTGCTTTTAGAAACATCTGGACCTCGGGGTTGGTCCGGAAATGCGGTTCTTACATTCTTCCCTTGTCCCTTCTGTTCCCCAGAGGTTGGGAGTTGCCCCCCTCCCTTCTCGGCTCCTGCCTTTAACAGCTGTTTGACAGACAATATCCGGCAACTGAAGCCTGGCCTAGCAAGGAATGTAAAAGTGCTTCATGCACACCGTCATCTTGCATTCCTCACAGCTCGGGTTGCCAGCGCTGGATTGTGAACTTCCTGGAGGTTTTTTTTGGGGGGGGGGGGCTGAGGAGGGTGGCATTTGGGGCGGGGAATGCTGCAAAGACCGCCCTCCAAAGCAGCCATTTTCTCCACGGGAACTGATCTCTTTTACCTGGAGACAATTCGTAATTCTAGTGGTCATTCCAGGAGATCTCCAGCCACTGCCTGGAGCCTGGCAACCCTACTTACGGCTCTGGAAGGCAGGCCCCCTTTTGTGGTCCCCATAGTACAGCTGATGGACCGAAGCTAAGAGGAGGGAGTTGCCGAAGCCAAGATACTGTCAGGTCCCCAGTTAATGCCCTCTCCACAACACTATTGGTGGTGATGCTTTATGAGAGATTTGCTTACATCAGGAACTTGGATTTTGTCAGGACTGAAGGGAGAGCGCGAAGACTTCAGGCTATAGGTAAAACTAAATACACCCCCCTACCCCACTCCATGCATTCCTCAGCAATCAGCCCCTAGTGTTACTATGGCAACCCTGAGATATATGGTGCCTTATCTAAGCTAGCTTAGCAGAGAAGTCTCCAAAGGCCAAATCGCATGAGAAAAGGCCGAGGGGTACAATTCAGGAAATGGTCATGGCTTCTACTGGCATTTCCTTTAACAACACATGTACTCCCCTCAGGAATTCCCTCCCCTCTGATACATGGCAAGGAAAGCGGTAAAGCAAAACGAAGTGAAGTGAAACTGAAACCTTGGCAGATACTGAACTAGCGGCAGATGCGAGACTCGGACTGGGTGCCATTGAATTCAGGTAATCTTTGTAATTTGTTTGAGCAGCATTGTCCCCTTAACCAGGAAATATGGAGGATCACAGATACTGCGGCCCCGGTCACACGGGAGGATTTGCCCCGCAAAATGAATGAGTTGAGGGCGCATCAAATGGGCGGGATCATACGGCAACATCTGGGAAGCGTAGCGCACCCAGCACCAACCGGTACCATCGGCCCGAAGAAGCGGATTTTTAAAGTACCAGCAAAAGGGTAGCAGCAACCGGAAAACGCAGGTCAGAGGAGAGCATTGGATCGCGGAAGTGGAGTTAATCCGGCGCATCCGGCACGTGCATGCATCTTTTCCAAGCCTCCACACTATGCGAAGAAATGTCAGAGTGCGCATGCACAAGACCCTTTGATGCGCTTCAACATCGCCCGTGTGATCGCCGGCTACCGGGGTCTGCACGGCATCTTGGGGACCGTCTGATCGTGCTACCGTGCATCTTTTTGCTCCAGCTCTACTTTGCCTCCCTTCAGCCACACAGTATCCCGCTCATGTGACCAGGGCCTCCGTGAATCTTCTGTGCTTCCAAGGAAATTGATTGTTGTTGTTGTTGTTTTTTACATTTAACCCAATAGTTCAAAGGATCAGGGCCTGACTTACAGTTCTGCTTCTCGGGGGGGGGGAGGCTGTCACCTTACCATACCCCTCCCATCTCGAATATCAAGAGTTCCTTTATTATTGGAGGTTGAAATAATACATTTCCTCCAAGTTTCAAGGCTGCTTTGAAGCTGCCGCCGCCGCCAAGGCTCCTGTAAAATCAATAAAACTGCAAAACAGGTGCCCGCGTTCATACCAGCCATCCCGAGCAGTGACCTAGCAATGATATTTGCGCTTGAGTCTGATTGTTGCATCAGAAGCTATTGTTACTCTGAAAGCAAAAGAGGGCTTTTTTTAAAAAAAATGTCTCCCTCCAACCCCAAATTCTTTCTCTTTCTCAAAGTGGCTCTTTACAAATCACTCAAGCGCCCTTTCAATAGGTTGTTGCTATTCCCGGAATAGATGCTGCACCATCAAACTACAGGCCGACTGAACGCATCTTTCCCAGCGCGATCAAAGTGAGGGGAGGGGGGGAAATATATGGAAACATCCTAGCGTTTCTATTTCTTAAAAAAAACAACCGAGGCAAAACTAATTTGCGTCAGGAGCAGCACGCCACGGAACAAGAGCGGCAAAGATGAAAAGAGCTTGCAGTGGGAATGGGAGGGCTCCAAGACTTCTTACGCGTCGAGAGAGCGCTCTGAGTGCAAAATATTGTATCCTCCTTGTGATTTGCAAGTGTAAAATAATGGCCCTAATCAGAGTTGAGAATCTGAGGCCCCGCAGTTCACTGTTTTGTTAACAAAGAAACCTCACACAGTCAGTTCTGGCTGGTTCCATCGATCCCTGTTTCATTACTCGCTTCCTCCAAGGAGGCCAGCAGGATATCATACACAGCTAAACCTTTCCTCCATTGTATTTATTTAATTAATTTGTACCCTGACTTTCTTCCCCAGTGGGGACCAAAAGCAATGCTCCCTCTAAGCAGTGGAGTCGTGTGAGCAAAAAATTCTACTTCGTGAGCTGCTGGCATTAAAGCTGTGAGCGAGCGATTTGGCTACCGCATCAGTTCGTTTGCCTCTAGAGCCATCCCTTCCTGAGCGAAGACAAAAATGCGTGAGACGGAGGCTAAAGAACTGTGAGCTAGCTCACACTCACTCAGCTTAGAGGGAACACTGACCGAACGCAGCTTACATTGTTCTCCTCCATTTTATCCTCACAACAACACTGTGAGGGAGGTTAGGCTGAGAGGGCGTGACTGGCCGAAGGTCACCCTAGTGAGCTTCTGCGGCAGAGTCAGGATCTGAACCCGTGTCTCCCAGAAATTAGCCCATCACTCTTAACCACGACACCACACTGGCCCTCCCGCACCACACCAGAAGGTGTTTTATCGGCTCAGCAGCCTTACGAGGAGGCAGTGCGGCTGAGGGTTGCCAGCTCTGGGTTGGGAAATGCCTGGAGATTTTTGTGGGTGGAGCCTGGGGAGGGTGGGGTTTGGGAGGCAGGTATAAGGCCGTGAAGTCCACCTTCCAAAACAAACGTTTTCTCCAGGGGGACTGATCTCTGTGGCCTGGAAATCAGCTGTAATCCTAGGAGGTCTCTCGCCGTCGCCAATTGTGATTCCAGGAGGTCTCCAGGCATCGACTGGAGATTGGCAACCCTAGTGTGGCCCTAGGTCAACCAGTAAGTTTCACAGCGAGCAGGGATTTGAACTTGGCTGTCCCCAAGCCCAGCCCTGTGAGAGCCAGTTTGGTGCAGTGGTTAAGTGTGTTGGCTGTAATCTGGGAGAAGCAGGTTTGATTCCCCATTCCTCCACTCACAGCTGCTGGATGACCTTGGGCAAGGTGTAGTTCTGACAAGAGCTGTCCTTGAAAAACAGCACTTTTTGTCAGAGCTCTTTCAGCCCCACCTACCTCACAGGGTGTCTGTTGTGGGGAGGGGAAGGGAAGAGAGTTTGTCAGCCACTCTGAGACTCCCTTGGGTAGTGAAGGGCCGGGTATAAATCCAATCTCTTCCTCTCCTTCTGCCTCACAAGGTGTCTGTTGTGGGGAGGGGAAGGGAAAGGAGTTTGTAAGCCACTCTGAGACTCCTTTGAGTAGTGAAGGGCGGGGTATAAATCCAATCTCTTCTCTTCTTCTTCTAATCTGGGAGAACTGGGTTTGATTTCCCCATTCCTCCACATGCAGCTGCTGGTGTGACCTTGGATCAGTCACATGTTCTCTCAGAGCAGTTTCTGTCAAGAGCTCTCTCAGCCCCACCTACCTCACAGGGTCTCTGTTGTGGGGAGGGGGAAGGGAAAGGAGATTGTCAGCTGCTCTGAGACCCTGAGTGAAGGGCAGGGTATAAATCCAATCTCTTCTTATTGTTCTCTAATCCACTTTCTGGACGGGAGGCTGGGGCTGGCTCTGAAAGGCTTCTAGGCCCTTAAGAAAGACCCTTAAAGATCACTGGTTTCTGTTCCGGGCATCCTCAGTGTTCATGGACTTGGCTGCGTATAGGAAGACTGCTGATTTTCTGCCCCAACCATTTCTCGTCTGCTCTAATCGAGCTGATTACATTCAATGTTCCCTCTAAGCTGTCGATCCTTGTGAGCAAAAATTCTACTTTGTGAGCTACAGGCATTAAAGTTGTGAGCAAGTGATTTGGCTACTGCATAGAGTAGTTTGCTCTGGAGCCATCCTTCCTGAGCTAAGAAAAAAATGTGTGCGCCGGAGGCTAAAAAACTGTGAGCTAGCTCACTCCAGCTCAGCTTAGAGGGAACACTGGTTACATTGCACCTTTGCCACACCACTCCCCACCAGACCCGGTCAGCAGGGGACTCGGGGATCTCCATGCCAACTTCCAGGGCTTGTTTGTAGAAAAAGTCCAGCATGAACTCATTAACATATTAGACCACACCCAAACAGCACAGCTCTTTAGCATATTAGGCCACACCCCCTTGTTACCAGAAGTGGGGTCATTCAGCCACACCCACCTTGTGCTCCTTATTCTGTTTACCTTGTTTGTTGTCAAAACCCAGGGCTTTTTTTGTAGCAGGAACTCCTTTGCACGTTAGGCCACACACACCCTAATGTAGCCAATCCTAATGAGTTCTTGCTGTTGGGTGTGGCCAGCTGGGCGTGGCCAGCTCAGGAGCCAGCTGGAACTCTGTTTCTGTGCAGTCCTGCCCAAAAATAGACCTGCCACCTTCTATCTGATGTACGGCCCTCTCTGCACTCTCCTTTTAATCCATGTTTGCTGCAGTGTCCTCCGAGCAATTCTGCACTAAAATTGCACTCGACCTTCTTTTTAATTCTCTCCCCCCAATTCTGCACTAAAATTGAGTTCAGCCTTCTTTTTATTACAAGTTTTCCCCCCCATTCTGCATTACATCACCTCCCTTCAGCGGTCAGCCCGATTTCAGCCTGCTGCCGCCCTGGGATACTTGGATGCTGTTTTGCCATGGACTTAAACTCAGATCCTGAAAATCTTGTTTCTCTCTAAGGTGCCACTGGACTTGGATCTAACTGTTCTGCTGCAAACCCCATAACCTCCTCTAAAACTAACTCCCACCGGGAAGGAATCCCCCTGGTAAGTTAAAGGGCCAGTCCCCCTCTCCTTGATTCAGTGGAACTTAGTGTCATGGGCGTGGATGAGGAAGAGCTGACAGAGCCTGCAGAAACCACAGCCGGCCCCTCTGATGCAGCAGAGGAGGAGAGCTGGCAAGTGCCTGCAACAGCAGTCGTCACACACCTGGCCCAGATAAGGGGGAAGAACTGCAAGCTGAAAGTCCTCCTGACTCACCCCCACGTGTGACTCGTTTAAGGGAGCGACTGTGGCAAAACTGAGCAACCAGGTGAAGAGAGGCCAGGCTACAGGAAAGACGCTTGGCTGGCCCAGAGTTCTAACAGGAGCCTGGCCGATCGTGCAGCTGGCTAATTGGTAGCAGCATTTAACTCCACACTCTGGGCAGTACTCTCTCATGAAAGCAGTGTGTCAGCTTTGTGCTGCTTCCATCCACTTCAGCTCTTGCACCTAGACCTTTGGACCCCCTGGGTTTGGACTTGGCTCTGTGTTCCTGGCTCCTGACCCTGGCTTGACTTTGGGACTATGCTTCTGGTTAGTGATTTTGGACTTGGTTCTGTGTTTCTGGTTCTTGACCCTGGCTTGGCTTTGGACTTTGCACTGTCTTCTTGGCTCCTGGCCTTGGCTTGTTCTGGACTCCCTTTGACTGGTACCCCAGACCATGATACTTTCGGGACTGATTTCCCACAAGCAGCTGTACCACCCTTGCGCTTCCCTTTCCCCTGATTACACTCGTCCATTTCCCGCTTCTTGCTGCGAGGCTGCATTTTGACCCACAGCATCCCTCGATTTCCCACACACCCCCGTGTCTTAATGACCCTTGTTTTTTTAAGATCACGAAGATGCAGCAGAAATCGGGGGATGCTGCGGGTCAAAATGCAGCTGTGCAGCAAGTAGTGGGAAATGGACAAATGTAATTGGGGGAAAGGGAAGATGAGTGTTCATCTGCCTTGGTTCTGAGGGAGAGCCAAAGTGCTGTCCTCTTTCTCATGCTCCCTCCCACCCTCTCTCTCTGTGCCTGCTGATTAATCAACAAAGCCATTCATGTGTGAACATGGCAAAATACCCCCTTCAAATAATGGAGTGGGCTCTCTACCAGGCTGTGGTTGGAGAGTGCTCAGCTCCTCGAGAGGCCGGCGAGAGCCCATTTCAGCAGGGAGAGGGGGCTCTGCACATCTCTCGCCCTGCGGGTCACAAGAGAAGCAGAAGCAGCACTTGGCCCCCAGACACAGACTGATTATACGCTATTTTATCAAGCAGGATATGGCAGTGTTAAGCCTCGCTGCTTTTAGGATGGAGTAGAGGATTTACAAAGGCCAAAGGGAGCCAGCACGGGGTTGGAGAGGCAGGGTGGGGGTGGGGACTGTGGTCCTCTTTAATGGGACTTGTGTATGCAGGGGACCTGTCCTACCAGGCCTGTAGCTACGGTGCGGCATATTGGGGCCAGGCCCCCTGACTTACTGCCCAAGCCCCCTGCCCATTCATCCAGCTTATTTTATTCCCTGTGCTGAGCCGAGCTGTTGCCCTGCCTTACCTGCTAGCAGTGTGTTTGGGGGTGCCCCCTGACTTTTTAAAATGCCCCCCAAGTATAAAAAAAATCCTGGCTACAGCCCTGTGTCCTACCTGGGCTGAAGTGACCACAAAGCAATTACACAGTAATACTCAAGCAATATAAGAAAAAAACCTGCGTAAGAAACGCTAAGAATGGCCAAAAGGAACAATGTCTGTAATATCAGTCTTCAAACTACAAACAGATTTAGTACATTAGTTGTTGTAGATTTTCTGGGTTGTGTGGCTGTGGTTTTGGCATTGTAGGACCTGATGTTTTGCCAGTTGCTGTGACTGGCATCCTCAGAGGTATAACACAGAAAGATGGAGTACTCTCTGTGTCAAGGTGAGAAGAAAAATGGTAGGCAGGTAATTTATATCTACCTGGAAGGTGGGGTAGGGCTGAATCATTATCTTGTAGGAGTTCCCCAGGCTATGAACATGCTAATGGAGGAGCTTTCCTGAGGAGGTTCTTTTGTCTATGGATTGTTTCCTGAGGAGCTTTCCTGTTTCCTGAGGAGGTTCTTTTGTGTGTGGAATGGCTATTGAAACTCCAGTTTGGTGTAGTGGTTAAGTGTGCGGACTCTTATCTGGGAGAACCGGGTTTGATTCCCCCACTCCTCCACTTGTACCTTCTGATGTGACCCTGGGTCAGTCACAAGCTCTGGCACAGCTGTTCTTGAAAAAGAGCAGTTTCTGTCAGAGCTCTCTCAGCCCCACCTCCCTCACAGGGTGTCTGTTGTGGGGAGGGGAAGGGAAAGGAGTTTGTAAGCCGCTCTGAGACGCCTTTGGGCAGTGAAGGGTGGGGTATAAATCCAATCTCTTCTCTTCTTCTAATCTTATCTGTAGTGCTATTGTCAGCTGTAGAGCATTTTGTATTTTTCAGGACAGGAAACCATGCCCTATTTATTTTTAAACTCTTTTCTTTCCTGTTGTAATCGTGTTTATGTTTATGAATTTCAATGGCTTCCCTGTGTAATCTGACATGATAATTTGAGGTGTTGTCCAGTTTTTCAGTGTTTTGGAACCAAATGCTGTGTCCTGTTTGGGTTAGGCTATGTTCAGACATTGCTGATTTTTCAGGTTGGCCAAGTCTGCAGTGTCTTTCATGTTTTTTTTATTCTTGTCTGAATGCTACGCTGTGCGGTCCCAATGTAAACTTGTCCACAACTGCATGGTATGCGATATACTCCTGCAGAAGTGAGGGGTGTCTCTTCTGTCTTTTGCCGATCGTAGTATCTGTTGTATTTTTCTAGTGGGTCTGAATACTGTTTGTAGGTTGTGTGTTTTCATGTTTCCCCATCTGATCAGTGATTTCTTTGATATATGATGCTCTGTATTCTTGGTGCTTGGGGGGGCAACAGTGGGAGGGCTTCTAGTGTCCTGGCCCCACTGCTGGACCTCCTGATGGCACCTGGTAATTTTGGCCACTGTGTGACACAGAGTGCTGGACTGGATGGTCCATTGGCCTGATCCCACATTGGCTTCTCTTATGTTCTTATATGTCCCTGTGCCCTGGCTTTCCAGTCCATAACCTGGATCCTACCATCGTCATCTCTAGCCCATGATCGCTGCATAACAAATGACAGCTGAGCTGACGTGAAAGTATTGACATCCAACAGTCACCTAAGCTATGTTACAAAAACTGTTCCTCCCGATGCCCCAGTATGCTCCAGCGTTTTATGTGCTTATGTTTTCAATGCCTGTTATTTTAAGTAATTTACATTCCTGTGATAGGCTTTTAATTCTGTTTCTTTGTATTTTGTGAACTGTTTGTAAGCTGCCCTGAGCCTGCCGGGGCAGGGTGGGCGGGGTATAAATCAAATAAATAAATCCAGGGCTCTTTTTGTAGCAGGAACTCCTTTGCATATTAGACCACACACCCCTGATGTAGCCAATCCTCCAAGAGCTTACAGTAGCCCCTGTAAGAAGAGCTCTGTAAGCTCATGGAGGATTGGCTACATTAGGGGTGTGTCGCCTAATATGCAAAGGAGTTCCTGCTACAAAGAGCCCTGAATGAAATTATACCCCACCGAGATCCTCCCTGTCTCTTAAGCCCTCCCTCCCCAGCTTCTACCCCCCCCAAATCTCCAGGAATTCCCCAATCGAGAGTTGGCAGCCCTACACATGTTAGACTCAGGAGGGTGAAACAGCTTTTCAGTTTTGTTCTCCGCTTCTGCAACGGAGAAGGCACCTCCTACCCTGAGAGCTGAGCTGAACACCGCATAGTCGATGTGTTCTTCACTAAGCAACCAAACTGGCTGGCGATACAGACCCCCTTCGAGAAAGCCATTCCGTCTTCCCCTGGTTCAAGGGAACGAATGCTCTCTCCCCTCATCAGGAGCAGGTCCTTTCAGGAGAAAGACCTTGACAGCTTGGCAGGGATGCTTGAAACAGATGCTGGGGGAGAAGTGGGGGGTCCCTCGGCAGAGAAGGTATTCTGCTTGCAGCGGTTCGCAGCGGTTCTCCCAGAGCTTTCCTGCCCCCGTACGAGTACAGCCCGCCTGTCTAGGGGGTGGAAATCAATGTACTCAGCTCTGTGTTCTCTCTGTCTTGCCAAGAAAGATGTGGAGATGGAGCTAAGTGGATCATCATTGACCCGGAAGGGAAACTGAGCTCTGCAGAATATTGCTCAGCCCAGACATGCGAGAACAGAAGGGACTTTTCTCCTGCCATTCTTATTCCATGTACAAACACAGCATTTGGCTGGTGGAACTGCGGCTCAGGAGCAAAGCATCTGCTTGGCGTGCAGAAGGCCCCAGGTTCAGTCCCCGGCATCTCCAGTTAAAGGGAGGGGCCAGGAGGTGATGTGAGAGACCCTGGAGGGCTGCTACCAGTCTGGGCAGACGATACTGGCTGTCGTGGACCAAAGGTCTGATTCAGTATAAGGCAGGTTCATGTGGTCATGGGATGGGAAGAAGGATTCTCTTTTGGGGGAGGGGCCATGGCTCAGCTGGAGAGCCTCTGCTTGGCATGCAGAAGGTCCCAGGTTCAATCCCCGGCATCTCCAGTTGAAAGGACCAGGCAGTAAGCGATGGGAAAGACCTCTGCCTGAGACCCCTGGAGAACTTGTATTGCATTTTGATCTAGCCAGCTGCGTGACTCGAGGCCACGCTCTCAGTGGCTCAGACGGCATCTTAAGGGCCGTTTGGCCATTTTTTCCCACCACACCTTTCTTAGCCCAAAGCAGCCTCGGATGGGAGGAGGAGGAGATTGGATTTATACCCTGCCCTTCACTACCTGAAGGAGTCTCAGAGCGGCTTGCAATCTCCTTGAGCCTCCCCTCCCCACAACAGACACCCTGTGAGCAGCATTCCCTCTAAGCCGAGTCAGTGTGAGCCAGCTCACAGTTTTTTAGCCTCCGGCTCACACATTTTTGTCTTTGCTCAGGGAGAACGGCTCCAGAACAAACTAATTTATGCAGTAGCCATATTGCTGGCTTCCAACTTTAATGCCAGGAGCTCACAAAGGAGAACTTCTGCTCACCAGATTCCACAGCTTAGAGGGAACGTTGCCTGTGAGGTAGGTGAGGCTGGGAGCTCTTTCGAGAACAGCTCTTGAGAGAACTTGTGACTGACCCAAGGTCACACCAGCAGCTGCATGTGGAGGCGTGGGGAATCAAACCCGGTTCTCCCTGATTAGAGTCCATGCTCCTAACCACTTCACTAAACTGTCATTTGGAAAAGCACGTAGGAGAGTCTGGTGAATAGTTCCTCCTCCTGCCCATTCTCAGCTGCAAAATCACCCTCGCCCCCTTTTTTTTTCACTTGAAGGGATGGTTGTACTTCTTCCCTCGTATAAGTAAAAGAGCAGCTCCTAATTACAGGGTGACAACAATGGGAAGGGAAAGGATAAAACTGCTCCTGTTTGACCCCTCACTCTAGGGTTGCCACCCTCCAGGTGGGGCCTGGAGATCTTCCGGAATTGCAGCTGATCTCCAGACATCGGCATTATACTCTAGGGTTGCCAGCCCCAGGCTGGGAAATACCTGGAGATTTTGGGGATAGAGCCTGAAGAAGATGGGGTTTGGTGAGGGGAAGGACTTATGGGGTATAATGCCAGAGAGTCCACCCTCCAAAGCAGCCATTTTCTCCAGGGGAACAAATCTCTGTAATCTGGTGATGACAAATCAGCCCGTATCATCATGCCCCTGTATAAATCATTGGTGTGACCTCATTTGGAATACTGTGTACAGTTCTGGTTGCCACACCTCAAAAAGGATATTTTAGCATTGGAAAAAGTGCAGAGAAGGGCAACTAGAATGATAAAAGAGTTAGAACACTTTCCTTATGAAGAAAAGAGTTAGAACACTGCCTATGGGGCTCTTTAGCTTGGAGAAACAACGGCTGAGGGGTGACATGATCGAGGTTTATAAGATTATGCATGGGATTGAGCAGGTTGAGAAAGAAGGACTTTTCTCCCTTTCTCACAATACAATAACTCGTGGGCACTCCATGAAATTGCTGAGCAGCCGGGTTAGAACAGATAAAAGGAAGTACTTCTTCAACCAAAGAGTGATTAACATATGGAATTCACTGCCACAGGAGGTGGTGGCAGCTACAAGCATAGACAGTTTCAAGAGGGAATTAGATCAACATATGGAGCAGAAGTCCATCAGTGGCTATTAGCCACGAGGTATAGATAGGGACTCTCAGTCTGGGGCAAGTGATGCACGCTATTCTAGGTCCTGGAGGGGGCAGCAGTGGGAGGGCTTCTAGTGTCCTGGCCCCACTGCTGGACCTCCTGATGGCACCTGGTATTTTTGGCCACTGTGTGACACAGTGTTGGACTAGATGGGCTGTTGGCCTGATTCAACATTGGCTTCTCTTATGTTCTTATGTTGTAATTCCGGAGGATCCCCAGGTCCCACCTGGAGGCTGGCATCCCTGCTTGTTACCCAAATTGGGGGGGGGTGTCTCCAAATTAATTGTGGGGATTAGTGTATTGGAGACTAATGAGAGAGGGTAACTAGGGGGATCACTCCACCAATGTTTACAGGGGTGGTTCCCTGAGAACTCTCAAATAGACAGCAGTGCTGCAGGGAAGGTGTTTTATTATACAAAGAATAAGAAGCAGACATGCATACAAAGCACACAGGGGAAACGCACACATGCGCTAAGAGGAAAATAAAAAGGGAGTTGTGAGGAGAGTGATTCAGGAAGGGAGATATTTACCGGGTCCTGGAGGTCAAGATCCATGGAAGATGGTGAGGAAAACAGGCAGTGTTTCCAGAGAGACTGAAGGAACCTGCAGCATGCAGGGGCGCAATGTTCAGTGCTGAGAAAATCCACACACTGCACCAGGCAGAGTGTGCCGTTTTATAGTTAAATTGTAGCCCAAGGCAAGGCTGATCTATGTGCCCCCCCAAAGAATACCGTGATTGGCTTGTCGGTGATAAAACAATGCATTGGGAGAGGCTTGATGGCTTTCCCGTGGATGGACAAAGACCCAAGGAAACGCCTGAGAAGGTGCTAATGGCGTTTGATGTGTTTGTTCAGTGTAAACTGGAAGTATTAATGTTCTCCTGATGAGATTGCTAAAGGTAAACTCAAGGTGTGTTTCTCTGCTGACCCCTGAATATGGGATGGGAGAGGCCATCGAGTCAGATGAATAGCCTATTAATTAGGGGAAGTTGGCAGGGGAAGAGTGACCAGGTGTGATGAGGTCATGCCAGGGAAGAGTCTTGTTTCCTGAGAAGTCCATTGATGAGATTAAGTATCTCTTTTGAGTGGGGAGGAAAGCTATTAGCAAGTCCATGACCCCGAGTCACCTTCCCCCAAATAGTTTCCCAGGCTTGTCTCTGACCGGGCTTGTCTCCATTGTTGTTTGTTCCAGCTCCATCTTGGTTCCATTTCTAGGCCAGACTGTACAGTACACTAACGATTTGGGGGGTGATATTAAAAGATGGGTGTCTTGCTGTACATCTCCCCTTCTGTAGGACGAATCTGGCTGCTAATGTACGGAGGTCCCTCCCTTCCTTGAACCCCACCCTCCCCTGGCTCCATGCCTCAAATCTCTGGGAATTTTCTGAAATACGGAAGAAGAGAAAGCAATATAAAAGCGTCACTACATTTCTACAAGAAAATTGAACTCAGTATCGATGGCTCATCCCCAAAGGACTGACTTTCAACTACAAAGGCAAAAAGGAAAAGATTGACTCTTTGACTAAAGCCAAAACCTTTTTCGAATTACAGCAAGCTCCAGCAAAACCAACAGGAGAAATAATAGGTAACAATGATATGGACAAAGGCGAAGGAGCAACCAACAGTACCTCTGACTCTTCTTCGGTTTCTTCGGGTGACTTTATGCACTTGGAATCTGAATCTGAACTAGGAGCAGCCGCTCCTAGGTCATACAAGGTCAAACTCCCCTTCAACAAGAAGTACAAGCAGAAGAAGAAGCCTAAATGAGATCTTAGTTGGCAAATTGAAATGTGGTAATGTAACATTATGTTATAGAATTTTGTGCTAGCGATACTTTATTGGACATAACTTTCTGTAATAATACTTAATAGAGAACTCTTAAGTGTAATGTAGGCTTTTGAAGATCCTTGCCTACTCTGTGTGATTTTAGTTTAGACTGCAGTGTGTAGAGGTAGGACGTAGAGAAAAGCAATAAAAATTAAAAAAAAACTCCAGGAATTTTCCAGTCTGGAGTTGACAACACTAGAATGATAGACTTCTGTCCATGGTGTTCGAAGCCCTTGCTTTCTTGGCCTGCTGACTGCCATTTCTCACACCACGCTTTCAGCAGGGAGCTGAAACATGACACTTCTTGCCACAGCTCCTCAAACTCCTGGAAGTTGGCAGCCCTCTCACTTTACGCCGCTTCACAAAGGCAGCTCTGAGATGTTCAGAAGTAAAAAACCTAGTGATGTTTTCAGTGTATATTAGGACGTCACATGGCTCACCGAGGCAGACTCCCCCATTAATCAATTAGCCAACGAAGCCGTGGCAATCATGCCGAACGCTCTTTTCAAAAGCTGCGATCTGGCTTTGCCGCTCATTAGGAGAGCCGAGATTTATATGCTGGGTTGTTAATATGTTGTATATGTAATTATATCGCGCCCTGGTCAGCTAATAGCTCCCAAAGTTACAGGAAACTGATTGAAATAACCTTTTTATTCTCCAAAAAAGAAAAAAGAAAACACCAGCTGAAATTAGCAATTAATTGATTTCTGTAGCAGATTGCTCTCTATTAGTCTGCTCTTCTATTAAAAAAGGGAGAAGAGACCACGTTCGGGACCTGGCATGTGTTTTACATCACAGGGCTCGGCATATAACAGGGCTCGGCATTTTGTGCGGGTTTCAGCAGACAGCAACCCGTCAGCACCCCCGAAAGGAGGCATTCAGCTCCATAGCAGCCCCCTGAAAGGATTTCCCCGGCCTTACCACGCAGCACTGGGAAATCGGCACTCCGACCTTGTAGGGTCTTGGACATGGAGATGTCATCTGGATCGAGTCTGGGCTAGAGTTGTGTCCAAGTTTCAGTTTTGTTTCTCTTTGCTTTACTTTACTGTTCATCTTGCCATGCTTTAGGGGGAGGGAATTCCTGAGGGGAGTGTTGGGGGGGTTGAGTGCCTGTCTGTAGTAGCCATCATCGTTCCTCAAGTTGCACCCCTCAGCCTGTCCTCGTGGGATTTGGGCTTGGAGACACTTTCCCGAGGCTGGGGTAGATAAGACACCGTATGATCTGTCAGGGCTGTCATAGAAGCACTAGTGGCTGAATGCTGACGTATGCACAGGGCGTGGGGATGCGTTGGGTTTTACGTATAACCTCTGGGTTTCGTGCACTTTCTTCAGTCCTGACAAAGAACCGGCATCATTGCCAAAAGTGTCGTGGGGAGTGTTTTAACTGAGGATCTGACCGGTTGCCAACTCTGGGTTGGGAAGTTCGTGGAGATTTGGGGGATGGAGTCTGAAGAGGACAGAGGCTGAGGAGAGGAGGGCCCTCAGCCGTGATGTGATGCCAGATAGTCCCCCTTCCAAAGCAGCCGTTGTCTCCCTTCCAAAGCGGCTGTTGTCTCCAGGAGCATTGGTCTCTGTTGTCTGGAGATCATTTTTGAGTTCTGGAAGATCTCCAGGCCCCACCTTGAGGTTGGCAACACTCATCTGAGCACCTCTTCACAGCTGAGACCCATCACTGATTTCCCAAGGTGGAGAAATGGGGGGGGGTCCTCTTATGGTGGACTGAGAAAGAAATGCTCCATCTTGGACTCTGCCACCCAGGGGCTGTCATCTGGTGGTCTGAGAGTCCTCAGAAATTGTCGAGCAGTGGTCTGATTCAGTACAAGCAGTTTCATGTCTTCTGGGGAGGGGCCGTGGCTCAGATGTAGAGCTTCTGCTTGGCATGCAGAAGGTCCCAGGTTCAATTCCCGGCATCTCTTGATAAAAGAACCAGGTGGCAGGTGATGTTAAAGGCCTTAACCTAGGACCCGGGACTCCTTTACAAATGAGTCAGAAAAAGTATCTGTGCTATTCACTGCCACAATAAAAATCTCACCTGCATTAAAGGAAGTCCTTCTTCACCTGAAGAGTGATTAACACATGGAATTCACTGCTGTAGCAGGTGGCGGCAGCTACAAGCATGGACAGCTTCAGGAGGGAATTAGATAAGCATATGGAGCAGAGGTCCATCGGTGGCTATTCTTGGTGCTTGGGGGGGCAACAGTGGGAGGGCCTCTATTGTCCTGGACCCACTGCTGGACCTCCCGATGTCCCCTGGCATTTTTGGCCATTGTGTGACACAGAATGTTGGACTGGATGGGCCATTGGCCTGATCCCACATTGGCTTCTCTTATGTTCTTATGTAATAAGGGCCTGGAGAGCGGCTGCCAGTCTGAGTAGACAATACTGACTTTGATGGACCAACATAGGGCAGCTTCCTGTGTTCACAGTGCTGTCCTTTTATAAGGTTCTCTTTCAGCAGAGAACAAATCAATGCCTCCAGGACTTCACATCAAATGTGTAAGCCCCACCCCCACCCCAGTCATTCCAAATCCACACCTCACAGATCTAGGGGTTATCTAGTTAACATGTAGAATTGCCTGCCACAGGAAGTGGTGGTAGCCTCAAGCATAGACAGCTTCTATTGGATAAGCATATGGATATGGAGGGGGTTGGATAAACATATAGTGTAGAGGTCCATCAATGGCTATTAGGGGTCAGTGGGGTCCCAATTACTGCCTGGGGCAGCGATGCTCTATATCCTTGGTGCTTGGGGGGCAACAGTGGGAGGGCTTCTGGAGTTCTGGCCCCACTGGGGGACCTCCTGATGGCCCCTGGTTTTTGGCCACTGTGTGACAGAGTGTTGGACTGGATAGACCGTTGGCCTGATCCAACATTGGCTTCTCTTTATGTTCTTTATGTTTATGTTCTTGGTCGAGGTGGTATGGAAAGATGGATGGGAAACACATAACCAAGCCCCCCTCCAGCACCCCTCCCAGTCACTTTTTACGCGAGCCCCACTACTGGAGGGAAGCCACAGTGGATCCATTTGTCTCCCTGGGAGTCCACCGTTCATCCCCAGCCGAGTGTCTTATTTCATCATCTCCATGGCTGCCCAGCAGGTGCCCGGGCAAACTCTCTTTGTGCACAGTTGCTAAGTACAGAGAGAAACCCCCTCCTAAAGCACTGAGCGTGGGATAATGCAACATCTGCTAAAGCTATATCCACCGATCCTCGTTTTCCTGGGGAGAAAAAAATCCACATTAACAGATCTCCGGGGATGTCTTATTAATGCTGAGCTATCGGTATTAATTCAGCAGGGAAGCATCTGATCAAAATCTAGACAACAAAAGCAGACCGTTTTTTTCATTGGGATATTTGGTTAACATAGAGCAGAGTTCTGCCCAGTCATAGAAGCATGGTACTGAGTGCAGTACGCAAATCTCCCAAGAAGTATACTTTCTCATCCCTAGTTTTATCAGAATTCAACTCACAACACAATACCTTGCTGTCGAAGGCTTTCATGGCTGGAGTTCATTAGCAGCTGTAGATTTTCTGGGTTGTGTGGCCACGGTCTTGGCATTGTAGGACCTGACATTTCACCAGCAGCTGTGACTGGCATCCTCAGAGATAGAACACAGAAAGATGGCAGTACTCTCTGTGTCAAGGTGAGCAGGAAAATGGTAGGCAGGTAATTTATATCTACCCTGGAAGGTGGGGTAGGGCTGAGTCATTATCTTGTAGGAGTTCTCCAGGCTATGAACATGCTAATGGAGGCGCTTTCCTGAGGAGGTTCTTTTGTCTATGGATTGTTTCCTGAGGAGGTTTCCTGTTTCCTGAGGAGGTTCTTTTGTGTGTGGATTGGCTGTTGAAATTCTAATCTTATCTGTAGTGCTATTGTCAGCTGTAGAGCATTTTATGTTTTTCAGGACAGGAAATCATGGCCTATTTATTTTTAAACTCTCTTCTTTCCTGTTGAAATTGTGTTTATATTTATGAATTTCAATGGCTTCCCTGTGTAATCTGGCATGGTAATTGGAAGCGTTGTCCAGCCTTTCAGTGTCTTGGAACAAAATACTATCTCCTGTTTGAGTTAGACTATGTTCTACCACTGCTGATTTTTCAGGTTGGCTACTGGCGAAACGTCAGGTCCTACAATGCCAAGACCATGGCCACACATCTGGAAAATCTACAGCAACTAACAATACCTCGCATTTACCCCTGGTTATAACAGCATCAATTTATCCCGGGAGAAGTGTGGGGCAAAACCGGGGTGATCTCATTGTAATATGGAAACAAAAAATACCCTGAGATAATTACAGAGGTGAACTGACATGTAGTGTGGAAGGTAAGTTTGAGGACAAGGTTGAACCAGGATTTAAGGTCTAGTGCGGAAAGGACCACAGTCAAGTAGATCCAGTTCACATTGTGAGATGGGGCAGGCAATCAGGTCTGGAAATGGCCACATGTAAGATATTCGAGAGTTGGACTATAAGAAGGCCGAGCGCCGAAGAATGATTCTTTGAACTATGGTGCTGAGAAGACTCTGAGAGTCCCTTGGACTGCAGGAGATCAAATCAGTCAATCCTAAAAGAAATCAACCTGACTGTTCCTGAAGGCCAGATGCTGAAGCTGAAGCTCAAATACTTTGGCCACCAAATGAGAAGGGAGCATTCACTGAGAAGACCCTGATGCTGGGAAAGATTGAAGGTCAAAGAAGAGGGGACGGCAAAGGATGAGATGGTTAGACAGTGTCATCGATGCAACGAACATGAAATTGAGCAAACTTCAGCAGACAGCGGAAGACAGGAGGGCCTGGCGAACTGGTCCATGGGGTCGCAAAGAGTCGGACTCGACTGTGCGACTGAACAACAACAACAACACAAAGATATTCATGCACTGCACATTTGGCCCAGGTGAGGAGAACCTGGGTCAGCGTGGTTTGGCTCACTCCAGATTCTATTCTCTGTTAGGGTTCCCAGTCTCCAGGTGGCGGCTGGAGAACTCCCAGAATTACAACTGGTCTCCAGTTTAAAAGAGAGAGAATCATAGAACGTTAGAGTTGGAAGGGATCTTGCAGGTCATCTAGTCCAACGCCCTGCACTCTGCAGGAGCATAGCCAAAAGACAGCCCTACATACCTCCAACATACCCAAAAGATGGTCGTCCAGGGAAGGAGCATCCACCACCTCCCGAGGCAGACTGTTCCACTACTCAACCACTCTGACAGTTAGGAAGTTTCTCCTGATATCTAGTTGATAATGACTCCCTTGTAATTTCCACCCATTAGATCTAGTCTTGCAAACCGGAGCAAGAGAGAATAGATCTGCTCCATCTTTTACATGATGGCCCTTCAGATATTTGAAGACTGCAATCATGTTCCCTCTAAGCCTTCTCTTTCCCAGGCTAAACATACTCAACTCTTTCAGCCTTTCCTCATAAGACTTGGACTCCAACCCTCTCACCATCCTGGTCGCCCTCTTCTGGACACGCTCCAGCTTGTCAACATCCTTCCTAAAATGTGGTGCCCAAAACTGGACACAGGACTCCAGGTGAGGCCTGACCGTAGCAGAACAGAACCTCTCATGATCTGGACACAATGCTTCTGTTCATGCATCCTAAGACTGCATCCTAAGATCAGTTCCCCAGGAGAAAATGACTACATGGGAAGGGGGACTCCAGGGCATTATATCCCTCTGAGGTTTCTCCCCTCCCCAAACCCCGCCCTCCCCAGGCTCCACCCTCAAAATCTCTAGGAATTTCACAACCTGGAGTTGGCAATCCAAACTCTTCTCCATGCTGTAGGAGGCTCAGTTCCGGAATTCCACTTTCAGAATCCTTGCAGGCTGTTTTGCTATGTAAAAATCTATTTAGTGACAGGCAACTCAAGACTCAGGCCTATGGCAAATGTGGATCATAGATTATGAACCTTTTTCCTGATAAAACTAATTAATGTCTTTTAAAATGGAGTATGAGAATCACTTGACTTGGCTTCTTCAGCTACGGTACGGCTGGTGAGCAGAAGGAGGTATTTAAAATGAATTTCTCAGGCTAACCATAACAAAATCTTCAAAGCTGTGTTTAATTGTGCATGTCCTGTTTTAAATAACCACACCAACTCCAGCTGTTTAGGGGTGGAGCCAAAAGAGCTGGTCTCTGCAATCCAGATGTAACCCTTTCAGACTTCCTTCCGCTGGGCTTTATGAGTTTCTTGTAAATGTATTACACTGTCATTTTGGATTTGTTAAGTCTTTTTTATCAACTGGAGGCTGTTGATATATCATGACTAATATTCAGATTCTCAAATACAAGGATGCTTTCCAAAAGGTGAGGGTTGGGATATTGCAAGTCTTCAGAGAATTTAAGAATATTTGGAAGAGCTCTGGAATAGCTGTGCCCACACGACAAAAGAACATAAGAGAAGCGAGTGTTGGATCAGGCCAATGGCCCATCCAGTCCAACACTCTGTCACACAGTGACCAAGATATACCAGGTGCCATCAGGAGGTCCAGCCATGGGGCCAGGACACTAGAAGCCCTCCCACTGTTGCCCCCCAATGCACCAGGGGCAGGGTGCTGGCCAGGTGTCCATGTCTGATCGTGCCCGTTAAATCTGCCCGGCATCTGCGCCTATGGCACGGCTAATTGTGTGTGTGATCGCAGCCTATGACTGCCAAAGCAATATCTATCCTTCTTCATGTTTGTTTCATCCGTCCAAGAAGTGCAGGGCAGGGTGATAAGCCTGAGTCTTCTCTTCCCATATTATCCTCACAGCAGCCCTGAGAGACTGGCCCAAGGTCATCCCCACGGTCAACTTGGCAGAGTGAGTCTCCCAGATCCTATCCCAACAAACCACTATACAATACTGGTTCACCAGTTTGGTGTGGTGGTTAAGTGTGCGGACTCTAATCTGGGAGAACCGAGTTTGATTCCCTACTCCTCCGCTTGCAGCTGCTGGATGACCTTGGGGACGCCATAGTCCTGTCAGAGCTGTCCTTGAAAAGAGCAGTTTCTGGAAAGAGCTCTCTCAGCCCCACCTGCCTCACAGGGTGTCTGTTGTGGGGAGGGGGAGGGAGAGGAGTTTGTCAGCCACTCTGAGACTCCGAGTGAAGGACGGGGTAGAAATCCAATCTCTTCTTCTTCTCTTCTTAATATAAATTCAGGTGGGTCACCGTGTTGGTCTGAAGCAACAGAATAAGGTCCAGTGGTACATCAAAGACCAAGAAAGTCTTAAAGGACCAACACAAGTCTTAAAGGCACCACTGGACTCAAACTTTGTTTGCATTGGCGTTAATGTCAGTTGGCGCAGCATCACTGCAAAGATAGAAGAACTGAGAAAAATGAAAGCCAGGCCCAACATGTCCTGTGAACCAGCCGAATGTTTACCAGCATCTTCCCACACATGTTCAGCTCTGATGACTAACAGCTTGCGCTGTCTTCAAGAAGGTTCCCTCGCAGGTCCCGTTTTGCAGAAGACATTCCATGGAATGATGACAAACATACAGGTACCGATGCCCCATAGACGAGCTACACCAGGGCAGAAACCTCACAGTTAAAGTCAGCGCTGCGCATGTTAGAGCCAAAACAATTTCCATGACTTCCGGGGTGGGTGGGAACGCCATTTAGAAAACACGACACCCTCATCTTCCCAGACAGCTCTGGAATTAATTTTGTTTTAAAGGAAATTTAGAAACAGCTTCATTTACTATAACAAATTGCTAATATGGAATAAGCCAGTTCATGTAAATGAGTTTCTGCCTCCCCTGTGGCTTTTTCTATCAGCTTTCCGGGCTAATTGTACGCTTCCTATAAAGACTTTTTCAATAATAAGCTCTCCCACATTTTGCAATACCCGACCGACACTCTTCTAACTATTGGGAGATTTGGTTAATATAGCAGAGTTTTGCCCAGTCGTGGAGCCTGATACTGAGTGCAGTCAATAAATCTCCCAAGGAGTATATTGCAAAAAAGGTAAATTTACATTTATTCAAGGAGACCCAGTTCAGGTTGCAGTCGAAAGGAGAGAAAGAGAAGCCTAATGCAAAGAGGACTTTCCCTATCACAAATGGCCAGCTTGTCTGGCATCATGTGTGTGGGAACATGAGGGCACTGTATCTATAGGAGAGACCTGCAGAGACATTTGTCTCCACGGAAGGCCATGTGAAGTGAGGGAGACGACAAAGCAAGAGAGAGACGAGGTGTCTGAGGGCAGCGAGGCATCCCTTTCAAGGAGGTAACACCTATACAAATGGAGAGCGAGGCGCAGACAGCAGGGGTTTAAACCAAACAGCTGAGCGTCAGGGAGCTCCCTGCTGTCCAGCTGTTTTTCATGAAGAGCAACAAACCACCATGAACTGCGTCAAAAAATCATGACATTTCATGGCGGTTCCTGAGCTCATGAACATTGCTTGGCGAACCACAAACCAGACAAAATTCGTCGTTCGTCGGCCAGTTTGTGCCCATCCCGAACTATAAAAGGAAACAAAACAGTTGCAGACTGCCTGAAGGGATTCTTGGCATTTCTGGGCAGCCCCTGAGCTCTGCCAGCGTACCTGTGTTGGCATCACTACCTGCTCATGCAGGTGGATGATATCATTGGTTTATGTTGCCCAGGTGCAGACTCAGAAATCCCACACACATACACACACACACACACACACACGTACAGAGACTGGCTGCAGCCACCAAGTGCCCCGTCTCCCTCAGTCCTTGCCTGCCAAACGCAACAGACCCCTGCGGAAACACAGGCCACGAATTAAGCCAACCAAAGATGCCAACAGCATGGTCCGCTGCCTCTGTCTGGGGTAATCTGGCTGCGGCTGATGGCAAATTTCTTCTCTGAGCCAGCCCCTTGGGGATCCTTAAGGTTTCCGTGTTCTTTTCCTTCTCCATTGTAGGTATGTTGTCCGAGATATCGTCTTTGTCTGTTCAGCTGCGGGGGGGGATCCCTGTTTCGACGTTGCTCCTTCCTTCCAGAGACTGAACCTGCAGGTCTTCATTTTCACACCGTTTTCTATTTCCTCCCGTTAAATTGTTTCCTGTAAAAGAGACACACGTTTCATCATTATTTGTGCATCAATCCATCAGCATCCTACACACATAGCAATGTCGACTGAGCTTCTGCGTGGATTACAGGTGGCGGGAAAGAGACAAAGGAGTTAACGAGGCCGGAAACCAAAAGCGGGCAGCCTGCAACCATCCCTCTTCCCTTGAACCCAAAGCCCACTCTGATCTGCAGCCCAGCCTTGCCTTCCGAGGACTCAGTGATCTCTTGGCTCTGCTAGGATTGCCAGCTCCAGTTTGGGAAATCCCTGGAGGTTTCTAAAGGCAGAGCCTGGGAAGGGCAAGATTCAGGGAAATGAGAACCTCAGTGGGTTGTAGTCCCATAGAAGCCACCCTCCAAAGCAGCCATTTTTCCCCAGGGGAACTGATCTCTGTAGCCAGGAGATCAGTTGGCATCCCAGGGTTCCTCCAGGCCCCACCTGGAGGCTGGCAACTCTAGGTCCTCTGACCTGGCTTGGCTCCCATCCTAGATTCAGCCTAGCAAGGTTTCTCTCCCTGTCTGGATCTTCCTACCTAGTTCCCCACATTTCCTTCCCACCCGTGCATTTAAATCTTTCATTTTTCAGTCCTGCAATGACTTTTCTGGGTATTATTATTATCAGGGCTATTTGGGGGCAGGAACGTACAGGAATGGAGTTCCGGCTGACTCCCGAGTTGGCCACACCCAGCAGGAACTCATTAGCATAACAGGCCACACCCAACAGCAGAAACTCATTAGGACTGGCTACACTAGGGGTGTGTGGCCTAACATGCAAAGGAGTTCCTGCTCCAAAAAAAGCCCTGGGGTTTTGACAACAAACAAGGTAAACAGAATAAGAAGCAAAAGGCGGGTGCGGCTGGATGGCCACACTTCTGGGAACATGGGGGTATGGCCTAATATGCTAATGACGTTTCTGCTGTTGGGTGTGGCCTATTATGCTAATGAGTTCCTGCTGGGCTTTTTCTACAAAAAAAGCCCTTATTATTATTATTATTATTATTAATTTAATTTATACCCCGTCCTCCTTGCAAGCAGGCTCAGGGCAGCTTACATTGGTTGGTCCATAAAGACCATTAAAATCCACATAAAATCAATTAAACAATGCAACTACACATACCATCATAAAAGCATACATTCATAAATTGCTGGACATATTTGATTAATTACATGACATGGCGGCCTAGAGAGTGCCTACATACATACATACATACAACAGTTATTCAGCTCAGTAGTCTTTCTAAATCACATGGCGCCACAGGCCAGAGCTCAAACCCTCAACCCCCTCGGGCCAGCCGGACACTCGCTTGCATGCAACCTTTCCCTGCCCCCAGAACTCAGAGCCGACTTGATATTGCCACAACAAGACACCCCTTCCTTGCCAGCCTGAGAGTAGGGTTGCCAACCCCCAGGTGCTGCCTGGAGATCTGGCACTACAACCGACCTCGAGATGACAGAGAACAGTTCCCCTGGAGAAGATGGCTGCATTGGAGGGTAGGACTCTAGGGCATCGCATACCAATGAAGTCCCTCCCTTCCCCCAAACCCCGTCTTCCCCAGCTTCCACCCACCTCCCAAATCTCCAGGTATTTCCCAACCCCAGAGTTGGCAATTCTAGTCTGGAAGCCTTCCATAATTCTTTTGGCTCCATATTGTTTAAGCATTTAATGTGCACGTTAATGGTATTCTAATCCTCTCGGAATGTGTGGAGTGGAAGTCATTTGCATTCATTCCGGCCTTTTCATTAAATCTCATTAGGGAAGATGCAGCATCCAGTCCAACATCTTGCAGATGAGGGAAGCCAGGACGGGGGGGGATGGGGGAGGATGGGGGGCTCTTGTTTCCATTGCAGCTGCTATCATCATCCACACATTTTTCAGACAACTCCCCACCAGGGGAAAAGCTAAAGCCCCCAAGCAAAAATCTTCTTTTGCACTTGTGATGGGGAGCACCAAGACTTTGGTCACGTTTATTGTTCAGAGAAGATTCGTATCAAGACGCATTAAAGCCAAATCTCTGGGTGTGTACTGTTTACAAGAAAACACACACCAACAGAACAGCATCTCCTTCTACCGACTACAGATCCTTCTCTGGAAAGCCCCCCTCCTTCGTTACCCTGGCAACTGCTGGCAACGTCGCCAAGTCCCACGGAAAGCCAAGGGGGTCAGAGCGATGTATTCTAACATGGGACGAGGGAGGCGGGCACGAAGCAACCATAACAATTTTAAACGTTTATTAGATAAAATTAACAAGCGGCTTCAAGTTCCAGAACGCCAGAAGGATCAATGTTTTCATGCAGAGGCACTTTAGAGTTCCAGACGTGATTTTTTTAAAAAAAAAAAACAACTGCAAACTCCGAGGTTTCAAGTGTGAACAAGAAACAAACAGCAAAACTTTATTCATGTTGAAGTATGAAGGTAAAGCTTTCCCCTGCTCAAAAGCCAGTCAAATCTGACTCTAGGGGTGCGGTGCTCATCTCCGTTTCCAAGCTGAAGAGCCAGCGCTGTCTGAAGACGTTTCCGTGGTCACGTGGCCGGCATGACTAGACGCCGAGGCGCACACAACGCTGTTACCTTTCCCCCGAAGTTGTACCTATTTATCCACTTGCAATTTCTTGCTTTCAAACAGAAGGAGTCTCGGAGCGGTTAACAATCATGTTCCCTTCCTCTCCCCACAACAGGGACCCTGTGAGGTAGGTGGGCCTGAGAGCGCTCTGGAAGGGTTTTCAAGGCAAGAGGCATTCAGAGCTGATTTGCCTTTGCCTGCCTCTGCATAGTGACCCTGGGCTTCCTTGGTGGTCTCCCATCCAAATACTAACCAGGGTGACCTTGGCCCCCATCACATGGGCCAGATAACACATGGGGGAGGCATGGCTGTTCACCCCGGAGCAAAATAAAGCACGGTAGCCCAATCACACCGTCCCCCGAGTTGCCACGCTTTGGCTGTTAGCTGCCGATCACACAGCGATGCTGAAGTGTAACAAAGAAGCGGCGCGGCATGATCACACAAGCCACACTGCTTTCGGTTTCTTGTTTGTGCTCATGCACCATTCCGGGAGGCGGGGCTGCTGTCAGTGTTATGTTTGTGCACATGCGCAGTTTGGCATTGGTGAGCATCCCATGGAGACTTAGAACATCTGGTTTACAACGGGACGTGGGCGGGCACCAGATGCCACGGGATACTAGTGCTCCCATGATCAGACGCCTGCCTTTGCCCCACATTTACCGGATACTAGTGAACTTTCCTAGGTACTTTTAACTCCGCATCTTCAACGGGATGCCACGGGTTGGCCACGGGAGCACTACGCTTCCCAGATGTTGCGGTATGATTGCACCCTGAAAATCCACCTGACATTCGTGCCTTCAGCGCGGCAACCTCTCCGTGTGGCTGGGGCCCTTGCTTAGCTTCCAAGTTTTGATGAGATCGGGCTAGCCTGCGATCCATGCAGGTCAAGGCAAGTGATGAGCAGAGGGTGGTCTTGCCACGGCCTGCCTCTGCGTAGCAACCCTGGACTCCCTTGGTGGTCTCCCAGCCAAGGACTAAGCAGGGCCGGCCCTCCTTAGCTTCCAAGATCTGGCTAGCCTGGGCCATCCAGGTAAGGGCAAAAGACATACAGAGGCAGTTTGCCAGTTCCTTCCTCTGCATAGCCACCCTGGACTTCTGTGGCCATCTCTCATCCAAGTTCTAACCAGGACAAGTCAGGGCACAGCCTGGTCATTATCGTACGGTCCCCTGAGAACTGTTGTTCCGTCGTGCTCAGCAGATGCAACTGGAAATTCCTCTCCTTCCCTCCCTCCCTCTCTCTCTCCCTCCCTCTCTCTCTCACACACACACACATACACATAAACAGAGAGAGAGAGAGTTTCAGATCTAGATAGGAGCAAGCAGCCACGACATTCCCAATTCAAGCTGTGGAGCTGGCAATGCTGGAGAAAGAAAAAGTCGCTTGGTCATAGAGCTTAGCAGCAATTAGGGGAAGTTTCATGGAAATAAGTGGTTGCTATTAAAGAATGCATTTGCATGGACCAAAGCAGCTGGTTTGGGGCACCTGGCCTGCTGAATGCTGCCTGTGCAGGGGCAGAAACTCATTTAACATTCTGAGCCAGAGAAGAGACAGTTTGCACATCCAGCTAGATAATTGCAAACTTTGGCAAAATTCACTCCAGCTGCTTTGCTATTGGCCAGAGTGGTCATTTGCATTACAAACGCCTCTTATCCAAACTAGCAATGAGCAGAGGTTTAGATAACCTGCAATGCAGAAGCAGATAGAGGCCTCAGTTCTGAAGAATGGTCTTTCGAATATGTGGGACATTATCTAAAGGACAGCGTTTTGGTCTTGAACCCAAGAAATCTGTTTTAAGTTCCATCAAGGGCTTCATTTTCAAATGAGCATGAGACGCTGCCTTCTGCTGGGTCAGGTCACTGGTTTTTCTAGCTCAAAGTGGTCCCTGACTGGCATCCAGTGTTCCCTCTAAGCTAAGTTAGTGTGAGCCGGCTCGCAGTTTTTTAGCCTCTGGCTCACACATTTTTGTCTTAGCTCAGGAAGGAGGGCTCCAGAGCAGCCTAACTGATGCAGCAGCCAAATCGCTCGCTCACAGCTTTAATGCCAGTAGCTCACAAAGTGGAATTTCTGCTCACAAAACTCCACAGCTTAGAAGGATCATTGCTGGCATCATCTCTGCAAGGGTCTCCAACGGAGAAATCGCTCTCCCAGCCCCCTGCTACATGACAGCCTGTAACTAGAGATGCCAGGGATTGAACCTGGGACCTTCTGCATGCAAAACAGGCCCTCTGCTCCAGGGCCACAGCTCTTCTTACTGCCACGCTGCAATGCTCTGCCTGCAGGGCTCTTTTTGTAGCAGGAACTCCTTTACACACCCCTAATGTAGCCAATCCTCCAAGAGCTTACAGTAACCCCTGTAAGAAGAGCTCTGTCAGCTCTTGGAGGATTGACTACATTAGGGGCACGTCGCCTAATATGCAAAGGAGTTTCTGCTACAAAAAGTGCCCTGTTATGGCAAACAGGAGTCCGACTTTCTTTCTGAGCAGCCTAAAAGAGAGACCATTCCTCCACTTGGACATGGACTGCTCTTTCTCTCTGCCAGACCACTGGAGAACAAGAGGCCAGCACTGGGATCAAGTGCAGGAAGCTCTCTCTTGCCTTCAGCAGTTTAGGGACAATTAAAAGGGCTGTGGCTGAGCAGAAGAGCATCTCCTTGGGATGCAGAAGGTCCCGGGTTCAATCCCCGGCATCTCCACTTAAGAGCAGCAGGTAGCCCAGATCAGCCTGGAAGTTTGAGCTGATACTTGAATGGGAGACCGTGAAGGAAGGCTGGGATTGCTATGCCCGAAAAGGCCATGGCCAACCACCACAGCTCATCTCTTGCCATGAAAACCCTATGAGGTGGAACTTCATGGGGTCACCATGAAGGTGCTGTGAAAGGCCTCTGCCTGAGACCCTGGAGAGCCACTGCCTGTCTGAGTAGACAGTCCTGACCTTGATGGATCTATGGTCCAATTCAGTATAAGTCATCTACAATGTCAGAGTTCCATTTGGGGGAGAAGGGGTCATGGCTCAGCGATGGAACATCTGCTTGGAACGCAGAAGGTCCCAGGTTCAATCCTCAGCATCTCCAGCTAAAAGGATCAGGTGGTAGTTGGTGTGAAAAACCTCTGCCTGAGATCCTAGAGAGCTGCTGTCTGTCTGAGTAGTCAATACTGACCTTGATGAATCTATGGTCCGATTCAGTATAAGTTGTCTACAATGTGAGAGTTCCATTTGGGGGGGGGAGGGGTCATGGCTCAGCGGTAGAACATCTGCTTGGAATGCAGAAGGCTCCAGATCCAATCCTTGGCATCTCATAAGAACATAAGAGAAGCCAATGTTGGATCAGGCCAACGGCCCATCCAGTCCAACACTCTGTCACACAGTGGCCAAAAACACCAGGTGCCATCAGAAGGTCCAGCAGTGGGGCCGGGACACCAGAAGCCCTCCCAAGCACCAAGAATACAGAGCATCACTTGCCCCAGACTGAGAGTTCCTCTAACTAAAAGGACCAGGTGGTAGTTGGAGCGAAAGCTCTCAGCCTGAGCAATGTTCCCTCTAAGCCGTGGAGGCTTGTGAGCAAAAATTCTACTTTGAGAGCAACTGGCATTAAAGTTGTGAGCGAGCGTTTTGGCTGCTTCATAATCTAGTTTGCTCTGGAGCCACCCTTCCTCAGCGAAGACAACAATGTGTGCGCCGGAGGCTAGAAAACTGTGAGCTAGCTCACACTAACTCAGCTTAGAGGGAACACTGAGCCTGCGATCCTGGAGAGTTGCTCCCTGTCTAAGTAGAATGTATTTTTTTTGCTGCCATCTTGTTTTAACTAACTGGCTTCAGTGATATATTTATTGTGTTTTATTTATGTTGTAAGCTACCCTGAGCCCAGCATGGGATACGGCAGGATATAAATGTAATAAATAAATAGACCATACTGACCTTGATTAACTGATAATCTGATTCAGGATAAGGCAGCTTTGTGGGTCTGTGTGATGGGAGGAACCATCCACTTTTTGGAGAGGGGGCCGTGGCTCAGTGGTAGAGCACCTCTGTGGCATGCAGAAGGTCTTGGGTTCAGTCCCCGGCATCTCCTGTTGAAAAGACCAGGTGATGCGAAAGACCTCTGGCTAAGAACCTGGAGAGCTGCTGCCGGTGTGAGTAGAAAATACTGGGTTCTATCAGACAGCTCTTGTGCACGAAGACTCACTTGAGATGCCTCTTAGAGGAGGAACTACGAGCCCAGGGCATCTGGCACAAAGCCAGCTGTGCCCTCATGGGCTGGCCAGCACCAACACAAGAGCTCGGCTCATAACTGTCTCCAACTAGTCGCACCTCAGAGCCAGTTCGGCGTAGTGGTTAAGAATGGCCAACTGTAATCTGGAGAACTGGGTTTGATTCCCTACTCCTCCACATGCAGCCAACTGGGTGACCCTGGTTCAGTCACAGCTCTGTCAGAGCTGTTCTCTCAAGGACAGTTTCTCTCAGAGCTCTCTCAGCCCCGCCTACATCACAGGGTGTCTGTTGTGGGGAGACGAAGGGAAAGGAGATTGTAAGCCGCCCTGAGACTCCAAGTGAAGGGCAGGGTATAAATTCAACTCCTCCTTCTCCTCCAGTTTAGTTTAGTGGTTAAGTGCACGGACTCTAAACTGGGAGAACCAGGTTTGATTCCCCACTCCTCCACTTGCACCTGCTGATGTGACCTTGGGTCAGTCACAAGCTCTGGCACAGCTGTTCGTGAAAAAGAGCCGTTTCTGTCAGAGCTCTCTCAGCCCCACCTACCTCACAGGGTGTCTGTTGTGGGGAGAGGAAGGGAAAGCCACTCAGAGACTCCTTTGGGTAGTGAAGGTCGGGGTATATATCCAATCCCTCTTCTTCTTCTCCTCCTCCTCCTCCTCCTCCTCACTTTCTCCGATGGACGCCCGCCTTAGCGTCCCAGCAGTTCATCTTGATTAGATTTCCCCCTTTCATGTTTTGTTTAGTAGGCCTGTAACTTCCCTCTTTATCTCCAGTGTAATCTTCTTCCAGATTTGGTTGTTATCATAATGGCTATCGACTCGGCCCGCTTCCCGAGCGTGGAGAGATGGGCCGTCTCCATCAATGCGCACCCCCTCCGCCCCCGCCCGCTCCAAACCTTAATCATGAATAATAGATAACAATTTACCAGTTGCTGCGCTATAGTGAGTTATGTTACTAACAACCTGGAGCAACCACAAGCACTCCAGACGACAGTGATGAACGAGAGCTCCCTTTTGCCTCCGTTTTATTTCCTCTCCGGGGGGGCCCCGCCCCTTCCTCCTGTACACACAAACCCCGATCAAGTGTGTATCTCCTCGGGACGGGATTAACCATGTGTTCAACTTCTCCTTATTGAAACACATCCAGTGAGCCAGCTAATCTGTTTATAAGGATGGCTTTCCATTAGGAGCGCAATGTTTAACAGCGGGATTAACTGGGGTTTACTGGAGGGAGTGTGGCTACACACACACACACACCTTGCAGGAAATACAAAAAGATTTAATGCAGGAACAATAGTGGGACAGGATAAGGCACAGAAGAAAGGAGAAAGAAGTCAGCAGGATCCCAGATTAGTGTGGCAGTGGCTCGGTCCACGTGAGTTTCGGGGGTCCTTCTTTGTCAGGTTCCTGCTTGTCCCCGAGCGCTTCCCCACCTGTGGCCGTGATGCCAGCTGCCGGGGTGAGGGCGTGGTGCTGGGAGTGGGGGACCTCCAAGGGTTGAGGAGACAGTGAGGCCTCAGATTGACAGGGGACGGGGTTAACGTCACCCCTCCTGTCCCACTGCCTCGTGCCCGGTAATCTGCCTCGCCCTCTGTTGCTCCTCTCTTGCTCCGGGCGTATTACTCCCTGGCACGCTCTTCCTCCCCGGACTCTCCGTCCCCACCCCCTTATATCCTTCCCCCTCCTTCCCAGCACCACCCAGGTTCCTAGGCCCCGCCCACTTGATAAGGCTGGATGCTCTCCTCGCATCCGGGGCGTGAGTGCTTCCGAGCCGACGGCAGCCTTGCCGGCCCTTGGGCCGCGCTGCCACCATCGTCAACGCAGATCTTCAGGGGCGGGATGACTGCTCTGACACTCCTCTCCGCCGCTTCCCAGGGGCCGCGGTTGCGGGGTCTGGCTCTCCCTGTTCTCCCCTCTTCCCCCGGGCTGCCTGCGGCCCCGTCGACGTCCCTCACTGCCGGAGATAGGGCTGGGGTCTCTGCTGACGAGCGGAGCTGGCCCGCTCCTCCCGAGGGTCTGCTTCAGGACTCCAGTGAGTGCTCCATTTCTGGCGCAGCGGGGGTTGGGGCGTAGCCTGGCCCGGGACTCCAGGACCGGGACATTCTTTTCTTTGTTTCCAGTGTGGTGGTTAGAGAGTGTCAGGCATCCCGGAGACCCAGGTTCGGATCCCCGCTCTCTCAAGGAAACTGGCTGGGTGGCGCATGAATAGATGCCTGATACAGAATTGGTCCATCATGGTCTGCATGGTCTACCCAGACTGGTGACAGCTCTCCAGGGTCTTCAGGACGAGGTAGATAAGAGAGGTGTCAGGATAAAATTACTCTGAACGACACTCTTTGGCAGTGATTTGTTTATTGAGAAATAAAGATGTTCCCGACCGGACCAGTACTGTGTCAGAACTGGGGTTCTGGTGGGAGAAGCCAAAGCTTTAGACAGTTCAAGCAAAGCCTCTCCCCTTCACTTACATCCAGTCATAACCCACAATCGTCCCGCCTAGCTTTTGCATGCTCTACGCTCCCCACACACACCGCCTGTGAATATACGGTTATTTTATCTATGGCAAGGAAGCAGGCACAGTCAGGCTCCAAGGTCATCCCAGCCAAGGGAGGTATCTTAAGAAGAGTTACATCGTCACCACAACAGAGCAGTTCACACACTGGTCGAATCTGCATTTGCATTTTTGAATCAGTTTCGTGCTGCTGTGACGCCGTCTTTCTCTATGCTTGTTTGAAGAGTTGTTTGGAGAAGATTAATTTAAAGCGGTGTGGAGGCACAATGACAGTAGAGCCGCAATGAGAGGGCGATAAATGGCGATAAACATATGCAGACATGCAAAAGTATGCTAGTGCTGCTGAAGTGTGAAAACGAAAGCAAATCTAGACAGCTTTTTTGAAGATGGCATCAGAAGGCTGGGACACCGGTGGGAAAGACAAATGCAGATTCGACCACTCTCTCACTCTCACTGCTCCCTCAGGAATTTCCCTCCCTCTGTATGCCCCAGGCCCCAAAACATGACAAACGAGAGTTCGAATCTGACAATAGGTCACTGTGTTAGTCTGTCTGTAGCAGTAGAAAAGAGCAAGAGTCCAGGAGAAGCAGAAAGACTAGCAAAAAATTATGGTAAGGAATGAGCTTCCGTGAGTCACCGTTCTCTTCTTCACTTCTTGGCATCTGAAGCAGTGAGCCGTGACTCACAAACGCTCCTACCCTGCTACAAATTGTGTTAGTCTTTAAGGCGCCACTGGATTCTTGCTCTTTTCTACGGCAAGATGAGGTGGGTCTTTCACATCATCTATTGCCTGGTCCTTTTAAGAAGGGGATGCTGGGGATTGAACCCGGGATCTTCTGCATGGCAAGCAGAGGCTCTTCCACTGAGCCACGGCCCCTCCCCTTGGGCCAGGTACACACTTGGGACAGGCACACACACGCAGCATAACCAATATCACAGGGCTGTTGCAAAGATTACATACATGTAAGTGGCTTTGGGTGCCCTTGAGGGAAAAGGCAGGGTATCAAAGAAGTAAGCAAACATTTCAAAATCATGACTGGGCATATCTATGCCTATGTGGCTTTGAGGTCACATAAGAACATAAGAAAAGCCAGTGCTAGATCAGGCCAATGGCCCATCCTGTCCAACACTGTCACAAAGTGGCCAAAACATACCAGGTGCCATCAGGCGGTCCAGCAGTGGGGCCCAAACATTAGAAGCTCTCCCACTGTTGCCCTCCCCCCGAGCACCAAGAATACAGAGCATCACTTGCCCCAGAATGAGAGTTCCTATCTATACCTTGTGGCTGATAGCCACTGATGGACCTCTGCTCCAGATGTTTATCCAATTCCCTCTTGAAGCCGTCCATGCTTGTAGCCACCACCACCTCCTGTGGCAGTGAATTCCGTGTGTTAATCACTCTTTGGGTGAAGAAGGACTTCCTTGTATCCGTTCTAACCTGACTGCCCGGCAATTTCATTGAGTGTCCACGAGTTCTTGTATTGTGAGAAAGGGAGAAAAATACCTCTTTCTCACCTGCTCTATCCCATGCATAATTTTATAAACCTCGATCATGTCACCCCTCAGCCGTCGTTTCTCCAAGTCACAAGTCAAGTGAATGAGATTTGGGGGTCTCAAGCAATGCTCCCTCTAAGCTGTGGAGTCTTGAGAGCAATAATTCTACTTTATGAGCTACCGGCACTAAAGTTGTGGGCGAACGATTTGGCTGCTGCATGAATTAGTTTGCTCTGGAGCCATCCTTCCTGAGCTAAGACAAAAATGTGTGAGCCGGAGGCTAAAAAACTGTGAGCTAGCTCACACTAATTCAGCTTAGAGGGAACACTGGTTTGCAGGCGCAGCTTCCGGGGGTGGGGCGGGCAGTCACTCAAATTTAGAATCCCTCGTTTGCTTTCCCTGGCAAGCACAACTATCAGAGGAGCACCCAGCTTTCTCCAACTGAATGTGAAACTCTCGAGTGTTTTATTTTAAAGCCTGTCTTCCTAACGCCCCGACAACACATTCATTCGAAATGCCAAATGTGCAGATTCCGTCGTCTTCGGGCCGAGATGATGCGGAGTGCAAGCAGAGAGATGAATAATCAGGCAGACAGAGAATTTGCTAAATGAGCCCCAAGTGGAGCAAAGAAATTAAGGTATTTAAGAAAAGGACGCACTGCGGGGGGTTCTCGGGAAAAGGACGTTTGCCAGGGATGAGCCTTAAGCTGCCTTTAGAAGGAGCTCCCAGTAATTCATTTCTGAGACAATTAAACCTCCAGTTGGATTAGTGGTTTTATATATTTGATATTAAACAATGGGGTATGTTTTCTGATTCTGCTTGAATTGCATATGTGATGCCAGCGAGGGCCCTTACTTAGCACTGTCTCCCCCGCAGAGCTCGAGGTCTTAGAGAAAAAGGATGCCTCCTTAAGTTTATTTTTAAAACCTGTCTGTTGAAAAGGAAGAAACGTGACGCCCCGAGAGAGAAGCAGTCACAGTGCCGAGATCCCGTGAAACGTGTCTAATTCGGCTCGATCAATATGTCGGATCTGGCACTCCAAACTCAGCTTCAGCTCCTGCGACCAATGCTCCCTCTGAGTTATAGAGTCTTGTGAGCAAAAATACCACTTGGTGAGCCACCGGTGTTAAAATTGTGAGCGAGCCATTTAGCTGTTGCATAAATTAGTTTGGTTTGGAGCCCTCCTTCCTGAGCTGAGGCAAAAATGTGTGAGGCCAGAGGTTAAAAAGCTATGAGCTACCTCACACTAACTCAGCTTAGCGGGAACTCTGCCTGTGACTACAGCCTCCGGCTCTGGTTGGTTCTAGTAAAGCCCTCAGCCACAAAGGCACGGGTCAAAGGGAAGACTTGTAGAGAAACGAATAATGTGACATCGAGTCACAACCGAATTGTGGTAACCACATCTGCAGGGTGTTCCAGATGAGAGAGCACCAGAGGTGGTCTGCCATGGCCTGCCTCTGTGTAGCAAACCTGGGCTTCCTTAGTGGTCTCCCATCCAAATACTAACCAGGGCCGACCCTGCTTAGCTTCCAAGGTCTGAAAAGATCAGACTAGCCTGAGCTATCCAGGTCAGGGCAAAAGATGTACCGAGGCGGTTTGCTGTGTAGTGAGCCTGGACTTTGTTGGGGGTCTCCCATACAAGTACTAACTATGGTCCTCCCAGCTTAGATTGCAAGAGCTGATAAGATCAGTCTAACCGAGTGACGGGGAAGTCCTAGGTTAGTGCCATCGAGTCAAAAACCACTTATGACGCCTCTTCTTGGAGAGCCATTTTGGTGTAGTGGTTCAGAGCGGCAGACTCTAATCTGGGGGACCGGGTTTGATTCCCCCCCACCCCTTCACATGCAGCTGCTGGGTGACTTTGGGCAAGCCACAGTTGTCTCAGAGCTGTCCTTGCAAGAGTGTTTCCCTCCAAGCTCTCTCAGCCTGATCTTGTCAGATCTCGGAAGCTAAGCAGGGTCATCCCTAGTTAGTATTTGGAGGGGAGACCACAGAGGAAGCCCAGGGTTGCTATGCAGAGGCAGGAAACGGCAAAACACCTCTGAATGTCTCTTGCCTTGAAAAGTCTTCCAGAGCTCTCTCAGACCCACCTACCTCGCAGGGTGTCTTTTGTGGAGAGAGACAGGGAAGTAGATTGTAAGCTGCTCTGGGACTTTGAGTGACGGGCAGGGTATAAATCCAACTCTTCTTCTTCTTCTTCTTCTTCTTCTTCTTCTTCTTCTTCTTCTTCTTCTTCTTCTTCTTCTTCTTCTTCTTCTTCTTCTTCTTCTTCTTCTTCTTCTTCTTCTGGTTTTCAAGACATCAGGAGAAGTGGATTGCCATTGCCTTCCTCTGGTAGCCCAAGTACTAACCAGGGACAACCCCACTTAGCGTAGCAGCTCTGATCAGCTCAGGCTAACAAAGACAAGAGTCAATTTAGGGTGCCACTTATAGAGAAGAAGACGGATAAGCAATCTTGTAACCATGGCGGGGGTGTAATTAAGAGGTGGTCAAGCCCCCAGAAATCAAGGGAGGTCCAGGGCAGGGAGTTGTCCAGTAGGCACAGCTGCCTTCTACTGAGTCAGACCATTGATCTACCAGGACCAGTCTTGCCCACAGTTTGGTGGTACCAGTTTCGTGTGGTGGTTAAGTGCACAGACTCTAATCTGGGAGAGCCGGGTTTGATTCCCCACGCCTCCACTTGCAGCTGCTGGGCAAGCCATAGTTCTGGCACAGCTGTTCCTGAAAAAGAGCAGTTTCTGTCAGAGCTCTCTCAGCCCCACCGACCTCGCAGGGTGTCTGTTGTGGGGAGGGGAAGGGAAAGGAGTTTGTAAGCCGCTCTGAGATGCCTTCGGGTAGTGAAGGGTGGGGATATAAAACCAATTTCCTCCTCCTCCTCCTCCTCCACTCAGACTGGCAGCAGCTCCCAGGGCAGGCCCATAGCTACGGTGGGTCATATTGGGGCCAGGCCCCCTGACTTACTGCCCAGGGCCCCCCTCATCCAACCAGCTTATTTTATTTTTTCTGCTGAGCCAAGTTGTTGCCCTGCCTTGCCTGCCAGCAGTGTGTTTGGGGGTGCCCCTTACGTATTTAAATGCCCCCCAAAGTAAAGAAAATCCTGGCTACAACCCTGTCCCAGGGTCTCAGGCAGAGGTCTTCCCCATCACCTACTGCCAGATCTTTGAACTGCAGACGCCAGGGACTGAACCTGGGTCCTTCTGCATGCCAAGCAGAGGCTCTACCACTGAGCCACAGGGGGCTGTATAGAACCCACCCCTCACTTCCAGACTGCCACCCCAAAGCAAACATCCCAGCCCTGTGAATCGTAATCGCATCCCATCAGCACCCGTGCCCTTAAAGCTAGGAGGTGTGCGCCTGATGTCTGATTAGCAACCTCCCTCCCTTCTCCCTTTGCAAAAGGGGAGCATAATTGCTTCCCGTTTCCCCATCTTAGGAGCCAAATCACATTTCTCAGAGGCCCCGCACAAGCAGCATTTCCCATCCCACATCGAGCTGGTTCAGTTCAATTTCCTAAACACAATAAACCGAGAAGCAGAAAGAGCCATGCGCGAGGGGAACAAGGAGAGAGCTGCCGTTCTGTCGGGCAGCAGACGATTGCCTCGGCCTGTTTTTAAAAGGGAGCAGCAAATGGAGAGGAACCTGGCGGGCGAGGGGTCTTGCCCCTCCCCACTCTGAGCACATCCCTGTGCCGGTGATGAATTTTTAATATTCCCTCCCGGTGGAGACGCACGCAGCACTTAGGGCAGCAGGACTGAAAAGGAGAGATTTGCAATGAAGGGGTGGAGATGAAACGTGGGTGACTGTGTTGCAGGATCTGGGCAGGGAGAGAAACCTCGCTCGGCTGGATCTAGGATGGAAGCAGGTCCGGGGCAGAGGCCAGGGTTGTTAACCTCCAGGTGGAGCCTGGAGAGCTCCCAGAATTACAACTGATCTCCAGTCTGCCAGATCAGTTCCCCTGGAGAAAATGGCTGCTTTGGAGGGTGGACTCCATAGCCTTACATCTGGCTGAGTTCCCTCCCCTCCTCCGAGCCTGCCTTCCTCTGGGTCCACCCCCATATCTCCAGGAATTTCTCAAGCTGGAGTTGGAAAAGCTATAGGTCTGTGAACATTAATGCATGAATCACTCTTTGGCTGTGCACACCTCAGTCCCTCAGTTCCTAACCCAACCTTCTAACCACTACACCATGCTGACTTGACTTCAAAATCTACTGCAATGTTCCCTCTAAGCTGTTGAGTCTTGTGAGCAAAAATTCTGCTTTGTGAGCTACTGGCATTAAAGTTGTGAGCGAGTGATTTGGCTCCTGCATCAATTAGTTCGCTCTGGAGCCAGGGCTATTTTTGTGGCAGGAACGCACAGGAGCGGAATTCCGGTTGGCCCCCAAGTTGGCCACGCCCAGCAGGAACTCATTAGCATAAGAGGCCACACCCAACAGCAGAAACTCATTAGAATTGCCTGCATTAGGGGTGTGTGGCCAAACATGCAAAGGAGTTCCTGCTCCAAGAAAAGTCCTGGGTTTTGATAGCAAACAAGGTAAACAGAATAAGAAGCAAAAGGTGGGTTTGGCTGGATGACTACACTTCTGGTAGAAGAAGAAGAGTTTGGATTTATACCCCGCCCTTCACTGCCCAAAGGCGTCTCAGAGCGGCTTACAAACTCCTTTCCCTTCCCCTCCCCACAACAGACACCCTGTGAGGTGGGTGGGGCTGAGAGAGCTTCTGACAGAAACTGTCCTTGAGAGAACAGCTGTGCCAGAGCTTGTGACTGACCCAAGGTCACATCAGCAGCTGCGAGTGGAGGAGTGGGGAATCAAACCCGGTTCTCCCAGGTAAGAGTCCGTGCACTTAACCACTACACCAAACTGGCTGGTAGCATGGTGGTGTGGCCTAACATGCTAATGAGCTGTGCTGTCAGGGTGTGGCCTAATATGCTAATGAGTTTCTGCTATTGGGTGTGGCCTATTATGCTAATTAATTCCTGCTTGTAAAAGAAAGCCTTGTCTGGAGCCATGCTTCCTGAGCCTTAGCTCAGTGTGTGTGAGCTGGAGTGAGTGTGAGCTAGCTCACAGGTTTTTAGCCTCCGGCTCACACATTCTTGTCTCAGCTCAGGAAGGAGGGCTCCAGAGCAAACTAATTCATGCAGCAGCCAAGTCACTCACTCACAACTTTAATGCCAGGAGCCGCACAGAATTTTTGCTCACAAGACTCCACCGCTTAGAGGGAGCATCGGTCCAAACCTTATTTCGGGGGCAGAGGGCACTTCCTTATTCAAGTCTCCTTAGAAATACAGGCCTCGTGGAAGCTTGTGGCATCAGAACCGGTGTTTGGACCGGGCATCACTGTATGTCACTTTGCAGGGCACAGTCTCCGGAGCGTGGGGATGTGTCCTTTGGGGTGGTCCAGATATTGTTTTGGGGTGCAGTCTGGCCCCAGTGTCTCCCTGTGTGTTTGTCCTGGGGGCACTGCACTTTGGAGCAGCTGGCACCAGAACCGTGCTTTGGACTGGGACACAGCATATGTCTCCTCGAAGGGGAGAGTCCTGTGAACCTGGGGATATATGATATGCAGTGACCCAGACCTTATTTTGAGGATCAGAGCTTTCCAACTTTCCTCAGTGTTCCTGCAGTGTTTCTGCATGACTTCACGAATAAGAAATGAATAAGGAATGAATAAGGAAGTGGGAATAAGGAACCAACTTCAGCCTCCTCCGTTTATATCATTTTGCAAGCTGTGCTGAGTCCCTGGCATGGGAGAAAAGCAGGAGGGAAAAACGGTATTCTAAATCAAGGAATCAATACGGTGCAGCGATCAGGCCTTCTGGCGTGACTCAGCCCGAAACAACCCCGACTGTCTCTGCACCAACAGGAGCTGCAGGGAGGGGAGTCGGGACGTCTTTCGTTCCAAAACTGCTTGCGTCAGCCAGGCCTCCTAAAGTATGCACAGCAAGTGAGGTGCGCTTTTTTGCTAAATATACTTTCCAGCTGGAAAAAGTTAAATCCAGAGGGGAAGATGGATTAGGCCTCTGTCTGCTCCCCCCACCCCCATTGCAGGGATTTGGCAGAAAGAGAGCAGAGCTCCACGCCGGGAGCCCAAATCCATCTCATTTGAAATCCACCTTATCACAGCGCTTTAGCACGGCTGGCAGGCAGGCAGGCAGGCGTCCTAGGTGAGACCACACCGTCAGTCCCTCGCTCGGCAGGGCAGGAGCTTTGTTTGATCCCAGGTGGGCAGTTTCTCCCTCCCCTTTCCAACTGCATCCGACCTGCACCGATATTGTTGGAGAAGTCGAACAGCTGCTGCCCCAAATCCACCCTGGCCCCTTGGCAAAGGATGTCAGGATGGAAGGGGAAGCCACGAGATTTAGGCGCCTTTTCGCGGCAGGCGGCGCACGAGTCTGGAGACCGCCCACGATCGGACCGATGGAAAATGAGGCGTGCGCGCAGAAGGGACGGGAGGATATCCAGCACGAGATCTACACCAGCTTTCCTCTAAAGCAGACCGTGATGGGAAAGTAAGCCCTATGCAGGCTGCGAGGGAGGCACCATTTCGCTCTTGCGTTCAGTCCTCTTTGGGCAATCCAGATGTGCAGCACACCAAGAACAAGACCATACCAGAGAGAAGGGAGAGCAGGCGTGGGGTCACCAACCTCCAGGTGGTGAACATAAGAACATAAGAGAAGCCAATGTTGAATCAGGCCAATGGCCCATCTAGTCCAACACTCTGTCACACAGCGGCCAAAATATACCAGGTGCCATCAGGAGGTACAGCAGTGGGGCCAGGGCACCAGAAGCCCTCCCACTGCTGCCCCCTCCAGCACCAAGAATAGAGTGCAGCACCTGCCCCAGACTGAGAGTTCCCATCTATACCCTGTGGCTAAGAGCCACTGATGGACTTCTGCTCCATATGTTTATCTAATTCCCTCTTGAAACTGTCCATGCTTGCAGCTGCCACCACCTCCTGTGGCAGTGAATTCCATATGTTAATCACTCTTTGGGTGAAGAAGTATTTCCTTTTATCTGTTCTAACCCGACTGCTCAGCAATTTCATGGAGTGCCCACGAGTTCTTGTATTGTGAGAAGGCGAGAAAAGTCCTTCTTTCTCAACCTGCTCAATCCCATTCATAATCTTATAAACCTCGATCATGTCACCCCTCAGCCGTCGTTTCTAGAGATCTCCCAGAATTATAACTATTGACCAGATCAGGTTTCCAGGTCCCGCCCTCCCAAGGACAGCTGTCTTTTAACATCTCAAACCTGGCTTGGTTTCACTAACTGAGCCTCCCAGTCAATTATTAACAGGGCTCTTTTTGTAGCAGGAACTCCTTTGCATATTAGGCCACCCACCCCTGATGTAGCCAATCCTCCAAGAGCTCACAGTAGCCCCTGTCAGAAGAGCTCTGTAAGCTCTTGGAGGATTGGCCGCATTAGGGGTGTGTCGCCTAATATGCAAAGGAGTCCCTGCTACAAAAAAGAACCCCGAATTAGCATTTTAAACTGTCGGACTAGGATCCGGGAGACCCAGGTTCGAATCCCCACTCGTGCCACGGAAGCTTGCCGGGTGACCTTGGGCCAGTCACACGCTCTCAGCCTCACCCACCTCGCAAGGGTGGGGTGGGGGATGAGTCTAGCATCCCATCCCAAAATTTTACAGTTTAATCACTACGCCGTGCTGACATCCCTGTCAGCCTCTGAGTCCACAGGCTGATTTCCTCCTCCCTTTGCGCTTCTCATGCTCTTACAATGCTCTCCTGCTCTTACAATGCTGTCACTGTCCCAGCCTTCCTCCCTGATCCAGGCGGCTTCCATGAGATCCCCACCCCCACCCTCCATGACATTCGTCACTGTGGCCGAGTGGGAATGCCAGCTCTTCATCTGCCAAGGGAGCCATTCCCCCCTTTGTCAGGGCTCTGTTGTCTGCACTTCGTGTTGGAGGCCTTTAATCAAAACCTGGGCTGCTGCTATCCTATTTCCCAAAGCCTAGCATAAAAGTGACGGATGCAATATTTACCCGCGGTATCGTCATTTCTTAATGGCACGCTGATGGAAAGAGCTGATCGGACTCACCAGAGAATCTGTTTATGAAGTCAGATTGCTAAATCCATTCACCCCTCCCCCCAACATAGTCTTTGCTCAAAAAACAGGTTAAATCATCTGTCCCACCAGCACCTGTGACCTTGGCTGGCTGAATCTCCTCTTCATAATGTGCCAAGCAGGGGCAGACTGGACATTTAACTAATGGGGGAGTTTCCTGGTGGGCAACCCCCCAGTGTCCCCCGTGGTGGGTAGCCCAAGCCAGAGCCTGTTGAAAATATGTGTGTTGCAATGTCTACATTCAGTCAATGGGGTTAATGTGTTTACTTTGAGTGCTATTGTTTAGACTGACCTGGAAGGGAACCTGGCAGAAAGCCAATGGAAAGAAAGCCCAGGAAACTGAAGCCTATTTACTAATATCCCAGGGTGCTAAAAGAAATTGCTGATGTTATTTCAGAGCCTCTGGCTGTAATCTTTGAGATGTCCTGGAGTACTGGTGTTGTGCCGGAAGACTGGAGAAGAGCGAATGTTGTCCCGATCTTCAAGAAGGGGAAAAAGACGGACCCGGGAAATTACAGGCCTGTCAGCTTGACATCAATACCTGGAAAAATTCTGGAGCAGATTATCAAACACTCTGTCTGTGAGCACCTTGAATGGAATGAGTTAATTGGTAGTAGCCAGCATGGGTTTATCAAGAATAAGTCATGCCAGACCAACCTTATCTCCTTTTTTGACAGAGTTACTAAAATGGTTGACTCTGGCAGTGCTGTGGATATAGTGTATCTAGATTTCAGTAAAGCATTTGACAAAGTTTCTCATGATATCCTTGAGGTTATCTGGTTAAGTGTGGGCTGGATGGTGCAACCGTTGGATGGATTCATGGTTGGTTGAAAAATCATACCCAACGAGTGCTCGTAAATGGCTCTGTGTCTATGTGGAGGGAAGTTTCAAGTGGAGTGCCACAGGGCTCGGTCCTGGGCCCGGTGTTGTTCAATGTTTTTATAAATGACCTGGAGGAAGACATAGAGGGGATGCTTATCAGATTTGCAGATGACACAAAGCTGGATATGATTGCTAGTTCTGAAGAAGACAGAGTCAGGATTCAAAACGACCTAGATAGGCTGGAACAGTGGGCTGAGGCAAATAAAATGAAGTTCAATAGAGATAAGTGCATAGTCCTACACCTGGGCACAAAAAATCAAAAACACAGATATAGAATGGGAGGGACTTGGCTTGACAGCAGCACATGTGAAAGGGATCACATGTTCTGGTTGATCACAAGCTAAGCATGAGCCTGCAGTGCGATGTGGCCATGAAGAAAGCTAATGCAATCTTAGGATGCATTAACAGAAGCATTGTGTCCAGATCACGAGAGGTGGTCGTTCCACTCTATTCTGCTATGGTCAGGCCTCACCTGGAGTACCGTGTCCAGTTTTGGGCACCACACTTTAGGAAGGATGTTGACAAACTTGAGCGTGTCCAGAAGAGGGCAACCAAGATGGTGAGAAGGTTGGAATCCAAGTCTTACAAGGAAAGGCTGAAAAAACTGGATATGTTTAGCCTGGGAAAGAGAAGACTTAGAGGGGACATGATTGCAGTCTTCAAGTATTTGAAGGGCTGTCATGTAAAAGATGGAGCAGATCTATTCTCTCTTGCTCCTAATGGCAAGACTAGATCAAATGGGTGGAAATTACGAGGGAGTCAATTCTGACTAGATATCAGGAGAAACTTCCTAACTGTAAGAGTGGTTGAGTAGTGGAACAGTCTGCCTCGGGAGGTGTTGGATGCTCCTTCCCTGGACGTTTTCAAGCGGAGGCTGGACGACCATCGTTTGGGTATGTTGTAGGTATGCAGGGTTATCTTTTGGCTATGCTCCTGCAGAGTACAGGGGGTTGGACTAGATGACCTGTAAGGTCCCTTCCATCTCTAACATTCTATGATTCTATGAACAATCAGTGCTCTTTTTCTGGCAGGAACTCCTTTGCATATTAGGCGACACACCACTAATGTAGCCAATCCTCCAAGAGCTTACAGAACTCTTCTTACAAGGGCTACTGTAAGCTCTTGGAGGATTGGCTACATTAGGCGTGTGTCGCAAAGGAGTTCCTGCTACAAAAAGAGCCCTGCTAACAATCATTGGTTAATGCATTAAGGTGATTTCCTTCTAGGGGTCAAGAAGAAAGGAAGAATCTCCATTGCCAACTAGTCTGTCTGTTGTTGCAAGCATGTAGTCTTAAGTGTTTGTTGTTTTGTAGATTTCCTCTGTACCCTTCCCTTTAGAGATAAAGATTTTTTACACAGAAAGAAAATGTCTCCTCTCCAGTGAACAAAGATCCATTGCAAACTCTGAATATTTAACTATTTTTACCAATTTTACAACAGAGCCGAGCTCCGGCTACTCTGTCAGTGGGAGCTGCCTAGCCCTAACCTTCATTGCCAATGGTGATGCCTCAGGGGCAACTCAGGGTAGAAGAAGAGGAGACTGGATTTATACCCCACCCTTTACTACCCCAGAGTGGCTTACTATCTCCTTTCCCTTCCCCTCCCCACAACGGACACCCTGTGAGGATGGATTCATGGCTGGTTGACAAATCGTACCCAACAAGTGCTCGTAAATGGCTCTGTGTCTTCATGGAGGGAAGTCTCGAGTGGAGTGCCACAGGGCTCGGTCCTAGGCCCAGTGTTGTTTAATGTTTTTATAAATTACCTGGAGGAAGACATAGAGGGGAAGCTTATCAGATTTGCAGATGACACGAAGCCGGGTGGGATTACTAATTCTGAAGACAGAGTCAGGATTCAAAATGATCTAGATAGGCTGGAACAGTGGGCCGAGGCAAATAAAATGAATTTCCTAGAGATAAGTGCAAAGTCCTGCACTTAGGTACAAAAAATCAAAGGCACAGATATAGAATGGGAGGGACTTGGCTTGACAGCAGCACATGTGAAAGGGACCTAGGCAGAATATAATTCATTATTGTTGTTCGGTCGCAAAGTCAAGTTCGACTCTTCGCGACCCCATGGACCACATCACACCAGGCCCTTCCATCGTGTTCCGGAGTCTGCTTAATTTCATATTTGTTGCATCAATAACACTGTCCAACCATCTCAGCCTTTGCTGTCCCCTTCTTCTTTGACCTTCAGTCTTTTCCAGCATCAGGGTCTTCTCCAGTGAGTGCTCTCTTCTCATTTGGTGGCCAAAGGACTTGAGCTTCAGCTTCAATCTCTGGCCTTCCAGGAAACAGTCAGGGTTGATTTCTGTTAGGATTGACTGATTCGATCTCGTTGCAGTCCAAGGGACTCTCAAGAGTCTTCCCCAGCACCATCATTCGAAAGCATCTCTTCTTCGGCACTCGGCCTTCCTTATAGTCCAACTCTCACAGCCATACTTTACTACTGGGAATACCATTGCTTTGACCATACGGAATTTTGCCTTCCTCTAAAGTGGCCGTTTTCTCCAGGGGAACTGACCTCTGCTGTTCCAGTGTTTCTCAGAATCACAACAATCCCCAGTCCTGCATTTCTGACAGAAGCAAGTAGTACACATTTCTGTTTGGAAGATGCAAAGCAGGTTTTGGACAGCTGGCAGCCTTCGAGAAACGAGAGTAACAGGCTGTGAGAGGAACGTGGGCCAGGGCTCCTCCATTCGGGGGGGAGGGGAGAGGAGCGGCCTCTTTGTCCATTCCTCTGAAGGGAGCTTCGGCTTTTCTTGCTTCCATGACAACGATCCTGACTTCTAGAGATGTTATTGAGGACAGAGTGCTTTTTCAACCAGCCGGAGCAGCCAAGCTCCTTCCGGGAGGGAGAGTTCTGTCCAGTTGCCATAGGAACTACTTTGAGGGGCCATTTTGCCTGGCTGAAGAGATTCCGTGCCTTCACTGCAGTGGTGACCGGCAGCGGCCCAGCGGGCTCCAGCGGACAAAGAAGAAGACTATGAGAAGCAGGAAACGGCAGTTGCGCCAGTCCATTATTAGGGGGCTCTTCAAAACAAGAGTCTTCAGATGCTCTGAGCAAGGTTTATATGTTCAAATATCAATAATGAAGGGCCCAGCTTTTACCACTGAGCCGGAGGGTCAGTGTTGTGACTCAAGATCAGGCAGATCTTCCTTTAATCAGTGATTTCAGTTTATTAGAACAGAACACAGAACAACACGGAACAACCCCAACTTATATACCGTTTGGAACTGGCTAAGCCACACCCCTAGCACAGTAAGGTCCAATCATAAGGGAGTGCTTAGGACCAATAGGGCCTGTTCCCGCCGAAAATCATAGTCTTCCTTGATTGGTCCATTGCACAACGGCAGCCAATCAGGCTGTTGGTTTCAGGCTACTATGGAGCTTGTGACTGAGGCTCAGGCTCATTCGACAATTCAGGCTACCCATATAACACCATACATGGTAGTCACGCTAAGCCGGATCCAGAGAGAGTGTGTCCCCTGAAGTGAATCAGACTCAGGCAGCTCTTAACCAAGTGATTTCAACTTTATTTAACAAGAACGATCCAACACGAAAACCCATCGGAGCCAGAGCTCCTTTTAAACATCCCGGGCTGGGGAAACCACACCCAGTCACATGGTAAGAACCAATCATATTTACACGATAAGGACCAATAGGATTCATTCCCTCCAAACATATTATTATGCTCTGATTGGCCTGCTGTCAAGGAGCAGCCAATCAGAATGTGCAGTTCAGGATACCAGAGTTCTTTTTTTTTTTTTAAGAAAATTTATTAACAGGATATAATAGCATGTTCCATATTCGACAACCAATTCTTAACATATCCTTTTCTAAAAAATTTTATCCCCTCCTCCCCTGGCTTCCAACGATGCTCCGCCCCCATTAACATTTCTATCAATGTTCTCTTACATTCAATTCGTTTTCAATATTCAAATCATAAATTTCAATATTTTCCTTTTCTATTTATCCCTATTAGGTAACCTTTCTATTACAATCCCTTTTCTTACAACACTTCTATTATTAATAACTATCAAAACAGAGCAGTCTATTTTTCACATCCCAGTTAGATTCTAAGTAGTCTTTAAAATCTTTCCAGGATACCAGAATTCTTATGAGCCTCAGGCGGAGGCTCAGCAGTAGTCCGTAGTCCAAGACATAACACCCCCTATCCTGGAACTTGACATGAAGAAGGCTTTGTAGTTTAGCCATGGACATGGAGCATGTGGAATCCAGCATGCTGGGTTTTTTTTTGTTTTTTATCTACATTATTTATAACTAGGAGTAAGGCCCGTTGTGGGAAGAAATACAACGAGCTCTAGAAGGACGCTCCAGGTGAGTGTCCCGGCTGTGGCTGGTGGGGCGGCAGAGAGAAGGGGAAAATAGAGGGAGACAAGCCATGTTTATTTCCTTCAGCTTAGCTATAAGGCAGGGCTGTCTCAAGTCATTTTACTGGCCCAAGTGGGTAGTATGGGAGGAGAGCCTCATGGTAACAGATATGGTTCCCTCCACCCCTGACTTGTGTTGATTTGGGGTTATGCAGGGGCAGCTAAGGTGGAAAAGCACCTCCTCCTATGCCATGTCTTCTGGGTTCCAAGGGTTTGGAAAGAGGTTCCATAGCCAGTTACAGGGCTGCCAAGTCTAGTTTGGGAAATACCTCTAGATTTGAGGCGTAGAGCCAGGAGAGGGCAGGGTTTGGGGGGTGGAGGTGTTGTGTCCTGGGATCAGAAGGCAGAGCTGGCGAAATACAGCCAAGCTTCGCTCTCTGAGAACAATAGGGACTAGGTTCCTGAGCTCGCCAGTAGTGAACCAATGGCAGCATTGGCGGGCGATTCAAACCCGCCAATAGGAATATAGGGCCGTCCCCCCTAACTGTATATAGTTGGCCTCCGGCCGTGACTGCTTGTTCTTTGTCTTGTGTGAAGTACGAATAAACGTGTCTTCTCTTATGTCGTCGTCCGAGTCATGAGGCCCGAAACCCAGTACTTTACAGGAGGGACCTCAGCAGGGTATAATGCCATAGAGTCCATTGCCCAAAGCAGCCATTTTCTCCAGGAGAACTGATCTTGGAGATTTCCAGGTGCTGCCTGGAGGCTGGCAATACTAAGGGGAGGGCCAGACCTGTAGATTTGGGGGGTAGAGCCTGGGGAGGGCAGGGTTTGGGGTGTGGTGGGACTTCAGCAGGGTATAATGCAATAGAGTCCACTGCCCAAAGCTGCCATTGTAATAGCTGGGAAATTTTCTGTATGGGAAATGATGTCTTTTGGCTGGGGAACGCGGTGATTTCTGGGAGATCTCCAGGCCCCCCAGGGAGATTGGCAACTCCAGTGACCATTTAAGGGAAAATGTACTTTACCTCAGAACACATTCAGTGACTCCCCAACAGCCACAGCAAACTGTTTAGAATGTTAGAGGCAAAGGCCAATCAGGCCACATATGCAAATATCCTCTGTGTTCTGACTGGCTATTGGGGGGAGAGGAACAGCAAACTGTTTAGAATATTGGAGGTGAGACTTAGACAATGCAGCCAGTGGATAGGGACAGCTTCTGATTGACAGATCATGGAGCCAAAAGCTGTGGGCGCCATGTGGGATGTTCAGGAGAGTCCATGACCAAAACAGAATTATATCATAGAGAGATCCTTCTTTCTCATTGGGACTCAGAATAAGTCAGTACAATCAACAGGGTGGAACATCCAATGGACCAGAGGCCCCCAACCTGGTCCCTGTGGGCACCATGGTGACCCACCATCTCCTTTCCTGGCACCTGCCCACTGTTTTTAGAAAGTGGGAGGGTCCAGGTGGGCTTTTGCCCAGCAGGGCTTCTGATTGGCCACTGGAGATTAAAAGTAAAAGGTAAAGGTTTCCCTTCCTCGAAAGCCAGTCAAATCTGACTCTAGGTGTGGTGCTCATCTCCATTTCCAGGCTGAAGAGCTCACGCTGTCCAAAGACGTTTCCATGGTCATGTGGCCAGCATGACTAAATGCTGAGGTGCACGGAATACTGTTTCCTTTCCACCGTAGTGGTACCTATTTATCTACTTGCAATTTCTTGCTTTTGAACTGCTAAGTTGGCAGGAGCTGGGGCCAGAGACGGTAGCTCACTCTGTCACGTGGCATTCAGGTCTCGAACTGCTGAACTACAGATCTTCTGGTCTACAACTCAGCATCTTAACCTCTGAGCCACCGCAGATCCCTGCGATGGACAATGTTAATAGGATTTGGCTTGCAGAAATCTGGATGCAACCAGAGGTGAGGCAAAGAATAAGTATTGACAATGACACATTAAATGAATGCCAAAATTACATAGTAGAAACTACAAGCAGCAACAGAAAATGTGAATGAACAGTGGTATAGTTAGGGTTGCCAACCTCCAGGTGATAGCTGGAGAGCTCTGACTATTACAACTGATCTCCAAGGAACAGAAATGCATTCACCTGGAGAAAAGGGCTGCATTGAAAGGTGAACTCCACAGCATTATACCCCAAACCCTGCCCTTTGGTGTAATTTGGTATAGCGGTTAAGTGTGTGAACTCTAATATGGGAGAATTGGGTTTGATTCCCCCACTCCTCCACTTGCAGCTGCTGGATGACCTTAGGTAAGCCATAGTTCTGTCAGAGCTGTTCTTGAAAAAGACCCATTTCTGTCAGAGCTCTCTCAGCCCCACCTACCTCACAGGGTGTCTGTTGTGGGGAAGGGAAGGGAAAGGAGTTTGTAAGCTGCTCTGAGACTCCTTTGGGTAGTGAAAGGCAGGGCATAAATCCAATTTCTTCTTCTTTCCAGGCTTCACCCCAAAACCTCCAGGTATTTCTCAACCCAGAACTGGCAATCCAAGCCAGGAGCCCATGATGACTGTAGCATGGCTGGGTCCAAGAGACAGAGAGAGGTAAGGCCAAGAAGAGAGGAGAGTAGGATGCAGAGTTCCAGGACTTCCCTCCATCCACCAGTGGTCTCAGGTGATTCAGAGAGGGCCTGTGGCTCAGTGGTAGAGCATCCACTTGAACTGTAGGAGGTCCCAAGTCCAGTCCCTGGCATCTCCAGTTAAAAGAATCTGGCTGTAGGTGATGTGAAAGAGGGAGATACTTTGTCTGTCTGTCTGTTTGTTTGTTTGCAAAATTTCTACCCTGCCCTTCTGTCCTCATCAGGCCCACCAAGGTGGCTAACAGACTGAAAACATCCATATTGAAAACAGACCACAAAACCATTCAAACCAAAAACAGAAACAACCATTCAAACAATGCAAACCAAGTTAAAGTACAATATAATAAAATTTTTGCTGTTCAGTCGCACAGTCCGACTCTTCGTGAACTCATGGACCAGATCACGCCAGGCATTCCTGTCTTCCACCATCCTCTGAAGTTTGCTCAATTTCATGTTTGTTGCATCGGTGACACTGTCTAACCATCTTATCCTTTGTCGTCCCCTTCTTCTTCTTCCTTCAGTCTTTCCCAGCATCAGGGTCTTCTCCAGCGAGGGCTCCCTTCTCATTGGGTGGCCAAAGTATTTGAGCTTCAACTTCAGTATCTGGCCTCCCGGGGAACAGTCAAGGTTGATTTCTTTTAGGATTGAATGATTTGATCTCTTTGCAGTCCAAGGGACTCTCAAGAGTCTTCTCCAGCACCATAATTCAAAAGAATCTATTATTTGGCACTCGTCCTTTCTTATAGTCCAACTCTCGCAGCCCTACATTACTGCTGGAAATACCCTTGCTCTGACCATGCGGACTTTTGTTGGCAGGGTGATGTCCCTACTTTTTATTATGATGTCTAGGTTTGCCGTCGCTTTCCTCCCAAGGATCAGGCATCTCTCTTAATTTCATGGCTGCAGTCCCCGTCTGCAATGATCTTGGATCCCAGGAGCGTGAAGTCTGTCACTGCTTCCATGACTTCCCCTCCTATTTGCCAAGGAGTGATGGGGCCGGATGCCACGATCTTCATTTTTTTGATGTTGGGTTTCAAGCTCACTTTTGCGCTCTCCTCTTTCACTCTGAGCAAGAGGCTCTTTAGGTCCTCTTCACTTTCTGCCATTAGAGCGGTCTCGTCGGCATATCTGAGGTTGTTGATCTTTTTCCCAGCAGTCTTAATTCCGGCTTGTGATTCATCCAGGCCAGCATTTCGCATGATGTACTCTGCATATAAATTAAATAAGCATAATACATAATAAAGTACACATCTGTAAAGATAACAATTGAAACCTGGGTGGGAAGGTGGGAATCACTGAAGAGCTACCAGTCAAAAGAGAAAGGGGCAGGTGAGTTGTTTTTTATCTGGGGAGAGAGTTCCAGAGTTCTGGTGCCCCGACCGAGAATGCCCTCTCCGAGCTTGCTCTTCACTGCCCTTGGGGGGCGGGTGGCAGGAAGTTATACCGTTCTTGTTTGTTGGTTTACTTCATTTATGTTTATTTAATTAATTGCTTTATACCCTGGAAGGCTCAGGGCAGCTTCCAGAAAACAGAGTATTGCACAACTTAAAACAGATTTAAATAGAATCATAAATACATCATAATCATAACAGTAGACACATAAAAACATACAAAGGGCTACATACAAAGGGCTAGTGCTGCGATAGTTCATACGCGATGGCGGGCGGTGGCAGCATCCAACAGAACATGCAGTCAGCAAACATCACCGTCCGGGCTATATCCGGCTGAACTAAAGATGTTACACTGCTAATATCAACATCAATATTGCTGCTGGTATCGATTTTGGGGCCAGGGCCTAAATAGATATCATGCGGCTCCCTAATCAAAGGCCTGGTGGAAAAGCTCCGTCTTGCGGGCCCTGCAAAACTGTAAAAGGTCCCACAGGGCCCTGATGTCTTCTGGGAGCTCATTCCACCAGTAGGGAGCCACCACTGAGAAGGCCCTGGCCCTCGTCACAGCCAGCCTGGCTTCCCTGGGGCCCGGAAGGGCCAAACGGTTTTGGGACCCCGATCGTAGTGCTCTCTGGGGAACATGTGGGGAAAGGCAGGTATGTAGGTCCCTGACCATATAGGGCTTTAAAGGTAAGAACCAGCACCTTGAACCAAATTCGGTGTGCCATAGGCAGGTATGCTATAGGCTGCCTCTCTCTCCCCAAAGTGGCTTACGTCATTCTTTTCTCCAGCAAGCTTCCATGACACAAGTAGGGCTTTGAACCAGGGTCTCCTTTAACCCCTCGACAGGAGAGAGCATGCAGGGCTCCTCGGGGTGCCAGTGATGATCTCCCAAAGCGGAGCCCTTTTAAGCCCACCGTGCCTCCTGCAATGTGCTCATCTGACAAAGAGACACATCCATCTGCACAACTGCTTTGGAGCTCATTAGGTGACATCTTAACCCCGCAGCAACGTCAGGAGCATTAAACATTGATGCTTGCAGAACCCGGGAGACCAGGCAACATGAATTTTAACACCACAGCTGGAGCACAGAGAGATGTCGCGAGCACGGCGGAGCTTTCCGCTTCCGGAGACCAGTAATCCAGGAGGCCTTGACACTGGTTGTGCTGGAACGTAGCCTGTTAAAAGTTGCAGAATTACTCTTTGATGCTAATAAGAAGAGACTGGATTTATACCCTGCCCTTCACTTGGAGTCTCAGAGTGGCTCACAATCTCTTTTCCCTCCCCCTCCCCACAACAGACAGCCTGTGATCAATGTTCCCTCTAAGCTGTGGAGTCTTGTGAGCAAAAATGCTACTTTGTGAGTGACTGGCACTAAAGTTGTGAGTGAGCAAGCGATTTGGCTGCTGCATAAACTAGTTTGCTCTGGAGCCCTCCTTCCTGAGTGAAGACAAAAATGTGTGAGCCAGAGGCTAAAAAACTGTGAGCTAGCTCACAGTCACTCAGCTTAGAGGGAACATAGCCTATGATGTAGGTGGGGCTGCGAGAGCTCTTTTGAGAACTGCCCTTGAGAGAACAGCTCTGAAAGAACTTGTAACTGACCCAAGGTCACACCAGCAGCTCCATGCAGAGAAGTGGGGACTCAAACCCAGTTCTCCCAGATTAGAGTCCGCGCTCCTAACCACTGAAGGTAGATTCAGATGGGTAGCTCTGTTGGTCTGAAGCAACAGAACGAAGTTTGAGTCCAGTGGCACCTTTAAGACCAAAAAAGTTTAATTCTGGGTATAAGGTTTCTTTGGTATCTTAATGCTACTGCTGGGGAAGTGTGCTTGCTCCTGAAAGCTTATACCCAGAATTGAACTTCATTGGTCTTAAAGGTTTCACTGTCTGAAGGGTTTGGGAGGTTTCCGTGTCACTGACTGTACATCCAACACCAAGCCAACACAGTAAAAGGGATTATTCAATATACATTCTGTATAGTATATCTTTAAGTGCCTGTCTAACCTAGGCTGCGATCAAAAGCACAATTAGACCTGACATAGGCGCGAATGCCGGGAGGATTTAAAGGGCACGATCAGATGACAACGTCTGGGAAGCGTCCCGCAGCCATCGGCAACCTGTTCTGCTCCGCCACAGAAAGGATTTTTTTCTTTTCTGTTGCGTGGCATAGAAAAATGATCCCTGCGGTGTGTAGGTAGTCTTTGTGCTAGCCATGTTCTCAGAATGATTATGTTTTTTGCACATGGTGGAAAGCCTTGCACCGATTGGCAGTCTCTGAACTTCTTGCCGTGGTTGCCAATTTTAAGAAAAATTGCTACTGGCGCTATTGTACCATTTATACCAGGGGTGTCGAACTCATTTGTTAAGAGGGCTGGATCTGACACAAATGAGACCTGGTCGAGCCGGGCCATGTGTGCCATAAAATGTAGTGCCAGGGTAGCGGAGATATAAACTTTATAAAGGACACAAAGGGGGGGGGTTAGCTTAAAATAAAAACATGCTTAAAACTTTAGCACTCTTGCAATATTTTGTTTATTTAACAGTGTCTGATAACTGGCACCTCTCGCTCTGAATTGTTGCAACAAAATGTCTGTGCTGTTGCAGTCTTGAGTCTGCTGTTCAGGTGTGTGTCTGTAAGCTGCAAACCTACGATGACGCAGCAGCAGCAGAACTGGAAGAAGAAGCAGAGGACAGCCAGTTCCACCGTGGGCCTGATAGAAGCCCTCCAGGGGACTATTCCGGCCCTGGGCCACATGTTTGACACCCCTGGTTTATAATATTGGAACTGATGTTGTTTCGATTTCTGCTGTTGTTCTGTATGCCTGGTGTCATGACGCAATCATGCTAATGAGCTCAAACTGGGGGGGGGGCCCTGAGGTGTACCTCCACCAGTGTCAGCAGAGGGAAATCCATCCGATTCATGAGCACAATGGAACAGAACATCTGGTCTGGATGGGCAATCATGGGAGGTAAAGGATTTCAAAATTGCAATATCCAAAGGATCGGGGCCAGTTGTCTGGCTAAGCCAGCCATGCTGGGACAGCACAAAGTGCAATCTGACATGCTCCCGGACATCAAGAGTACCGGATCGATGTACGTTACCTGGAGGAGGCAAAAGACCTTGAACCAGCCCTGCAGGAGATGGAACCAGCAGTGTATAGAGAGTTGGATTAGGACACCCAGGTTCTAGTCTCCACTCTGCCATGGAAGCCTGCTGGGTGACCTGGGGCCAATCACAACTTCTCAGCCTAACCCGCCTCACTGGATTGTTGTGAGGACCGAAAGGAGGACAGGGGCATGGTGCAAGCCACTGACTCCCTGTTGGAGAGAAAAGTGGGGTCTAAATGAAGTATATAAATAAGACCCAGATCTCTTCCTGTAGACTCAAATCTCTTCCTGGTTTTCAACAACAGGGCTGGTTCAAATCCTAAATAAGTGAGGGGGGGCATGTTTTGGTTGGTGCAAGGGGCAGGCATTCCCTCGTCTGTTCCTTCCTCGAGTCTCTCTTAAAGGCGCTTGCAAGCCGGACTGTTTTACAGCCCTCTGTCCTCCTCCAAGGCTTTCGCTCTGGCATCCGCAGAACAATTCCCCAATAGTAAACCTCTAATAAACGCAGCATCAGGAACACCCACTGCAAAAGTTAATTATACTAATTTTTGCGAGCCTTTCCCCCTGCTGACACCCGAGATTTGAGGCAACGTTTAGTGTTGCATTCATGCCTAAATAAAAACTAACATGATGCTAATAAATTGCTCAGCCAGCGATGTGGAAGGGGGGCTTGGAGAGATGCAGCATTCACTAGACAGGAGCCGCCGCCTGGTGTGACGTCCCCTTTGTTTTGCCGGATGTGGTGTTTATTAGCTTCCATTACCTGAACGTTTACCACTACACAAACACAGAGAAATTAAATTATATTTTTAAGACGTGTTTGCAATTTTGGTTCTTTTTAATTGGGTAACAGCGTCTTAATCCCAATTTGCTGCTTAGAAGGAAGCCGTTTGAAATCAAAGCTGGTGGGTTTTCAGATCTCCTCTGTCTCACTCTTTTGCTGGCCCCCTCTTCTCCTTAACTTTGAGTCCACCTCCACATTTATTTATCTATCTATTTATTTTGTCGGATTTCTACCCTACCCTCCCAGCCGAGGCCGGCTCAGGGCAGCTTACATAAAAACAGCACATAAATTACAATTAAAACACTTAAAACACTTAAAACAATACTTCAACCAATTGATGACATAATGGCTGAGTTCAGACTGGCAGCTTGAAGCGGGAGCCAGTCGTGGCAAAACAGCCCCAGAACAAACTATTCCGGGTTTTCCCGGTCACACTGCGCCAACTGATGCGGGAGCATACCGGGAGGAGGTGCGCGGGAGCGTTCAGACTGCTGGCCCGGAGGCGCGGCTGTAAATGGCTTTTCCCTGGTAATTCGGCTATGTGCGCATGAGCACATCCAGCAGATTTGGGGAGGATCCCATTGCGCCGGCACTATGGACGGTAGAGCGGAGCACAGCCAATCATATCGCTGCTGCCTTATGCGCAATGCAGGTTGATTCCAGCTTTTCGGGTTCACATTCACACTTTCCGGAAGTGGAATGAAGCGGGATAAACGGGCTCTCAGGGATTTGCTACCGCTTTCACCAGGTATCTTTTAAATGCAGGAGCAAAGTGGAACAGCACAGGTTGCCTACGAGTGGGGAATGCCAGGCAGATGTGCCTGTGTGAACGCCCCCTTTAATCCGCTCATAAAACGTGGCTGAAATGTGGCTATAGAGGGGCAAACTGCCAGTCTGAACTCAGCCAATAAGTGCTAGTATTATTGCCCTTGGTTGGTGTTGCTTCAACGAGGGCTGCCGTACTCAGTTCTCTCAACTCAGATGACCGGCCCTCGGATCTCCTTCAGATGTCATTAAAGAGATTGGCACCGGCTGTCGTTAGAATTCCAGGGACATGGGGCTCTCTATCCTACTGCTGTTAACTACTGATGGCGTTTAGTGGTGGCGGCAGCTGCAAAGGCCCAGTGGAAAATCTCCATTTTACAGGCCCTGCAGAACTGTAAGGGGTCCCGCAGGGCCCTGATCTCTACTGGGAGCTCATTCCACCAGTACGGAGCCACCACTAAGAAAGCCCTGGCCCTGGTTGTCACCAGCCTGGCCTCCTTGTAGCTCGGGAGAGCCAGCCGGTTCTAGGCCCCTGGATGCACTGGAACATATGGGAAAAGGCGGTCCTTCGGGTACCAGTCTGGTGTAGTGGTTAAGTGCGCGAACTCTAATCTGGGAGAACCGAGTTTGATTCTCCACTCCTTCACTTGCAGCTGCTGGATGACTTTGGGCAAGCCATAGTTCTGATAAGAGTTGTTCTTGAAAAAGGGCAGTTTCTGTCAAGAGCTCTCTCAGCCCCACCTGCCTCACAGGGTGTCTGTTGTGGGGAGGGGAAGGGAAAGGGGTTTGTAAGCCGCTCTGAGACACCTTTGGGTAGTGAAGGGCGGGGTATAAATCCAATCTCTTCTTCTTCTTCTTCTTCTTCAGGTATGTAGCTTAGAGGGCTACAGGGAGGGTTTATGGAATGCCCCCCCATGCTGACTGCACACAAATCTTGAATCGGAGGGGCGTTCTGACCCTCAGGACCCTTTCCTAACTTTCATGGTCAAATGACAGCTCCTCCCTGACCTTGGGAAATCCCTGCCGTCTTCAGAACCAAATGCTCAAGTAGAAGATGAAGGCAAGTTACAGTTGTGAGCATTTCCCCCACACACACAAATTCAAGGCAGAGCAACACTTCAGAATGCAATTAATTTCCTAAAAAAGTTTGATCTACAGAAATCGAGAGCTTATATTTTGGAAATATTATTTTCTCCGGCAAAATGTCCTGTGTAAAACGCATCCATCGTTGGGAATGTCTGGGGGTTGTTTGTTTTTGTTTTAAAGTGAATATGAATACAGAATGTGTGCAAGCAAATTCAGTTGAGATTTTGCGTGAGATTTAAACTCCCTCACCAGGTGTAGGGAAGATGAGACTGATTCATTGGAAGTCTTTAAGCAGTGGCTGAACAAACTCTTTTCAGGGATGCTCTAGGCTGATCCAGCATTGAGCATGGGATCGGACTAGATGGCCCGCACGGCCCCTTCCAACCCTGCGGTCGAATCTGCATTTGCATTTTTTAAATCAGTTTCGTGCTGCTGTGACACCGTCTTTCTCTATGCTGGTTTGAGAGTCATTTGGAAGATTCATTTAAAATGGTGCAGAGGCTGCAATGACAGTGGAGCCGCCACGGGAGGGTGATAAACATATGCAGACATGCAAAAGTGTGCTAGCACTGTTGATGTGTGAAAATGACACCAAGTGCAGGCAGCTTTTTTGAAGACGGAGTCCGAACACTGGGACACTGGTGGGAAAGACAGATGCAGATTCGACCCGTGATTCTATGATTCTATGATTCTCGTATCACGAACCTGTCTGCTAAGCCTGTCTGCTGTCTGCTGAGCCAGGCACAACTCCCAGCTCCTCCTTCTCTTCTTCTTCAATTCAACTAGGGTTGCCATCCTCCAGGTGGCACCTGGAGATCTCCCACTACTACAGTTGATCATCAGATGAGCAAGATCAGTTTCCCTGAAGAAATTGGCTGCTTTGTGGGGTAGAGTCTATGGCCTTGTGTGACGCTGAGGTCTCTCAGGCTCCGCCCCCAAAATCAGTAAGACACAGGGAGGGGGAGACAGACTTGACCCAAAAAGCTGGAATCAAGAACCACAAGGGTAAGAAAGAAGTCTGATAAAGGGCCAGTATGAAAAACCTGGTTGACACTTATAATATACAAAAATACATGTATTTATTAGAAAGACAGTTAAAAACAGTTACTGGTTACCTTATTGTAATATGTATTATTGCTATGCGTACCTCAATATTGTTTGACCTCTGAAGAAGGCCCCCCAGTAGGCCTTCTTGAATTTAACGAGGCTTTCATTGGGCCTTTATTTGTTTTTAAGAAGAAGAGAAGACGACATTGGATGTATACCCCGCCCTTCACTACCCAAGGGAGTCTCGGAGCAGCTGACAAACTCCTTTCCCTTCCCCTCCCCACAACAGACACTCTGTGAGGTAAGTGGGGCTGAGAGAGCTCTGACAGAAATGGCTCTTTTTCAAGAACAGCACTGCCAGAGCTTGTGACTGACCCAAGGTCACGTCAGCAGGTGCAAGTGGAGGAGTGGGGAATCAAACCCAGTTCTCCCAGATTAGAGTCTGTGCACTTAACCACTACACCAAACTGGCTCTCTAAGGGTGCGATCATACGTACTGGAAGCAACGGCAGCCATGCGATTCCCCCGCGGATTAAAGGGACACGATCAGACAGACACATCTGTCTGGCATCCCAGAGTCGTCGTCGGGGCGTCGTTGCACGTGGCAGTAGCGTGGAAAAAAGCTACTGCCAATAACTCAGTAGTATTGGGAACTGCGGATGCGCGGCCGGAAGTTTGATCGCGCAAATGCTCGTCATTGCAGGTGGGGCAAACAGCCTCTCTTCCTGCCTGCCTCTTCCCCCTTCCGTATGATCGCAGCCTAAGACTGCCTTTCGAATAAATACACCAACTTGGAGCTTACCAGCTGCTCTCCTTACAGTTTATATCTCCTGCACTTCCCATTCTGTTTTATGCCACACATGGTTCGGCCCACCAAAGTGACCTTTACGTCAGCTCCGGCCCTCGTAACAAATGAGTCCAACACCTACGCCCTATGGCATTATACCCCACCAAAGTCCTGCCCCACCCCAAGCCCGGCCCGATCCAGGCTCAACCCCCCAAATCTCTAGATCTTTCCCAATCCGGGGCTGGCCAGCGTAGCTGCCCCTGTTGCTCACCGGCTGAGGCCCCCCATGGCTACGAATGGCTGTTCAGTGCTCTGAGCTCATGAAAACGTTCGAACAAAAAGAAAGAAATCTGGATTCTGTTTGCTCGTCTGTCTGCGGCTTCGTTCCGTTGCCTTCTACACAGAGGCCGCTGAACCTCTGTCGTTGTGCGGGTCTCACGTTAACAAGGCTCGAGCGGGAGAAAATTCCTGGCGGATTGTGACTTCTGCCCGGTTAAATTTGCAGGGCAAAGGAGAGAATACAGTTGCAGAAAGCATGTGCATGTATGCGTGTGTACTTAACCACTCTTTCCAAAACCGGCACATTAAGCACGACTTAGGCACGTTGCCAGCTCTTGATGCATTGTGGGTCAGACTCGCTTCACAGTGGCAATTTTTTAAAAAAACACTTAGCTTCTATAATTTCAGGGACAGAGCCAAGTAGGATTACATCATGTCAATATTCCCCGAGACCCAGGGGTGAAGCTGCTGTTCCTCCCTCCCAAGGAGAATTTTCACAGAGTTTGAAGAGCAGACGTCTTGTTTATGGGATGGCAGGTGATCCTCTTTGGGCTCCGAGAAGCGGCCTGTTATCCAAACCACTAATTGGGAGAATCAAGCCAGGTTAACTGCTCTCCTGTCATTATGTCTCTTAAGATCTTTCTGAAGTTGTGTGAGAGAAAATCTGGGAGGATTTCACAAAAGAGAGAAAGAGATTAATAGACTTGGGTCCTGAAGTCCTTTGCCGACATCCTTGAGCTTGTTAAAGAACTTGTTACTCTGTCATGGAGCCGATAATGCTACCCAGAGCAAAGGCAAAACCATAAAGTTCCCATCGATTCGTAATATCATAAAATCTGATCGCACAAAGTGGGCATGCAATGTTCTGGGGGTGGGGGGAAGACTGCTGAGTGAGGAAAGGCATTATGAACAGCAATCCATCACGACCCAGTGGAAGACCTTGCTCAAGGTGGAACAAAGGAGTGTATGTGATGATGCAGAAGGACAGTTGGAGAATTTGTTGGAGTGAACGACTCAGCATGCCTGAACGTGGGGGGGACGACGTGTACAGCTGTTATCTCCTTGAAAATGGTGTATAGGTGTAAGCAGGGGTCATTTCCTGCCAGAGCGCCCTAGAGCGGCGCTCTGGCATTAAGAAGCCCAGGCCCCACCCCCCACCTTTCTCAGCTTGCCCACGGAGAGACTCACGGAGGGGGGGGTTTAAATGCCTGGGTTCTCTGCCCAATCTTCTCCAGCTGCAGGGCACCTGGAGAAGACAGGGCAGGGAAGCCAGGCATGTCTTCCTCCCTGCCCTTCCATTCTCCAGCCAGCTCACCACGGTGGGTTGGCTGGAGAGGGGAGGGCGAGGTGGGCAGACTCGGGGGGGGATTTAAATGCCTGAGTTCCCTGCCCAGTCTTCTCCAGGTGCTTTTGTGGAGAGATTCAGGGAAGGGGGGATTTAAACTCATTTGCATGTGCCTTAACTCATTTTAAACATGCCTGCCCTTTGTCAGGGGGATTGGCATATGCAAATGAGTTATGCAAATGAGCTCCTGCACCTCTTTTTCTAGAAAATGACCCCTGGGTGTACACCCTTATCTCTAAGGGTGTCTAGGTGCTATCTCCTTGAATGGGATGACTCTCTTTGTCTTAACCTGGGAACTGGCCTCTGACCCCTCCTCTCTCACTCACTTTGTCCTCTCCCTCTCTTCACATGGCCTTCCATGGAGACCAGGTCTCTGCAGGTCTCTCCTGTAGAGACAGTGCCCTCACACTCCCACATATGTGTTGCTGGACAAGCTGGACATTTGGGATAGGGGAAATACTCTTTAGATTAGGCTTCTCTCTCTCTCCTTTCCACCACAAACCTGAATGTGAACTGAATCTACCTGAAGAAATATAAATTTACCTTTTTTGCAATATACTTCTTGGGAGATTTATTTACTGCACTCAGGATCACACATTCTATGACTGGGCAAACTCCACTCTATTAACCAAATCTCCCAATAGAACTGTCGCTTGGAATAGGTTGTTTGGCAAAGGGATCTTTCAGGGTGGTGGCAGAACATCAACTTCTGCAGGGCTGGTTCCAGGTTTTGGGGGCTCTGCCCCCTAACTACCCAAGCCAGCTTGGTGGAGTGGTTAAGTGTACAGACTCTAATCTGGGAGAACCGGGTTTGATTCCCCACTCCTCCACTTGCAGCTGCTGGATGACCTTAGGCAAGCCATAGTTTCTGTCAGAGCTGTTCTTGAAAAGAGCAGCATCTGTCAGAGCTCTCTCAGCCCCGCCTACCTCACAGGGTGTCTGTTGTGGGGAGGGGAAGGGAAAGGAGCTTGTAAGCCACTCTGAGACTCTGAGTGAAGGGCGGGGTATAAATCCAATCTCCTCCTCCTCCTCCTCCTCTTCCTCCTCTTCCTCCTCTTCGTCTTTTCTTCTTTTCTTCTTCTCCTCCTCCTCCTCCTCCTCCTCCTCCTCCTCCTCCTCCTCCTCCTTCTCCTTCTCCTTCTCCTTCTTCTTCTTCTTCTTCTTCGTCCTTCGTCCTGTCGTCGCTTCTTCTTCTCCTTCTCCTCCTCCTCCTCCTCCTCCTCCTCCTCCTCCTCTCTTCTACTCACAAGGCCTCCCATTGTCCCTGCTCACTTGCTTGCAGCACCTGGGAATGCTGCCACCATGGCCACCAGGCTGGGCCAGCACTGTGCACCAGCCACATGCCCTTCCTCTACGACTCTGGGCAGTTGGGAGCACAGGTGCAGACAGGTGGAAGGGGAGGTGCAGAGGGGGGTGGCAACATGCCCCACTCTGGGTCCTCCTAGCAGCTCTGGGTCCTCCTAGCTGAGGGCATGCTGACGCCGGCCCTGAACTTCCCTACAGAACTGGCGTCACTATGAAAAGCAAATATTTTCTTAAAATAGGTAAACTGGGCAGTACCCTCTTGGATTTATTTATTTATCTTTTAAGAGAGAGAGAAGTTCACCGGCATTTTCGGAGTTCTGACGGGAGACGTCTGTGCTGCTGAAAGGATTTAATTGTGGATTGGGGATGTAGGAAAAGGACACAAATGGTCTTGGCTACACTCGACTCTCCCAGAATACGTTTTTGTGTCGTTGCCTGGACTGGCCCCGGGCTTAATGCGCCACAGCTGGGAAGACCAACTGAACAAATTCTGAGGGTAAACACTATGTAAACAGTAGAATGAGTCTGTCGGCCTCTCGGTTTATTTCCCTTTATCAGCACGAAAGCGTGGAATTTGCTTTCGTTAAATATGTTGCCCCACAGAACACACCGGATCCAGCCAAGCCTTCCGTTCCCAGCATTCCTTTGAAGACATTCCTGGTGTCTAGGGAGGCCTCTTCGTTTTCAATCAGCAAATGACACAGTTGCAAGACCAACGGGCTCCGTTCACCGAACAGATGTTGGAGAGCATCCTCATCCAGCTCAGCTTTGGAACTTGGCTGTTGGTCCTAATCCCCTCCATACAAGTTCCTCCAGTGAAAGGCCAGAGTGCACCTGGGCACATCTGCACATGCAGGGAACACCAGCTGCGCCGTGGCACCCATCTTGGGCAGGTTAATCTCAAGTGCGTAGCCATCAAATGCAGGCGGACGCCAATTTTCTGTGGAACTTTCCGCTTCCGTGGAGTTAACAGGGATGGCAGGAACTACAGATGGGCAGCCAAATTTTGAATTGTTCTTTCAATCCAATATGCAGCCTTGGCAGTGCCAGGTCTTGTGCCGCTCCCCTCCCCGTGCATTTTCTCATCCAGTTTTCCTTCTCCCGGGGCTCAGCTGGAAAAGGCACAAGATGATCCATGAATGGTACTCCAGCAGGTCTGAAGCAGCTAGAGATGTAGGGTGGTATGGCACACGCCAATCAAATCTTGGGAGCTATGCAGGGTCAGGACTTGGATGGGAGACCACTCTGCAGAGGAAGGCAATGGCAAACCACCTCTGCTTCTCACTGGGGTTGCCGGAACCTGGAAGCTAAGCAGGGTCAGTACTTGGAAGGGAGACCAGCAAAGAAGTCTCTGCTGAGGAAGGCAATGGCAGACCGCCTCTGCTTCTCACTTGCCTTGGAAGCCCCTTGTTGGGATTGCCATAAGTTGGAAACAGGGTCAGTACTTGGATGAGAGACCGCCAAGGAAGACTCTGTAGAGAAAGGCAATGGCAAACCACCTCTGCTCCTCCCTTGCCTTGAAAGCCCCTTGCTGGGGTGGCCATAAGTTGGAAGCTAAGCAGGGTCGGTACTTGGAAGGGAGACCACCAAGGAAGGCTCTGCAGAGGAAGGCAACGACAAACCACCTCTGCTTCTCCCTTGCCTTGAAAGCCACTTGCTGGGGTTGGCGTAAGTTGGAAGCTAAGTAGAGTTAGTATTTGGAAGGGAGACCACCAAGGAAGGCTCTGAAGAGGAAGGCAAAGGCAGGCTACCTCTGCTTCTCACTTGCCTTGAAAGCCCCCTGCTGGCGTTCCTGTAAGTTGGAAGCTAAGCAGGATCGGTCCGTGGAAGGGAGGCCACCAAGGAAGGCTCTGCAGAGGAAGGCAATGGCAAACCAACTCTGCTTCTCCCTTGCCTTGAAAGCCCCTTGCTGGGGTCACCATAAGTTTGAAATTAGAGCCAGGTTGGTACTTGGATAGGAGACCGCCAAAGAAGGCTCGGCAGACAAAGGCAACAACAAACCACCCCTACTTCCCCCTTGCCTTGAAAGGGCCTTGTTGGAATTGCCATCTTGGTTGCAGCCTGACAGCTCATACCTGTGCACCGACAGCAGCTCCTGACAGGCACAAAGGTGATGCCCCCTGGGCTCTTCTGAAGCACATCTTGCTCCAACCAGGTGGAGGATAGCCAGGACTGGCCCCTTGCTTTGGGGCAGTCAGTGGCTTGGGAGACACCTGCAGCTCTTCCGAGCACTGTTCCCCACCGTGGCACCTGCCCCATGTTGCAGAAGCACGAGCAAGGCCCTTGCGCAGTGGGGCTTGCAGCCCACAGGGGGCTCCCACCTTGAAACAGCCACTGCCAGAGGAACAGGTGAGCCACGAGCCTCATTCCAGGGATGGAAGTCAAGGTGGCCCTTCCGGCTGATGGTTATGGTGAAAGGGGGTCTCGCTCACCATGCTATAGACTGATGAGTTCACCTATTTTATGGGAGAAGCAAAAGGAAACCCATTTCAGGGCACTACGCTGGGGAAATCACTGCTCTGGATGGCGGCCTTCATTCCCTTTGCTCCCGCCTCTATTTCTCTCGAGGTTTCCTGGGCTCGTTTTGCTTCTCTTAGCCCAGCTCTTCCCCGACCTTCCTGTACTCTCTGACGTCAGGGCAGCCCTGCCACGAGCTGGCAATGGTTTGATCGCCACAGCAAAATCCCTAGGGGATGTTACAAGCATACATTGGGGGGATTTGACCGGTTTCAACACGGCGGAGACAGTTGGCTTCAGGACTCACTTCTGTGAAGCAGCTGGATTGCCAGGTTTCTTTAGCAGAGCTTGATGGCTCTCAAGCTCCATTGGGCTTCCCGGAGAGAAGCCCAAGCAGGGGGCTTGATCCGGACTCCCCGCAAGAAGCAGTGAGCTGGTAGAAGTCCAGGATCACCCCGAGGCAAGAACCAGATAGGTGCAAATGTCTGACAGATCTAACGGGAGCGATCAGACAGCAACATCTGGGAAGCATCCTGCAGTCATAAGCAACCCACACTGCTCCGCTGCAGAAGCAGAGTTAAAAGACACCAGGGAAAGTCCGGTGTTAACCGGATACAACGGGCCACAGACGGATTTTCCCCTGTCTGATTGCTCAAGCATGCTCTCATGCTGTCCGGATGGTCTGATCATTCCATCCCGACACCATGCTGTTGTTTTTTCTCCCCCTTTGAAGTATGCACATTATCACAAACTCCATAGGGAGCCCTCAGTGCGGAGGTGCAATTCCTCAATTCCTCATTTAAGCGCATGGGAAACAAACGGCAGGAAAAAAAAACCCTGACTCACCCACGGTTGCGTCCAATGTTCCCTCTAAGCTGTGGAGTCAAAGTCAAAGTCAAATTTATTATAACAGTCATAGACCAGATAAAAAAGTTTTACACTTTAGACAGTTAAGATACAAGTCTAGTTCGAATGTATTGCTAAAATATAGGGAAGTGGGTGTATCAGTTACTTTATCACTATAAACTTTGAGCTTAACATTTAGTATGAATTACATTAATGTATATATGCTTTTATGAGCAATAAAACATTTCCAATATAAACACATACGAATTAGATGATACAAAAACCTAAAAGCATCAATAAATACGTTTAAAAAAAAAACTATTGGCATTAAAGTTGTGGGTGAGCGGTGTTTGCCACTGCATAAATTAGTTTGCTCTGGAGTTGTCCTTCCTGAGCGAAGACAAAAATGTGTGAGCTGGAGGCTAAGCTCACACTAACTCAGCTTAGAGGGAACACTGGTTGCATCTGATCACAGAGTGACGGGCTGTGCCCGCAGCTACAAAGGGAAGTGTGATCTTGCAACCGCATGTCAAATTCCTCCAGAGGGAATAGCCTCGCTTCCCCTCCACTTCAACTGGCATGTGTGACCACAGCCTGTGCAAAGATGCTCACATCCTAGAGGTGCCAGCCTCCAGGTTGAGCCTGGAGGTCTGCCAGGATTGCCGCCAATCTCCAAAATACAACAATCAATTCCCCCTGGAGGAATTGGGAGGGGGGACTCTGTGGTATCACATCCCCATGGAGACCCCTCTCCTCCCCAGACTCTACCCTTGCCAAGCTCCACTCCTGAATCTCCAGGAATTTCCCACCCTAGAGCCGGCAACCCAATCTCACCCACCGTTCTTTCCTGCATCTCAGCTGCCTCTGTTTCTCTCCACTTCTTTCTTTTCAAAACTCGCTTTGGGGTTACGTGAGCGCGTCTCGCTTGCCTCCCTCTCTCCCTCCCGCCATCCTCATCACGTCTGATCACACACCAATGATAGCACCTTTGGAGATCTCATCTGACTTTCATTTTTCTCCCCTTGTTTTATCTCCCCTGGTTTCTGGTTTTATTCCCCCCCCCCCATCTTCCCCTGCCGTTTTCTCTTTTTGCTACCTGCCTGTAGTTCTTTTGAGACTGCTGCACCCCAGCCTGTATGAATAAAATTAATTACAAGCCAGGGTTGGGGGGTGAGAAAGGAGGAGTTTTCTCCTGCTGATGCCCCTGTGCGAAAGAAACGGTCTGCACAAGTTGCAAGCTGGCCTTCATCTGCTCAAATGCTCCCTGGATCTGCCTCTTAGTCTGCTCAGTCCCGGGAACTTGGAGTAGAATCACAATTAAAAAAAAGAATCACATATAAGAAATACACAAATCAAATGCATGCAGCCAGGCTCACAGCTTAGACCGGGCAATCAAACCCCAGCCCAAATCAGAGCGCTTCACAATCTTTACAGAAAGAAGGACAGGCTGGGGATTGGGGAGAGTACCTGGAAAAGATATGTTGCGGGGGGGGGTAATGTTTGAAATCTTTTAAGTTGAGACTTACTACTTAGTCAACCAGTGTCCCTTCAGTGTCTGCCCATGAACCCGGCAGATCTTGCTATCAGTTCTTGTGATCGCTTCATGAACAGACACGCACAGCTGTCTGCCCCCCCTCCTTCAAGGCAATGTATGCAATGTCGGTCATTTCGAACAGGCATTAGACCGAGAAGGCTCAAAGAAGGGGCAAAATGCAAGAGATTCTATACTTGACAAGTATTCTTCCCCCCATCAAGTCACAGTTGACTTTTGGCGACCCCATGGGGTTTTCAAGGCAAGAGACTTCAGAGGTGGTTTGCCATTGCCTGCCTCCACATCATGACCCTGGTCTTCCTTGGTGGTCTCCCATCCAAATATTGACCAGGGCTGACCCTGCTTAGCTCCCAAAATCTGATGAGCTGGGGCTAGCCTGGGCCAGCCAGGTCAGGGCAATAGATCTGGTCGTGGGTAGCTCAAACTGCAAACTGCAGCTTAGTTGCCACATATGACCAAGGCACAACCTGATCCTGTAGACCAAGCGGCCACTGCACAGGAGTGAAACTGCTTGTCACAGTCCCCAAGAGAAATTTCAACAGAAAACATTAACAGGACCTGATCATGAAAGCAGGGGAGTTCTAGCAAGATAAGTTTGCCTGGCAATTGTCTTCGTGGTGGATTTTTCAGCATCTCTGATTGCAAGAGAAGGAGGAGGAGGAGGAGGAGGAGGAGGAGATGGCTTCTTAAATATCGGAGTTTCAATCAGAGCTGATCAGGTAAGCACACATCCTGGCAACAGCTAGAAATCTCTGCATTCCAAGTAGCAAGAGCTGCCTCTCCCCTTCCAAGCCCGTGCGCCCACTAACATCTACCCAAGAGGTGCTGTTGCCGGTGCCCTATTACATTTTTACCCCCTGTGCTTTGTTTCTCCCTGTTTTCCCTTCACAACCACCTTGTGAGGTAGGATAAGCTGACAATTACTTTCCCAAAGCCACCTAGGGAGTCTCCTGGCTAAGCAGGGATCTGAACTCAGATCTCCCCCATACCATCCTGCCGCCCCCCAGCCCTCCATACACTAAATGTGCCAGACTGTATGCCGTTTCTGTTCTGGTGTCAGTCCTCTGGAATGGGCTATCGGAGGAAGTCTGGAGGGTATCCTTAGAAGCTGCTTTCTCTAAAATTGTCTTTGGCTGTGGTCACACGGCAAGCTGACCGCGATTTGTTCCCGCTGTAGATTTGATCAGGGATATTTTTAAGCGGGTTCAGATTATCACACATACCTTGCCCAACCGCTTGCTTTGCGCGACAATGCTCCAGGCACTGTCCAGACAGCCACGCCACCCAATTTTTAAAAAAATCTTTGTGTTATGTTCATGTGCACATTTACGCATGTGCACAATGGTGAAAGTTGCAAAAAAAAAAAAAAACCTACTGGAAGAAGGACGTTCAGATGACCTAATTGCAATCATTGCGAGAGATGGCTGCCCAGATAGAGCAATTCCCTGGAAAGTAGTTGATTTTCCCGGTGTCAGAAAACTCGCTAGGGAACCGGGAGGGTTGCGCAAGTGACCCCACTTTGGTGCAGAAGACAGATGTGGGTGTCTGATCAGCAATTTTAAATGCGAGAGGGAACAGCAGTGAAACCCGGTCAAAATGACTGTGTGACCACAGCCTTTATCAACAGAGCCTGTAGATGATGGTATTCGCCTTCTGGGAACAGAGCTTTTAAGACAGCTGATGAAGTCTTTTGGTGCTTTATTATTTCTAACACTTTAAATTGTTAGTGTCTGCTACTGAGTATTGTGACACCTCCTTGAGGGACGAATTCAGCAGGATATAAATGTTAAAATCAATAATGGACCTCCCATTTTAGAAACGCATGCAGGGAGAGCGTCAGGTGACCCTGACAAGTGGTTGGGTGAATCTTAGGGTTGCCAACTCTGGAAAATTCCTGGAGATTTTGAAGGTGGAGCTTGGGGAAGGCAGGTTTTGGGGCGAGGAGGAACCCCAGTGGGGTAGAATTCGATAGAGTCCACTCTCCAAAGCAGCCATTTTCTCCAGGGGAATTGATCTCTGTAATCCAGAGACCAGTCGTAATTCTGGGAGATCCCCAGGCCCCACCTGGAGGCTGGTAACTTTAATCCCCGGCAGTGGCCAGCTGTGGGTCTACACAATGAACTGAAGCCCATTCCATGGAGTTGCTAAATCAGAATTGTGGTGCCCTGGGCAAATCAGAGGTGGACAAACCTGAAAGGGTCAGGATTGGGCCTGGAAGGATCTCATGGGCCAGGGGTCACAGCACGTGCAGAGCTGGCATCCAGCCTACAGGAGATCTTCATCCAGAACTCGAAGTGCTCAACAGTTTGTCTGAAGCATCAGCCTTCTGGTGCACAGCATCAACTGAACAATTATTAAACATCTCATGAGCCATTCAGAGGGCCAGAGAGTGCCACATCTGGGTCTGTCTCTGGAAACTAGAAGAGCCAGCATCCTACACCCTCAAAAGCAGATTCCCTAAATGAATGCCCATTCCTTTCTTTGGCCCATTATGCATGCACATTTTACTGCAGATTTTCAGAGCAGTAAGCTCTTAATCTTGACTTCAGATTCTGTGCCCACCTTACAGACCATTTTTTCCCCCTCTGCTGTATTTATTTTGCAGCTACAGTTTTTAAAATGCACTTTTCTAAATCAGGGTGGAATGTCACTTGTGACATGTGGGGGTGGCATCCAAAGGTTTTGTTTTTGTTTTTAATTTACACAATTGCCCTATCACAGCTCCACAGTAGTGTCCAGCAAGCACCTTCCATTTAAATCCTCATGGTTCAGGTTTTGCACATGCATTTTAGTGTTAGCTCGTTGAATGGAAGGGAACCGAAATGAAGGCAGGCAAAGAGGGGAAACCCAATGTTGAAACTGGCCAGACTTTTTAAAAAACTGACAAGTACCTGCAAAGCCCCATTTTCCATATTGCCAAGCACTAGGGGATTTTCTGCTATGTTATCAGCCACTGTGAAAAATGGGAAAGAGTCACACAGTCTCATAATATGGGGGAACATGTTCAATGTACAGAATATATGGTAGAACCCACTGACACTGGCACTGCAAGTAGAGATCAGCAAGTAGTGATTGGCAGTGTGTGTGTGTGTGTGTGTGTGTGCGCAAAGTCAGCTGCAACTCTACCATGCTTTGCACAGGGCTGCAATTTGTATGGGGGAGGTGTCCTCTGGCAAAAGCTCTGGAGAGCTTTTTGAGGGTGCGGTCACATGCACCAGATAAAGCCCGGGGGAAGTGAGGCTATTTCCTCCGGAGGAAATAGACCCACAGTTGCACGATCACACCTCCCTTTTAAGCTGCAGGTGCAATCTGTCAGTGTGTGATCAGACGCAACTGTGGGTGAGTCATTGTTGTTTTTTGTACCATTTGTTTCCCATGCGCTTAAATGAGGAACAGATGAGCCGCACCTCTGCACTGAGGGCTCCCTATGGAGTTTGTGATGATGCACATCCTGCAAAGGGGAGAAAAAACAACAGCACAGTGTCAGGATGGCCTGATCAGACAATCCCGATGGCATGAGAGTACACTGGAGTGATCAGACAGGGGAAAGTCCATCCATGGCCTGTCACAACCCATTTACTACCAGATTTTCCCTGGTGTCTTTTAACTCCGCTTCTGCAGCAGAGCAGAACGGGTTGCCAACAGCTGCAGGGCACTTCCCAGATGTTGTTGTCTGATCGCGCCCTTTAAATCCACCCAGCATTTGTGCTTGTGTCTGGTCTAATTGTGTGTATGAGCACCGCCTTAGTCTCATGCCACTAAATTGAAAAGGGGGTATTTTCACCGATGCCCTAGTGCAGGTGCATAGTAATGCCAATTTCCTGCCCTTCCTTGCAAATGTGCGTGGTTTTCTCTTTGTGGTTCTCTAATTTGATCTTGGTCATTCTCTTGGTAGCTTTTTATAGCCTGTCCTGTGCAGATTGCATTCTGTCCTCCAAATGGATCAATCCCAAACGATTCTTGCATTCAGGGGTTGCAGAAGGTCCATGTGACTCAGCCACCATTTTAATGTGAGACTTCCAGAGACTGCCAAAATGGTTCTCCCACACATACTTTGTTCATGAAAACATTAACGGGAAATGTTTTCAAAGCTTTAGGCTTCTCATTCCAGTGTCTCTTTCTCTCTTTACATCTCATGTCAATTTCATTCTACACTAACGATTCCTCCCCCTTTATTTTGTTTACATGCAGCACTGGAATCCTTTTTTTTTTTTTGCACTTGGGAGGCCGTTGTTTGCCTCCGATCCCCCTTTCAAGTCAATACCAGCAGGGAACTAAACCTCAGGCAGCTCCTTTTAAAATCCCCCCCTGTTGTTTTAATTTTTAAAAATTCAGTGATCAGAGACTAGCGATAGTCTCATATTGCTAGACTCACACCGCTTGTAAAAAAAAATTAAAATTAAAAAACAAGAGGGAAATGGAGCTTGTACACTGATGAAGGGGGGAGGATGTCAGCAGGTGCAGGGTGGGTGGAACAACCTCAATGTTGGCTGGGAGTGAAGTTCGAGGGGCAACAGAAGGGGGGGGAATCCAAGGGAATCTGTATGCTTATGAATTACCTTAGTATTATGCATTGGGATTGAATCATTCCAGGTATGGCACACCAGAGACTGGCTGAGTTTGGAGCATAAGAACAATAGCCTACCAGGGCTCTGGAAGTAACCAGTCAAGCAGTAATTTTATGTAAATAGCCTGTCATTGGGAATGGGGTGTGTTTGGGTGTGGCAACTGCATGCTATTTAGAAGAGCTGAGACTCTGGGGTCTTGTCTTGTTCTTGCTGAAATCACTAATAAAGTAGAGCTGATCACTAGACTTGAGGTCTGCTCATCCATGGAACCCCCACTATTTAACACTTTGGCTTGGAAGCAGAACAAGGGGGAAATCGGCACAAAAGGACTCTCAGAAAACTAGGGGAAACAGAAACCAGAAAGTGAACTGAGAACTGAAGGGAGGAAAAATCAGTGCAGAACAACAAAGACAACTCGACAGACACGCCCAGTGAAAGCAAGGGAAAACACCCATGCATAATAAGCCCTTGCTGGACTAGTTAAATATTGGCTAGCAGGCAAGGCTATGCATTCCTGAGGCCACAGTAGGGTTCCCAAGTACTTACCACGATCCTGCGGGGGAAACATGCTCCCTGGCCGAACCATTCCTCCCTGTAATGCACCATGCCGTCGCCAGGAAGTGATGCCGGGCAACACTCTGGCAATGGGGCTGAAAACTTGATGGTACCATCGAGTTTCCAGCCTCATTGCCAGAGGGTCACCCAGCATCACTTCCTGGCGATGGCATTGTGCGGCGCATCTTTCCTTCCCCTGGGGATGGTCCTGCCAGGACGTATCCGTCCCCTGCCGGATTACAGTAAGTACTTGGGAAACCTGGGCCACAGAAACCCTACAAAGCACCTGAACTTTCAGTTCTAATGAACTTCCATTTTTAAATTAACTACTGTTAATTAATTAATTAATTTTAAAGTGAACTGCTGGTCACTGTTATTCAGACCCTCTTCAATGGATTCCTGGTGCCCCTTCTGTTTCGGCATGCAGAGCAAACGCAGACTCCAGCAATCTAAAACAAACGGGTGGAAGAACAGTTTGGAATCTGGCATTCGAAAGGGGACTGTTCAGAGAGGAAGCCCAGAAAGAAAGCCCTTGCAGCTATCGGGAGGATAATTTGTTCTCCAATTGTCAAAATTTGCTGGGGACGTTCTGAGGGGCCGTGACATTCCGCACTGAGGGGGTGTTGTTGTTTTATTTTCTGCAGCCCTCAGCTGAATTTCCTTAAATTAAAAATGCGTAAAGCCCCAGCCATGTTTTCTTTCAATTTTAGTGTTCAGAGAAGTAGAAAGGATTGATACATCAGGAATAGCAGACTGGAGAAAGAAGAATTTATGACCCCAGAAGTGCTGAGCCTCGGCAACAGAATGAGGCATTTAAGTCTTTCTATTAAAGTAACTCCTATTTTTAAAAAGTAATCGAAGCAAGGAGGGGTGTTTCTCCCCCCCCCCCTTTCTTTTCAATCGTGCAGACTTACCTTATTACATCTGAGTGATACCAACAGGCAGCACTTTGTCAGAGCTGGAGAGTCAGACACAGAACAATTGTTGTCTTTTAAAAGAGCAAAAGGTGGTCAAACAGAAGGGAAAGAACAGGACTTTCACGCCACTATCCCGCTTTTGTGTAAATTATATCACCCGGTTATCAGATAGCAACAATGCAAAGAGGCCCCAGACGCTTATCCCAAAAGCCAGAGCAGAGAGATCTATAAGGAATCAGTTTAGAATTATATATATATATTTAAGTTTATTGATGTTTTAATTAGAATCCCTAGGTACATGGGTACATAGATATCAAATCATTTTACAGAGTTTCTCAAACTAATATCAGAATAAATGCCAATATATTACTCAGGGCTTTTTATTTTTAGAAAAAGCCCAGCAGGAACTCATTAGCATAACAGGCCACACCCAACAGCAGAAACCCATTAGCATATTAGGCCACACCCCTGTGCTACCAGAAGTGTGGTCATCCAGCCACACCCACCCTTTGCTTCTTATTCTGTTTACCTTGTTTGTTGTCAAAACCCAGGGCTTTTTTGGAGTAGGAACTCCTCTGCATGTTAGGCCACACATCCCTCAGTGTAGCCAATCCTAATGAGTTTCTGATGTTGGGTGTGGCCTATTATGCTAATGAGTTCCTGCTGGGTGTGGCCAACTCAGAAGCCAGCCGCAACTCCATTCCTGTGCCGTTCCTGCCCAGAAATAGCTCTGATATTACTTAAATTGTAACAATAAATTAGTATTATTCCTTACTACAGTGTTATTGCCATCACTGTCACACCAAGCACTTCTTGCATACTATTCTATGTGTTCTTTATCTGGTTATATAAATTAGAAAGCCATTAGCAATTAAACCTATTTCTACCCTTTGTTTTACGAGACTATCAAACATGTTGCCTTTGGTGTATCACAGGCTGAGTTCAGACTGGCAGTTTGAAGAGGGAGGGAGTCGTGGCAAAAAAGCCCTGGAACAAACTGTTCTGAGTTTTCCCGGTCACACTGCGCCGACTGATGCGGGAGCGTACCGGGAGGAGGCATGAGGGAGCGTTCAGACTGCTGGCCCGAAGGCGCGGCTGTAAGGCACGGCTTTCTGTTTTGCTAATCTGGAGATATGCACTTATGCGCATGAGCACAGAATCAAAAACGCGGATTTTAGCATTCCCACTTTGTTGATGCGGGATATACATGGGATAGGCCCTTTTAGCAGGTATCTTTTTAACTCAAGAATGAAGCATTACAAGATGGGTTGAGTATGGTTGGGGAATGCCAGACAGATGTGCCTGTGTGAACGCCCCCTTTAATCCGCTTGTGAAACGTTGCTGAAACGTGCCTGTCTCGGGGCAAACTGCCAGTCCGAACTCAGCCACAGTCAGAGTCCACCTTTCTCTTATTTTGTGTTTAATTATGTGCATATTGACTTAAGATATATTGGATTATTGGGTTACGTATCAGATGCCATTGTGTATTCTATGGATGGTAGCTATTTCATTTGGAAATTGGAGCGCTATGGGTTACAGTCATCTTGTCTCATGTTTTCTGTAATCTTTTCCAAGATAAGTAAGTCCCAGACTTTTGCTGTCCAATTATCTATCATGGGAGCCGTCTGTGATTTCCATTTTGTCGCTATACCTGTTCTTGCTGCAACAATAAGGCTCAGTAGTAGTTCTCGTCGAATCTTTGGTATAGATAGGTCTTGCCGGCTATTAGAATTATATTGGTAGCCTAGATTGGCACCACAAACAAAATGTCTTCCTTGTACTTCAGGTTACCAAGTCTGGGTTAGAAAATCCCTGGAGATTTTGGAGGTGGGTTTGGGGAAGGAAAGGACCTCAGCGGCGTAAAGTCCCCTAGAATCCACCCTCTGAAACAGCCATTTTGTCCTGGTAGGGTTACCAGCCTCTCCCCCCCGGCCACTGGAGGGGAGGGGAGGGAGCAAGGCGCCAGCTCCAGGTTGGGAAACTTCTGGAGACTGGGGTTGGAGATTGGGAGGACAGCGACCTCAGTGGAGTGTGCAGAGGGTGGTATTTGGGTTGGGGAGGGACCTCAGCAGGGTGTAATGCCATAGCGCCCACCCTCCAAAACAGCTGTTTTCCCCAGGGGAACCGATCCTGGTTATCCAGAGACCAAGTGTAATAGCGGGACGTCTCCAGGTGCCACCTGGAAGTTGGCAGCCCTGAGCATCAATACCTCTTGAGTAGGGTTGCCAAACTCCAGGCAGATAGACCTCTCTTTGTTTGGTTATGAAACTCCAGGGAGAGCCTGGAAATCTCCCATAAATTACAACTGATCCCTGGAGGACACGGTTCAGTTCCCCTGGACAAAATGGCTGCTTTGGAGGGCAACTCTGTGGCATCATACCCCACTTGAGCGCCCTCTCTCCCCAAGACCTTGGCTTCCCCGGCATCCTCCCCCAAATCCCCAGGAATTTCTGAATCCAGGGTCATGGCCCCTAGTCTCAGTCCAGTCTGCCGCCAACATACAAACCGAGCTTCGGCGTGAACAGGAGAGGTGTTCAAGATCTGAAGTGTGTTTGTTATACCAAAGCTGCCGTGTGATTAAGGCTGGAGCCAGCAGGAAATGTGTTTTCCGTAGCCTAGACTAGCGTTGGCGTTCAAAGCAGAGCAGCTCTCTTCAAAAACAAACAAGCAAACACGTATTTCATCGGCCCTTTATGGATATTTCCCCCTGCGTGAAGGCAGAGACAGTCTGGGGCACTGAGCAAGAGAAAGCCCTGTCGGCTGGAGGAGAGTTTGTCAGAAAGAGAGGGAGGCCTCACTCTGAGGAAAGGTTAGCTCAACTCTCTTCACCGCTGATGAAACAGGAGGCGGAGGAGAGAGAGACCTCGGTTCATTTACATCCTGGCTGTCTCCTTTTCCTGACAAAACCGTTTCAGTCCATTTTCACTTCATTTGCCGGAGATACGGCGGGATGAGCAAGTTTGTCATAGCAATACAGGAGCCGCCATGTTCCATTTGAGAAACTGATCAGAGGCGGGGGCGGGGGAACGAGCGACTTCGAGGCCGTGGTCTTCTTTGGAACGTTCCGGAAGGTGCCCGTTGGCTTCAATCGCTCCCTGGCAGATAGCTTCCCGCCTTCTATTTATAACTCACTACTGTTCGTTCACTTTTCCTCTGGCACAGTTTCGTCACCCACCTGCAAGGTGCCACGGAGCATCCTCACGGGAGGCTCAGGCAGATCCGTCACGTTTCTTGTCCTTTCCAAAGGACTTTTCTTTCAGAGAACATCAGAGTCCTCTGAAGTCTGAATGGAAATGGCCAAGCTCCGAGGATATGCCTGCGCTGCGGACTCAAACTCGTTTTATCGTCATTCCTTCTCCCCAGGGAATTTTCTCGTTCGCTTAAACAGTTCTCAGGAAGCTATAACAGTCAAATGGATAGCATGCTGATAAGTCTGTAGCATAGATAGGCCCTACCGTGTGTAACCTGCAGCATGGTATGCTGTGTGGCTGATATGCCCTGCAACACTTTAAACCAGTTCAATTAGAGGCGGCAATGTATTGCGCCAAACTGCCGTTCTGAACACAACCTCTCTGGGACAGAGCTAACCTCCTGCGAGATTCTGTAGCTGGCCTGTGAAATGTATGAACACCCCCCTGAGCTGGCACAAGCCCCCCAAACTTGTGTTAGTAGGGATGCCAGCCTCCAGGTGGGACCTGGAGAACCCCCGGAATTACAGGCCATCTTCGAACTACAGATATCAGTCCCCCTGGAGAAAATGAATGTTTTGGAGGATGGACTCTACAGCATTGTACCCCACTGAAGTCTCTGTCTTCTGCAGGCTCCATCTCCAAGTCTCCAGAGTTTCCCAACCTGGATCTGGCCATCCTACCCCGCATCCCCCGTCAGTGGCCAGGGGGGATGGCATGAAGCCGCCCTCTTCCTTCCGATTTGTGCTACCGTGGCTGTTTACACAGACTCCCCAGCTTCTGCGGGAGAAGCAGGGCCCAGCGAGACAGGGCCGCAAAGAGACGGAAGCAGCAAGCCAAGTTTTAAACAAAACTAAAATTGCAGGAGGGCAAGAAAGCAAAATGCCAAAAAAAGAATTAGTTCCAGAAATTACAAGGGATACAAAGCCTCCATCTTTCTCTTTTTTGTTTTGTTTTTAACCATTTCCTTGTAATGGTTGGAGAGAGACTAATCGCTCTTGCAGGCGGCAAATGTTTATATTGCCGCATTATCGGGAAAGCCTGCGCTGGAAGCGGTGCCAAAGCATTTGGAGAAGGGAAATGAACCTCTAAATGAAAACGTCTCTCACTAGTAGCACGGAGGAATTAAAAAATGGGAGACTGCTGGAATGGGAGGCGGGGAGGGAGGCTCCGGTGCGGAGGAACCGGCTTCTCTGCGAGGACGTTCTGGACCGGCTCTTTGCCCCCCACCCCCCAACCCGGGGATAAAAATGGATGGAAAAAGAGGAACTGTCTGTTGGGCAGCCCCACCATGGAGAGTTACTCCTTCTCTGGAATGTGCTTTAATACGCTGCTGATTCTCTTTCTCTGTGTGCCTTCTGTCGCCACTGGCCTTGAGTGCTTGACTCCTTCGGCGCAAAGCCCCCGCTCACCCCTGAACCGTTAGACAGTTCCCCGTGCGATTGCTTATTGGCCCCTAGGTGTCCGGGGGTATTGTATGAACACGTTATAATCGCTATGGCCATTTTGTATGCTCTGTTCCTGACTCAAACATCCACGATGACTTCATCTCTCTGATCAATAAAGCTGAATCTATTTAAGAACTTGCTGTTCAAACTGAGTCCTTGGAGTACCTGGCACTGTACAGTGTGTGTGTGTGGGGGGGTAACTGAATGGGGAACTGTTGATGCTAGAGAATCTGGAAGCGGGGCAGGACGCAGCGTGAAGATTCCTGCCCAACGTTGAAAGGGATCCAGAGACGGAGTGGCGCTTGCTTTCTCCTGCCCCCTCAGGGCTTCAGCTTGGGTTGCCAACTCCAGCTTGGAGATTTGGGGAGGTGGAACCTGGGAGGGGCTTGGTTTGGGGAGCAGAGGAAGCTCAGCAGGGATGTGATGCCCTGGACTGAGTCTCCTCTCCCCACCCCCCCAGCTGACATTTTCTCCAGGGGAACTGATCTTTGCCATCTGGAGACAGGCTGTAACTCTGGAAGAACTCCAGGCCCAAGATGAAGGCTGGCGATCCTGGCTTCATCTTGGAGGGCACAAGCTCCTACCTTTCTTTGGTGGCCCTACAGGTGGGATGCCAGTCTCCAGGTAGGGCCTGGGGATCCCCCGGAATTACAGCTCCTCTTCGGACAACAGAGATCGGTTCCCCAGGAGCAAATGGATGCTTCAGAGGGTGGACTCCCCAGCACCGTATCCCACTGAGGTCCCTGTCATCTCCAGGCCCCGTCCCTAAATCTCCAGGAGTTTTCCAATGTGGATCTGGTCACCCTACCCCCCCCCCCATCCCCCACCAGTGGCCAGGGAGGACCTGGCAACCCGACCCAACAGAACGATGCTATGAAGGATGCAAAGCCCCTCCCCTCTTCCCAAATGCTCAGACTCACCTGGCCCCTGGCTTCGTCCTTCCCTCCACTATCCAACCCCACCCTTCAATGAAGACGATTCTCACATGGTCATTTTGATCAGGTTTCACCGCTGTTCCCTCTTCGCACTTAAGATTGCTGATCAGACGGCTGCATTTGTCTCCCACACCGAAGTGGGCTCACTTGCCCAATCCTCCCGGTTCCCTAGTGAGTTTTCCTACACCTGGGAAATCAAGTACTTTCCGGATATTTGTGCTTTTAATCTGCGATTTCGCCAATCTGGACAGCCATCTCTCACAATTATTGCAATTAGGTCATCTGAACGTCCTTCTCACGGTTGGTTTTTTTTACAATCAATCCCATTCATAATCTTATAAACCTCGATCATGTCACCCCTCAGCCGTCGTTTCCCAAGCTAAAGAGCCCCAAGCATTTTAACCTTTCTTCATAGGGAAGGTGTTCCAACCCTTTTATCATTCTAGTTGCCCTTCTCTGCACTTTTTCCAATGCTATAATATCCTTTTTGAGATGTGGTGACCAGAACTGTACACAGTATTCCAAATGAGTACACAGTATTCCAAATGAGTTGGTGATGTGAAGGACCACCACCTGAGAAGCTGGAGAGCTGCTGCCCGTTAAAGAAGACAATACGAACCTCCATGGGCCAAGGGTTGGATTCAATATAAGGCAGGTGTGTGCTCTCAACGGGTTTTAAATTGTTTTGCCAGCTTTGCCCGCTGGCTTTGCCCGCGCACATGAACTATACTCATTGGCTTCAGCTCATTTAGGGGGCCCTGCTGTTCCTGGGCATTCCTGACACAAGCTGCACACGTGTCTTTAGTTATGATTCACCAATAAACAGATTTTTCTACTGAAGCCCTGCGTTGTGTGACCTGACTAAGGAGCCTGACAACTTATCAATCAGTACGTTAAAAGAGAGAGAGTTTAGGATAACTCTTATGCCTTTAAATGGCTTAAATAGATTGTGAGATATTTTCCAGCTTTCAAAAAAAAATTAATTTAGAGCTTCTACATGACTGAGTGAGCACCCGTCTCTAGTTCCAGCTCCTGCCAACCTAGCAGTTCGAAAGCAAGAAATTGCAAGTAGATAAATAGGTACCACTTCAGGTGGGAAGGTAACAGCATTCTGTGCGCCTTAGTGTTTAGTCATGCCGGCCACATGACCACAGAAATGTCTTCGGACAGCGCTGGCTCTTCGGCTTTGAAACGGAGATGAGCACCGTAACCCTAGAGTCGGATTCGACTGGCTTTCAAGCAAGGGAACCTTTACCTTACTGCAGGCAGGCCCGGACAAAGAGAAGGTATGGAGCTTGAGATTGTACCAAAGGCTCATTGAATTAGACCAGAGCTCCACATGACCTATTTCCAGCAGTCAGGTGTCTTTCGGGAAACTCACAAACAAGACATGGTCTTCTTGTATTGAGCATCTGCTATCCAGAGAGATGTACCACCTTTGGACCTGAATTGTTCATCTAGCCACGACAACAGGCCTTCCGGGGCTGGTTTTGTATAGCTGCCAGTCCATAATTGCCAATAGCGCAGGTGCCGTCTGTGTTCCCCGGATCTATTACCTTAATTGCTCCCTTTCCCAAGCTTTACTTTTAAGGTGAGCATTAATTGATTCTGAACTATAATCACAATTACAGCACGTTAGTTTGATTAATGCGCCGTCTGATGAATTCCTAAGAAGGCGAAGCCATCTTCCCTCTCGGAAGGGCTGGGGGGGGAGATGAAATATGTTTTTGCTCCGCAGCTGAAGTGCTAATTTCACTGGAGAATACCGGTGCTAATGTACAGCAATTAATAATCTTGTTTGTTCATTTATGATTGCATGCTATTAGCAGAGGCAAAATGGTGGCGTGTGCGCATTCCTACTCGCTGGCTTCTGTCTTAGGCATCTCACTAAGAATGTCTTTCATCATTTGCCCATATCACGGTCGAGATAACTGAGGAACAGTAAAGCGGACCTTGCAATGAGCCACTTTTAAACCCACTTCCTCAGATGCCTCGACTGTAATAGCGACAGAACATTTGATTTTGAGGGGCGACTATTTAATGTCCATCTCTGTCATTTCTGCTATGCTAGTACGCTTCCTACTGTTACGAGCAGCAAATTTCAGGTCTCGTGATTTGCGGAAGCAAAGCAAAAAGGCTGCCTTTCGTTTCTACTTTTTAAAAAATTAATTGGAGCAGGGGGGCCCCAACCTTTTTGAGCCTGTGGGCAGCTTTGTAATTCTGAGACAGCACAGTGGGCATAGCCACAAAATGGCTGCCACGGCAGGCAAACCCAGCCATACCTTTAGTCACACAGTGAAGTTCCTTGTGATATGTTGGCAGGTGCTGCCAACTCTAAATTTTTAAAAAAATCACAGCCAATCAAATCTGCAGTGGCCGAGCAGAAGCCTTGCTAATGTGTTAACGGGAGATCATCTAAACCATCATGCTCAAGTGGGCTAGCTTTTGATGAAATACTCCACTATTAACATTAGGGACCCCTGAATTGGAGTGTGTTGTAGCCAATCCGCCAAGAGCTTACAGAGCTCTTCTTACAGGGGCTACTGTAAGCTCTTGGAGGATTGGCTACATCAGGGGTGTGTCGCCTAATATGCAAAGGAGTTTCTGCTACAAAAAGAGCCCTGTGTTGGACTATGTGCACAGTGCTATATTGTGACCATACATTTAAAGGAATATGGCATATGGGCATATATTCTTTAGGAGCGAGGATGGCTCTTTTGCATGCTATGCTGTTTGCTCTCTTGGCACAAGGTCATGTAAACAGGCAGTGCTGTACTGGGAGCAGGGAGTAACCACCAGACTTCCCCACCCTTGGGAGAAGGTCCTGTGTTCAAGCTGAGCAGCTTTCTCTTATTGGTCATAATTTTTGTGTGGAATATCTGTGGAATGAAGGCTACAATCCCCGAGAGCCTGTGAAGAAATGCACTCTGTTCTGGATTATATTACTAAGAATCCAGGGAGAGGGGCTACAAAAAAAAACCCATTTCATTTTAAGAATTTTCTCTTCTGGTCTAAGGACCAGAAACAGGAGAGCAGTGAATTATTCTTCTCAAGCACCCCCCACTCCATTGACAGCGCTCTCAAGCACCCAGTACTTAAGGTTTGGCTATGTAAATGCTTCTAGCTAGCAGAGAATAAGCAAAAGGCCATCTCATATCATGATAGGGAATGGGGGGGTACCAGATAGGATCTCTTCCTGGGAAGAACAGGGAGAGAACTAATGACTCACAGGGGAATGGGCAGACAAAGGAGATAAATGTCCTTGGCACAGAGGGAACAGGGTCCATTTTTAAGGTCTATTTGGGGTGAAGAAAGAGGTCTCATACTTGAGCTCCATCCTGATGAATACCATTGCCATGTGGAGATAATAAAAGGCCAGCAACCTGGACAAAAACTTCAAGGTTATGGAAAGCTTTTAGAACACCATAACTTCTAAGCTTAAACAGCCTACCTTAGAATAAGACCAACTAGGACATGTACAGAATTGAGGGACAGATGACTGTGTGTTTGCACCTTTTTTTGTATTCCTTGTTCAATCCACTGGTGTGAATTTATATTTTCCATAAATCCTTTTCTGTTTCAAATGTGGGTAGTTGCTGTCCATACTACATTTACTGCCACCTTTTAAATATGCTATTTAAAATGGGCACCAGGGAAACAGAGGCAGTTGTGTGTTAGAATGCTATTTCTCCAGGCATGCACAAGTGCAGTAAGCCATCCCCGTGGTAACCAGCAACTGGGTATCAGAAGACGCGCACAAGGCGGAGCTTTTAAATGGCAATGCGAAAGGGAAGCTAGGATAACTGGCCATCTTGGCAGGAATTTCCAAAATTGAACAGCTGGTGGCAGCACACTGAGGGAGACATGTGAGAAAATCTGTCCAGGAGTCAGGTGGACCCTGGATGACCTCTGAGTGTCTAGATAGCTTGAGGGCCAAAACTTGAAGCATCGTCTGTTTGAAAGACAGAGGGGGCTGCAGTGGCAGGCAGGAGGGTATGTTTGAAACATCCCTGGGATTTTGCCAGCTATCTTTGGATTTAATGAGAAAAAATCACGGTAGCAGCCAGGCTGTCACCATGCTTACAAAATGCAAGCTGTATCTCACCTGTCTGCATCCTATAAGAGAACCGTTTCTTTCTTAATGGGGAGTGATTCTAGCTATCTTGCAAAGAGCTTTCTGCCACAGATAAAGCAGCACATGTCTTATGCAAATCCCCTTCCCCCCCCGAAAATGTCTCAATGAAGACATGAAGCTGCCTTCCACTGAGTCAGACCATCAGTCCATCCAAGTCAGGATTGTCTCACCAGACTAGCAGCTGCTCTCCAGGGTCTCGAGTGGAGAGGTCTTTTGCATTAGACCACACCACCTGATCCTTTTAACTGGAGATGCCAGGAATTGAACCCGGAGTTTTCTGCATGCCAAGCAGATGCCATATCCCTGAGCTACAGCCTCTCTTCTAATGGACTGTGTCCACTATTCTTGCACAGCATGGAGATTCAGCCAATATGTCGGGACCATCCCTAGATGGGTTGATCCTGGACTGAGGAGACTTGTAGCATCCCCCTCATGGCCATTTTTTTTTTCTGTTGTGATTTTTAGTGAGATGTAAGGGGAGAATCGGGAACACCCCGAAAAGAAGGAGAGAGATGCATGTTCCGAGATCCAGGAAACAGCTCTCCTGTTGCAGCGCTGGGGTCTGAGGGAGTACAGGGTCCCCGCCCAACAAGGTGGAAGGTTACAGGCACAATGCAGGCAAATCCAGGTTTTGTACTTTTTTACTGCAGTGGCTTGCTTTCTGCAAGAAGCAGGGAGCCGTTCAGGTTAGTTGTCTGGAAGCCAAGAATCCAATTACAGGCAGGAGCCGGTGAACGTCTCAAACCCCCATCTCCTGAAGTGTGCAGATTTCTTTCTTCCCAAGCAAACATCAAACCCCATGGAAACGAAACAGGGAGCTCTGCGCCGGTTGCTCTGCGCCGAGCATGCTCTTAATTACGGGGGGGGAGGTAAATTTAGAACAGCCCCACCCCATCTGGCCCAGGCCTGTGGAAGAGATGGCTCCCACCCTGGAACCCAATCCCCCCCTCTCTGCCTTCCTTTTTCCCCTTATCACAGGAAAGCGGCCCCCACCCACTGTGGGCCCTGTCTGATGATGACTTAAATCTCCCAGCCACCCAGATCTGCAGATAAAGCAAAACCAGATTAAGCGTGTTGGGTGTCTGCAAAGGAGGAAAGCAAAGAAGAAGATTACGCGCCACCTTTGATGGGAGCAAGCGAGATAAAGCACTGTATTAAGCCGTCACTTTCTGGAGAAAGCCCAGGCCGGGCAGGCAGGCGTGGGAAACCTTTGACCGCCGGGAGAAGGGAGGCAACGTGCCTGATCCCATCTCCGCTGCTGGGTGGCTGCTCTCTTTGCAGACCGACGGCTAATAAGCAGCTTCCTTCTCCCGTGGATGCTGATATAAGCTTATAATGATGGGATTGGGGGCGGGGGGGAGAAAGGAGCTAAAGATCTGCTCCAGTGCCAGGCTGCCAAGTGCCTCAACCCCAGTCCCCAAACTATCTTTTACAGCAGTTGAGTCTTTCCAGGGCTGTTTTCCGGCAGGAACACACAGGAACGGAGTTCCGGCTGGCTTCCCAGTTGGCCATGCCTACAGCCTCCCCCCGCCCCCATGGGTTCCCCCGGTGCCCCAATCCAGAAACTGCCTTCCTTCCCTCGGGTTCCCCAGGCACCCTGCAAGCCAGGGGGCACCTGGGAAAGCCGACCCGCAGGGAGCTGCGCTGTCAGGGGTGTGGCCTAACATGCTAATGAGCTTCTGCTGTTGGGTGTGGCCTGTTATGCTAATGAGTTCCTGCTGGGTTTTTTTCTACAAAAATAAGTCCTGAGTCTTTCTACCTCCCAGTTCCTCTGTCTACATTGCTTTGTCTGCTGTGGGACCCTCCCCTCCACACATTCCTGGGACACAGTTCTCGATTTGTGTGGCAGTGGTTCAACACTGCTGGCCAACCAAGCTTCCCCAGACATGGCACAGTAGGTTTGCCAACTATGGGATGGAAAATTCCCGGAGATATGGGGGTGGATCCTGGGGACAGTAGTGTTTGGGGAGGGGAGGCAACTTGTGGGGGTATAATGCCCCAGGATCCAATCTCAAAAGCAGCCATGTTCTCCAGGGCAACCGATTTCTGTTGCCCGGAGACCAATTGAAATTCTGGGAGGTTGCCGGGTACCACCTGGAGCAATTCTCCCTCTAAGCTGTAGACTCTTGCAAGCAAAAATTCTCCTTTGTGAGCTCCTGGCATTAAAGTTGTGAGCAAGCAATTTGGCTACTGCATAAATTAGTCTGCTCTGGAGCCATCCCTTCCTGAGCTGAGACAAAAATGTGTGAGCCGGAGGCTAAAAACCTGTGAGCTAGCTCACACTAATTTGGCTTAGGGGGAACACTGGCTGCAATGCTCCCTCGAAGCTGTGGAGTCTTGTGAGGAAAAATTCTCCTTTGTGAGCGACTGGCATTAAAGTTGTGAGTGAGCCATTTGGCTACTGCATAAATTTAGTTTGCTCTGGAGCCCTCCCTTCCTGAGCTAAGACAAAAATGTGTGAGCCGGAGGCTAAAAAACTGTGAGCTAGCTCACACTAACTCGGCTTAGAGGGAACACTGACCTGGAGGTTGGCAACCCTTATTGTGTAGATGCCCAATCCTGCTCCTGTGGTCACTCTGGTTGCTGTCACTTTGGGGAGATACTTTTTTGGCACCAGAAGCATGCCCGTTCTGTTCATGTTGGCAATTGGCAGCCCTTGGGTCAAATCAGGCCTCTTTAAGGGCACCACCAGTTTGGTGTAGAGAGCCAGTTTGGTGTAGTGGTTAAATGTGCGGACTCTAATCTGGGACAACCGGGTTTGATTCCCCACTGGTCCACTTAGAGCTGCTGGTGTGACCTTGGGTCAGTCACAAGTTCTTTCAGAGCTGTTCTCTCAAGGGCAGTTCTCAAGAGAGCTCTCTCAGCCCTGCCTACCTCACAGGGTGTCTGTCGTGGGGAGGGGAAGGGAAAGGAGATTGTAAGCTGCTCTGAGACTCTGAGTGAAGGGTGGGGTATAAATCCAATCTTGTTCTCTATTTGAGAACCCAATGGCCCAAGTAGGGAGGTGGAAGAAACATTGAAGGAGACGAGTTTGCTCTGATCTCAGAAGGGGGACCTTATCTTGAGTTATTGGGAGAGAAGGATGGGGGTGGGAAGGATATAGGGAAAAGCTGCGATATTTTTAAATGCTGCTGGCTCAGAAGGTCCCTGGAATGAACCTGAATTTGTCGGAGGAAGGCAGCCATCTGTCTGGCTCCTGAGTCGATGCCCTTTTGTGGGCCCGCCGTGGCATCCCTGTAATGACAACCGATGAGCCAATCCAGGAATGGGGGGGGGTTGGGGAAGCTCAACCGCTTGGAGCCGTGGGAGGAATCGCTGTAGCAGGCGCGATAATAATGTCTCCATCTTTCCGTTGCCGTGCGCTTGAACCACGGGCCTTTGTTCCTGCTGGAGCAAACACTTTGACGGGGATGAGAATGACAACCCCGGCCGTCACGCAGTACATGCCGGCTACGAGATACCAGGAGGAGAGATAGAATTGTTCCAGCTCCCTCTTTTCCCGCGAGGAAAACTTGGATCCGTCCCTCACCAGATGTCTAGCGTGTTTGTCAGGCGATGAATGCACGACACAAAAGGAGAAGTAAAAACCCAACCCAGAAAATGGAACCGGATCTGTAAAAGGCTGAGGTTACAAGAATACATAAAAAGGGACTGAACAAAATATTTCTTTAATATCCCAGGGCACATAAAATAGTTCACTGAAAACAATATAAGCCTTTAGGCCATACGGGTCAGACACTGCGCAGGACACATGGCATACAATGCAGTGCTTAGTAGTCCTGTTTGGAACCGAATAAAATTGGACCAGACCAATGCCCCCTCTAAGCTGTGGAGTCTTGTGGGCAGAAATTCTACTTTGTGAGCTCCTGGCATTAAAGCGGTGAGTGAGCCATTTGGCTACTGCATCAATTAGTGTGCTCTGGAGCCATCCTCCCTGAGCTAAAACAAAAATCTGTGAGCTGGAGGCCAAAAATCTGTGAGCTAGCTCACACTAGCTCAGCTTAGAGGGAACGCTGGACCAGACACGTTTTTGGTCAGACAGGCCTTTTTCAGTGCTCCCAGTTTCATACCACATGCACACTATATGAAGGAATTAGGAATCTGTATCGCAGTTAAGCCATGTAAAGTATTGCAGGGTAATTCCAAAAGATATACTGTGGCATAGAAATACTCTGGGAGTATTACAGATGGCTCCTGATCTTTATAGTCACACCCAGGGCTATTTTGGGGCAGGAACGCACAGGAACGGAGTTCCGGCTGGCTCCTGAGTTGGCCACACCCAGCAGCAGAAACTCATTAGGATTGGCTATATTAGGGGTGTGTGGCCTAATATGCAAATAAGTTCCTGCTCCAAAAAAAGCCCTGGGGTTTTGACAACAAACAAGGTAAACAGAATAAGAAGCAAAAGGTGGGTGTGGCTGGATGACCACACTACTGGTAACATGGGGGTGTGGCCTAATATGCTAATGAGCTGTGCTATCATGGGGTGTGGCCTAATATGCTAATAGGTTTCTGCTGTTGGGTGTGGCCTAATATGCTAATGAGTACCTGCTGGGCTTTTTCTACAAAAATAGCCCTGGTCACACCAAAGGGAATGAGAGATGGCATACAGCAGTTCCTTCACTCACAGTGGGCATATGTGCACTGGACCAGTAAATTAAGGAACAATGCTGTCCTCCTTGTTCCCGGCGGCTATGGTTACCAACCTCCAGGTGGTGACTGAAGATCTCCTGGGATTACAACAGCCGTAATTAAGGTTGCTGGGGAAAAGATCAACAACCTCAGATATGCAGATGAGACCACTCTAATGGCAGAAAGTGAAGAGGACCTAAAGAGCCTCTTGCTCAGAGTGAAAGAGGAGAGCGCATAAGTTAGCTTGAAACTCAACATAAAAAAAACACTAAGATCCCCGGAAGCACTACTTCTAAATCTCAGAGAGGAAAACACTTTATCTACTATACAAAGGAAAAGAAACGGTTTATTACTATTTGCAGCCAAAACCACAATAGCATCCACATGGAAATCAAAAAACAATCTAAACATCAATTTCTGGTATAAAAAACTTTGGAACGTATACATAATGGAAAAAAATCTCAGACATTCTGAAACTAAACAAATCTAAAGGTGATCACAATGATATTACATGTATATGGCCTCCCATATTAGCATATCTAACCACCAAAGGAACAGTTCCTGATGTAATAACTACTCTTCACCTTATGTAGCAATCACAAAATGTATTACAGATCTACTGTACGAATTGCATGAAAATAGAAAGTATCACCCTATAGACTATTTAGATTAGACTCTAGGCTTTCATGACGTAATGTATGACTTGTGTGAAAATTGAATACTTCACCTTTAGACTAGACTTTATAGAGTATTATTTGTATGTATAAAATAATATATATATATACTAGCGGCCAGACCCGTTGCGGGGCTCAATGCAACGGGCCCTAGTCTGTGCGCGGGGACGGCCCCTCCTGTCCTCCCGTGAGGGGGGGAGGCGGCGTCAGCTGCACGGCTCTCCAGTGGTCGAGAGGCGTGAGAGGGAGGCGTTTTTGGGGTTGTGTGCAGCAGTAGTGACTACTGGCAGGCACGGGTGTTGAGCCCCGTCATGCCTACCTGCGTGGGGCAGGGGCGGCGTCGGAGGGTGGTGGTCACGCGTGTGGGCACGGAGGAAGCGGCGCACGGCTGTTTTCAGGCGCGCCCACAGCAGGGCGGGCCCTTCGGGCTGGAGGACGATTGTTTGTGGAGGGCGAAGTGAGTGGTCGCGGGTCCTGTTGAGACGCAGCTGGTGGTGGGTGGGCCTTGGCGGCTTGGAGGGCAAGTGCTGGGGTGCGTCGGAGGAAGCAGCCGCCACTCATCTTCAGGCGCGGCTGCCGGCAGACGGGTCCCGGTGCGCCGCGGCGTACAGCCGGGAGTATGGCCAGGGCAGCTGGAAGAGGGCCAGGTCCCAAGGCGGGCTGCCGCCAGAGCAGCCATCCCTTCCAGTGCTTTGGGTGAGGCTGGGAGCGTGAGGCCCCGCGGTGTGTGCGTGGGCGGGCCTGCAGCCACGCAGGCAGCCAAGGCAGCCAGTGGCGAGGGACCCCCTCTCTGACTGGCAGGTCCCTCGGCCAACTGATTTCGGCGCGCATTTTGGCCTTATAAGGTATGACCAAAATGTAATTATATATAAGGAAGGATATGCAGACTATATGTACACACCTATCCGGTATAATCTTGTTGTAATTGTCAAATGAATAAAACTAATTTGGGGGAAAAACCACAAAACTAAGATCATGGCATCCAGCCGCATCACTCCTTGGCAAACAGAAGGGGAAGTCATGGAAGCAGTGACAGACTTCACGTTCCTGGGATCCAAGATCAGTGCAGACGGTGACTGCAGCCATGAAATTAAAAGACGCCTGCTCCTTGGGAGGAAAATGATGGCAAACCTAGACAGCATAATAAAAAGTAGAGACATCACCCTGCCAACAAAAGTCCGCATGGTCAAAGAGATGGTATTCCCAGTAGTAATGTACGGCTGCGAGAATTGGACCCTAAGGAAGGCCGAGTGCCGAAGAATAGATTCTTTTGAATCATGGTGCTGGAGAAGACTCTTGAGAGTCCCCTGGACTGCAAGGAGATCGAATCCATCAATCCTCAAAGAAATCAACCCTGACTGTTCCCTGGAAGGCCGGATACTGAAGCTGAGATGGCTCAAATACTTTGGCCACCAAGTGAGAAGGGAGCACTCCCTGGAGAAGACCCTGGTGCTGGGAAAGACTGATGGAAGAAGAAGAAGGGTGACGGCAAAGGATGAGATGGTTAGAGAGTGTTAGCGATGCAACGAACATGAAATTAAGCAAACTCCGGAGCACGACAGAAGACAGGAGAGCCTGGCGTGATCTGGTCCATGGGGTCGTGAAGAGTCAGACTCGACTGTGCGACTGAACAACGACAAAAAGTATTTTGTTTATATTGTTAGCTGCTTTTGGCCCTAACCGGATAGCCCAGACTGGCCCGAACTTGTCCAGTCTTGGAAGCTAAGCAGGCTCGGCCCTGGTTAGTACCAGGAAGGGAGACCACCAAGGCAGGAGACCACCAAGGAATACCAGGCTTAGGATGCAGAAGCAGGCAATGGCAAACTACTTCTGAATGTATCTTGCCTTGAAAACCCCACCAGGGGTTGCTATAAGTCGGCTGCGACTTGCTGACAACAACCCCCAAGCCACCTTGAGCCCCGTCAATCAGGAAGGTGCTAATGAATGTTTTCGATAAAAATAAATAAACAAGGCGGCTGCATGGGATGGCAGATAGTGAGGGTTGCCAGATCCAGGGTGGGAAATGCCTTGAGATTTGGGGGGGTGGAGCCTGAAGAGTGTGGGGTTTGGGCAGGGTTAGGGTCTTCAATGGGGTACAGTGTGGTAGAGTAGCCATTTTGTCTCCTTGGGAACTGGTCTCTGCAGTCTGGAGATCAGTTGTAATAACGGGAGATCTCCAGCCACCGTGTGGAAGTTGCTGTCCAGCCGGCTACAAATTCAACAGCGGAATGTTGGATTGGTAGCAGGCTGTGCCACAGTGACTGTGGGGGCAGTTGTTCCTTTCTGATTGTTTCATCCCGGACGGGAGACCAGGAGGTTCGCATCAAGGTCACTCCTGAGGGAGAGTGTAAAAGCCCTTGCACTGTTGCATTCAGGGCTTTTCTGGTAGGAAAAGCCCAGCAGGAACTCATTAGCATAATAGGCCACATCCAACAGCAGGAACTCATTGCCATATTAGGCCACACCCTGACAGCACAGCTCATTAGCATGTTAGGCCACGACCCCATGTTGCCAGAAGTGTGGTCATCCAGCCACACCCACCTTTTGCTTCTTATTCTGTTTACCTTCTTTGTTGCCAAAACCCAGGGATTTTTTTGGAGCAGGAACTCCTTTGCATGTTAGGCCACACACCCCTAGTGTAGCCAATCCTAATGAGTTTCTGCTGTTGGGTGTGGCCTATTATGCTAATGAGTTCCCCTTGGGCGTGGCCAACTTGGGAGCCAGCCAAAACTCCCTTCCTGTGCGTTCCTGCCCCAAAATAGCCCTGATTGCATTCAATATAGAACTTTTGAGGTTTACAGCAACTGAGGAAGAGAACTTAAGAAACAAGTGAGTTGTACCACAACTGTGTTTTGCTGTTATGGGCAATTATTGCTGTTACTGGCTAGTACGAATCTTTGTTTCCACCTTGTTATTGTTATGGTTCCTTATTATGATTATTCTGTTAGTATGTCCTTCTTGGTCTATTGACAATTTGTATCAGTTCTGTACGAGACTATCATTACAATTGATTGCTATGTTATAATGGTCATGATACAGTTACCGGTGTTATTTATGGTTGTATATTTGCATATTTAGTGGGAGTCTTGGGCAGGCAGACCATTTTCGGAGTTTCCTCTCATTGATTCTAGCAGCTCTTTTGCTTCGTGGGCCTTTGTTGTTTGTGCAACCATGTGGAAGTTGGCAACTCTATATTAAAGGTAAAGGTTTCCTTTGCTTGAAAGCTAGTAAAATCTGACTCTAGGGGGCAGTGCTCATCTCTGTTTCCAAGCCAAAGAGCCAGCACTGTCCAAAGACATTTCCGTGGTCATGTGGCCGGCATGACTAAACACCGCAGCGCACAGTACACTGTAACCTTCCCATCGAAGCAGTGACTATTTGTCTACTTGCAATTTCTTGCTTTCAAATGCTAGGTTGGCAGGAGCTGGGACCAGAGACGGGAGTTCACTCCGTCACGCGGCACTCGGGTCTCAAACTACCGAACTACCAACCTTCCGGTCTGCAGCTCAGCATCTTAACCTCTGAGCCACCGTGGCCCCTCAGCCATGTATTAGGGTGACCATATTTTGAAAAGCAAAACAGAGGACGTATTTTCTGACTACTTCAAACAAGTGACCACTGTACAAATCTCATGTTAAATACCCCTCCTATTTAAGCTGTGATAACGGCTACTGACTAGGAGCATTCATAACCTTCCAACCTCAAAAGAGGACATTTTCGTCAGATATTTAAAAAGACCCCAAAAGAGGACAGACATCAAAAAAGAGGACATCTGATAACCCTACCCTATATAGTGCTCGGGGGGGGGGGGGCGCCACCAGGTCCGACAAAACCACAGTTCTCAAAAACTTATGACTGAGTGGGGAAGCAAATTATCCCACCTAAGCAAGAATCCCACCTGAAAGAGAATCCGCAGGCAAACGCCCAGACACCCTTGTGAAGCGAGACAAGTGAAATCCACGGAGGATTCCCACCCCAGACTGGAAAACATTTTCTAATGGAAGCAAAGATAGAAAGCGCCCCCCCCCTCCAGATTTGCCAGCCCATCAGGATGATAAATACAAACAGGACTACTCAACCTTTCATCCCCACTTTCTGTCCTAAGTAGAAATACATTATCTGGGTTTGTAAAAACATGAAAGTTGGATTAAGAGAGTGGCGTCGATGCCAGCTTTCTCCCGATGAAATGCTTCTATGTCGGGGCTGTAAAGACGTCGCTCGGCTTTATTTATTTGACTGTCTATCGGAGCTGGAGTGATGGACGGTTTGGGGGCCCCTGCTTCGCTTCTTCCTTCGGATGCAATTTTCTCCCTCTGCAAAAATCACTCTTCCCAAATCTATCCTTTCCCTCTGCTGATGCGACTTCTCTTAAAAGTCCATTAGAAGCTGCAAAGACAACAGTCGTTGTAGGATCGGTTTGTGCTCATCGTTTCCCCGGTGTAGTCTGTGAGTGCGTGTGTGTATCTCTGTGGGTGTCTGTGTTTGCCTTCACGGGCCAGTCAACTGGTGAAATAGAAAGGGGGCCTGCTGGAATAAGCCCATAGAGTTGCCAACCTCCAGATGGGGCCTGGAGATATCTCAAGATTATAGCTGATTTCCAGACAGAGATTTGCTACCCCGGAGAAAATGGTTGCTTTGGAGGGTGGACTCCAAGAAGAAGAAGAGGAGGAGGAGGAGGAGGAGGAGGAGGAAAAGAGATTGGATTTATACCCCACCTTTCACTTGGGATGAACTGCGGTGGCTCAAGTGGTTAAGGTGCTGACCTGCAGGCTGTGAAAGGTCAGTAGTTCAGCAGTTCGAGACCCGAGAGTGCTGCATGACGGAGTGAGCTCCTGTCTCTGGTTCCAGCTCCTGCCAACCTAGCAGTTCGAAAGCAAGAAATTGCAAGTAGATAAATAGGTACCACTTCGGTGGGAAGGTAACAGCGTTCCGTGCACCTTGGTGTTTAGTCATGCCGGCCACGTGACCACGGAAACGTCTTCGGACAGCGCTGGTTCTTCAACTTTGAAACGGAGATGAGCACCGCAACCCTAGAGTCGGATTCGACTGGCTTTCGAGCAAGGGAACCTTTACCTTTACCTTTCCCTTTCACTTGGGAGTCTCAGAGCAGCTGACAAACTCCCTTCCCTTCACCTCCCCATAGCAGACACCCTGTGGGGTAGGTGGCGCTGAAAGAGCTCTGACAGAAACTGCTCTTTTTCGAGAACAGCTCTTGTCAGAACTATGGCTTGCCCAAGGTCATCCAGCCAGGTGCAAATAGAGGAGTGGGGGAATCAAATCCGGTTCTCCCAGATTAGAGTCCGCGCACTTAAACACTACAAGAAACTGGCTCTCGACACCAAAAGGCCTTCCCTTCCCCAAGGCTCCACTCCTAACCTGGAGTTGGCAGCCCTTGGCACAAGCAATACTTAGTCCTGCGATGGATGAGTCCCAGGGTCGCTCATAGCAAGCAATGATCAGAAGCTCCCCTTGCTGCTCGCTTAGGACCTTTTTCCATGTTTAGAAGAAGAAGAGAAGAGATTGGATTTTATACCCCCGCCCTTCACTACCCGAGGGAGTCTCAGAGTGGCTTACAAACTCCTTTCTCTTCCCCTCCTCCTCCTCCTCCTCTTCTTCTTTTTCTTCTTCTTCTGTCTTTAGGAGGCGCCTAAAGATGGTTTTCTTTAGGAGGCCTAAATTGTGATTTTTTAAAAAAAAAATGTTTTCTGTATTTTTATTAACTTTGTTTGATGTATTCTATTTATGTTGTAAGCCACCGTAAGCTCCATATGGAAGAAAGGTGGCTAGTGAATGTTTTCAATAAATAAATGAATAAATAAATGAACAGCAGTCGACAGTTATAAAAATTATATTTAATTTTTAAAAATCACTGTAAGTTGCCTTGTGATCCTGTAATGGATGGAGTTTTCGTTTCATTTTTCCAGCAAGTTACAGCTGACGTACAATGACCCTGCGGGGTTTTCAAGCCAAGAGATATTCAGAGGAGGCTGGCCATTGCCTGCCTCTGCAAAGCAGCCGGGGACTTCTTTGGGGTCTCCCATCCAAGTACTAACCAGGGCCGACCCTGCTTAGCTTCCGAGATCTGATGAGAACGGGCCAGCCTGGGCCATCCAGGTCAGGGCAAGCAATCGCCTTCCTCTGCGTAGCAGCCCTGAACTTCTTTGGCAGTCTCCCATCCAAAGATACTAGACAGGGCTGATCCTGCTTAGCTTCTGAGATCTGATGAGATCGGGCTAACCTGGGCTACCCAGGTCAGGATCAATGCTCCTTCTGTGGAGTCTTGTGAGCAAAAATTCTACTTTGTGAGCTACCGGCATTAAAGTTGAGAGCGAGCGATTTGGCTACTGCATAAATTAGTTTGCTCTGGAGCCCTCCTTCCTGAACTAAGGCAAAAATTAGCTGCTGTAGGACCTGATGTTTCACCAGTAGCTATGGCTGGCGTCCTCAGAGGTATAACACCTTCTTCTCACCTTGACACAGAGAGTACTCCATCTTTCTGTGTTATACCTCTGAGGATGCCAGTTACAGCTACTGGCGAAACGTCCGGTCCTACAATGCCAAGACCACGGCCAGACAACTGGGAAAATCTACAGCAGCTAATGAACTCTGGCCGTGAAAGCCTTCGATGACATATTAAGGCAAAAATGTTTGAGCCAGAGGCTAAAAACCTGTGAGCTAGCTCACACTAACTCAGCTTAGAGGGAACACTGGTCGGGATGTATGGATGGAGTGAGAAGGGGGGAATATTTTGGAAAATAAGCAACAGTGCCTTCCTTCTGTTAACGAACCAGCATTTCCTCCTCTCGCGTATTCGGAATAAACGTGCGAGGATTCCAGTTCAAACTGTGTACTTTCCAGGCAGGCAACTAAGTCCCAGAATTGTCAGAATATAAGGACTGCAGTGTTCGACTGTTGCCCAGCGGCTCACACCCGGGAGTGCCTTCCCCCTCTCCAAGACCCTTGCGTCTTCATCAAAGGCAGTTTTTGTTTTCCAGAGCTCCCGTTTTTAAATGCCACATTAATTTCCATGTACAGCACGTATCTTTTTGGAACCCACCCATCCGTAGCAAGGAGCGTTGGTTTCTCCATGCTCCCAACTTTTATCTCACCGTAGATTATTCTGTTCTTTTCAATGTGCGGAGGGCAAATTGCAGTAATAATTGCTTACTGACTGATTGCTAGAAAGCTTCTTGTTTTTTTTTAAGGATGAGAAGGAAGCCAGGAGTAGAGATCCGGGCTAATTGAAGCTGTAAAATATGTACAACTCCTCAACAGACCGTTCGATACCTTTCCATGAGAAAACAGAAACCCCCACCCGTAATTGTGGTCCGTCTCCCAGCTGATACAATCTCGCCCCTTCTGTCTTCTCCAGCACTTTTTAAAAAATCCCTCTAAGTAACGTTATTAATTATTTTAAGATTTTTCAGCAGTCATTTGCTATAATGAAATTCCATTCCCTCAGGGATCTTCACATCATTTGACTTCCCTTTTTTGCATGTGTTTCTTTTGTGAGGTAAAACACGAAGGGGAGGCCTCACATCACCAGTTCCTTCCCCCTTTCCTTCTATTGCTTCTGAAGGTCAGGGGAGGCAACAACCCCGCACTGGAAACCAAAGAAAGAGGAAGGAGCAGGGCCGTAGCCAGGATTTTGTAATTCAGGAGGCCTTTAAATAAGTCAGGGGGCACTGACATCACAGAATAAAAATACAGTTTTAAAAACACACTTTTGCAGTCTTCACACTCTCCTTGCCTACATGGGGAAGCAAGCCAGGCTTGAGGAAGGGGCGGTGGTGGGGAGCCCTCCGGGTGGCTCAGAGAGCCAGGGGCCTGGGAGCTGGATGGAAGTTGGGGGGCCTGGGCAGGAAGTCAGGGGGCCAAGCCCCGAAATGCCCCACTGTAGCTACGGGCCTGGGGAGGAAGGAGAACCTGCAACACGGAAAGGTGTCAGCAGGGCTTTTTTTGTCAAAAAAGCCCAGCAGGGAACTCATTAGCATAATAGGCCACACCCAACAACAGAGACTCATTAGCATATTAGGCCACACCCCTTACAGCACAGCACTGCGGGGCGCCTGGGCAAGCCGGCCCTTGGGCAGGCTGGGGAAGGCACGGGGAGGCATTTAAATGCCTCCCCAGTCCTTCCAGGGCCCCCCTGGCCTGCCTGCCTTGGACTTGCCAGTGGGGTCACTCTCCAGGCCTTCCCTCTGTAGCCCCACACACAGAAGTTTGGGCTGCAGTGGCCGTGACCAACTCTGAAGCCAGCCGGAACTCCATTCCGGCGCATTCCTGCCCAAAAATACCCCTGGGTGTCAGAGTTCTCGCATCCTCCAGAGCAGAGCTGTCGAACTCATTTGTTACAAGGGCTGGATTTGACATAAATGTCACTTTGTCGGGCCAGTCCACGTGTGGCATAAGACGTGGCACTGAAGATATAAACTGTATAAAAGACAGCAGCTGGTAACCTCCTCTTCTCTAGACTGAAGATTCCCAAGTCCCATTTGCCATTGCCTGCCTGGGCTTCCTTCGTGGTTTCCCATCCCATTTCTCATCCAAGAACTAACCAGGGCCCACCCTGCTTAGGTTACGAGATCTGATGAGATCGGGCTCACCTGGACCATCCAGGTTAGGATTTACTGGCTACAATTTGGGGCTTGGATAGGGAAAAGCTGTGTTCAAATACCTCCACCCCCTCCCCGGTATCTTGGAGGAAACTTAACCAATTTTATTTAGTTAATTACCTGTATAAAACTCCAGCCTTATATATATATATATATATATATATATTTATTTAGAGCCAGTTTGGTGTAGTAGTTAAGTGCACGGACTCTAATCTGGGAGAACTGGGTTTGATTCCCCACTCCTCCACTTGCAGCTGCTGGATGACCTTGGGCAAGCCATAGTTCTGTCAGAGTTGTCCTTGAAAGGGCAGTTTCTGTCAGAGCTCTCTCAGCCCCACCAACCTCACAGGGTGCCTGTTGTGGGGAGGGGAAGGGAAAGGAGTTTGTAAGCCACTCTGAGACTCCAAAGTGAAAGGTGGGGTATAAATCCAATCTATCATTATCATTATCATTATCATTATCATTATCATTATCATTATTATTTTACTTATTTATATATCTCCCACCAAAAAAGGGACCCAAAGCAGTTTACAACAGTTTAAGAACATCTGAACAGCAGAAGTGCCTTGCTGGGTCAGACCAATAGTCCATCTAGTCCAGCATCCTGTCTCACACAGTGGCCAACCAGTCCTCTGGATGGCCAACAACAGGACACAGAGACCGAGGCCATCCCCCGATGTTGCCTCTGGGCTTCAGAGCTTTATCGCCTCTGAATGCGGAGTTTCCCCTCAGTTGTCATGTCTAGTAGCCATGACTTATCCTCCGTGAATCTATCTAATCCCCTTCTAAAGCTGTTTTTTCCTGTGGTCATCACTGCATCCTCTGGCTGCAAATTCCACATTTTAATCACTCTGTATAAAGCAGTGTTTCCTTAACTGTTAGGGTGTGCAAAAAAAAAAAAAAAGGCAGATTCAGAGTTGTCATATTTTAAAAAACTGAATCAGAAGCAAAGCTAATTCGACAGGCATATCTATTGGTTTCAACAAGAAACACATTTCCAGGTGCAGCTCCATAAATGAAATTCTCAGGGGTTGCATCTCCCATGAAAAAGATATTATTATTGTTGTTGTTGATAATGATGATGATGTTATTTATAGTCTGCCTTTCTTGCTGAAACTCAAGGCAGATCACACAGTGTAAGTTTACAGTTAACAGGATGGGACAACCAATGAACAGGACAACTGGGTTTGGACTACATAAATCTGAGAACAAGCAGAAATCTCAAAGGGAGCTGAAAGAAATCTTGTCTCCCCAAATTCAGACCAGTCACAATAATAATCCCCCTTAAATTTTTTTTAAAGATGGGATTTCAGCAAACCTGATAGATTGTTATAACATTAGAATACAACAGTATTCAGTGGCCAAAAGTCTTCTGGTTGCAGGGGAAATGGCCACTGTGGAAACCGGAGTAGGGGACATGGCACTGATGTGGAGCTTTTCCATATTCCCATTTTCTTCACTTCTAAGTTCCTGTTTCCTTGAGGGAGGTCCTATTCCCTGTGAGGTTTGCTCCCTCTAGTGGTCAGTTCAATATTACATTGGTTCATGTCCGGCATAAAAATCTGCCGTTTAAATCTGCAGGGAGATCTGCTGGACATAAACCATTGTAATATCGAATCGACCACTAGAAGGAGCAGAACTTGCATGAAACAGGAAAAAAACCTCCCAAGAAACAGGAACTTACAAGTGAGGAAAATGAGAATGCAGAAAAGCCTGTGTGTAGGACCAAGAAGATTTTCTCATGGGTGCCACTCAACTTTACTGCAATCTTTCCCAAAACATTGCCACATAGCAGTTTTGGGAGAAATCACATGAAAGCTGGGGCAAGCCCAAGAGGTGCAAGAAGCCACCGCGATGCTGCTTCCCATCAAGATCCAAGCCAGGGCAAATAACTTGTGTGTAAGTGATCATAGTATGACCCTTCTTCATCACTAAGGTTGTTACCATCCCCATATGGGTCCCGTCATGTGCAGAACCATAAACATGTTCCAGGACAAACACCTGTGACCGTTCAGTCTATTGTATACATGCTGCCAGTTATAGTACTGTACTCTCATGCAGAAAGAAGCGGCTGAGAAAAGGGTCAAAATAGACAATGAATAAGCTTTATCCCCCTATCAAGATGCAGAACTGAAATATGAAGCCGGCAAGTGAAAGCAAAATGAGACAGCACTGCGTTATGACAGTTGCATATAGTAGCCAAATAAACCTCTCTCTCTTTTTACTGTCAAGTCCCAGCTGACTTAACGGCAACCCAGTAGGGTTTCCAAGGCAAGAAACGTTCGGAGGTGGTTTACCATTGCCTGCCTCCGCATCATGACTAGCAGATACAAGGGAAGTCTTGTCTTCCAGCAGATGAAAACAATAGAAAACACCGTGTGTAAACATACAATATGTACAAATAATGTTTAATAAAAATATATATTGTGTGCAGCGTATTACATAAGTATAACCATATTATAGGTATTTACATTCATATATAAGCAATCCGATGTATAATCAAAGTAACAAGGAATATAAGGGGAACAGCCCAAATATTCTCCTTTCTAAATAGCTAGTTTCTGAGGGGTGTGTGGCCTAACATGTAAAGGAGTTCCTGCTACAAAAAAAGCCCTGGGTTCTGACAACAAACAAGGCAAACAGAATAAGAAGCAAAAGGTGGGTGTGGCTGGGCGACCACACTTCTGGCAACATGGGGTTGTGGCCTAATATACTAATAGGCTGTGCTTTTGGGGTGTGGCCTAATGTGCTAATGAGTTCCTGCTGTTGGGTGTGGCCTATTATGCTAATGAGTTCCCTGCTGGCCTTTTTCTACAAAAAATGCCCCGCTAAAGTCCATCCCATGCCCTTACTCCAGATGCCAAGTCACTCTACCCCTTCACTCTGTCCCTTCACTGCCTCTGCTGCCTAGGAAAATGAAACCAGACCATGCAGCACCGGCGTAACCTGTCAGGCTGGAAGAGTTCTGACCGCACCTGAATGTCAGAAATAATTTTGTTCAAATTCGTAGTGTTTCTCATACTTAGGAATGGGTGTCACACAGGGCATCTCTTGATCAGTACATTTCTGGCTGCACATCCCTATTTAACATCCATTTGAGAGCGCGAACAGGTCCTCCGGGATCACCTTCTAATTTCCTCCTGGACTGTGCCAAGCACGGGAAAAGGGGTTATTTGATTTCATTAATCTCCATTACTTAGACAGTCCTCCAGTTCCTCAATCACTCTCCCTTTTTGGCAGGGCTCTGAAGAACCCTTCCCTGCTACCCGGGAAGTTATTTATGGGGCGCATGAAAATGTTTTATTAACTCCATATTCAAATTAAGACGTGCACATCCTATTTCTGTGAGCTTGCTCTGGCTATAATTTCATCTTCCTGGCTCTTGAAATATAGACGTGTGTTTTACTGCTCCCTACTTCCCCATCCAGTACGAAGTTCCCCTTCTCCGGCTGCTTTCTCTTTTTTCTCTCCCCACCGCACCCTTGGGTCAGTCACAAGGGCGAGCCATTCAGGGAGGATGCCCCAACAGGAGAAAGCCAAACGATTTCTGGCTGTGTAAGGACATCAGTTGGAGATAACTGGGGACCACTGAGACTGAGGGCAAGTAAGGGCAGCGTGTTGCCCTGAGCTGCATGGTCCAGAATAGCCCAATCTCATCTCAGAGGTTGAACATCAGCACTTGGATGGAAGACCACCGAGGAAGTCCAGAGTTGCCATGCAGAGGCAGGCAACAGCAAACCAACTCTGTTCATCTGCCCTGACCTGTTCCACACCTTATTGGGCCTCCCCTCCAGTGACCCGGATCTGAGTAACCATCTGGAACCCCAACTTGGGGATGTAGAACTCATCGGCTGAGGCTCCGGTTAGGAGTATTGGATACTACCATTTGCATTTTGATTTTGATGTATTTTAGTCATACTTAACCTCTCTCCCTGATGTTTTGTGGTTGGTTCCGCCTTCTGTGGCAGCCATTAGTGTGATTTGCCCTACCTCCTGTGGCCACCATTTTGTGACTATGCCCATCGCCTTGTATCAGAACGCCAAAGGTGTCTGTAGGCTCAAAAAGGTTGGGGACTCCTGCTGTAGAAGGGTCTCTAGAACACCCCCCCCCGTGGGTCCTGTTAAGTACGAGACTTAACAAGTGATTTCAGCTTTATTGCAAAGTAATAACAGCTCAAAGTTAACCAGAATAGCAAACAACACAACAGTGGAGCACAGCTCTTTTTAAACAGTCCGGGCTAATATAGCCACACCTATTTTACAAATCATTCAATCCTAAAAGAAATCAACCCTGACTGTTCCCTGGAAGGCCAGATCCTGAAGTTGAAGCTCAAATACTTTGGCCACCAAATGAGAAGGGAGCACTCCCTGGAGAAGCCCCTGATGCTGGGAAAGATTGAAGGTCAAAGAAGAAGGGGACAGCAAAGGATGAGATGGTTAGGCAGTGTCATCGATGCAACGAACATGAAATTGAGCAAACTTCAGTAGACAGTGGAAGACAGGAGGGCCCGGCTTAATCTGGTCCATGGGGTCACGAAGAGTCGGACTCGACTGTGTGACTGAACAACAAAAAATTTACAATAAGTAACAAATCAGATTACAAAGATAACAGCCAATGAGGTTTGTTCCCTCCACAGCAGTACTCTTAGTCCTGATTGGAGCATAGTTCAAAGGCAAGCAATAAGAGTTTGGGGATTTCAATCTTTGCCTTGGGACAAGTTTAGTATGGTTCTGTAGCCCCAAAGGCATGGATCCCCAACACAGCACCCCCCAGAACCATCCCTGCCACCCCCACCCCCACGGTTTCCACTGTCCATTCTTCCTAGTGTTTTTGGCACGTGTCTGGTAGTTTCCATGGGTGATGAGAATCTTGGGAAATGTAGTTTCAACACTACCCAACATCCTTGAACACAGTGGCAAGGATGTGCCTCCTGGACCCCACCCTTCGTATGTGGTGAGGGTTCTAGTGCAGACAGTCAGAGGTCTCTCCTGAAATGGGTGGGGAGGAATAGATAAACTCCACTGTCTGAACTTCCATTCCCTATTTCAGATTTCACTGTCTCTCATACGGCCATCCAGGACAGTGAAAATTAAGTCTGGGTGGGGTAGCCAGGCTGGTCCCGGCTAGTCTGGTAGAACATTCCGGAAACGCAGCTAACCTGATCTAAATAACTTCAGGAATCTGGAACCCTTCTCAAAGCCATGTTCTTATTGTAGGGGAGGGAAACCAGTGGTGGAATCTGAGGGTTTACGCACTGAGGAGAAATTATATGCTCTTTTTATCCCCCAAAGTAAACTTGAGGGACAATGTTGGCTCTGAGCAGCTTGTGTATTTACATGACGGGAACAATCGTTTGCGGCTCTGGGATTTTTGTCTTTTCCCAGTGGAATGTGCCTGCTCTCAAGGCAATATTTTTTTCAAAGCATTCTTGAAGAGATAATTCAGGCAGATTTGAGACCAATATTATAGTTTGGGTACAGATAGTTATATGAAAATAAGCATCAGTCAAGGGGAGGGGGAACATTTTGTCTGCTGAAGAGCTGAAAGATCCTGTATCAACAAGTTTAGGATCATGCGGTCTCTGACGATGGTGGTGGAAACTAGTGCTGTTAAGTCTCAGCTGACTGATGGCTACTCTGTACAGTTTTCAAGGCAAGTGTCAGGTAACCCTGTCATGTCTATGGTATGTGGGAGGAGGCCTGCTGCCTCTTCCCTCTCCTCTGAAGTTTTCACACAGCCTCTTATCAGGTCCCTGACCTTGCTCCAGCTGCAGGAACCCCGCTGGGAATTATAACGGTTCCTGGAATGTTTTCTTTCTCAGCCCGCTTAGCTAGCTTAGCTTCCCCGCGTGCAAACTCTATCAATTGGCTTCTGCTGAAGGGAGGGGGGTTGTTTGAATGTAGTATAGCCTAGTAGGCATTGCTGTATCTAGTCATAACTGACACAGAGAACGTACACGTGTCTTTAGTACTGTTTTAACATTAAACGCTGTCTTCTGAAGAAGCCCTGCATTGTGTGACCAACTGACTGAAGAACCTGACAGCAAGAGATGTTCAGAAGTGGCTGACCCAGCTCAGCTTCCGAGAGCTGATAACCCAGGGCTAGCCTGGCCCATCCAGATCACGGACTTTATCGGTGGCAGAAAGTGCAGTCGAGTGGTAGCTGATGTATGGCGATCCTGTAGGGTTTTCAAGGTAAGAGACGTTCAGAGGTGGTTTTTCCATTGCCTGCATCTTCGTAGCTGCCTTGGACTTCATTGGTGGTCTCCCATCCAAGTACTAACCAGGGCCGACCCTGCTTAGCTTCTGAGAGCTGATGAGATATGGCTAACCTGGGCTATTCAGGTCAGGGTAACACCTGTGTGTGTCCTGGGTCTAATGCACCCTGCATCATTTGCTGGTCCTGCATGCAACAGGGAAGGACTGGTGCTCAGGACTTCCTTTGCACCTGTGACTTTTCTGTAGTCCATCCTTCCTTCCTTCCTTCCTTCCTTCCTTCCTTCCTTCCTTCCTTCCTTCCTTCCTCTCTCTCTCTCCCTCTCTCTCTCCCTCTCTCTGTCTTTTTAAGTAGACAGGAGCTCTTTGGCCTGTTTCCCCGAGCAGCAGCCTGTGCAAACCAAAATGCCAGAAGCGCTCCATTATCTCTGCCTCCCACAAACAATTTCTGGGCTGACCTTTTCTAAAGACGAGGACCTGAAACAGGCAAGTGCAAATGTGACTCATCAAATCCTTGCAGATTAATATTTGCTTGCCTTTGGTAGTTCCATGGAAATTCTGCACGGGGTGAGTGGGGGACCAGAAGAACTTTGAGCGATTTCCTGTCAGATAGAGACATCACGTGTCTCCAGAGAGAAGTCACGCCCCCGCCCCCCCCCATTGAGATCCACATGTTTTGTAAGTCTGGCTAGATGGATTTGATCTAGTGACAGGTAGCTGTCAGCCAGGAATCTCTGTAAGAGCTGGCTATAACTGGTTCAGGGCAGTCTTGCCACTGCTATCACAGTGACTCAGCACTGAAGCCTGATTGGCTAGTGTTTGTATAAATGTACAGTGAGTGATGTACAGTTTCTCCTCCTCATTTGTATGATTGCAGCAGAGCACTTTGACACTCTGTTTGATGGTGGCTGTGGTGTGTAAATAAATGTATATAGTTTGCACCTAGCTGAAGCCTCCAGTATTTATTTGGATACTCGTACTCTCTTCTGGCCCACTCCGTGCCTACCACTTCTGCTGTTCGAACCCGCGACACCCCCACCCTGCTTTAATACTGTAATTTGTTGATATTTGCATTTATTCTGTATTTGCATCGTTATAATTGCATACGCATCGAACAGGAAAATTAACTACCATTAGTTGATTGTGGTTGTTGTAGTAATATACAACAACCAAGATGGAAGTGTGGCCAACAATTCATAGATTTGCTGTTTATCTATTTAGAACATTTCTTTACTACCTCCTCGGGAGCCAGCCCAAGGCAAATGCAAAAATCAAATAACATGTAACTACGAGGTACCAGGAAGGTCACAGTCTCCATGTGCTGAATATTGCTGCTTACACTTTCTGCAGAGGCAGGAAATAAATCAATTCTTTTATTTTCCCCCAGTCGGTGTAAAAGCAGCTCCGGATGGCTTTTCTTTTCCCTCCTGTGAGAAAACAGCAGGGGAGGGGAAAGTTAAAAATTCCCCCTCACTCTCTCCCCTTTCAGGTCTGCCTGATAAAACAACCCCAGAGGCTGAATTTGCAAAAGGAAAAATATATACGTATTTTTTAAAAATCATGGAGAAACCGGAATTCAACCCCTCCATTTCTCCTCCAGTGGACTAAAGTATATGGGGTATTTAATGGTGATGTCTTTTAAGTTTCCTTAAAACATTGCCTATAGAAGGGCGATCCCACCCACGACAATCCTCCCTCTAACCTGTGAAGTCTTGTGAGCAAAAATTCTACTTTGTGAGCTACTGGCGTTCAAGTTGTGAGCGAGCGGTTTGACTGCTGCACGTCCCTCCTGAGCGAAGACAAAAATGTGTGAGCCGGAGGCTCAAAAACTGTGAGCTAGCTCACACTGACTCAGCTTAGAGGGAACTCTGCCCACAGCAGCAACAAAAACGAAGGCAACGAAAAGTCCTCATCAAATCTGGCTCTTTCTGGTGGCCTCAGCATGAAAGTCCCTCCCTTGGGGGTTTTGCCTTGGAAATTGTGCACCCAGCACAATCAAAAAGGGGGGAGAGAGAGAGAGAGAGAGAGAGAGAACGCAGCCTCTCTGATCTGTGCAGTGGACAGCAATTCCATCTTATCATTAATTGCACTATTGTCAAGAGGGCACACCCTTGGATAAACTATGGCAGGCCTAACTGATAAACATGACTCGGGCTGCGGTCACGCGGAAGGGAGAAAATGCGGGCAGGAAGCAAGGCTGTTTGCCCTGCCTGCAATGACATCCATTTGCGCGATCATACTTCCCGCCGTGCGCCCGCAGTTCCCAATAATAGTGAATCTTCGGCAGTAGCTTTTTGCCACGCTCCTGCGGCGCAGAATGACGCCCCGACGATGACTCCGGGACGCCAAACAGATGTGTCTGTCTGATCGTGTCCCTTTAATCCGCGAGGGAATAGCATGTCTGCTGCGGCTTCTGGTATGTATGATCGCACCCTCTCTGTCGCCCATAGATCCAGATGGGCAGTCGGGTTAGAACAGATAAAAGGAAGTCCTTCTTCACCCAAAGAGTGATGAACACGTGGAATTCACTGCCACAGGAGGTGGTGGCAGCTACAAGCATGGACGGCTTCAAGAGGGAATTAGATAAACATATGGAGCAGAAGTCCATCAGTGGCTATTAGCCACAGGGTATAGATGGGAATTCTCAGTCTGGGGCAGGTGATGCACTCTATTCTTGGTGCTGGAGGGGGCAGCAGTGGGAGGGCTTCTGGTGTCCTGGCCCCACTGCTGGACCTCCTGATGGCACCTGGTATATTTTGGCCACTGTGTGACGGAGTGTTGGACTAGATGGGGCCATTGGCCTGATTCAACATTGGCTTCTCTTATGTTCTTATGGGTCGCCGCGTTAGTCTGTCTGTAGCAGTAGAAAACAGCAGGAGTTCAGTAGCACCTTCAAGACGAAACAGAATACGTGGCAGGGTAGGAGCTTTCGGGAGTCACTGCTCAGATACCAGCCTTTGGAAGCGCTTTGCAGGGTTGTTGTTTTCTCCCCTTGCCTTTGTAGAGTTCCAGAGATACACGACCAACACGATTTTCACAGCACGGGATCTTGTCTGCCTTTGATGAATATTTCAGCGTGGAAAAGGGAAACACCCACATGCGTACACACACACACACACTCAGAAAGCAATTTACAAATGTCAGATCTCAAAAGAGCAGATTTGATTCTCTCAGCAAGTCACAGTTTGGTGGGTGAGGAAGACGATAATCAGATCAAACAGAACCTCATCGTCTTTGCTTGCAAAGGGACACTTGCACTGTGCAGAATACACACAAAAAAAGAGCAAAGGCGAATTCTTTTCAGGATGAGCCACCCACCCCTCCCCTCCTCTTCCTTTGTCACTGCAGAATTTCACTCCGCGGCACATTCCACGCCTCTCCTCTTTCATTCTGGTTTAACGCAGAGAATTTCTAAAACAAATCCCAGAACTGAAGCACGCTTCGCTTTCTGCGGCTCTCGGCTTTCTTCCTTCGAACGGCATTTCGCCACCGTCACCCATGTTAGCAATGCACACATGTACACTTATGGAACACCAGGAGGGAAGGGGCTGTCTGTGACTCAGGGGACAGAGCATCTGCTTGGCATGCGGAAGGTCTCGGTTCAACCCCCAGCATCACCAGGTAGTAGGTGATGACCTCTGCCTGAGACCCTGGAGCACCACCGCCAGTCTGAGTGGACAATACGGACCTCATTGGAAGGGTCTGATTCAGTATAAGGCAGATTCATGTGTTCACCACAAAACAATTTGTACACGTGGTCGTGTGTCTGGATTTTTGTTGGGTTGCGCACTGCAGGCATGTGTGTTCCCAGTAGTGGAAAGTGCCGTCAAGTTACAGCTGGCTTATGGCGACCCCGTGGGGCTTTTCAGGCAAGCGGCGTTCAGAGGACATTTGCCGTTGCCTGCCTCTACGTCATGTCCCTGGGCTTCCTTTCTGGCCAACCCTGCTTAGCTTCTGAGATCTGAGGAGACTGGGCTACCCTCAGCTTTTCAGGTCAGGGCTGAGAGATCCTACACTACATTAAAAACACAGCTTGACCCTGGCTAGTATGACTGTGTGTTATATTGAGGTTAAGTTAATGAAACCTCCTCACCTTTAGCCAGGAGGTTGTTTAAACGGCATTGCCGATATTTATTAAACATTGCTTTCTTGAATATGTGCGCTCTACAGAAATGTCTCCGCACTGGATTAATTCACAGATTTTTGTTGGGTTGCGCACTGCAGGCATGTGCAGTGGATTAATTCACAGACTGCTATTTATCTCTAAGCAGGTGGCCTGCCCTGCGCCTGTTGAGCGCTGGGGTATTCCCCTGTGTCCCGACAGGAGGATTTCTTTTTCCTCACTAATGCAACCCATCCAAAATAGATTCATGCAGGTAGCCATGTTGGACTTGAGAGAGATTTGGGGAGGCTAGCTTGTTACAATAAGCCATTGTTCCTTCTTAACAGATATATGTACGCTATTCAGATTCAACCTACTTTGCCAGTTTATCAACAATTGGGAGTGGTCAGGAGGATTTCGTGGACTGTTTACTCTCTACCTGAACCTCATTTTCATCTGCTCGGCAATGCGCTCTAACCCACCTTCTCCTGAGAAACGTGGCCTTCTGACCTCTCTTTGTAATAACTCCCCCCGCTGCTGCCTTTGCATTGTTCGTAGCTTTGGATACAAATCTCTCTGCCAATCAAGTATAAAAATTCATGCCTTCGACAAAGTGAAAACTTGTGTCGTAATAAATTAGTTCTCAGGGCACCACAAGAATCTTGGTGGTTCTGACCCTACGGAGTCATTTATGCTTATTTGTACTTTAGTTCCTATGAAATGGTTTGAAGACTTCAGTCCGATCAGGAGCCTCCATTCCCACCCCCACCCCCAAAGTTTCACATAAAGTGAAGTTCTGGAGCCAATGTCATAAAGTTCTTCCTGACACAGTCCCGAGAAAATTACCCCCGTCCTTACTTCAAATTCTGATTCATCCCTTGGAAATTGTTTTGGAGGGTAGCCATGTTAGTGCGGAGTAGAGCAGCTAGATTCGAGGCCAGTAGGACTTCATAGAGACCAACAAAATTTGGGGGGTAGGAGCTTTTGAGATTCAAAGAGAAGAAGAAGAGATTGAATTTATACCCCGCCCTTCACTACCCAAAGGAGTCTCAGAGTGGCTTACGAACTCCTTTCCCTTTCCCTCCCCACAACAGACACCCTGGCTGAGTTCAGACTGGCAGTTTGAAGTGGGAGCGAGTCGTGGCAAAAAAGCCCCGGAACAAAATGTTCTGGGTTTTCCCGGTTGCACTGCGCAGACTGATGCGGGAGCATACCAGGAGGAGGCGCAAGGGAGCGTTCAGACTGCTGGCCCGGAGGCACGGCTGTAAATGGCTTTTTCCTGGTAATTTGGCTATGTGCACATGCACGCTCATGCACATAAGCGCATCAGGGCAATTGGGGGAGGATCCCGTTGTGCCGGCACCGCATCGGGCACTAGAGCAGAGCACATTCAATCATATCACTGCTGCCTCTCCAGGGCAATCAAGTGCATCTTATGCGCTGAAACACCTGGCGGACATTATTACCGCAGGTTGTTCCCAGCTTTTCGGGTTAGTGTTCACACTTCCCTGAAGTGGAATGAAGTGGGATAAAGGCACTCTCCGGGATTTGCTACCACTTTCACCAGGTACCTTTTAAACGTGGGAGTGAAGTGGTACACGACAGGTTAACTATGGGTGGGGAACACCAGACAGATGTGCCTGTGTGAATGACCCCGTTAATCTGCTTGTGAAATGTTGCTCACACGCAGCTATAGCAGGGCAAACTGCCAGTCTGAACTCAGCCCCTGTGAGGCAGGTGGGCCTGAGAGAGCTCTGACAGAAACTGCTCTTTTTCAAGGACAGCTCTGACAGAACTATGGCTTGCCCAAGGTTATCCAGCAGCTGCAAGTGGAGGAGTGGGGGAATCAAACCCGGTTCTCCCAGATTAGAGTCCGCGCACTTAACCACTACACCAAACTGGCTCTCCTTTCACCAGCTCCCTTCATCAGATATCTGCTCCTTGGCTAACCACCTTGGGCCAATCATAAGATCCTGCATTTATCTAGGGAATTTATCTAGAGAATCAGCTATCTGATGAAGGGGACTTTGACTCTTGAAAGCTCACACCCCGGAAATCCTGTTGGGTCTCTAAGGTGCTACTGGACTCAAATCTAGTTATTCTTCCCTTAAACATATCAAACAAATCAGAGTTTAAAGTGAAGTGAAAAAGCTGCAAGAACTGCAGGAGAAATGAGGAACTTTGAATTCAGCTCTTTTCATCCCAAGTTATGGATCAGGTTGTTATCCCTGGGAATGGCACTCTCATTTCCCTAGATAAATGCAGGACCTTCTGATTGACCCAAGGTAGTTAGCAAAGGAGGGGTGGTTGACAACTCTTTGTTGGGTTAGGTGAGGGGTGTTAAGCAGCAGGAAGCAGGATGTCACTGAGGGGAAACAATGGCTGTGGTCACACTGGCGGCTTGGCACGATATGGTGCTGCCTCCAATTGAGCCAGTTTAAAGTCTTGTGGGACATATCAGCCACACAATACACCCTGCTGTGGGTTACCCACGGAGACATCCCATGGTAAAGCATCCACGTTATTGCAGCACCTCAGCCATGGAGCACACCACAAAAAAAAAATCCAAAATTCATGCACATGCATGTGCACATAGGCATTTTTAATAGGCATTAAAAAAAAAAAGCCTCCCTAGAGGCAGAAGGGATCTGGAGGTTCAGACTGCCAGATCTGTTCTGTGTGCACTCCCCCGTATTCAGACATCAGCCATGCGCAATGACTGCATGGGGAACCAAAAACACGTGATGTGGTGTCTTTTGAACCTGGCTCCAAGTCGTCCTACGACAGGATAAGTATAGCTGGGGAACGCCTGACAGGTGTGGCTGTCTGACTGCGCCCATTTGATCCAGAGGGGAGGAGTGGCTGTGTCGGGCCAAACTGCCTATGTGACCACAGCCAACGACTCAACAGATCAGTGCCTGATAGGGATATCATCCCAGCCTAACAATTAGCTGAATGTCTTGCCAAGTAGGATCATCCCAATTAGCATTTTTATGCACAGCATTTCCACTTTCCAACAGTTACTTCATCTGCTCACTGAGTTTGGAAGACCTTTCTGATTCTGTATAAGCACAAGTTCCATGTTTGTGTTAACTATTCATTTCTCTGGAGCTGCACATGGTAGGCAGGGACAAAAACTTTGCTTGTACACACTGGCAGGCAAGACAGATAGGGGGGGATAGAGGCAGAAACTATAGCAAATGGACACAGTGCCCAATAGGCCATTTGGTTGTAGACTACAGAGAAGAGATAGAGGCAGAGGTCTGGCAGCCTCCCTGCTTCTCTCCAGGGGCCAGCGGCAAAGAATTTGCCTTCAACTACTGACAGACGGACACAGTTGTTTAGATCAGGAGAACAGAGATACAGGCTCAGCTCTCCCACAGGCAAGAATAAAGTGCCGCACAGGAATGATGACAAAAGCTCAAAGCATAGATTGATGCAAGAAAGAACCACTCATTCAGGATCCAAGACCTCTCAGACATCTCTGTTGTATTTCAAAGCACTGCAACTATGAGGGTACTCGATATGCAGGAGTCTGCCAGTTAACTTGTGAGGCAAAAACAGTCAGTTTATAAACTGGTTCAGGTGGGCAGCCTTGTTGGTCTGCAGTAGAAGAGTGAGATCTGAGTCCAGCATCAAGTAGAGATGGGCATGAACCAGGAAAATGGCTCCTGGTGGTTCGTGGTTCATTTGATTATATGAGCCATGAACTTTCATGAAGTTTTCCTGATTCCCAAACTGGTTCGTGGTTCATTCAGTTCATGAGTTTGCGAGGTGGTAGAACATCCCCCTTGTGAGTCAGAGAAGCCAAACTCATAGGGAGTCTTTGGCAGGCTCTCCTTCGCCCACCCTCCAAGTTTGGCTAAGATTGGATTTGGAATGTCTGAGTTATAGCCCCCCAAAGCAGCTGCACCCAGGAAAGCTCAGCTCTACCTTCCCCTTAAATCAGCCACACAGCTTCCTAACTCGCTCTCACACGATGACTAACTCCTCTCTCTTCCTGCTGCAAAGTGAAAGCAGTTGAGTCAGGGTGTGGTATATGTATACATACATACATACAATCTGCTCCCATAGAGCAGAATGGGAGCTCTGCGGTTGGCTCCCAGAACTGCCAATCAAGCGATGGACAACTGCTATGGGTATTTCTAGGGTTCTCCACCAGTCCACCCCCAGCATTGCCTAGGAATTGATTTGATTGGCGCCAGGCTGTCTGGAGAATGAATCGCTCTAAAGAACCAAATGAACCTCCACAGAAAAAGGGCAGTTCGTTTTCGCATTCGGGAACGACGCAGCCCAAAAAATTGGTTCAAACTGAACCACGAACCGGCCTGATCCGTGTTCGAACAGCAGTTCGTTTCTCAGTTCGTGCCCATCCTTACACTGAAAAATGACAAAATTTCCGGGGTAAAAGCTTTCCAGACACCGAACTTACACTGAAGATCAACAAGATTTCCACAGTCGTAAGCCTTCGAGAATCGAAGCTCGGAGGGACATGACTGAAATGGATATTGGGACACAGGCAGAGGAACTGGCTCCTCTCTAGACCTCGAAGGGATCAGCAAATGCAATGGATCAGCAGTTCAGGAGAGATCAAATGCCATGATTTGTATACACGGTGCAGGCAACGTTCCCTTCGTAGGGTGCCCCAAAATCCAGGGCTACCCTAGTTTTACAATTTTATCATTTCCTAAGCACCTTCCGCTCCCCAATTTCATGGTCCCATTTTGTGTCTAAAAACTGGAAGATGCTTTCTTGGAGCCTGCTGATTCTGTTCCCCGCGCTGCTTCTAATCCCCCCAAAGCCTTAATTACAAAAAATCATAATTAATCTTTAACTCCGCCATCCTCTTACTGCTGCTGCTGCAGCTGCTGAAAACGACGCGAAGAGGCGATTCAGACCAGCATTCAACGCAGCTTCTCATTTGACCTCAAGTGCCCCAAACTTCTAAGGTGGGTTTTGGGCTGCGACTTGATGGTATTTTCCACCACCAATGGAAATAGGAGGGGATACTCCTCATTGCAGGAGCTGCGGTGGCTCAAGTGGTTGAGATGCTGAACTGCAGGCTGTGGAAGGTCAGTAGTTCAGTAGTTCGAGACCCGAGAGTGCCACATGACAGGGTGAGCTCCCGTCTCTAGTTCCAGCTCCTGCCAACCTAGCAGTTCGAAAGCAAGAAATTGCAAGTAGATAAATAGGTACCACTTCGGTGGGAAGGTAACAGCATTCCGTGCGCCTTGGTGTTTAGTCATGCTGGCCACATGACCACGGGAATGTCTTCGGACAGCGCTGGCTCTTTGGCTTTGAAACGGAGATGAGCACCGCAACCCTAGAGTCGGATTCGACTGGCTTTCGAGCAAGGGAACCTTTACCTTTACCTTACTCCTCATTGCGGTCAGCATCAGTTTACCATGGGAGGTTGACACATCTGTTTTTATATTTATTTATATCACTTTAGTCCACCTTTTTCACTCGAGGTGGATTATGCCATATAAATCAAACACAATCAACAGCATGGGACATCCCATAAACAGAACGAGAGGATTTGGATTGCAGAACTCTGCAGACAAGCAGAAATCTGGAACAGAGCTGGCACAAAACCACCACCTCCACATTTCATTATAATACATTATATTACAGCCCTATGGAGGAAAGCTAGATGCTAGGAAGGACTCCATCGGCACTGGGCCAACCAGGAATCATTCTGCCACTCTGACAGGGGCCAAGTTCTCCTCCCCAACTTGTTTGTAGCACCAGTTTGGTGCAGTGGTTAAGTGTGCGGACTCTAATCTGGGAGAACTGGGTTTGACTTTGGGCAAGCCATAGTTCTGTCAGAGCTGTCCTTGAAAGGGTAGCTCTTGAAAAGAGCTCTCTCAGCCCCATCTACCTCCCAGGGTGTCTGTTGTGGGGAGGGGAAGGGAAAGGAGTTTGTAAGCCACTCTGAGACTCCGAGTGAAGGGCGGCGTATAAATCCAATCTCCTCCTCCTCCTCCTCTTCTTCTTCTTCTTCTTCTTCTTCTTCTTCTTCTTCTTCTTCTTCTTCTTCTTCTTCTTCTTCGGCTTTGGGGTCCCAAGGAGTTGTACAGGCATTATGCCATCTATACCAGTTAATACGAGGCAGGATAAAAGTTTTTCAGAGGGAAAAACAGAGACTGCATTTCATGGCTTCTTTGTGATAAGAATGAGCCCTGGAAATTCTTGGCCTTGCACATTTTCCACCTTCCTTTCCCTGGTGTGCTGCACCAGAAATGAAGACTACTTGCTTTCCTCTTGCCTCCAAACTACCGCTCTAAACTAGGATTAAACTGTGACTGTGAATTCCAGCTTGCCAGTAAAAAACAAATTACAGTTCGTCAAAGTGCCCCATTTGGACCTCATAGCAAATTATGGTTCATTCCGGAACCAGGAAGTCTTCACTCTCAGCACATCACACAAGGGGAGGAGGGAGGGGAGGAACATCTGAGTCCCAGGCCTTCTGAGGCTTCTTCATGAACCAAACCATGAGTGGCCTGGTCTTCTGAATACAGGCATGAGGGCCACGTTTCCACCATTTGAATTGCTGTCCCTAACCAAGCTGTTGTGCAGGGGAGTGGAAACTATGTGGCTGAAAGAGCACATGTCTGGCTGTCTGGAGGAGAATCAGATACAAATGAACAAACCCAGGTGAAAACATAACTGGTGCTTAGATTCTTTGTCTTCCTTTGCTATTTCTTCACTGCACATCTTTCAGCGGGTGGACGATTAGCCGTGGTCTTCTAGGTCCCTAATTACCATGTGGTGCTGGAGGAGAGTTTTACAGATATCATGGACAGTAAGGATGCTAGGTCCCCTTGCCGCAATGGTGGGGGGATTTGAGGGCATTCTGGGATGTCACTGATGCAATGACATCACCCAGACGTGACAGCATCACACCATGCAGCGATGCTCTGTTTGAAGGCTTAGTTTTAGGTCAAATTTACCATAGAGTTTTGCCTTCAAACCAGAGCGTCATGTGCAGTGTCCCTGACATGATGACATTACTTATGGCTGACACCATTGCATTGGGGACATTGCACCAAGATGTGGCTGTTTGGGGGCAGGGTTTCCCCTGCTGGCAGCCAGCTGGCCGGTGGTGAACAAAAGCCCTGAAAAGCAAGGGAATCCCCGCTGGGACCTGGGGACAGGCAACCCTAATGGAGAGCCAAAAAGTAGGTTCTAGAATAGATGCTTTCAAATTATGGTGCTGGAGAGGACTCTTGAGCATCCCTTGGACTGCAAGGAGATCGAATCAGTCAATCCTCAAAGAAATCAACCCTGACTGTTCCCTGGAAGGCCAGAGACTGAAGCTGAAGCTCAAGTACTTTGGCCACCCAATGAGAAGGGAGCACTCCCTGGAGAAGACCCTGATGCTGGGAAAGACTAAAGGTCAAAGAAGAAGGGGATGGCAAAGGATGAGATGGCTAGACAGTGTCATCGAGGCAACGAACATGAAATTGAACAAACTCTGGAGGATGGCGGAGGACAGGAAGGCCTGGCGTGATGTGGTCCATGGGGTCACGAAGAGTCGGACTCGACTGTGCAACTGAACAACAACAAAAAGATGAAATCCAGCCTGAAGTCTCCTGAGGTGCTAAAATGACCAAACTGAGGCTATCGTATTTAGGTCACATTATGAGATGAGAGTCTCCAGAAAAGATGATCGTGCTAGGAAAAGGTGAAGGCTGCAGGAAAAGTGGATGACCCAACATGAGATCGGTTGACTCCATCAAGGAAGCCACAAAGGCCCTTCGTTTGGAAGACCCAAGCAAGGCTGATAATGACAGGATGTCATTAATTCATAGGGTCGCCATGAGTCGGAAACGACTTGACAGCACTTCACACGCACAATTGCCCCATCAAAGATTCTCATCCATTTTTCACCTCTCCCAAGATGAGGGCTAGACAGCATAATAAAAAGTAGAGACATCACCCTGCCCACGAAAGTCCCTAAGTTCAAAGCAATGGTATTCCCAGTAGTAGTATGGCTGTGCGAGTTGGACCAGAAGGAAGGCCGAGCACTGAAGAATAGATGCTTTCAAATTATGGTGCTGGAGAAGACTCTTGAGAGTCCCTTGGACTGCAAGGAGATCAGATCAGTCAATCCTAAAGGAAAACAACCCTGACTGTTCCGTGGAAGGCCAGAGACTGAAGCTGAAGCTCAAAGACTTTGGCCACCCAATGAGAAGGGAGCACTCACTGGAGAAGACCCTGATGCTAGGAAAGACTGAAGGAAGAAGAAGAAGGGGACAGCAAAAGATGAGATGGTTAGACAGCATTATCAGTGCAATGGATATGAAGCTGAGCAAAGTCCAGAGCATGACAGAAGACAGGAGGGTCTGGCGTGATGTGGTCCATGGGGTCGCAAAGAGTCGGACTCAACTGTGCAACTGAACAACAACAACAAGATGAGAGCAGAAAACAAAAAAGGGGGAGACTCCTGTATCTTTTGCCTCCTTCCCAATAACTCCCAGCTGCAGAACTCCAACGACGGCATCATCCAAGTTTCCAACCCAGCAGAATTTATGGGGAAATTAGAAGCGAGATCACTTACTCCGATCAAGCTAACTTAGCTGAAGTTTCCATTTTCTGTGCTGTTCCAGCAATGGGGCTTAATTAAAACCATTTGGGTGATGAGTTACTGAAAGCAATTAAACCCTGAACCCCCTTTGACTATGAAAAAGAACATCCCCCCCTTCTCCATCTTTCAGAACACGCAAACTTCTAGGAGAAAAGACTGCCTGATGCAAACTTGCATTCATGAATGCGTTTAACTAGAAAAATATCTGAGAACACAACAGAGTCGGGGCATTGTTTTGGGATTTATTAGCTTTCAGTTTGTATTTTCTTAAGGGGGAGATGCCTCCCCCCCACACCTCAATGACGCAGAGCCCGAGCTCTAAGGAAGTGAGTTATGGACACACACACACACCCAAGCCCTGCGATCTTGCTTGCCTGTGTACTTAGCATATCTCTCCTGCACACACAGCTTGCGACAAGGCCTGACAATCACAGCCCAGTTCAGTTCATTCAACCCGCCTTCCTCTTTGATTCGGCCGTCCTCATATTCTTCCTTCCACCCACCCCACTGAATGATGGCAACAAAACCCCTGAAAGAGAAGGGGGGGTGAAAGAAAAGCCGCAACGAGATTTCAATATTGAGCAATGGCTTGTAAAATCCAATAATGGAGCTGTCAGCCCTGTTTTGTGTGGCCAAATAAGATGCCAGACCCATGTCTCTAATCTCCAAAGGTCGTGTTGGAAGCCATGTTCCCGCTCCCCCTTTCAAACAATGCGTGCCGGGCTGAAGCGGGGGAGGGAATGATAGCTTTTGTTTCCCTTTCAATATTTAGATGTCATTTGCGTCCAATTAATGTGCCTGTCTCACTTTCGCTGCGAATGCAACAAACACTCCTTCGCTCAGAGCGTCAGAGGTGATGTCACAGAGTGGCCGAATCCTGTGGCAGCCACGTCCCTGGACTGTGGGGGGGGGGCTGAGGTTGGATGGGGGAGGGAGGTCAGCAGGAGAGAACGCCGCACAGTCCACCATCCACAGCACCCGTTTTCTCCAGAAGAACTGATCTCTGTCATCCAGAGATCAGTTGCAAACCCTGGAGATCTCCAGGATCCACCTGGAGGGTGGCAATCCTTCATTATTATTATTATTGTTATTGTTTTTGTTATTGTTATCGTTATTGTTATTAAGTGGTATTGTAAAAACTGCCAGGGAAAGGGAAGGGAAGGGCAGGGGGAAAGAGAAGGGAAGGGGAATGGATGGAGAAAGGGAAGAGGAGGGGATTGAGAAAGGGAAGGGGAAGGGAAGGGGAAGGGGGAAGGGAAGGAAATTGAAGGGAAGGGAAGAGGAAAGGGAAGGGAAAAGGGAAAGGGGAAGGGAAGGAAGAGGGAAGGGAAGGGGAAGGGAAGGGGAAGGGAAGGGGAAGGGGAAAGGGAAGGGAAGGAAATTGAAGGGAAGGGAAGGGGAAAGGGAACGGAGTGGAAGGGGAAAGGAAAAGGGGAAGGGAAGAGGGAAGGGGAAAGGGAAAGGAAGGGGAAAGGGAAGGGGAAAGGGAAGTGAAGGAAATTGAAGGGAAGGGGAATGGAAGGGGAAAGGGGAGGGGAAGGGGAAAGGGAAGGGAAGGAAATTGAAGAGAAGGGAATGGAAGGGAAGGGAAGGGGAAAGGGAAGGGAAAGGGAAGGGCAAAGGGAAGGAAAAGGGAAAGGGAAAAGGGAAGGGGAAGGGAAGGAAATTGAAGGGAAGAGGAAAGGGAAGGGGAAAGGAAAGGGGAAAGGGAAGAGAAGAGAAGGGGAAAGGAAGGAAAAGGGAAGAGGGAAGGGAAGGGAAATGGAAGGGAAGAGGAAAGGGAAGGGGAAGGGGAAAGAGAAGGGAAGGGGAATTGGAAGAAGAAAGGGAAGGGGAGGGGATGGGGAAAGGGAAGGGGAAAGGGAAAGGGAAGGGAATTGAAGGGAAAGGGAAGGAAATTGAAGGGAAGGGAAGGGGAAAGGGAAGGGGAAGGGAAGGGGAAAGGGATGTTTGACCAAGGGAGCTTTGACTCTCCAAATCTCACACCCGGGAAATCTTCTTGGCCTCTAAAGTGCCACTGGACTCGAATCTGGCTCTTCTACTGTGGACCGACACAGCTACTCTCCTGAAACAATTCCACATGGACGCAGTCCTCTGAACCCTCTCAGAAACGCCGTTCTCTTCTTGACCAGAAGCCAAATTTGAAGACTTCTGGGAATCGGCCTCTCGCTTTCTAACTCATCTTTCTGCCCAGCAATTCTGCCGTCTGCCTGGCCGGCTCTATTCATCTCTGGCTGGCTTTGGACGCACGCTGCAGCGGTTACGAAAATTGACCAAGAATGGAGATGGATGGATACAAAGAGAGGACGGGATGAAAAAAGGCACGCCGTATCTCCAGAACAATCTTTAATGCTCGGAAAGAATAAAAAAAGGAAAGTGATGCATGTGTGGAGGGGGAACGGGGAGCGAGGCAAACACTCCTATCAAGCGAGAACATTTGTCCACATCAGAGATAATTCTCAGAGGGGCAGTGAGAGAAGAACAGAGGATTTGAGTCCTGGCTCCTCCGATACATTACGGCTCCTCGGTTCACACAAAGCGGCGGGAAGTAATAAAGGCTCCCCTTCCCCTCCCTGTCCTCAGTTTCAAGAATGGTTTCTGACACAATGTACCTCTGGAACTGCGAGGCGATGGACAGCTAATTGGACAAGACATATTCATAGGAAACCCAAACTCCAGCACCTCCGTGGCTCCGCCGTCTATTGATAATCCCCTGACCTTTGGGTAGAGCGGATTTCATTTGCCGGGGTGTCTTTAACAGACAAGCTTCCTATTGCAAAGTAATTGATTTGCAGCCTAGATGGACTGCGAAGGGGGAATGCAGAGGCTTTGGGTAGCAAAGAGAGGGCATTGTGATGCAGGAGAGTCAGGAATGTGACCGGGGGTCTCTTGCGGTGGGACATCCAACCTCAGGCCAAGCTGTAAAGTAGGGGAGGGGTGGGAAGGGGAGAGGAGAGGAGGGGAGAGCAGAGGAGGGAGGGGAGGGGAGGGGAGAGGAGGAGGGGAGAGGAGAGGAGAGAGGAGAAGAGGAGGAGAGGAGGGAGGGGAGAGGAGGGGAGGGGAGAGGAGAGGAGAGAGGAGAAGAGGAGGAGAGGAGGGGAGAGGAGAGGAGAGAGGAGAAGAGGAGGGGAGAGGAGGGAGGGGAGAGGAGAGGAGAGAGGAGAAGAGGAGGGGAGATGCAATAACGTAATTCTGTATGAAAGATAGATCAAGATGGGCAACAGTGTTAGTCAACCTGTAGCAGCCGAAAAGAGCAAAGGACCAGCAGCACCCGAAAGACTGATGTGAACTGTGGCAGGGCAGGAGCTTGCGTGAGTCACTGAAGAAGCGAGCGGTGACTCGCGAAAGCTCACCCCCCTGCCACAATCTCTGCTAGTCTTTAAGGCGCTACCAGAGTCTCACTCTATATGAGAATTTATGTCTCCCATAAAATTCTCGTAATCATCCTGGTATTATCCCTGGACTGGTAGGGGAGTGGTGACGGTTGTCCGCCAGCAGAAGGAGAGGTACAAGCAAAGGGACACACGAAGCCTCAGGCTGCCCGGTACTGAATCACCCCCTTGGTTCGTACAAGTCAGTGCTGTCTGCTCAGCGGCTCTCCAGGGTCTCTGGCAGAGGTCTTTCACACCACCTCCTACCAAGTCCTTTTCACTGGAGATGCCAGGGACTGAACCAGTCCGACACTCTGTGTCACACAGTGGCCAAAACCCAGGGGCCATTAGGAAATTCACCAGTGGGGCCAAGGCACTAGAAGCCCTCCCACTGTTGCCCCCCCAAGCACCAGGACTACAGAGCATCACTGCCCCAGACATAAGAACATAAGAGAAGCCAAAGTTGGATCAGGCCAATGGCCCGTCCAGTCCAACATTCTGTGTCACACAGTGGCCAAAACCCAGGGGCCATTAGGAAGTTCACCAGTGGGGCCAAGGCAGTAGAAGACCTCCCACTGTTGCCTCCCCAAGCACCAGGACTACAGATCATCACTGCCCCAGACATAAGAACATAAGAGAAGCCAAAGTTGGATCAGGCCAATGGCCCATCCAGTCCAACATTCTGTGTCACACTGTGGCCAAAACCCAGGGGCCATTAGGAAGTTTGCCAATGGGGCCAAGGCACTAGAAGCTCTTCCACTGTTGCTCCCACAAGCACCAAGGATAATCTCTGTCAGGTAGGATTGGCAAGATCTCCAGGTGGACATGGGGACAGATGGGGAGCAAATTTTTAGTAACTGTTATGAAAACCCTGCATCCCACCTAGACTACATCTGAGTCTCACTGGTGGTACACATTCCACTGGTTGAGAACCCCTGCTCAAAGAGACGAAACGGGCAGGAAGGTGGAACGGGCAGAGTTGTTTAGAGAACTGGAAACTTTTGGAATTTTGCTTACAAAAATAGAAGCGCATTTTACATGACATATTCATGTACGCATGAACACACATGAAGCTGCCTTATACCGAATCAGACCATTAGTCCATCCAAGTCAACATTGTCTACTCAGACTGGCAGCAGCTCTCCAGGGTCTCAAGTGGAGCTCTTCCACATCACCTACTTTTGTTGTTCAGTCGCACAGTCGAGTCCGATTTTTCACAGCCCCATGGGCCAGATCACGCCAGGCCCTCCTGTCTTCCATCGTGCTCCAGAGTTTGCTTAATTTCATGTTCGTTGCCTCGATGACACTGTCTAACCATCTCATCCTTTGCCGTCCCCTTCTTCTTTGACCTTCAGTCTTTCCCAGCATCAGGGTCTTCTCGAGGGTCTGGCGCCCCCCCGGCGTGCGCCCAATTACGGGGTTGCCAATCTTCCGCCTCTCCGCCGCCAGGGCTCCCCAGGGCGAGGGAGGGCTCCCCTCCTCCTCCTCCTTCCCCCTCTCACCCACCACTGGGGCACGCCGACAAGCCAGGAAAGGGACAGGGGGTTAAACCCCCATCCCTTCTGTCTGAGTGCCGGCTTTCTGGTGCATCCTGCAGCTGCTACCAAGAGCAGAGGAGAGGAGGGGAGGGGAGAGGAGGGGAGGGGAGGGGAGGGAGGGGAGGAGAGAGGAGCCCCTAAGGGATGGTGTGCTCTAGGCAAATGCCTAGTTCACCTAGTGAGTGAGCCGGCCCTGTCTCTAACTGAGAGAGAGGGTAAGACTGAGTGCGGCACTTCCAAGAAGAAGGGGGGAAATTGCCCTAAGATTAGCAGTCTGGAAACAGACAAGGAATGATGTTTAAAAGGAAAGAAGGCGCTGACCTCGCTACCCTCTCTAATTGTCTTCTCGCTGCCCGCTGCAGGGTCTTCTTCTCTTCTTTATAAGCCAGACATTGCCTTTTCCAGCACTTCGGAAACCACGATGTAGCTACGAGCACGTTCGCTGAACGAACCACTGACGGAAACACCTGGAAAGGCTTCAGCAGATTCGGAGCGTGAATGAGACACACCAATTTATTTGCTTTCATGTCGAGGTGAGAAAAACCTCCACGGGCACTGCCGGTCTGCCGTGTGGCCAGCCATGCTAAGAAGCCCTGCCCGTCTCCGTCCGCTGAGCAGTCCTGCTAAGTGGCTTTGAAGAAGCAGCCAAACAAACAACTCCACTGATCTCTGCATCGCCAGCAAATTAAAAAGCCCACTCTGGAGGCTGGCGGGGGCGGCTTTTATCGACAGAACATGAAACACAAGCAGGAGACGCACGGGCAGTGGTGGCAGAAGGGAGATGGGGGAGAGAGGAGCTAGGGAAGCAGGAGAGAGGCAGTCGCCAAACTGGAACCCACCTCCCGATCAACATTAGTGGGGCAGATTCTGCTGGGCAGCAAAGGTCCGAGAGCCTTGGGGGGGGGGGTGCTGTGCTGCTAGGGTTGCCCAGGAAATTCCTGGAGATATGGGAGTGGAACCTGGGGAGGGTGGCGTTTGGGAAGGGCAAGGACCTCATTGGGGTACAATGCCATAGAGTCCACCCTCCAAAGCATGCTTTCTTCCCCCCCCACCCCGTGGAACAAATCTCTGTTGTCTGGAGATCAGTCACAGTTCAGGGAGGTCTCCGGGCCCCACCTGGAGGTTAGCAACCCTTCTGGTAGTTCCACTTGCCTTGCTTGGTCTCAGATCTGCCAGAGTGTTCGTACAAGGTTGCGCTCTTTGCCCTGGCGGCAAAGAAAATCCGAATTGAGTTGACTAATTCTTCTCTTGTTAAATAGCCAGGGCCAGGCACTGCTGGCATGGAATAGGGTTGCCGGCCACCAGGAGGGAAAGGTCTGATCCAGCAGGGCTCTTTGGATGTTCTTATGAGGGGAAGGCCTTAACCTCTATGCCGTCCGGTTGGCCCTCCTGAGGAACTGGTTGGCCACTGTGTGAGACAGAATGGTGGACTAGATGGACCACTGGTCTGATCCAGCAGGGCTCTCCTTATATTCCTATGAGAGGCCTGGAGCTACAACTGAACTCCAGCCTACAAAAACCAGTTTCCCTGGATAAAATGGCTGCTGGGGGTGTATGAGGGTGGACTATATGGCCTTATATCCTGCTGAGGCCCCTCCTCTTCCCAAACCCTCTCCTAGCAGAAGAAAAGTCTGATCAACAGAGCTGGGACAGGGGCTGGACTGCCCCCCTTCCCTTGATGTGTTTCAGGAAGGAAGTGTCCGGAGGAACACACGTCTGTCTCTTCCTGGCTCAGTGGTTCTGTGTAGTAACTATTGCTCAACACCACAAGGACAACTACATTTGTGTGCTGGCCAGAGAGGCCTGCCAAAGGCACAAATCCCTTCACTTAAAAGAATGGAAGGGATTCTCTTCTTAGTTGTGCTGGAATTTATAGGGTTGTTGTGGGGTCCCTCCTGGCAACCCAGGTGTCTCTCTGGTATTTGGGGGGAAACTCTACAGTAAATAGGATTGTCAAGTCCCCCTTGGCCACTGGCAGGGCATAGGGTTACCAGATCTAGGTTTGGAAACTGCTGGAGATTTGGGGGTGGAGACTGGAGGAGGTCTGGGACCCCAGTGGGGTACGATGCCACAGAGTCCACCCGCCAAAGCATTGATTTTTTTTTCCAGGGGAACTGACCTCTGCAGTCTGGAGATGAGCTGTAATTCCAGAGGATCCCCAGGTCCCACCTGGAGGTTGAAATCCCTAATGGTATGTCAGACTCTTGAAGAAAGCAGTTCCCAACAACATTCACTCGGCAGAAGAATGAGAAGCTTATTGAGACATTGATAGGATCCAGCCTGAACGCTGGCTGTGTTAGAACTGAAGATGGAGGCATGAAAGCAATAGGTATACAAGGTTCAAACAGAAACCCTAAAAGGTTATGAGCCAATCAGCCCCAGGTATTCCACCCGCCCAAACCAATGGCTCTGTGTTCTCACCTTGGTGACATCCCCCAACAAGCAGACAAAAGCCAGGCAGTATAAGCTGAGACTCAAGGCCTGTGGAATCTTCCCAGGCACAATAAGCAACGATCTACTTCATAGCATCTGAAAGTGAAAACATTTAGAATTCACATTCTCCTGATTGCCCCTCCCGACTTCTATGGCAAGTGAGCGATAAAAGGTAAAGAGAGTTTGACAGGTAAAACCAGCTTCTACCATAGAGTTTTTGCCCAAATACTAGAGGGCCAACTGGACATTGCTGGCATGATGATGACACTTCCTGTGTGATGCCAGCCATGAGGCATAGGCATGTTCCCCCCGCCAGCCAGCTGATTGGTGGCTGGGTGTAGGGCCTGGCAGGGGGACTCCTGCCTCCACTGTGGGGTGGTCAGCCAATCCTATCTGGAAACAGTAGTATAGTAACGGTGCATAACTTGTTCAAGTATGCCAAGCAAGTGGTTTTTTGATCTCAAATGCAGCCACAAAGACAGCTTTTGAAGCTGGTGGAGTTCTCCCCCCTCCTCTGAAATCTGAAGGGCAAACTGGCTGTGATTCTGTTGGAGGCCTTCGTTACAAGAAAACAAGGTAGAAAACCTGGCTCTTGGAGTTGTTTGGCACCGGTGAAATTGCACACTTACACTCCCTTTCCTTAATTTAGGGCTCTGTTGACCTGGCAATTAGTCCTGGAAGGCAGAGAGGGCCGATTAAGACAAATGATCCCCTTGGATGGAAATGGCGTTGTTGTGACCAAAGAGGGAAATCTGAATTATGGTCTCAATTTTCTCCATGCCTGACAGATTTGGAATAAGTTCAGGAGGCAGGTCAAGTGGCTGGCTTCTCGTCTGCTGGTCCTGCCCACGGAGGAAAGAAGCCGCTCCCATTCATCTTTTCTCTTCTCCCCGTCTCTCTCCTCTACAGAGATGTCTCACCGATCTTCCTTCAGAACCATTTCCTGGAACTGAATTTACAAAGAGGTGGAGGGGCACGGTGGCCAGAGTCCTCTCCCTGCCGTAAGTCTCACTGGGTGACTGTGGACCAGCGATACTCTCTGGGCAGGGCCTACCTCATGAGATGTTTATGGGGCTAACCTCCAGGTGGTAGCCGGAGAACTCCTGGGGTTACAGCCAGTGTTCCCTCTAAGCTGAGTTAGTGTGAGCTAGCTCACAGATTTTTAGCCTCCGGCTCACACATTAATGTCTCAGATCAGGAAGGATGGCTTCTCCGGGGCAAACTGATTTATGCAGTAACCCACTTGCTCACTCGCAACTTAAATGCCAGCACCTCACAAAGTAGAATTTTTGCTCACAACACTCCACAGTTTAGAGGGAGCCTTGGTTACAGCTGATCTCCAGGTGACAGAGATTGATTTGATTTGATTTATTAAATTTCTACCCCGCCGTTCCAGCCAAGGCCAGCTCAGGGCGGCCTACATAAAAACAGCATAAAATTTACAATAGGAGAAATTAAAAATTAAACGACATCCATGAAGACAAATAAACAGTTCTAAAACCATAAGACATAATAAGGTGCTAGTATCGATGATTTCGCAGCAGTGTTCTCACTTAGTTCTCTCATCTCGCATTCGGCTCCTTGGTCTTCTTAGATCATCTTGGCGGTTAGCTCAGGCTGTAGTTCGAAGTCCCAGGGGAACAGGGCTCTCCAACCACAGTAGTAGTGGCGGCAGCTCCAAAAGCCTGGTGGAAGAGCTCTGTTTTACAGGCCCCGTGGAACTGCAAAAGGTCCCACAGGGCCCTGGTCTCTTCCGGGAGCTCATTCCACCAGAGTGGAGCTGCCACCGAGCAAGCCCCAGCCGTGGTTGTTGCTAGCCTAGCCTCCTTGAGATCTGTTCCCCTGGAGAAAATGGCAGCTTTTTTGTGCGGGGAGGGGACTTTATGGCATTATAGTCCACTTGGGAGTCCCTTGGTCTGCGAAGAGAAGCCAGGGGGGCTCTGATGGGCAAAATGCCATGCAGCATTGGGCTGCACTGAAGAGGGAGAGTCAAGCAAAACTGCCCCCTTGGTCTTGCATGAATGGAAACCTTTCTTCTCTGAGCTTGCTCCACCAGTGGAAGAGGGGGGTGAGTCAATTTTGACCAGTCTCCCTACTTCACAGCGGCTGCTCCTGCTGTGTAAGCTCCCCTAACTCCTAAAAGAAATCAACCCTGACTGTTCCCTGGAAGGCCAGAGACTGAAGCTGAAGCTCAAATACTTTGGCCACCAAATGAGAAGGGAGCCCCCAATGGAGAAGACCCTGATGCTGGGAAAGACTGAAAGTCAAAGAAGAAGGGGACAGCAAAGGATGAGGTGCTCAGACAATGTTATTGATGCAACGGACAGGAACTTAAGCAAACTCCGGAGCACAACGGAAGACAGGAGGGCCTGGCATGATGTGGTCCATGGGGTCGTGAAGAGTCGGACTCGACTGGGCGACTGAACAACAACAACAACAAAAGTCCATCAAAGTCCCTGCCTCCTCAAACCCCACCCTCTCCATGCTCCACCCCCAAATCTCCAGGAATTTCCCAACCTGGAACTGGTAACCCGACACCTGGAATCTACCTTGGGCTTGGCCATCACCGTGAGAGTTTCCATCCTCCACATGTCGCCTGGATTACTCCAGAATTACAACTGATCTCCCGATGGCACAGGTCCGTTCCCCTGGGGAAAATGGCTGCTTTGGAGGGTGGCGTGCATTTAGGTAAGGGCGGCATTTAGGTAAGGAGCCGCGTGTTATCGCCTATGCCAATCCTATTTCCAGCCTGAGCCCACCCGGTAGTGGATGTACCACTGAAGGCACTTTAGCACAGTTGTCATTTCCGTCGTCAGGTTAACGGTTTTAATAATTGATTGTTTATTTCATACTGATATTTATATTGTTGTTCTACCTATGGGTCTTCATGTAAGCTGCCCTGCGCCTGCTCCGGCGGGGAGGGCAGGGTAAAAATCAAATCAATCAATATAACAAATATGATACCCCCACTGCGGCCCCTCCCCAAACCCCGCCCTCCCCGGGCTCTTCCTCCTAATCCCCGGGAGTTTCCCAACCTGCAGTTGGCGTTGGCGACCCTGATCCTGGTACTGGTTTGCCAGCTTTCTTGGCATTCTGTCTCAAGCTCGCGGGTGTTCAGCCAAGCCTCCTTCCAGCGCCACGCACAGCCAAGGGGACAAGTGAGCATGCTGTGATTTTCCTCCATGGGCAGGCTGTCGTCCCCCCCTCCCTCCCCCTCCCACGAGTCTCCACCACCTCGCCCGCTAATGGGATGGAGCAAAGAAATCATTCCCATATAAAAACAGGCTGCTTACAGGGCTGAGTGACGGCCAGAGGTAATTACCCAGCACATTGTCTGAGAGGGCAGGTGCGTGTTTTGCTCATTGTTGCAGCCGCCCCGGGGGTAATCAGACCTTGCACGAGGCCCTGGAAAACCCGGAACACTGGCCAACGACACGAAGCCGGTTCGCCAGCCGCTCTGCTCAAGCAGCAAGGGAAGCAGAAGGATGCAGCAGAGGCATGTAGAAGCCAGACGTTGGGGCAAGAAAAACGTGGCTAGAGGTGGCCACTGCATTAACTGCTTGGGCAGGCCCTGCACTGGAGCTGAAGGCGACTTTTATCTCGGATGTACATCCGGATAGGGTTGCCAGCCACCAGGCGGTGTAAACCAAAGATGAAACACACCGTGCTCGCTTCACAAATTCTCTATTGTTATATAATAAAAATGAAATATAGCTTCATTAAACTCAAAAATACTTATACATCCAGTGCGTAACCCTCCTGGGTATCTAACAAGCTATTTTGAAAGCCTGAATACAATCGAGAAGAACTTGCGTAATTTTTTCATCCAAAGACACGTCCGTGGCTTGACTTCAAGGTGTGGCTGCAAGTTCTTCTGAACTCAAATCTCAGCTGGCCGACACGTTTCGAAAATTTTGTCAAAGCCAGTATAAAAGCTACAAACATAATAATCTCATATAAATACATAAGAACACAAGAGAAGCCAATGTTGGATCAGGCCGATGGCCTATCCAGTCCAACACTCTGTGTCACACAGTGGCCAAAAATACCAGGTGCCCGCAGGAGGTCCAGCAGTGGGGCCAGGACACCAGAAGCCCTCCCACTGTTGCCCCCCCCGCACCAAGAATACAGAGCATCACTTGCCCCAGCCTGAGAGTTCCTATAAGAACACAAGAGAAGCCAATGTTGGATCAGGCCAATGGCCCATCCAGTCCAACACTCTGTCACACAGAGGCCTAAAATACCAGGGGCCATCAGGAGGTCCAGCAGTGGGGCCAGGACACCAGAAGCCCTCCCACTGTTGCCCTTCCCACAAGTACTAAGAAGACAGAGCATCCCTTGCCCCAGAGTCCCTATCTATACCTTGTGGCTAATAGCCACTGATGCACCTCTGCTCTCTCCTAGAAGTACATTTATCTCTACACTCAAATGAGTCCCCAGACGCAGCAAATCCAATGCTTACATAGCTTACATAAAGAGTCACCCAATGCATCAGCCAGCTGAGATTTGAGTTCAGAAGAACTTGTAGCCACACCTGAAGTTGAGCCACAGAGGTGTCTTTGGAGGAAAACAATTACGCAAGTTCTTCTCGATTGTATCCATGCTTTCAAAATAGCTTGTTAGATACCCAGGACGCATTGGATGTATAAGTATTTTTGGGTTTAATGAAGCTATATTTCATGTGTATTATATAACAATAGAGAATTTATTAAGTGAGCCCGGTGTGTTTCATCTTTGGTTTACGCAATCTCTCCCGTGCACTCTTTTGCTTTACCCAGCCACCAGGTGGTGGCCGCAGTTCTCCTGGGATAACAACTGATCTCTGGCAACAGAGATCGGTTCCCCCGGAGAAAACGGAAGGAGAACTCCATGGCATTATATCCCGTTGAAGTCCCTCTCTTCCCCAAACCCCTCCCTACTCAAGCTCCACCCACAATATCTCCAGACCTTTCACACCCCACAGCTGGCAACGCTACATCTTGATCCAACCTGGACAGAGACAGGCTCAGCTCCGGAAGCCGTTGCCCAGTTCTTGAGACCCCCTGAAGCAGTATCCAAGAGGTGGGTGTTTCTGAGCATGCATGTGGGTTGCCAAATTCCAGGTGGGTCCTGGAGATCTCCAAGAATTGCAACCGATCTCCAGATGTCAGAGATCGATTCCCCTGCAGGAAATGGCTGCTTCGGAGGGTGGGCTCTGTGCCTTCCCCAAACTTCCCCTCCTCAGGCTACACCCCAAATCTCCACAAATTTCCCTAAGATGAATTCTGCTCACTATGGTGCAACGAGAGAGTGTCTTCATGGCTCCATAACCAAGGGGGTGGACTTCTAGGAGAGGGGAGACTGCAGTGTTCCCTCTAAGCTGAGTGAGTGTGAGCTAGCTCACACGTTTTTGTCTTTGCTCAGGGAGGAGGGCTCCAGAGCAAACTGATTGATGCAGCAGCCAAATCACGTGCTCACAACTTGAATGCCAGTAGCTCACTCTCAGGTAGCCCTGTCATGTGTGTGGGATGCAGAGGGAGTACTCCGGTCTCCCATCGTCTGAACTTTTACTCACGGTCTCTTATCTCCAGCTGCTGGAGTTTCGGCTGGGAACCAAAACGGTTTCTAGGATTGTTTTGCTTGCTTGCCTGCTGCTTTTGCCCATGTGCGCGACTTGTATTCATTGGCTTCTGAAGGGGGTGGGGGGATGCTTGAGTTTAGTATATCTTAGCAGGCCCTACTGTATGTGGCCATTACTGACACAAGCTGTACGCGTGTCTTGAGTTCTGATTCACCATTAAACGTTGCCTTCTGAAGAAGCCCTGTGTTGCGTGAGCTGACTGAGGAACCTGACACTCACAGAGCAGAATTTCTGCTCACAAGACTCCACAGCTTAGACGGAGCACTGGAGGAGACTGGAGTTATTTCAATTAGTCTATTTCCGCCCTACAGAGGCCCGCGCCAGTCAGCAAGAAAGGCGAACATCACAATGAAGCAAAACGTATAATGAATTTTAGTTGTTTGCTACGGGTAACATAAGGGTTTATTCAGCTGCTAATTAATTTATTTATAACGATTGATGTGTTTGCTTTGTTGCTGCAGCCGCCGCTCTAATTCTTCGAAAAGGCCCGGAGAGACAATTGGCAGAGAGTTTTGCAGAAGATAAGTTGTTAAAGTATAGACACGCACAAACGATTTCAGAATAAAATGGTGACACAGAAATTAAAGAAAGGGTTTTTTTGGGGGGGCAGCAAGAACGACACAGAACTGAAGATCATCTATTTATATCTCTTTTTACAACTGATCTCCAAGCAACAGAGATCCATTCACCTGGTGAAAATAGCTGCTTCAGAGGGTAGATTCTATGGCATTGTACCCTGCTGAGGTCCCTGAAGACTTCCAAGGATCCTGGGAAAAAGTCTGGGGCCCCAAAGCAGTCTGAAAGCAGTTTTGTGTTTTATATCATTTTACTTTATGCAGTTTACTTTACTTTACGGAGCTGCGGTGGCTCAAGTGGTTAAGACGCTGAACTGCAGGCTGTGGAAGGTCAGTAGTTCAGCAGTTCGAGACCCGAGAGTGCCGCATGACGGAGTGAGTTCCTGTCTCTAGTTCCAGCTCCTGCCAACCTAGCAGTTCGAAAGCAAGAAATTGCAAGTAGATCAATAGGTACCATTTCGGTGGGAAGGTAACAGCGTTCCATGCACCTTGGTGTTTAGTCACGCCGGCCACATGACCACGGAAACATCTTCGGACAGCGCTGGCTCTTCGGCTTTGAAACAGAGATGAGCACCGCAACCCTAGAGTCGGATTCAACTGGCTTTCGAGCAAGGCAACCTTTACCTTTACCTACTTTATGCAACTTGTCCTCCAAAAAGCCAAGGGCCCTATCCATGGGCCCCATCCATGGCCTCCGGCTCCCCAATGCCACCACTATTCAATGACCATATAAGGCAGGTGAGGCTGAGACAGAGAGGCATGTAACTTTCAGGTAAACCTGTCATGTCTATGGTATGCAGGAGGAGGCCCGCTGCCTCTTTCCTTTCTTCTGAAGTTTTCACACAGCCTCTTATCAGGTCCATGACCTTGCTCCAGCTGCAGCAGCCTCGCTGGGAATTATAACGGTTCCTAGAATGTTTTCTTCCTCAGCCCGCTTAGCCAGCTTAGCTTCCCGCATGAGTGAACTCTGTCAATTGGCTTCTGCTGAAGGGGGGGGGATCCTTTGGATGTAGTATAGCCTAGTAGGCACTGCTGTATCTAGTCATAACCGACACAGAGAATGTACACGTGTCTTTAGTACTGCTTTATCATTAAACACTGTCTTCTGAAGGAGCCCTGGGTTGTGTGACTAACTGACTGAAGAACCTGACAGTAACCTCAGGGAGCCCCATCATGGCTGAGTGCAGATTTGAACGCGTGTCTCCCCAGCCTAGCCTAACCATTCACCTTTCTACGCAGGCTGCCTTCTTTTAGAATAACACCCAAAGACCTGTTCTGAAATGTCTGATACCTAGGGCTGCCAGACCTCCCGGTCTAGTGGGGTTTACTCACTTTTTAGGGGGGGGTTCAACCTGCCCAGCCAGCTAGTCGGCGGGGAAGCCCCTCCCCCAAGCCCAAACACCCACAGCGACCCCTCTCCCTTCTCTCTTGAGAGAGATGGCACTGCTGGCAGCATGCCTGAATTCCAAGCGGCATTGCATTTTGCGAGATCAAGCACGTGGGGTCCGCCAGCTGAAAGCACTTAAAGGGACCCCTTTACGTGCTTGCAGCCGGCAGGGACTGGCCCACACCCAATCTTCCGGCAGGGACACTTAGCCCTCGCCCCCCAACCCCCATTTAAAGGGAAGTTTTCCTTTAAAGGATAGGGGGAAAGTGGGAGTGACATCATCACGGGCGTGGGAGCCACACCCCCTCCTGGAACAACCCCTAATTCCCCACTGGGGAGAAGATTGGACCTGGCATCCCTACGGATAACTACCTGCCTGAGACGACTTTTGTTAACTTTTTAAACAATAATACAATAATTTGCACAACATTCAACAAAATTGTTCCTTCTTTAATCTTCGCTCATCTGACCTGTTCTCCAGAGGCCAGGTCTACCAATCTAGTGGTTAATTAACATTTTGTTGAAAGAGAAATATGAAATACAGAGGCTTAAGAATGTAACATTAACTGGTATGACAATCACAAAATTGAGTCATAGCTATTGTGGAAAGGGGAGGGTAGACCTTTTTTCAGGAGGCCAGGCCTACCAATAGAGCGGAAAGGGGTGCCTAGACCTGTTCTCTGGAGGCCAGGTCTACCAATATAGCAGAAAGGGGTGCCTAGACCTGTTCTCTGGAGGTCAGGCCTACCAAGAGAGCGGAAAGGGGTGCCTAGACCTGTTCTCTGGAGGCCAGGTCTACCAATATAGTGGAAAGGGGTGCCTAGACCTGTTCTGTGGAGGCCAGGCCTACCAATATAGTAGAAGGAGGTGCATAGAGCTGTTCTCTGGGGGCCAGGTCTACCAATAGAGCGGAAAGGGGTGCCTAGACCTGTTCTCTGGAGGCCAGGTCTACCAATATAGCGGAAAGGGGTGCCTAGACCTGTTCTCTGGAGGTCAGGCCTACCAAGAGAGCGGAAAGGGGTGCCTAGACCTGTTCTCTGGAGGCCAGGTCTACCAATAGAGCGGAAAGGGGTGCCTAGACCTGTTCTCTGGAGGCCAGATCTACCAATATAGCGGAAAGGGGTGCATAGACCTGTTCTCTGGAGGCCAGGTCTACCAATATAGTGCAAAAGTGATGCCTAGACCTGTTCTCTGGAGGCCAGGTCTACCAATATAGCGGAAAGGGGTGCAGAGACCTGTTCTCTGGAGGCCAGGTCTACCAATATAGTAGAAGGGGGTGCATAGACCTATTCTCTGGAGGCCAGGTCTACCAATATAGTGGAAAGGGGTGCATAGACCTGTTCTCCAGAGGCCAGGTATACCAATATAGTGGAAAAGGGTGGGCAAAATTTGACTTGATTCTGTTTTCTCTTACAGTGTTTCAATTATTCTTAAAATATAGTTTAGATACAATTTAAAATAATTTATTCTGAGTTTTTTTACAAGGTTATGGAAATACTCTTCTAAAAAAACGATTTATGCAATAGTCAAGTGTAGACTCGCCCACAACTTTAACGCTACTGGCTTTTTTCGCTCACAAGGTCGGATTTCCGCTCACAACACTGTGCAGCTTAGAGGAAACATTGATTTCTGGCAGGACCGACAAGCGCTAGGCAATCTATTTCAAGTCATTTCCTTTATTAAAATCATGAAGATCAATCACTTAAGACATTTTGATCACATGCATTGTAATTGCGTCTCTTTCCCGTTGACTTACAGTGCCCCCGCTGGGCGATTCTCCCCGTCCCCTTCCTGATTTCTGGCCTCTTTTTCAGCCATTTGCAAGAAACGTTCCAGCCCTGCTTAGGTACCGTTCTCCAGCCACCGTCTGTCTTCATTCCCCCTCCAGCCATTTGGCACTGGGCAGAGAGATCCGTGTGGTGCCAGTGGGGCGGCCAAACACTCCTGGCTTCTCTTCCTGGCAATCTAGTCGTCCTCTGGCAGTGTTCTGAGCCTCTGCCTTGGGAAGAGAGAAGGCTTGGGTTTGCATATGGCAGCGCTGGTTGCTTGGCAGCAGAGACGTGCAAAGGCCCAGGAAGTGCGGGCCCGATTGGCAGCCATCGCTTCTGGTGTTCCAAATGCGTCAGCCAATAGGAGCAGGGGGGAGGGCAGAGCATCCCGCCAGCTTTTCAGTCTGTGTTCAACATCCCCTCAGCGCTGGGCAAGAGGAGGTATGGTTGCCAACCTCCAGGTGGTGTCCAGAATAGGATGGTTAATTCCAGGCTGGGGAATTCTTGGAGATTTGGGGACGGAGCCTAGAGAAGGCGGGGGTTGTGGAGTGGAGGGACCGCGGCAGGGCTGAATGCTGTTGAGCCCACCCTCCAAAGCAGTGGTTTTCTCCAAGGTAACCGATCTCTGTCACCTGGAGAACATTTGTAATTCTGGGAGATCTCCAGGCCACACCTGAAAGTTGGCAACTCTCATTTGGCGGTCTCCTGAAATGCAGATGACAGAGATCAGTTCCCCTGGGGGAAACAGCTGCTTTGGATGTGGACTCTACAGCATTCCACCCTGCCGAGGTCCCCTCCCAGGCCCAGAGCTACCCCTCCTCACAACAGACACCCTGTGAGGTAGGTAGAACTGAGAGAGCTCTAAGAAAGCTGTGACTGGCCCAAGATCACCCAGCTGGCTGCATGTGGAGGAGAAGGAAACTGAACCCGGCTCTCCAGATTAGAGTCCACTGCTCTTATCCACGACACCATGCTGGCTCTCTGGAAGCTCCCAGTGGAGGAGGAGGAGGAGGAGGAGAAGAGGAGGAGGGGGGAGGAGGGGGAGGAGATTGGATTTATACCCCGCCCTTCACTATCTAAAGGAATCTCAGAGTGACTGACAAACTCCTTTCCTTTTCCCTCCCCACAACAGACACCCTGTGAGGGAGGCAGGACTGAGAGAGCTCTGACAGAAACTGCTCTTTTTCAAGGACAGCTCTTGTTAGAACTATGGCCTGCCTCAAGGTCATCCAGCAGGTGCAAGTGGAGAAGTGGGGGGATCAAACCTGGTTCTCCCAGGTTAGAGTCCAGGCACTTAGCCACTACACCAAACTGGCCAACTTCAGGTTGGAGTACTCCTGGAGATTTGGGGGTGGAGGCTAGAAGGAGTGAGGTTTGGGGAGGGAAGGGACCTCAGTGGGGTCTGATGCCGTAGAGCCCGCTCTCCAAAGCAGCTCTTCTCTCCAGGGAAACTTCCCTGCATAGTCTGGGTATCGGTTGAAATTCCAGGGCATCTCCAGGCCTTGCCTGGAGGTTGGCAGCCCTACGGTTGAAGGAAAGCCCAAGTGATCCTGACAGTGGCAGTGATTAAGATGCCAAACAGATGCCCCGTTTCGGAAATTTCGCACCCCTTTCTCAAAATTGCAAGCCTATCGAAAGTAAAATAAAGCCAGTTAGATTATGCGGTAGCCTGAAGGCCCCTTGTTAACAGGCCCATTTGTAGGGGGGGCGGGTTGGAGCTTCCGTAATCCAGGCACGATCCTGGAGCAGCATATGGAGAAGAGCTCAGGTGTCTGGCTACAGGCAGGGGGTTGGTGCCAATGCCGATAAATCTTTGGTGCTCTCTGAATATCACAAAGACGGGTAACATTTTCATTGGGCACCAAAATCCCACTTTCTTCCGCAGGGCCAGACTCCTCTCCCCCTTTACGATAACAATGGTTTATGACATTTTCCTGGGCTGCCGTGCCCTTGCTAGAAGTGAGACAGAGAAGCGGCACTGTCCAGAAAAAGAGGTCAGTCGGAACAGGTGGACTGGTGGGCACGGATGGTATAATGTGCTGCAGGGGTTCTGATTGGCTCCGCTGCCTTCCAATCACAGAGCGGCAAGGCAGGCAGAAGATAACCGGGCTGCCACTGGCTGAATTGCTCAGGTGTTGTGGTTTAGAAGGTTTGACTGGGACCCGGGTTCGAATCCCCGCTGGCTGGGTGACTTCGGGTCAGTCAAGATCACCTGCCTCACGGGCGAAGATAAAACAGGTGAGGGAGGAACTACGCATCCTGCCCCGAGATCCTCGGGGGGGGGGGTACAAAGGTGATGATAGACAGGAAAAGTAGAAGGGTTTTAAGGAACAAATGAAGGAGGGAATCTGGAAGTGCTCCACCGGGGAGAAGGCCAGAGTGTGAATGGGGAAAACTGCAAGAGACAGAATGGGCAGAGAGATGTGATCACAGAACCGAAGTAAAGGAAGCTGGTGTACACCTATCGATTTGCAACCAGCCTCTAGTCCAGTGATCTTCAGCCGCTCTGGAGCTGGGACCCACTGTGGGGAAGGGTTGCCAGGTCCCCCGCCGCAAGACCTTCCATCAGCAGTCCCCCCCAAAGTCTGTTGCTTGATAGTCCGGGTGAGGTGTGGTAGATAAGGCAAAAATCAATGTGTGGTTGATGGCGTGATGTCATTTCCTGGACAAACTGGAAGTGATGTCGCACTGCTCTGGGAGTCAGTGGAAACTCTTTTGTTTCACCACACCATATCTGATAAATCCTTAAAAAAGCATAATGTCCCTTCTGGGTTTGCCCCAGAAATGACATTACGGTATCAACACAATGGTGCCTCCTCATGTCCCTGACCCTCCAGTCCCCTGCTGTCTGCCAGCTGCTGGGGACATGCAAGCATGTAACAGGAAGTCCCGTGACATCAGCGTCATCATGTGGCAGGAAGAGGAGAAGTCCCCACTGATGTGAAAGTTAGGACCCAGGGCAGCTAATCAAGAGAAATGGAAACAAAGAACACCAGTTCAGCACCATAGAAAGAAAAAAGCCAAGGGTCAGAGATGTAGAGGAATGGCCTCCCCCACCATTTAACCACTCTACAGTGGGGGTGCAAAGAGAGGACGGTGCCCTTGCTGTTTGCACATGTGCAGTAGCAACAGGTCCTTCCAAACGAAAACAAAAATCATGGCTGGTTCAGAAGGCCTCCCAACCTAGCAAGTGAGGTGCTTCAACTAGGGTTGCCAATCCAGGGGATCCCCTGGTTTGAAGCCCCTCCCCCTGCTTTGGAGCTACCAGAAAAGGAGGGGGAGAAATAGCTGCTGGGTGCTCCATTATACCCTATGGAGACTGGTCTCCATAGGGTATAATGGAGAAGTGATCTGTGGGTATCTGGGGCTCTGGTTGTTGTTTTTTTTAAGTGGAGGCACCAAATTTTAGCATAGCTGCTGGTACCTCTCCTTAAAAAAAAACAGGTTTCAAAAAAGATTGGACCAGGGGGTTCAATTCTATGGGCTCCAAAAGAAGGTGCCCCCATCCTCTATTTATTCCAATGGAGGGAAAACATTTAAAAGGAATAGGGTCCCTTTAAATGCAACAGCAGCTCACCAGGAACTCACTCTGGAGTCCCCTCTCCCACTTGTCAGCTGCCCCACCCACTTTGTCAGCCTCTCCTGGGAACCCTAACTTTGACCACAGGAGGTAGTGGCGGCGGCTACAGGCATGGACGGCTTCAAGAGGGAACTAACACATGGAGCAGAGGTCCATCAGTGGCTGTTAGCCACAAGGTATAGGTAGGGACTCTGGGTCAAGTGATGCTCTGTATTCTTGGTGCTTGGGAGGGTCAACAGTGGGAAGGCTTCTAGTGTCCTGGCCCCAGTGGTGGACCTCCTGATGGCACCTGGTATTTTTGGCCACTGAGTGACGCTGACTGTTGGACTGGATGGGCCATTGGTCTAATTCAACATTGGCTTCTCTTATGTTCTTATATCTGGGGCAAGGGATGCTCTGTATTCTTGATGCTTGGGGGGGGCAACAGTGGGAGGGCTCCTAGTGTCCTGGTCCCACTACTGGACCTCCTGATGGCCCCTGGTATTTTTGGCCACTGTGTGACACAGAGTGTTGGACTGGATGGGCCACTGGTCTGATCCAACATGGCTTCTCTTATGTTCTTAAGTCTGGGGCGAGTGATGCTCTGTATTCTTGGTGCTTGGGAGGGTCAACAGTGGGAGGGCTTCTAGTGTCCTGGCCCCACTGGTGGACCTCCTGATGGCACCTGGTATTTTTGGCCACTGTGTGACACAGAGTGTGGGACTGGATGGGCCATTGAGCTGATCCAACATTGGCTTCTCTTATATCCTTATGTTCTTATGACCCACACACACACACACACCAAGGGTCCTCCTGACCCCACGGGTTGAAGAGCACTGCTGACGTTAATACAGCTCAGTCAAGTCTTTGTTTGACTTTGGGATTCTGAGTGGCAGGGAAGCAGCCCTCTGGAGGCCGAATCCCTAGAAAGCTTTTGAGGGCAACGGAATGTGCTGCAGGACCTCTCCACAAGCCAGAGCCGAGGTCCTCTCATGTAGCCTCGAATGGCCTGCAAGAGAGACGTTTCCCACTCCTTTCTACCAGGGGTCCCCAACCTTTTGGAGCCCGTGGGCACTTTGGGAATTCCGACACAGGCTGGTGGGCACCTGCCACAAGATGGCTGCCGTAGGAGGCAGAGCAGAGCCAGCCACCCACTTCCCTTCAGTCGCAGAGTGAAGAACCTTGTGCTGTGATGGCAACTGCCTGCCAAAGGAACAGCTTTTTTTTTTTTTTTTAAGACATCTGTACAACCAATCGACTCTCCAGTGGCCATTCAGAAGTCTTGCAGGGCAAAAGCCCCACCTGGCCCCGCCCACTTTCAAAAACATTTGTCAGGCACCAGGGAAGGTGTCCAGCCCCATCATGCCCGTGGGCACCATGTTCGGGACCCCTGCTTCACACACACAAACACACACACACACAGGCCCTATAATTCCTTTGTTCTTCACTCCAGCGATGTTTTCCCGCCGTGTGTGGAGGCACGCACATGTCTTAGCATTATTTTAAATGGCCAAGAATAATACAAGCTGCATAGCAACCGGCGATCCCGCCAAGAAGGAGTGCATACTTACTGGAGACAATAGCCGGCAAAGAAAGCAGGCTTGAAGCGCCACGCCAGACGCACCGCGCAATTTTCACATGCAATCGAAACAAATGGAAGCCGCATTCGTGAAAACACCCTCTTAAAAGTTGGGAGCCTCAAGATTTGGGGCAAAACAGAACGAAGGCGATGAATATTTCAGGGAGATGTTTAATTTTTCACACCAGCCTGTTTTGCTTCATCTCCGAGACTGACATCAAAGCTCCTTTTTGTTCAGCAGGGAGGGAGGAGGGACGTGGGGGGGAGGTTGTAACGGAGCCTTTTGAAGGTTTCTGGCCCCAGCTTTTCTCCACCAGGGATGGACCGAGAACTTAAAGCATCCTTGGAGGAAGGCAACACAGGTGGCTGCTTTGGTCTTTCCAGCACTGCAGGGCCGCTAGTCTCGGCTCAGGGCTCACCCGGCAGGTTTACTTGCGAGTAGTTTCTGTGGGAGTTTGCAGTGCCAGCTGGTCTGTAGTAGGGTTGCCAACTGTAGGTTGGGAAATTCCTGGAGATGTGGGGATGGAGCCTGGGGAAGGCGGGGTTTGGGGAAGAGAGGGATCTTAGCCAAGTGTAATGCCTGATTCTCTGGGAAAGTCTGACTGCTGGGTGCTGCCTGCTTGCCTGCCTTAAGCGTTGCTGGCTGGGTTTCCCCATTGGAAACAATTGAGGTAATGGGGGGTAACCTGTTAGGGTGCCCATAGAATTGGGACCACTGGTCCAATTGCTTTGGGACATGGTGTTTTATGTGGGGAGAGGCTCCCGAAGCTACCCTGAAAATTGGGAGCCTCTCCCTCAAACCACTTTCCCCCCAGAGCCACTAACAGCACTGTGGGGAAAAAGTAAGATTTTTTCCCACCGTAGAGAACAATGGAAGGGATGGGGCAACCTGTTTGGGGGCCTGTAGAATTGGACCCCCTGGTCCAATGTTCTTGAAACTTTGTGGGTATCTTGGGCAAGGGCTCCAGCAGCTACCCTGTGAGTTTGGAGCCTCTCCCTCAAACCCCCTCCCCTCCAGCCCCCAGAATATACCCTATGTTTTCACCATTGACTTCAATGGCCCAAAGGATATAATGGGGCCGAAATTGACATTGGGCTGACTCAAAGACTCCCCAATCCCCTCCTACTGCCGAAATTGGCATGCAGGAGTCTTTCTGCCACCGAAATTGATTCTGCCTGATTCGGCAGAATCCGAATTGGCTGAATTTTTTTTTTTTGCACAACCCTATTTATAAGACCTGTGAATAACAGCAAATTAGCATACAGCATTATAAAAGAGTTTACAAACAGAAGCGAGAACTGAATGATGTTAGCATGTGTAGTGAGAGAAGAAACTGATATCTCTGTTAAGCCCCAGGGGTTCCATTGTCCTGAGTGTTGTGATAACTTATAACTCAGCAATCTCCCATTCTAGTCTGTTTCTGAAATTCTTTTGCAGTGAAACAGCGACTTTGAGGGCCTGTTTCTAACCCACCCCTCTTGCCTAGGTGGAGGTTTGAGCCTGGGCACTCCGTGCTGCCCAGTTTCAAGGCAAAATCCCTGCATTGCCCCTGACTCTCTGGCACGGAAGGCCGATGAATCCCACATCCCAAGGGAAATTGAACTGCTTTAATGATAGCTCACAGTTTATGCATGGACAGGTTGAGCAGGTATGAGAGGCCCTACCGCAACCATACAGGAAGGGCTAGTTTTCTGATAATAGTTTCACAGGGTATCTGTGTTGGTCTGCAGTAGAAGAGCTAGGTTCGAATCCGGTAGCACCAGCAGGATCTGCGTCTGATGAAGGGAGCACTGGCTCTCAAAAGCTCATACCCCCAAAAAGCATGTTGGTTTCTAAGGTGCTGCATGTGTGTAAAGAGCAGTCAAGTCACAGCTAACTTATGGCTAGGGTTACCAATCTCCAGGCAGTGGCTGAAGATATCGTGAGTTTACAACGGATTTCTAGGTAGGCTTGCCAGTCCACCGGTGGGGGAAGGGGATCCCCTGCTTTTGTGAGCTCAGGCCTGTCGCCAGCCAGCTGGCCATTGGGGAACCCCCCCCCCCAAGAGACGTCCCTCATTGACATCGTCAACATGATGACGTCACTTCTGGAAGTGATGTCGTCACGTTGGCAATGTTGGAGATGACGCTCTACTTTGGGGGCAAAACTCTATGGTTTGTAGCCATTTTTGCCACAGGGTTTGCCCAAAAAGTAGAGTGTCGCCCTGATGTCACCAACGCGATGACGTCACTTCTGGATGTGCTGTCACAGTGTCAACAACATCCCCGCCCACACCCAAATCCCCCCACCGGCAGCAGGTAAGGACCTGGCGACTCTATTTCCAGGTGACAGACAGCAGTTCTCCTAAAGAAAATGGCCACTTTGGAAGGAGGCCTCTATGGCATTAGACTCTGCTGAGGTCCCTCTCCAAACCTTGTCCTCTAAGGCCCCACCCTCATAAGAACATAAGAACATATGAGAAGCCAATGTTGAATCAGACCAATGGCCCATCTAGTCCAACACTCTGTCACACAGCGGCCAAAAATACCAGATGCCATCAGGAGGTCCAGCAGTGTGGCCAGGACACTAGAAGCCCTCCCACTGCTGCCCTCTCCAGCACCAAGACTAGAGTGCATCACCTGCCCCAGACTGAGAGTTCCCATCTATACCCTGTGGCTAAGAGCCACTGATGGACTTCTGCTCCATATGTTTATCTAATTCCCTCTTGAAACTGTCCATGCTTGTAGCTGCCACCACCTCCTGTGGCAGTGAATTCCATATGTTAATCACTCTTTGAGTGAAGAAGTACTTCCTTTTATCTGTTCTAACCCGACTGCTCAGCAATTTCATGGAGTGCCCACGAGTTCTTGTATTGTGAGAAAGGGAGAAAAGTACCTCTTTCTCAACCTGCTCAATCCCATTCATAATCTGGTAAACCTCGATCCTGTCACCCCTCAGCCATCGTTTCTCCAAGCTAAAGAGCCCCAAGCGTTTTAACCTTTCTTTATAGGGAAGGTGTTCAAAATCTCCTCATCTTTCCCAACCCAGAGCTGACAACCCTACGTTATGGCAACCCAGTCGGCTTTTCAAGGCAGGAGACTTCCAGAGGTGGTTTGCCATGGCCTGCCTCTCCATAGCAACCCTGGACTTCCTTAGCGATCTCCCATCCAAGTACTAACAGGGGCTGAGCCTGCTTAGCTTCAAGAGCTGACGGGATCCAGGCTAGCCTGGGCTATGGAGGCCAGGGTTAATGTGCTACTGCACTTGAAGCTAGTTTTTTGAAGGTCTCTCTTAGCAAAGAGGCTGGCCTAGTCATTGCGGGCAGGAGCTGTTGCCATCAACGGCTCTGCCAGCTCTGTTACCAGGATCTTGACCTAAGCCTTTAGTGTATGCTGGGTCAGCACAACTTCCCTTTCAGAGGGAAAAACAGGTCAGCGGGGAGAGTGAGAGGTTTTGCTTCAGCACGGGGGTGGGGGGACCGGCACTCAATGAGTGACTGTAATTAACAATCAATGGAGCCGGTCGAAATTGACTGGAAAGGTCGCGCCGCGAAAACGGTGCCGATAAGCGAATGGTTTGTGCAGACGCAGCGAGCCAGCGTAGCCCACCAAGGCCGGCTTTGCACAGGAGAGCAGAAGCTCAGCTGTCAGAGCCTGAAAGCTCAGCTGGGGTCTTTCCTGGGAGCTCTCAGAGAAGCAACAGCCCTGCCTCTGCTTAGAGACAGCCCTGACCAGGCCGAGGTCAACACTGACGGAGCCAGCGGGGGATGGCTGCATTCAGAGAGCCGGTCTGGTGTGGTGGTTAAGTGCGCGGACTCTAATCTGGGAGAACCAGGTTTGATTCCCCACTCCTCCACTTGCAGCTGCTCGATGACCTCGGGCAAGCCGCAGTTCTGATAAGAGCTGTTCTTGGAAAAGAGCAGTTTCTGCCAGAGCTCTCTCAGCCCCACCTGCCACATAAGGTGTCTGTTGTGGGAAGGGGGAGGGAAAGGAGCTTGTAAGCTGCTCTGAGACTCTGAGTGAAGGACGGGGTATAAATGCAATCTTCTTTTCTTCTTCTGATAGCTGGAACAGCTGGGAAGGATGGGTTGTTGTGGAGGCAGCTCCTACTCTTCTCTTTGCAAGAATGCACAGAGAGTAGGGCAACCCAAATGCTGCTCTTTCCAATTCTTCCGGTTGCTGTAACAGGAGCCCCCTCCCGCCTCAGAACTCCAAACGGCCAAACAAATAAGAACATAAGAACATAAGAGAAGCCCATGTTGAATCAGGCCAATGGCCCATCTAGTCCAACACTCTGTCACACAGCGGCCAAAATACACCAGGTGCCATCAGGAAGTCCAGCAGTGGGGCCAGGACACTAGAAGCCCTCCCACTGCTGCCCCCTCCAGCACCAAGAATAGAGTGCATCACCTGCCCCAGACGGAGAGTTCCCATCTATACCCTGTGGCTAATAGCCACTGATAGACTTCTGCTCCATATGTTTATCTAACTATCTGCTCTGCACATTCCCTCCATATGTGTGAAGCAGGGTTGCCAGGAAATTCCTGGGGTCGGAGCCTGGGGAGGGACCTCAGCAGGGTATAATGTCGTAGAGTCCACCCTCCATAGCAGCCTTTTTTTTTCCTCCCCAGGGAACTGATCTCTGTCATCTGGAGATCAATTGCACTTTGGGAGATATCTAGGTTCCGCCTGGAGGCTGGCACCCTGAGTTGTGAGCACTGTCCTGAGAAGGAAAGGAAGGTCAAGCGACACCTTCGAGAAGACTCTAGAGTGGAGCGCCTGGGGGACCGCCAAGCAGGGAACAACGGTGACAGTCTAAACCAAGCTCTGCTGTATCTATCCAGCCTGCTCTGGTATGCCAGTCACCAAGGAGGCAACTACTGGGTTAAATGTAAAAATATATCTCATTTGCCTTGGAAGCACAGCAGCTTTTTTCTCCACGTTTCCTGGTTAAGGGGAGAATACTGTTCAAACCAATTACAAAGATGATCTGACTCCAATGGTAACAAGAGAAAGAAATTTTACTTACAAAAACAGAAGCACATCTTACATGGCATACGCATGTAAGTAAACTTAACTTATTGTGAACAGATTAACTCCAGCTTAACGCATGTAAGTAAACTTAACTTATTGTGAACAGATTAACTCCAGCTTAACGCATGTAAGTAAACTTAACTTATTGTGAACAGATTAACTCCAGCTTAACTACAGCTCCAGGCCCCGGTAAGAGAGAGAAGAGAGGTCCTATACATAAGATAAAACAGAAGGCCAGCAAGGGCCAGTGAGGCTCAGCATCTGAGCCATGAGAGGGCGGGGCCAACTGCGTAGTGTACCCGAATGAGAGACTTCTCTTAACCCTTTCCCTCCCAGATCCTCTTGTGTGCAGAGTTACAATATCCAACAGAAACTGCATCGTACACAGTCCTCAGATCGTGTCTGAGTCCACCATGAGGAATATCAGAAGTGCACTTATGGGTTCTCCATAGGGTTGCTGACTCTAGGTTGGGAAACACAAGGAGACTGTGGAGGTGAAGAAGAGGAGGAGGAGGAGGAGGAAATTGGATTTATACCCCCGCCCTTCACTCGGAGTCTCAGGGTGGCTTACAATCTCCTTTCCCTTCCCCTCCCCACAAAAGACACCGTGTGAGGTAGGTGAGGCTGAGAGAGCCCTTTCCAGAATTGTCCTTGAGAGAACAGCTCTGACAGAACTTGTGACTGACCCAAGGTCACACCAGCAGCTGCAAGTGGAGGAGTGGGGGAATCAAACCCGGTTCTCCCAGATTAGAGTCCACACACTTAACCACACTGCACCAAACTGGCTGGGAAAGGAAGGGCTGCGGAGGAGCAGGGCCTCAGAATGGTATGATGCCGCAGAGCCTACCCTCCAAAGCAGGGAAATTCTCTCTCTTCCCTGGACACCAGTTCTAATTCCTTGCTGGACAAAAGCCCCACCTGTCCCCTCTCTAAAAACGCTTGGCAGCAGGCAGCAGGAAAGGTTTCGACAGGGACTACATGCTGCCCACGAGCACCACACTCGGGGGCCCGGTTGTATTGCGAAGAAGAAGAAGAGATTGGATGTATACCCCGCCCTTCACTACCCAAAGGAGTCTCAGAGCGGCTCACAAACTCCTTCCCCTTCCCCTCCCCACAACAGACACCCTGTGAGGTGGGTGGGGCTGAGAGAGCTTTTGACAGAAACTGCTCTTTTTTCAAGAACAGCTCTTGTCAGAACTACGGCTTGCCCAAGGTCATCCAGCCAGGTGCAAGTGGAGGAGTGGGGCATCAAACCCGGTTCTCCCAGATTAGAGTCCGCGCACTTAACCACGACACCAAACTGGCTCCCTCATCAACAGTCATCAACAAGCCACGCTGGCCCCAATCCTCTGCATGCTGCTGCTACGAAGGCCTTCCGGGGACCATTTCCAACCCCTGAGCCCTTTTGTGGAATCGTAGCCGAGGTGCGCCGTATTTCAGACCAGAAGAAAGGTTTCACCATCTTCCCAAGCATCTTCCCAAGCTCGGCGTCGCCAGTGCTGCTCGGAAGAGAGGCCTCCGTGTTCTGTTTTCCTTCCAGAGTACAAACAGAATGCAGAAGTGGGAACATTCTGTTCACAAGCAAAATCTAATCCCCACAAACAATGCCTTCCGGACCAGCCAGCACAGCAACAAATCGTCTCTTATGTGCCTTCGGCTTCCGCACCTAATCCCGTCTCCCAGCAGGCAGGCGGACAGCCAAAGCGGGGGGTGGTTGCGGGGGAGCGTCTCCTGTTCAGACGGAAAACATCTCAGCTCCCCATTTGGGGGGGGGGGTTGACAGAACGCTTGTGTGGAGGCACGCAACTCATTTCCAGCCCCACCATGGGGGCCATTTCCTTCCCGCGCCGCTCTAATCCCAGCCCCTTCCAAAGAGGCGGAAATATTTGTTGGAAGAAAACAGCTGCCCTCCATCAAGGTGACCATTTGCACAAAAAGGGGTCCCTCTTATGGTCTGGGATTCAACGAGGGACGGTGAGAGTCAACGTGGTGCCCTGGTTAGAGTTTTGGACTAGGATCTGGGAGAACCACGTTCGAGTCTCCAGTCTTCCACGGAAGCTTGCTTGGGTGACCTTGGGCCAGTCGCACATGCCCGGCCTTGCCTACCTCTGAGGGTTGTTGTGAAGATAAAATGGAGGACAAGAAAACAATGTAAGCTGCTTTCAGCCCCCACTGGGAAGAAAGGCAGGTACCGATGAAGTAAATCTATATCGTATTAGTCACATGGGACCATCACCTGCAGATACTTAAATCTGCAGATTGGGGCCACGAGGAGGCTCAACAGATCTTTCTTCAAACTTGGGGAACTCCCCAAGTTTGCAGAAACATCTGAAATTAAAACAAATTAAAGTAAGTAAAAAGGTAAAGGTTTCCCTTGCTCGAAAGCCCAGTCAAATCCGACTCTAGGGGACGGTGCTCATCTCTGTTTCCAAGCCGAAGAGCCAGCGCTGTCCAAAGACTTTTCCATGGTCATGTGGCCAGCATGGCTAAATGCCGAGGCACATGGAACAAATTAAGGGGAGGGTTAAATTCCCCCCCAAAAAAATAGAAGTATGTTCTTTGCGCACGTGCAGAACGCAGTTAGGGAGCCACTTGTCTCAGGTAGGCAGAGGGCCAAGGGAACAGCTTGTGATTTCAGAAGAGCGGCAGCAGCCATCACTGATTGGTTTCCCTTTAACCTGATATTTTCCTTTCCTAAAGAGGAGGTCTTGTTCTTGCAACGGGAGCTTAAAGGTGTCAGAGTCCCGCAGCAATCAGTTCTCAACAACGTTCCTCCAAAAGGTACAAGTTGATTAAGTACAGTAAAGGCAGATCATCTGTGCATACATCCTGTGTCAGAACTAATTCCTAGCACACAAAATAAAAAGATATACCCAATTCAAAACAAAGCCCCCTGATGGGTCTGACCCAATCAGGGTTGATGCTGACACCCACCTAAGCTAACGGGTCTGCATTCCCAGCGCAAGCATCAACAGCCAAGGTCACAGGCCCAGGCTAACAGATAAGACAAAGCGAGGAGAAACAAAAGCTAAGATTCCAGCAGGCCATACGTCATACATCGGCCACCACCACCCCTCCACCTGCCATGGCAGCTGCATAGCTGACAAAAGACCGCAAACCAAAAAGCATTTCTAAAGGATTCTTAGCTGAAGCGCATCCCTGTTCTAAATCAGGCAAGGCACCCTCTGACCTCGCCTCCCTGGCAACCACCCCGGGGCACTTCCCAGGTCCAACCACACTTTGGAAAGTTCTGAGTGTGCTGGACCCGCCTCTGTCAATTTCCTGCCGTGCTTCAAATGCCAGCTCCGCCACTGCATGAGGACTGCCCCGACGACGCCAGAGCACTCTGCCTGGCAATCTCATAGCCCAAAGCACTGCTGGAGAAAGGCACCGCTCGCTTCTCCCATCCAAGGGCTCTCCTGTCGTCTGGTGACCTAGACGAGAAGGAGCTCTGTTCCAAAAGAAGAGAGTCACAAATGGGAACGCTTCAGTGGCAAAGCAGAGGGAAGTGTCTCCTCCCCTCTGGCCGGCAACCAAAGTGGTCTGGCTTGCATTGCACCACAGCTCATCCAGAACGGGGAGAGAAGATGGTCCTTCAGCCATGAAACAATAGGAAGAGGAGAGGCCAGGCTGGAATGCTGGCCGGTCCCGACTGCAAAATCTAGCCAAAGTGCCCCAAAGTGGTTGGATGGCAGGCTGGGCTTGGCGAGCTGTTCAGTTACTGGAATAGCGGGCATTGATCTCAAAGGACAGACTGGGCCGTCCAAGGGTGGCGTCATGGATTCAGGACAGATGCAGAACATATTATCCCAGTCAGCTGCATTTCAGCCCATCTTGGCGTGGCTGGGCAGAGGCACTACAGATGGCAAACTATCCCACCTGGGAGACAGGGCACGTTGCTCGAATAGGAAGGTCGCAGTGCCCAAGAGGTAACCAGACCGGGAATGTACTGGCACTTGCCGCAGGCTGCGAGGAGCAACTGATCATGAATACGCAACCACCCTGTGGTTCCATGGCTAAGCACATACCTCACATGCAGAAGGTCCCAGGTTCAGACCCCAGTGTCTCAGATATCAGGGGGTTGGGAAAGACTAGGGTTGGGAAAGACTAGGGGACCGGAGAACTGCTGCCGGTCAAACCTGACCACGCCAAAAGAGAGCGAGAGAGGCCAAAGGTTTGTCTCAATATGCGGCAGCTTCTGATGTTCATACAAAGGGATTCGGGTGTGCACCAGGGAACAACTGATTGTGTGTGGAGCAGTTTTTTCCCTGACTCGTGGACTAGTCTCATCAGATCTCAGAACAGAAGAAGAAGAGGAGGAGGAGGAGGAGGAGGAGGAGGAGGAGAGGAGGAGGAGGAGGAGGAGGAGGAGAAGAAGAGGAGGAGGAGGAGGAGGAGGAGGAGGAGGAGGAGAGGAGGAGGAGGAGAAGAGGAGGAGGAGGAGGAGGAGGAGGAGGAGGAGAAGAAGAGGAGGAGGAGGAGAAGTAGAAGAGGAGGAGGAGGAGGAGAAGAGGAGGAGAAGAAGAAGAAGAGGAGGAGGAGGGGAATAGGAGAAGAAGAGGAGGAGGAGGAGAAGAAGAAGAAGAGGAGGAGGAGGAGCAGGAGGAGGAGGAGATTGGATTTATACCCTGCCCTTCACTACCCAAGGGAGTCTCAGAGCGGCTTACATACTCCTTTCCCTTCCCCTCCCCACAACAGACACCCTGCGAGGTCAGCGGGGCTGAGAGAGCTCTTTGAGAACTGCTCCTGAGAGAACAGCTCTGACAGAACTATGGCTTTCCTCTGCTCTGCACATGGCAAACCACCTCTGTTCATCTCTTGCCCTGACCTGGATGGCCTGAGCTCGCCCAATCTCATCAGATCTTGGAAGCTAAACGGGGTCGGCCCTGGTTAGAACGTGGATGGGAGACCACCGAAGAAGCCCAGGGCTGCTGTGCAGAGACAAGGCAACGGCAAACCACCTGTGAACATCTCTTGCCTTGAAAATCCCATGGGGTCGCCATAAAGCAGCTATGTCTCGATGGTACTTCCCACCACCACCAGTTTTCTGTTCTGACGAACGATTCTGTGCCATTGGAAAGGCTCATACAGTAGATGTCACATGACCTGTGCGGCGGAGAGTGACGAGGATGATCTAGGGGCCTGGAGACCAAGAAGCCCTACGCGGAAAGGCAGAGGGACTTGGGAACGTTCAGTCTGGAGAAGAGGAGGTTGAGGGCGGACAGGATTGCTCTCTTGAAGTCTCTGAAGGGCTGTCACTCAGAGGGAGGGCAGGGAGCTGTTCCTGTGGGCAGCAGAAGAGAGGACTCGCAAAAAGGGGTTTAAATGGAGGGCGGGAAGGTACCAGCTGGCTCTTAGGAAACACTTCTTGACAGTCAGAGTTGTGCAACGGTGGAATCAGCTGCCTGCGGAGGTGGTGAGCTCCCCCTCCCTGGGAGTCTTAATGCAGCAGCTGGACAAACACTTGCCAGGGATACTGTAGGCCATAGGTTCCCAAACTTATTTGGCCTACCTTTAGATAGGTTCTGGACTCTTCTTTCTTTATCCTTCCACCGCCCCCTTATTTGCATTCAGTGCCCCCCCAATTGCACCCAAGGCTCCGACCGCCCATCTGGATAATTCCAGCACCCTCAGGGGGTGTAGTGGTTAAGGGCGCAGACTCTAATCTGGGAGAACCGGGTTTGATTCCCCACTCCTCCACTTGCAGTTGCTGGATGACCTTGGGCAAGCCATAGTTCTCGTCAGAGCTGTTCTCTCAAGGGCAGTTCTGTCAGGGCTCTCTCAGCCCCTCCTACCTCACAGGCTGTCTCTGGGAGAACCGGGTTTGATTCCCCACTCCTCCACTTGCACCTGCTGATGTGACCTTGGGTCAGTCACAAGCTCTGGCACAGCTGTTCTCTCAAGGACAGTTTCTGTCAGAAGTTCTCTCAGCCCCACCTACCTCACAGGGTGTCTGTTGTGGGGAGGGGAAGGGAAAGGAGTTTGTAAGCCGCTCTGAGACACCTTTGGGCAGTGAAGGGCGGGGTATAAATCCAATCTCTTCTTCTTCTTCTTCTTCTTCTTCTTCTTCTTCTTCTTCTTCTTCTTCTTCTTCTGGAAGCAGTGCTGTAGGCTAGTCCTGCATTGAGCAGGGGTTGGGCTGGATGGCCTGGATGGCCCCTTCCAACTCTATGAGTCTATGATTCTGTGACTCTCTGTGAGCATCACCCAACCGAGAGTCAAGTCCATCTCTCTCTGGCTCCAGCAAGCTGGCAAATCTGACCCCTCAGCCCCACCACAGATGATCTGATGGAGCTCCTTCCTGCAGGCGCCCAGGGATCCAAAACGCTCACCTTCCACCCCTCAGCAGGCCCGACGCGTCCACCATGTGCGACCTTCCATGTGCTTGTAGCCAGCAGTGTGGAGCTGAGCATTGAGCAGAGGCTGCCTGGGAACTCAACAAACCTCCCTGTGGGAGGGATGGGGGAGCGAGAGCAATCCGGGTTGGCCGCCAGCTGCTCTCCAGGGCTTGTGCCCCTGGACGGCGTCTCCGTGGCTTTTGGCAGTCGGTCCTCATGCAGAAGCTGCTAGGAAGGAAGCCAAGCGGCAGGCTGGGAAGGAGATCCGGCATCTGCTGCCGACACAAGGCGGAGGCTGCCCGAGAAGGGGGGCGGGGGTTGCATCCAAACATTCACTCACCGAATAGACGGAATCGAATTACCGAAGCAACCAAACTCCATTATGGTAACGAAACCCAATTTTTCGAAAAGAAATGATGACATCCAAGTAATAGCAAGTCTGTTCATTAGCCAGATGAGCTATAGAGTTGAGTTCGGCAGCACCTTAGAGACCAGCAAGATCTTCCGGGTATAAAACTAAGGGAGCTTTGCGTCTTTGCAGGTGGAGGAGTGGGGAATCAAACCCAGTTCTCCCAGATTAGAGTCTGTGCTCCTAACCAATTTGGAGGCAGTTCGGTGTAGTGGTTAAGTGCGCGGACACTAATCTGGAAGAACCAGACTTGATTCCCCACTCCTCCACTTGCACCTGCTGATGTGACCTTGGGTCAGTCACAAGCTCTGGCACAGCTGCTCTCTCAAGGACAGTTTGTGTTAGAGTTCTCTCAGCCCCACCTACCTCACAGGGTGTCTGTTGTGGGGAGGGGAAGGGAAAGGAGTTTGTAAGCTGCTCTGAGACTCTGAGTGAAGGGCAGGGTATAAATCCAATCTCCTCCACCTCCTCCTCCTCCTCCTCCTCCTCCTCCTCTTCGAAAGCTCATACCCGGAGGAAATCTTGTTTCAATGTAGAAGAAGAAGATAAGAGATTGAATTTATACCCCGCCCTTCACTGCCCAAAGGCATCTCAGAGCGGCTTACAAACTCCTTTCCCTTCCCCTCCCCACAACAGACACCCTGTGAGGTAGGTGGGGCTGAGAGAACTTCTGACAGAAACTGTCCTTGAGAGAACAGCTGTGCCAGAGCTTGTGACTGACCCAAGGTCACATCAGCAGCTGCAAGTGGAGGAGAGGGGAAATCAAACCCAGTTCTCCCAGATAAGAGTCCGCACACTTAACCACAACACCAAACTGTCTCTCACACCAAACTGGCTCTGAAGAAGTGTGCATGCACAGGAAAGGTTATACCCGGCATTAAACTCTGTTGGTCTTAAAGCTTCAGATCAACAAGGTGACCTACCTGAACCCAGAAATCTTGTTCGTTTCTAAGGTGCTACTGGACTTGGATCTAACTTTCTACTGCAGACTAATGCAGGATATTACTGATATTAAATACTGGGTTTGAGACGCATTGCAGTGAACAGCTCTACTTTATCAAGTGATTTCAGGATCAAAACTAAAACACCAGGGCCGCAGCCCTGTTTACATAGCATGCAATCGCCACACCCAAACACCCCCCACTCCCAACAATAGGCTATTTACATAACATTACTTCTTGACTGGTCACTTCCAGAGTCCTGGTGGGCTATTGTTCCAGAGCTCCAAGCTCAGCCAGTCTCTGGTAGATAGTCCTGGAATGTTCCAGTCCTAATATATAACAACTGAAAGCAATGTCAACAGTTTAACCTGAATGGTCCTTGTTTATGGGCTTTACTAGAGCTGGCAGGGTCGCCAAAAATATCCCATCCCAGCCAATTCTGTGTAGTGGTTAGGAGCACGGACTCTAATCTGGGAGAACTGGGTTTGATTCCCCATGCCTTTGCATGCAGCTGCTGGTGTGAGCTTGGGTCAGTCAAAGTTCTCTGAGAGCTGTTCTCTCAGGAGCCAGAACCGGCTCGCTCACTAGGTGAACTAGGCATTCACCTAGAGCACACTGGCCCTTAGGAGTGCCAAAAGCCCCCCGCCCCTTCCCTGGCTTGCCGGCGCACCCCGCAGCTGCGGGACACGCAGACAAGCCGGCACTCAGATGGAAGAGATGGGGGTTTAAACCCCTTCCTTGGCCCTTGCCAAGGAAAGAGCGCAGGGGGGGCACCAGAAGGTGTCCTTGCCTAGTGTGCAAAAACACCTGTGGCCGGCCCTGTCAGGAGCAGTTCTCTCAGAGCTCTCTCAGCCCCACCGACCTCACCACGTGTCTGCTGTGGGGAGGGGAAGGGGAAGGAGTTTGTAAGCCGCTCTGAGACTCCTTTGGGTAGTCAAGAGCCAGGCTATAAATCTAATCTCTTCTTCTTAAGAAAGATTTAATGTACGGAAACAGGCAGTTGAAGCTTTTCATGGCACGGGGGCCAATAACGCCATCTGCTAAAAAGCATCCCGTTACGCCTCTGTTCAAGAACAGATCATTTTTTTTCCTCCAGGCAGTTGGCAACAGTCATGGGGAGAGCTGGAAACTATCGTGTGGGCCTGTTCCTGTGCCTCAATGAGTGTTGTTATGTTCTCAGTGGGCCTTCCTGGGGAGGAAAGGGCTCCACTGAAGGAAAGGGGGCAGAGAGGTGTTTACATGTAAAGAAAGCACACTTCAGAGAGCCAGTCTGGTGTAGCGGTGAAGTAAGCGGACTCTAATCTGGGAGAACCGGGTTGGGTTCCCCACGCCTCCACTTGCAGCTGCTGGATGACCTTGGGCAAGCCATAGTTCTCTCAGAGCTGTCCTTGAAAAAGAGCAGTTTCTGTTGAAAAAAAGCCGCTCTGAGACTCCCTTGGGTAGTGAAGGGCGGGGTATAAATCCAATCTCTTCTCTTCTTCGTCTTCTTCTCTACTAGATGCTAAAAGAGACGTAGAGAGAAACAGGCCGATGTTGCGGTCCTAAAATGGCACCTGCTGTGGCGTGTGCACACATCCACTGTAAACAAATAATGCTTTTTTACATTTGGAATATGGTTTTATTCATAAGCAGATGTTTGCTAATGGAATCAATCAGTTAAAACCCATGCATAATTAGCTTACAGTTCTTTGATTAGGTGACAGCTTGACGTCGAAGCCATCTGGAAGTATCTTGTATGCTTTACCGTGCTGAAATCCCGACAACAACCCTGCACAGTAGGACAGGGTCTTTATCTGTGTCTCGGATGGGGGGGCTGAGACTGAACAGGAAGTGGCTTGATTTATCGGTTGCTTTATATCGTGTGCCAACCTAGCAGTTCGAAAGCAAGAAATTGCAAGTAGATAAATAGGTACCGCTTTGGTGGGAAGGTAACAGCATTCCGTGTTCCTCGGCATCAAGTCATGCCAGCCACATGACCACAGAGACATCTTTGGACAGCGCTGGCTCTTCGGCTTGGAAACGGAGATGAGCACTGCCCCCTAGAGTCAGCTCCGACTGGCTTTCGAGCAAGCAAAACCTTTATTTTTGTGTTACTTTTTTCGGCCATCTCAGGCACCCAAAACAGCGAACGATCCAAAATTTAAAACAAAAAACAGCCAGTTAAAATATCATAAAACAACTGTTAATCATTTTAAAAGCACAATCAAAAGTTGCAGGGAAAACAGCAGCAGCCACCTCTTTCGTGAGCTCTTCCAGATGCCTTCCACCTGTGCTGGAAGGCTTGCAGGAGCGTGGCAATCTTTTGGAGAAGGCAGTTGTTTTATTTTGCTTAGTTACAAAATTTGTACCCTACGCCCCTGCCCTGTCGGAGCAACTAAAGCAACCAACAGTTAAAACAAGCATCATAAAAACAATTAAAACCAAAAGTAAAATATATTTTTTTAAAAGAACAGATAAACCATGGTTAAAAGATAGAGCAGGAAGGAGGGGTCATTGAGAGAATGCCAGATGAAACAAAAAAGTCTTCACCCGCTATTAGAAGATGACACAAGAACATATGAAGCTGCCTTCTACTGAATCCACATTGGTCCATCAAGGTCAGTATTGTCTACTCAGAGTGGCAGCGGCTCTCCGTGGTCTCAGGTGGAGGTCTTTCACATCACCTCCTGCCTGGTCCTTTTTAATTGGAGATGTTGGGGATTGAACCTGGGACCTTCTGCCTGCCAAGCAGAGGCTCTGCCACTGAGCCACGGCCCCTCCCCCAGATGACAAAACTAGTCAGAAGGAAGCTGAAAAGGAAACTCAAGAGAGGCAAATCCCTAGAGGATGCTTGGAAGCTGTTTAAACCACACTGATTGAAGCCCAGATAGAATGCATTCCACAGGTTAGGGAAGACACTGCCAACCAAGTCTAAAAGAATGCCTGCGCGGTTAACAATGCAAGTCAAGGAAGCTATCAAAAAGTAAAGAGACTTCTTTTAAAAAGTGGAAGGTCTACCCCAATGAACTGAACAGAAGGGAAGACAGGCTCTGGCAAAAGAAATGTAGGTTAATAATTAGGCATGCAACAAAAAGAGATTTCGAGGAGCGGGTTGCTAAGAGCATCAAGACAAACAATTTTTTTTCTTCAAAATATATCCGATGCAGACAACCAGCCAGAGTAACAGTGGGGTCTTTGGATGACAAAGGAATAAGGGATTGCTAAAGGAAGATGGGGAGATGGCAGAAAAGCTCAATAAATTTTTTTGTCTCTTTGTTCGCTGTGGAAAGAATGGGCATGTGCCCATACCACAGCCATTATTTAGAATCATAGAATGCTAGTTGGAAGAGACCTTGCTGGTCATCTAGTCCAACCCCCTGCACTCTGCAGGAGCATAGCTGAAAGATAGCCCTAGAACATACACAAAAGATGGTCATTCAGCCGCCACTTGAAAACGTCCAGCGAAGGAGCATCCACTACCTCCCGAGGCAGTCTGTTCCACTGCTCAACCACTCTTACAGTTAGGAAGTTTCTCCTGATATTTAGCCGGTATCGACTCCCTTGTAATTTCCACCCATTAGATCTAGTCTCACAATTTGTAGCAAGAGAGAATAGATCTGCCCCATCTTCGACATGACAGCCCTTCAAATACTTGAAGACTGCAGTCATGTCCCCTCTAAGCCTTCTCTTTCCCAGGCTAAACATGCCCAACTCTTTCAGCCTTTCCTCATAAGACTTGGATTCCAATCCTCTCACCATCCCAGTTGCCCTCTTCTGGACACGCTTAAGCTTGTCAACATCCTTCCTAAAATGTGGTGCCCAAAACTGGACACAGGACTCCAGGTGAGGCCTGACCATAGCAGAATAGAGCGGAACTGCCACCTCCCGTGATCTGGACACAAGGCTTCGGTTGATGCATCCTAAGATTGCAGGAAGAGAGTCTGGAGAATTGAGCCAAATTGAAGTGATAAGAGTTGAAGTCCTAGACCTATTGGGGGAATTCAAGACCAATTAGTCTCTAGGTCCTGATGGCATATCCTTGAGGGCTCTTAAAGAATTCAAGTGGGAAATTGTTGATCTACTAACAGTGACAGGCCTTTACTCAGGAAGCCCACACGGCCTCTTATGATCTTGGGGGGACCAGGTTGGTTTTAAACTGTAAACCTTCCCTCTGTTACAAGCTGTTCTTAGGGCAGCAGGTATAAAGACTTTGGGTCCTGCAGGTAATTCAAGTGTGTGAAGGAGAAAACTCCAACAACCATATTCTTTCTAGGGATGGGTTTTTTTTCTTTTTGTTTTATTCTTTACGACGTTTCTATTCTTCCTCGGACTCATAATTACACATGCTTATTTTGTGTAGTAGATTAGCTAAATACATTTGGCACAAGGCAGCCTTAAAATGATTATAGAGCCAACATCTGAAAGTGCAAGTGGGGAATTTTGCATGGCGTAAAAAATCACCGCACTTTTGATCGAACACGTTCCAAGATGGTGCTTTTCGAGCACTGACGGCCAGCAACACAGTCTTCTCCCCGAGAGGAAAAGTGAATGCAAAAAACCCCACTTCTTTAACCCCCCCCCAAAAAAACCCATATCTCCTCTTCTGCCACCAACCATGTGTCAGTTTTCTTCAGGTCCTTGATGTAGAGACGGGCAAATCAAGGAGACGGTGCCCATCTCTTCACACAGCCCAAGACGGTAATTATGGGCAAAGCAACAGTTTCTGGCATAAAACCAGTTTTGATTGGGGGGGGGGAATGAATCAAAAACCAACAGGAGGAGAGGCAGCCGGATCCAATTAAGGCTCTATTTTTAGAAGCGGCCGTTGGGAGGCTGAAAGGGGCCTGTGGTACCCCTCGAGTACAGCCCGGGCGGCCCTTTTGCCTTCTTCGGAAAAGCTAAGCTCACTCCCCTGGGGAGGTGTTTGCAAACCCCAGCCAAGGGACCCGGAGGGGGGTCAGAGCAAGCGGCAAAGGCTGCAGGAAGCCAAGAGATGTCACGACCGAGCCCCTCTTAGGGCTGAGTGCCCAGAGCCGGGAGGGAAGCCTGAATGTTTGGTAAAGGGCGCCTCCCACAGGAAACAGCAGGTCCCACCCTCGTCCTCTTGAAAAGCCCAAGCCCGTCTAGAACTTCTCAAACCAGGCTTCTGTTTTCCAGGGGAAGGACTCGTCTCTGGCAATTAAAGGCCCCCCTCTTTGCCAACAGCATGTGCCGTTTCCAGCATAACAGCGGTATGCCCCACGCTCCTGTTTATTTGACCAGCACGCATGAGTCACGATCGTCTCCGTCTCCAGGCATAACCACGCTGACAAAGGAGGGAGCCGGCCCATCGGACAGGGCCGTGACAAGGCGTGTGTGCCTCAGCCAGTTGCAGAGTCCAGCTTTCCAAGAACTACTTCCTGAGGTCCCCTGAGTTTTGCTATCTTTGTGGCCAAAGGAAACAGCCAAGGGATGACAGCAATGCTGAGCAGAGGACAGCCCAGGTGGGACATCCGTCCCTCGGACGCAGAGCTCGCTTCTGCATGGGCCGCCCTGTGGGGCATAAGTCAGCTGTGGTAGCCTGGCCAAACCCGTGTGGTCACCCTGAGGGTTCAATCCCACCAGGCTTGGGGATCAGGGTTACGGGGCCTCCTCCCGCCAACCGCCGCTACTCCAAGGGCTGGTGGGTGAAAAAATTTAAAAAATACCACTGGCCTCAGAGCCGGTATGTCACTTCCGGGGACAACCTGAAAATGACAAAAGGTAACTCTAGGAGTCATCAGAAATGTTATGGTTTTAGAAGAGGAGGAGGAGGAGGAAGAAGAGGAGATTGGATTTATACCCCACCCTTCACTACCCTTCACTACTCTTGAGAGTCCCATGGACTGAAAGGAGATCGAATTAGTCAATCCTCAAAGAAATCAACCCTGACTGTTCCCTGGGAAGCCAGAGACTGAAGCTGAAGCTCCAATACTGACGCCACCAAATGAGAAGGGAGCACTCCCTGGAGAAGACCCTGATGCTGGGAAAGATTGAAGGTCAAAGAAGAAGGGGATGGCAAAGGATGAGATGGTTAGGCAGTGTCATCAATGCAACGAACATGAAATTGAGCAAACTCTGGAGGACAGCAGAAGACAGGAGGGCCTGGCATGATGTGGTCAATGGGGTTGCGAAGAATCGGACTCGACTGTGCGACTGAACAACAACAACTCACTACCTAAAAGAGTCTCAGAGCAACTTAAAATCTCCTTTCCCTTCCGCTCCCCACAACAGACACCCTGTGAGGTAGGTGGGGCCAAGAGAGCTCTCTCAAGAACTGCTTGTGAGAGAAGAGCTCTGAGAGAACTTGTGACTGACCCAAGGTCACACCAGCAGCTGCATGTGGAGGAGTGGGGAATCAAACCCGGTTCTCCCAGATTAGAGACTGTGCTCCTAACCATGACACCAAACCATGATACCAATTTTTACCCCCACACACACACATCCTTGCCGCCTCCTGTCCCCACTCCCCAACCCTGGAGTGTAGGGTTGCCAACTCTGTGTTCAGAAATGCCTGGCGATTTGAGGGTGGAGCCTGGGAGGGTGGGGTTTGGGGGAGGGACCATGGTAGAATACAATGCCAATGCGGTCGGGTCTAGCGCCATCTTCCAAAGCAGCCATTTTCTCCAGGGGAACTTATCTCTGTCACCTGGAGTTCAGTTGTGATCCCAGGAGATCTCCAGCCACCACCTGGAGTCTGGCAACCTCAATCTACACATGGCTGACTGTTGCATGACTGTGTGGACCAGCCTGTCATAAGAACATAAGAACATCAGAGAAGCCAATGTTGAATCAGGCCAATGGCCCATCCAGTCCAACACTCTGTCACACAGCGGCCAAAATATACCAGGTGCCATCAGGAGGTCCAGCAGTGGGGCCAGGACACTAGAAGCCCTCCCACTGCTGCCCCCCCCCCCAGCACCAAGGACAGAGTGCATCACCTGCCCCAGACTGAGAGTTCCCATCTATACCCTGTGGCTAATAGCCACTGGTGGACTTCTGCTCCAGATGTTTATCTAATTCCCTCTTGAAACTGTCCATGCTTGTAGCTGCCACCACCTCCTGTGGCAGTGAATTCCATGTGTTAATCACTCTTTGGGTGAAGAAGTAATGTCCGGCTGTCCGGCTTCCTGTGGTGCAATGGTAACATCACATCCAAACGATCCTGCTACACAAGGTCTTATAAACGGAGGTACCTGAGCCCAGTTCCCCTGCAGCATCCTCATCGCACCTCCTAAACCGTGTTCCCTCTAAGCTGAGTCAGTGTGATCTAGCTCGCAGTTTTTTAGCTTCCAGCTCACCCATTTGTGTCTTCACTCAGGGAGAACGGCTCCAGAGCAAACTAATTTATGCAGCAGCCAAATGGCTCACCCACCACTTTAATGCCGGTAGCTCACAAAGTAGGATTTTTGCTCACAAGACTCCACGGCTTAGAGGGAGCACAGCTCCACAGGGAGAAACTAGCCATCGTGCATTCAGGCACTTTCCTCCTTTCCTTTCCTACCCCGTAAAATTGCAGGAATGAGGGACTGGTCCGCTAACATGGCCACTGGCAGGGCTTTTTTTGTAGAAAAAGCCCAGCAGGAACTCATTAGCATAATAGGCCACACCCAGCAGCAGAAACTCGTTAGCATGTTAAGCCACACCCCTGACAGTGCCGCTCCCTCCCAGAATCGGCTTCCCCAGGCACCTGGGGAACCCGAGGAGGGAGAGGCTGTAGGCGCGGCCAACTCAGAAGCCAGCCGGGACTCCGTTCCTGTGCATTCCTGCCCCAAAATAGCCCTGGCCGCTGGAGTCTTTGACCAGCTTCCCGGATAGTTGGAGTGGCCGTGTGGCACGTTGCAGGCCGAGCACCTGATACTGGGTGTCTCTTTCCACCCTTCAGGCCTCTTTAATGAGTGTACAGATTTATTTACCTTGAGTTGGTTTATAAAAGTGTTGAGCTAAGGACTATGTCTAACTTCACAAGACAGCCGGGCCCCCCGTGTGTGGAGGTTAATGCTTCCATTTAAATGGAAATTGAGAGCTGAATTATTAGTCACTGTTTGCAGGAGCAAATTAGAAAGGATTCCTGTCAGCGGAGGCCCGGAAGAACTTGGAAGACAGCTGTCACCAGGAGAGGCACAAGGCCCCGCAGGGGTGGGGGTGGGGGGGTCAAATCTACCTGAGAGTTACTCCTTGGCCAGGTGCCATCTTGGAAATACCACAGTGACCAGCAGGGCATCTCCACTGGGAAATAAACGATTTCAAAGCCCTATCAAGTGCACACACCAGGGTTTGGGGTTTTTTTAATGCTGCCATTTATTGTGTTTTGAAGAAGAAGAAGAGATTGGATTCATACCCCGCCCTTCACTACCCGATGGAGTCTCAGAGCGGCTTACAAACGCCTTTCCCTTCCCCTCCCCACAACAGACACCCTGTGAGGTCGGTGGGGCTGAGAGACCTCTTAACAGAAACTGCTCTTTTTCAAGGACAGTTCTGACAGAACTGTGGCTTGCCCAAGGTCATCCAGCAGGTGCAAGTGGAGGAGTGGGGAATAAAACCCGGTTCTCCCAGATTAGAGTCCACAACACACTTAACCACTACACCAAACTTCACCACCACACTTTTGCTTCCTTTATTGGTAAGGTTGCCAACTTCCAGGTGGCACCAGGATATCTCCAGCTATTAGAACTTCTCTCCAGAACACAGAAATGAGCTCCACGGGAGAAAATGGCCACTTTGGAAGGCGGACTCTGTGCCATTGTACCCCGCTGAGGTCCCTCCGCTCCCCAAACCCTGCCCTCCCCCTCCCCCAAATCTCCAGGTATTTCCGAACTCGGAGCTGGCAACCCTGTTTATTGATTTGATTATTCTCTTTTGCCTGCCTCTCCAAAAGTCAATTTTGTCAAAGCGTCTCGACAGCCATCGAAAAATAAGTGACAACCAGTGATCCCTTTAAGCCGTGGAGTCTTAGGAGCAAAATTTCTGCTTTGTGAGCTACTGCCTGCCATTAAAGTTGTGAGTGAGCGATTTGACTTCTGCATAAATCAGTCTGCTCTGGGGCCATCCTTCCTGAGCTAAGACAAAAACGTGTGAGCTGGAGGCTAAAAAACTGTGAGCTAGCTCACACTAACTCAGCTTAGAGGGAACACTGGAGACATACACACCCCAAAATTAAAATAAAAATGTATCCCAAGGCTACAAAAGGGCAATAGAGACTTCAGGAGAGAAGAGCAGTGAATAAATTCCAGTGGAGAAGAAGGACACCCAAAAGAGAGGTCAAGGAAAGAAAAGGCTCTGGCAGAATTTTAAAAAAGGCTTCCCCTGTGAAACAGCACCCTGGAATCTAAATGGTGCTGGCTGAAAGCATCAGGTGGTCCTCACAGGGTGAGGAGGGTGCCACAGCCAACAAGGCCCTGTCCAGCGTTCCCTCTAAGCTGAGTTAGTGTGAGCCAGCTCACAGTTTTTTAGCCTCCGGCTCACCCATTTTTGCCTTAGCTCAGGAAGGATGGCTCCAGAGCAGACTTAATTTATGCAGCAGCCAAATCGCTCACTCGCAACTTGAATGCCAGTCACTCACAAAGTAGGATTTTTGCTCACAAGACTCCACAGCTTAGAGGGAGCAATCCTGTCCCCAGTTAACACCTGCCTCACTTCGGGAGGAAGAGGCACCCAGAGAAAGGACTCCCAATTCAGAAACAGTGAGAGAACAAATGAAATTCTAGGGTTGCCAGCTCCAGGTTGGGAGATTCCTGGAGATGTATGGGGGAGAGCCTGAGGAGGGACTTCAGGAGGATATGATGTCATAAATCCCGCCCTCCAAAGCAGCCATTTCCTGCAGGGGACCCCTGTTGTCTGGAGAGCAGTTGTAACTCCAGGAGATCTCCAGGCCCCACCTGGAGGCTGGAAACAAAGGAGAGAAATTACAGGAAGGAAGTCGAGAAGAAAACACAACTGTGATGTGTTACGTCACAAAAGTCTCCAAAGTGTCACTGATGGATACAATGAGTCTCACCAAGAGACACTAGCTGTAAGATTGTTAAATGGATTAATCTTGATACTTTGAGAGTTCAGCGCTATTCTGCTTGACAAAGGTGCACACGAAACGAGATGATATGCATAATCCATTGTGTGGTGGCGTTTGAATGACAAGTAAACTGAATTTTGGAACAAGAGATTTTCAGTCTGTGGAGACTTTTGTGACGTAACACATCACAATTGTGTTTTCTTCTCTTCCACCTGGAGGCTGGCAAGCCCAGGTCTTGTTTCCTGACTGGCAGCATTCTCCGCACTCTCAGGTAGGAGATCTTTCACTTCATTTACTTCCTGATCCTTTTACATAGACAGGATGGGGACTGAGCCTCAGCCTTTCTGCATGCCAAGCAGATGCTCTCCCTTTCAGCCATAGCTCCTCTCCACCAAAGTAACACAAAAGTACACTCCTTCCAAACCACAAGTGATGGTCAAAAAGTGGGGCAGGGGGAGTGTAAAGTACTGGGTTCGCCGCATGGAGACTCAGACTACGACATGCGTTCAGACGCGTTTATTGTACTTCATACTCAAAGACTGAAGACCGGCCTCTCAAGGGCCAACTATATACACCCCACCCGGTACACCCACGGTCCCATTGGAGGGTTTGAATTTCCCACCAGATGGCCTATAGGTGGACCCAAGGTGGTCTAGGATCCGAGGTCCCTTTTGTGTTTGGGGCCCAAGCTCCTTACTTCAGCTGTGGGCCCCTGGTGGTGGTCCGCATACGTAACAGGGAGGCCATGCATAATATGGTAGAATTGCACCACCTTGTTTATTTATTTATTTATTTATTAATTCAGCTTATATACCGCTCAAGCCCCGAGGGGTCTCAGAGTGATTTACACGGTATATATAATCCTTCCCTAACTAGGGCCACAATCGATGGGGGAGGGACATCCTACCGGCACCCTGAGCAGGGCTTCCCATTTTCTTCCGGCGGGGCTCCAGGCATCCGCGCTGCAGCCTCGATGTACTCAGCCCCTTGGCAAAGAGTCAGTCCACACCACCTTTAAGAATGGGCTTCTTTCAACCTAGATTGAGTTGCCCTTTTTCCAAAAGGCCTCGCTCTAGGGTTATCAGGTCCCTCCTGGCCATCAGCAGGGGACCAGGGGTAGGGTTGCCAGAAGCAGGATGGGAAATTCCTGGAGCTTTGGGGGTGGAGCGTAATTAGGACAGGGACCTCAGAAGGGTATAATGCCAGAGAGTCCACCCTCTAAAACATCCATTGTTCTCCAGGGGAACTGATCTCAGTAGTCTGGAGATGACCTGTAGTTCTGGGGGGTCCCCAGGTCCCACCTGGAGGCTGGCATCCCTACGACCCCTCCTTCGTATGAGGCCTGGATAGCTGGTTGCTCCATGGCTGTCGAGGGCTGTCAGTTCTGAGTTGGGAAGTGCCTGGAGCTTCTGGTGGGCTAGAGCCCGGGGAGGGCGGAGCATCATGCCATACAGACCCTGCCCCCCAGAGCAGCCGCTTTCTCCGGCGGAAATGGTGGCAGCACCTGGAGATCTGTTGTAAGGGAGGGCAGGAAGGGTCGCCTTGGTGCTTAGTTCTCGTGGCCCTTTCTTACACGCCCAGGGAAATGCTGATCGCCACGTCGGGGTCAGGAAGCCATTGTTCTCTTTTTTCCCATTATTATTTTTTTATTTTAATACACCCACAGACCAGCACAAACCACCACCAAATAAAACCGGGATTCATCACAGGTTACTTCCATAGTTCCCCAGACCAACAAAATCCGAAAACACCGATTAGACATCCTTATCTAACCAATCATAAAACCTCGACCGAATATTTTGAAAGATACTATTTTTCCTTCCGTGCAGCTTCATAGTAAGGTTATTAAGTTCAACCATGTCCATAATTTTGCAAATAAAGTCACGCCTGCAAGGTAGTTCTTCTTTTTTCCAGAATTTTGCCAGTAATATCCTTGCTGCTGTTAACAAGTGCAACACCAAATATTGTAGATCTTTCTGCAGATCGCTCGGTAGAATGTTGAGCAAGAAAATTTCAGGCGCTAAAGGTATCTTAAGACCAGTTATTTGACAAACAATCATATGAATTTCCTTCCAAAAATTCTTAAGTTTACTACATGTCCACCAAGCATGGTAGAAAGAGCCCACACTGGATTTACATTTCCAACATAGATTGGAGGCAGAGGGATATATACGAGCAAGTCTATCCGGTGTTAAATACCAGGAAGCCATTGTTCTCCAGGCCGGTCGCCAGAGTCCCCAGTCACTCACGCTCAACAACAATCTTTCGGAGAAGAGCGGTTTATTGAGGAGGGTACATGGATCATCATTTGACATGCACCGTGTAAGGAATGGGGTTTAGGCGGGGAGACAGATAATTATGCCCAGTTCATACAATGCATCAAGAGGGCATAAACTGATGAAGGGGGGAAACCTGTGTGCCCAAAAGAAAATGGCTCCCAACGGGGGGGAAAGCGGAGCTCAGCTTCAAGGACAGAGTAGAGATAACGGGCAGAGGTGAGAAGCGAATACCAAGGAGGGGGAGGAGGGGAAGCAAGGGGCCAGCTGGAGGAGGCAGGCCAGGTAAGTAATAGAGACACAGACAATCCATGGCGGCATCGGCCAACACCAGTTTGGCTGGAGATCCCGGAGGGTTTTTTTGTCCTCTTCTGGGCATGGAACAGCTTACAGCAGTCCCTGCGGGTGTGGAGGGGGAGGTATTTGTGAATTCCCTGCCTTGTGCAGGGGGTTAGACTAGATGACCCTGGAGGTCCCTTCCAACTCTGGTTCCATGAGAATGGAGCATCGTGCCAGAGAGCCTGCCCTCCAAAGCAGCCACTTTCTCCAGTAGAACTGGTGCCAGCATCTAGAGACCCATTGGGGGCTCCTCCCCTTTTCAGCAACATTGGCTGCCAAGAACGGGAATGATGATTCAAGTTTAGCTGACAGAGACCCAAAAAAATTGCCACACGAGGAAGGAATGTGTGTGGGAAGGAGCATTCAGGAAAGTGCCAGGGAAACATCGGGATTGTTTTAAGAGGGGTAAGAGGAGAACGAATTAGCTCATTTTGGAAATATTAAGCAGCCCGGCTGCCTCGCTGCCGAGTGAATTCGGGCTGCCGCATTTAATTTCTTTCAGATTTGGGAGGATAAATATCTCATTAGGCCCTGGAACTTTCTTCAGGACGAAAACGGGAAGCACATGTGTTCACACTCAAAGTAATTACAAACATCTTGGTCTCAGAGGAGGGATGTGGGAGGCAGCCGGCAAAGCTGGGAAACGGGAGAATCCGGACAACACGGCGGCAGCCCCTTCCCAGCCGTAAGATGCTCGCACAGCATGTTGTGCTGGTCACAGAGCTGCCCTGGATCCAGGTGATAGAGAAGGAGGAGGAGGAGATTGGATTTATACCCCGCCCTTCACTACCCGACGGAGTCTCAGAGCGGCTTACAAACTCCTTTCCCTTCCCCTCCCCACAACAACAGACACCCTGTGAGGTAGGTGGGGCTGAGAGAGCTCTGACAGAAACTGCTCTTTTCCAAGGACAGCTCTGACAGAACTGTGGCTTGCCCAAGGTCATCCAGCAGCTGCAAGTGGAGGAGTGGGGAATCAAACCCGGTTCTCCCAGATTAGACTCTGCACACTTAACCACTGCACCAAACTGGCTCTTTGGGTGTCAAGCCCGGGCTCAGAAATACCTGGTGTGCTGGCTCTGGCCAGTCGTCATAAACTCAATATACTTAAGCTAGATTCAAATTCCAAACCAAGCCAAGCAACAGTGCCAGGGGTTGGAATTCCAGGAGGTCAATCAGAGTTCTCAGGAGCGATGAGCGGAGGCTGGCAGCCAGAACAAGGCTTACAAGCACCTTCCCTTCCTCTCCCCACAACAGACATGAGCCAGCCAGTTAATGGCTGCTGCAGCTTGTCTTCAGTCACACGGTGACTGCGGTGGCAGCAGCTGCCGGAGCAATGGCTCTAAAAATGTGCACAGCCAATCAAACCTCCAACGGCCAATCAGAAATCCTGCTGGGGGAAAGCTCCACCTGGCCCTGCCCACTTTCTAAAAACACTCAGCGGGCATCAGAAAAGGTGCAGGAGGGTACCCTCTTCTACCTCTTTGTGTTCCATCTTCACCATCAACTGTTCTAGCTCAAAAGCAGAACAGGCGGAGCAATTCTCTTGTGTAAACATTAATTCATTCTGTGATCTTGACAGTCTCCTATGTAAGAACATAAGAACATAAGAGAAGCTAATGTTGGATCAGGCCAAGGGCCCATCCAGTCCAACACTCTGTGTCACATAGTGGTCAAAAAGACCAGGTGCCATCGGGAGGTCCAGCAGTGGGGCCAGGACACTAGAAGCCCTCCCACTGTTGCCCCCCCCAAACACCAAGAAGACAGAGCATCCCTTGCCCCAGAGTCCCTATCTATGCCTTGTGGCTGATAGCCACCGATGGACCTCTGCTCCATATGAAGAAGAAGAAGAAGAGTTTGGATTTATACCCCGCCCTTCACTGCCCAAAGGCGTCTCAGAGCGGCTTACAAACTCCTTTCCCTTCCCCTCCCCACAACAGACACCCTGTGAGGTAGGTGGGGCTGAGAGAACTCTAACACAAACTGTCCTTGAGAGAACAGCTGCGCCAGAGTTTGTGACTGACCCAAGGTCACATCAGCAGGTGCAAGTGGAGGAGTGGGGAATCAAACCCGGTTCTCCCAGATAAGAGTCCGCACACTTAACCACTACACCAAACTGGCTCTCCATATGCTTATCCAATTCCCTCTTGAAGCCGTCCATGCTTGTAGCCGCCACCACCTCCTGTGGCAGTGAATCCCATGTGTTAATCACTCTTTGGGTGAAGAAGGATTTCCTTTTATCTGTTCTAACCCGACGGCTCAGCAATTATGGAGTGCCCACAAGTTCTTGTACTGTGAGAAAGGGAGAAGAGGACTTCTTTCTCAGCCTGCTCTGTCCCGTGCATAGTCTTAATCTTATAAACCTCGATCATATGTAGCTGTTCCCCTTCCCTAAGTGGTCGCCTAGGTTTCCAGGTGCCCTCCCTCCTTTTGTGGAGTGGGCACGCTCTCGGTCACGGAACCATCCGAGCTGTGGACCAGATGGACATCTGCCCAAAGTCTCAGCCCCGTAGCTGGCACGATGAGTCACTGCCGCCGATCCCTCCAGTATAAATATTTCCTAATTGGCCCCAGATTGCTTTTTAGGAGTGTCAGCAATCAGAGCCGGGCCCGTCTGCCCGAAATAACCGCCTGGCTCTTTTGCATCTTCTTCGCCAGCTTCGTCAGAACCCGCCGGAGCTCCTTTGTGATCGGCGGGCTAAATCCGAACCCCATCGGCTGCAAACGATGCCTCGGCACCAAATTAAGCCATAATTAGACCTCTTGCGCATTCGCTGATTGCATCTCTCTCCCTCTTATTCTCTCTCTCTCTCTCTCTCTCTCTCCTGGTGTGATTGTTCTCGTACCTGATGAAGGAATAAATATCAAAACCCACATCAGCACTTGCTGCCTGTTTCTTGGGAGATGCCAATTATCTTCAAAAGGCAACGGGGTGATATTTTTGGTGAGTGGCAGGTGCTGGGGAAGGATATCGGCACACCGGCTCGGAAAGAGAAACGTTTTTGCTTAGACGCACCAAACTCCGTGATGCGAAACAGAAGTCATTCCATTCTCAGGCAGAGGGGCCCGTTGCTCCTCCCGCCCGCCAAGGAATAGGACAGAAAGCCAGCCGGATACACCGCAGGGACTAGAGTTGACCCCAGGTTTGGAAATACCTGAAGATTTGAGGGTAGAGCTGTTGGAGTGAGAGACTCAGCATGCCTGGACATTGGGGAAGAGAGAGGAGACCTGGAAGAGTTGTTGTTGTTATTATTTAGTCACACAGACACGTCCGACTCTTCGCAACCTCACGGACCACATCACGCCAGGCCCTCCTGTCCTCTGCCGTCTTCCGGAGTATGCTTAATTTCATGGAAGAGGGAGAAGCCTAATCTAAAGAGTGCTTTCCCTCTCACAAATCGCCACCTTGTCCAGCATCACGTGTGTGGGAGTAGGAGGGCATTGCACAGGAGAGACAGGCAGAGACATGTGTCTCCATGGAAGGCCATGAGGAGAGAGGGAGAGGACAAAGTAGAAGAGAGAAGGGGTCAGAGGGCAGCTCCCAGGTTAAGACAAAGAGAGCCATCCTATTGAAGGAGATATATACTCTGAGAGTGATGTAGCACCTGCCCCCCCCCAATGAACAGGCATGCTCAGTCATTCACTCCAACATCATTCTCTCAGGTATCTAACTTTCTCTAGATCAAATCAAGCCCGAACTCTCTTTTGAAGCTAAAAAGGCTATTGTGCCTTGGTCAAATTATGAGAAGACAAGACTCACTGGAGAACAATAACACTAAGAAAAGTGGAACGCAGCAGGGGAACAGGAAGACCCAACGTGAGATGGATTGAATCAATCAAGGAAGCCGCAGCCCTCGGTTTGCAAGACCTGAGCAAGGATTAGCATCATAGAGTTGGAAGGGGTCTCCAGGGTCATCTAGTCCAACCCCCCTGCACAATGCAGGGAATTCACAAATACCTCCCCTTCCACAACCTCAGAGACCCCTGTTCCAACCTCAGAAGATGACAAAAAACCTCCAGGATTGCTTCCTGACCCCAAAGTGGCAATTGGCATTTCCCTGGGTGTGTAAAAAAGGGCCACAAGAACTAAGCACTGAGGCAGCCCTCCTTGCCCTCCCTCTCATGATCTGCCTAAGTTCACAGACTCCACATTGCTGTCAGATGGCCATCTAGCCTCTGTTTGAAAACCTCCCAAGGAGGAGAGCCCACCACCTCCCAAGGAAGCCTGTTCCACTGAGGAACCACTCTGACTGCCAGGAAGTTCTTCCTGATGTTTAGCCGAAAACTCTTCTGATTTCTTTTCAACCCGTTAGTTCTGATCCGACCTTCTGGGGCAACAGAAAACAACTTCACACCATCCTCTAGATGACAGCCCTTCAAGTACTTGAAGATGGTTCTCATATCACCTCTCAGTCGTTTCCTCTCCAGGCTAAGCACACCCAGCTCCTTCAAACTTTCCTCATAGGACTTGGTCTCCAGACCCCTCACCCTCTTTGTTGCTCTCCTCTGGACAGGTTCCCACTTGTCAATGACAGGATGTTTCAGAGGTCATTAATTCATAGGGTCGCCATAACTTAGAAGCAACTTGATGACACTTAACACACACCTCCAACTTTCAACTAGCTAACCTCTCTGGCACCCCACCTAAACTCATGTCCCAGAATTTCCCTCTTCAGGAGGCAGTGACTCTTCAGGAGGCCAGTAGTGAGAAGTTCCTTGTGGCAAACAAATCTAGTGTGAAAACAGTCCTCCTAGATACCATACTTGGAAACCATTGAACTGGACAGCCAGCATGGTGTAGTGATTAAGGATGGCGGACTCTAATCGGGAGAGCTGGGTTTGATTCCCTGCTCCTCCTCCCCATGAAGCTAGCTGGGTGATTTTGGACCAGTCAGAGTTCCCTCAGAACTTTCTTAGCCCCACCTACCTCACAAGGTGCCTGTCGTGGGGAGAGGAAGGCAAGGAGATTGTAAGCGGCTGTGAGACTCCTTCGGGTGGAGAAAAAGGGGGTATGAAAACCTACCCTTCTTCTTCTGAACAGCGGGTCTCCCCTTCGTAATGAGGAAAGTACTCACAATGTATGTGCTGATTTTAAAATATATACACTGTCATTCTGAAATTGCAAGGCAGCACACAGCCCCAAGGCATAAGGAAACAAATACGTGGTGCATAAAATCTAAAGACGATAAGCGGCAGTATCACAGACTACCTGCAAGAAGTCCACGACATCCCATGAATCCAGCAGAAGAGCAGACATTTATGCCCTGTGTGAAGTCCCTGCAGTGCGGGTCCCTCCTCTGGTAGAGTCAACTGTCCCACAGGATCGGAACCACCCCACAGAACGCTGGGGGTAGGGTTGCCAGCTCCAGGTTGGAAAATTCCTGGAGATTTGAGGGTGGAGCTTTGAGAGGGTGGGGTTGCAAGAAGGGACAAATCTCAGAGGAGGAGAAGAAGAAATTGGATTTATACCTCACCCTTCACTTGGAGTCTCAGAGTGGCTTACAAGCTCTTTCCGCTTCCCCTCCTCACAACAGACACCCTGTGAGGTAGGCAGGGGCTGAGAGAGCTCTGACAGAAACTGCTCTTTTTCAAGGACAGCTCTGCCAGAACTATGGCTTGCCCAAGGTCATCCAGCCAGGTGCAAGTGGAGGAGTGGGGAAATCAAACCTGGTTCTTCCAGATTAGAGTCCTCACACTTACCCACTACGCCAAACTGCCTCTCAGGTGTAACGCCCTCAAGTCCACCCCTCCAAAGCAGCCATTTTCTCCAGGGGAACTGATTTCTGTCATCTGGAGATCAGTTGTAATTCTGAGAGGTCTCCACGCCCCACCTGGGGGCTGGCAACCCTAGCTGGGGCCTATTGGTGATTGCTGTCATCCGGATGAAATGCATCAGAAGACGGGGAGAATATGCACAGGTGCGCAGGGACATTAGTGGGAGACCCTAACCCTTAGCAAGGAAAATAGGCCAGACAATTGAAAGGTGAAAGCCACAAAAGAACACAGTTCGCTGTACAATGAAAATTCCTTTTGGGGAACATTTGGCTGCTAGGTTTGGCTCAAGAGGCTGACTGAATCAAAGGGTTACCAACCTCCAGGCGGGACCCGGATTCTCCTGGAAGTACAACTGATCCTGCGTCTATACAGATCAGTTTCCCTGGAGGAAATGGCAGCTTCAGAGGTTGGAGTCTATGGTATACCACAGAGTATAGGAGAAGTGGGGGTCCTAGAGTGACATCACTTCCCTCCTGAGTTCCTTCCCCTCCCTAAACTCCACCTTCCCCAACCACCGCCCCCAAATCTCCAGGAATTCCCACAAGCCAAAGCTGGCAACCCTAGGGGTCAGAAAGGAACCTCCCCCTGCCCAGGTCAAATATGACCCCCAAGCAGGAAGCCTGGGGAGGGTGGGGGTTTGAGGAAGGAAGGGATCTCAGTGGATGTAATTTCCATAAAGTCCACTCTCCAGAGCAGCCATTTTCTCCAGAAGGGTTGGATCTCTATATGGAAATCAGTTATTATTCTGGGGGATCATGAGGTCCCACCAGGCCCAGTTTGGTGTGGTGGTTAAGCGCGCGGACTCTAATCTGGGAGAACCGGGTTTGATTCCCCACTCCTCCACTCGCAGTTGCTGGATGACCTTGGGCAAGCCATAAGAACATAAGAACATAAGAGAAGCCAATGTTGAATCAGGCCAATGGCCCATCTAGTCCAACACTCTGTCACACAGCAGCCAAAATATACCAGGTGCCATCCGGAGGTCCAGCAGTGGGGCCAGGGCACCAGAAGCCCTCCCACTGCTGCCCCCTCCAAAGCCGTAGTTCTGTCAGAGCTGTTCCCTCAAGCACAGTTCTGGAAAGAGCAGTCTCAGCCCTGCCTACCTCACAGGGTGTCTGTTGTGGAGAGGGGAAAGGAGAGAAGAAGAAGAGGAGGAGGAGGAGGAGGAGGAGGAGTCTCAGAGCAGTTTACAATTTACTTCCCTATCTCTCTCCACAAAAGACACCCTGCAAGGTAGGTGGGGCTGAGAGAGCTCTGACAGAAATGGCTCTTTTTCAAGGACAGCTCTGCCAGAGCTTGTGACTGACCCAAGGTCACATCAGCAGGTGCATGTGGAGGAGTGGGGAATCAAACCCGGTTCTCCCAGATTAGAGTCTGCGCACCTAATCACTACACCAAACTGGCTTTCACCACTTTGTAAGCCACTCTGAGTGAAGGGCAGGGTATAAATCCAATCTCCTCCTCCTCCTCCTCTTAGAAGTTAACTAAGAATATATAAAGAGGTACACAGTAAGACAGATAAAACGAAACGAAAACACTGTGTACTGAAACAAACAGAATAAAGAAATATGATTATTTTTTTTTACTGAAAGACTCAGTGTGCTTATTACAATTATCATATGGTGGAAAACTCAGATTACTCAAACCAATTTATGTAACCTGTTAGAAACACCAATTTTGAGAAGTGACAACTTACAAATGATACATACAAGACATGAGGGTTCAATGGTAGCACTTAAGTTTCCACTCACAAACACAGTCTTTTGCATATAAAGTCTGAATAGTAGCTCTTCAATTTGTTGCATTCCTTCCAGATACGCTCAACAGTAGAAGTAGATAAGTAATTCCATCTAGGCATCAGTTTCAGAGACCCCCAACATGGTAGCCAGCTTTGGGAAATTGCGTTTCACCAACAGCTTTTTTAAAGGCGGAACCAATCAATACATTTCAGTAAAGAAGAATTCTCTGAAAAGATTCACAAATAGGCATTCAGCTCCAATAGTCTCACAGTTTGGCAACTTAGAAATTGGCAGCCCTATAGCCCCAAGAAGCCTGTGGGGAGAGTTCTCTGCAATGTGTAGCTTGGCTCACTGGCTTGAGTCATCTAGACCCACTTGTTCTGCAAAAGGCTTCTGTGGAGGGGGCCTGGCTCAGTGGTAGAGCATCTGTTTTGCATGCAGATGGTCCCAGGTTGAATCCCTTGCATCTCCTTTTATAATAGGTTCTCCCAGATTAGAGTCCGTACACTTAACCACTACACCAAGAGATTGGATTTATACCCTGCCCTTCACTACCCGAAGGAGTCTCAGAGTGGCTTACAATCTCCATTCCCTTCCCCTCCCCACAACAGACACCCTGTGAGGTAGGTGGGGCTGAGAGAGCACTTTCGAGGACTGCTCTTGAGAGAACAGCACTGTGCACAGTGTGACCGGGAAAACCCGGAACAGTTTGTTCCGGGGCTTTTTTGCCCTGACTGGCTCCTGCTTCAAACTGCCAGTCTGAACTCAGCCTCAGAAAGGTTAACTTGCAACAGCTCCAAGCCCAGGTAAGAGTGAAAAGAAGAGAGGTCCTATATAAGATGAAAAACAGAAGGTAAAAGCAAGGGCCAAAGAGGCCAAAGAGGCTCCTAACCCATAAGAGGGTGGGGCCAATACTCAAGTGTACCTGGGGGAGACAATTATCTTAACCCTTTCCCTCCCAGATCCTCTTGCATGCAGAGTTACAGTATCCAACAATACTGTGGCTCAGGGTGCAGAATCTGCTCGACATGCAGAAGGTCCCAGGTTCATTCCCGGCATCTCTGGTTAAAGAGTCAGGTCGGAGGTGACGTGAAAGACCTCTACCCAAGACCCTGGAGAGCTGCTGCCAGTCTGAGTAGACAGGACTGAACCTGATGGACCAAGGGTCTGATTCAGCAAAAGGCAGCTTCATGTTTGTTAAAGGGTGTGGCAGAAAGTGATGTGAAAGACCTTTCTCTCCCTGAGGCCCTGGAGATCCACTGCCAGTCTGAGTAGACAACACTGACACAATTGAGAGCCAGTTTGGTGTAGTGGATAAGTGCGCGGAGTCTAATCTGGGAGAAATGGGTTTGATTCCCCCACTCCTCCACTTGCATCTGGCTGGATGACCTTGGGCAAGCCATAGTTCTGTCAGAGCTGTTCTCTCAAGGGCAGTTTCTGTCAGAGCTCTCTCAGCCCCACTGACCTCTCAGGGTGTCTGTTGTGGGGAGGGGAAGGGAAAGGAGTTTGTAAGCCGCTCTGAGACTCCTTTGGGTAGTGAAGGGCTGGGTATAAATCCAATCTCTTCTCTCCTCTTCTGTAGTGGTATTTTCATGTTAAAAGGCCTCCTGTCAGACAGAGCTTCTGCTTGAAATGTTGAAGAGTTAATATTAGGGTTCTGCATCAGCCCCTCCTTGACATTTTGCGGTTGCCTCCGCCTCCTGTGGCAGCCATTTTGTGGTTGGCTCCGCCCCCTGCATTAGCCATCTTGTGGCTGCACCCACCACCTATGTCAGAATAAGAAAGGAGCCCACAAGCTCAAAAGGGCTGGGAGGCCCTTCTCTGACCACCATCCCATCGACTTTGAAATGCATCTGTGTGGGCTCAAGCCATGCAGGGCCAGCCGGCTCTGGGCTGCGAAATAACTGAAGATTTGGGGGTGGAGCCTTGGGAGGGTGGGGTTTGGGGAGGGGAGGGGCCTCAGCAGCACCCAGCGGCACAGAGCCCACCTTCCAAAGTATCCAAGGTTCTCCAGGAGAACTCTTCTTGGTCATCTGGAGATCGAGGATAATAGCAGTAGATCTCCAGGCCCCACCTGGAGTTTGGCAACCCTAACACATGGTGTCAATGGTCACCTTCCTGTCTATACATACAGAGAGAGAGAGAGAGACAGGGAGGAGGAGGAAGAGGAGAAGATGAGGTAGAGGAAGAGGAAGAGGAGGAGGAGGAGGAGGAGGAGGAGGAGAGAAGAAGAAGAAGAAGAAGAAGAAGAAGAAGAAGAAGAAGAAGAAGAAGAAGAAGAAGAAGAAGAAGAAGAAGAAGAAGAAGAAGAAGAAGAAGAAGAAAAGGAGGAGGAGGAGGAGGAGATTGGATTTATACCCTACCCTTCACTACTTGAAGGAGTCTCAGAGAGGCTTACAAACTCCTTTCCCTTCCCCTCCCCACAACTGACACCCTGTGAGGTAGGTGGGGTTGAGAGAGCTCTGAGAGAAACTGCCCTTGAGAGAACAGCTCTGAGAGATCTTGTGACTGACCCAAGGTCACACCAGCAGCTGCACGTGGAGGCATAGGGAAATCAAACCCGGTTCTGACTCGGCGCTCCTAACCACTATACCAAACTGGCTGAGAGAGAGAGAGGGAGAGAGAGCAATCCCGCTTAAAGATAGTAAATGCCGCTGAATGTGACTCAATGAACAGCAGCAATTTGTCACAGTGTGAGACCGGGGGTGGTGACGAACCTTTTGGTGTGAAGAGCCGGGTGTTATGAGCATACTAAGACGCGCCCATTTGGGTGCCTTGGCTGTGGGAAACCGGTTGCCAGACCTCCTGAAAACGGACACCCCCAGTCCTAGTACCTTGAAAAACTTCCCATTGCAAATCCCTTCCGTCAGCATCAGCCAGAGTTCCAGCACTCGGAGGCCTCTGGGTGACACGTCTTGTCATGGAATCTATTTTGGCAGCTCTCAGCTACACCTGATTTGCAAAGGGGGTATTTAAAAAGGGGAGGGGGGAGCCGGCAGAACAGATTAGAGTTCCTAATTAACTTTCCTGCTGTCAGAACACGGCAGCCGAGGGAGGCTCCATTCTTGCAGCTGCTAATTCCAGCCTCCATTAGACAGAGAGCCTTTATTAAGACGCCGTTCCCATAATAACGTTTTAGATTTGCGGGGATCTACCTCGCGTGTTGTGTGGCAACAAAAGGAATAAAGCCTTGCTATCCATGCCTGCTCAGACAATACCTTTGCAGGGTGTACACGGCGGTTGCTTTCGGCACAGCGGGCCTGCCATCTACGGCAAGTAAAACACCCCAGGGCTCTGCAGCAGTGAGACACAATGGTTGCGGCTATAGTTTAAGAGCCCCAGCAGCGTTCCCAGTACTGTCCAGAACAGGGCACAGTATCCAGCCCAGATTCACATCCTGCAAGGACAGGATATGTTACAGGACGAAGAAGAGAAGAAGAGATTGGATGTATACCCCGCCCTTCACTACCCAAAGGAGTCTCAGAGCAGCTTACAAACTCCTTTCCCTTCCCCTCCCCACAACAGACACCCTGTGAGGAAGAAGAAGAAGAAGAAGAAGAAGAAGAAGAAGAAGAAGAAGAAGAAGAAGAAGAAGAAGAAGAAGAAGAAGAAGAAGAAGAAGAAGAAGAAGAGGAGGAGGAGGAGGAGGAGGAGGAGGAGGAGATTGGATTTATACCCAGCCCATCACTACCCAAAGGAGTTTCAGAGTGGCTCACAAACTCCTTTCCCTTCCCCTCCCCACAACAGACACCCTGTGAGGTTGGTGGGGCTGAGAGAGCTCTGACAGAAACGGCTCTTTTTCAAGGACAGCTCTGACAGAACTATGGCTTGCCCAAGGTCATCTAGCAGCTGCGAGTTAAGGAGTGGGGAATCAAACCTGGTTCTCCCAGATTAGAGTACACGCACTTAACCAGTACACCAAACTGGCTGCAGAATTTGACTTCCTGAGAATTCTCTGAAGGGCAGCCATATTAGTTTAGTCAGGGCTCTTTTTGTAGCAGGAACTCCTTTGCATATTAGGCGACACACCCCTAATGTAGCCAATCCTCCATGAGCTTACAGAGCTCTTCTTACAGGGGCTACTGTAAGCTCTTGGAGGATTGGCTACATTAGGAGTGTGTCGCCTAATATGCAAAGGAGTTCCTGCTACAAAAAGAGCCCTGAGTTTAGTCTTGTTAAACTAAAGAGGAGTCTTGTTAAAGAATAACAGGTTTTTACTCCAGGCTAAGTGCTCGGCTTCGACCAAGCGCCGAAGAATAGCTGCTTTCGAATTAAGGTGCTGGAGAAGACTCTTGAGCGTCCCTTGGATTGCAAGGAGATCGAATCAGTCAGTCCTCAAAGAAATCAACCCTGACTGTTCCCTGGAAGGCCAGAGACTGAAGCTGAAGCTCAAATACTTTGGCCAAACAAATGGCAACCATATAAACTAAGTCTGTTATTCCTGTTTCGTCCTTGCACCTGTTAAAACATCTTCTTTATGTTGTATGCTAATTTGCTGCTCACTCTCCAGCTATATGTATGGACTGGTAGCTTCCATTTCAATGTATCTGAAAAAGTGTGCATGCCCATGAAAGCTTATATCTTGAATAAAACTTTGTTGGTCTTAAAGATGCCACACTGGACTCAAACTTTGTTCCACTGCATTGGACCAGTCAGAGTTGGGGTGCTCCCTCTAAGCTGTTGAGTCTTGCGAGCAAAAATTCTACTTTGTGAGCCACTGGCATTCAAGTCGTGCGCGAGCGATCTGGCTACTGCATGAATCAGTTTGCCCTGGAGCCATCCTTCCTGAACGGAGACAAAAGTGTGTGAGCCGGAGGCGGAAAAACTGTGAGCTAGCTCACACTAACTCAGCTTAGAGGGGAGCACTGGCCGGGAGCTATAGGTAACCTTTGGAGGAGAACGGACATTTCACACACATTTGCCATTTGGTGCATTCTTTCCCAGTTTGACATCTTGGAGAGGCTGAGTGAGACCTCCCCCCGCCCTTTGCAAGAAAGTTTTCTTGTAATCAGGCTGGTTAAAGAACAAGCAAAGTAGCTCCATTTTTCTGGCTGGGCGGCAGAAAAATATTTACCTAGCGTGAGTCACGGATAATATGTCGAAACAGACTGGGTAATAATAATGTTGAGCGGAGAAGTAAAATATGCCGCTGTGCTTTCTCTGGGTGGCGGGCGGCTTGCTTACCGGTTCTGTGTTCTGCTTTGCCCTTCAGGTTGTGACGGAGAGATCGGTGAATGCTGAATCATTGTGCCTCCCGGGGTGCTGCTATTAGAAATGGGAGGCAGGGGTGAGACAGAACAGCGCTCCAATCATATCGCATTCCGGGGGCACCCAGAGGACATCGTTTGCAGGGCAGCTCCATGTCATTAAAGGTAAAGGGAAAGGTTCCCTTGCTCGAAAGCCAGTCGAATCCGACTCTAGGGTTGCGGTGCTCATCTCCGTTTCAAAGCCGAAGAGCCAGCGCTGTCCGAAGACGTTTCCGTGGTCATGTGGCCGGCATGTCATTAGAGTTGAGCAAATCCCTGCCTTGTGCATACTGCCATGTTAGGCTTGCCAACCTCCAGGTGGAGCCTGGAGACCTCCCAGAATTACAATGGCTCTCCAGACAACAAGAGATCAGTTCCCCAGGGAAAAATGGCTGCTTTGGAGAGTGGACTTTAAGGCGTTATACCCTACTGAGGTCCCTCCCCTTCCCGAGCCCTGCCCACCCAAGGCTCCACCCCCAGTCTTCAGGAGTTTCCCAACCCAGAGTTGGCAACCCTACTTACTACATGCCAGTCTAATGTGCACAAGAAGGTGATTGTGCTGTTGAGTTGCAACTGACTCATGGTGGCCACACGGACAGGGCGTTCCAGGCAAGAGACGGGCAGAGGTGGTTTGCTCGATGACATTGCTGAGCAGTCGGGTCAGAATGGATAAGAGGAAGTCCTTCTTCACCCAAAGAGTGATTAACACACGGAATTCACTGCCACAGGAGATGGTGGCAGCTACAAGCATGGAGGGCTTCAAGAGGGAGTTGGATAAGCATATGGAGCAGAGGTCCATCAGTGGCTCTTAGCCACAAGGTATAGATAGGGACTCTCAGTCTAGGGCAAGGGATGCTCTGTATCCTTGGTGCTTGTGGGGGGTAAGAGTGGGAGGGCTTCTAGTGTCCTGGCCCCACTGCTCAGCCTCCTGATGGCACCTGGTATTTCTGGCCACTGTGTGACAAAGTGTTGGACTGGGTGGGCCATTGGCCTGATCCAACATTGGCTTCTCTTATGTTCTTAGATCTGGGGCAGTGATACTCTGTATTCTTGATGCTTGGGGGGGGGCAACAGTGGGAGGGCTTCTAGTGTCCTGGCCCCACTGATGGACCTCCTGATGGCCCCTGGTATTTTTGGCCACTGGTTGACAGAATGTTGGACTGGATGGGCCCTTGGCCTGATTCAACATCGGCTTCTCTTATGTTCTTCTATCTGGGGCAAGGGATGCTCTGTATCCTTGGTGCTGGGGGGGGGCAACAGTGGGAGGGCTCCTAGTGTCCTGGCCCCACTGCTGGGCCTCCTGATGGCACCTGGTATATTTTGGCCACTGTGTGATACAGAGTGTTGGACTGGATGGGCCATTGGCCTGACCCAAGATGGGCTTCTCATGTTCTTATGCCATCGCCTTCCACTGCCTAGCAACCCCAGTCTACCTTGGTGGTGACTCATCCCATGAAAACATGAAGCTGCCTTCTACTGGATCAGACCTGTGGTCCATCAGGGTCAGTATTGCCTATTCAGACTGGCAGCAGCTCTCCAGGGCCTCAGGGTGAGGTTTTTCATGGCACCTGCTACCTGATCCTGTTAACGGGAGAGGATGCCGGGGACTGAACCTGAGCCCTCCTGCACCCCTAGCAGAGGCTCTCCCACTGTGCCAGGGCCCTTCCCCTGAGAACTGGCCGTGGTCCTGAAGAGGTTGAGCTAAACTAGCCTATTCAGGCTGCTGGCTCTTCACTATGTGCTTCCTGTTTCAATTTTTCATTCTTAAAGTATGTCAACGGATCTTCCTCTCCCTGCAATGCCCGTTGGGGCTCTTGGGCTCCCCTGGCGTGCCATGCCAGGGCCGCTCTGGGTCTCTGGGTGTCCGTGGCTCATGTGCATCCATCCAGCGATCTGTAGAGTCCCCCAGCTTAGTGGTGGAGTTCCGGCAGACTCCATGACCTTTGATGACCTCTCCATACTTCCTGTCCCCTGAGCAGTGACTTGTCTGAGAAAACACCTTGGAGAAGCGGACTTCGCCTTTGCCGAAGAAAGCCCCGGAGACTAGTAATCGCTTTGCCGAGGTATTTTGTTAGATTAGCAGAGTCTGCCCAGTCTTAGAAGCGTGATATCGCATGCCGTAAATAAATCTCCCCAGAAGTACATTGCAAAAGTAAAACATTTATTCAAGTAGATCCGGTTCACATTCGGGTCGCAGTCGAAAGGAGAGAGAGAGAAGCCTAATCCAAAGAGGGCTTTCCCAGTTTGGTGTAGCAGTTCAGTACGCGGACTCTGATCTGGGAGAACCGGGTTTGATCCCCCGCTCCTCCGCTCGCAGCTGCTGGATGACCTTGGGCAAGCCATAGTTCTGTCAGAGCTGTCTTTGAAAGGGCAGTTTCTGTCAAGAGCTCTCTCAGCCCCACCTACCTCACAGGGTGTCTGTTGTGGGGAGGGGGAGGGGAAGGAGTTTGTAAGCCACTCTGAGACTCCTTCAGGTAGTGAAGGGCGGGGTATAAATCCAATCTGCTCCTCCTCCTCCTCCTCCTCTTCCTCCTCCTCTTCTTCTTCTTCTCCTCCTCCTCCTCCTCCTCCTCCTCTTCTTCTTCTTCTTCTCCTTCTCCTTCTTGTATCACAAATGGCCAGCTTGTCCGGCATCATGTGTGTGGGAGTATGAGGGCATTGTCTCTACAGGAGAGACCTGCAGAGACGTGTTTCTCCACGGAAGGCCATGTGCAGACCATGAGAAGAGAAAGTGAAAGAGGGAGAGAGGAGGGTCAGAGGGCAGTTCCCAGGTTAAGACAAAGAGAGGCATCCCGTTCAGGGAGATAACACTTAAAGACACGTAGGGTGATGTAGCGCCCCCTCCCCCCCGCCCCGAGTGTCCCGGCATGCTGGGTCTCTCACTCCAACACCCATTGTGGGTGATCAGTTTATTTTAAAAACTGTACTGGGGAACTGGTTCTATGGGGCACAGAAACAAGCACACAGGGTAGTGCCATTCTACAATAAACCATACCACGAAATCTTTTAAAAAACTGCTCCCAGAGCACCAGTTTCTTTCAGCTTCCCTTGCCCACGCTCCCCCTTGCTGCTACTAACTTCCTTTCTTCCAGTTCCCACATAGACGGGTGGTTTTGATTTCTATTCATTCCAGGTACTTGAACTAGCTAATGGCCCCTTTTCTCTCCTCCTGCTCCATCAGGAGAGTCCTTTCGCCCAGGTCGGCAGAGGGACCCCTGGGCCGCTCCAGCGCCCCGCCAATCCCCCCTCTGGGTTGTTGGCTGGTGTGTTGTCAAACAGGGTGAAGACTCAGATTCCCAGGGTTGGACCCTCTTTCCGTCTCCTCCCTCCCCTCTCCCCCCACTTTGCACAGCCGATGTTTTCAATCGCAAACGCTCTTTAGGAAAATTGGGGTGGTGAGCAGTCGGATGGAGCAACAGCTGAAACGCTCCGCTATTTAGCAATCAGGAGGTCTCTCTCCACAGGCCTGCCTTTAAAAGTAAACAGAGATGGGAGAGGACAAGCAAGCAATTACTGCCTCCAGGAAGGCTGCATGTGTGCGAGGAGATACATTTCACTGCCCGACTTCTTGGGAGGCACGTTCCCTTTTAGTAAGCAAAGAGGCCAGCCTGCTGATACTAAGTAATTTCCCGGGGAAATATGCTATCTGTCGAAGAGCTGGTGGACACGGCGCCAAGAAGGTAGGAAAGCGCCCCGCGGCAAAGAAGCAAAGCCAGAATTCTGATCAAACAGGGAGCCTCCAGGTCCCCTCTGTCTTGATTGATTTTAATTTAATGAGTGAGAGTCAGTTTGGTGTAACGGTTAAGAGCGGCGGACTCCAATCTGGGAGAACCGGGTTTGATTCCCCACTCCTCCCCATGCAGCTGCTGGTGTGACCTTGGGTCAGTCACAAGTTCTTTCAAAGCTGTTCTCTCCGGAGCAGTTCTTAAAAGAGCTCTCTCAGCCCCACCTGTCTCACAGGGTGTCTATTGTGGGGAGAGGAAGGGAAGGTGATCGGAAGCCGCTCTGAGGCTCCTTCGGGTAGTGAAGGGCGGGGTATAAAAACCTTCTTCTTTTTTCCCCATTTCAATGGAATTAAGTAAACCAAAGTGCAGGCTCTCTAGGCTGTAATCAAGGGTTGCCAACCTCCAGGTGGGGCCTGCAGAACTCCCAAATTACAACTGATCTCCAGTTCCCCTGGAGAAAATGGCAACTTTGGGGAGTGGACCGTATGTCATTGTACCCTACTGAGTTCCCACCCCTCCACAAATTCCACCAGCCCCAAGTCCTACCCCCAGTTTCCAGGAATTTCCCAACCCACAATTGGCAACCCCACAATCTGATTTTCAAATTAAATTCTATTCCCAGTAATCACAGATATCGGTTTACTTTTCTACACTACTTCTGCGTTGCTTTCCTGACCCGAAAGAAAAGTAGAGTCTTAAATCAGTTTACCCATTTTAAAACCATTTTAAAACGCTATCGCGTTAAAACGCTCCGCTACTTAAAGAGATTTATTCATTCATTTCTTTTAGGCTATTTCTTGGCCGCTTCTTCGCTGATGGGCCCAATCTGGCTTCCAGCCACATAAGAACGGTGATCAACAATTAAAATCGATGTGGAATCAATCAAACCAGGAGGCAAGAGACATTTCTGAAAAAGCAGAAAAAGAAAAACATAAAAGACTAAAAATAGCACATAATATTTCTTTGGATGAGTTTTAAAAGGCACAATAACCAGTCCCTGTTCGCGCGGTCAATTTTTTTCACCAAAAGAAAGTATTGATAAAATGCCTGGCAGCTAATCACATTTCATCTGGCGCCTAAAACTCAAAAAACATGGTGTCAGGTATAATGTAAGGTGCTGCACATTGTGGCAAAAAAATCCCAAATTCAAGCAGAGGCTGATGGGGTCTAAACTTGCTGAGACTGAGAGGGAAAAAGATCTCGGGGTCGTGGTGGAAAGCTCGATGAAACTGCCAACTCAGCATTCTACAGCAGTGAACAAGGCAAGCTCTATGTTAGGGATTATGAGGAAAAGAGTTGAGGATAAAATGGCCGGTATTGTAATATCCTCGTATGGATCTACAGGATGGCCTCATTTGGAATACTGTGCTCAGTTCTGGTCACCGTATCTCAAAAAGGACATTGCCGAACTGGGGAAAGTACAGAGGAGGGCAATGAAGATGGTTAGAGGGTCGGAGCACCTTCCCTGTGAGGAAAGGCTGGAAGACCCTGGAACTTCTCCGTTTAGAAAAGAGACGACTAAGGGGGAAACGTGAGAGAGGTTTATGGAAATATGCATGGGGTGGAGAGAAATTTTGTCCCCCTCTCCCAAAAGACTAGAGCCTGAGGGCATCCGACGAAGCTTTTAATTTATTTTACATTTTCAAGATCATCTTACATTCCAACAATACAACATTTTTACATGGTAGAGTCTTTTACATATTACTACATCTATACATTCAACCGGCTCTCTATCCAATTATATACCTTTTCCCACCTATTCGTATGTACCTTCTCACATTTATTTTGAAGCTTCAAACTTAAGTCATCCAATTTGTGCTAACTCTAACAATTTACATATTAAATCTTCTTCTGAGGGTATTGAATCTAATTTCCAATTTTTAGCCAGTAGCAGTCGAGCAGCTGTTAATACATACACCAGAATATAAGTTTCTTGTTGGTTATATCCTTCCGGGATCATATTTAGCATATATACTTCCGGTATTAATGCCAAGTTTTTTTCCAGTATTTCCTGGATCAACCTACGCACCATTTTACAATACCCTTGAATTTTCCCACACTTCCACCACATGTGGTAAGAGGTCCCCACATTCGCCTTACACTTCCAGCATTGGCTGGAATAACCAGAATAACATTTAGCTAGTCTATCGGGAGACCAATACCACCTATAAAATATTTTGTATGCATTCTCCTTGTATGCAACCGCTACAAGGGCATCCAACAAAGCTGATGGGCAGTAGGTTCAGAACAGACACACCTTGAGTATGCTGTTCAAGTGTGTTTCTGTAAGCTGCAAACCTACTTTTGATTTATTGACATACGCCACAGAAATCTCATGCTCAGAGTCCTGAGCCTAGGACCCAGGTTAAAACATGAAATTGCTGAGGGATTAAGAGAGTCTGGCAAAGCAAGCGATGATGCAGCAGCAGCAGCAGCAGAACTGGAAGCAGGAGATGGCCCGTTCCAGTGTGGGCCTGATGGAAGCCCTTCGGCGGCCTGAACCGGCCCCCGGGCCTCATGTTTGACACCCCTGCTCTAGAGCTCAACAAAATTTCAACATTCCACTGTTCCCCATTTGCATGTTGAAGAGCTAAAACATTCTTGCTGATTAAGCAGACCCATCTAGGCATGCCAACCTCCAGGTGGGGCCTGGAGATCTCCCAGACTTAGAATTGGCCTTTAGGTGACAGAGATCAGTTCCCCTGGAGAAAATGGCTATTTTGGAGGATGGACTCTATGGCATTATAGCCCACTAAGGCCCCACCCCTCCCCAGGCTCCACCCCCAAAAACCACCAGATATTTCCTGACCCAGGGTTCGCAACCCCACCACCAGCTGTGACCCCGAAACCCCCGTTCATCACAAGCCTTGAGGGTGGGAAATGAATACTCACCTGGAGCTGAATTTGACACATTAGGACAGCTCCCATCAGCCTTAATTAAATTATATGTTCAAATGCTTTTTGACCCACCCACCCCCAAAACAAAAAAAAAGGAATCTGAAAGATTTCTGCCAGGGAGACAGCTCTGTCTGTTGGCATTACAGTTCCTCTTTGTCATATTATGATCACTTCCTGGGTGTGTGTTTCCTTCCCTTCTGCCGCGTGGGCTTGCTACCGGAGGAATCCGAAGTGCAGAATGCTATTAGTCTGCCTCTCTTTGGCTCCAGCTTTCCGTCTAATGCCTCACCTGCCGCCAAGAGAAGGATGACTAAAGCAAGGCATGACACAGGCGGGCGACGAAACAGACGGCATCTCGACAGAAGCCCAGGGCCAAATTAATAGGCTCTTGTGTGCTGCCAGCCGCCCAATCACGTGGGTACCAGTCTCTCAAAAAGATCTAAATAGCATGGGCTGGTCACTTCAGTGACTGTGGCTGGGGAAACGGAATGGGGGAATGAGACTGAAATGCATGACTTCCCCCCCCCAGAGATCAGTTTGGTGTAGTGGTTAAGTGCGCAGACTCTGATCTGGGAGAACCGGGTTTGATTCCCCACTCCTCCACTTGCACCTGCTGATGACTTTGGGCAAGCCATAGTTCTGTCAGAGCTGTTCTTGAAAAAGAGCAGTTTCTGTCAGAGCTCTCTCAGCCCCACCTACCTCAGAGGGTGTCTGTTGTGGGGAGGGGGAAGGGAAAGGGGTTTGTAAGCTGTTCTGAGACTCGAGTGAAGGGTGAGGTATAAATCCAATCTCCACCTCCTCCTCCTCCTCCTCCTCCTCCTCTTCTTCTTCTCTAGGAAAGGCACAAAGTACTTGAAGAGAAGAGAAACTGCAACAGAATTAGCTAGGATTATATTTTGAAAAGCAAAAAAAGAGGGCGTATTTCCGTACTGACTACTTCACACAAGTGATCACTATGACAAATCTCCTTTCCAATACCCCTCCTATTTAAGCTGGGGTAATTGCTACGAACTAGGAATATTCCTAACCTTCCAACCCCAAAAGGGGACATTTTCAACAGTGGTTGTTTTTTTTAAAATGAGCCCAAAAAGGAACTGAGAAGAACAAAAGAGGATGTATCCTCTAAAAAGAGAACATCTGGAAACCCTAGAATTGGCAGGCTTAAAAGGGGTTGGGGACCCCTGGTTTACACACTGGCCCATGGTGTGTAGAAAGGGGAGCAAGAGAAATTGTTTTCTCATCTCTAAAAGATTAGAACTCAGGGGAACCCACACAAGGTCAGGGCCTCTTTTTTTAAAAAAATCTGCAACTAAATGCAAAATGTGCATGGCTCAATGGGTCTGTGGAACTCAAATGCACAAAAGGAAGCCCTTACATTCATGGCCACAAGGTGGCTTTCAAAGGAGATTAAATGAATGCATGAGGATTAGGTCCATCAGCAGCTGTGAGCCACAATGGCTAAATGGAGCTTCCATAGTCAAAGGCAGTGTACCTCTGGATATCAGCTCTGACTTCTGTGCTTGCCTTAAGCCTTCTGTTGGCGTGTGATTAGCTGCTGGTGTGATGCAGTTTTATTCCACTGTTTATTGTATGCATTCTACTAGTTTTTATGGCTGTGTTTTTATAAGTCTGCAGTCCTCCTTGGGGAATGTGGAATAGCCCGATCTCATCAGCTCTCAGAAGCTAAGAAGGGTCGGTACTGTGGGCAGAGCAATTAACACAGCAAAGGTGTGCAACCTGACTAAAGTGCAGATAAAGCTTTATTCAGGAACTAACATTCTTGATAGTAAAGAGAAGACAGATTTGGGTGGGTAGCCATTAGGCTTCCCAAGTACTTACCACGTGCCGGCGGGGGATGGATACGTCCTGGCAGGACCATCCCCGGGAGAAGGAAAGATGCACTCGCATGATGCTGTTGCCAGGAAGTGATGCTGAGCAACGCTCTGGCAATGCGGCTGGAAACTCGATGGTACCATCGAGTTTTCAGACCCATTGCCAGAGTGTCACCCGGCGTCACTTCCTGGCAATGGCATGGTGTGTTACAGGGAGGAATGGTCCTGCCGGGGAGCATGTTCCCCCGCCGGCATGCAGTAAGTACTTGGGAACCCTAGTAGCCATGTTGGTTTGAAGCAACAGAACAAAGTTTGAGTCCAGTGGCACCTTTAAGACCAACAAACACCCAGAATAAAGCTTTGTTGGTCTTAAAGGTGCCACTGGACTCAAACTTTGTTCTAGTAAAGAGAAGAGACAAAGATGGGGTTCTAGCTATATTACTAGCTGAGGGGGTGGAGGCCTAAGTGTGAAATTTCCAAGACAAAACAGAATATTGCCCTAAGAGTAACAATCTGGAGACAGGCAAGGAACGAGACACTTAACAGGAGAGAAAAGGTGCTGACCTCACTATTGTATCTAATTGTCTTCTTGCTGCCCCCTGTGGGGTCTTCTTTCTTCTTTGTGTTGGAAATATGTGTGTGTTGCAAGGTCTAATTCAGTCATTATAGGGTTAATCTGTTTACCTTGCATGCTACTGTTTAGACTGACCTGGAAGGGAAACCTGGCTCACAGCCAATGGGAACAAAGCCCAGGAAATCTAAGTCTGTTTACTTACAATCATTGGTGAAGGTATTCAGGTGATTTCCTTCTAGGGGTCAAGAAGAAGAAGAATCTCCATTGCAATTGAGTTGTGAGACCATGTGGTCGGTCTGTTCTGTAGCTGTAGAGATGTAGCCTAGGTCTTTGTTATTTTGTAGATTTCCCTGTGTACCCTTTCCTTAGAAATAAAGATGTTTACACAGAAAGAAATGCCTTCTCTCCAGTGAAGCAAAGATCCATTGAAAACTCTGAATATCTAAGTATTTTTGCCAATTTTTCCAACACTTTGTACACCAAGACATTGCCTAGTCCAACAGGTACTTGGAAGAGAGACCACAAAGGAAGCCCTTGCAGAGGTAGGCAATGGCAAACCACCTCTGCTTCACACTCACCTTGAGAACCCTACCGGGTCACCATAAGCCGTCTGTGACTTGGCAACACTTTACAGGCATACTGTGCCTCAGAGAATAAATGAAGCAAATAAAGAATGCTGTTGAAAACAAGATGCTGGGCTAAGTGGAATTTTATTCTGGTCCAAAAGAGTCATCTTAACTTTACCAGAGAGATGCCGCCAGAGGTGGCCAGACAGGACTTCTGGTGCCCTGGCCCCACTGCTGGACCTCCTGATGGCACCTGGTATATTTTGGCCACTGTGTGACAGAGTGTTGGACTAGATGGGCCATTGGCCTGATTCAACATTGGCTTCTCTTATGTTCTTATGTTCTCTGCACAGGTGCTTTACCTTAAGATCTAGGTAAAGGTAAAGGTTCCCTTGCTCAAAAGCCAGTCAAATCCGACTCTAGGATTGCGGTGCTCATCTCCGTTTCAAAGCCGAAGAGCCAGCGCTGTCCAAAGACGTTTCCGTGGTCATGTGGCTGGCATGACTGAACACCAAGGCACACAGAACGCTGTTTGATCTATGATCTACTATTGTAGTAAACAGATTCACTACTTACAGATTGCCAGAATGCTAAAGAACATGTAATAGAACGTAGCAAATACAAAGTGGCCACATAAGAAAAATACAAAAAGGAAACAAGAGCAAAATGGAATACAACTTGTCCAGAAGAATATAATAGAGTCTGAGACTGTTGCTAAACAATTTTTGAACAGAGGTTATCCCTTGTATGCTGATTGTATGGCTCTCCTTTTCTTAATAAACTGTGTATTTCATTGTAGAACACTCTGACGAAGGATGAACTTTGAAACGTTGTAATCAAACATCTGGACACAACGTCGTATTATTATATTAGTTTTCCATTATTCTGTGGATTTTTCTATTGTAGTGTATCATTACACAAGTTCTTCATTGCTTCCATTTTGTTTTGTTTTTTGCCATCGTCATCACTCTAGAAAACTGTTTCCAGCAGCAGAGGAGACAGCCAGATACAGCTGGGAGATCGCAAGCAGGGCATGAAAGCCTCAGCCCTCCCTTATTCTTTCTCCAAAGTATCTGGCTTTTCACAGGTAGACTGCCCCTGACCATGCAGGTTCCTTTTGCTGCCATGGCAAAATGATAGGCTACCGAGTCCATAGAGCCTGCTGAATCCTTTCTGGAAGCCATCTAAGGATAAAGACAGGTGTGATTTGGGGGGGATTTTATTTTTTTAGAGCAGAGGGGGCCGATTTGGAAATGCTCTGATAGAGATCCTACAAATTTATTTAGAGAGGGGAAGAAGAATGCAGTTTAGAACAAGAAAAGGCCTGCAAGCCCTCCTCTTTTCTGTAATGAATAAGTAGGGTTGCCAACTCTGGGTTGGGAAATTCCTTGGATGTGGAACTTGCAGAAGGTGAGGTCTGGGGAGGGAAGGGAACCTCAGCAGGACAGAATGCCATAGGCTCCATCTTCCAAAGTAGCCATTCTCTCCAGGGGAACTGATGTCTTTCGGCTGGAGATCAGTTGTAATTCCAGGAGATCTCCAGGCCCCACCTGGAGTCTGGCAACCCCATGAACAAGCCATTTAATGGGTAGATAGGGGCACGAACATTCATGCAGCTTTAAAAAAAGAATAAAGGGAGTTGTCAGATCCACCTGTCAGAAGGGAATATGTTGGAAAATTTGGTAAAACTCGTTAGATATTCAGAACTTGCAACGGATCTTTGTTCCCTGGAGAGGAGGCATGTTCTTTCTATGTAAAAATCTTTATTTCTAAAGCGAAGGGTATACATGGGAAATCTACAAGACCACAAACACTTGAGACTACATCCTTACAGACTGACCACACAGTTGATAATGGAGATTCCTCTTTCTTCTTGACCCTAGAAAGAAATCACCTGAATACATTAACCGATGATTGTGAGTAAATAGGCTCCAGTTTCCCGGGCTTTCTCCCCATTGGCTTTGTGCCAGGTTCCCTTCCAGGTCTGTCTAAACAATAGCACACAAGGTAAACACATTAACCCTATAATGACTGGAATTAGACCTTGCAACACACATAGTTCCAACAGCTTATACATGTGCAGTATAAACCCTTCTCCAGTCCCTGCTAGCAAGTGCCACAGCCTCCTCCCCTGCTCCCGTCCTGCCTGGATCCAGCCTCAGTTCTCCCTCTGGCTTCCAGTACTCCCTGTGAAAGGAAGGAAGGCAGCACTGAAGCACCTTTCCCTCATAGCCAGATCCCGCTCTTATGTGCAACGGTGCAGCATTAGCGTTTATGATCTTTTAATAGTCTGACTTTATTTACAGGCAAACTGCTGCGAGGACACCTGGGCTGACAAGCAGGTAGATAAATATCAGAAATGCACAGATCAATCAGTCTGGAAGTACGGAATGCCTCGAGTCGACGCAGGCTCTCCATTTTCTACCCATGCATTATAGCCCAAGGTCATCCAGTCAGCTTCATGGCAGAGTGGGGATTTGAATTCGGGTCTCTCCAATACAGAATGTTGGCTTTCATTGTAGCAAAGCAAGAGACTTGGAAGAATAACAGTCCCTCATAGGATTGCCAACCTCCAGGTGGGGCCTGGAGATCTCCCTGAATGGCAACTGATCTCCAGACAGTTCCCCCTGGAGAAAATGGCTGCTTTGGAGGGGTGGACTTGAGGGCTTTGAACCCTGCTGAGGCCTCTTCCCAAGCCTCACTCTTTCTAGGCTCAGCCCTAAGGCTGCCAACCTCCAGGTGGCAGCTGGAGATCTCCTGGGATTACACGACTGATCTCCAGGCCACCGAGATCAGTTCCCCTGGAGAAAATGGGCACTTAGGAAAGCGGACTCTATGGCACCACACCCCACTGAAATTCCCCCTCCCCAAACCCCACCCCCAAAATCTTGAGGAATTTCCCAGCCTGGAGGTGGCAACCCTACATCAGCCCCCAAGTTGCCAGGGCATGTCCCAACCAAGAGCAAGGAACCCTAAGTCCACTCGATCTAGGTATTCAGTGTGCATCGGGATTGTTTCCTTTTCCCCAGTGACTCTCAGTAGTCTACGGGTGCTAATTCAGGCATGTATAACAATTTAATGAAGACAAGAAGAAGACGATGACAAAGAGATTGGATTTATACCCCGCCCTTCACTACCTAAAGGAGTCTCAGAGCGGTTTACGATCTCCTTTCCCTTCCCCTCCCCACAACAGACACCCTGAGCTCTGAGAGAACTGCCCTTGAGAGAACAGCTCTGACAGAACTATGGCTTGCCCAAGGTCATCCAGCAGCTGCAAGTGGAGGCGTGGGGAATCAAACCCGGTTCTCCCAGATCAGAGTCCATACACTTAACCACAACACCAAACCAAGTTGGAGGCAGAAGTGCATTGTGATACACATTCCCTCTTGCGACGCAGACCGATGCTGTTAGGAGTTGGGAGACTGCAAGGCCGTTAATCGCATAGATGCTGCTTACGTCTTGCCTTCTTGCTCGGTTCAGCCGTTTTTAGCCCTGGATGCTCTGATAGGAGCCTGGCGGTCCACAGGGGGGGTGGGCAGGATGGCTACAACAGAGCCTTCTAAGAAGAATCGATGTGCGAGGCAGCTGAGCAGGTCCCGGTGCGTCTCGCCCATCACGCCACCCAGGCGGGACAGAGGTCAGCCCCGGCTTAATTGACCCCTGGCTCCTTAATTGCCTGCAGTGGGCAAACACCAGTGGATTTAGGATCTTTAATTAAAAGCCGGGGAAGGGAACGGTAGCAAATTAATTAACATATAACTTTCAACAAAATCGCCCTGCAAACACTCCTTAAGACGGGTGTAGGCGAGGCAACACGGCATTAATTGTAGCAATTAATTACGCATTAAACTGATAATGGGTACAGCTGCTAACAATTAAGAGCTAATTATAGCAAGAGGGGCTTTCTTTTTTTAACCCTTCGAGAAAGAGAGCGGTGGCATCTGGTGGAAGGGAGGCGGCACCCAAGGCAGGTAGAGGGGCCGTGGCGAGAGCGAATCTTACCCTCTGACGCTTGCTGCTGTCTAGTCATCGGTCGTAGAGCAGCTTGCGGTCTTTACTGGGTTCACAACAAAATTTAGGTCACTGTTATTCCTGTTTCAGAGGTAAAGCAACTGAGGCTGATAGTGATGGACTCACACAGACAGGACTTGAAAGCCTACACCTCCTCTACCAACTTTGCAGTTTAGGGCTTGATCTAATGGGGCTGTTGGCCAGAGAAGACTGACTTCTAGGTGGTGGTGGCGGTGGAACGTGCCATCAAGTTCCAGCCGACTTACGGCAATCCAGTGTGGTTTTGAGGGTAAATGATGCACGGAGATGGTTTGCCATTGCCTGGCTCTACAGACCAACCCTGGACTTCCTTGGTGGTCTCCCATCCAAGTACTAACTGGGGTTGACCCTGCTCAGCTTCTGAGATTTGACATCCAGGTCCATCCAGGTCCAGGCGGCTCTGGGTAGAGCCCCTGGTTTGCTCACAGAAAGTTCCAGGGTCAGTCAGTCAATGGATCTCAAATAGCAGGTGCTGGGACAGACCCTTCTCTGCCTCTGACTCCAAAAAATTATTACCAGTCAATACTGAGCTAGATTGACTAGGCATAAGGCAATTTCAGGGGGTTGGAATATGCTGAAGGGGAAAGTAGGGCCTTTCCTGGCTGAGAAACTCCCTTAGACCCAAGATTTCCTAGGAAGTACCTTAGTAACCAGCTGCCACCACTCAGAACCTCCAAAGAACATAAGAGAAGCCAAAGTTGCATCTGGCCAATGGCCCATCCAGTCCAACATTCTGTCACACAGTGGCCAAAAACACTAGGTGCCATCAGGAGGTCCACCAGTGGGGCCAGGACACCAGAAGACCTCCCACTGTTTCCTCCCACCCCAAGCACCAAGAATACAGAGCATCACTTGCCCCAGGCTGAGAGTTTCTATCTATACCTTGTGGCTAATGGCCACTGATGGACCTCTGCTCCATATGTTTATCCAATTCCCTCTTGAAGCCATCTATGCTTGTAGCCACCATCCCCTCCTGTGGCAATGAATTCCATGTGTTAATCACCCTTTGGGTGAAGAAGTACCTCCTTTTTCCGTTCTAACCCAACTGCTCAGTAATTTCATGGAGTGCCCACGAGTTCTTGTATTGTGAGAAAGGAAGAAAAGGACTTTTCTCTCTACCTGCTCTATCCCATGCATAATCTTGTAAACCTCGATCATTTCATCCCTCAGCCATTGTTTCTCCAAGCTAAAGAGCCCCAAGCGGTTCAACCTTTCTTCATAGGGAAAGGGTTCCAACCCTTTTATCATTCGAGTTGCCTTTTCTGCACTTTTCCCAATGCTATAATATCCTTTTTGAGGTGTGGTGACCAGAACTGTACACAGGTCACACCATCTGGATTGACCTACTGAGAAGGCAGTCTTCCAGAGCAATACTAGAGGAATAGCAAAATAACTAAAACAGTAGCATCCATGTAGGCTAGCACATGGGGAAGAGACTAAAGACCCTGGCAAAATAAATTTTACAAAGCAAAGCCACCAAAAAAGAGTATTTATAAAGAGGTTTGTTGTAAAAGAGAGGAAAAAAGGAAAAGGGTGATTGGATTTTTAAAAGGTGTGGGGAAAGGGTAAAACAAAACACAGGGGAAAGCACACAGTGGCTGAGTTCAGACTGGCAGTTTGAAGCAGGAGCAAGTCGTGGCAAAAAAGCCCTGGAACAAACTGTTCCAGGTTTTCCCGGTCACACTGTGCCGACTGATGTGGGAGCATACCAGGGAGGAGGCAGGAGGCAGCGTTCACACTGTTGGCCCAAAGGTGCGGCTGTAAGGCGTGGCTTTCTGTTTCGCTAATCTGGAGATATGCGCTTATGCACATGAGCACACAATCAAAATCGCAGATTTTAGCATTCACACTGTGTTGGTGCGGGATATACGCGGGATAGACACGCTTTCCGGGGTTTGATACCACTTTTAACAGGTGTCTTTTTAACTCGGGAGGGAAGTGTTACAAGACAGGTTGAGTATGGCTGGGGAACGCCAGACAGAAGTGCCTGTGTGAACACCCCCTTTAATCCACTTGTGAAACGTTGCTGAAACGCGCCTCTCTCGGGGCAAACTGCCCGTCTGAACTTGGCCAGTAACAGCACGGAGATATTCAAATGAAAAGCAATCTGGTTGCCCCGACCTGGGTAGCCCAGGCTAGTCCAGTCTCTTCAGATCTTGGAAGCTAAGGGAGCTGGTCATTATTTGGACCTGGTCGTTATCTGGAAGGGAGACCAGGGTCGGTACGCAGAGGCAGACATAAGAACATAAGAGAAGCCAATGTTGAATCAGGCCAATGGCCCATCCAGTCCAACACTCTGTCACACAGCGGCCAAAATATACCAGGTGCCATCAGGAGGTCCAGCAGTGGGGCCAGGACACTAGAAGCCCTCCCACTGCTGCCCCCCAGCCCCAAGAATAGAGTGCATCACCTGCCCCAGACTGAGAGTTCCCATCTATACCCTGTGGCTAACAGCCACTGATGGACTTCTGCTCCAGATGTTTATCTAATTCCCTCTTGAAACTGTCCATGCTTGTAGCTGCCACCACCTCCTGTGGCAGTGAATTCCATATGTTAATCACTTTTTGGGTGAAGAAGTATTTTCTTTTATCTGTTCTAACCTGATTGCTCAGCAATTTCATGGAGTGCCCACGAGTTCTTGTATTGTGAGAAAGGGAAGGTGTTCCAACCCTTTTATCATTCTAGTTGCCTTTCTCTGCACTTTTTCCAATGCTATAATATCTTTTTTGAGATGTGGTGACCAGAACTGTACACAGTATTCCAAATGAAGTCGCACCAATGATTTATACAGGGGCATTATGATACTGGCTGATTTGTTTTCAATTCCCTTCCTAATAATCCTCAGCATAGCGTTGGCCTTCTTTATTGGCAAACCAGCTCTGAACATTTCTTGCCTTGAAAACCCCTTGAGGGCGGTGACTTGACGGGGGAAAAATGCACATGGAGCTCAAGCTCACCCTCAAATCTGAAAATTTATTTAGCTATCCAAATGTTAGGGTTTGGAGACACGATTTTTAAAAAAAAATGTTACTTCAGCCTGCTGCCCGATTTGCCTGCCCCAGTCTGTAACCTTCTCATCGCTGCAGCCGTGGGTGCAAATGTAAGGGTGACGAGCTGCTTTTAAGATGATGGGATCAGGGAGAACTCCGTATCCTTGGACCGGTTGCTTAGCAACTGATCTGCATGCTCCCTAATAGCTCTACCTGTTGTTGGAGTCTTATTAAGACCTTATTTACATTGGAGTTACTCCTGGAAATCTCTTCCAAATGTGCGGAGGGCAGCGCAGAAATGAATTTACACTCCAGAACACTCTTCTCGTGATGTTGATGCCAAGCCTCCTCCAAATATTTGCAATACAGTCACCGAGGATTTGTATTTGAGAGCCCGTGATATTTGATTTCAGCATTTGATAGCTGACGCGCAGCGATGTTTTACCTCTTGGCAGCTTGTGAGACTGTTCTTTCGGATGTAAAATCCCACATTTGAAATGCAAATGTGCATTTAACATTTCCTTTTTAAAATATGAAATTCTGGCAAACACTGGCTATTTGCAAGTATTAATTTTCATTGAAGGGGAAAGGAAGAAAGATTATTTTGGGTGTAGCAAGGGGGTTTGAACCTGCGACAGGCTCTGGTTGAAGTGGCCTGGCATCCCGCACCTTACATTCCAAAATATTTGTGACCAGATCACTGAAATGCCAAGGTGTTGTTTGGGAGAGCTACACCCTTTGCCTAAACATTTAAGAGCCAGTTTGATGTAGTAGTTAGGAGAACAAACTCTTATCTGGGAGAACAGGGTTTGATCCCCCACTCTTCCACATGCAGCTGCTGGCATGACCTTGGATGAGTCGTAAGTTCTTTCAGAGCTGTTCTCTGATGAGCAGTTCTCTCAGGGCTCTCTCGGCCCCACCTACCTCACAGGGTGTCTGTTGTGGGGAGGGGAAGAGAAAGGAGATTGTAAACCAATCTGAGACTCCTTCAGGCAGTGAAGGGCAGGGTATAAATCCAATCTCCTCTTCTTCTTGGAGACGACAACTGGTGCTGTAGCATTTCCACAGTAGCTCTTCTGCATCCCAAAAATTATGGCAAGGCAAGAGACAGTGAAAACTTTGCACTGAGCTTAACAGACCTCTTTCCTGGGGATCACGCTTGGTGATGTTGGCCTCATCATGGCCCATATTCACTAACTCAGCTCACAGAGGCAACGCACAGCCGACTGGGCAGGCCAGGGACAAGGGAAGGCATAGGAGAGGCTGCAGTCTGTGGCCTTCCTATAAAGGCATCACATCTTCAATTCACTCAGCATGGAATAAATCATGTGGCTGGTGTAGTGAGTTAAGTGCACGGACTCATAGTTCTGGGCAAGCCATAGATCTGGCACTGGGCAAGCCATAGTTCTGGCACAGCTGTTCTTGAGAAAGAGCAGTTTCTGTCAGACCTCTCTCGGGGTGTCTGTTGCGGGGAGGGGAAGGGAAAGAAGTTTGTAAGCCGCTCTAAGACTCCCTTGGATAGTGAAGGGCAGGGTATAAAACCAACTCTTTCGTCTTCCAGTTTGGTGTAGTGGCTAAGGGTGCAGACTCTAATCTGGGAGAACCGGGTTTGATCCCCCACTTCTCCACTTGCACCTGCTGTGCAAGCCATAGTTCTGGCACAGCTGGTTCTTAAAAAGGAGCAGTTTCTGTCAGAGCTCCCTCAGCCCCACCTGCCTCACAGGGTGTCTGTTGTGGGGAGGGGAAGGGAAAGGAGTTTGTAAGCCGCTCTGAGGCTCCCTTGGGTAGTGAAGGGTGGGGTATAAAACCAACTCTTTCGCCTTCCAGTTTGGTGTAGTGGCTAAGTGTGAGGACTCTAATCTGGGAGGACCGGGTTTGACCCCCCCCCCACTTCTCCACTTGCACCTGCTGGATGACCCTGAGCAAGCCATAGTTCTGGCACAGCTGGTTCTTGAAAAGGAGCAGTTTCTGTCAGAGCTCCCTCAGCCCCACCTGCCTCACAGGGTGTCTGTTGTGGGGAAGGGAAGGGAAAGGAGTTTGTAAGCCGCTCTGAGACTCCTCTGGGTAGTGAAGGGTGGGGTATAAATCCGATCTCTTCTTCTTTCTTCCTTCCTTTTGTTTCCAGATATTTTTTTAAAAAAAATTCAGTCATCTATATTTTAAGCTTCCAGTGCTAGGGAAATGATTAAACATCTGTTTCAGTAATTACATCAATTGACCAAAGCACGCAATTTCTCCTTACAATAAATAGCTTTACGCTTTAAATCTTCCGTCTATACACCTTCTCTATCTAGTCGACTCATTTATTGGTCTAGATGAGCTGTATCCATCCTTCCTTCCTTCCATCCACCTTCATTCTTCTACCTGCCTGTCGATTTTCATCCACACATTTATTCTCAGTCCTTCCAGTCATCCAGTACACACTTCATCCAGTATGCAGCGAGGTTCGAGGACAGAATGGTGGACGTGGATCTGGGTTCAAGTCCCACCTTCCCTGCAATCTTGCTGGGTAGCCTTGAGCAAGGCATCATCTTTCAAACTCAGCTTCTTGCCTGTGAAGCAACAGTATTAGCAATCTGTTCCACTGCGTTGTTTACAGGAAGGCAAAATTCCCCCTCCCCAGCATGTTGCACATAAAAAGTGCCATCAACGTGGTAAGTCATCTGCCTTGCCCAACACCCGACTTTCTACCTTCTTCTAGGGCTTCCTCTCCCCTTTGCCAAGGAGGTCCACCAATACCCTAGCTTGAGCACTTACCAGGTACGGGATTTTAAACCAAACAGACAGTTTGGTGTAGTAGTTAAGTGCACAGACTCTAATCTGGGAGAACCAGGTTTGATTCCCCACTCCTTCAGTTGCACCTGCTGGATGACTTTGGGCAAGCCACAGTTCTGGCACAGCTGTTCTTGAAAAAGAGCAGTTTCTGTCAGAGCTCTCTCAGCCCCGCCTACCTCACAGGGTGTCTGTTGTGAGGAGGGGAAGGGAAAAGAGTCTATAAGCCGTTCTGAGATATTGGGTAGTGAAGGGCGGGGTATAAATCCAATATCTTCTTCTTCTTCTACCTCACAGGGTGTCTGTTGTGGGGAGGGGAAGGGAAAGGAGTTTGTAAGCCACTCTGAGACACCTTTGGGTAGTGAAGGGTGGGGTATAAATTCAATATCTCTCTCTCTTCTTTATTTTAAAACAGTGGTTGAAGTCTAGTTAAAGTCAAGTGCTCAGAGACTTTGGAGTCAGACAGTGCTGGGTCCTCCCAAGGACCAACCTTTTCAGTGCCCAATCCCTGAGTTCCCCTCTGCCTTCCCTTCTGGGCACTCCCATATCTACTCTCTTCCCAACCTTCTTCTTCCTTCGTCAGCCTCTACTTTGGTTTCCATCATAACCAGTCCAAGGCCTATGAATGAGGTCTGTATCATAGCTTTCATCTGACGGGCTTGTAAATCACTAGTGGGCTGCCCTTGATGGGGTCCGAACTGGCAGAGACTGACCGAGAGAGAGGTCTTGGATTTGTATAGATAACTCACTGGAAATGTCAAGACAGTGTGTGACTGCAATAAAAAAGGCCAACACTATGCTGGGGATTACTGGGAAGGGAATTGAAAACAGATTAGCCAGTATCGTAATGCCCCTGTATAAATCGATGGTGCGACCTCATTTGCAGTACTGTGTACAGTTCTGGTCACCAGAAAGTTCTGGTCATTTCAGAAAGGATATTATAGCATTGGAAAGAAGTGCAGAAAAGGGCAACTAGAATGAACAAAGGGTTGGAACGCTTTCCCTATGAAGAAAGGTTAAAGCTCTTGGGGCTCTTTAGCTGGGAGAAACGATGGCTGAGGGGTGACATGATCGAGGTTTATAAGATTATGCATGGGATAGAGCAGGTTGAGACAGAAGGACTTTTCTCCCTTTCTCACAATACAAGAACTTGTGGGCGCTCCATGAAATTGCTGAGCAGTCGGGTTAGAACGGATAAAAGGAAGTCCTTCTTCACCCAAAGAGTGATTAACATATGGAATTCACTGCCACAGGAGGTGGTGGCAGCTACAAGCATGGATAGTTTCAAGAGGGAATTGGATAAACATACTGGAGCAGAAGTCCATCAGTGGCTATTAGCTCACAAGGTACAGGTATGAACTCTAAGTCTGGGGCAGGTGATGCACTCTATTCTTGGTGCTGGGGGGGCTTCTAGTGTCCTGGCCCCACTGCTGGACCTCCTGATGGCACCTGGTCTTTTTGGCCACTGTGTGACACAAGAGTGTTGGGCTGGGTGGGCCATTGGCCTGATCCAACATTGGCTTCTCTTATGTTCTTATGACCTGTTCACCCGTGGCGAGTAAAATCTTTCCCTTGGTGAGCATCTGTGAACTGGAAGAGTGCTTCCATTTTTTCCCCACTTATGACTTTGGGTTGCCAGCCTCCAGGTGGAATCTGGAGAGCTCCCAGAATTACAGCTGAGCTCCAGACGACAGAGATCAGTTCCCCTCGGACCAAATGACTGCTCTGAAAGGTGGACTCTGTGGCACTATATCCCTCTGAGATCTCTCCCCAGGCTCCACCCCAATACCTGCGAGTCTTTTCTGACTGAAGTTTTGGCAAACTTACGTTCATGCCTGTAATTAGTGTTGGATATCATAACTCTGTACAAACAGGGAACACGGTAACAAGTCTGAGAATGAAACAAGAAGAAACCACACTGTGTATAAACTATACCACAATGAATCAACTCAGATATGAAAACTCTTAAGTGTATTTTATCATGTGATAGGGCTCTTTTTGTAGCAGGAACTCCTTTGCATATTAGGCCACCCAGTGGCAGATTAACCATTAAGCAGACTAAGAACCAGGGCCAAAGGGCGGTACCGTTCAAAGTTGGGAAAAGGGGGAAAGCGGAAAAGAAACAAACGAATGAAGGCCCCGTTCACACTGAGCATTTGCCCCGCTGAAGGCACGGGAGCCCTGCGGACTTTCCGTGCACAATCATACGAGCACATCTGGGAGGCGTAGTGCTCCCGTGCGCCAACCTGCGGCTTCCCATGGAAAAAGCGGAGTAAAAAACTAGTAGGTCCGAAGTACTAGTTTCCAGAAACCCCCGGGCAAAGGCTGGCGACTGATCACGGGAGCGCTAGTATCCCGCGGCTTCTGACGCCCACCCATGTCCCCGGGGTTTCCAGATGTTGTAAGTGTCCATGGGATGTGCACCAACGCTGAACAGCACATGCGCACACACAAGACACCGACAGCGGCCTGCCCCCCCAATGGCGCATGCGCACTTCGCTGTGTTCTTGCTGCGCTGCAGCAGCGCAGTGTGATCGGGGTGCAGAACTGGAGTGTGGGAACCCGGTGGCCTGTGTGATCGGGCTACCGCGCCTTATTTAGCTCTGGGGCAGAACTGCCAGTGCCTCTGCCCCGCGTTGTCTGGCCCATATGACTGGGAGCATGAAGATTTGTAAAAAAGAAAAATTGATAAAACTAGTGCAAATTTTGTATTGCTGCAGCCTGCATTGGATATCTGGTCAGACAGGTCAACAACTAGAATGGACTCTGGGTCAGCGTGGAAAGGAGGGGGGGGCACCAAGACTGGTCAGTGCTGTTTAGGGTAGCAGGGAGCTTTAATCCGCCCCTGAGGCCACATACCCCTGATGTAGCCAATCCTCCAAGAACTTACGGTAGCCCCTGTAAGAAGAGCTCTGTAAGCTCTTGGGAGGATTGGCTACATTAGGGGTGCATGGCCTAATATGCAAAGGAGTTCCTGCTACAAAAAGAGCCCTGGAAATATCATAATCAAGTAACTAAGTTTCTCATACAAATACAGACAAATTAGATATCAAAAGTGTCCATTCCAAACAGAAAATGCAAAGAAATCCTAGAGTAGAAAAAAAAACCCTCTCCATAAGGTATGAAATACATCCCAAGATTGTATCCTTCTGTAGTAAGAAAGTTCACTCCATCCCATCTGTCTTAGTATTCAGATGAGATGTAGTGGACTTTCTTACTACAGGAGGATACAGTCTTGCAGAGTATATGAGTCTATTCATTGTGGTACAGTTCTGTACACGGTATAGGATATTGTAACTCCGCATGCAAGAGAATCTGGGAAGGAATATGGCCCTAACAAATGGCAACTGAAGGTTGCATACGGAGAAGAGGGCCTCCTTTTCACACTTGGAAGGAGGGAGGCCTCGGTTTCAGTGATTCCCACCCGTACAGGTATTCGACAGGGGCGGAGTTCAGTGCTTATTAGCGCACCACTCCCCCTCATCAGGGCAGTCTTTTTGCAATTGGCCCTCCCTCCCTCCCTCCCTCAACAATGTGGGCTTCTGCTGGTCGCCATTTTGGGGCTGGGTAGTCATGTATGTCTGTGAGAGTTGGACCATAAGGAAGGCCGAGCGCCAAAGAATAGATGCTTTCAAATTATGGTGCTGGAGAAGAGTCTTGAGAGTCCCTTGAACTGCAAGGAGATCAGATCAGTCAATCCTAAAGGAAATCAACCCTGACTGTTCCCTGGAAGGCCAGATCCTGAAGCTGAAGCTCAAATACTTTGGCCACCCAATGAGAAGGGAGCCCTCAATGGAGAAGACCCTGGTGCTGGGAAAGATGGAAGGTCGAAGAAGAAGGGGACGGCAAAGGATGAGATGGTGAGACAGTGTCATCGATGCAACGAACATGAAGTTGAGCAAAGTCCAGAGGACGACGGAAGACAGGAGGGCCTGGCCTGAGGTGGTCCATGGGGTTGCAGAGAGTCGGACTCGACTGTGCGACTGAACAACAACAGGAATTTTTCACCCCTTTTCAAATTGGCCTGGAGAGGATGTTCCCCCCACTCCCGTACCTCACACTGTCGTTGTGGTAGGGGAATTGGCTCTGAGACGGTGCTGTGTTAACTAGAGTGTTGGCAGGAGTCTGGCCTTGTTTTGTTTATTGGGGGGACACCGACTGACAGACCCCTCCTTTAATGGGGGGTTGATGCACTTAGCACAAACCATACCTTGGCATGGGCCTCGGATGGGGACTACTAGTGGCCTGTGATACACCCTGGCCTTGCTTCATGGCTAGGGGTAGTTGGCTCACTTCGGGATTGTTAGCATGTCTGCTGCCTGGCAATGACCGTGTTATGGTTGGCTTGCACCAGGGACTTGGTGATTTGCACTGTTTAAGGTTAGGAAAGGGATCAGGGGATCCTTTTGCCTGACATGCATTGTGGCCCTTGCCAGTTACAGTTAAGTTAAGTTAATCTGAAAGCTAAATAAAGCTGCCCTTTAGTTTATACCAAATACCTGTATTGGTCTCTTTCTTCTGACTGTGTGTGCAAAGGGGTACACTTGGCAGTTGGCCCCCATCCTCCCTTGACCCTTGCTTGCCTTCTGTTTCATCTTATATTTTATTTATTGTCTTGACTGTTTTTGCAACCGGAGTCATAAACAGCAAACTCTCGTCATTTCATCATATATAGGACTTCTCTCTCTTACCTGGGCTTGGAGCTGTAGCAAGTTCGTCTTTCTGAAGTTAATCTGTTCAAAATAGGTTAAGTGTATCTACCTGAATATGTCATGGTAGAGGTGCTTCTATTTTTGTAAGTAACATTTCTTTCTCTTGTTACCATCGGAGTCAGATCATCTTTGTAATTTGTCAGAACAGCATATTTCCCTTAACAGGGAAATGTGGAGGATCCAGGATACTGTGTAAAGCTTCTATGCTTCCAAGGCAATTGATTTTTTTTTCACATTTAACCCAATAATTAGTGGGCCCAAACACTAAAATAGGTAGGTGTGGGATACTTGTAGGGTTATCTATTTATCTGTCACCATTTTACCCTGCTGTTCTTCCCAGAAGTTCTGGGCAGTGTACACGCCACACCCTTCCTCCATTGTAGCCACAGAATTCTGGGAGGTACCATTGGTGCAGATTTTGTGGGGACTTTGGGACTCAAGCCCCCCAACGAGGCTGCTGGCCAATCATCCAGTGGAATATTTGTGTTTCTTGCAAACTTCACCGAGACGACTCGGCTCAGTAGAGGGGAGCGTATCACATTTTGATTGACCCAAGATCCCCCAGTGGTCTGCATGGCTGAGTGAGGATTTGAAAAGGGCTCTTCCAGCTGTTTCAGCGCGACACCACAGTGGCCCTTCTTCCCACAGCTGTCCTGCAGCGTGATCGCTGTTGAACTGGAGTGGCAACGACGACGCAGCATTTTTGGCTCAGAGATTCCAGGCAAACGGATCTGGACTCCGGCTCCACCGTTTGCCAAGCCACTGAGTGAACCCTGTCAACCCTCCTTCCGTGGGTGGGGGAAGATGGGCCTTCTCCAGCTCCCGGAGCTGTTGTGCCGGGGAGGCTGACGAGAACAGCTCTGACAGGCCTTCTTCACTGCGGGGCCATGCGCTGAGGTCGCACGTTGCGCCTTCCTGCTCCCATGCAACTTTCACCGCTCAGCTGCTGTCATGTTGGCTCATCTCTCCAGGGGGGTAAGTCAAGTTCAAAGAGGCAATTCCTCTCTCTCTCTCTCTCTCTCTCTCTCTCTCTCTCTCTCTCTCTCTCTCTCTCTCTCTCTCTCTCTCTCTCTCTCTCTCTCTCTCTCTCTCTCTCTCTCTCTCTGTGTGTTAGTTTTGGAAAGGATTTGTCTCAACTTCCTCGGAGTGGGTGTTGACGAGTTACCTGGGAGCTGCTTTTGCTCTCTGCAGCCTACAAGCTAATCTTGTGCCTGCTTCCCAATCCTCCCACCTACAGAGCCAAGGTAATACCCAGCCCAGTGGCCAGTGGGAAGTGATGTAATTACAGTGCTGCAGTGGAAATGTTCATAGAATAGGGTTGCCAGCCTCCAGGTGGGGCCTGGGGATCTCCCGTTTTTACAACTGATCTCCAGCTGACAGAGATCAGCTCCTCTGGAGAAAATGGCTGCTTTGAAGGGGGGGCTCTATGGCATTGTCCCATGCTGAGGCCCCTCCCCTCCCCAAGCCCCGCCTTCTCCTGGATCCACCCCCAAAGTCTCCAGGTGTTTTCCAACCCTGACCTGGCAACCCGATCATAGAATCACCTAAATGTTCCCTGGTAGCGGGAGATTTACAATAGGCTGTACTTCAGGGGACTATGGCACACATCCCCAACCTTTTTCAACCTGTGGGCAACTTTGGAATCCTGACAGAAGGTAGTGGGCGCGGCCACAAAACGGCTTCTGCAGGAGGCAGAGCCTGCCACAAAATGGCTGCCACAGCTGATCTTCAGTCACACAGTGAAGATCCTTGTCCTGTGCTGGCAGCTGCCACCAAAGCAACTTCTTTTTAAAAGCTGCCAATCAGATCTCCAGTGACCAATCACAAGCCCTGCTGGGCAAAAGCCCTCTCTTGTCCCGTCCACATTCTAAAAACGTTTTTTGGGTGCCAAGAAAGGTGTTGGAGGGAGCTAAGATGCCCAAGGGCACCATGCTGGAGATCTCTGACCTAAGTAGTCATGGCCAGACAGTACCACCCAGTTGCCCCCACAGTTCAACCAGGGAATGTTATCTTAACCATCTGCCCTAGGAACCCTGGGGATTGAGAAGACCACTGAAGACCTTAAGACCGGGTGGCCTAAACCACATCATTAGCTGCCTCCCCTCACAAACCGATGATCATTTTATTAGCCTACTTTCCAGTGTTGTTGTAAATGTGAGATAATTATGTGAAGCACTTTGAATATTGGAGTGAAGCCCTGTAGAAACAGGTGTTACTATTTCGTCATAAATAAAAAAATAAATAAATGTTCTATGTACTGTTTCCAGTCACTTTGAGAGTGACCTGTTCCGAGAGTGCAGATTTCAATAATTTTAAAAATCAAATCAAAAATATGTATTGATTTTTCAACACTGTTCCAGCATTGTTTAACACTTGGAAGGGTTACAGAAAAAAAGGGAAAGATTGTCCATACTCAGATTTAACAGTCAATTCAAGATGATAAATTCTACTATTTAACACTTTTTCAACACTGTGTGACACTCAGAAGGGGTACAGAAAGAAGGGATGAAGTTTTGCATAAGCAGATTCGACAATTAACTCAAAATGTTAATTTCAACTAGAATGCAAACTTGAAAGATTACTAACACTGAAGCCTTTTTTATGACTTACAGTACAATCAGAAGAAAAGTAAATTCCTATATATTGGGTTACTTGGAATTATCTCACAGTTCTCTAAGTAACTGATTATCGGAAACCATACTGCCTGGAACCATTTTTGATATTTTTCCGACTGCAATGCTGTTTTTACCAAGTCAAGAGAAGACATAATGTTTTGCAGAATTCAGCAGAAACATTAGACAATCATTTGGAGTTTGTAGCAAAAGCAGGGATCCTGGGGGAATCAGGGTTGCCAACCTCCAGGTGGCACCTGGAGATCTTCTGCTATTATGATTGCTCTCTGGACAACCAAGAACAGTTCCCCTGGAGAAAACGGTTGCTTTGGAAGTTGGTCTCTGTTGCATTATACCCTGGTGAGGTCCCTCCCTGCCCGAAACCCTGCCCTCACCAGGCTCCAAAACCAAAATCTCCAGGTATTTCCCAATCCAGACTAGCAACCCTAGGAAAAACTGGAATCCCAGAATCACAGAGTCAGAAGGGGCCATAGAGGCCATCTAGTCCAACCCCCTGCTCAATGCAGGATCAGCCTAAAACATCTCTGACCAGTGTCTGTCCAGCCTCTTCTTGAAAGCCGTCACTGAGGGGGAGTCTTTTCAAGCTTCCATCTGAAAACAGCAAGCTTCTAGTTCTTTGAGTAGGAAATATATAATAGAATTTCAAAAGCTAGGATTTCCAGCGGTCAAGTCAGGTCAGGAGCAAGCCTCCCGTATCCGGCCTATCTCCTTGCTCCTCCCCGTCATTAACCAAAACCGAACAATCAATGCAGACTATACAATGTCGGAAATTAATCTGCACCGTTTATACGGATCCTAGAAATCCGCTTCCCTTGCTGCAGCGTTTGAGTTCTTTCTGCGTACGCACCAATTACACACGGCTCTGGCCACTGGCAATGAGCTTCTATTAATTGCTCCAGCGCCTCATGGCGATCAGGCCGAGCGCGTTTCTAGGCCTGCGCTGGTTGCTAGGCAACCCAGAGGCCTGTGGCACAAATTTCCCGGGCTTCGGGCCTGCAAAGCGAAGCCGCCGAGCCCAAGTCGCCGATTAATTATTTAAAGCCTAATCAAAAAAAGAAAGGAAGAAAGGAACCGAGCCACCTTTTCTTTCCCTTTTTTACTTGAAACTCCCTCCTCTCCCCACCCCTCTTGCAACGCGGGGGCCATTAATCCCCGGGGACTCTCTGCACTGTCACGGTGAACGCCTCCCCCTCAACCGGAGCAGATACCAAAGCAGCTTGCTTAACGCAGCCCTGCCAGTCGAGTTCAAGTACAGTATTTAAATTTAATTGTCCGTAAACTGCTAGCATAATATCCTATCATTTCACCTCTCGTTCTCCATGTAAACAAGCTGGCACGTTGTGGCGGAGGCGGCTGGCAGAGGCCCTGAAGGACCTTTCTCCTCCACCGCTGCCACTGAAGGCCACCAAAGTGCTCCAATCGGCTCCACGCTTCTTCCCGCACTGCCAAGACTGCTTCCAGAAATGGGCCCCATTCTCTGGTGCTGATCTCAGGTTGCAGCAAACCCCAAGCCCTCGGGGTGCCAAACTCCAGGTGGTGTAGAGTCGCCAGGTCTGGGTTGGAAAATACCTGGAGACTTTGGGGGTGGATCCAGGAGAGGGTGGGGTTTGGGGAGGGGTGGGGCCTCAGCGTGGTACAATGCCATAGATTCCACCCTCCAAAGCAGCCATTTTCTCCAGGGGAACTGATCTCCGTCAGCTGGAGAGCAGTCATAAAAGTGGGAGATCCCCAGGCCCCACCTGGAGGCTGGCAACCCTACCCCCTCTCTGGCTGGTTTCTCATCCAGCTGGCAGGTGGGTGGAGGGAGTTAGAGGGATCAGCAAATGGGAATGTTGTTGGGAGGCGAGATTTTGGGTGGGGGAAACGTCTGGCAGGGAAAGGGTTAATCACCCACCCCACCCCACCCCAGTCCCCCTTCTCAACTGCAGCTTCTGAAGCTGCTTTGCACAAACAAACAAAGAAAATGCTCCAGCCAGGCAGTGAAGAGCCACACTACCGAGCTTCACTCGTTGTAGGCTTTGGCATCAGAAGTACGCATGGCAAAGTGCACATGGCAAAGTGCACATGGCAAAGTGCACGTGCCTCAGCTTTTCCATTTGCAAACTCAGATCCGAGTACGTGACTCATATTCATCCCCAGCTCCCGGAGACTCCCCAAGGGGGTACGTTCAAATCTGTGTGTTCATCAGGCCAAAACAATGGGGACAGTGTTAGGCATGTTGTTCCAAAAGCTCCAGCAGCACTCCTGCCTTCCTTTTCTAACAGTTTTTAGCTGAAGGAAACGTTGCACAATTAATAACTCCACTGGTTCCGACAGCCTTGATAGGCCCAAGCTAGCTAGCTCCATTTGCTGTTTCCAACCAAGTGTAAGAACATCAGAAGAGCCCTGCTGGATCACACCCGTGGTCCATCTATCCCAGCATCCTTTCTCATAGAGTGGCCAACCTGTTCTTGCAGAGGTCCAACACCAGGGCATAGAGGCCATGGCCTTCCCTTGATGCTGTCTCCTGGCACTGTTATTAAAGGTGTACTGCCTCTGCATCTGGAGGTTCCATTTAGTCACCATGGTGACTAGCCACTGATGGACCTCTCTTCCATGAATCTGTCTATTCTCCTTTTAAAGCCATTTACGCCCGTGGCCTTCACTGCATCCTCTGGCAGAGAATTCCACATTTTAATCTCCGGTTGTGTAAAGAAGTGTTTCCTTTCATTGGTCCTGAATCTTTCATCAGTTTCATTGAATGCTCTACGCCATGCCGGCTTTCTAGAAAACCATGTTTACAGGATACTTACCGTGACCTGCACATCAATAAAATTAAATAAATAAATGCACTTTAGAGACATTCACAACCTGATTTAACAGCATAAAATCTAGGAACCGCAGGAGAGCTGAGCAGGGGTGAATTTCTGGTACCCAATCATTCTGAGAAACCATGGTCTCTGATCTCTAACATCTTGCCTTAGAGCAGGGCCATAGCCAGGATTTTGTAATTCGGGAGGCCTTTAAATAAGTCAGGGGGCACTGACGTCACAAAATAAAGAGTGAAATAAAAATAAAATTTAAAAAACTCACTTTTGCAGCGTTTGCAGTCTGCTTGCCTACGGGGGAAGCAAGCTGCACTTGGGGAATGGGTGGCGATAGGGAGTCCTCCAGTTGGCCCAAGGAGTTGGGGGACCCGGGGGGCTACATGGAAGTCAGGGGGCCTTGGCAGGAAGTCAGGGGGCCATGCCCCAAAATGCCCCACTATAGCTACGGGCCTGCCTTAGAGGCAGGGTAGGCGAATTGGTTGTGCCAGTGTGACTCAGCATATAGGAAAGGCAGTCTGCACATGTTTAGAGGAACTATCTTCACACGTTATCTGTTCCAGGCCTGAGCCTTGGCAAAGAAAAGCCAAGTTCTGGGGCTGTCCACCTTGCTCACAATGTGCCTTGGGTTAAGAAGCGGTGGGCAACGCTCCCTCTAAGCCATGGAGTCTTGTGAGCAAAAATTCTACTTTGTGAGCTACTGGCATTAAAACTGTGAGCGAGTGATTTGGCTACTGCATACATTAGTTTGCTCTGCAGCCATCCTTCCTGAGCTAAGAAAAAAATATGTGAGACGGAGGCTCAAAAATTGTGAGCTAGCTCACACTAACTCAGCATAGAGGGAACACTGGGGGTGGGTCAGTGCCACAATTAGGGTTACAGCCAGTGTTCCCTCTAAGCTGGGTTGGTGTGAGCTAGCTCACAGTTTTTTAGCCTCCAGCCCACACATTTTTGTCTTCGCTCGGGAAGGGTGGCTCCAGTGCAAACTCAATTATGCAGTAGCCCAATGGCTTGCTCACAACTTTAATGCCAGCAGCTCACAAAGTAGAATTTTTGTTCATAAGACTCCACAGCTTAGAGGGAGCATTGGGTACAACTCTGGGTCGTGAAATTCCTCAACAGGATGTAAGGCCACAGAAATGGACACCATTTCCAGAAATGGGCACCATTCTCTGGTGTTGATCTCAGGTTGCAGCAAACCCCAAGCCTGAATTAGGGGTGCCAAACTCCAGGTGGTGTAGGGTCACCAGGTCTGGGTTGGAAAATACCTGGAGACTTTGGGGGTGGATCCAGGAGAGGGCGGGGTTTGGGAAGGGGAGGGGCCTCAGCATGGTCCAATGCCATGGAGTCCACCCTCCAAAGCAGCCATTTTCTCCAGGGGAGCTGTTCTCTTGCATGTGGAGATCTGTTGTAAAGTTGGGAAATCTCCAGGTCCGGCAGAGAGGTTGGCAACTCCAGCCACACCATATATCGTGTTATACAGAAACAAGTATCTAAAACTATCCCTGCATACGCTCGTTTCATTAACAAAGGCTAATGCATGCCCACGCGCACCCAGCAGACTCAGGAAACTCACACCAGAAATAACAAAAATAGGTTTGTATCAGATTTTTCTCTTTTCCATTTCCCTCCTCAGCCTATCTAAGGAAGCCTAATTTGGTTTTAATCATATCGACGGAGAGGCCTGTTGGAAAATCAATGCATTTGCAAGAAAGGCACGTAGAATTAATCCAGCGAAGGCCCAGGGTCTGTTTTTAATGTGAATTAGAAGCTGTGTGGGGAGGTACAGAGATGAGAGGCTTGTACAAATTGGCCCGATTTCCAGGACAGGAGAAGATGAAAGGCTGCAATAAAGGTACATGACGTTGTCATGGACGCACTCTCCGAATGCCTGAGTTGCTCTCTAACCCCATCTGGTCATACGAGAGGTGAACTGCCACGCCTCCTTTTCAGCTAAGAAACTAGACTGCAGAGATAAAGCCACCAAGGATCACTTCCCATCATGCGTGCAGGCAAGTCGAGCTGAGAGCTGCCCTCCCCAAAAGCTATCACCAGAAAGATGAGACAGTGGTAACCATGCTTGGAGTAAGGCCACACTGAGGGAACACCACCACTATCACCACCACCCACCCTGCTGCGCATCTTTCTCATTTATATTTATGAGCAGGCAATTCTGAATTAGGTACAACCAATGTTCCCTCTAAGCTGAGTTACTGTGAGCTAGCTCACAGCTTTTTTAGCCTCCGGCTCACACATTTTTGTCTTAGCTCAGGCAGGATGGCTCCAGAGCATATAATTTATGCAGTAGCCAAATGGCTCGCTCACAGCTTTAATGCCAGTAGCTCACAAAGTAGAATTTTTGCTCACAAGACTCCACAGCTTAGAGGGAGCATTGGGTACAACTATGTGGTTGGCAGAAAGTGAAGAGGAGCTAAAGAGCCTCTGGCGAAGAGTGAAAGAGGAGAGGGTAAAAGTTGGCTTGAAACTCAACATCAAAAAAACTAAAATCGCTACATGATTACGTCGGCGAGAATGGCCTTTGCTCAGCATTGGAAAATGGAGAAGGTACCAGATATACATGACTGGTTGAGAAAATTGTTTTTTTTAGCAGAAATGGACAAAATGACAAAGAAATTAAATGGACAAATGGCAGAACAGTACTTAAAAGACTGGGAAGGATTGAAATTGTATCTAGAAACTGAATATAGAATGAAGGGGAAAATATATAATTTGGATACGTACGGATATTGAATGAGAAGTGAAATGAATTTTGAACTGTATGTACTGTTATACATAATATGCTGAAATTGTAGAGGTTATATATAATTTAAATGTGTTACCTGGTTTGTCGAGGTATTTAAGTCTAAACTTGATTGCCTTATAATTTTTTCTGTTTGTTATTAGCAGTGTTGGAAGCCTATTAGGGGGGGTGGGGGGATTGGGATCTTACTTTTTGGAAACTGTATTGGTAACGTGATTGGAAATGTTGAATATATCCCAATAAAAATTTTGTTTCAAAAAAAAAAAAAACAAACTAAAATCGTGGCATCCGGCCCCATCACTCCTTGGCAAATAAAAGGGGAAGTCGTGGGAGCAGTAACAGAATTCACGTTCCTGAGATCCAAGATCACTGCAGACAGCAACTGCAGCTATGAAATTAAAAAACGCCTGCTCCTTGGGAGGAAAGCGATGGTAAATCTAGACAGCATAATAAAAACTAGAGACATCACCCTGGCAATAAAAGTCCGTATGGTCAAAGCAATGGTATTCCCAGTAGTAATGTATGGCTGCAAGAGTTGGACCATAAGAAAGGCTGATCGCCGAAGAACAGATGCTTCCGAACTATAGTGCTGGAGAAGACTCTTGAGAGTCTTGGACTGCAAGGAGATCGAATCAGTCAATCCTAAAAGAAATCAACCCTGACTGTTCCCTGGAAAGCCAGATCCTGAAGCTGAAGCTCAAATACTTTGGCCACCAAATGAGAAGGGAGCACTCACTGGAGAAGACCCTGATGCTGGGAAAGACTGAAAGTCAAAGAAGAAGGGGACGGCAAAGGATGAGATGGTTAGACAGTGTTATCAATGCAACGAACGTGAAGCTGAGCAAACTCCGGAGGACAACAGAGGACAGGAGGGCCTGGCGTGATGTGGCCCATGGGGTTGAGAAGAGTCGGACTCGACAGTGCGACTGAACAACAACAACAACGAATGTGGTTGGCCACCATTGGAAACAGCATGCTAGGTTGGATGGACCTTTGGTATGATAGCTCAGTGATAATGCAGAAGGTCCCAGGTTCAATCCCCAGCCTCACCACTTAAGGACCTGGTAGCTGGTGAAGCAAAAGTCCTCCATCTGAAACCCTGGACAGCCGCTGAAGTCTGAGCAGGCAATACCGACTTTGATGGACCAGTGGTCTCATTCAGTACAAGGCAGCTTCATGGGAGTCTTCTTACATTTCTGGTGTGAGCACGGCAACCAGGCTCTCTTAATTTGCAGCCTATCAAACTAAGCACAGATCTCCGAGCACGTGGAAATGAGACTCTCCCTGTTTTTGGAGGCCCGGACTGATTGCAAAACCAGGAGATCCATTGCTCACACTGTAGGCCAACGTACAAAGCTACAGAGTCACATTTGTTTAGGTGAACCACAAGCAGCTCTCCAAGGATCAAGAGAAAGATCGAGAACCCTGAGGGATCTCCACCAGCCCCTTGCCCTGAACCTCACTGAAGTGTCCCCCATAGGAATCTAATACAGTTGCCAGCTCCAGGTTGGGAAATTCCTGGAGATGTTCAGGGCAGAGACGGGGGAAGGTGAGGTTTGCTGAGGATGCTGAACTATAGAGTCCACTCTCCAAAGCAGCCAGTTTCTTCCAGGTAGGGATGCCAGCCTCCAGGTGGGACTTTGTAAAGAAAAACAAGCGTGATATAACGAAACCTTAAGAACATAAGAACATAAGAGAAGCCAATGTTGAATCAGGCCAATAGCCCATCCAGTCCAACACTCTGTCACACAGCGGCCAAAATATACCAGGTGCCATCAGGAGGTCCAGCAGTGGGGCCAGGACACTAGCAACCCTCCCACTGCTGCCCCCTCCAGCACCAAGAATAGAGTGCATCACCTGCCCCAGACTGAGAGTTCCCTTCTATACCCTGTGGCTAACAGCCACTGATGGACTTCTGCTCCATATGTTTATCTAATTCCCTCTTGAAACTGTCCATGCTTGTAGCTGCCACCACCTCCTGTGGCAGTGAATTCCACATGTTAATCACTCTTTGGGTGAAGAAGTATTTCCTTTTATCTGTTCTAACCCGACTGCTCAGCAATTTCATGGAGTGCCCAGGAGTTTTTGTATTGTAAGAAAGGGAGAAAAGTACTTCTTTCTCAACCTGCTCAATCCCATTCATAATCTTATAAACCTCAATCATGTCACCCCTCAGCCGTTGTTTCTCCAAGCTAAAGAGCCCCAAGCATTTTAACCTTTCTTTATAGGGAAGGTGTTCCAACCCTTTTATCATTCTAGTTGCCCTTCTCTGCACTTTTTCCAGTGCTATAATATCCTTTTTAAGATGTGGTGACCAGAACTGTACACAGTATTCCAAATGAGGTCGCACCAATGATTTATACAGGGGCATGTCTCTAACCTTGTTAGAGACAAATATCTCTTCTTTAATTATCCAATGAATAACCAATCATAAAGGTGTTTTCTTTGAAGAAAATTGGTCTCAAGTTTTTCTTTCGGACGGTACAGCTCTCAGTGGACTGTTTCACTCAAGGTTTCATCAGACGAGACCTTACACTAGAAAATATACAAAAATACATAAAATTTTCCACCACTTATAGTCTGGATGCAGCCAAAACAGAGATCGGAATACTTTTGTTTGAGACCAATTTACTTCAACGAAAACACCTTTATGATCTGTTATTCACTGGATCATTCAAGGAGATATATTTGTCTCTAACAAGGTTTCGTTGTCATATCATGGTTGTTTTCCTTGACAAAGTTCAGCCTGTCCCGTGATCTCTTGTCCTTGACCAACCTCCAGGTGGGGCCTGGGGATCTCCAGCTCATCTCCAGACTACAGAGATCAGCTCCCCTGGAGAAAATGGATGCTTTGGAGGGTGAGCTCTTCATGGCACCGTACCCCACCGAGGTCCCTGTCCTCCCCAGGCTCCATCCCCAAATCTCCGGGAGTTTCCCAACCTGGATCTGGCAACCCTAAATCCCCCCCATCCCTCACTAGTAGCCAAATAGGACCTGGCAACCCCATTTCCAGGGCAACTGATCTTTGTAGTCTGGAGATCAGATGTAACTCCAGGAGATCGCTTGGAGACTTGCAGCCCTAGTCTCTAAACCAGGGGTGTCGAACTCATTTGTTACGAGGGCCGGGTCTGACATAAACGAGACCTTGTTGGGCTGGGACATGAGTGTCATAAAATGTAATGCCAGGTAGCGGAGATATAAACTTTATAAAGGACGCAAACACAAAGGGGTTTTGTTGTTGTTGTTGTTTTTCAGTCGCACAGTCGAGTCCGACTCTTCGCGACCCCATGGACCAGATTATGCCAGGCCCTCCTGTCTTCCGCTGTCCGGTGAAGTTTGCTCAATTTCATGTTCGTTGCATCAATAACACTGTCTAACCATCTCATCCTTTGCCGTCCCCTTCTTCTTTGACCTTCAATCTTTCCCAGCATCCACAAAGGGGGGGGGGTGTTAAATACACAAAGGGGTATTTTTAACTTAAAATAAAAACATGCTTCAAACATCAGCACTTGTGCAATATTTTTTTATTTAACAGTGTCGGATAACTGACACCTCTTGCTCTGAATTGTTGCATCAAAATGTCTGTGCTGTTGCAGTCTTGAGTCTGCTGTTCAGGCATGTATCTGTAAGGCTGCAAAGCTACGATGACGCAGCAGCAGCAGCAAAACTGGAAGAAGGAGCAGCAGACAGCCAATTCCACTGCGGGCCTGATAGAAGCCCTCCGGGGGGCCTGGTCCAGCCCCCTGGGCCGCATGTTTGACACCCCTGATCTAAACAGACTCAATAAGAGGGTTTCACACAAAGGAGGGGGCCCAGTGAAAGCTGTTGTATTCCATGCGTGTTGCCAGAATGATCTGCAAAATTTCTTCCGGCCTGGGTTTCCAGGCTGGAGAATATCCAAAGCCCTTGCCCAAGAGCCTGTTGGTGCAATTATAGATTGTTAGCAACCGTCCGGAGTTGGCCGCCTCTCCCCGGCCTCGTCTGTCAGGTCCTGCAATGGCCCCGTGCGCCGGGGCTCTTTGCGAGAGATGTAAAGAATGAGTCTTCTGGCGACACATGCCGAATGCTCCATTAGCCAACTGCCATTCGATGTAATTTAGTGTGGCGTTTATCCTATTGACATAACTTATTTCCCATACAATCTGGAGAATTGAGCAGAGCGGAGAGAACCTTGCATGTCGACAATGGGGAGACGGATAGTTATTACGTGAACAGTTATCAACACGCATTGTATAACAAAAAGGCAGCCTGGCTTAATCGGTGTTTTGGCAGGGATTCCGGGTGTCTATTCCTCTGGCTTCTCTTGTGATTGGTCATTCTTTGAAAGGCGGGAGAGGGGGAAGCCACTCGATCTAAAAGAACACACATCTGTCCAAGAGACTGTCATGGATCTGCAGCATAAAAACAAAAAATCCAGTGGTATCTTAAGGACTAAACGCATTTATTTCAGTATGAGCGTTTGTGGCTCACGGCCCTCTTTGTCAGACAGAGCTGGGATGGAAATTACACTTTGTCAGACAGAGATGGGATGGAATTACGCTAGGAGTCTTTCAAGCAGGAAATCTCATGATGCTCTGTATTCTTGGTGCTTGGGTGGGGGGGCAACAGTGGGGGGCTTCTAGTGTCCTGGCCCCACTGCTGGACCTCCTGATGACACCTGGTCTTTTTGGCCACTGTGTGACACAGAGTGTTGGACTGGATGGGCCATTGGCCTGATCCAACATTGGCTTCTCTTATGTTCTTATAGGGGAGAAGAGAGGCTGTAGAAAGGGTAGGTCTGACCAATCCCATCATAACACAACAGAACTGATTTCCCACCAGCCACTGCTTCGCCTTTGCTCTTCCCTTTCCCCCGACTGTATGTGTCAATTTCCCACTATTTGTTGCATGGCCGCATTTTGCCCCACAGCTTCGCATGATTTTCCCTGCGTCTTCTAGATCCTGTTTTTTGAGGATCGAGTATACGCGAGGGAAATAGGGGGAGACCCTGTCTCCCAGTGACAAATTCTGTCCCCAACCACGGAGAAATGAGACAACCCACTTTGGGGCTGTCCCATGTACTCCAACATCAGTGGCGTTTCCCCTCAGCAGTTATACCTAATGGATGGTAAGGTTCAAACAGAAAAGCAGATAGCTTAAGTCAGGGGTCCCCAAAATGGTGCCCATGGCAACATAGTGCCCAACAAAACCATTCCTGTCACCTGCCAAATGTTTTTAGAAGTGGGCAGGGTTAGGGTTAGGGGCTTTTGTTCAGCAAGGCTTCTGATTGGCCACTGGAGATTTGATTGACTCTTGCCCAGACCAAGCGGACGAGGGAAGCCAAAGCCATTCGGGAAGCTGACAGCTATCGTAAGCCACTAGTATCTGGGGCCTTGCCTGAGATAGCCCAGGCTAGACTAATCTCAGTAGATCTCAGAAGTTAAGCAGGGTTGGCCCTGGTTGGGATTTGGATGGGAGACCACCGAGGAAGTCACTGTACAGAGGAAGGCAACAGCAAAACACCTCCGAACATCTCCTGCATTGAAAACACTCCTGGGCGAGGTTAGAGATTGCTAAGAAATGGAAACAGAAGAAAGGGCCTTCAATACAAAATTGGTATGACTCTATCCGGAACCACTTTATGCTGGGTAAAATAGATTATTCTACAGGTGTTCAGAATTTTGAAGTTTACTGTAAAAAAATTCAAGCAATTTGGTCTCCTATTGTTGAATTTTTGCAAGATGAGGAAATTGTCGCACCTAACATACATTATAAAGAATTATTGAATTTTTTGACTTAAGTATGTAGTAATGGATATATTTTGGCGCTTTTCTCTGTATGTTGTACTTGACTGTGGATAGAAGTTGTTTATATTTATGATGATTTATGGTTGAGTTTTGTAGGATACGATTGTACAGTTATGGTGAATTTTTTAAAAAAAAACCCGATCTTTTTTATTGAGGTTTTTCAAAATACAACCATGAACAAGAGCAGCAAAATAGCGAAATAAGTACAAAGAAAGAAAAGAAAAAGATAAAAGAAAAGAGAAGTTGTAACAACCATACAGTATCCTGTAAACAGGTAAGTTAATGGTCAAAGATTGAAAGAGTGACATTTTTACCAGCAAGAATTCTAGATATTATATAAAAATTGAAGACCAGTAATAATATGTATTACCATAAGTTCAAGTCATCTATTATGTTAGGGATCTTATCATTATGCGCCAAGTAATCTAGCAAAGGTAACCAGATAATATCAAAGTCAAGAGATGATTTGAGACCAGCAGTATTGTTTACTCTGACCGTTACTTTGGACATTAGATAAAGTTTCCACAGTTTAGCATGCCAGTGTTGTTTGGTTGGGCTGCCTGTATTCTTCCAAAATAATGCTATTGTGTTTTTGGCCGCAGCCAGTAATATTGAGATGCGAATAGCTTTGTCTCAGGATGGTACTTTACATTGCCATTTATTTAAAATCACATGTTCTACAGAGAGTTGTATGTCAAATCCTGTTACCCTTGCTATCTGTTGAAGAACATCATGCCAGAAAGGTTGTAGTACTGGGCATTCCAGCCAACAGTGTGTACATGCCCACTGTCCCACATTTCCGCCAGCAAAGAGGTGAAGCTGAGGAGGTGAAGCTGAGGAGGTGAAGCTGAGGAGGTAATCTGTGCTAGTTTCTGTGGCGTGAGATAAAGTTATGGTGGAAATTTTAATAAAATGAATCTTTTCAAATTAAAAGAAAAGAAAACACTCCTGGGTGACCGTAAGCCGGCTGCAACGTGACGGCATTTTCCACCACCGTGGTCAGGAGGTAAAAGAGGACTGCCATGGTAGCTTCTTCCCCCATTGGCTCCTCTTCCTCCCTGCTGAGTGGCCGAGAACCAGGTGGAGAAGTATCTCGCCAAGATAATGAGCTTCAAGATGGATCTTTGGTTCTAAGCTTTAAAAGGTTCTAAGCCACTGTTGTTTGGGGAGTTTGTTTTACGGACCTGCACAACTACCTACGATGTTTGTGTCCAAGACAGTCTCTTGGTGTGCACCTGCTCTGGGTGTCACAGACTGATTACTGATCAATTAACCACCTTGGCTCCATTCACGTGCCTGATGTTTTATAGAACAGGAGTGACCACACAAGAAAGGCCTCAGCCTGAAGGAACTTGCAGTCAAGGTGCTGAGAGGAAAGGCAAAATAGAGACGCAAGAGACAGCAGGAACACAAGGAAGAGAGGGTAGATTGGCTGGGATTTTCATGGGGGGTTTCAAATATTGTTAACTTAAGAACACAAGAAGAGCCCTGCTGGATCAGACCAGTGGTCCATCTAGTCCAGCAACCTGTCTCACACAGTGGCCAACCAGTTCCTTTGCAGGTCCAACAACAGGGCAAAGAGGCTGAGGCCTTCCCCTGAGAAGAACATAAGAGGAGCCCTGCTGGATCAGACCAGTAAAGGTCCATCTAGTCCAGCAACCTGTCTCACACAGCGGCCAACCAGTTCCTTTGCAGGTCCGACAACAGGGTAAAGAGGCTGAGGCCTTCCCCTGAGAAGAACATAAGAGGAGCCCTGCTGGATCAGACCAGTAAAGGTCCATCTAGTCCAGCAACCTGTCTCACACAGTGGCCAACCAGTTCCTTTGCAGGTCCGACAACAGGGCAAAGAGGCTGAGGCCTTCCCCTGAGAAGAACATAAGAGGAGCCCTGCTGGATCAGACCAGTAAAGGTCCATCTAGTCCAGCCTCCTGTCTCACACAGTGGCCAACCAGTTCCTTTGCAGATCCAACAACAGGGCAAAGAGGCTGAGGCCTTCCCCTGAGAAGAACATAAGAGCAGCCCTGCTGGATCAGTCCAGTAAAGGTCCATCTAGTCCAGCATCCAGTGGCCAGCCAGTTCCTCTGGTGGGCCGACAACAGGGCAGAGAGGCCGAGGCCTTCCCTTGAGGTTGCCTCCCAGCTCTGGGATTCAGAGGACTTGTGCCTCTGAATGTGGCGTTTCCCCCTCATCCACCATGACTAGTAGCCATTGATAGACTTATCCTCCATGAATCTATCTAATCCCCTTTTTAAACTGTTTATTACATGAGAGGGGCAGACCCGTGGCCAAATTTCAGAACTCCCGGTTGCCATCAACAGACGCTTGTTCTCGTGATATTGGAGTGCATCGTCTTGGGTAGTTTCCGTGCTGAAGTGGCTGTTTCCTCTCAGAGAGGAGAATTTCAGGGACGCTTTGTTTGTAATGAAAATAATCTCAACAGCCTTTTAATTGGTTCTTGTGGCAGTTTCTCATACTCAACGTTCTCCTCCATCCAGGCGGGTCAGTAATTTGGTTCTTGAGAAGGTAAAAACAAGAGCGGGGAAATGCCTGGTACTTCAATTAGGAGAAGCCGTATCTGTTCGGGGTGGGGGGGGGAGCAACAGACGCTCTGGAAAATACTAGTCAAATAGCCATAAACAAATGCACTGGATTCAGAGGGAGGGAGAGAGAGAGAGCGCCTCAGTAATCCTGGCAAGGAGTTGAAGCAGAACCGCTAATAAAAGCAACACTGAAATTGGCCATAAAGGGCTCTGGACGTGCTGGCTGTAGGGTTGCCAACTCAGGGATGGGAAATTCCTGGAGATTTGGGGTGTGGCCTAAGGAGGGTGGAGTTTCGGGAGGGGAGAGAGCTCAGCTAGTATAATGCCGAAGAGTCCACCCTCCAAAACAGCCGTTTTCTCCAAGTGGACCAATCTGGTCGTCTAGAAATCATTTGTAATTCAGGGAGATTTCCGGCTCCCACCTGGTAGTTGGCAACTATGGCTGGTTGTGGCTTGATATCTCTCTCTCTCTCTCTCTCTCTCTCTCTCTCTCTCTCTCTCTCTCTCTCTCTCTCTCTCTCTCTCACACACACACACACACACACACACACACACCAAATTTTAAAATATTGTAATGAAAGTGTATATGTATTTGAGAGCCAGTTTGGTGTAGTGCTGAACTGCAGTCTGCAGGTTAACTGCAGGTTAAAATGCTGAACTGCAGGCTGTGGAAGGTCAGTAGTTCAGCAGTTCAAGACCCGAGAGTGCCGCATGATGGAGTGAGCTCCCGTCTCTAGTTCCAGTTCCTGCCAACCTAGCAGTTCGAAAGCAAGAAACTGCAAGTAGATAAATAGGTACCGCTTCGGTGGGAAGGTAACAGCGTTCCGTGCGCCTTGGTGTTTAGTCATGCCGGCCACATGACCACGGAAATGTCTTCGGACAGCGCTGGCTCTTCGGCTTTGAAACGGAGATGAGCACCGCAACCCTAGAGTCGGATTTGACTGGCTTTCGAGCAAGGGAACCTTTACCTTTACAGGAACCTTTACCTTCAGTGTAGTGCAGGGGCAGCCAAACTGTGGCTCGGTTTTGTGTTGCTCCCAGCAGGGCAGCTGGGGAACCAAAGGGAAGGCATACTTTTCCTTCCTTCCTTCCTTCCTTCCTTCCTTCCTTCCTTCCTTCCTTCCTTCCTTCCTTCCTTCCTTCCTTCCTTCCTTCCTTCCTTCCTTCCTTCCTTCCTTCCTTTTTGCTTTCTTCATTTCTCTCTTTCTCTTTCTTTCTTTCCACCCCTTTCATTCTTTCTTTTCACCTCTCTCTCTATTTCTCTTTCTTAGACAAATATCACTAGCAAACGAACAAATATCATTGGACTAATAAATATTATTATTATCAATATCTGTTTTTTTGCCACGACTGGCTCCCGCTTCAAACTGCCAGTCTGAACTCAGCCTAGGTGTTTTTATCGTGGTGTGTCCTTTTATTGCTGACAGAAGGAACTCATTACCTTTCGCAATAGGATTGCCAGCCTCTGGGTGGCGCTGAACTTTCCATCCTCAAATGGCCCACCAGGTGAAGACCGATAGTTTGGTTTATGGCCTAGCGGCGCCAGGTTTTGTGGCTACTATATCAAACCGCCGTGCCATCTGTTTTTGCTTATAGTAAAGGTAAAGGTTCCCTTGCTCGAAAGCCAGTCAAATCCGACTCTAGGGTTGCGGTGCTCATCTCCGTTTCCAAGCCGAAGAGCCAGCACTGTCCGAAGACGTTTCCGTGGTCATGTGGCCGGCATGACTAAACACCAAGGTGCACGGAATGCTGTTACCTTCCCACCGAAGCGGTACCTATTTATCTACTTGCAGTTTCTTGCTTTCGAACTGCTAGGTTGGCAGGAGCTGGAACTAGAGACGGGTGCTCACTCCGTCATGCGGCACCTGGGTCTCGAACTGCTGAGCTTACTGACCTTCCACAGCCTGCAGGTTCAGCGTCTTAACCACTTGAGCCACCTGCGGGAGAGGCGCCAATCGCTCTGTTGCTTATAGCTCTGTTCAAATTCGTTTTAACTATCTATTACGGAAGGTTTTCATGAAATGTTTTAATTCCTATCGTGAAACGTTCTAACTCCTGTTTGTCATCCACTCTGAGCTCATTGGCGGGGAAGGGCAGAGTCGAAACCGAAATTAATAAATAAATAATAAATAAAAAGCGAAATAACATCTGCCAGAATGACAACCGGTCTCCAGGCTACAGAGGCCAGGAGTTGGCAACCCTAGCCAACAGGTCAGTCTGACCCAATCAGAATCTCCCACAGACAGTGGCCCTCAACAGGCACAAACCATGCCGGCAGGGAAACCGGTCGGATCTTGTTGCACGCCTGAGCCAGTGGTCTCGCCGTGCCTCCGAACAAAGGAAGACGTGCAGTCGTCCCAAAAGACTCTGCTTCCGGCGACTCTCCTCCAAATGAGAAGCCATATCTTATACTAATGATCTGAGATGCTGCAGCGGACTTTCACGGGCATTACTGCAAAACGCTGCCATTTTTATCAATAAGCGAGAGAAGAACCCTCCTCGGAGATTTCTGAAGCAGAAAGTATGTCAATAGAGTGCTGCCACCTGGTGGTAGGGACGAGGGCTAGCCGCTAGGGACAAATGGAGTGCATTTGAAGGAGAGCAGTAGTGGGGAAGAGCAGAGTTTGAGTCCAGTTGGCACCTTTAACACCAACAAAGTTTAATTCTGGGTATCAGCTTTCATGTGCCATGCACACTTCTTCAGATACCACTAGCGGGAAAGGACCAGGCTAGTCTGATCTCGTCGGACCTTGCAAGCCAATCAGGATCGGCCCCAGTTCGTACTTGAATGGGAGACCACCAAGGAAGCCCAGGGCGGCTACGCAGAGGCAGGCAATGGTGACCTACCTCTGTTCCTCTCTTGGCTTGAAAACCCCATGGGGTCACCATAAGTCAGCGTGTGACTTGACATCACTATCCACCACCAGCAGTGGGAAAGGCCACAGGACTCCCCGTTAGAAGTTCCAAGTTTGAATTGTATCTGCAGAGGAAATACTTTTGCAAAGAATTCTAGAGCTGATGAGTTTAGCCAGAAGAAGATGAAGAAGGAGGAGGAGGAGGAGGAGGAGGAGGAGAAGAAGAGGAGGAGGAGGAGGAGGAGGAAATTGGATTTATATCCCGCCCTTCACTACCCGAAGTAGTCTCAGAGCAGCTTACAAACTCCTCCCCCTTCCCCTCCCCACAACAGACACCCTGTGAGGCAGCTGGGGCTGAGAGAGCTCTTTCGAGGACTGCCCTTGATAGAACACTTCTAAGAGAACTTGTGACTGACCCAAGATCACAAGAAGGCTTCAGCTAAGCACCTGTGCAGAAAACCGGACATCTATATAAATGTATTTGGATACATTGGATTAAACCAGCCATAGCAAGTACATAAGGGATGTCTAGGCCCATGAAATGGCTATTTAGAATACATTTAGAGTTTTCCGTTATGACTGAAAACGTTTAATTCGACAAATGTGCTTCTTCATCACGGAAGCCTTTAGAAATCTGAAGACATTTAGATCTCTCTGTTTTCTTTAGGAAATAATTGCAGTGGAAGTTAACCCAAATTGGATTTCTTCAACTCAATTCTAATTAGATTAGTCTGGACGTATGGCACGTGAACGTGGATAATTTCACAAATCATGTTTTAATTTTTGTTTTAATTAACCGTTTTAATGAAATCAACTCAATTTATTACTTTTAATGAATCTACTGTTTCAATTTGATTTAATTCGTGGATTCAAGGCACTGTGTGGGTTAAGGTCGTGCCAAAAAAGCAACCCACATTAGACGAGGTGTGATATAGCATGGAGCAAATTCCTGGGATTCCGCAACAATATTAGCCTGGCCTGCAGTACCCAGTCCTTCTGTGTATTTCATACAGGGAGCAGTTGGAAAGCCCACTGACGCATTTCCAATGCAAATATGAAGCTTCTTAATTTCCAGGGAAAAGAAAGGGAAACGAGATCAGAGCAGTTTCTATGTTGGCCAAGACTGGTCTCCTCTTAACGTCCTTCAAGAAAAGAACGCCATGTCTGCTGTATTACATACTCTCCTCGTTACAGTTATTGCTTTGCGTAAATCAGCGCCAGCGGGTGCGATCCCGTCCCCCTTGCAAATGCATACAGCAAGCATGGTTCTGAATACCTAAACAGAGTAAGAGGTCCTTAGCAGAGTTGATGCCAAAATCCGGATGATGGGGAGATAAGAGTTGCCAGATTGGGAAATTCTTTTGAGATTTGGGAGATGAAATGTGGAACGGGCAGGGTTTGGGGCAGGGAGGGACCTCAGCAGGATATAAAGCCATGGGGGTAAATGTAAAGGTTTCCCTTGCTCAAAAGCCAGTTGAATTCAACTTTAGGGGTGCGGTGCTCGTCTCCGTTTCCAAGCCGAAGAGCCAGCGCTTTCGGAAGACATTTCCGTGGTCATGTGGCCGGCATGACTAGACACCGAGGTGCACGGAACACTGTTACCTTCCCACCAAAGTGGTACCTATTTATCTACTTGCAATTTCTTGCTTTCAAACTACTAGGTTGGCAGGAGCTAGGGCCAGAGTCGGGAGCTCACTCCGTCATGCGACACTCGGCTCTCAAACTGCTGAACTACCGACCTTCTGGTTTGCAGTTCAGCGTCTTAACCTCTGAGCCACCGCAGCCCCCATGAGGCCATAGAGCCCACCCTCTAAAGCCTGGAGACTTACAGCCCTAGTATCTAAACCAGGGCCAGATCAGACATAAATGAGACCTCGTTGGGCCGGGCCATGAGTGTCATAAACTGTAATGCCAGGGAGCGGAGATATAAACTTCATAAAGGACACAAACACAAATGGGTGTTTTTTTACTTAAAAATATGCTTAAAACAACAGCACACTTGCAATGTTTTGTTTATTTTACAGTGTCTGATAACTGACACCTCTTGCTCTGAATTATCGCATCAAAATGTCTGTGCTGTTGCAATCCGGAGTATGCTGTTCAGGTGTGTGTCTGTAAGCTGCAAACCTACGATGACGCAGCAGCAGCAGAACTGGAAGAAGAAGCAGCAGACAGCCAGTTCCACTGCGGGCCTGAGAGAAGCCCTGCGGGGGCCTAATCCGGCCCCAGGGCTGCATGTTTGATACCCCTGCTCTACAGCAACCATTTCTCCAGGGAAACTGACCTCTGTCAGATTAACTATAATGCTGAGATGACTCCAGGCCCCACCTGGAGACAGGAGAGCCCTCGGGGGAGACCAAGGTAACAGGGAGGCCAAATCCAGAGGCTGGATAGGGACTTCCAACCAGGGTCCATGCTTTTTCTGACGGAACCTGGGATGCTGAGTAGAGCCAGGCTAAGTGTGCTGCGTAGGGCTGCCAATCTCCAGGTGGCATCTGGAGATCTACCACTATTACAGTTGATCGCCAGGTGACCAAGATCAGTTCCCCTGGAGAAAACGGCTGCTTTGGGGGGTGGACTCGATGGCCTGGTACCCCACTGAGGTGCCTCTCCCCCAATCCTGCCCTCCATGGGCTCCACCCCCCAAAAATATATATATCCAGGTGTTTCCCAACCCAGAGCTAGGAATCCTCAGGGTGCGGCAAGCAGCAGGGAGCAGCTGAGCTGGTGAGTGAAGGGCAGGAGACCACGCTCCAGGGATTCACGCCTGGCCAGGCCAAAAGCTTTGGAGACAGACTCTTGGGGGCTGGTCTCTGGAGTCCACCCTCCAAAGCAGCCATTTTCTCCAGGGGAACTGACCTCTGCAGTCTGGACTCTGGAGCAGTGCTCCCTCTAAGCTGCGGAGTCTTGTGAGCAAAAATTCTCCTTCGCAAGCCGCCAGCGTTGAAGCTGTGTGAGCGAGCGATTTGGCGACTGGCCAGTGTTCCCTCTAAGCTGAGTGAGTGTGAGCCAGCTCAAGGTTTTTTAGCCTCCAGCTCACAGATTTTTGCCTCCGCTCAGGAAGGAAGTGGCTCCTCATTGCTGCCGTAGCCCAACGCCAGCAGGTTACGAAGGAGAATTTTTGCTCACCAGACTCCACAGCTCCGAGGAAGCACTGGCTACTGCGTAAAGAAATGAGTCTGCTCTGGAGCCACATCCTTCCTCAGCGAAGACAAAAATGTGCCGCCGGAGGCTAAAAACCTGTGAGCTGGCTCACACTCACTCAGCTTAGGGGGAACGCTGCCTGTGAGCAAAAATTCTACTTTGTCAGCTACCGGCATTAAAGTTGTGAGCCAGCGATTTGGCCACTGCAGAAACCAGTTTCCTCCGGAGCCACCCTTCCTCAGCGAAGACAACGATGTGTGCGCCGGAGGCTAAAAAACCTGTGAGCTGGCTCACACTCACTCAGCTTAGGGGGAACGCTGCCTGTGAGCAAAAATTCTACTTTGTCAGCTACCGGCATTAAAGTTGTGAGCCAGCGATTTGGCCACTGCAGAAACCAGTTTCCTCCGGAGCCACCCTTCCTCAGCGAAGACAACGATGTGTGCGCCGGAGGCTAAAAAACCTGAGAGCTGGCTCACACTCACTCAGCTTAGGGGAACGCTGCCTGTGAGCAAAACTTCTACTTTGTCAGCTACCGGCATTAAAGTTGTGAGCCAGCGATTTGGCCACTGCAGAAACCAGTTTCCTCCGGAGCCACCCTTCCTCAGCGAAGACAACGATGTGTGCGCCGGAGGCTAAAAACCTGTGAGCTGGCTCACACTCACTCAGCTTAGGGGGAACGCTGCCTGTGAGCAAAAATTCTACTTTGTCAGCTACCGGCATTAAAGTTGTGAGCCAGCGATTTGGCCACTGCAGAAACCAGTTTCCTCCGGAGCCACCCTTCCTCAGCGAAGACAACGATGTGTGCGCCGGAGGCTAAAAACCTGTGAGCTGGCTCACACTCACTCAGCTTAGGGGGAACGCTGCCTGTGAGCAAAAATTCTACTTTGTCAGCTACCGGCATTAAAGTTGTGAGCCAGCGATTTGGCCACTGCAGAAACCAGTTTCCTCCGGAGCCACCCTTCCTCAGCGAAGACAACGATGTGTGCGCCGGAGGCTAAAAACCTGAGAGCTGGCTCACACTCACTCAGCTTAGGGGGAACGCTGCCTGTGAGCAAAACTTCTACTTTGTCAGCTACCGGCATTAAAGTTGTGAGCCAGCGATTTGGCTACTGCAGAAACCAGTTTCCTCCGGAGCCACCCTTCCTCAGCGAAGACAACGATGTGTGCGCCGGAGGCTAAAAAACCTGTGAGCTGGCTCACACTCACTCAGCTTAGGGGGAACGCTGCCTGTGAGCAAAAATTCTACTTTGTCAGCTACCGGCATTAAAGTTGTGAGCCAGCGATTTGGCTACTGCAGAAACCAGTTTCCTCCGGAGCCACCCTTCCTCAGCGAAGACAACGATGTGTGCGCCGGAGGCTAAAAAACCTGAGAGCTGGCTCACAATGACTCAGCTTAGGGGGAACGCTGCCTGTGAGCAAAAATTCTACTTTGTCAGCTACCGGCATTAAAGTTGTGAGCCAGCGATTTGGCCACTGCAGAAACCAGTTTCCTCCGGAGCCACCCTTCCTCAGCGAAGACAACGATGTGTGCGCCGGAGGCTAAAAACCTGTGAGCTGGCTCACACTCACTCAGCTTAGGGGGAACGCTGCCTGTGAGCAAAAATTCTACTTTGTCAGCTACTGGCATTAAAGTTGTGAGCCAGCGATTTGGCCACTGCAGAAACCAGTTTCCTCCGGAGCCACCCTTCCTCAGCGAAGACAACGATGTGTGCGCCGGAGGCTAAAAACCTGTGAGCTGGCTCACACTCACTCAGCTTAGGGGGAACGCTGCCTGTGAGCAAAAATTCTACTTTGTCAGCTACCGGCATTAAAGTTGTGAGCCAGCGATTTGGCCACTGCAGAAACCAGTTTCCTCCGGAGCCACCCTTCCTCAGCGAAGACAACGATGTGTGCGCCGGAGGCTAAAAACCTGTGAGCTGGCTCACACTCACTCAGCTTAGGGGGAACGCTGCCTGTGAGCAAAAATTCTACTTTGTCAGCTACCGGCATTAAAGTTGTGAGCCAGCGATTTGGCCACTGCAGAAACCAGTTTCCTCCGGAGCCACCCTTCCTCAGCGAAGACAACGATGTGTGCGCCGGAGGCTAAAAACCTGTGAGCTGGCTCACACTCACTCAGCTTAGGGGGAACGCTGCCTGTGAGCAAAAATTCTACTTTGTCAGCTACCGGCATTAAAGTTGTGAGCCAGCGATTTGGCCACTGCAGAAACCAGTTTCCTCCGGAGCCACCCTTCCTCAGCGAAGACAACGATGTGTGCGCCGGAGGCTAAAAAACCTGAGAGCTGGCTCACACTCACTCAGCTTAGGGGGAACGCTGCCTGTGAGCAAAAATTCTACTTTGTCAGCTACTGGCATTAAAGTTGTGAGCCAGCGATTTGGCTACTGCAGAAACCAGTTTCCTCCGGAGCCACCCTTCCTCAGCGAAGACAACGATGTGTGCGCCGGAGGCTAAAAAACCTGAGAGCTGGCTCACAATGACTCAGCTTAGGGGGAACGCTGCCTGTGAGCAAAAATTCTACTTTGTCAGCTACCGGCATTAAAGTTGTGAGCCAGCGATTTGGCTACTGCAGAAACCAGTTTCCTCCGGAGCCACCCTTCCTCAGCGAAGACAACGATGTGTGCGCCGGAGGCTAAAAAACCTGAGAGCTGGCTCACAATGACTCAGCTTAGGGGGAACGCTGCCTGTGAGCAAAAATTCTACTTTGTCAGCTACCGGCATTAAAGTTGTGAGCCAGCGATTTGGCTACTGCAGAAACCAGTTTCCTCCGGAGCCACCCTTCCTCAGCGAAGACAACGATGTGTGCGCCGGAGGCTAAAAACCTGAGAGCTGGCTCACACTCACTCAGCTTAGGGGGAACGCTGCCTGTGAGCAAAAATTCTACTTTGTCAGCTACCGCATTAAAGTTGTGAGCCAGCGATTTGGCTACTGCAGAAACCAGTTTCCTCCGGAGCCACCCTTCCTCAGCGAAGACAACGATGTGTGCGCCGGAGGCTAAAAACTGTGAGCTGGCTCACACTCACTCAGCTTAGGGGGAACGCTGCCTGTGAGCAAAAATTCTACTTTGTCAGCTACCGGCATTAAAGTTGTGAGCCAGCGATTTGGCCACTGCAGAAACCAGTTTCCTCCGGAGCCACCCTTCCTCAGCGAAGACAACGATGTGTGCGCCGGAGGCTAAAAACCTGTGAGCTGGCTCACACTCACTCAGCTTAGGGGGAACGCTGCCTGTGAGCAAAAATTCTACTTTGTCAGCTACCGGCATTAAAGTTGTGAGCCAGCGATTTGGCCACTGCAGAAACCAGTTTCCTCCGGAGCCACCCTTCCTCAGCGAAGACAACGATGTGTGCGCCGGAGGCTAAAAACCTGAGAGCTGGCTCACACTCACTCAGCTTAGGGGAACGCTGCCTGTGAGCAAAAATTCTACTTTGTCAGCTACCGGCATTAAAGTTGTGAGCCAGCGATTTGGCTACTGCAGAAACCAGTTTCCTCCGGAGCCACCCTTCCTCAGCGAAGACAACGATGTGTGCGCCGGAGGCTAAAAACTGTGAGCTGGCTCACACTCACTCAGCTTAGGGGGAACGCTGCCTGTGAGCAAAAATTCTACTTTGTCAGCTACCGGCATTAAAGTTGTGAGCCAGCGATTTGGCCACTGCAGAAACCAGTTTCCTCCGGGAGCCACCCTTCCTCAGCGAAGACAACGATGTGTGCGCCGGAGGCTAAAAAACTGTGAGCTGGCTCACACTCACTCAGCTTAGGGGGAACGCTGCCTGTGAGCAAAAATTCTACTTTGTCAGCTACCGGCATTAAAGTTGTGAGCCAGCGATTTGGCCACTGCAGAAACCAGTTTCCTCCGGAGCCACCCTTCCTCAGCGAAGACAACGATGTGTGCGCCGGAGGCTAAAACCTGTGAGCTGGCTCACACTCACTCAGCTTAGGGGGAACGCTGCCTGTGAGCAAAAATTCTACTTTGTCAGCTACCGGCATTAAAGTTGTGAGCCAGCGATTTGGCCACTGCAGAAACCAGTTTCCTCCGGAGCCACCCTTCCTCAGCGAAGACAACGATGTGTGCGCCGGAGGCTAAAAAACCTGTGAGCTGGCTCACACTCACTCAGCTTAGGGGGAACGCTGCCTGTGAGCAAAAATTCTACTTTGTCAGCTACCGGCATTAAAGTTGTGAGCCAGCGATTTGGCCACTGCAGAAACCAGTTTCCTCCGGAGCCACCCTTCCTCAGCGAAGACAACGATGTGTGCGCCGGAGGCTAAAAACCTGAGAGCTGGCTCACACTCACTCAGCTTAGGGGGAACGCTGCCTGTGAGCAAAAATTCTACTTTGTCAGCTACTGGCATTAAAGTTGTGAGCCAGCGATTTGGCTACTGCAGAAACCAGTTTCCTCCGGAGCCACCCTTCCTCAGCGAAGACAACGATGTGTGCGCCGGAGGCTAAAAACCTGAGAGCTGGCTCACAATGACTCAGCTTAGGGGGAACGCTGCCTGTGAGCAAAAATTCTACTTTGTCAGCTACCGGCATTAAAGTTGTGAGCCAGCGATTTGGCTACTGCAGAAACCAGTTTCCTCCGGAGCCACCCTTCCTCAGCGAAGACAACGATGTGTGCGCCGGAGGCTAAAAACCCTGAGAGCTGGCTCACAATGACTCAGCTTAGGGGGAACGCTGCCTGTGAGCAAAAATTCTACTTTGTCAGCTACCGGCATTAAAGTTGTGAGCCAGCGATTTGGCTACTGCAGAAACCAGTTTCCTCCGGAGCCACCCTTCCTCAGCGAAGACAACGATGTGTGCGCCGGAGGCTAAAAACCTGAGAGCTGGCTCACACTCACTCAGCTTAGGGGGAACGCTGCCTGTGAGCAAAAATTCTACTTTGTCAGCTACCGGCATTAAAGTTGTGAGCCAGCGATTTGGCTACTGCAGAAACCAGTTTCCTCCGGAGCCACCCTTCCTCAGCGAAGACAATGATGTGTGCGCCGGAGGCTAAAAAAACTGAGAGCTGGCTCACAATGACTCAGCTTAGAGGGAACATCGCCTGTGAGCAAAAATTCTACTTTGTGAGCTACCGGCGTTAATATTGTGAGCGAGCAATCTGGCTACTGCATAAATCAGGTTGCTCTGGAGCCATCCTTCCTGGGCTGAGACAAAAATGTGTGAGCCGGAGGCTAAGAAACTGGGACCTGGCTCACACTCACTCAGCTTAGAGGGAACACTGCCTGTGAGCAAAAAATTCTATTTTGTGAGCTACCAGCATTAAAGTTGTAAATAAGTGATTTGGCTACTGCATAACTTAGTTTGCTGGGGAGCCATCCCTTCCTGGGCGAAGACAACAATGTGTGCGCCAGAGGCTAAAAAAAGCTGTGAGCTGGCTCACAATGACTCAGCTTAGAGGGAGCACTGGCTCTGGAGATGGGGTCCCCCACTGAAGGTTGGCCATCCTGGGCAGTTGTCTGCCAAAATGTCCTTGGGGGAGGGGATTCCGGACCAACGCTCCCTCTAAGCTGTGGAATCTTGTGAGCAAAAATTCTACGTTGGGAGCCGCTGGCATTAAAACTGTGGGGGAGCGATTTGGCTGTTGCATATCTGCTCTGGAGCCGTCCTTCCTGCGCTGAGACAAAAATGTGTGAGCTGGAGGCTAAAAAACTGTGAGCTAGCTCACACTAACTCAGCTTAGAGGGAACACTGTTCCTGACCTGCGGGGGGGCTGCCTGCTTGCCTGCCTGCCTGCCTTCCCCACCATCACCACCGGGCCCAGCAAACCGGCTCCGTTCCCGGCACCAATCGCCTTCCCAAACTCTCTCCTCTCTTCGCCTCTCTCCCTGCAAGAAGGCGAAGGCGCGTCCCCATCGCCGCCCGGCGCCCCCATCGCCTTTGTTCCAGGCGGCGCCGACGCTTCCCTCCCTCATCAGAAGGTGCCGCCGCTTAAATTCCTTCTCCGCCGCTGCTTTGATGTTGCCGGTTTGCTGCGGCGTCGGGGCTTGTTGCGCTAATGCCGTTTCTTCGCCGCCTTTTCTCCCCTCTCCCACGCCAATTTCTGCTCGACTGTTGTTGTTTTCTATCCAGGGCCAATACAATAGCCTGGCCTGTAATTGCACTCCTGTCTCGGAGGGGGGGGATTTGTTCAGGATGTGTTCAATGTTCCCTCTAAGCTGAGTTAGTGTGAGCCAGCTCACAGTTTGTTAGCCTCCGGCTCACACATTTCTGCCTTTGCGCGGCTCCGGAGCAAACTGGTTTATGCAGTAGCCAAATCGCTCCCTCAGAACTTTTATGCTCACAAAGTAGAATTTTTGCTCACAAGACTCCACAGCTTAGAGGGAGCGTTGGATGTGATCGCCTCCCCCCATCCCAGGAATCAAAATGATGCCATCCATTTCCCCCGCTCAGACCCTAGTGACGGATATGGAGTCTACATGAATAAAAGCTCTGAGTCTAACAGTGTGACGGGTTCCAAGGGCCTCCATATCCTCTTCTTTGCACAACCAGGACATAACTAGCTGCTTCCTTCCCTGGAGGTAATCTTAGAATCATAGTTGGAAGGGATCTCCAGGGTCATCTAGTCCAAACCTCCCCCCCGCCCCCTGCACAACACACTTGGGGCTCCTTCAATCAGAGAAATGACAGCTGAGTGGTGATATGATCGAGGTTTATAAGATTATGCATCTTATAGGGAAAAAAGTACTTTTCTCCTTTCTTACAAAAAAACTCAATGAAATTGCTGAGCCGCCAGGCTAGAACAGATAAAAGGAAGTCCTTCTTCACCCAAAGAGTGATTAACACATGGAATTCACTGCCACAGGAGGTGGTGGCGGCTACAAGCACGGACGGCTTCAAGAGGGAACTGGATAAGCATATGGAGCAGAGGTCCATCAGTGGCTATTAGCTGTATAGGTATAGATAGGAACTCTGAGGCTGATTTCCCACAAGCCGCTGCTCTGCGCTCTCTTTTCCCTTTGCCCCAATGGTACAGGTCAATTTCACACTAAATGCGACCACATTTTGCCCTGCAACTTTGCGCAATTTTTCCCACATCTACAAAATCCTCAAAGAACAGGATTGAGTAGACGCTGGGGAAATCGCACGAAGCTGTGGGGCAAAATGCAGTCGCGCAGCACTTAGTATGAAATTGATACGTACCATCAGGGCAAAGGGAAGAGCGAGTGCGGAGCAGCAGCTTGTGGGAAATCAGTGATGCTCTGTATACTTGGTGCTTGGGGGGGCAGCAGTGGGAGGACTTCTAGTGTCCTGGCCCCACGGCTGGACCTCCTGAGGGCACCTGGTATTTTTGGCCACTGTGTGACAGAGTGTTGGACTGGATGGGCCATTGGCCTGATCCAGCATTGGCTTCTCTTATGTTCTTATGTAACACAGGAAATTCACAAATACCTCCCCCCATGCACACACACACTGAGTGCTGTTCCAAGCCCAGAAGATGACAAAAAAACCTCCAGTTCTCCAAACTGACCTGGAGAAAAATTGTTTCCGGATCCCAAAGTGGCAATCAGCATTTCCATGGACATGTAAGGAAGGGCCACAAGAACTAAGCACTGAGGCAACCCCTTCCTGGCCTCCTTCTCATGATCTGCCTGAGTTCACACAATCAACATTGCTGTCAGGTGGCCATCCAGCCTTTGTTTGAAAACCTCCAAAGAAGGAGAGCCCACCACCTCCAGAGGAAGCCTGTTTCACCCAGGAACCACTCTAACTGTCAAGAGGTTCTTCCTAATGTCCAAAAACTCTTCTGATTTAATTTCAACCCGTTGGTTCTGGTCCAATCTTTTGGGGCAAGAGAAAACAACTCCGCACCATCCTCTATATGACAGCCCTTCAAGAACTTGAAGATGGTTATCATATCACCTCTCACTCATCTCCTCTCCAGGTTAAACATACCCAGCTCCTGTCCTCATAGGACTTGGTCTCCAGACCCCTCTCCATCTTCGTTGCCCTCCTCTGGACACATTCCAAATTGTCTATATCCTTCTTAAATTGTGGTGCCCAAAACTGATCACAATACTCTAGGTGAGGTCTGACCACTATACTTCTGTTGATACAGCCCAAAAACGCATTTGCCTTTTTAGCAATCTCATCACACTGCTGACTCATGTTCAGTGTACGGTCTACTAATACCCCTAGATCCTGTTTGCACATACTACTCCCAAGACAAGTAATTATGCATTTGATTTTTCCTACCTAAATGCAGAACTTTACATTTATACCCATTGAAACTCATTTTGTTTTAGCCCATTTTTTCCAGCCTGTCAAGGTCATCCTGTATCCTGACTGTCTTCTTCCGTACCCCTCCCAATTTAGTATCATCTGCAAATTTAATAAGCATTCTCTCTATTCCTTCATCCAAATCATTTATAAATATGTTGAATAAAACAGGTCCCAGGACAGATCTCTGAGGCACTCCACTTGTCACTCCTCTCCAAGAGGATGAGGAACCATTCACAAGCACTCTTTGGGTGCCATCTGTCAGCCAGTTACAGATCCACCTAACCATAATATGGTCCACCTAACAGTAAAAGGATCCAAACCACATTTTACCAACTTGTCAACAAGAATATTATGTGGAACCTTATCAAAAGCCTTACTGAAATCAAGATAAATTATGTCTACAGCATTCCCATAATCCAGCAAGGCAGTAACTTTCTCAAAAAAGAGATAAGGTCAGTCTTGACATGACTTGTTCTTGAGAAACCCATGCTGGCTCTTTCTAAACGCTCAAGGATTGACTGTTTATTTGTTCTAAAACTTTTTCCAGGTATAGACATCAAGCGAACAGGTCAGTAGTTATCCAGATCCTCTTTTTTCCCTTTCTTGATGATGGGGACAACATTTGCCTGCCTCCAGTCTTCTGGCACTTCACCTGTTTTCCAAGAATTCTCAAAAATAATGGACAAAGACTCAGAAATTACATCCACAAGTTCTTTTAGTGCCCTTGGATGCAGTTCATCTGGCCCTGAGGACTTAGTTTCAGTGTAAAGAAACCAGGTGTTTATGTACTACCCCTATGCCAATCCTAGGCTGCAATTCCCTTCCCTCATCATGTGTTCTGTTTTTCCCATGCTGAATACCATTTCCCTTCCAAGAGAAGACTGCGGAAAAGTAGGAATTGAGCAGTTCTGCCCTCTCTTCATCACCTGTTACAATTCCACTTTCCTGTCCCCACAATGGGCCTACCAAGTCCTTGCTCTTTTTCTTACTTTGAACATAAAAGAGCCTTTTGTTGTTTGTTGTTTTTCGCATCTCTCACAGGGGTGGCCAAACTTGCTTAGTGTAACAGCCACACAGAGTAAACATCAGATGTTTGAGAGCTGCAAGACATGAACAAATATGACACCCACGTTTTTATTGGAAAATATGCAAATTTGCTTTTTATTAACATTAAATTAGACGGTGTGAAAGAGCCGCATGCGGCTCCCGAGCTGCAGTTTGGCCATCCCTGCAAGCTCATACTGAGCTTTAGCTTTTCTAACACTCTCCCTACAAGCCGGTTATTTGTGTATATTCATCCTTGGTTATAAGGTCCTCCTTCCATTTCCTAAATGAGTCTAAATGTCGACAATTTAAGAATAGACTCTGCTGATGATCGGTTGCCCAGTCTTTATGACTTAGATATATGTTGGATATTCAGCCTGTGTTCATTATCTTGGAGGCTTCCCTATATATTTAGCACATGGTGCAGCATTCTGAGGAAGGATTATCGAAACGAAGAGCGAAATCCGGAGCCTTCGTCTAGTATCTTCTGTGTATTATATATCATGTTACATATTGTGTCTATTGTATTATACTTGGTCTTCTTTGGAATTATCCTATAACTGAATTGTTACCTGTTACTCACACTACTATTTACCTGTTGTATTTAAGTGACAAGTACATTTCTCTGTTTATTCGTGAGCGCTACTTTGTCTGCATTATTTATACAGTGCTTTGCTGTTTCATGATATTATTATACTGTGTTATCACTGTTGTGTACTATTCTTTAGGCGTCTCCCATTTTTCCTTCTCATAGGAATCATCTGTGATTGTGTCCTCACTTTTAAGAAACTCCCACCCCTCTTGAACTCCCTACTCCTCAAGTTTTTTTGACCACGGGATTCTACCCAGGATAACTTTACGTTTGTTTTCCTGAAGTCCAACCCATATGTCTGACTACATACAGCTTTTCCCTTCCCCAAGACTGTAAATTCCAAAATGACACGGTCACTACTACCCAGGGTGCCCACTGCTTTCACCTCATTAACCAGTTCTTCCCTGTTGGTGAGAATCAGGTCCAGGATAGCAGATCCCCTTGTTTCCCTCTCCACTTTATGGAAAATGAAGTTGTCAGAAAGACAAGTCAGGGATTTATTTCACCTTTCATTTTTAGCAGAGTTGGACTTCCAACAGACATCCGGGTAACTGAAATCTCCCATGACCACTATGTCCCGTCTCTTTAAGAACTTCGTAATCTGCTCTAGGAGTGTCTCATTCAAATCCCCTGCCTGGATTGGTGGTCTATAGCAGACCCCCATCAAAATATCATTATTATTTCTTACTCCTTTTATTTTTACCCAGAGACTCTCAACTGAATTTCCATGCTCAGATTCACGTATTTCCTCACAAGTATATACCTCCTTTACATATAATGCGACTCCTCCTCCCTTCCTTATTTGTCTATCACTTTTAAACAAAGTTGTACCCCTCAGTCCTAATATTCCAGCTGTGGGTGTCATTCCAGCAACTTTCAATAATGCAATATCAGGTCATAGTTCCCTTCCTGTATTATGACTTCAAGTTCCTCCTGCATGTTTCCCATTGGAATCCATGGTTTATGTGCCCTGAGGTTTTCGTTTCTGTACTTACCTATGAGTTAATGTTTCCTAGCAAATGCGCCACTCCCCACAAATCTTTAGTGTTTTTATCTCATGTTATTGGCATCATACTAGGCTTTGAATTTTTGTCTCGCTCTCCCATAGGTGAGGTCTGACCACTATACTTCTGCTGATACAGCCCAAAATCGCATTTGCCTTTTTAGCTGCCGTATCACACTGCTGGCTCATGTTCAGTGTATGGTCTACTAAGACCCCTAGATCCTTTTCGCACATACTACCGCCAAGACAAGTCTCCCCCATCCTATAATGATGCATTTGATTTTTTTCCTACCTGAATGCAGAACTTTACATTTATCCCCACTGCAATTCATTTTATTTGTTTCAGCCCAGTTCTCCAGCCTGTCAAGATCATCCTGTATCCTGACTCTGTCTTCGGGATACAGGGTGTCTTCCGAGGGAAGGAGTCTCCCACCTGGAGGGCACGAGTCGTCTGCTGAAAGGCACATGACCAACCGGAAGGAGAAAGGGAACCATGAGCAGGATGCACCTCCCAGTCCCACCTTCTCCAGTCCTCCTGGCTCACAATCTGCTCCCGGGGCTGCTATGCCAGGGACCCCCCAGGTGTACTTCAGCTCCCCTGTCTTTGCATCCTAAACTGGACGGAGATCCCAGGACTCCTCAATCCCTCAGCCTCCTCCCCAGCCCTTTCCTTGACCCTGGAAATAAATCTGGCTCTCGATGGAGCCGGGAGTTTCGTTCCTGCCTTCGCGTGATCTGGACACTATACTTCTGTTGATACAGCTCAAAATGGTATTTGCCTTTTTAGCTACCGCATCACACTGCCCACTCATATTCAGTGTATGGTCTACTAAGACCCCGAGATCCTTTTCGCACATACAACTGCCGAGACAAGACCTACAATTATACATTTGATTTTTTTCCTACCTAAATGCAGAACTCTATGTTTATCCCCACTGAAATTCTTTATATTTGTTTCAGCCCAGTTTCCCGGCCTGTCAAGATCATCCTGTATCCTGACTCTGTCTTCTGCCATATTTGCTACCCCTCCCAAAATGGCTGCTTTGGAGGGTGGAGCCTCAGGCATTATACCCTTCTGAAGAACCTCCCCCTTCCCAAACCCCGCCTTACCCAGGCTCCACCCAAAATCTCCAGGCATTTCCTAACCCAGAGTTGGCAACTCCAGGTCCACACCAGCAGGCAGGCAGAACTGGGATTTGTCACAAGCCTGGGATCCCCTCTGGGCAAGAGCCAAAGGGCTGTTTGTACCTCTTCCGTCTCGCCACTTCTCTCCTTTCGAGCAGCGTCTCTCCTTGTCCTCTGCAATAAGCCAGTCCCGGCAATTGCTGTAATGACAACATTTTCTTTGTGACGGAAATTGTGTTACAACAAGAGTCCCTATCATTTGGGAAAGGGCTGTGATTATCCCTGAATCGCTGGCAGGCGAGAACGGCACTTGTGCTCAAACCACTAGCAGAAACGGTGTCAAGTCGGGGTTGGTCGGGGGGGGGAGAAAGCGGCTGTGTCAGGTGCGCTGTGTGTCCTCCTGGCGCCTTCCTCTCGGCAGACCACAGCCGCTTGGGCCAGAGGGGCCAGCACCAGCTTAAGGGTTTCATTGGCCCCTAAAATGCTGAACTATCAGCTGTGAGCACCGGCTGACCAGAATGCAGCAGTGCCCATTGGGCTAAATGGTTCCCCCACGTTGTTAAATAGCTCGAGGCCCAGATACCATTAACAGCAGCTGAGTGAGAGAGAGCATCACATCTGGCCCTCTGCCCGGTTTCAGGTGGGACTGGAAAGAGCAAGCACTCTGAGCCTTCAAAAGTGGGCACAAACACAGGTATAGCCTTCTCCTTGGATGTTATAGCCCCCTCTCTCTTGGGGCTGGTTGAAATGAAGGTTTTGAAAGGGCTAGAATTCCCCCCACCCCGGCTGAGAGTCTCCAGTTTTATTTATTTAAAAAAGAAGAAGAGAAACAGAAGAGATTGGATTTGTACCCCACCATTCACTACCCAAAGGAGTCTCAGAGCGGCTTACAAACTCCTTTTCCCTTCCCCTCCCCACAACAGATGCCCTGGGAGGTAGGTGGGGCTGAGAGAGCTCTTTCGAGGGACTGCCCTTGAGAGAACAGCTCTGAGAGAACTTGTGACTGATCCAAGATCACACCAGCAGCTGCACGTGGAGGAGTGGGGAATCAAACCCGGTACTCCCAGTTTAGAGTCCGCACACCTAACCACTACGCCAAACTGGCTCTCAACCGGTTTCTCGTCCACCCACTACAGAGAAGTCGGGTTAGAACAGATAAAAGGAAGTCCTTCTTCACCCAAAGAGTGATTAACACGTGGAATTCACTGCCACAGGAGGTGGTGGCAGCTACAAGCATGGACAGTTTCAAGAGGGAATTAGATAAGCATATGGAGCAGAAGTCCATCAGTGGCTATTAGCCACAAGGTATACATAGGAACTCTTAGTCTGGGGTAGGTGAGGTTCCGTATTCTTGGTGCTTGGGGGGAGGCAACAGTGGGAGGGCTTCTAGTGTCCTGGCCCCACTGCTGGACCTCCTGATGGCACCTGGTATTTTTGGCCGCTGTGTGACAGAGTGTTGGACTAGATGGGCCATTGGCCTGATTCAACATTGGCTTCTCTTATGTTCTTATATCTGGGGCAGTGATGCTCTGTCTTCTTGGTGCTTGGGGGGGGGCAACAGTGGGAGGACTTCTAGTGTCCTGGCCCCACTGGGGGACCTCCTGATGGCACCTGGTCTTTTTGGCCACTGTGTGACACAGAGTGTGGGACTAGATGGGCCATTGGTCTGATCCAACATTGGCTTCTCTTATATTCTTATGGAGCAGCAAATCCAGCGTGTGACCTTTCACGTTTCTAGGGTTAAACAGCAGAGGATAGAACTCACAATAATGGGTTTAAATCAAAGGCGGGAAGTACCAGCTGGATTTTAGGAAAACTCTCTTGGGATTATAGTTGACCTCCAGGCAACAGAGATCTGTTCTCTTGGAGAAAATGGCTGCTTTGGAAGGTAGACTCTATAGCATTCTACCTCACCGATGACCCTCCTCTCCCCAAACCCCACTCTCCCCACACTCCACCCCCAAAATCTTCAGGAATGTCCCAATCTGGTGCTGGCAACCGTAGCTCTATACCCCCTTCTGTGTGGGCCCCGAGTTTGTTCTCCCCAGTCCTCCACAGAGAACATGCCTAGCCCAGCTTCCTTACCCAGAGAACGATCACTCCTGGTGGCCCACTGCCCAGCGCCCCCACTGGAGGACCTTGGGACTGCCAGTGATATCATGCCTCAGGGACCACACTGGCACCAACAGTTCCCGGCCCGTTTGCCCCTCTGACCTGTCATAAGAACATAAGAAGAGCCGTGCTGGATCAGGTCAATAGTTCATCTAGTCCAGCATCCCGTCTCACACAGTGGCCAACCAGTTCCTCTGGAGGGCTAACTACAAGGCACAGAGGTCAAGGCCTTCCCCTGATGCTGCCTCCTGGCTCTGGGATTCAGGAGATTAGTGCTTCTGAATGTGGAGGTTCCCCTCAGCCACAATGGCTAGCAGCCATTGATAAGACTTATCCTCCATGAATCTACTCATACCTCTTTTAAAGCCTATTATTCCTGTAGCCATCACTACATCTCTGGCAGCGGATTCCTCATTTTAAGCACTCCCTTTATAAAGTAGTATTTCCTTTTGTCTGTCCTGATCCTACTGCCCATCAGCTTCACCGGATGCCCTCGAGTTCTAGTACTTTGGGAGAGGGGAGAAGAAATTCTCTGTCAATTTCCCCCGGATCCATCCCAGTCCTCTCTATCCAGAACTAGTAAACAGCCATATTTTCCACCTCTGCATTCAGCATATTTCCTCCTGACTTGGGAGAGTGTGTTTATACCCCGTCTGATTGCCCAGTTGGTACATCCCTAAGGGTGCACCATTTGATCCCTTGTCGTCTCCAGACACTTCCCAGAAATCTCTGCACCAGCCAGGTGGCTCTTGCCTTTCCTCCGTTCTTTTGTGTTCCCTGGATTGTCACTTCCCCAAACAGAATTAGGACTGTCAGGTTACTTTCAGGCTCATTCAAATTCTGCTTCACAAGTAGGGCGCCACAGAGAAGGTGGGGGGGACGAAGCTGCGGAAACCCTTGACGTTGCCTCCAGCCACAGAGGAGCAAGAAAGTCACAGGCAGGGGCGGATTAAGCCTCCCTGGTGCCCCGAGCACTGACCAATCTTGGTGCCCCCCCCTCCTTCCCACACTGACCCAGAGCCCATTTTAGTCGTTGACCTGTCTGACCAGATATACAACGCAGGTTGCAGCAACACAAAAATGTATTCCTGTGATCACACAATATGCTGTACAAACTAAGCCAAGCTTTGGCCTACATAAAAGTTCTACAAAAATGCAATGCAACATCTGTTTTAATATTTCACAAGTTAAATGTATTAAAGTTCCCAGGGGCAGGAATGCACAGGAACGGAGTTCCGGCTGGCTCCCAAGTTGGCCACGCCCAGCAGGAACTCATTAGCATAATAGGCCACACCCCACAGCAGAAACTCATTAGGATTGGCTACATTAGGGGTGTATAGCCTAACATGCAAAGGAGTCCCTGCTCCAAAAAAGGCCCTGGGTTTTGACGACAAACAAGGTAAACAGAGTAAGAAGCAAAAGGTGGGTGTGGCTGGATGACCACACTTCTGGTAACATGGGGGTGTGGCCTAATATGTCAATGAGCTGTGCTGTCAGGGTGTGGCCTAATATGCTAATATGTTTCTGTTGATGGGTGTGGTCTATTATGCTAATGAGTTCCTGCTGGGCTTCTTCTACTAAAAGAGCCCTGAAAGTTCCAGTATTCATGACCTGAAAGGCATTTTTTCTACGTTTTTTCACCCTTTCTCCAACTTTGTGGTGCCCCCTTTGGCCCTGGTGCCCTAAGCACGTGCTTAGGTCTGCTTAATGGTGAACCTGCCACTGGTCACGGGGGCCATAAAGAAGGGAAGGGCTGAGGGAGAGGACCAAGGAAGCTTTCTGGTGGGAAATAAAGAGACCCCGCACAGCTGGCAACCAAGGTAGGTCACCTCTCTGCCACCGGCTGTTTCCCCGCACTTGGTTGCACCTCTAAAGGGCTTTAATGCATGTCGTAATGGAAGGAAAGAGCTTGACGAAATCCATAGAGAAGAAGAGACGGAGCGGATGAAATGGGGCGTTGGCATCATCCCTCCGAGCCTTTTGCCGGGTTTCGGGCATCACTGGCAACCCTGGAAGGGAGAAATTGGCAGCGAGGGTAGAAGAGCTGAGGAGGGAATCCATTTTTATTTTTATTTTTGTTTCCAGCAGGAGAAAATCAGAATGGTGGCGCATGCACATCAGTGTGTATGGATGCGGCGCAATGTTGCCCAGTGGGTAAGATGTTGAATCCACAAGGTCGTGGTGTTCCTTCTTTTCCCACAGGAATGTCACAGGGCCATGTTCTTGCCAGATTGTTCTTCTCCTGGGGATGCCAGCCTCCAGGTGGGGCCTGGGGATCCTCTGGAACAACAGCTCATCTCCAGACAACAGACGTCCGTTCCCCTGGAGAAAAGGGAGGCTTTGGAGGGCGGGCCCTATGGCATTGTACCCTACCAAAGTCCCCGCCCTCCCCAGCCTCCACCCCCCAAAATCTCCAGGAGTTTCCCAGCCTGGAGCTGGCAACCCTGTGTTACGTACTAAGAGCGACTGCACACGCGGTCGGGCTAACACGTGGCCATGCGAACAAGCCGAGCTTCGCATCCAGAACGATGGAAGCCAAGGGTCCTAGAACTCGCCAATCGGCCAGTTCAGATCCTAAAGGGAACCAATGAGGGACAGAGGCAATGTACATAAACCTATCACGGGAGTGGGTGCGGGTGTTGGGTGTGGTTGGAACGGGAATGTAAGCGGACCTTCGGGTCCCCCACGTATCTCAAGTTCTCCATTTGATTAATGAAGTGTGAGCTGAATTCACTCCTCCGTGCCTCGGTCTCAGTACTTTCTACCCGCCTCCTCCATTCCCTTTGCAATTTGTGCCTGACGGATACTCAGAGTAGGAACGGCATGACCTATTCCCGTTGGGAACCCGAGGCCCTTGGATGCGCCCTGAGCGGTGGCCTTTTCCGCAGAACGGCCCCTTCCCATGGATTCCAGACAGACCTTTCCCCGTTCCACGCCAGAGGCAGGTTATTTATTCTAATTTAACGCCTGGCAGTTTGCTCTCAGCCTCTCTGAGCAGCATCTGCCTCTCTCTGGCTCTCTGCCCACAACTGGGAAATTCACAACGGTGAGGTCTATTGGCACCCTGGAATCAATGGTGTGAAATGAATTATTGGCAGCTTTCGAGGATCGGGGCTGCTTCTCGGCGGCTGCCGTGGTCTCGGCCCTGCTGAAGCTGAGAGCCGTCATGCTCCGAACCTGTGGAAATCCAGGCTGCTGCAGAAGAGCACCGGGGCTGCTGTGTCTGCGCACAGCCGTGATGCTCATTTCCTTGATCTACATTGACACAAACAGGATGCTGGCTTGAACAAGAACCGTTATGGCTCAAAGCTTCCGCCTCTCTCTCTCTGTCTCTCTCTCTCTGTCTCTGTCTCTGTCTCTGTCTCTCTCTCTGTCTCTGTCTCTCTCTCTCTCTCTTTTCTGCTCTTTGAATTTTTCCCTCGTCGACCCCAGGGGTCAATTTTCATTCTCTTTAAGGGCCAAGGCAGCTGTGACATTCCTAACGGTGTTCACAGTAGATTCCTTCACCTGCGGCCAGACTCCCATGTTTCAATTTGCCATTCTCTGCAAGCCGCAGTCATAGCTCTCACTCCCCCTCTCATGCTTCAAGCAGGCTGTCTCTCTTTAGAAAAAGAAATTACACCACCAGCACTGATGCATTCATGTGCATGCACATGTATCCTTCACCTAGGCGCAATCCGAATCAACAATGAGAAAGCAGTGTGGTGTAGTGGTTAAGAGGGTAGGACTAGTATCTGGAAGACCCATGTTCGAATCCCCACTTGTGCTATGGATGCTCGCTGGGGGATCTGGAGCCAGTCACACTCTCTCAGCCTAACCTACCTAACAGGGTTGTTGTGAGGATAAAATGGAAGAGAAGGGAATGGTAGAAGGCACTTTGGGTCCCCACTGGCGTATACATAGGCTGAGTTCAGACTGGCAGTTTGAAGCGGGAGCCAGTCATGGCAAAAAAGCCCCAGAATAGTTTTCCTGGTCACACTGTGCCGACTGATGTGGGAGCATACTGGGAGGAGGTGCGCAGGAGCGTTAAGAATGCTGGCCTGGAGGCGTGACTGTAAACGGCTTTTCCCTGATAATTCCTATGTACGTGTGAGCGCATATGTGCTAATGCGCACAAGTGCATCCGGCCAAATTACCAAGGAGGATCCCATTGCGCTGGCACCGCATTGGGCAGTAGAGCAGAGCACAGCCAATCATAGCTCTGCTGCCTTATGCGCAACGCAGGTTGCTCCCAGCTTTTCAGGTTGGCATTTACACTCCCCAGAAGTGGAATGAAGCAGGAGAAATGGGCTCTCAGGGATTTGCTACCACTTTCACCAGGTATCTTTTAAACCCGGGAGCGAAGCGGAACACGATGGGTTGACTGCAGGTGGGGAACACCAGGCAGACGTGCCTGTGTGAACACCCCCTTTAATCCGCTTGTAAAACGTGGCTGAAACGTGGCTATAGCGGGGCAAACTGCCAGTCTGAACTCAGCCATAGGGTAAACAAATAAGTATAAGTAAATAAAATGAGACCCACCCTGCTGTCTCAGAATTCCAAAGGTGCCCACGGGCTCGAAAAGGTTGGAGACCTCTGCCCTCCGGCTTCAGCAGCTGCTCAACAATGCCAACTCCTCCTGCGGCCAGGCCCAGGACTCATTGTGACCCAGCCCTGGTTCCTGAGATTCTTGTGGGGGGGAGCTATGCAATCGGTATGCATTTTCAGTGATGAGTCTGCATCCGATGATGCCGATGGGCAGTAGGTTCAGGACGGACAAAAGGAAATACTCCTTTACACAGAGAGTGATTAAAATGTGGCATTTGCTGCCAGAGGGTATCGTGATGGCCACAGGAATCAACAGCTTTAAAGGGGGCTTAGCTAGATCCATGGACGATAAGTCTATCAGTGCTTACTAGCCATGGACCCTGAGAGGAACCTCCACATTCAGAGACACTAATCCTCCGAATTCCAGACTAGAGCCAGGAGGCCACATCGGGGAAGGCCTCGGCCTCTCTGCCCTGTTGCTGGCCATTCAGAGGACTTTGTTGGCCACTGTGTGAGGCCGGAAGCCGGACTGGATGGACCACTGGGTCTGATCCAGCAGGGCTCTTCTGATGTTCTTATGCATGAGTGTATCAGGGCCCGGTCATCTCCCTGCTTTTCTTTTCCATCACAGATAAATGATTTTACCGGTGGAATAGCCAATGAATCTGAATCAGATACAAGCCATTCTATCCAGTTCAGCGCGTTCAAAGAAAATCATCCAAACATGGCCTGAAGGGCACCATCATTTTGGATCCATGAGCCAGGGGGAGGTGCGCTCTCTCTCTCTCTTTCACTCTCTCTCTCTCTTTCACTCTCTCTCTCTCTCTCTCTCTCTCTCTCTCTCTCTCTCTCTCTCTCGGCAGCAAAACATCTGGAAAAGTACAATTTGCTCAAAGAAAGTCCGGCTGAAACGAGCCGTCCGTGGCATTTCTTCCAAAGTCGCCGCTCTGCCAGGAAATAATTGCAGAGGAGGGGATGCACAATCTCTACCAAGACCTCCCCGTTGCTGTTAATGGGCTTTGAATCTGCCTCTAATTGATTCTTACCTGTTGCGAAGTGTCTTTACAGGTGGAATGCAGCAGTGTCAGCGGGAACTGAATGGAAAGCGATATGGTGGGGGGAGAGGCGGAGGGGTGGCTGACCTGCGGTTCAGACAAACGTTTGCTTCATGCCCAGTGTACAGGGTCCTTTAAGTCCACCTCAGCACTTCAACTGCCCATCAGAGGTTTCACTCTTTCTTTTTTTAAAAACGCAACAACAACAAAGTAATTGCTGTAGATTTTCCGGGTTGTGTGGCCATGGTCTTGGCACTGTAGGACCTGACGTTTCACCAGTGGCTGTGACTGGCATCCTCAGAGGTACAACACAGAAAGATGTGATACTCTCTGTATCAAGGTGAGCAGGTAAATGGTAGGCAGGTAATTTACATCTACCTTGGAAGGTGGGGTAGGGCTGAGTCATGATCTTGTAGTAGTTCTCCAGGTGAACATGGTAATGGAAGAGCTTTCCTGAGGAGGTTCTTTTGTCTATGGATTGTTTCCTGAGGAGGTTTCCTCCAGTCCATATAAATTACCTGCCTACCATTTTTCTTCTCCCCTTGACACAGAGAATGCTCTATCTTTCCGTGCTGTACCTCTGAGGATGCCAGTCACAGCTACTGGTGAAACATCAGGTCCTACAGTGCCATATAAATTACCTGCCTGCCATTTTTCTGCTCACCTTGACACAGAGAATGCTCCATCTTTCCGTGTTATACCTCTGAGGATGCCAGTCACAGCTACTGGTGAAACGTCAGGTCCTACAAGGCCATATAAATTACCTGCCTACCATTTTTCTTCTCACCTTGACACAGAGAATGCTCTATCTTTCTGTGTTATACCTCTGAGGATGCCAGTCACAGCTACTGGTGAAACATCAGGTCCTACAATGCCATATAAATTACCTGCCTGCCATTTTTCTGCTCACCTTGACACAGAGAATGCTCCATCTTTCCGTGTTATACCTCTGAGGATGCCAGTCACAGCTACTGGTGAAACGTCAGGTCCTACAAGGCCATATAAATTACCTGCCTACCATTTTTCTTCTCACCTTGACACAGAGAATGCTCTATCTTTCTGTGTTATACCTCTGAGGATGCCAGTCACAGCTACTGGTGAAACATCAGGTCCTACAATGCCATATAAATTACCTGCCTGCCATTTTTCTGCTCACCTTGACACAGAGAATGCTCCATCTTTCCGTGTTATACCTCTGAGGATGCCAGTCACAGCTACTGGTGAAACGTCAGGTCCTACAAGGCCATATAAATTACCTGCCTACCATTTTTCTTCTCACCTTGACACAGAGAATGCTCCATCTTTCTGTGTTATACCTCTGAGGATGCCAGTCACAGCTACTGGTGCAACATCAGGTCCTAACAGTGCCAAGACCACGGCCACACAACCCAGAAAATCTACAGCAACTAATGAACTCCAGCCGTGAAAGCCTTCGACAACAACAACAAAGTACACAGAGCTTTGCCTCGACACATGTTGAATGGGCTTCTGGCCAAGGACCCTGCAACAGGATGAGATAATGAGAAGAAAATCTGACAGGCTGCAAAATCCCAGCAGCACATCGCTGGGCATGGCTGAAGGCCGCAAGGCGCTTCCTGTTTAGAATGGGCATCCCTGCAGAATGTGAGCAGGACTGAACGGGAACTGGGGCTCCCCGGAGATTAACCTCCAAGCCCCTCATTCACACCGGGCCTCAGCCCAGAAACATAACAAGTGCTGATACCAAAAGGCTAATATATGAGTAACCACAACCATGCCCTAATCTGAATGGTCCAGGCTCCCCCCATCTCAGAAGCTAAGCAGGGTCAGCCCTGGTACCCAGGGACTCAGTCAGCGAGGCATCTTTCCCAGCATCCGGTCCTGGAGGTCCTTTGCCTGGAGATGACAGGGATTGAATGTGGGTCTTCCCGCCTGCAAGGGGCGTGCTCTACCACTCGGCTTTGGCCTCTTCTCTTAACCCTGCACTGCTTCCAAGGATGGCTGGCCAGGTACTTCTGGAATCCCACAAGCTGGGTACGGTAGGAGGAGGAGGAGGAGGAGGAGGAGGAAGAGGAAGAAGAAGAGGAAGAAGAAGAAGAAGAAGAAGAAGAAGAAGAAGAAGAAGAAGAAGAAGAAGAAGAAGAAGAAGAAGAAGAAGAAGAAGAAGAAGAAGGAGGAGGAGGAGGAGGAGGAGGAGGAGGAGGAGGAGGAGGAGATTGGATTTATACCCCGCCTTTCACTCGGAGTCTCAGAGCGGCTGACAAACTCCTTTCCTTTCCCCTCCCCACAACAGACACCCTGTGAGGTAGGTGGGGCTGAGAGAGCTCTGACAGAAACTGCTCTTTTTCAAGGACAGCTCTGACAGAACTATGGCTTGCCCAAGGTCATCCAGCAGCTGCGAGTGGAGGAGTGGGGGAATCAAACCCAGTTCTCCCAGATTAGAGTCCGTGCACTTCACCACCACACCAAACCACTACACCAAACTGCCTCTATACATGCAGGCTCCGTTTAGTTAATAGCTATTCTCCATGGATTTGACTGGTACCTTTCACCATCTCGACATCTTGCAGGAGGGAGTTCCCAAAGTTAAATATACAGTGTGTGAAGAAGCACATGACTTTCTTCTGCCCTATGCCTGCTACCAATCTGTCTCATTGAACACATGAATCTGCCTTCTACTGAATCGTACCATTGGTCCATCAAAGTCAATATTGTCTATTTAGACCGGCAGGGGCTCTCTAGGGTCTCAGGTGGAGGTCTCCCACATCACCTATTGCCAGATCCTTTAATTGGAGAAGCCAGGGATTGAACCTGGGACCTTCTGCGTGGCAAACAGATGCTCTTCCACTGAGCCGTGGCCCCTCCCTTTTTAACGTAGAGCTTCCAGATAGTTACTATGGCTCTTAACCATCAACAGGCCAATCCTTTCTCCATAGATGAGCGTATGAAGCTGCCTTCTACTGAATCAGACCCTTGGGGTACATCAAAGTCAGTCCTGTCTGCTCAGACCGGCAGCAGCTCTCTGGGGTCTCAGGCTGAGATCTTTCACGTCACCTCCTGCCTGGTCCTTTCGCTGAAGATGCCAGAGATGGAACCTGGGACCTTCTGCAGGCAAAGCAGAGGCTCTGCCACTGAGTCATGGCCCCTCCTCAGTATTGTCTACTCAGACTGGCAGCAGCTCTCCTCTAGGGTCTTGTGTAGAGATGTTTTTCACATCACCTACTGCCTGGCCAGTTCAATGCCAGGGGTTGAACCTGGGACCTTCTGGATGCCAAGGAGATGTTCCACCCCTGAGTCACAACCTCTCCCCAGACCTCAAGAGCCAGTTTGGTGTAATGATTTAGGAGCACAGACTCCAATCTGGGAGAACTGGGCTTGAGTCCCCGCTCCTCCAACATGCAGCTGCTGGCATGGCCTTGGGTCAGCCACAAGTTCTCTCAGGAGCAGTTCTTGAAAGAGCTCTCTCAGCCCCACCTACCTCACAGGCAGCATTCCCTCCAAGTTGAGTCAGTGTGAGCTAGCTCACAGTTTTTTAGCCTCTGGCTCACCCATTTTTTGCCTTGGCTCAGGAAGGATATGGCTCCAGAGCAAACTAATTTAATGCAGTGTAACCAAATCACTCACTCACAACTTTAATGCCAGGAGCTCACAAAGTAGAATTTTTGCTCACAAGACCCCACAGCTTAGAGGCAGCATTGCTCACAGGGTGCCTGCTGGGGGGAGGGGAAGAGAAAGGAGATTGTAAGATGCTCTGAGACTCCTTCGGGTAGTGAAGGGCAGGGCATAAATCCAAACTCTCTTCTTCTTCTTCTTCTTCTTCTTCTTCTTCTTCTTCTTCTTCTTCACTGTGGAAATCTCTGTATTCCAGGATTGCAAGAGACGATGAAAAAATTGTCCGTCCAACCCTGTTGATGCATTTTGTGTCCCCATATGACAAAGCATTTCTCTGTTATGGATCCTGGTAAGTCTCAGCACTCCAAAAGTCAGACCAAAGCCACCCTGCTCTGCTGTAGATGCGAAGTAATTTGGGCCCACCGGCAGGCCGCTCCTCAATCTATTTCCAAAACGAACAGTAATGGGGCTTTAATGGAGAACGCTCGTTGACTTCATTAATCCATCGGCTGGCTAGCTCATTACCCTCACCCAGATCCTGCGACGTTAATGAATGAGTTTCCCCGCAGAGGGTCTTGAACCAAAGAAGTGCAGGAGAAGAAGTTGTCTCCCGTGAGGGATAGCTGTTTACTGCCGGGACGCGGAGGAAAGCAAGGCCCAGTCTTTCCTGCACCGGCCCGCTTCGGGAAACGCTGCACAACCCCGGAGGGAGGAGGCTAATTTGTATGTTTTTGCTTTCCTGCAAGGGATTTGGATTTGCATACGATTTGCATGAAAAAGGAGGGCAGCAGCTGGTAGGCGTGCCGGATTTATTTGGGGATTCATGAAGAAAGCATCCCATCACACACACAAACACTGGAGCTTTTTTGCCACGACTCGCTCCCGCTTCAAACCGCCAGTCTGAACACAGCCATAGTGTATACATATGACACACAACAACACAGAGCGTACAAAAGAAGCCAGCACACTGATAGCCACCGATAGACATCAGACCCCACCCTTGGTCCTGTCCTTCTTTTTCCTTTACTCCTCTGTGCCCTGCCCTCTTCCCATGGCTTCTGATGGCCCAGGTAGCCTGATCTCATCAGCAATGGCTCCCTCTAAGCTGTGGAGTCTTGTGAGCAAAAACTCTACTTTGTGAGCTACTGCCATTAAAGTTGTGAGCTGAGCGATTTGGCTACTGCATAAATTAGATTGCTCTGGAGCCCTCCTTCCTGAGCTAAGACAAAGAAATGTGTGAGCTGGAGGCTAAAAAAACTGTGAGCTGGCTCACACGAACTTAGCTTAAAGGCAACACTGCTCATCAGATATCGGAACCTCGGCAGGGTCAGACCTGGTTAAGATTGCCAGCTCCAGGTGGGGCCTGGAGACTTCCTGGAATTCCAACCAGCCTCCAGACTAGAGACCAGTTTCCCTGGAGAACACGGCTGCTTTGGAGGATGGACCCCGTAGCCTTACCCTTCAGCATAACCTTCCCAAGTTCCACTCCCAAGTCTCCAGCAATTCTCCAACCTAGAGATGGCAGCCAGAGCCTTGGTTAGCACTTGGATGGGAGACAACCAAGGAAGTCCAGGGCTGTTGTGCAGAGGCAGGCCATGGTAAACCACCTCTGTCCACCTCTTGCCTTGAAAGCCCTACAGCAGGGGTGTCAAAAAGGCCGCCCAGAAGGCTTCTATCAGGCCCGCAGTGGAACTGGCTGTCTTCTTCCAGTTCTGCTGCTGCTGCTGCGTCATCGTAGGTTTGCAGCTTACAGATACACGCCTGAACAGCATACTCCAGATTGCAACAACACAGGTATTTTGATGCAGTAATTCAGAGCAAGAGGTGTCAGCTATCGGACACTGTTAAATAAACAAAATATTGCAAGAGTGCTCATGTTTTACCCATGTTTTTATTTTAAGTAAAAAAAAAACACCCTTTGTCTTTGTGTCCTTTATAAAATTTATATCTCCGCTACCTGGCGTTACATTTTATGACACTCATGGCCCGGCCCAGCAAGGTCTCATTTGTGTCAGATCCAGCCCTCGTAACCAATGAGTTCGACAGCCCTGCCCTACAAGGTCGCCATAGGTCGGCTATGACTTGACAGGACTTTCCACCACCATTCCACTGCCCAGGTCCTCTTTCCTGTTGCCTTCTCAGGACTCTTCCCTAAGCCCTTCCTTCCTCTGCCTTTGCCTTCCCTTCTTGCGCCATTTGCCCGTCCTTCCTTTGTTTAGGATTTCAACCAATGGCCAACAGAGTCCCTTAAGGACAGAGCTCCTCAGCCAATGGAAGACCGTGACCCGTCTGCCTGCCCCTCTCCTCTCTGACATAACGGCAGCTCAGCCAATCACCTCCAGAGGCATCCTCGTGGCCACAAACATCTTGTCACGTACTGCAGACCAGCAGTCCAGGAGCGCAATGCTGGCTTGCCACTGCAGAAGACTGCTAACGTTGCAGCCACACATTCTTCCAGCCCGGTGTTCTGGCACACCGCAGTACACTTCAGCGGCGCTTTCATAGCTGGAGACTACTTTGAACTTCCCTTGAAATTACATCCTTGAAGGCGGCACCTGCCAATCAGCTTCCCGAGTTCCGTGGCGATTAAAATGTATGGGTTTCCTTCCCGTCGTCTTTAGCGTTTCCAGGGGGAAAGGGGGGGTGGTCACCACTGTGCTCTCATCAGCGCACTTCCAGAGACGAATGCTGTTTGCAAAATGAGAGATTTGACAGGATATGAAACTGTCTTCACACCGGGTAGCAATCAACAAATTAAAATGCAGTCAATAATTCCGGCTTGGCAAAATGTCTCTGTGATCAGCGACTTTTCCTCGGAGAGACGCGGCTTGCCAGAGTCATACTAAAGAGGGAGGGAGGGGGGCCTTGCCGAACCCGTGCTTTGAGACGTTCAGTCGCTTTTGAGCCAGACCTCGAATTTCTCCAAAGTCTACTACGTGCGGACTTCCACCCCGCTGCTGATGGCACAAAGGGGAGCAGAGAGGCCACAGTTTTACCGCTTGCTCTACTACTCGTTTTACCACACATTTGTGCTTAATCCCCCTTACAATATGGCTGGATGATACACACGAGAACATCAGAAGATTCCTGCTGGATCAGACCAGTGGTCCATCTTGTCCAGCATCCTGTCTCACACACTGGCCAACCAGTTCCTCTGGAGGGCCAGCAACAGGGCATAGAGGCCAAGGCCTTCCTAAGAACATAAGAAGAGCCCTGCTGAGTCAGACCAACAATCCATCTAGCCCAGCATCCCGTCTCACACAGTGGCCAACCAGTTCCTCTGGAGGGCCAGCAACAGGGCAGAGAGGCCGAGGCCTTCATAAGAACATCAGAAGAGCCCTGCTGGATCAGACCACTGGTCCATCTAGTCCAGCCTCCTGTCTCATACAGGGACCAACCAATTCCTCTGGATGGCCAACAACAAGGTAGAGAGGCTGAGAGGTCTTCCCCTGATAAGAACGTAACAGGAGCCCTGCTGGATCAGACCAGTGGTCCATCTAGTCCAGCATCCCGTCTCACACAGTGGCCACCAGTTTTCTGGATGGCCAACAGCAGGGCACAGAGGGCAAGGCCTTCCCCTGATGTTGCCACCTGGCTCTGGGATTCAGAGGCTGACTGCCTCCACATGTGGAGGTTCCCTTTAGTCACCATGGCTAGTAGCCACTGACGGACCTCTCCTCCATGAATCTGTCTAGTTCACTTTAAAGCCATCTATGCCTGTGGCCATTTGTACATCCTTTGACAGTAAATTCCACATTTTAATCAAGTCCTGTTTAAAGTCTTGTTTGGTCTGTCCTGAACCTACTGCCCATCTGCTTCACTGGATGCTCTCGAGTTCTAGTATCTTGGGAGAGGAAGAAAAGGTTGCCCCGTTATGGTGAGCGAGAGCACTGTCCGGGGTAATATGGCCATCTGTACAAGCTCCGATTGATGTTCCACCCCTAGCTGACAGTTCTGGGTTACTCCCCACCCCAATGGTGTATTTCACCCAAATGCACAAAATAACTATACTAGACCAGGCGGCTTCCACAGGTTGGGTCCCATGAATAAGCTCGCCCAAGCAAAATAAACTGGGGGTGCCAACCTCCAGGTAGGGCCTGGATATTTCTCAGAATTACCAGTGATGTCTAGACTCCAGAGTTCAGTTCCCTGGAGAAAAAGGCTGCTTTGGAGGGCAGACTCTATGGCAGGGGTGTCGAACTCATTTGTTACAAGGGCCAGATCTGACACAAATGAGACCTTGTTGGGCCGGGCCGTGTGCATCATAAAATGTAATGCCAGGTAGCGGAGATATAAAGGACGCAAAGGGGGGGGGGGGGTTACTTAAAATAAAAACATGCTTGAAACAATAGCACTCTTGCAATATTTTGTTTATTGAACGGTGTCCGATAACTGACACCTCTTGCTCTGTGCTGTTGCAATCCTGAGTCTGCTGTTCAGGTGTGTATCTGTAAGCTGCAAACCTACAATGACGCAGCAGCAGCAGAACTGGAAGAAGAAGCAGAAGACAGCCAGTTCCACTGTGGGCCTGATAGAAGCCCTCCGGGGGCTTGATTCAGCCCCCGGGCCACATGATTGACACCCCTGCTCTAGGGCAATATACCCCACAGAGGTCCCTTTACTCCCCAAACCCCACCCACCCCAGGCTCCACCCCCAAATCTCCAGGAATTTCCCAACCAGAGATGGCACCTCTAAAAGGGATTTCTGTTAACAGAGCTCTGATTTGTCCCCATCACCCCTCCTGCAGCAGCCAGGAACACTCTGGGAAGTTAGAGGTTGGCCAGGGGAGGCTGCACAATGAAACTCACCCTCCTTCCCTCGGCAGAACTTTCTGCTAGATCCCACCCAGGGTTGCAAACTCCAGGTTGGTAAATTCCTGGGGTTTTGAGGGTGAACCCTGGGGAGGGGAGGGACTCGGAAGGGTATAATGCCACAGAGCCATACCTTCCAACACGGTTCTAATTTCTGCTTAAGGTGATAGCTGTATGAGCAGCAGGGCTATTTTGGGGCAGGAACGCACAGGAACGGCGTTCCGGTTGGCTCCCGAGTTGGCCACACCCAGCAGGAACTCATTAGCATAATAGGCCACACCCAACCGCAGAAACTCATTAGGATTGGCTACATTAGGGGTGTGTGGCCTGACATGCAAAGGAGTTCCTGCTACAAAAAAACGCCCTGGGTTTTGACAACAAACAAGGTAAACAGAATAAGAAGCAAAAGGTGGATGTGGCTGGATGACCACACTTCTGGTAACATGGGGGTGTGGCCTAATAGGCTAATGAGCTGTGCTGTCAGGTGTGTGGCCTAATAGGCTAATGAGTTTCTGCTGTTGGGTGTGACCTATTATGTTAATGAGTTCCTGCTGGTCTTTTTCTACAAAAAAAGCCCTGATGAGCAGTACTAGATAGACAGATGCGAGATAGATGAAAGATAGATGGTAGATAGATAGATGAGAGAGACAGACAGAGAAACAGAGAAATAGAGAACCTTCCAACACAGCCGTTTCCTCCAGGGGAACTGATCTCTGTTGTCTGGAGAGCAGCCTGGAGAGGAGATGACTGAGAGGTGATATGATTGCCATCTTCAAGTACTGGAAGGGCTGTCACACAGAGGATGGTGCGGGGTTGTTTCCTGCTGCCCTAGAAGGTCAGACCAGAACCCACAGGTTGAAATTAAATCCGAAGAGTTTTCGGCTAAACATTAGGAAGAACTTCCTGACAGAGCAGTTCCTCGGTGGAACAGGCTTCCTCAGGAGTTGGTGGCAGTGAGTTCTCCTTCTTTGGGGGTTTTCAAACAGAGGCTGGATGGCCATCTGGCAGCCATGTGGATTCTGTGAACTTAGGCAGATCATGAGAGGGAGGGCAGGAAGGGCTGCCTCAGTGCTTAGTTCTTCTGGCCCTTTTTTACATGACCAGGGAAATGCTGATCACCACTTTGGGGTCAGGAAGCAATCCTGGAGGGTTTGGGGGTCATCTTCTGGGCGTGGAACAGGGGTCACTGCGGGTGTGGAGGGGGAGGTATTTGTGAATTCCCTGCCTTGTGCAGGGGGTGGACTAGATGACCCTGGAGGTCCCTTCCAACTCTATGATTCTATGATTCAGGAGCTCTACAGGCCCCACCTGAAGATTGGCAACCCTGATCCAACCCCATGATAGTAAACTACATAGCAAATGTAAACTATGATTAATAAATCAGAGGCATGATTATAAGCCAGCATAGTTCACACACACACACCAGTCCTAACTCTTGTTGAGTTCTTGCATCATCTTCTCACTCCGCGCCAAGGCCTTCAGTGTCCTGGTCTGCCCATCCAGCTCCTCCTGTCCTTAAGTCCCCTGTGAGGTTTGTGTCTCTCTCGCTAAACTGACCTTTCACTTTCCTCATAGAAGTTGGTACGTTGGCCAGCATTCTGCCGTTGACATCTTCACCCTGGGCAGTTGGGAGTAGTGGTTAGGAGTGCCAGTTTGGTGTGGTGGTTAGGAGCACGGATTCTAATCTGGGAGAACCAGGTTTGCTTTCCCCACTCCTCCACATGCAACTGCTGGTATGACCTTGGGTCAGTCACAAGTTCTCTCAGAGCTGTCCTCTCAAGGCCAGTTCTCAAAAGAGTTCTCTCAGACCAGGGCCGTAGCCAGGATTTTGTAATTCGGGAGGCCTTTCAATAAGTCAGGGGGCACTGACATCACAAAAAATGAAATAAAAAGAAAATTTAAAAAACTCACTTTTGCAGTGTTTGCAGTCTGCCTGCCTACGGGGAAAGCAAGCTGCACTTGGGGAATGGGCGGCGATAGGGAGTCCTCCGGTTGGCCCAGAGAGTTTGGGGACCTGGGGGCTGTATGGAAGTCAGGGGGCCTTGGTAGGAAGTCAGGGGGCCAGGCCCCCAAATGCCCCACTGTACGGCAAGCAACGGCAGTGGTGGGGCTTGCATGCAGGCAGACAAAGGTTCCTTTTAGTGTTTTGCACAGAGGAGATCAGAATTGCTGTTACTCATCTCTGTGGCACGGCTGTAGCAAACATTCGCCCAGACAGGCACAACTTAAAGCAAAGATCTGATCAGGATCCCCTCCCCCCTCCCTCCCTCCTGCCCCCCCCCACATGCTCCCTGCCACAGATCTCACGTAGCTTGATGCAACTTAACAACGCAAGAGGCAACTGCATGGAAGAGTCTTCGGGAACTATTCATTTGACAGAAAGCACGCTTGAACCCGGCCCAGGTTCTGCAGGCAGAAATTAATGTTTTGGAACGTCATATTATTGCATTGATTTTAAATAGATGTCTCCCTGCTCTTTGGTAATAAAACGAATGCCGCTAAGAGAGCCAGAGGAAAATGATATAAACTCGGGCTGATTATTGCTTTTGGAAGTGTTTCTCGATATTCCAACCTCCCCCCCCCCCGCCGCCCGTTTGTTGCTGGAACATGAGTCGCAGCTGACAGGCAGCCAGGAGCCGATGAATATCTATTTATGCAGGAGTCTGAAATGTATGAATAGTTATTCAGAGGACAAATGTATTTTGACAGGTATCTAATTTCATTCTGTTGATAAAATGCATTTTGTCAAGTGCTCCGGCACGTTCTCAGCCCAACGGTTGTTATATGGAGATAGATATATATATTTATTTCCTCTCCTTTTAATGTGAATTTAGAAAAAAAAAAACCGATGGAAAAAACCACCCGGCGTGTGTACCGAACCTCACAATGCAATTTAATTTAATATCATCATAAATGTGTTGTTGTTGTTGTTGTCGAAAAGATGCAGCTATCTGAAGATTATTTATATAGCACAAACAATCGTTTTTTTAAAAAAGGGGGTGCTAGTGAGTTCGCAAGACAGGAACGCTGCGGTGACCGTGGGCCAGTTTTGGCATGCGGCTGTAGCCGAGTTGGCAAGGGCCTCCTCCCTGTGATGTTTTTTCCCCATTCATTCGTGACAGAGGGCCTATTTCAAAAGCGCTGCCCTCACTCTCAACTGGCTTTGTTTCCATTCAGTTACATCACCAGCTGTGACAGACTACATGGCATTATGTTATTCACTGTATAATACCTGATTGGCTGAGACCACCCGTATGATTGATCTAGGAGCCATTGCCCTCACTCCCCGTGGGCTTTGTTCACCCTCGGCGGCATCACCATGTAGCCGAAGCTGTAGTAGGTCAAGATGGGCCACTGTGTTTGTCTGTCTGTCATAGTAAGAGCAAGAGTCCAGTCGCACCTGAATGACTAACAACATTTGTGGCAGTGCGGGAGCCTTCCTGAATCACTGTGACTCAGGAAAGCTCATCCCCTGCCACAAATTTTGTTAGCCTTTCAGGTCCTCCTGGACTCTCACTCTTTTCTACTGCCAAAGTGTTGTTGTTCAGTCGCACAGCCGAGTTTGACTCTTTGCAACCCCATGGACCACATCACGCCAGGCCCTCCTGTCTTCCGTTGTGCTCCAGAGTCTGCTTAATTTCACGTCCATTGCATCAATTACACTGTCTAACCATCTCATCCTTTGCCGTCCCCTTCTTCTTTGATCTTCAGGGTCTTCTCCAGTGAGTGCTCCCTTCTCATTGGGTGGCCAAAGTCTCTGAGCTTCAGCTTCAGTCTCTGGCCTTCCAGGGAACAGTCTTTTAGGATTGACTGATTTGACCTCCTTGCAGTCCAAGGGATGCTCAAGCAGTGTTCCCTCTAAGCTGAGTCAGTGTGAGCTAGCTCGTAGTTTTTTAGCCTCCAGCTCACAGATTTTTGTCTTAGCTCAGGACGGATGGCTCCAGAGCAAACTAATTTGTGCAGTAGCCAAATTGCTGGCTCACAACTTTAACACCAGTAGCTCACAAAGTAGAATTTTTACTCACAAGGCTCCAGAGCTTAGAGGGAGCATTGCTCTCAAGAGTCTTCTCCAACACCATAATTTGGAAGCATCTGTTCTTCGGCACTCGGCCTTCCTTATGGTTCAACTCTCGCAGTCATACGTTACTACTGGGAATACCGTTGCTTTGACCATATGGACTTTTGTTGGCAGGGTGATGTCTCTGCTTTTTATTATGCTGTCTAGTAAATGGAACCAATCACAAGATGGATGCTGCATGTGAAATGAAATGAATATTTGATTGTACTGTACCTTTATTTGAAACTATGTTAGAAAGAGTCAGGTTTCTATGTAGTAGAATTGTATTACCTGGTTTGTCGATTGTTACAAGTCTAAACTTGATTACCTTTTAATTTTTTTCTTTTGTTATTAGCAGTGTTGGAAGCCTATTAGGGGGGAAGGGGGAAGGGATATAATCTTTAAACTGAATTGGTAATGGTGTTTAACAATGCTGAATATATTCCAATAAAAATTTTGTTTCAAAAAAAACAAGATGGATGCTGCAGGAGGCGGAGCCGACCACAAAATGTCAGGGATTGCATTTATATTCCATTCTAATAATAGATCGTCAGCATTTCAGGCATAAGCTCTTTTTAACAGGATGACTTCTGATTTACACAGCCAATCAGAAGCGCTGCTGGGCAAAAGCCCCACCTAACCCCGTCCATTTTCTTAAAACATTTGGCGAGCACCAGGAAAGATGTTGGAGACCACTACACTATGTGATCCCTAACTGGCTGAGACTTCCCTGACAACTTGTCTGAAAACCATTTCCCTCAGAGATGCTATCAAAGAACCAAAATGGGTTGGCTATGTAGCTTTTTCACATCGTCCTGTTCACTAGCCAATCCTGGGAAGAGACCAAATACATTGCAGAAAACAGGGTACCAACGCAGGAGGAGGAGGAGATTGGATTTATACCCCGCCCTTCACTTGGAGTCTCAGAGTAGCTTACAAACTCCCTTCCCTTCCCCTCCCCACAACAGACACCTTATGAGGTAGGTGGGGCTGAGAGAGCTCTTTCCAGAACTGCCCTTTCAAGAACAGCTCTTCTCAGAACTACGGCTTGCCCAAGGTCATCCAGCAGCTACAAGTGTAGGAGTGGGGAATCAAACCCGGTTCTCCCAGATTAGAGTCCGCGCATTTAACCACGACACCAAACTGGCTGCAGAGAAAAGAATCTGTGGCAGGAAGTAGAAATGAGAAAGGGGAACATCTTCACAATTCAGGAGATTGTTCAGAAAATCTCACTCCTTTCCCCCCAAAGCACTACTTTCTGTCAAGATGTGAGACCATTTTGATACAACCTTAGATATTTTTTAAAAAAAGGACTCTGTTTAAAAAAAAAAACACTGCAGGCAGAGACTTGCAGTGTGGAACTAGGCAGGGCGACAGAAAATATTGGGGATTTTGTGCTGTTTTCCTCAAGGAGCTAAAAAAAAACAACATCCCCAAAGTTCCTTCATAGCCAGATGAAGCTGTTTGTTCTTACCAACTAACAGGGCTTTTTTTGTAGAAAAAGCCCAGCAGGAACTCATTAGCATAATAGGCCACACCCAACAGCAGAAACTCATTAGCATATTAGGCCACACCCCCCATGTTTTGAGAAGTGTGGTCATCCAGCCACACCCACCTTTTGCTTCTTATTCAGTTCACCTTGTTTGTTGTCAAAACCCAGGGCTTTTTTTGGAGCAGGAACTCCTTTGCATGTTAGGCCCCACACCCCTAATGTAGCCAATCCCAATGAGTTTCTGCTGTTGGGTGTGGCCTATTATGCTAATGAGTTCCTGCTGGGTGTGGCCAACTTGGGAGCCAGCCGGAACTCCGTTCCTGTGCATTCCTGCCCAAAAATAGCCCTGCCAACTAATGAAGTGTCAGATATAATGAGGACAACGGTGTCAGCTGGAACGGTGCATGTGGCTCCATAGAACTAAATGGGAATGGCAGAGAAGGAAGCCTGTCTGGAGGCCATCCTGGGTTTCGGTTCTTTGGGCATGCAGAGGCGTGGCCCAGGGCCAGTCTTCTATACATAACAGCTCCTCAGCAATCATTTGCAAGGCATCATCTTGGCAGCAGAGGAAAATCTAGTTCTGTGCGATTGCCAGCGAGTGCATCCATAGCCCAGTATCCATGGTATGTGGACCGTTGTTTAATGCCTTTCTGCCGTCTACTTATGTGGTGGGCATAATAACCAGTGTGAAAAGAAATCTGGCAGAGAATACAGTGTGGGTTGCTCACGGCAAGGGGATTGTTTAGGACCAAAGAAAGTTTTTCCTCTCTGCCAGTGCCGCAGCTAAAAATATCTCCCAAACCTCTTTCTTCTCCTCCATAGGGTGTAAACACACACAAAATTGGATTCATCAGATGTTTGTAGGCTCCCTAATTAAGCTTGTACACAGGTGTTCGGGTTGCTAAGCAACCAGTGTTATTGTGCATCTGCAGACTCATCCTTCCCTTGAAGCCCCGGTCAGGCAGTGGCTGTTTTGTCTGGGGCAGCACTGCAGAGCGCCTCCCCAGGGCCGTATCCCGGAAGAAGCCCGGAAGAAGCCTCCTGTTTCTTCCTCCCTTGTTGGGTTTAGTCTGGCTCCTCAACCTCTTGGAGTTGCTGAGCTCAGATCACCTCCCCTTCATGCTCTGCTGCTCTGAAGGCTGATGGTGGTCCTGGTCCACATGTGAGCCCTCTTGGGGTCACCCCACGTGCCTAGGCTTCCCAAGAACTTACCGCATGCCGGCGGGGGATGGATACATCCTCGCAGGACCATCCCCAGGGGAAGGAGAGGCATGGAGCACCATGCCGTCGCCAGGAAGGGACGGTAGGCGATGCTCTGGCAATGGGGCTGAAAACTCGATGGTACCATCGAGTTTTCAGCCCCATTGCCAGAGCGTCGCCTACCGTCCCTTCCTGGCGACAGCATGGTGCGTTACCAGGAAGACTGGTCCGGCCGGGGAGCATTCGTCCCCCGCCCCCAGACGGTAAGTACTTGGGAACCCTACACGTGCCCCTTCAACCAGCCAGCTAGGATTTCTCCTCCAATTTAGGTGGCTCCTTCTTTGATGCAGGGAGGAGGAGGAAGATGAGGAGATTGGATTTATACCCCGCCCTTCACTACCCAAAGGAGTCTCAGAGCAGCTTACAAACTCCTTTCCCTTCCCCTCCCCACAACAGACACCCTGTGAGGTAGGTGGGGCTGAGAGAGCTCTTTCCAGAACTGAGAGAGAACAGCTCTGAGAGAACTATGGCTTGCCCAAGGTCATCCAGCAGCTACAAGTGGAGGAGTGGGGAATCTAACCCGGTTCTCCCAGATTAGAGTCTGCGCGCACTTAACCACTACACCAAACTGGCTCTTTAATACATTCAACTTCCTCATTTAAATCCAACTGCGAATTACAAGAAAAAATTAAGCACCCACTCACACTTTGGTCATGATCACATTAAAGAGCACACACGAACACACAACTACATGAGCTTTTTGTAGTCAGTGTGGCCTGGATTTGGGGGGGGCATCACTCTTTGAGTGGCCATGAGCCCTTGAAGTGTGGCCCCATATCGGTACCCATTTGTGGATTCAAACCCCCCCCCTGTCTCCTTCCCCACTCCTGAAAGGGTCACATGTGATGTCTCCCATTTGGGTTGCCAGCTCTGGTTTGGGAAATTCCTGGAGATTTGGAGATTTCCATTTTCTCACGACACCCCTGTGTGGGTGGCCAGGCTGAGAGTGTGTGACTGGCCCAAGGTCACCCAGCGAGTGTCCACGGCAGAAGCAGGGATTCAAACCTGGGCCTCTCAGGCAACTCGCCAGCAAAGGGCTTTCAGCTTTGGAGAAGCAGAGGCGGTTGGCCATTGCTTTCCTCTGCAGAGCCTTCCTTGGTGGTCTCCCTTCCAAGTACCAGCCCTGCTTAGCTTCCAACTTACGGCGACCCAGCAAGGGGCTTCCAAGGCAAGGGAGAAGCAGAGGTGGTCGGCCATTGCCTTCTTCTGCAGAGCCTTCCTTGCTGGTCTCCCTTCCAAGTACCAACCCTGCTTAGCTTCCAACTTACGGCGACCCAGCAAGGGGCTTCCAAGGCAAGGGAGAAGCAGAGGTGGTCTGCCATTGCCTTCCTCTGCAGAGCCTTCCTTGGCGGTCTCCCTTCCAAGTACCGACCCTGCTTAGTGTCCATCTTACGGCCACCCCAGCAAGGGGCTTTCCAGGCAAGTGATTAAGCAGAGGTCATTTGTCATTGCCTTCCTCTGCAGAGCCTTCCTTGGCAGAGATCGGACTCTACCGCCTTCCCTCCTAGGTCATTATTACCTTGTCGGGGGGAAAGGGCCTTCCACTGCGGCCTTTCTCTTTGCATGCCCCCTTGAGGTGATTGTTCAGAAGGGGGGTGGGTTAGCTCCAAATCCTCACATGGGTAATAACACCTGAGCATCAACACCAACCCCTGACGCCCCCACCCAGGAGGCCTGCAGCAACGGGGAGGGCCAGAGCGTGTGGGTGACTCAGATGCTCTGAGCCATGCCGTTGCAGTACATCAAACATTCTTTTTCAGTAAGCGGAAACATCACTAAAGCTGATTTAAAGAGAAAAACCATTAAGTTCTCTGTCTGGCGCTATTCTGTAGCATCCATCTCCAGCCTGTGGCGTCTATAGGCAGGGGGAGAATTGCATGCCTGTATAGGGATGGCGAGAAGGAAGACGAGAGACAGGGAGGCCTGTAAAATGCTAGGTTCGATTTCCAGTAGCTCCTCAGGGACCAGCGAGCTTTTCGGCGTAGGAGCTTCCGAGAGTCAGAGCTCTCTTCGTCAAATCTTAGACGCTCAAAAGCTTATACCACGAAAGTCTTGTTGGTCTTTAAGGTAGGGATGCTGGCCTCCAGGGAAGACTTGGGGATCCCCCATAATCACAGATCACCTCCAGACTACACAGGTCAGCTCCCCTGGAGAAAGAGGAGGAGGAGGAGGAGATTGGATTTATACCCCGCCCTTCACTCAGAGTCTCAGAGCGGCTTATGTAAGAACATAAGAGAAGCCAATGTTGGATCAGGCCAATGGCCCCTCCAGTCCAACACTCTGTGTCACACAGTGGTCAAAAATACCAGGGGCCATCAGGAGGTCCACCAGTGGGGCCAGGACACTAGAAGCCCTCCCACTGTTGGGCCCCCCAACATCAAGAATATAGAGCATCACTGCCCCAGATATAAGAACATAAGAGAAGCCAATGTTGGATCAGCCCAATGGCCCCTCCAGTCCAACACTCTGTGTCACACAGTGGCCAAAAATACCAGGTGCAATCAGGAGGTCCAGCAGTGGGGCCAGGACACTAGAAGCCCTCCCACTGTTGCCCCCCACCCAAGCACCAAGAAGACAGAGCATCCCTTGCCCCAGCCTGAGAGTTACTGTCTATACCTTGTGGCTTATAGCCACTGATGGACCTCTGCTCCATATGTTTATCCAATTCCCTCTTGAAGCTGTCCATGCTTGTAGCCGCCACCCCCTCCTGCGGCAGTGAGTTCCACGTGTCAATCACTCTTTGGGTGAAGAAGGGCTTCCTTTTATCTGTTCGAACAACAGGCTTACAAACTCCTTTCCCTTCCCCTCCCCACAACGGGCACCACAACAGGGGCTGAGAGAGCTCTTTCAAGGATTGCCCTTTCAAGGACAACTCTTGTCAGAACTATGGCATGCCCAAGGTCATCCAGCAGCTGCAAGTGGAGGAGTGGGGAATCAAACCCGGTTCCCCAGATTAGAGTTTGCGCACTTAACCGCTACACCAAACTGGATGCTTTGGAGGGAGGTCCCTCTCCTCCCCAGGTTCCATCCCCAAATCTCCAGGAGGTTCCTGACCTGGATCTGGCAACCCTACACTCCCATCCCCTGCTGGTGGCTGGGGGGGACCTGGCAACTGTAACAGGTACTACCAGACTCAAATCCAGCTCTTCTCCTACAGACCCACATGGCTACCCTCTGGAACTGTAAAATGTTGTATCTACCTTGGAGGGGACTCCGGTCCAATGATCCCTCTAAGCTGAGTGAGTGTGAGCTAGCTCACAGTTCTTTAGCCTCCAGCTCACACATTTTTGTCTTAGCTCAGAAAGGACAGCTCCAGGGCAAACTGGTTTATGCAGCGGCCAGATCGCTCGCTCACAGCTTTAATGCCACAACGTAGAATTTTTACTCACAAGATTACAAACTCCTTTCCCTTAGAACAGATAAAAGGAAATACTTCTTCACCCAAAGAGTGATTAACATATGGAATTCACTGCCACAGGAGGTGGTGGCAGCTACAAGCATGGACAGTTTCAAGAGGGAATTAGATAAACATATGGAGCAGAAGTCCATCAGTGGCTATTAGCCACAGGGTATAGATGGGAACTCTCAGTCTGGGGCAGGTGATGCACTCTATTCTTGTTGCTGGAGGGGGCAGCAGTGGGAGGGCTTCTGGTGTCCTGGCCCCACTGCTGGACCTCCTGATGGCACCTGGTATATTTTGGCCGCTGTGTGACAGAGTGTTGGACTAGATGGGCCATTGGCCTGATTCAACATTGGCTTCTCTTATGTTCTTATGTTCTTAAGATTCCACAGCTTAGAAGGAGCATTGCAGCTCAGCAGTTCGAGATCCGAGTGTCACGTGACAGAGTGAGCTCCCATCTTTGGCCCCAGCTCCTGCCAGCCTAGCAGTTCGAAAGCAAGAAATTACAAGTAGATAAATAGGTACCGCTTCAGTGGGAAGGTAACAGCATTCTCTGCGCCTTGGTGTCTAGTCATGCCAGCCACATGACCCTGAAGAAGGCCTCGGACAGCACTGGCTCTTCGGCTTGGAAATGGAGATGAGCACCACACCCCTAGAGTCAGATTTGACTGGCTTTCAAGCAAGGGAAACTTTTACCTTTTACTATTTATCATCTGCTTCGCGAAACCAGTGACTTAATTAATGTAGCATTTATATAGCGCTTGCAAGGCTCAAAGTCATTTACCTACATTATTGCAGCAATTAATCAGTTATACTTAAGCGCATTTTGCAAATTACCAAACAATTTGATGTAGGTGTCTTTGTGAAATATGGAAGGAAGTCTAAGATCATTCTGAATGTAATAAACCAAAAGCATTGATCACCGTTAGAAGAAAAGGTCATCTTCAATATTTGGCTTCCATCATTCCTCCGCCGAAGCTTTAGTTGGCCCGTTTACTTTAATATTATTGCTACTGAAATTGGTTTTAATATTATTAATCTTATGACATTTGATGTTTTTTACATTGATCCTAAGGCTTAATGTCACGTTGTAAATCTCCCAGAGCCCAGCACAAGTCAGGATGGGTCGATTAATAAGTCTAATAAAGAATAAAATAATAATAATACTGTTATCATTACTGCACTTGATATTCCACTAATTAACCAGAGACAATCATACAGCCCTAGGAAAAACACCCAGGGAACTTCTGTAAGTCTGACGCTGATTGAGGAGTCCCCAAAACAGCTTTATGAAATAGAATTTGGGTTTTGCTGTGCTCGTTTCTAGTTGCGTTTTCCTCCCCATATCCAAATGAGGTTGCCCGGGGACTCGTGTGCTTGCCTGTTAACATTTGTGCATTTGTAGGCTTCCAGAAAGATGCCACAGAGCTCCAGAATTCTTCCTCCTTCATCCCCTAAAGGTTGCTCTGGGGAAAGACGGAGGCAAAAGACGACTAACTCACGCTGCGATGACTCACGCTGAGAGAAGCATGAAGTATGACTTTCAATGTCCCCTGCCTGCTTAAAAAAGAGGGGAATAAATCCCTCTGCTGCTAAATGTTGGAGGAATTTTCCATGCATCATTTCCAGCAACTCAAACACCTTTTCCTCTGGGCTGCCGGGAGCAAGCCGAGAGAAGCGTCTGAGTCTGACAGCATCAAGGCAGGGGGAGGGGGAGGCCTACAATTTCAACAAAAAGGAGCCAGACAGAAGAGGAGAGCAAAACGTTTCTTCCCAGAGGTAAAATTGGACTTTCCCCCCCCAGCTCTGATCTGGGGCTTGCGCTCACGCTGTTCCCCTGGGACACCCAAGCGGAGGAACGGCTTCTCGCCCTCGCTAGCAACGTAGGCCAAGAGCAGAGCCCTTCCGCGCGATTTCGCTTCTCCGCTTTCAATATCTCTGTTTGTACGTCACACTCGTCCAACTGGATTACTTATTTAACCCGCATTAACTCTCCATACTGCTGCAGTTTTACTGGGATTACGAGTGACACTGAGGCAGCTTTGGGGATTAACAAACTGCTTTTGTGTTTCCCAGGCCAAATCTGAGCACCATCCAGGCTCTCTTAGCATGGATTTTGTTGGAGAGGGGGGAAGAGCTGGCTCCTCTGAAGAAGAATCTCAGGCCTCCGCTGCAAAAACCTCTTCTGCCAACCGCAGAAGGGTGGTGGCAGTCAAGATGCAGAGCACGGGCCTAGACTCGGATACGGTGTGGTGTGAGAGTTGCCAGTCTCCAGGTATACATAGGGACCCTGGGGCAAGGGATGCTCTGTATTCTGAGTGCTTGGGAAGGTCAACAGTGGGAGGGCTTCTAGTGTCCCTGCCCCACTGGTGGACCTCCTGATGGCCCCTGGTATTTTTGAATTCAGTACCTGAAAAGGTTAGTCCAAAACAAAAGAGGGCCAAATTTAAAATCAACTTTAAAAACATACAAAAACATACATGTATTTATTAAACACAGATTCAAACATTATATAGGGGCCTATTCATACCTCATAAAGAATTGTGAAAATATACAAGGGCTTTAATCTGTGTTTAATAAATACATGTATGTTTTTGTATGTTTTTTAAGTTGATTTTAAATTTGGCTCTCTTTTGTTTTGGACTAACCTTTTCAGGTACTGAATTCTTTATTTTGGGTTCAGTTTTCTTCCCTCCCCTTTTCTGCTCCCTGGTATTTTTGGCCACTGTGTGACACAGAGTGTTGGACGGGATGGGCCATTGGCCTGATCCAACATTGGCTTCTCTTATGCTCTCTTATGCTCTTAACTACAGACGGTCTCCGGGTTACAGAGATCAGTTCCCCTGGAGAAAATGGCTGCTTTAGAGGGTGGGTTCCAGGGCTCTTTTTGTAGCAGGAACTCCTTTGCATATTAGGCGACACACACCCTAATGTAGCCAATCCTCCAAGAGCTTACAGTAGCCCCTATAAGAAGAGCTCTGTAAGCTCTTGGCGGATTGGCTACATTAGGGTGTGTGGCCTAATATGCAAAGGAGCTCCTGCTACAAAAAGAGCCCTGGATGGCATTATACCCTGCAGAGGTTCCCTCTCCCCAAGCCCTACCTTCGCCATGTGAGACCCCCCTACAATCTCCAGGAAATTCCCAGCCCAAAGCTGGCATCCCTAAGTGGTGCAGTGCTTAGAGCACTGGAGTAGGAGGGGGAAGACCTGAATTCCAATCCCTGTGAAGCCATTAAGCACACCCTCCATGGAATGGAACTAGTGTCCATGAGGATTCTTTACCACCCCATGGGTAAGGAACGGTGCCACTGAGAAGGTACCGATGCCAAGTCTTACTGATAGGAGTAAAATCCAGGTGGGCAGCCATGTTGATCTGAAGCAACAGGGCAGAGCTTACAGTCCAGTGGCACCTTCGAGACCAACAAAGTCCGACAAAGCGTGCGCGCACACGAAAGCTTACACCTTGAATAAAACTTTGTTGGTCTTGAAGATACAAGTTAAAGAGTTTATTGAAGTGCTGTACACAGGGCTGTTTTTGGTAGAAAAAGCCCAGCAGGAACTCATTTGCATATTAGGCCACACCCCTGACATCACGGCTCATTACCCTATTAGGCCACACCCCTCTGTTACCAGAAGTGTGGTCATCCAGCCACACCCAACTTTTCCTTTTTATTCTGTTTACCTTGTTTGTTGTCAAAACCCAGGGCTTTTTTTGGAGCAGGAACTCCCTTGCATGTTAGGCCACACACCCCTCATGTCGCCAATCCTAATGAGTTTCTGCTGTTGGGTGTGGCCTATTATGTTAATGAGTTCCTGCTGGGCGTGGCTAACTCGGGAGTGAGCCGGAACTCCGTTCCTGTGCGTTCCTGCCCCAAAATAGCCCTGGCTGTACATAGCCCTGATGCTCCCTCTAAGCTGTGGAATCTTGTGAGCAAATAATTCTACTTTGTGAGCTACTGGTATTTAAGTTGCGAGTGAGCAATTTGGCTGCTGCATCAATTAGTTTGCTCTGGAGAAGCCATCCTTCCTGAGCAAGGACAAAAATCTGTGAGCTGGAGGCTAGAAAACTGTGAGCTAGCTCACACTAACTCAGCCTAGAGGGAACACTGGCCCTGACCCGGATAGCCCAGGCTAGCCAAATCTCATCAGATCTCAGATGCTAAGCAAGTTAGGCCCAGGTCGGTATTTGGATGGGAGGCCACCAAGGAATACCAGGGTTGCTTCTCAGAGGCAGGCAATGGCAAACCGCCCCTGATCATCTCCGGCCTCGGAAACCATACAGGGTTGCCATAAATTGCCTGTGCGACTTCATGGCAAAAAAATGAATAAATACATCGCCCTCTGTGGTTTGGATCCAGCGATATGCAGGTGGAAACATAAACAAACTTAGCACGATCCCACTTCCACAACACCTCTTGTCGCAACGCACATGGGGATACAGTAAGTCTGACTCAACACTGGTGGCTACTACGGTCTTTTTCTCAGAAACGGAAACCTTTTGTGCTGAATGCGACATAAGGCTGGCAGGATGACTCCGTTTGAGTTAAATGGATAAGCAGCGTTAGCGACGTTGGGCCCGTAATCTGTTTGTCAGTTTCTATCTGGGGGAATCCCAATATCGGCTGGCGTCTCTTGGCCTGCCGTGAATCCAGACAACATCAGGCTGGGAGGGGCTGTGGCTCAGCGGCAGAGCATCTGCTTGGCAGGCAGAAGGTCCCAAGTTCAGTCCCCGGCACCTCCAGTTAAAAGGACCAGGCAGGAGGTGATGGGAAAGACCTGAGCCTGAGACCATGTAGAGCTGCTGCCGGGCTGAGCAGACAATACTGGCCCTGATGGACCAAGGATCTGATTCAGATAAGAGAGCTTCAACTGTGTTCACGTAACTGCAAGGCACGCTCACCTTCTTGATCTTCAGACACCATCGCTAACACAAGTCCACCGCTCTTCTTGCAGCCCGAAGACACTTGCAAAAAAACCCCACGAACACTCCAGTTGGACAGAGGGAAGCAATCAAACTATCAGGTCCCCCAGTTAAGACACTCTCCAGAACACACTTAAGCAGTGGTAGTTTATTGAGATATGCTTACTCTAGGAAACAGATCCCGGGTCAGAACTGAGAAAAAGGCACCCGCCCCACACCTCTCACATACGTCACCATTCAGCCCCTACAGTTGCGATGGCAACCTGACAGATATAAGGCGCCTTATCTATGTCCAGGCCTGGCAAAAGAGTCTCCAAGGCCAGCTCCCTGGGGAACCGGTGGTGGGACACAATCTTAAGGAAAGTTATGACTTCTACAGGCATCCACTCAAAGTCTATTACGTTTTGCCGAAAACAGGTTTGAAAAATGACGACGTATTTAAAGTTATATCAAAAATTATTTTTAATATTGATATTATTATGATAGGAGGGGCCCACAAAGAGGAGGAGGAGGAGATTGGATTTATATCCCCTGCCCTTCACTCGGAGTCTCAGAGCAGCTTACAAACTCCTTTCCCTTCCCCTCCCCACAACAGACACCCTGGGAGGTAGGTGGGGCTGAGAGACCTCTTTCCAGAATTGCCCTTTGAAGGACAGCTCTTGTCAGAACTACAGCTTGCCCAAGGTCATCCAGCAGTTGCAAGTGGAGGAGTGGGGAATCAAACCCAGATTAGAGTCCATGCACTTAACCACTATACCAAACTGGCTCTGGAAGTCTCTCCCAGATTAGAATCCGCGCACTCAACCACTACACCAAACTGTGCAAAAATGCCTATGGCCCACGAAAATCATAATGCAGACCAGGCCAAGCAGCACCTGTAATAATAAGGCCAAATGGTGTCTTACAGTGCCCTTCCACACCCCATCCACCAGGAAGGGAGAGATGCTCTTGCTGTCTCTTCCTCTGTTTCTACACAGGAAAAAAGGCAGCTCTTGTCCCCCTGGGGTTCCCTTCATTTGCAAAACCTTTTCTCTTCTTTTCCCCTCTCTTCCTGCTGAGATGAAGGAGCAGCTGTGAAGATGGACTCCTAAGCAGATGAAGGCTTTTGTAGACCCACCCTACAGCAAAGTCCCCCTCTGTGGTGGGTGGGGGCGCAGTTCGTGAATGCAATGAACACCCAGAAGACCCACTGTGCTTTGGGCTTGTGGGGACAGAGGAGCAGACCTTCAGAAAGGAAGGATCTCATGTAGTCCCTCCTCCCATGGCTTCGAAGTGGAAGGAAGGAAGGAAGGAAGGAAGGAAGGAAGGAAGGAAGGAAGGAAGGAAGGAAGGAAGGAAGGAAGGAAGGAAGGAAGGAAGGAAGGAAGGACAGGAAGGAAGGAAGGAAAGACAGACGAAAGAAAGACAGGAAGGAAGGAAGGGAGGAAGGAAGGAAGGAAGGAAGGGAGAGAGAAAGAGAGAGAGAGAGAAGGAAGGAGAGAAAGAGAGAAAGAGAGGAAGAGAGAAAGGAGAGAGAAGAGAGAGAGAGAGAGAGAGAGAGAGAAAGAAAGAAAGAAAGAAAGAAAGAAAGAAAGAAAGAAAGAAAGAAAGAAAGAAAGAAAGAAAGAAAGAAAGAAAGAAAGAAAGAAAGAAAGAAAGAAAGAGACTAGAGGACTGGTGGGAAAAAAGAGGATCTGAATTGTTAAAAGTCTATTTGAATTCTCAGAGCCATAAAAATCTTATGGCAAGAAATCTAGTGATGTAGTGTCGGGGTTGAAAGCCAGCACGCCCTGTTAATATGTGAATAGCAAACGCCACTGCCTGCTTTGAACCTGCCACTCTCCGACATGCCCCGGAAGGGTTCACTCGCCGGTGCAGGAGGGAACTTGAAAGATGCAAAAATGCAAAGGGCAGCAAGTTGGGCCGACTGGGATCCTAACGGGAAGAGAAGCTGCCCACCCCGATCTCAATCAGGATGAAAGACAGGGTTGCCAACCTCCTGGTGGTGGCTGGAGAGGAAGGGAGTTGTGAATTCCCTGCATTGTCCAGGGGGTTGGACTAGGTAGCCCTGGAGGTGCCTTCCGACTCTATGATTCTATGATCCGTTCCCCTGGTCTTAAAGGTGCCCACTGGACTCAAACGCTGTTCCTCTGCTTCAGACCAACACGGCTAACCCCCCTAAATCTTTAATCAGATGAGTGACTCAGCCATTGGATGAGTAACTCAGCTTCCAACTATGCCCCATGGGAGTCTGGGACCCGAGAGCACGTCCACAAATGACCATTTCCTTCATAATATTGAGCTGTGTGAACTCTCTTGCTGCACCGCTGTGCTCGGTTTCCCCGCTGCCAGTCCGATGAAGTGGTGGACGTGCGTCTGTGAATTCACCCCAGAGCTCCCCTTCTCGAATTTTCCAAAGCTGGCAGGATGCCAGCATTCTGTAATGAGAAAGAATGCTGTTGGCGTTTTCCCTGATGCCATGGGGCCTAAAATTGGTATAGGTTTTGAGGCGACTCTTTTAGGATATGGAAGAGAAGGAGGAGGAAGAGGAGGAGGAGGAGATTGGATTTATGGTGACCCCACATGGTCGTATGGTGACCCCACATGGGGTTGTCAAGGCAAGAGGCATTCAGTTCAGAGAATATATACAGAAGTATTGGGAAATGAAGGACAGTGTTTTCAGTTTGAGTAACTACTAATGGTGTAACAATTGTTACAGTTAATGGGCGTTTATAGTAGTTACTAATATCTATGTGGGTGTTACCTGTAGACTTAGTATGTTAACAAGGATTAAAATGGTATTATATGATGTTTGAATGGTGGAAGCAATGCTGGGAGTCATTAGGGGGGAAGAGGAGCTTTTGAGAAAAAGGATATGAGATTTATGATGTGTAACGAGTTGTGAAACATTGTGTATCCTAATAAAAAGTTGTTTTAAAAAAAAAAGGCAAGAGGCATTCAGCAGTGGTTCGCCACGGCCCACCTCTGCGTCACAACCCTGGTATTCCTTGGTGGTCTCCCTTCCAAATAATGACCGAGGCTGACCCTACTTCTGAGATCTGACGAGATCGGGCAATCCTGGGCTTTCCGGGTCAAAAGCTTATGCCCAAAAGACCTTGTTGGGTCCCTGAGGTGTCACTGGACTCAATTTTAGCTGTTCTGCTGCAGACCAAAAGAGCTTTCCTCGGAAGCTACCTTCTGTAGAACCGCCCTGTTGGATTCTGTTTGCAAAAACTGAAGGCAACCTAGCTTCGGCAGTGTGTGCTGTTTTGTGTGTGTGTGTGTGTGCGCACATTGCAGTCCCAGCAGATGGCTGGGATGCCTATCTTCAAGAAACAGACTTGTTTGCATTATCGGCGGCCAGCTAATCTCCTCTCTTACCTGCAGAGGCCTGATAAAGTGCGGAGACAAGTGCTAAGTCTTGCGAGAGGCCAAGAGACTGGCAACGTCTTTGGGGAGACGCAGTCTCTGGTGGCGTCCCGGACTGATTGCCGAGGCCCGAGCATCGCCCCACATCCTTCAGTACAAAAGACAGCCGGAGCCTGTCGCAAGAGCCTGTGTGTGGCGGGAATTAGCATGGGCAAACCCTTTGATTACCGCCAGGAGACAGAATAGAACTAATGACCAGGTTCATTTCTGCCACTGGGCGGAAAGCAAACCCAAACTAGAGGGGGCCGCCCCAAGAAGCTCATAGTACAGTGTTCCCTCTCAGCTGTGGAGTCTTGTGAGCAGAAATTCTGCTTGGTGAGCTACTGGCGTTAAAGTTGTGGGCGAGCGATTTGGCGGCTGCTTCAATTAGTCTGCTCTGGAGCCCTCCCTTCCTGAGCCAAGACAAAAGTGTGTGAGCCAGAGGCTAAAAAACTGTGAGCTAGCTCACACTCACTCAGCTTAGAGGGAACACTGCCCGGTCTCATCAGATCTTAGAAGCTAAGCAGGGTCAGCCCTGGTTAGTATTTGGATGGGAGACCAGCAAGGAGGTCCCGAGTTGCTACCCAGAAGCAAGAAATGGCAAACCATGGCTCAGAAAGGGCTGCGGCTTAGTCGGTAGAGCATCTGCTTGGCGTACAGAAGGCCCCAGGTTCAATCCCCGGCATCTCCAGCTTAAAGGACCAGGCAGTAGCTGGTGTAAAAGACCTCTGCCTGAGACCCAGGAGAGCCACTGCCAGTCTGAGTAGACAACACCGTCTTTGATGGACCAAGGGTCTGGTTCCGTAAAAGTCAGCTTCGTGTGTGTTCAGCACTGTCCATCGCTTGCCGTGAGATGGCTGTGGCTTGAGAGCACTTTCCACCACCGTTTGGGAGGGGCATTCGTATCCCCCCACCAATTCCTCCAAGAGATTCAGGGGAAACATGCCTGGTTCTCCGCTCCATGTCTTATATTTATAACAACCATGCAGGGTAGGTTAGACTAAGAGCAACTGGCCTAAAGTCAGCCAGGGGGCTCCATGGCTGAATGAGAGTCTAGGACCGATTTCCCACAAGCAGCTGTGCCGCCCTCACGCTTCCCTTTCCCACTACTTGCTGCACGGCCGCGTTTTGACCCGCAGCATCCCCTGATTTCCCCCGTGTCTACTCGATCCTCCAAAAACAAGGATCACGAAGACACGGGGGGGGGTCGGGGGGGTCAGGGGGGGTACAGGTCAAAACCCAGCCGTGCAGCAAGCAGTGAGAAATTGATGAATGCAATTGGGGGAAAGGGAAGCACAAGGGCGGTGCAGCAAGTAGTGGGAAATCGGTCCAGGTCTCCTGAATGATAATCTGATACTACAGTCGCCAACCTCCAGGAGGGGGGCCTGATGATCTTCCAGAATTCCGTCTAACCTCCAGATGGCAGAGATCACATCCCCTGGAGGAAACAGGTGCTTGGAGGATGGACTCTGTGGCATTCCACCCTTCTGAAGTCCCTCCCCTCCCCAAACCTCACCCTCCCCAGGCTCCGCCCTAAAGTCTCCAGGCTGTAGGCAGCCCTATCTTATTTATTTATTTAGGTTTATACCCCACCCCAGGGCTTTTTTTGTAGAAAAAGCCCAGCAGGAACTCATTAGCATAATAGGCCATGCCCAACAGCAGAAACTCATTAGCATATTAGGCCACACCCCATGTTACCAGAAGTCTGGTCATCTAGCCTCACCCACCTTTTGCTTCTTATTCTGTTTACCTTGTTTGTTGTCAAAACCCAGGGCTTTTTTGGTAGCAGGAACTCCTTTGCATGTTAGGCCACACACCCCTAATGTAGCCAATCCTAATGAGTTTCTGCTGCTGGGTGTGGCCTATTCTGCTAATGAGTTCCTGCTGTGCGTGGCAAACTCGGGAGCTGGCTGGAACTCTGTTCCTGTGCGTTCCTGTCCAAAAATAGCCCTGCCCCACCCTCCCCACCAAGGCGGGCCCAGGGCAGCTTACACAGAATTTCCTGTAAATAGAACTGAAACCTGTCGGAAAACATAAACACAAATTAACATTCCTTTAAAATACTCCTAAAAATGCTGGAACGTGACGGTCTGCTAAAAAGCAAGAGCAAAGGTTATTTATAGTACAGCTTAAGGTGACTGCATACTCTGATGGTGTTCACGCCAGTTCAGTTCACTCGACTTATTGTGCCACGGGCACAGACTGGAGATGAAAGATGAAGAAGCCAGGGCACAGGGGACCCCTCAGTGTATAGTGTAGCTCCTTAGTTAAAAGCCTGGTGGAAGAGCTCTGTCTTGCAGGCCCTATGGAACTGTAAAAGGTCCCACAGGGCCCCGATCCCTTCCGGGAGCTTGTTCCACCAGTATGGAACCACCACTGTACTAACTGTACAGATGTAGCTTCCCCAGGAGGCACAGGCTGGGATCCAGCAGGGCAGGTCACAAGCAAGGTTGCAGAGAGTAATGAAAGTCCAGTTCAAAAGTCAGGGGTTCCAATGAGCAGGTTTACCAAAGTCCAGGATCAAGGCGTTCCAGAAAAGCCAGTTGCCAAGTCCAAGCCACAAACTGCTGCTTCTCGCAGCTGAATTTATAGCCAAGTCTTAACGAGCTAAACTCCCAGCCAATTCCTTGGCAGTCACCCTGAAACTACTCATTTGTCTCTTCAATTGACTGCTGACAACAGACCATGACTTCTTCTCCTTTCTTGCAACTCTAAGCATCTCTGACAGTGTCAGTGCTGCAAGGGTGTGGGTGAGCTAGGTCAGCTGGGAGTGGCTGCTGAAGACTTGTTTACTGCTTCAGAGCTACAAGGAATTGACTCAGTTTCCACTGTAGGCTGTGACTCCTGATCAGCCGGTAACCTGATCTCTTGTTGTTCTCCTTCTGGCTCAGAGCCAGTTGCAGCCAGCTGTTCAATTACTGGCTGAGGGCTAGCAGGTAATTGAGAGCCAGTTTGGTGTAGTGGTTAAGTGTGCGGACTCTTATCTGGGAGAGCCGGGTTTGATTCCCCACTCCTCCACTTGCACCTGCTGATGTGACCTTGGGTCAGTCACAAGCTCTGGCACAGCTGTTCTCTCAAGGACAGTTTCTGTCAGAAGTTCTCTCAGCCCCACCTACCTCACAGGGTGTCTGTTGTGGGGAGGGGAAGGGAAAGGAGTTTGTAAGCCACTCTGAGACACCTTTGGGCAGTGAAGGGCGGGGTATAAATCCAATCTCTTCTCTTCTTCTTCTTCATCTGAGGAATCTGAGCCCTCACTCAGCACAGACTGACTTATGACACTAACCACTAGACTGTACTGGCTGACATTTGTGCAGGAATTTGGGGATGCTGGCTTCCCCGAAGGGGGCAGTGGACTGTCCTCCACATGAAGCTGCCTTACCCTGAATCAGACCCTTGGTCCATCAAGAACAGTCTTGTCTACTCAGAGTGGCAGCGGCTCTCCAGGGTCTCAGGCAAAGACTTTTCACACCACCTGCTCTCCAGTCCTTTTAACTGGAGATGCCAAGGATTGAACCTGGGACCTTCTGCATGCCAAGCAGATGCTCTACCAGTGAGCAATGGCCCCGCCAACACCCTGGCAGCAGCCCTCAGGCCAGTAAATCTGCAAAACACTGGCCCTGGCAAGTGACTAACTGCAAATGTGCATAATAGATGGCCAACATGCATCCACGTTACTGAGGGGCTTCTTTGCTCCGTAACAGCCGTCAGGGCAGGTGAATGCTGTACTCTGACATCCCTGTTAATGGGCCTTGTTCTCATCCATTGTAAACGGGACAGAGAAATGTTGATCGAAACCTGCAAATGGCCAGATAGGGGCACGGGAGGCAGGAAGGGGACCAAAGACCACAGCACCCTTTCAGCCCCCATTAGCTGAGCTCTGACAGTAGAGGCAGATGCTTTAGTGCCCTTCCCAAATTTGCAAAGAGTAAATATGCCATGGGAAACAGCTAAACTCATTCGCTCTCCGCTGTCTCTTCCGCACAGGTTGTGTCATCGATGTAAAATATGATGCACAACATCCGCCGCCGAGCGGAATTAGCCAGGCTGCGGGATGCAACATTAAGCTCGGGGCGGTTGGGCTAATGACGGCGAGTCCATTTTGCTGGTAATGAATTGTTTGTTATGGGGTATCATAAAGCCGATGAATCATCAGTCGCCACGCCGGCTCAGCGGGGAGCTCAAAAAGCTCCGTCAGTGACGCAGCAAGGTGGGCCGGCCGGAAGTTTTCGGCTCACGCATGAAGCTGCCTCATACCCAATCAGATCCTCGGTCCCTGAAGGTCAGTATTGCCTACTCAGACTAGCAGCAGCTGTCCAGGATCTCGGGCTGAAGTCTTTCACATCCCCTCCTGCTTCGTTCTTGTAGCTGGAGATGCCGGGAATTGAACCTGGGACCTTCTGCATGTAAAGCAGATGCTCTTCCACTCAGCCACGGCCACAGTTAATAGATGAACACGCACATGAAGCTGTCTCATACAGAATCAGACCTTTGGTCCATCAAAGGCAGTATTGTCTGCTCAGACTGGCAGGGGCTCTCCGGGGTCTCAGGCAGGGGCCCTTCATATTTCCTACTGCCTGGATCTTTTAACTGGAGGTGCCGGGGATTGAACCTGGGACCTTCTGCATGCCAAGCAGATGCTCTGCCACTGAGCCATCGCCCCAGTTAATAGATGAAGACCCAAATGAAGCTGCCTCAAGGACAGTATTGTCCTCTTAGACCGGCAGCAGCTCTCTGGAGTCTCAGCCAGAGGTCCTTCACAGGACCTCCTGCCTGATCCTTTCAACTGAAGATACCAGGGATTGCATCGGGTACCTTCTGCATACCAAGCAGATGCTCTGCCTCTGAGCCCCGGCCCTTCCCTGACCGTCTAGCGATACCAATGTGTGTGGTTCTTCTTATCCCGCAAGCCTTGCCATCTTGCATAAATCATTCTGGGCTTGCTACACAAGAGGAAGAGATGTGTAATTCCACGGCTTTCCGCTCAAGGACCACAGTACTCCAGAGATGACGAAGGGCCCACCTGCTGGGTCGTGAAACCCCTCTGAGGTCCTCCTCTTTGGCTGCCTTCTAGAAGGACTGGCAGCTAGCCTGTTTGCATAGGGAGCAAGGGTGTCATGTCTCCACCCCTCTGTGCATGCGTGCAAAGAAGAAAAGCAGGAGGACACATCAGGCTGCCAACCTCCAGGGGGCGCCTGGAGATCTCCTGGAATTACCACTGGTCTCCAGGAACAGAAATCAGTCCTCCTGGAGAAAATGGCTGTTTTGGGGGGTGGATTCTATGGCGTTCCCCTCCTCCCCAAACCCCACCTCCTCCACGCTCTGGCACCCAAAATCTCCAGGAATTTTCCAACCTTCACAGCCACCTTGGGGTGTTTTATATATGTGAAAGAGCCAGTGTGGTTCAGTGGTTAGCGTGTCCAACTAGGGTCTGGGCGACCCAGGTTCGAATCCCCACTCTGCCACAGAAGCTTGACACACACTCCACCTAACTCTGTCGCAAAGTGTTACAAGGATAAAAGGGAGGAGAGAAGAAGAATGGAAGCCAGTTTGGGTGTCCGCTGGGAAGAAAGGTGGGGTATAAATGGAGGAAGAGGAGGAAGAGTTGGATTTATACCCCGCCCTTCACTCAGAGTCTCAGAGTGGCTTACAATCACCTTCCCTCCCTCGCCCCACAACAGACGTCCTGTGAGGTAGGCGGGGCTGAGAGAGAGCTCTGAGAGAACTGCTCTTGAGAGAACAGCTCTGAGAGAACTGTGACTGACCCAGGGTCACCCAGCTGGCTGCATGTGGAGAAGTGGGGAACCATGTGGAGAAGTGGGGAATCCAGCATCTCCAGGTTAGAGTCTGCTGCTCTTAACCACTGCACCAGTGTGCTTCTCAGGAACTGAGAATTCATCACGCAGGCCAACATCCACTACTCTTTCTGTGCTTTTACAGAATCATGGCATAAAGTCCTTCTTCACCCAAAGAGTGATGAACACATGGAATTCACTGCCAGAAGAGGTGGTGGCAGCTACAAGCATGGACGGCTTCAAGAGGGAATTAGATAAGCATATGGAGCAGAGGTCCATCAGTGGCTATTAGCCACAAGGTATAGATGGGGACTCTCAGTCTGGGGCAAGTGATGCTCTGTATTCTTGGTGCTTGGGGGGGGCAACAGTGGGAGGGCTTCTAGTGTCCTGGCCCCACTGCTGGACCTCCTGGTGGCCCCTGGTATTTTTGGCCACTGTGTGACAGAGTGTTGGACAGGATGGGCCATTGGCCTGATCCAGCATTGGCTTCTCTTATGTTCTTATGGATAAACATATGGAGCAGAGGTCCATCAGTGGCTATTAGCCACAAGGTATAGATATGGACTCTGGGGCAAGTGAGGCTCTGTCTTCTTGGTGCTTGGGGGGAGGCAACAGTGGGAGGCCTTCTGGTGTCCTGGCCTCACTGCTGGACCTCCTGAAGGCCCATGCTGTTTTGGCCACTGTGTGACACTGAGTGTTGGACAGGATGGGCCATTGGCCTGACCCAACATTGCCTTCTCTTATGTTCTTATGTTCAGTCCTTTGAAGGAGGGAGTTTGCATGCAAAGGGTCCCAGTGTCAGTCCCCAGGATCTCCAGTTAAAAGGACCAGGCAGTAGGCGATGCGAAAGACCTTTCTCTACCTGTGTACTGTTCGTTATTACGACTGTTGTCCTTACATCTTCTCCATGGCGGTTTTCAATATTTCTTTAAATCCTGCCTGGTTATTTCCCAGCCTTCCCAATAATTATTAGAAGAGACAAAGCCATTATTTGCCTTAAAAAAAAATCAGATCAATTGTCTTCAGCCCACAGGCAATGGTTATAACTCTTTGCCGCCAAAGTCAACACGGGGAAGATGAACGGGTACCCAGCAGGTAGCTCTCGGTCTGATAGGGCGTCGACTGCCTCCTCCGAGAGATATTGATGTCATCGCTCCTTCGACTGGGGCAGCATGAAAAAAGGCAAAGAAATCTGGCAGCCTCCGCCGTGTGAATTTATGCAGTGTGACAGCACCCATTCCTTAATATCAACACAAAGAGCATCCCTGCACGTCTAGGAGCGCGCACGAATCTAATTGACAGGTTAAGGCACACCAATGCGAGCCGAATGGCTCGATCCATTAGGAAAAGCTTCCTGGTATTTCACACCCAATTCCTTCTGGGGTTGCAACGGGTGTTCAAATATATCCAGCCCCGAGCGGGTTGGTTTGTGTCAGATCTCAAGCCTGGCACCACGCAGAGGTTTCGGGTTGGTATCCAAACTGGAATCATTCAGTGTTCCCTCCAAGCTGAGTGAGTGTGAGCTAGCTCACCGTTTTTTAGCCTCCGGCTCACACGTTTTTGTCTTCGCTCAGCAAAGATGGCTCCAGAGCAAATTCATTTATGCGGTAGCCAAATTGCTCCTTCACAGCTTTAATGCTAGTAGCTCACAAAGTAGAATTTTTGCTCACAAGACTCCGCAGCTTAGAGGGAACATTGGTTAGGGGTTTGGGGGTTTGTTGTTGTTGTTTTTGGAGGCTCCTCAGGTGCCCACCCACACCCAGGGCTGGCCCGCCCACTAGGCGAACTAGACGTTCGCTTAGGGCGGGCCGATCATGAGGGTGCCGAAATGAGCCCCCCCGCCAAGCCCCCCCACCTCTGCAAGTTCTTCCCCCCTCGGCTGCTCCCAGCATGGAAGGGCACCCCCTGCGCACACCCCATTGGACACCCACCAGGCCGTCTGCTCACTTGCTGGTTCTCTCACTTGGGATGGGCTGGGCTGGAGGGACGCAGCCAGGTGGCTGGCTGGGTGGGTGGGTGGCTGGGCAAGCATGGGGGGTGCCCTTGACTCTCATCTCTCTCTCCGGCGGCAATGGCAGCAAGGCACTTGAGGAAGTTTGGCATCGGGATGCGTGCCCAGAGCTGCTGCCTCCCCTCCCCGCTGTCTGGATTCTCATCCCTGGGCCTCCCTCAGCCACCGTGGCAGGGACCCCCCAAGCTCACCGATGGGCCAGGCCCCATAGCCAGTCTCTGCCCACAGGCCAGCCTCTCCCTGCAGGCCAGCCTCTCGACGACGCCCCTCCTAGCAGGCGACAGCAGCAGGCAGCCGCGGCTCCCTTCAATATCTATTTGCCACCCGGGGAAGGGAGTTCCCAGCCTCCTCTCTGCCACGCCAGCCACCACGCACTCCCCCTCTGCCTCGCTGGTGCTGCCTCTCACATGGCTTGCTCGGACTTGTCCGGTCCCGGCGCCTCTCCCAGCCAGAGGCCCGGGGGCTCACGGCAAGAGGGGGAAAGCGGCACGGGAGGGCTTCGCCTCCCCTGCAGCAGAGCTCCCGCCATCCGAAGGGCACCGTGCTGGAGAGGAATGGCCCTGGCACCTTGCGTGCGCCACGCCTCAACCTTGTCCCAGGCAGGCACTTGCAAAATGGTCAGTGCGCCCGCCTGCTTCGCCCGCCTCCTCCTCACCCCCCTCCCTTCCCCTCCCCTCCCTCTCCCCCCTCCTCCCTGCCAGTCTCTCTCCGTTCAGTGGCTCTACTGGAAGTTCTTGCAGTGCAGGAACTGGGACTGACAGCCGGCAGCGCAAGCCGAGCACGAGCAAAGCCCCCCCAAAACCCCTCTCCCTCTCCTCCTCCCCCCCCACTCCTTGCCCACCCTCAGAGGAGCAGGAGGAGACGGGGTGTGGTGAGGGGGGCCTCAAAGGCAACCTGGCCTAGTGCCCAAAAATGCCTCGGGCTGGCCCTGCCCACACCTTTCCTGGTACCCATCAACAGGGCTCTTTCTGTAACAGGAACTCCTTTGCATATTAGGTGACACACCCCTAATGTAGCCACTCCTCCCAAGAGCTTGCAGAGCTCTTCTGACAGGGGCTACTGTCAGCTCTTGGAGGATTGGCTACGTTAGGGGTGTGTCGCCTAATATGCAAAGGAGTTCCTGCTACAAAAAGAGCCCTGCCCGTCAAGTGTTTTTAGAAAGTGGGTGGGGCCAGGTGGGGTTCAATAGCAAACTGGTATTGAACAAATTACACCAACTCCGCTCCAGAAGACCGCGTTGTTTGGAACATCAAGCGTCCTGCAACGATACCTCTGCCATTCCCAAGAACTTGGCTAGATCTCAAATTGCAGAACGCCACCTACCAGTCACAGGACTTTTTTTGTAGAAAAAGCCCAGCAGGAACTCATTAGCATAATAGGCCACACCCAACTGCAGAAACTCATTAGCATACTAGGCCACACCCCTGACGGCACAGCTCATTAGCATATTAGGCCACACAGCCCTGTTACCAGAAGTGTGGTCATCCAGCCACACCCACCTTTTGCTTCTTATTCTGTTTACCTTGTTTGTTGTCAAAACCCAGGGCTTTTTTTGGAGCAGGAACTCCTTTGCATGTTAGGCCACACACCCCTAATGTAGCCAATCCTAATGCGTTTCTGCTGTTGGGTGTGGCCTAGTATGCTAATGAGTTCCTGCTGGGCGTGGCCAACTCAGGAGCCAGCCGGAACTCCGTTCCTGTGCGTTCCTGCCCAGAAATAGCCCTGACCAGTCAAATATCTGACCGTGGCAAGTCATGAGGATGAGGGTGACGGTGATGACGGTGACGATGACGATGACGATGACAGCCGGCATTCTGAATTAGGCTGAGAAGTAACAAGGTAACCAACGTGTCCCTCTTAATTTTGGAGAAGTGCACTTTGGAGGCTGTCAGCAGTCTGGCTGTTTCATCCTCAACCAAAAGAAGCTTCAAAACGGGGCTGCTGAGAGCTCCACTGTGTGTTCACAGACAAAGAGTACCTCTGCAAACACCCACACACGGAACGCTCAGATCCAGCTCAAAGCAAATCTCTGCAGCTGGGATGCTGAATAGTCTTCAAAGGCAGCCCTCTGCAGAGTACACTGCAGTAGTCCAGCCTAGATTTTGTCTGAGCAGGATTCTTAACATTTCTTTCTTCACCTTTGGATTTTGGAGCTCAGAATAACACACCTGCGCTATCCCGTTTCATCCTCACAACCATAGACAGGTAGGATGGAGAGAAAGGAATGGAAAACACACTGGGAAAGTGGGTGGATGTGAACAAGATGCAATTTAACAAGGATACGTGCTGAATTCTACATCTGGGTAACAAAAATGAGGAACACGCATACTGGATGGGGGATACGGTTCTGGGTAGCAGAATGTGTGAACAAGATCTTGGATTATGGGCTGACCATAAATTAAATATGAGCACCCAGTGTGATGCAGCCACACAAAAGGCTAATGCGATCTTGGGGTGTTATCAACAGAGGCATAACATCCAAATTGCAAGTTGTCATAGTCCCATTGGACACTGCATTGGTCAGGCTGCACCTGGAGCCTTGTGTGTAGTTCTGGGGGCCTCACTTCAAAAAGGATGTGGACAGAATGGAGCGGGTGCAGAAGAGACCGATGAGGATAACTGGGGGCCTGGAGACTAAGCCCTATGAGGAAAAACTGAGGGACTCGGGAACATTCAGTCTAGAGAAGAGGAGGTTGAGGAGGGATATGATTGCTCTCTTGAAGTATTTGACGGGCTGTCACTCAGAGGAGGGCAGGGAGCTGTTCCTGTTGGCAGCAGAGGAGAGGACTTGCAATAATGGGTTTTAAATTAAGGTGGGAAGGTTCCGGCTGGATCTTAGGGGAAACTTTTTGACAGAGTTGTGCAGCAGTGGAATCAGCTGCCTGGGGAGGTGGTGAGCTCCCCCTCCCTGGCAGTCTTTAAGCAGCGGCTGGACCAACACTTGTCAGGGATGCTTGAAGCTGATCCTGCATTGAGCAGGGGGTTGGACTAGATGGCCTCTAGGGCCCCTTCCAACTCTGTGATTCTATTATGATTCTGTGAATGGGCCCCAGATCAGCTTCTCAACTGAGAAAGGATTTGAACCCGGGTCTCCCCAATAGCGGGCCACGGTGGCTCAGTGGTTAAGACACTGAACTGCAGACTGGAAGGTCGGTAGTTCAGCAGTTCAAGACCCGAGTGCTGTGTGACGGAGTGAGCTCCCGTCTCTGGCCCCAGCTCCTGCCAACCTAGCAGTTCGAAAGCAAGAAATTGCAAGTCGATAAATAGGTACTGCTTCAGTGGGAAGGTAGCAGCGTTCCGTGCACCTCAACGTTCAGTCATCCCGGCTAGATGACCACAGAGAAGTCTTCGGACAGTGCTGGCTCTTCAGCTTGGAAACGATGAGCACCGCCCTGTAGAGTTGGATTCGACTGGCTTTCAAGGAAGGGAAACCTTTACCTTTACTCCCCAATACAGTGCTGCCGGTCCCCTCCCTCTCACACTGTTCCAACTCCCCATACCAACGTATCTGGCCAGGGTCCGTCCTCCTTCTGCCTTCTCTGCCCTCCAGACTGGAAGCCACAGATTTTTCGAGCCTTCTTTCCCAGCCGCTGATGTCGGGGGGAGAGAATCCGAGATGAGTCTGACGGTTTCCACTTAGTGAAAATGGCTTGTCTGAAAATAACAATGCGCGCCCGCTCTTTCTGAGGTAAGTGTTTAAAAGGCAGGATGTGGAGAAAGGCAGACAGCCCTGGTTCTTTCCCTCCCGTCGGCTCTGCGTGGAAATTGGATCCTCCCCCCTTCCTCCCCATGGCCTCCCCAGCCCACTGCTAATGATTTTAAGCTGTGAGGCCTGGGCCTGTGGAGACCGTGCGGGCGAGTGGGAGTCCGTGCTAAATCAATACTGCCAGAACTGTCCATGTGCCAAAAGAGCGAGGAAGGAGATCTGGGGGGGGGCGCATTCCAGAGCTATTGGCTAAAGCAGTTTCTTTGGCACTCACCCGCCGAGTAACAGGCAGAGAAAGAACAGATTTCCCCCAAGGAAGGGGGGAAAGGGAAATAAAAAAAAGAAATGTGAAAAGAAATAGGAACAAATGCTCGGTGATAATAGCTCATTCCAGATCTCCTCTGCAGTCTTTCAGCAGGTAAAACAAAGCTAGGTTGTTAAAGCCAAAGACAGGCGTCCAGCTCTCAAGCATCACCGGGCAACAGAGGCGGGCGTAAATGGGGTTTAGAGTGTGGTTGCCAACCTCCATGTGGGGGCTGGAGGCCTCCCGGAATTACAGCTGATCTCCAGACTACAGAGGTTGCTTGTTTTTATTTATTTATTTAAAACAGTTATGTCCCTTCACCTGGAGAAAATGGCAGCTTTGGAAGGTGGATCCCATGGCCTCAGGCTCCATGGAAGCCCCTCCTCTCCCTAAGCCCCGCCCACTGCAGGCTCCACCCCCAACCCAAGTTCAAAGGCGGCCCCAACAGTGAGTTAAGGAGAGGCCTCTGATCTGGAGTGCCTCTGGGGGAGTCGGGAGAGAGATTCATAGCCCCATAGCCAGGATATTTGCTGTGGGGGGCTTTGAACTTCGGGGGGCATCAGAGCCCCTCCACGTGGTTACATCATTAGTTGACATCACCATAAGTGACTCTCCTCCTCCCTCTCCTTCCTGAAGAGGAGAGAAGAAGAAGACGAGGAGGAGATTGGATTTATACCCTGCCCTTCACTATCCGAAGGAGTCTCAGAGCGGCTTACAAACTCCTTTCCCTTCCCCCTCCCCACAACAGACACCCTGTAAGGTAGGTGGGGCTGAGAGAGCTCTTTCGAGGACTGCTCTTGAGAGAACAGCTCTGATAAAACGATGGCTTGCCCAAGGTCATCCAGCAGGTGCAAGTGGAGGAGTGGGGAATCAAACCCGGTTCTCCCAGATTAGAATCCGCACACTTAACCACTACACCAAACTGGCTCTCAGGAGGCAGCCAGGCTGGACTTGAATTGCCAATTGCCCGACTTGCTGGCTAGTAAAGATGGGGGTGAGGTGGATGGGGTGGAGGGGAGAGAAGCTTAAGCTATGGTGGGGCTCTGCCCTAATCACGGGGAGGGGCTCAGTGTCAGACCCCTGGACAAAGTTACTTTCAGCAACACTCTCTGGCAGTGATTTGTTTATTGAGAAATAATCATGTTCCAGGCCAGACCCATACCGTGTCAGAACTGAGGTTCTGGTGGGAGAATCCACAGATACACACAGTTCAAACAAGGCCCCCTTCCCATACATCCAGTCACACATTGCACCCATCCTCCTAGCCATTCACACACCCCTCAGGAACTTCCCTTCCCCCATAAGTCATGGCAAACTAGAGACAGAGTTTGACACTCAGCCCCTAAGCTCCACCACTGGCTACGGCCCCGATAGGTTGTGATCTTCCGGGAAGTGCTCCTTGCTAACTTACAGAAGAGAACCCCAACTGATGTTTCTGCCTCATTGTAATGTTTTGGCCCAGACGACATGGTGTAGTGATAAGGGCATTGGACGAGGAATCCAGGAGTCCCAGGTTCGGATCCCTACTGGTGTCCTGGAAGCTCGCTGGGTGACCTTGGGCCAGTCACACACTCTCAGCCTAACCTGCCTCGCAGGGTTGTTGGAGGATAAAATGGAGAAGAGGAGAACATTGTGAGTCACTTTGGGCCCTGTTAAATAGTGGGCTTAACACGGCAGAGGTGAAGGCAGAGTGATTTCAGCAGGCAGCAGTTTATGGCAGCTCAACAGGAATGCTTTCCGTGGGGCAACTGCCCTAACTATGTACAACTAAGCCACTCCCAGCCCCCATGTGATTGGTGAGTTTCTATGGCCTCCAAGCTCCAGATTGGCTGGCTGCCCGCAGCAGCCAATCCGCAGGCAGGTTCCAGGATCCTGCCTGCCTTTGTTCTGGGGCTTCAAGCTCCAACTAGGTGGCCTGCCCAGACCAGCCCAGACAAGCCCAGTCATGCCTTCCCACGCTCCATCTAGGTGGCCTGCCAGACAAGTCCAGGCATGCCTCTTTATGTCCTGACATAACAGGCCTTCTCTGGAGAGAAAAGTGAGGTATATGTGAAGTAAATAAGGTTGCATTCAGAACAGCCTAAGGCATTTTGCCTTTGCTTCCGTGCTAGGGTTGCCAACCTCCAGATGGTACCTGGACATCTCCCATCGTTACTATTGCTCTCCAGACCACCAGGATCGTGCCAAGGAGGCCTGCTGGGTGGCCTTGGGCCAGTCACACTCTCTCAGCCTAACCAACCTCACAAGCTTGTTGGAGAAAATGGCTGCTTTGGAGAGTGGGCACTACGGCGATTGTACCCTGCTGCGGTCCTTCCCCTCCCCAAACCCCGCCCTCCCCAGACTCCACCCTCAGATCTCCAGGTATTTCCCAACCCAGGGCTGGCAACCCCATTGCCCACCCACCAGTGTTCCCTCTAAGCTGAGTTAGTGTGAGCTAGCTCACAGTTTTTTAGCCTCCGGCTCACAGCTTTTTGTCTTAGCTCAGGAAGGATGGCTCCAGAGGAAACTAGTTTATGCAGTAGCCAGATCGCTGGCTCACAATGCCAGTAGCTCACAAAGTAGAATTTTTGCTTGTAAGACTCCATAGCTTAGAGGGAACATTGCACGGTCCACATCCAGAAGCACCTAAAACAGCAAAGAGCCACCCAGTTTTTTAGCCTCCAGCTCACAGATTTTTGTCTTCGCTCAGGAAGGACGGCTCCGGAGCAAATCCATTTATGCAGTAATCAAATCGCTCGCTCACACAACTTTAGTGCCAGCAGCTCACAAAGTAGAATTTTTGCTCACAAGACTCCACGGCTTAGAGGGGGCATTGGAGCCAGCCAAAGGGTCGGTCTAACTAAAATCCCTCAGGCTGACGTGGCTCACGGAGACAGCGGAGAAAACATTCTGGAAAAGTCGCCCTGAATGGAACCGTCTGGATGAAATCCTACCTCAGACTGTCGTAGAGGCTTCAACTGGATAACCCACAGCGATCAACTTGACTTGGCGTTGGTTTATTTTCCCTTTGGAGCTGGTCAGGTTGGCTGTTTCCAGGACGCAAAGGGAAGCCAGTGGAGGCCACCCAGGCTGTGCACGGATCAAGGATGGCAGCTGCAGTCCGGGCCAATCTTCACATGGTGAAGGAGACAGAAAGAGACCGTTGGATATAAAGGCGATGGAGGAAAGGGTTGTGTTCTCGACTTTGCCTTCCTGCACTTTTCAACGTGCGCTTCCTCCTCTTCCCAAAAGCCCAGAATCCCCTTTCCTAGATTGAGAGGTGTTGGATATTGTAACTCTGGTGCAAGAGGATCCGGGAGGGAAAGGGTTAAGAGAGTTCTCTCACTGGGTCATACTTGGCAGTTCCCCCCCCATCAGTTAGCTATTGAGCCTTTTTGGCCATTGCTTGCCTTCTGTTTCATCCTCTTTTGGAAGTTAATCTGTTCACAATAAGTTAAATGTACCTACATGACTACGTCATGTAAGATGTGCTTCTATTTTTGCAAGCAAAATCTCCTTCTCTAGTTACTATTGGAGTCAGATTGCTTGTGTAATTTGTTTCCCTTAACTGGGAAATGTGGAGGATAACAAGGTTAACAATGTTAAAATAACAATGTTATCTTAATCTGCACAGCCAATACAATCTCCAGTTGGGTGTAGTGGTTAAATGTGCAGTCTCTAATCTGGGAGGTTTGATTCCCCACCCCTCCACTCGCAGCTGCTGAATGACCTTGGGCAAGCCACAGTTCTGTCAGAGCTGCTCTCTCAAAGAAAGTTCTGGAAAGAGTTCTCTCAGCACCACCTACCTCACAGGGTGTCTGTTGTGGGGAGAGGAAGGGAAAGGAGTTTGTAAACTACTCTGAGACTCCAAATGAAGGGTGGGGTATAAAGCCAATCTCTCTCTCTCTCTCTCTCTCTCTCTCTCTCTCTCTCTCTCTCTCTCTCTCTCTCTCTCTCTCTCTCTCAGTGGCCAATCAGAAGCCCTGCTGGGAAAGAGCCCTCCCTTGGCTCCACCCATTTTCCAAAAATGCTTGGGGGCACCAGGAAAGATGCCAGCGGGCACGGCTCCCTCTAAGGTGTGGGGTTTCATGAGCAAAAATTCTATTTTGTGAGCTACTGGCATTAAAGTTGTGAGCCAGCAATTAGTTTGCTCTGGAGCCACCCTTCCTGAGCGAAGACAAACATGTGTGAGCCGGAGGCTAAAAAACTGTGAGCTAGCTCACACTAACTCAGCTTAGAGGGAACACTGCCAGCGGGCACCAAAGCACCCACAGGCAACACGCTGGGGAACCCGTCTCAGCTGTAGCTTCTGCGTGGCGTGAAACTTTGCACATGTTTTTTGTCCAAATGGGGACCTCCAAATTCACCTCAGATTTTATTTCAGTTGAAATTCGGTGGTGCCTCTATTTACAAACATTTATAATTCCTGTTTCTTCAGAGGATTTTGCTGCGGAATAAAAGCGGCGCCGCACCATTAGGGCCAGAAGGGGAAAGGAACACAGGAGAAGTAGATTTCTGCCACTGCTCTTTGATATTCCTTGGCTGCCAGAGATGTAGGCTTTGCATCTCTGCAAAAGGCCACTCTAGCATTCCCATGGGCCTTTGCTCTGGACTCTCTCTCCCTCTCTCTCTCTCTCTCTCTCTCTCTCTCTCTGCCTCTGATCTTGCTTGGTTAAAAATAATGCAATCACCTCCCGCGGACCTAGAGGAGAGAGGGACACCAGAGAAGGAACGATACAGCAGATTTCACTCCTGCCGCAAATAATTGTGCAATGGAAATTCACATCAGGGCCACTCGATGGAATTACCTCCAAGGCACCACGCGATGCCACCAGCAGCGCCCTCGGCTTACTCTTCTAGAACAGTTTTCTAAAGCTCTCTAATCTAAAAAGTTTCTTGGGCATCCGTCAGGAATACAGATGAGGCAGTCAAGGGAAGGAGATTAGCAGAGGCAGGCCCTAAATCAACTTGGCAAAAGCAGCCAGGGAGGAATGGGAGACTGGGAGGCTTCGCATATTGAGGCTTCACTGAAGTTAAGGATTAGGTTTACGGAAGGGGGAGGGGGGTTCGAGCAGAGGTTTGAAGGGGGGGGTGTCTGGGAAACGCTGTACGGCTTCTGCGGCACGAATCCAATCTTCTTTGTACCGTGTATGATGGAAACATGTCAGCAGAGATGGGCGAATGCTCCTGGGCTCAGACGGCAAGTCTATCACACAATTGTGAGCACTGACTATTCTGGGATGGAATGCACGAATCGAATGCTCACATTTATGGCACTTATTGAATGCTCGAAACTGTTCCACGTTGTTATGTCAATTTTTTTCGTGTGAGCACACTTCTGCCGCTAGTTTCCCCCTCTCCTCTTCCCCATCAGCCCAACCCATCAGACAGGAAAATAAATCTTAATTTACTAAAGCGATACTTTCCTCGGTTGTCTTAATCTTGCTGGGATGAGGAGGTGGAAGTTTCGTCTCTCTGTGCTCCACCCTTGAATATTTTGCCTGTCTGACTTTCAAAGCCAAGGGCTTTGTTGGTGGACTTACGGCAGCCCTGTAGAGTTTTCAAGGCAAGAGACTTCAGAGGTGGTTTGCCATTGCCTGTCTCTGCTAACAACCCTGGATTTCCTTGGTGGTCTCCCATCCAAGCAGTAACCAGGGCCAGCCCTGCTTAGCTTCCAAGATCTGGTGAGATCAGGTGAGCTTTGGCCGTCCAGGTCAGGGCCAAAGCCAACTACCTTCAAGAGGTCTTTTACATCACCTACTGCCAGCTGCTGCTGAAAACCAGAGTGGTGTAGTGGTTAAGAGCAGTGGACGCTAGTCTGGAGAACCATGTTCGATTCCTTACTCCTCCACCTGAAGCCTGCTGGGTGATCTTGGACCAGTCATGGTTCTCTCAGAACCCTCTCAGCCCCACCTATCTCACAAGATTCCAGTTGTGGGAAGAGGAAAGGAATGTGATTGTAAGCTGCTTTGGGACTCCTTAAGGTAGAGAAAACTGGGATATAAAAATCTTTTCTTCTTCTTCTTCTTCTTCTTCTTCTTCTTCTTCTTCTTCTTCGTCGTCTGCCAGATTGTTTAAATAGAGATGGCAGGGATTGAACCTGAGACCTTCTGCATAGCAAGCAGATGCTCTTTCACAGAGCCCCAGCCCTTCATTAAGTGCTAATTAGTGCTAATTTTAAATTGTGAATAATTCAGCATGAGCATATGGGGTGCTCAATTTAAGAAGGAGCCAGTATTGCAAGCCAAGCAAATTCGGTTTTTGAACATCTTATTTAGTGAAAAATCAGAATAACAATAATTCATATAAACTGCACAGTTGTCTGGTTTTTATGATTTTATTTAAAATCCAGAGATCCTGGTCACCAAATTGGGGTTATTTCAGAATGCTCACCTCTGGGACTACAGAGGAGCCACCTTGGTCTTAGATAGAAATGGTCATGAACCGGCTCACAAACAAACATTCATGATGAATTTTGGCAGGTTCATGGCTTGCAAACTCAAGTTCGTGGCAAATCAACTGGCACAAACTTTCCACAAACTTTCGAGCAGTTCATGGCAGTTCGTGAATGGATACATTTCCAGACAGTCTCCGCTTAATCTAAATGTTTACCAAACTTTAAAGCAATAGGGGGGCAGAACTTGGAGGGCACATAGAAGAGCATCAGGAGGGCATATAGAAGAGCACCATATGGAGCAGAAGTCCACCAGTGGCTATTAGCCACAGGGTATAGATGGGAACTCTCAGTCTGGGGCAGGTGATGCACTCTATTCTTGTTGCTGGAAGGGGCAGCAGTGGGAGGGCTTCTGGTGCCCTGGCCCCACTGCTGGACCTCCTGATGTCACCTGGTATATTTTGGCCGCTGTGTGACAGAGTGTTGGACTAGATGGGCCATTGGCCTGATTCAACATTGGCTTCTCTTATGTTCTTATGTTCACCTGCAACTTTTATGTATCTAGCTTGCACAGGATCCATTCTATGCACTCCTGAACCTCTTGAACCTGTGCCAGTCAAAATTACAGCCTGTCATTTTTCCAGAAAGCACTTTTCTGGGGGCACTTTCTTTGAGGGATTTTCAGACCCCGTAAATCTAATCCTCACCAAACTTGGAGGGCTGGTAGAAGACACTCAGCTGGAGATCCCATGCGAGTTTGGTGACTCTAGCATGTTGGGGGGCATTCTACATCATTACAAACCTCACAAACTGAACTGGTTCATTTGGTGGCTAAAAGTTCATGACTGTTCGTAGTTTGTGAACCTGACATGCCACAAACCATGAACCGAATTGCATTCTCCCAGTTTGTGCCCATCCCTATTCTTAGATGGATGGGCAAACATGTACTTAAATGTGATTTGGAAGAAAAGGAAAACAAAAGGATTTACAAAGAATGTTTATGGAGGATATTTGGGGGGTGCTCATCTTCTTTTGCCAGTATCCCAAATCTTTCCAATGCTTGGCTCTTCAATATTCTTCCTTGCTTTCTGTGCTTTCTACAGAATATTGGTGGTGACATGGTCACCATGGAAAACTGGCAGAGGAGAAACTGCAAGAGCTGAAAAGCTCCCAATTCAACAGCCACCAGACCTCGTGCTGAACTCTTCTGCCATTACGTCTTGAGTGAAGATTCATAATTTCTTCCAGAACAGCCTGAACGTTTGGCCTAGGATCTCCTACAAGCACAACACTGCCCCAAATGTGACTCGATTCCATTGGAACTGATTTTAATTATTGCCTCTTCTCCTGGCATGTCACCTTGTCCCTCTCAATGGGTTGTGTTTTCCATTCTTCAGTTCTTCTTTTTAAACTTATGATGAAATATTTTCAGTGACTGACAATCCCAGTAGGAAGCATTGCAACAAATGATTGCATTAAGACTTGACTGATCAGACTGGCAGAGCTAAGAAAATTAATGTTCCCAAAGACGTCACTAAATATAAATCCCATCCAAAGGAAAAATGCTTCTGCATCTGAAAAGGTTTTCACTGATGGGTCCTCATATTGAGACAGCATTTTGATTCAGTTTCAATAGGTGGGTCGTGTGGCTCCAAATGGCATCATCAATGTGGTGGAACACATCCAAATTCAAATCTCCAGCCAGTCGTGTAGCTCTTGGGATGGCCTCAAACAAAGCATTGCCTCTTAGCCTTGTCTACCTCACAAGGCTGGTGTGATGATAAAATAGGATAAAGCCATGTAGATGTCCTTCAACTCTTTCCAGAAAGGGTGAGATGCATAAGTCCATTTGTAGAGCGTGAAAGATTAACTTCACAATGGTTTCTCCCATGGTGTATTTTTGGGGCTTCGTGAAAAGAAGAACATTAATCATCTCTTCTCACACTTCTAAATGCTGTGATGGATGCACCTCTGTCTCTCTCCTTCTCTCTCTCCTTTTCCCCACCCTCCTAATTGTGCCCAGGAACGTCAAGAAAGCTTCGTGCTAAAAATAAACAGTTGGAATAACTGACATTTTCCCACTTTCTGACAGTGCTTCAAATCTGCTCAGACTTTCCTCCCAGACTTGGAAGTTCTCCCAAATCCAGAAAGTTGAAGTCTCTTTACCATGAAGCTTCCATGGTTAGAGGTTGCACAGAGGAAAGCAGCAAAGTTTACACAAAGAATCCTCCAGGAGAAAGCTGTCTATCACAACAGACGTCTTGTGGAGAGATCACGTCAGAAGCTTCGACAATGAAGACAAAGCAGCGAGAGTCCATTCCGTCTCTCGGAAGCAGGAAGCAGGTAACACTAGTTCTGATTTTTATGGGTTGCTGTGAACCTCCTCGCAAACTCTGAAGGCAGAGAAGTGAAAACATGTCCTGAAAACATCTCTCTCACTCATGAACCTGCACTTACGTCTGCAAGTGAGCAGGCATCTGAGATGCACACTGTGACTTCTTTGGCTGATCTTTCCCTTCTCAGAGGCATCAAATGTTTTATGACTTTTAAGAGCCTTCGGGGACATCTAGGCCTGACACTAAAAAAAAAAAAAAAAAAAGTCATGCAAGGATTTTGTTGGTGCTGGATGGGGTTTTTAATTAGCAGTTTCATTAGCAGTTATGTAATATCAATGCAAAGCCGTAAAACCCAGATGCAATGCCGAACAATTATGTTATCCACACAGATCTCGTTGCACATCAAACAGTTACAATCCCCTGTTTTACCATACAGAATTATAAAGGGGGGGGGGAGAGACGGTGAGCATAGCAAAAAAAAGAGAGAGAGAGAAAGGCATGAAGGGGAAGAGAGACGGGAAGGAGGTAGGATTGCCAGCTCCAGATTGGGAAATAGCCGGAGATTTTGAGGATGAAGTCTGAGGAGGGTGGAGTTTGAGGAGGGGAGGGGAGGGATTTCGACGGGGTACAATGCCACAGAGTCCACCTTCCAAAGTGACCATTAACACATGGAATTCACTGCCACAGGAAGTAGTAGCGGCTACAAGCATGGACGGCTTCAAGAGGGAATTGGATAAACCTATGGAGCAGAGATCCATCAGTGGCTATTAGCCACAAGGTATAGATAGGAACTCTCAGTCTGGGGCAAGGGATGCTCTGTATTCCTGGTGCTTGGCGGGCAACAGTGGGAGGGCTTCTAGTGTCCTGGCCCCACTGCTGGACCTCCTGATGGCACCTGGTATTTTGGGCCGCTGTGTGACAGAGTGTTAGACTGGATGGGCCTTTGGCCTGATCCGACATTGGCTTCTCTTATGTTCTTATGGATAAACATATGGAGCAGAGGTCCATCAGTGGCTTTTAGGGACTTTTGGTCTGGGGCAAGTGATGCTCTGCATTCTTGGTGCTTGGGGGGGCAACAGTGGGAGGCCTTCTAGTGTCCTGGCACCACTGCTGGACCTCCTGATGGCACCTGGTATCTTTGGCTACTGTGTGACAGGGTGTTGGACTAGATGGGTCTTTGGCCTGATCCAGCATTGGCTTCTCTTATGTTCTTATCGATAAACATATGGAGCAGAGGTCTGTCAGTGGCTATTAAGGACTTTTGGTCTGGGGCAAGGGATGCTCTGTATTCTTGGTGCTTGGGGGGGCCAACAGTGGGGGGCTTCTGGAGTTCTGGCCCCACTGCTGGACCTCCTGATGGCACCTGGTGTTTTTGGCCACTGTGTGACACAGAGTGTTGGACTGGATGGGCCATTGGCCTGATCCAACATTGGCTTCTCTTCTGTTCTTATATCTGGGGCAAGTGAGGCTCTGCTCTTGGTGCCTGGGGAGGGGCAACAGTGGGAGGGCTTCTAGTGTCCTGGCCCCACTGGTGGACCTCCTGATGGCCCCTGGTATTTTTGGCCACTGTGTGACACAGAGTGTTGGGCTGGATGGGCCATTGGCCTGATCCAACATTGGCTTCTCTTCTGTTCTTATATCTGGGGCAAGTGAGGCTCTGCTCTTGGTGCCTGGGGAGGGGCAACAGTGGGAGGGCTTCTAGTGTCCTGGCCCCACTGGTGGACCTCCTGATGGCCCCTGGTATTTTTGGCCACTGTGTGACACAGAGTGTTGGGCTGGATGGGCCATTGGCCTGATCCAACATTGGCTTCTCTTCTGTTCTTATATCTGGGGCAAGTGAGGCTCTGCTCTTGGTGCCTGGGGAGGGGCAACAGTGGGAGGGCTTCTAGTGTCCTGGCCCCACTGGTGGACCTCCTGATGGCCCCTGGTATTTTTGGCCACTGTGTGACACAGAGGCTGATTTCCCACTACAGCTGCCTCGGGGTTGCGCCGCCGTTTGCCCCGATACTATTCGTCAATTTCACACCCGAAGCCGCGGGGCTGCATTTTGACCCACGGCTTCGCCCGATTTCCCCCGCAGTTTCGTAATCCTGTTTTTTGAGGATTACGAAACTGCGGGGAAACGCGAAGCCGCGTGGGCAAAATGGAGCCCCGCGGCTTTGGGTGTGAAATTGACGAATAGTATCGGGGCAAACGGCGGCGCAACCCCGAGGCAGCTGTAGTGGGAAATCAGCCCAAGTGTTGGACTGGATGGGCCATTGGCTTGTTCCAACGTTGGCTTCTCTGATGTTGTCTAATGTTCTTCTGTTCCAGGTGAACTGAACTCTGTCACCTGGAAATCAGCTGTAATCCCAGGGGATCTCCAGTAGCCACCTGGAGGTTGTATCAAAACTCAAACACTCCGTGAATAACTTACGAACAGAAGTGGAAAGAATATATTCTCCAAGACAATTTTAACAATGCTTAGCAGTTCAAATATTTCTCCAATGCAAACACTCTTATAATTCCTTAAAGGAACCTTTGTTTTCCTGTGGAACTTCCACTTTTTTGCAGCGTTTGCTCTCCTGAAGCATCTTATACAGAAGACTGGTGAACTTTACTTGGATTTTGTCTTTTGTATTAGGTACTGTTGGATCCTAACCCTTTAAGAAATTATAAGGGTGTTTGCATTGGAGAAATGTTTGAACTGTTAAAGGTAAAGGTAAAGGTTCCCTTGCTCGAAAGCCAGTCGAATCCGACTCTAGGGTTGCGGTGCTCATCTCCGTTTCAAAGCCGAAGAGCCAGCGCTGTCCGAAGACATTTCCGTGGTCATGTGGCCGGCATGACTAAACACCAAGGTGCACGGAACGCTGTTACCTTCCCACCGAAGTGGTACCTATTTATCTACTTGCAATTTCTTGCTTTCGAACTGCTAGGTTGGCAGGAGCTGGAACTAGAGACAGGAGCTCACCCTGTCATGCGGCACCCGGGTCTCGAACTGCTGAACTACTGACCTTCCACAGCCTGCAGTTCAGCGTCTTAACCACTTGAGCCACCGCAGCTCCTGTTTGAACTGTTAAGAACTGTTAAAATTGTCTTGGATAACATATTCTTTCTACTTCTGTTCATAAGTTATTCGCAGAGTGTTTCTGTTTTGATACAACCTCCTCCTGTGAGCTCTCTTTGGATATAGCCACCACGAAGTTGGCAGCCCTAGAGTGAGGATTGCCAGGGCTGAGGGTCATCCTCACAGGGAATTCTGTTCATTCTAACTTGGACCCTGTTTGTGAAAACACGAAATGCTGGAAATCAGGTGGAGCACGCAGGGAAATGGGCAGCAAAACTGGTGTCGGGTAGCCCTGTCATGGAGTTGGAATGCGAGGGGAGTACTCTCAGTACTCTCTGACCATTACTATTCTACTGTCTGTTATCATCTTCCTGACCTTGTAGTGTCTCCAGCTGCAGAACTCCTCTGCTGGGAATCAACGGCTTTTAGATTGTTTTGCCTGCTTTGCCCACTTGCTTTGCCCACCATGCACAAACTATACTCGTTGGCTTCAGCTCGTTTAGGGGGGTGTTTGATTCCACTATAATTTAGGGAGCCCTGCAGTTCCTGGGCATTCCTGACACAAGCTGTACATGTGTCTTTAGTTCTGTTTCACCAATAAAGAGATTCTTCTACTAAAGCCCTTCATTGTGTGACCTGACTAAGGAGCCTGACAACGGGCTAGAATGCCCAGGGGCACAGAAGCTGAGTGGAAATAGGACCCAGCAAGTATGGTGTAGCTCTAGGGCTCACACCAAGAAAGCAAATATCAGGGTGGCCAACCTCCAGGTCATGCCTGGAGATCTCCTAGAATCACATCTGACCTCCAGGCTACAAAGATCAGTTCCCCCGGGAGAAAAGGGCAGCTCTGGAGGGTGAATTCTATGGCATTAAGACCCTCTGTGGTCCATGCCCTCTCCAAACCCTGCCCTTCCTAGGCTTCACCTCCAAATGTCCCAAGCTAGACTTGTCAAGCCTATGAATCATAGAGGCAGGAGGGCTGAAGCCAGAGCTCTCTCAGAGCTGTTCTCTCAAGGACAGTTCTCTCAGAGCTCTCTCAGCCCCATCTACCTCACAGAGTGTCTGTTGTCGGGAGGGGAAGGGAGAGGAGTTTGTAAGCCGCTCTGAGATTCCTTTGGGTAGTGAAGGGCAGGGTATAAATCCAGTCTCCTCCTCCTCCTCCTCCTCCTCTTCTTCTTCTTCTTGAAGGAGACAAGCAACAGAAGTCATTTGAAAGGATTTGTGGAAAAGGCAGAGGAGGAATGGAGCTGTGGGACTGGGGAAAACCTCACCCAGCACCTATGGACAGGCAGGCAGTTAAGGGGCCTCGGTGTCTGAAGGACTGTGTGCCAGGCTGCTTGAGAAACAGAGACCCTCACCTCTAGATCCTTGATTAACACTCATATATTTAAGAGGCTTTCTCTCCCACCTTATTTATTTATCGAATTTCTACCCCACCCTCCCAGCCAAAGCCGGCGTATGGCCAATATGAAGCAGAGAAGAGAACCAGTGTGGTGTAGCGGTCAGAGCATCGGACTAGGATTTGGGAAACTGGGGTTCAAATCCCCACTTGTGCCATGGAAGCTTGTCAGGTGACCTTGGGCCAGTCCTACACTCTTCAAGGAGTGTAACAACTAATTCCTAATCTACCTCACAGGGTCATTGTGAGGCTAAAATGGAGGAGAGGCGAATGATGTACTTTAGTCCCTATTGGGGATAAAGGCCAGGTATCCTGAAGCTGAAGCTCAAATACTTTGGCCACCAAGGGAGAAGGGAGCACTCACTGGAGAAGACCCTGATGCTGGGAAAGATTGAAGGTCAAAGAAGAAGGGGACGGCAAAGGATGAGATGGTTAGACAGTGTCATCGATGCAACGAACATGAAATTGAGCAAACTTCAGTGGACAGCGGAAGACAGGAGGGCCTGGCATGATCTGGTCCATGGGGTCGCAAAGAGTCGGACTCGACTGTGCGACTGAACAACAACAACAAGATAAATCAATCATCGATGTAATTGCCCAGTCCATAAGAGTTCAAGTTTTGTTCTCCCAGATCAGCCGCAGCTGGAAGGGGACGGGAGGGGAGGGGAGTTAAATCCTAGATAGAATAAGGCATATTCCTTGAAAGAACTAACTCCCCTGGGCTACTCGGTCCTCCATCAGGCCCAGACAAAAGGACAGGGGTTGCGACACTCACTGAAGAGTCTTTCTCATTCGGGTCACTCCTCACCCCAAAGAGTTCTGGTACTGATTGTGTAGGCCTAGTGTGGGACTCTGAAGAGAGTTTGTCTATCTGGCTGAGGGACCGCCCTCCTAGTGCACCAGCAGATATCCTGTCAGACCCGTTGGAGGCAGTATCAGGCTGGGCCCTGGAGTTCCCTAGACTCCGGGAGCTCCCGGAGGAGATCCGGGCCCTGCGGGACCTTGCTCAGTTCCGCAGGGCCTGTAAGACGGAGCTATTCCGCCAGGCCTAGATTAGGAGCCGCCGCCATGGTTAGCCATCTGCCATCGCACTATCGTCACCATTGAGTGCGGGGCGGCCCTGGCAGGAGAGGGGGTGATGAGCTACTGTTTGGCTGCTGTTTGGCTACTGGGGGTTAATGTCTGCCGGGGGCTACAATCTGCCCCATTTTGTTTTATTGCCTGGATGTTGTTTATATGTTTTCTGGTTTTATATTGTTGAACTTGTTTTAAAGTTGGCATGCGTGCCTTGCTGTTAGCCGCCCTGAGCCTTCGGGGAGGGCGAGATACAAATCCAAATAAATAAAAAATAAAAATAAATAATTGTTCTGGGGGACTTCATAATCCATGCTGATGATGCTGCGTCCGTCACAGGCCACGGACCAAGTGTCTTCCATGACAGCACTGGGACTCTCTCAGATTGTATGAGACCCCCATGCACCGAGTGGACCCCACGCAGCAAGTGGGGCACATGCAGGACTTTATCTCTGGGGTGGGGTTAGAGATGGATCTGGGTATTATTGATGGAGTGCCATGGTCAGACCACCTTGTCCTGAAGGCCTGTCTGAGTGTCCCAGCCTGCCTAGGCAGTGAGCTGATCTATGCTCACCTGCAGAGACTCATGGATCCAATCGGTTTCCAGAATGCTCTGTGGGACCCGATACCCTCTGGTGAATTGGTAAATGGGCTGATACAGGACCGAAGCCATCGACGAAATCACCCCCTGACGTCCTCTCCACCCCCTTCCATATGAGCACCTTGGTATACCATGGAGCTAAGACGGATGAAACGGGAGCTAGAGCGAACGTGGTAGCAGGCTCGTAACGAGGCTACACAGACATCTTATTGGACGTTTATGAAAGCCAATGAGATGGCAGCGAAGGCCATGAAGAAGTTCTCTGTGGCTTCCACTGCATCCGCTAGCTCTCGCCCAGTTCAATTATTTAGAGTAATTAGGTCATTAACTTCCCTCTTTGAAGGAACCAAAAAAAAAAAAAATAGAAATTCAGCAATTAGCTATGAGACCTTTGCGAGCTATTTTGCTGATAAAATCTTGTCACTCCGCCAAGGACCTGCCTGCCAATATTGATACAGTATGTGAACTGGAGGCCCCTTGGCCGTCTTCAGGCCGAGTAATGGACCACTTCAACTGACTCTCCCAGGATGAAGTTGACAGGATCCTTAATGCTGTGAAGCCCACGCCACGTCTCCTGGACCCGGGCCCATCATGGTTGGTGAAAGCCGGCAGTGATGGAGCACGAGCCCCCCTGGCGGATATTATAACCTTGTCTCTGAATTCAGGGACCTCCCCAGGGACTTTAAAGGAAGCAGTGGTGAAGCTACAGTAATCCATGCAATAGTCACCTCCAGGTTGGACTACTGTAATTCGCTTTATGCAGGACTACCCTTGAGGCTGACTCGGAAACTCCAGCTGGTCCAGAATGCGGCAGCACATGTTCTTACTGGAACACCTTCAAGAGCACGCAGGCCTTCAAGAGTACATGTAAATAAAATAAATAATTCCAAAGACTGGGGGGGGGGGTTAAATCATAACACTGACCATCGAAAATACTACTTTGTTTACTTATTAATGTAAACATTAATGCCTCAACTTTCCTCGTGGTTCAAGGTGGCTTAGGATCATGGTTTTAAAAACATTTCCTGTTAAAACAGAATAAAATAAAACCCGAATCTCTCCTTCATTTAAAAAATGCTTCTTCCTCCCTCCTTCCTCTTTGATGTGGTGCCAGTTCAGTGTAGTGGTTAAGTGTGTGGACTGTAATCTGAGAGAACCAGGTTTGATTCCCCACTCCTCCATTTGCAGCTGCTGGATGACTTTGGGCAAGCCACAGTTCTGTCAGAGCTGTTCTCTCAAGGGCAGTTCTCGAGAGAGCTCTCTCAGCCCCACCGACCTCACAGGGTGTCTGTTGTGGGAAGGGGAAGGGAAAGGAGTTTGTAAGCTGCTCTGAGACTCCGAGTGAAGGGCGGGGAGCCAGTTTGGTGTAGAGCCAGTCTGGCATAGTGGTTAAGTGTGCCGACTCTAAACTGGGAGAACCGGGTTTGATTCCCCACTCCTCCACTTGCACCTGCTGATGTGACCTTGGGTCAGTCACAAGCTCTGGCACAGCTGTCCTTGGAAAAGAGCAGTTTCTGTCAGAACTCTCTCAGCCCTACCTTCCTCACAGGGTGTTTGTTGTGGGGAGGGGAAGGGAAAGGAGTTTGCAAGCCGCTCTGAGACTCCTTTGAGTAGTGAAGGGCAGGGTATAAATCCAATCTCTTCTTCTTCTTCTTCTTCTTCTTCTTCTTCTTCTTCTTCTAAATCTAATCTCTTCTTCTCTTCTCTTCTTCTTCTTTCCATCCCTCTTTTGTGGGCTTCTAGTTTCTGATCTGGCTGTTGGCCATCCTTATGAAGGAGGGAGGACGTCATCGAAAACATCCCCATCCCTGTTTGGCTGCCAGTTAAACCCCCGGTGAAAAGAGAGAGGGAGAGAGAGAGAGCCAGGCAGGGAGGGGGCTGCCCCCCTAGAGGGGCCAAATGAGTTTGGAGCGCCTGAAAAGGCCGGGGCCAGAGTCCCAGTTCAAGTGAGATCCCTGCATTGCTTTTGCTGACAGTTTCCAAGGAGAGCCATGTTGGTCTGAAGTAGAACAGTGAGACTCGAGTCCAGTGGCACCTTAGGGACCCACAAGGTCTTTGGGGTAGAAGCTTTCAAGAGTCAAAGCTCCCTTTGTCAGATACCAGATGCCACCAAGTCCATCTTCTCCAAGGTAGCTGGTCTATGTCATCTGGAGATCAGTTGTAATTCTGGGAGATCTCCAGGCCCCACCTGGAGGCTGGCAACCCCACCAGGAAATTGCCTGCTGGACCACTACTCAGAATGGCCACCATTGGCCAGGAGCAAGAAGAAGCAGCAGAAGCAGCAGAAGCAGCAGCAGCAGAAGCAGCGGAAGAAGCAGAAGCAGCAGCAGAAGCAGAAGCAGCAGAAGAAGCAGAAGCAGCAGAAGCAGCAGCAGCAACAGAAGCAGAAGCAGCAAAAGCAGAAGCAGCAGAAGCAGCAGAAGAAGGAGGAGGAGGAGGATTGGATTTATACCCCGCCCTTCACTCAGAGTCTCAGAGCGGCTGACAAACTCCTTTCCCTTCCCCTCCCCAGGACAGACACCCTGTGAGGTAGGTGGGGCTGAGAGAGCTCTGACAGAAACTGCTCTTTTTCGAGGACAGCTGTGCCAGAACTATGGCTTGCCCAAGGTCATCCAGCAGGTGCAAGTGGAGGAGTGGGGAATCAAACCCAGTTCTCCCAGATAAGAGTCTGCGCACTTAACCACTACACCAAATTGAGCCCAAGCCAAATGGATAGGGTTGCCAATCTCCAGGTGGGACCTGGATATCTCTATTACAATTCATCTCCAGATGACACCAATCATTTCCCCTGGAGAATATGACTGCTTGGGAGGGTGGACTCTGTGGTATACCCTGCTGAGGTTTCCTCTCCTCCACAAATCCTATCTCCCTCAGGCTCCACCCACCAAATCTCCAGGAATTTCCCAACCTGGAGCTGGCAACTCTACGATCGGGCCCCACAACACTAGCAATTCCACAGGGCCACCAGCCTCACCTTGGTCCTAGATGGTTTAAGCTTCCCAATCCACCCTGCCTGTAATGCGCAACCCGGCACACCAGCCCTCCCTTGGGCCCTGAACGTTGCTTGTTCTATTATCACAGAGCTCAAATGGCAGGCCTCTTTGCCATCCTCCATCTTCTCTGGGAGAATTTTGCCGAGTTGCCTCTAAATGCAACAAGACAGGCTGTCTGTCAGAAGGAGCTGCGTGAATCATTTATGCTCTGTGATTTCTGCACGGATCCCCAAAGCTGAAGAGAAAATCTTGGGCTGAAACGGTGCAGGGATCAATGCCGTTCAACAGCCAGCTCTCGTTCTTTTGCTGCACGGAGCCTCCTGTATCTCGTTCCCTAAAATTGATTTGCATTTAAGGAAGAGAAGGATTTATGCGTTTGTGGCGAAAGCCTCCGCTGTCGCCGTGTGGCGAGAGAGGACAAACCACTTAACTGCCCCGACACAGTGAGGGTACTTTCTCCCCTGAGTTCCCCAGATAGCTCACAGCCCACTCAGAAAGTTGGGGCCGCAGAAAGTCTTTTCTTGCCCTCATGGTGTAGTGGTTAAGAGTGATAGACTCTGACATGGAGAACTTCTCCCCAAACTCTCTCAGCCCCACCTGCCTCACAAGGTGTCTGTTATGGGGAGAGGAAGGGAAGGAGATTGTAAGCCATTTTTGAGAATCCTTAGGGTAGAGAAGGTAAAGGTTTCCCTTGCTCGAAAGTCAGTCAAATCTGACTCTAGGGTTGCAATGCTCATCTCCATTTCTAAGCCGAAGAGCCAGCGCTGTCAGAAGATGTTTCTGTGGTCATGTGACCAGCACGACTAGATGCCGAGGTGCACGGAACGCTGTTACCTTCCCACCAAAGCGATACCTATTTATCTACTTGCAATTTCTTGCTTTCGAACTGCTAGGTTGGCAGGAGCTGGGACCAGAGATGGGAGCTCACTCCGTCATGCGGCACTCGGGCCTTGAACTGCTGAACTACCGACTTTCTGGTCTGCATTTCAGCATAAGAACATAAGAGAAGCCAATGTTGAATCAGGCCAATGGCCCATCTAGTCCAACACTCTGTCACACAGCGGCCAAAATATACCACATGCCATCAGGAGGTCCAGCAGTGGGGCATCTTAACCACTGAGCCACCACAGCTCCTAGGGTAGAGAAAGCTTGGTATAAAAACCAACTGTTGTTCTTTTTCTGATAGTTTTCATCAGTACAGAGAGGGGGCTTGGCTCGGGGCAAGTGTATCTGCTTGGCACACAGAAGGTCCCAGGTTCCCTCCCTGGCATCTCCAGTTTAAAGGGTCAGGCAGTGGGTGATGCAAAAGACCACAGTCTGAGACCCTGCAAGATCCACTACTGGTCTGAGTAGACAATACTGACTTCAATGGTCCAATACTCTGATTCAGTCTAAGGCAGCTTCATGTGCGTTCATCTTGGGTAAAAACAGCCCTTTTCCTTTTGTGATGTTACCCGAGGCCAACGCCACAGGGGGTGTACTACTTTAGCATGCCAAGTAGCTGAGGCGGGTGGGTAAGAAAGTGCACAGACTCTCTTTGTTCAGCATCTTTATTCTACAAGACACAAACTCAGTGTAATTACAAGACAGGTCTAGGTACAGTCAGAGAAATAAACAGAAGAAAAGTCACAACTTGGCACTCACAATCTGTGGCATACCTGGTCTGTGTTACTTGCATGATGCCCACACCCTCTTTCCCAGGCACAACTGCAGCCATCTTTGGCATCACTCCCCTCTATTATCCTTCATCACGAACACATGCAGGAGTGACCATCAAGAGACCACCCAACAGCTGACCTCAAGCAAAGGAACAGCTGCCCTTTGCAGACACCTCCCCATGAGGCCTTAGCCAATCTGGGGGCCAAGACCAGAGGCTCAAGCTCACCAGAACATAAACCCTCCAAGCAAGAGGTGTTAACACATCAAAGAGCTAGGCTGTATTCCCTTTAGGTGTGAAAAGATCACCAGAAAACACAATAATGCTAGAAAAAGTTGAAGGCATCAGGAAAAGAGGAAGAGCCAACCCAAGATGGAGAGGAAGAAGAAGAAGAAGAAGAAGAAGAAGAAGAAGAAGAAGAAGAAGAAGAAGAAGAAGAAGAAGAAGAAGAAGAAGAAGAAGAAGAAGAAGAAGAAGAAGAAGAAGAAGAAGAAGAAGAAGAAGAAGAAGAAGAAGAACTTAAGAGAAGTCATGTTGGATCTGGCCAATGGCTCATCTAGTCCAATACTCTGTGTCATACAGTGGCCAAAACCCAAGTGCCATCAGGAGGTCCATCAGCAGGGCCAGAATTCCAGAAGCCCTCCTCCTGAGAGCCAGTTTGGTGTAGTGGTTAAGTGTGCGGACTCTTATCTGGGAGAACCAGGTTTGATTCCCCGCTCCTCCACTTGCACCTGCTGATGTGACCTTGGGTCAGTCACAAGCTCTGGCACAGCTGTTCTCTCAAGGACAGTTTCTGTCAGAAGTTCTCTCAGCCCCCACCTACCTCACAGGGTGTCTGTTGTGGGGTGGGGAAGGGAAAGGAGTTTGTAAGCCACTCTGAGACGCCTCTGGGCAGTGAAGGGTGGGGTATAAATCCAATCTCTTCTCTTTCTTCTCTCTCTTCTCTTCTCTCTCTCTCTTCTCTTCTCTTCTCTTCTCTTCTCTTCTCTTCTCTTCTCTTCTCTTCTCTTCTCTACTGTGGCCCTCCAAGCACCAAAAACACAGAGCATCACTGCCCCAGACAGAGTATTCAATCTACACCTTGTGGCTAAGAGCCGCTCTGTATATTTATCTGCTCTGTATATTTATCTGAAGTGTGTTCTCCTCCAGCCTGCTCTAGTCCATCCACTAAGATTTTGTTCAGAGGATCTTCTCCAGGCGATGCATCCAGCGCAAACGAGACTGGCGGTAGCCAGGGACAAACTCTTTCCCATGGCAGTGGTGCACCTCTGAAATACTCTTCCTCTGTACGGGGAGACACACGTGCGAGCAAGAAGACACACGCTGTGAGTCCTGGAAACTGTTCGCCTATCCCTGGTGAGCATTTTTGAATGCCGAACAGGTATGCGCTCCAAAAAAGGAAAGTGCTTCAGGCAAAGGACTGGATCGCTCCAGGCAACGCCATCTTTCTCTTTTCCGTTTCTTTCTGCTTCGAGCGAAGATTTTCTCAGGCCCGTGGTCTCACTCAAGGGTCCGGATGGAAAGTATTTTGCTCGATTGTGTTTGGCTGAATCATTTCTGCAGCTGAGCAGGGTTGTCAGGGCCCCTCTGGCCACCGGTGGGGGGGGGCAGGGGGAAGGGCGTTAGGGTTGCCAGCTCCAGGTCAGGAAGCTCCAGGAGATTTGCAGGTGGAGCCTGGGGAGGACAGGGACCTCGGTGGGGCACGATGTCACAGAGTCCACCCTCCAAAGCATCCATTTTCTCCAGGGGCACCGATCTCTGTAGTCCGGAGGTGAGCTGGAATTCCGGGGGATCCCCAGGTCCCACCTGGAGGCTGGCATCCCTGTGTGAGGTTGTCAGGCCCATAGCCAGGAATTTCTAAGTCGGGGGGGCATTTTAATTCTTCAGGGGGCACTGGGGCACTGGCTAAATCAATTAAAGGTGACTCAGCTGCGGTGGCTCAAGTGGTTAAGATGCTGAACTGCAGGCTGTGGAAGGTCAGTAGTTCAGCAGTTCGAGACCCAAGAGTGCCGCATGACGGGGTGAGCTCCCGTCTCTAGTTCCAGCTCCTGCCAACCTAGCAGTTCAAAAGCAAGAAATTCAAGTAGATAAATAGGTACCACTTCGGTGGGAAGGTAACAGCGTTCCGTGCACCTTGGGGTTTAGTCATGCTGGCCACATGACCACGGAAACGTCTTCGGACAGCGCTGGCTCTTCGGCTTTGAAACAGAGATGAGCACCGCAACCCTAGAGTCGGATTCGACTGGCTTTCGAGCAAGGGAACCTTTACCTTTACATATGCTTCAGCTGGCCCCAGAGAGTGGTGCGGTGCAGGGGGAAGACAAGGAGAAGCAGTGGCACAGGGGGGAGTTTGTGGCAGCCACTGCATCTTGACAGAGAGTTGGGGGTCTGGGCTGAAAGGAAGTTTGGGGGCTTGGTGGGAAGTTGGGGAGCCGGGCCCCGAAATGCCCCACTGTGGGAGGTTGTGGTTTTTCTTTTGCCGCTGTTGGAACAAAGCTCGAGTCCAGCAGCACATTTAAAACCAACAACATTTCATCTTGCATATAAGCTTCCGTGTGTACCCACGTCCCTTCGGATCCTTCAGATTCTGCTGCTGTTGTTATCTGACCAATCTCATTTTTACCTTGTGACTTATTTACCAAAAAGGAAAAGAGAGAGAGAAAAATCTTAATGTTGTTTATTGAATGTAACTGGTTCTATTTTTTCTCCCCTCTAGGGCATATTTGTGTTCTTCTCACTTTGGATGGCCATACTGGAAAGTCAGCTATAAATATTCCCGACAGACAGTCGTTGACGGACAGAGGGGAGGGGGTGGTAAACACAGGGACGAAGGGCGTGCTTTCATTTCCCGTGCGGAGCGCTTCGGTGCAGAGTGCTTGGTAAGGGGAGAAGAGGGCTGAGGGTTCATGGGAAAGAGGGGCTTGACAAGTGGGCTTGGTGGAACAGGGCTGTGGCAGCAGCCTGCAGTTAGTTGGCTTTCTGACCACTGAAACCTCAGTATTCCGTGCGTAGGGGTGCAAGCTCTGGATTGGGAAAGACCATTTTGGGGGTGGAGTCAGAGGAAGGCAGGGTTTGGGGAGGGGACAGAAGAGGAGGGGCTTGTGGGGTACAAATACCCTAGAGTCCACCCTCCAAAGCCGCCATTTTCTCCAGGGGGACTGATCTCTGTTGGCTGGAGTCCAGTGGTAATCCTCCCCAGGGGAACTCCAGCTACCACCTGGAGTCTGGCCACCCTAAGCAGCATGAAGACTTCCGGCTTGCGCAGAATCCCTTCTCTTGAAGAGCTGAGGGTGTTGAGTCTAGAGTTGCCAGCTCCAGTTTGGGAAATTCCTGGAGGTTTGGTGTAGTGGTTAAGTGCGCGGACTCTAATCTGGGAGAACCGGGTTTGGTTCCCCATGCCTCCACTTGCAGCTGCTGGATGACCTTGAGCAAGCCATAGTTCTGTCAGAGCTATTCTTGAAAAAGAGCAGTTTCTGTCAGAGCTCTCTCAGCCCCACCTACCTCACAGGGTGTCTGTTGTGGGGAGGGGGAGGGAAAGGAGTCTGTAAGCCGCTCTGAGACTCCTTTGGGTAGTGAAGGGCGGGGTATAAACCCAATCTCTTCTTCCTCTTCTTCTTCTTCTTCTTCTTCTTCTTCTGAGTGGAGCCTAGGGAGAGTGGGGTTTGAGGACAGGTGGGCCTCCGTGGGGTACAGTGCCAGAGAGTCCAGCCTCCAAACTCGCCATTTTCCCCAGGGGAACCAGTCCGTGTCATCTGGAGACCCACTGTCACTCCAGATTCCTGGAGGCTGGCAACCCTCGGTTGTTCAAGGTGGGAAACATCTGGTATCGCTGCAATTTTTATGTTATGGGGTTAGCTTGCATTTGTGGGAGACGGCTTTCTTGCTTTTGTTTTTCCCTTGCATTTGTGGTGTTTGAGTTTATCTGTTTAACTGGAGCATGTAGAACTGATAGGGCCCCCCGGGGGCCACGTGCGAAGTCTATACAGCGATTCCTCCTCTTTTGATCCAAAGGTTCTCGGGGCGGAGAGTTTTCGAGCTCTGCCTCCCCAGTAGGGGAACGGCGGAGCTCTAGGGGAGGGAGAGGGGATGCCCCCAATCTTTTCCCATCTTCTGTTTGGCCTGATAAAGACCGAGGCTCCTGGCAGCCCTCCGTCTCAGAGGGTGGAGTTTTTTAACGCCGTTCTGTCCCTTACTATACATCCCAATAAACCGAAACATTCCCCCCCACCCCGATTCTCGGCGCTACTCATCTCTGAAGATGTTGCCGTGTTGCCTTGGAAACAGACTTATCAAAGACCCACAATTCTCTTACGATGGAAGGGGGGGGCGTTCTGAAAGAGGGGACTCATGCCATCGAAAGGTAACCATTGGAAAAGCCACGACAGCAGCCTTTATCCTACATACAGACTTCATCCTACATATATCCTACCTATGCATATATGGGGGGGGGGGCTTCCATTCAGTTCCAACGTTGCCAGCTCCAGGATGAGGAATTCCCGGAGATCTGGGAGTGGAGCCTGGAGAGGTGGGGTTGGAGAGGAAGGCCCTCTGTGGGGTGCAATGCCATAGAGCAGGGGTGTCAAACATGGGACCCGGGGGCTACATCAGCCCCCCCCCCCAGGAGGGCTTCCATCAGGCCCACAGTGGAACTGGCCATCTCCTGTTCCAGTTCTGCTGCTGCATCATCGCTTGCTTCGCCAGACTCTCTCAATCACTCGGCCATTTCATGTTTTAACCTGGGTCCTGGACTCAGAACTCTGAGCGTGAGATTTCTGTGGTGAATGTCAATCAATCAAAAGTAGGTTTGCAGCTTACAGAGCTAATGTTTTAAGCAAAAAAAAAAATAAATCTCTGTGTTTGTGTCCTTTATAAAGTTTATCTCTCTGCTACCTGGCATTATATTTTATGACACCCATGGCCCGGCCCGACGAGGTCTCATTCATGTAAGATCCAGCCCTCGTAACAAATGAGTTCGACACCCCTGATCCAGAGTCCACTCTCCAAAGCATTCCTTTTCACCAGGGTAACTGATCTTTGTCACTGGGTTGTAAATCTGGGAGCTCTCCAGGCCCCACCTGGAAGCTGGCAACCTCCAGTTCTGCCACCAGTTCTGCGGCAGCTGAAGGGCCTTGTCTTTCCGGCAGGGAGGCAGGTTCCCTGGTGCATCTCGTGCCTGAACTCAGAACAGGAGGCAAAGCCTGAGAGGCCCGGAGTATCTCTCGGCCAGGCCAGTGCCTGGCTGGCCTTTTCTTTGGGGAAGGGGCAAAAAGAAGACTTTGCCGTGTGGCTCCCCCCAAAGGAATAACCCAGCAGTGATTTCAGGGGCCCCCACCACCACCAGCCAACCAGCCACTCAGACTGTGGTCTTTGCTTTCCAGTCTGGTGTAGTGGTTAAGAACGCTGACTCGAATCTCGGAGAACAGGGTTTGATTCCCCACTCTTCCACTTGCAGCTGCTGGTGTGACCTTCGGTCAGTCAGAAGTTCTTTCAGAGCTGTTCTCTCAAGGGAGAGTTCTGGGGAGAGCTCTCTCAGCCCCACCTACCTCACAGGGTGTCTGTTGTGGGAAGGGGAAGGGAAGGGGATCGTGAGCCGCTCTGAGACTCCTTCAAGTAGTGAAGGGCTGGGTATAAATCCAATCTCCTCCTCTTCCTCTTCTTCTTCCTCTTCTATATAATTCCCTACTCCTCTGTAGCAGGTCCATTAGCACGGTTGGCTTTGAAAAGTTGACAGAAGGAAAGCTTTGTTGTCATTTCTTCCTAGGTGACTCTCCTTTCGGGGGCCTGGAAAGGATGGGGAGGGGCAGAATTCTGCATCGTTTAATGTGCCAGGTGAAAACTCATGCTTTGCTTCAGTTCTGTTTTTAGACTTCAGGTTGGTTCTGCAGCACAAACCCGTCCCGTCAGTCGTATTGACTCCCTCTGTGTAATCCACCTTGAGCCCAAGCGAGAAAGGCAGACCATAAATAACATTAATTAATTTTTAAAAACACCTGGGACCTTCTGAGAGCCAGTTTGTGAGAGTCAGCTTGGTGTGATTAAGTGGACAGACTCTAATCTGGGAGAACCTGGTTTGATTCCTGTCGTGGAAGGGGCACCTTCTTTAATAAGGTTCGTGGCAAGGTGTTGGCCCACTTAACTAGGTGGCAGGAAATACAAAACAGACCTGTCTTTTGGCAGTTCCAAGACACATTCACACTGATAGTGAAACAAGCAAGCATTTCTTTATTAAAGGTTAGTAAAATAAGGCTGGGGCACAGCCCGCCGGACGCTAGGCTGTGACCCCCATAATTCTAGTATCCAAGCTTTGTATAGACATACACAGGGCTTTTTTTGTAGAAAAAGCCCAGCAGAAACTCATTAGAATATTAGGCCACACCCTTGACACCACAGCTCATTAGCATATCAGGCCACACCCCCATGTTACCAGAAGTGTGGTCATCCAGCCACACCCACCTTTTGCTTCTTATTCTGTTTACTTTGTTTGTTGTCAAAACCCAGGGCTTTTTTTGGAGCAGGAACTCCTTTGCATGTTAGGCCACACACCCCTTAATGTAGCCAATCCAAATGAGTTTCTGCTGTTGGGTGTGGCCTGTTATTCTGACGAGTTCCTGCTGGGCGTGGCCAACTCAGGAGCCAGCCGGAACTCTGTTCCTGTGCGTTCCTGCCCAAAAATAGCCCTGGACATACACACATACCACAGATAAGACATAACAACAAAAATAACAAGCACACCGAATGAGGGGCCCTCCTCGGTTCCTATCAGAGGAACAAGAAGAGTGGAAGCCTCTCATTGTTCCAACGAGTGGACAAAGATGGGCCTGCAAGGTGCCGTGTTTTATACAAAATCTTCAAAGGCTTCACAAGAATTGACACCTCAATGAATTACATCAATCTTCACTTCAGTCACTGGTTTGATGTGCAATGGATGTTCTCTGTGAAATTCTGACATAGGAAGACCATTTATTGCTACAAGGATGTTCCCAAACAATTACAAAATTGACTTATTACAGTGAAATGGACCCTGTCAGCATGTTTCTCGATGTTCCCATCATAGAGATAAGAAGATGCCTCAGGGCCTGGTGTTCTGGCGCTTGAAGGGGAGGTGTGAACGGCCCAGGCCCTTTCACACTTCACCATGCTAATAGAGAGATTCAAACTAAATTACCTATTGCATGTCAATACATCTAAAGATGTATTGCTTTCTACTTCAAATGTCAATACACAAGGGCCAGATGGCCCAATAAACAAGAAACCTGTCCTTGTTCCCAGAGGTGGGGAGAGATCTGTTTCCCATCAACTGGCAAACAGGAGAGACTAAAGATTGATCCTGGAAAGTCATGTATTTTGGACGCATTCATTATTGGGGAGTCAAACTTATTCATTTATATGCCCTGATAGAAAAATTCTCCCCACAATTCCCCACTCCTCCACTTGCAGCTGCTGAATGACGTTGGGCAAGCCATAGTTCTGGCACAGCTGTTCTTGAAAAAGAGCAGTTTCTGTCAGAGCTCTCTCAGTCCCACTTACCTCACAGGCTGTCTGTTGTGGGGAGGGGGAGGGAAAGGAGATTGTAAATTTGGTGTAGTGGTTAAGTGCACAGACTCTAGTCTGAGAGAACTAGGTTTGATTCCCTACTCCTCCACTCACAGCTGCTGGATGACCTTCGGCAATCCATAGTTCTGTCAGAGCTGTTCTTGAAAAAAGAGCAGTTTCTGTCAGAGCTCTCTCGGCCCCACCTACCTCTGTGGTGGGGAGGGGAAGGGAAAGGAGTTTGTAAGCTGCTCTGAGACTCCTTCGGGTTGCGAAGGGCGGGGTATAAATCCAATATCTTCTCTTCTTCTTCGTCTTCTTCTTCTGCATGCCAAGCAGTCACTCTGCTGCTGAGCCATGGGCCCCCTTCCTCTAAAGCCACAGGCCCGAAGATGTTCTGGAGTTAACCGTCCCTTGCCCTCTGGCAGGGAAGATTCTCGGAGTTGACATTTGCCAGGCCAATTGGCCAGAACAAAACTCATTTGCTTCCACTTTGTCTCTTCCATGCTCCAAATCCACCTGGCTTCTCAGAGCAGCAACCCCCATTAGCCGTAGGAAGGTTTGCCACTTCCCCTCTCGTCTGCGGCTTGAGCTCTCCCTTCACAGACGGATGAGTCGTGATCCATGCCCTGAAACCTGAGAAACCAAATGAGAACAGAGGAGCAACAAAAGGCTTCTTTCTCGCAAGCATCCTGCTGGGATTGTAGCCAGCCAAAGTCTCTTTTCTTCTGCTACGACCTGGCTATTAACTCCGTACATTGATACTCTGACAGTTTTCTTGATGGGTTCTTCTAGTCCGCTCGCTCTCCTGTGGCCTGACCCGGAAAATGCAGCCCTTCGCCTATACTGTCCCAACCGTAGCCCAATATCCCCGACCCAATTAGTCCTGCAGTTGTAGGATCCACAGGGCGAAAGTTAGAGCTTTCTAAAAATAGGAACTAACTTTATCACGGGGCTCTAGACATATTCAAATGATCCTCACCCCAGCCGTTCTCGAATGCCTCCTTCGCCCTTTAGCACAGCACCCCATCTTGCAATTACGTTTTCATCCAGTTCTTATTTCCCTGCAGTTTGGCTACCAATGTTATCTTACGTGGTATCGATAGAAGAAGTTCCAAACCAGGTCTACCCCATTGACCTGTTACAGTTGTGGTTGATTTGTCATCCTCAAGTTACATACTGTGCTTTTTAATGTTATTGCTACATATTTCAATGTTTTTAATGTTTCCCAGTTTTATTTTGTTACATTTTGGTTGTATAGCTGCACTTTTTACTATGGCATGTTCATAGAATCGTAGAATGGACCTTCCTGGTCATCTAGTCCAAGCCCCCTGCACAATGCAGGGAATTCACAAATACCTCCCCTCCACACCCACACTGACCGCTGTTCCATGCCCAGAAGATGACAAAAAACCTTCCTGAGCCCAAAGTGGCAATCAGCATTTCCCTGGGCATGTAAAAAAAGGGCCACAAGAACTAAGCCCTGAGGCAACCCTTCCTGCCCTCCCTCTCATGATCTGCCTAAGTTCACCGGATCAGCATTGCTGTCAGATGGCCATCTAGCCTCTGCTTGAAAGCCTCCCAAGAAGGAGAGCCCACCACCTCCCGAGGAAGCCTGTTCCATTGAAGAACCACTCTAATTGTCAAGAAGTTCTTCCTGATGTTTAGCCAAAAGCTCTTCTGATTTTAATTTCAATGTTGTATTTACGTCTTCTTGTTTATAATAATATTTCTGGGGGTGGAACATTTTCATCCACAGATTTATTTATTATTTCTGTTACCGATCATCCGCTTTTCTTCCTGAGATGCAAGGCGGATTACTCAGAGTAAGTCAACATGATCAGCTGGATGGGGCAGCCAGTAAACGATGCAATCCGATTCAGATTGCAGAAATCTGAAGCCAAGGAGAAATCTGGGGGGGTGGGGAAAGCTGAAACAAATCATAACTATTAACAGGACGCATTCAACGATACAGAAATCACAGAGCGGGATCATACTTGACAGGCAGCATGGTATAGCGGTTAAAGTGTCAGAACAGGCTCTGGGAAATTCAAGTTCAAATCCCCACTGTGCCATGAAACCTCATGGGCAGTGTTCCCTCTAAGCTGAGTCAGTGTGAGCTAGCTCATAGTTTTTCAGCCTCCGGCTCACACGTTTTTGTCCTAGCTCAGGAAGGATGGCTCCGGAGCAGCGTTCCTCTGAGCTGAGTCAGTGTGAGCTAGCTCATAGTTTTTTAGCCTCCAGCTCACACAATTTTGTCTTCTCTCAGGAAGGATGGCTCCGGTCCAGAGCAAACTAATTTATGCCAGTAGCTCACAAAGTAGAATTTTTGTTCACAGGAGTCCACAGCTTAGAGGGAGCACTGGTTCTGTACCTTTAGTCCCAGCCCACTGTTCCCTCTAAGCTGAATGAGTGTGAGCCAGCTCACAGTTTTTTAGCCTCCGGCTCACACAATTTTGTCCCGGCTCAGGAAGGGATGGCTCCAGAGCAAACTAACTTAGGCAGTAGCCAGATTGCTCACTCACAACTTGAATGCCAGCCGCTCGCAAAGGAGAATTTCTACTCACAACACTCCACAGCTTAGAGGGAGGATTGCTCACGGGGTGACCTTGGTCCAGTTGCATACTCTCGGGATGAACTTCCTCGCAGGGTTGTCGTGAGGATTAAGTGAAGGAGAGAATGATGTGAGGTGCTTTGGGTCCCCATCGGGGTGAAAAGCAGGATATCAATCTGTTAAGTATGAGACTCAACAAAGGATTCAGCTTCAAGTGATTTCAGCTTTATTAAACAGCAACTGTAAGTCAGGAACACACGACAACAAGGGGAGCACGGCTCCTTCTTTTAAACTCTCCCGGGCTGTCCAAGCCACACCCATAACAAGTTAAAGACCAATGGCATTGCAGGGATAAAGGCCAATCAGGACCCTTCCCTCTTTGCAACAATATCACTCAGTGATTGGGTAATTACACAGGTTTTGCAGAAACCGACCAATAGCAATGCGACATCTGAAGAGCCACATTCGAACTCAAGCGTAACATGTGAATAGATAGGAGCGATTCACATTCAGTACATAACACAATCAATCAGTTAACTAATGTTCTGCACACTGTAGTATAGTCCACAGCAGCATTCCCTCTAAGCTGAGTCAGTGTGAGCCAGCTCACAGTTTTTAGCCTTCGGCTCACACATTTTTGTCTGAACTCAGGGAGAACGGCTCCAGAACAGTGTTCCCTCTAAGCTGAGTTAGTGTGACCTAGCTCACAGTATTTTAGCCTCCAGCTCACACATTTTTGTCTTAGCTCAGGAAGGATGGCTCCAGAGCAAATTCACTTATGCCGCAGCCAAATCACTCGCTCACAACTTTAATGTCAGTAGCTCACAAAGTAGGATTTTTGCTCACAAGACTCCAGAGCTTAGAGGGAACGTTGCTCCAGAACAAACTGATTTATGCAGTAGCCAAATCAATCACTCACAACTTTGATGCCAAGAGGTCACAAAGGAGAATTTTTGCTCACAAGACTCCACAGTTTAGAGGGAACATTGGGTCCACAGTCCCGGTCCCTTTACCAAAGGATATTAATCTACACCCTTGCACAAAAATATAGCGATCACCTTTATCTTATGGCAGAAAGTGAAGAGGACCTAAAGAGCCTCTTGCTCACGATGAAAGAGGAGAGCGCAAAAGTGAGCTTGAAGCTCAACATCAAAAAACTAAGCTCATGGCATCTGGCCCCATCACTCCTTGGCAAATAGAAGGGGAATTCGTAGAAGTAGTGACAGACTTCACGTTCCTAGGATCCCAGATCACTGCAGATGGTGACTGCAGCCATGAAATTAAAAGACGCCTGCTCCTTGGGAGGAAAGCGATGGCAAACCTAAACAGCATGATAAAAAGCAGAGACATCACCTTGCCAACAAAAGTCCACATGGTCAAAGCAATGGTATTCCCGTAGTAATGTATGGCTGCGAGAGTTGGACTATAAGGAAGGCTGAGCGCCGAAGAATAGATTCTTTTGAACTGTGGTGCTGGAGAAGACTCTTGAGAGTCCCTTGGACTGCCAGGAGATCAAATCAGTCAATCCTAAAAGAAATCAACCCTGATTGTTCCCTGGAAGGCCAGATCCTGAAGCTGAAGCTCAAATACTTTGGCCACCAAATGAGAAGGGAGCATTCACTGGAGAAGACCCTGATGCTGGGAAAGATTGAAGGTCAAAGAAGAAGGGGACGGCAAAGGATGAGATGGTTAGACAGTGTCATCGATGCAACGAACATGAAATTGAGCAAACTTCAGCAGACAGCGGAAGACAGTAGGGCCTGGCGTAATCTGGTCCATGGGGTCGCGAAGAGTCGGACTCGACTGTGCGACTGAACAACAACAACAACATTCATTCATTCATTCATTCATTCATTTTAATCTTTGTTAGATTATCATGTACATGCTGGCTGGGGGCCACAATTTGAGAGCAACAGCGATGCAAATTTGATTGTCGTTTTCCAGCAGTCAGTGGGAAATACTCTGTGTATGCTCAGAGGGACATTTGTCCTTATGATGGCCGCTCATCTTCTTAGCACGATCCCTAGCGCTGAGTACAAATTCCCGAGGCTGAACCACGGAGAGTTCAAATTCAGATGATGGCTTTTATTTTAAAACCTACCTGGGGTTTCCCTGGGGACTTTCATCATGCGCTTGGATGCCTGGTTTTCTCCGAGGCCATGGGCAATTCTAATCTGGCCTCTGCTTAATTAAATTAACACGTGCGCAATTAGTCATATCCTTGGGGCGGTCCTCTGGGCCAAGGGGTGGCAAGATATGTGGGGTCAGCTGTAGGAGGGGGTTGTAGGAGAGGGGGGCAGCATGATTCCCTCTGCGGACAAACTTGCTTCCCACCCCCCACCCCCGCCAAGAGCGCCGCTTGAGATGTGAGAGCACCATCTAGTGGACTTCCAATCCCACACCTAGAAAGAACGTTTGAGTCCAGCGGCCCCTTTAAGACCAACAAAGTTTTATTCAACGTGTAAGCTGTCATGTGCAAAGCACACTTCTTCAGACAAACATCAGAATCCACGACTGGATTCCCAGATCAGCAGCTGAAATGAGGAGAGCCGGTGTGGCCTAGTCGCTAGGGCTGCTGGACTAAGATCCGGGAGATACGGGTTTGAATCCCCACCCTGCCATGGAAGCCTACTGGGTGACCACGGGCCAAGCGTTACCCTCTCAACCTAACCTACCTCATAGGGCTGGTGTGAGCATAGAATGAAGGAGAAGAGACTAATGTCCCCGTCGGAGAGAAAGGAGAAATATCAATGAAGCGAATTTTTAAAATTAAAAAGTAGCCGTGGGAGGCCCAGTCTGGATGGAAGGCCACAGTGTGGGATGCAGATTTCTAGATCAAGGGAATTGACTCCCTGCTCCCTCCCACCCACACATACACTGTTTCATGGACTGAAAATGCCCCTTCTGGACTGACCTGCACGGGGGGCAGGGGAGATACCCATTTTGCTTCTTAGGGCTCAGAACAGTCGGAGGGGAGGCACTTTCGCTTGATGAAGCAGTTTGGCAGGGTAGGGTTGACAACCTCCAGTTAGAGCCTGGAGATCCCCTGGAATTACCATGAGAATCAGTCCCCCTGGAGAAAATGGCTGCTTTCCAGCACGGACTCCTTGGCATCGCGTGCCCACCGAATTCCCTCCCCTTCCCAAACTCCATTTTACACAGGCCTCCCCCCAAATCTCCAGGAACTTGGCAATCAGGAGTTGGCAATAATAATAATAATAATGTGTATTATTCCAATACACATGAGAATAACAACACCGACTGACCTGGCAGTAGGATGGCCAACTCCAGGCGCTGAACTACCTGCAAGTGTTATCCCAAAGGAACGGTCCCTGGCTTCCAGGTTTGTTTCCTGCGGAGCAGAGAGCGATCCCAAGAGGTGTCAAGAGGATAGTAAAATACACATCCGGACAGCAGACTCCCTTTCCAACCAACTTTGGGGCCGTGTGAATGTTAAACCTGCCTTCCCTCTGAGATGATTTGGAGAACATACACAAAACAGAAACAAATAAAGAACTCAAAACAGGCATCAGATATGCAAGTCTGACAGGTTACCATGGATACAACGATAAGCAAAGACACTCTTCAGGTGGAGAAAAGGAGAGCAATTAATTGAAGGCAGTAGGAACGATTAACATTTAATTAACTGAAAAAATATGCGAAAACAATGCGAGGTAAACAGATCATCTTGGAATCCCACAAAATAATGCAATCCCTCTCTCTTGGGAGCCAGTCTGGTGTAGCGATTAAGTGCGCAGACTCTAATCTGGGAGAACTGGGTTTGATTCCCCCACTCCTCCACTTGCGGCTGCTGGATGACCTTGGGCAAGCCATAGTTCTGGCACAGCTGGGCTGAGTTCAGACTGGCAGTTTGCCCCAAGATAGGTGCATTTCAGCAATGTTTCACAACCTGATTAAAGGGACCGTTCACACAGGCACATCTGTTCAGCGTTCCCCAGCTGTACTCAACCTATCTTGTAACGCTTCCCTCCTGAGTTTAAAAGATACCTGGTAAAAGTGGCATCAAACCCTGGAAAGCGTGTCTATTGTGCATATATCCCTCACCAACAAAAAAGAAAGCCTTCGGGCCAACAGTGCGAATGCTCCCTCACGCCTCCTCCCCGGTATGTTCCAGCATCAGTCTGTGCAGTATAACCAGGAAAACCCAGAACAGTTTGTTCTGGGGCTTTTTGGCCACAACTCGCGCCCGCTTCAAACTGCCAGTCTGAACTCAGCCCTGTTCTCGACAAAGAGCAGTTTCTGTCAGAGCTCTCTCAGCCCCGCCTATCTCACAGGGTGTCTATTGTGGAGAAGGGAAGGGAAAGGAGTTTGTAAACTGCTCTGAGACTCCCTTGGGTAGTGAAGGGTGGGGTATAAATCCAATCTCTTCTTCTTCTTCTTCTTCTTCCTCGTCTTTCTCCTTCCCTGCCCTGTGCTATCCAGGACAGGACAGGACAGGTACCAGGTATTTTGTCACTCCAAACGAGTTCAGCCCGTTGCCTCTTCCTCCACTCATCTGAAATGTGCTCCACCTTTGGAATGAGCGCTGGCCAGAAGCCGCCCAGGCCATGAGAGCTGTCAGTTCCGTGCCCCACGCTGACAGCCAAGAAACAAGCCAGAGCCAAGGATTGCCAACTCTGAGTTGTGAAATTCCCAGAGATTTGGGGGTGGATCCCGGGGAATGCAGGGCCTCAGAACAGGAGGGATCTCAGCTGGGTATACAGCCACGGAGGCCCCCCCCCCCAAAGCAGCCATTTTCTCCAGGGGAACTGATCTCTGCCATCTGGAGATCAGTGGGAATTCTGGGAGATCTCCAGTCCCCACCTGGAGTCTGGCAACCATCCCCTGCAGTGGTTGGCACTTTTCTCTTTTTGCCGCCTCAAGCAGTCACCGTTGCCAGCCTCCAGGTGGGGCCTGGGGATCTCCCACACTCTCTTGGGGGGCTTGGCTGCAGAACTGCCCCCGCTCCGGTGGAAGGCCAGGATCCTGTTTCTCACAGATAAAATAACCAACAGGAAATAAAAGGAAATACCATTCTGAAGCATGCAGCAATGGGCAACTTGTTTCCACAGGTCTTGAGTGTGTGTGTGTCTGAGAGAGAGAGAGAGAGAGAGAGAGAGAGAGAGAGAGAGAGAGAGAGAGAGAGAGAGATCAAATTCCACTTCTATTTTATGCTAACAGGTGAACCCATGAATTAATGTTCTCCAAATATTCCTTTCCGTGGACTCACTTGACTTCCTTGTGCCGTTGGCCTAATCCAGCTCCATTCTGCCCCCCACCACCCCATGCTCCCTACACCACCAACTTTCTTGCATCCTCCTTATTTTTGCTTTTCAAAATGTCAATTCTGTGCCCTCCATTAGGAACTGAGAGTCACCCGCATAGGATCTGGCGCCCTCAACTGGCGCAAGGGAGATGTGAGTCAGAAACTGTCACCTGCAGCGGTCAGTGGCTCTCTGATGAATACTTGAAGCTGCCTTCTACTGAATCAGACGATTGGTCCATCAGAGTCAGTATCGTCTACTCAGACTGGCAGGGGCTCTCCAGGGTCCCAAACAGAGGAAAGTCTTCCCCATCACCTGCCTGATCCTTTTTAACTGGAGATGCCTGGGATTGAACCTGGGACCTTCTGCATGCCAAGCAGATGCTCTAACGCTGAGCCACAGCCCCACTTTACAGCTCTCCAGGGTCTCAGGCTGAGGTCTTTCCCATCACCTGCTGCCTGGTCCTTTTAACCGGAGATGCCGGGGATTGAACCTGGGACCTTCTGCGTGCAAAGCAGATGTTCTTCCACTGATCCACGGCCCCTCTGATGAACGGCGGCAGGGCAAAAACAGCTAATGCGTCTTATGAGTAGGTGCTCAATCTTCTGTATTTGCTGGGTCGAATGAAAGGAGGCGCAGTCCCTAAATAAAGAGCTAACAAGCCGGAAGATTTAAGACCCAGCCTCACTCATCACTCACCAGCTGGAGAGCGGGCTGGAAAGATTTGCAGTCAATCTCATCGCTGCCGTCGGTCAGCTGCACTAACTCTCATCAGACACCTGGGAAGCGAGTCTCGTCTACCCCCACCCCCACCCCATTCATTTGTTATTCTGTCGAGCAGGTGGCAATCGTGCGGGCGCTCTTGATGGAGCTTAAGGAAGGAAGAAGAAGAAGAGAAGAGATTGGATCTATACCCTGCCCTTCACTTGGAGTCTCAGAGCGGCTTACAAACTCCTTTCCCTTCCCCTCCCCACAACAGACACCCTGGGAGGTAGGTGGGGGCTGAGAGAGCTCTGACAGAAACTGCTCTTTTTCAAGAACAGCTGTGCCAGAACTATGGCTTGCCCGAGATCATCCAGCCAGGTGCAAGTGGAGGAGTGGGGAATCAAACCCGGTTCTCCCAGTTTAGAGTCCGCACTCCTAACCACTACACCAGACTGGCTGCGGCTCAGTGGCACAGCCTCTACTTGACACCCAGAAGGTCCCAAGTTCGATCTCCAGCTAAAAGGTTCAGGTAGCAGGTGATGGGAAAGACCTCAGCCTGGGACCCTGGAGAGCTGCAGCCAGTCTGAGTAGTGATGGATCAGCGGCCTGATTCAGTATGAGGCAGCTTCACAGGTTACAGGGAAGGGGCCATGGCTCAGTGGTAGAGCATCTGCTTGGCATGCAGAAGGTCTCGGGTTCAATCCCCAGCACCTCCACTTAACAAGGACCAGGCAGTATGTTCAATCCCCGGCATCTCCAGTTAAAAAGGGTCAGGCAGTAGGTGATATGAAAGATCTCTACCTGGGACCCTGGAGGGCTGCTGCCGGTCAGAGCAGGCAATACTGACCTTGCCAGTCTGAGAAGGCTTCATATGTCCATGTCTTATGCTGTTTGGGAGGGCCCATGGCTCAGTGGGGGATCATCTGCTTGGCACGCAGAAGGTCTCAGGTTCAATCCCCAGCATCTCCAGTTAAAAAGGGACCAGGCCGGAGGTGATGTGGAAGACCTCCGCCTGAGACCCTGGAGAGCTGCCACCAGTCTGAGTAGACAATACTGACCATGATGGACCAAGGGTCTGAGTATTCTGTAAAAAGCACCTTCAGACAAATCTGTTAATGATGAACTTAGTGTTGTTGTAACCCTCATGTGAGGCTTTTGATGAATTTCTATGAGACAGAATTGATTAGTTGCTGTAGATTTTCCAGGTTGTCTGGCCGTGGTCTTGGCATTGTAGGACCTGACATTTCGCCAGTAGCTGTGACTGGCACCCTCAGAGGTATAACACAGAAAGATGGAGTACTCTCTGTGTCAGTTGATTGTTTAAATATTGGGGTGCATTCCCTAATACCAGTCCACCATTGAATTTCTGCTGAAGAAAAGTTCTACAACTTGAAACGAGTCTCAAGTAATCTAGATACCTCCTTCCTGGATTTTTCAATCTCTCCTGAACATTAGGGTTGCTGGACTGACTTATAACACCAGTATCTACATTGTGACTGCTCTATTGGGACTATTTAAATGACTATATTTACCGGACTGCATTCTTTATACCTAGTGGACTAGTCTTTCTCTTGGTGTAGTGGTTTGGTGTAGTGGTTAAGTACGTGGACTCTAATCTGGGAGAACCAGGTTTGATTCCCCACTCCTCCACTTGCAGCTGCTGGATGACCGTGGGCAAGCCACAGTTCTGTCAGAGCTGTTCTCTCAAGAACAGTTCTCAGAAGAGCTCTCTCAGCCCTGCCTACCTCACAGGGTGCCTGTTGTGGGGAGGGGAAGGGAAAGGAGTTTGTAAGCTGCTCTGAAACGCTGAGTGAAAGGCGGGGTATAAATCCAGTCTCCCCCTCCTCCTCCTTTTCTTCTTCTTCTTCCTTTGAAAATATGCCATGTATTAATTTTTTCCTTATATAGAATTATTGTATATTAGTAATATACATACCTAATAATTTTCTTATCATAATATTCAAAGAACACTTTTCATTTTGAGCACAACCTTTATTGTAAATCCTTCTTAAGGTCACTGAAAACACAGCCAGCGTATCAGTTTCTCGTTTGCATCGCCTCCCGATTCGGCACGAGGCAGCTTCATATGTTGGTGTGTCTGCAGCCCAATGGCCCCAGGCAGGAAAAATGGGCATCCCGCGATGTGTTCGTTACATTAAAAGAAGTTTTCCGTTTCCAAAAAAAAAAAAAAGGAATTGGCTTACTGACCAACTTTGCCGCTCGCTGTCCGTTTCTAATTACAGCCCCCGTGTCAAATTAGACCTGCCGCTGCAGCAGCATTCAATCCCGAGGCCGGCAAGCACCTCCGTTGCTCATTGTGCGGGAACGGGAGACACTCTTAGAAGGTGAAGTCATTACCGGACGGCAAATACCCAATTACGCTGCTCTCGCTCGGCAAGAGAGGTCTGAGTCCAGAGACAGATTGCACGTCCAGCTCCAGGTAATGGAACTGGCTGGACATGCTGGCCGGAGAGGGCAGAGGGGCAAGAGGGAGAAGCAGGGCGATGGGTGAAGAGGTGCACGGAAGCATCACCCTCTGAAGATGGCGGGTGAGAAGAGACGACAGTGTGTGTGGATTCTGCAGTATCTAGTACCTCATGTTGAATGCTTGGGATTGTCGGTACAGGAGGACTCCAAGACATGTGGGAAGCACGTTTTGTTAACACTTGACTACAGAAACAGCGTTCCGTGCGCCTTGGTGTTTAGTCATGCCAGCCACATGACCACGGAAATGTCTTCGGACAGCGCTGGCTCTTCGGCTTTAAAACAGAGATGAGCACCGCAACCTTAGAGTCGGATTCGACTGGCTTTCGAGCAAGGGAACCTTTACCTTTACCTTTTACAGAAACCTTACAAAAGAGCAAGAGGCCTTAAAGACTAGCAAAATCTGTGGTAGGGGGTGAGCTCTCGTGAGTCACTGCTCCCTTCTTCAGAAACCTTCAGTAACCAGCTTTTAGAAAGTAAACGTGGTCGAAAAATAGCTCAGACTGCCATATTTTGAGGCTGCATAACAGATCTTGGAACACTTTCCCTATGAAGAAAGGTTAAAATGCTTGGGGCTCTTTAGTTTGGAGAAACGACGGCTGAGGGGTGATATGATCGAGGTTTATGAGATTATGCATGGGATGGAGCAGGTCGAGAAAGAAGTACTTTTCTCCCTTTCTCACAATACAAGAACTCGTGGGCACTCCATGAAATTGCTGAGCAGTCGGGTTAGAACGGGTAAAAGGAAGTCCTTCTTCAGCCAAAGAGTGATTAACACGTGGAAATCACTGCCACAGGAGGTGGTGGTGGTGGCTACAAGCATGGATGGCTTCAAGAGGGAATTAGATAAACATATGGAACAGAGGTCCACCAGTGGCTATGAGCCACAGGGTATAGATGGGAACTCTCGGTCTGGGGCAAGGGATGCTCTGTATCGTTGGTGCTTGGGGGGGCAACAGTGGGAGGCCTTCTAGTATCCTGGCCCCACTGCTGGACCTCCTGAGGGCACCTGGTATTTTTGGCCACTGTGTGACAAGAGTGTTGGGCTGGATGGGCCATTGGCCTGATCCAGCATTGGCTTCTCTTATGTTCTTATGTTCTTAACTCTCAGTCCGGGGCAAGTGATGCTCTGCCTTCTTGGTGCTTGGGGGGGGGGACAATAGTGGGAGTGCTTCTAGTGTCCTGGCCTCACTGCTGGACCTCCTGATGGTGCCTGGTCTTTTTGGCCACTGTGTGACACAGAGTGTTGGATTGGATAGGGCATTGGCCTGATCCAGCATTGGCTTCTCTTATGTTCTTACCTTGCCTTTTATTGTTGTTCTTGCAAAAAGCTGGTTTTCACGGAACTCGCACAGGAGTCTCGCTTTTGCAAGGAGCTCGTGATCGGTCAAGGTGCCTAGCTAGGGTTGCCAGCTCCTGTTCAGGAAATACCTGGAGATCTGAGGGTAGATCCTGGAGACGGCAGGCTTTGGAGCGGGGAGGGACCCTAGCAGGGCAGGATGCCATAAGAACATAAGAGAAGCCAATACAGTCCACCCTCCAGGGAAACTCATCTTTGTTGTCTGGAGGTCAGTTGTCACCTGGGAGGTCTCCAGCTCCCGGCTGGAAGTTGGCAATCCTATGCCTAGCCCGTGCAAAAGGGCACTCCAGAAGCTGGCTTTCTCAGACTGTGAAAGATCTCCCCCTTCACCCCAAATGAGAACCAGTTACTTCTTCCCCATCCAATGTATTACAGGGAAGAAGGGATGCAATTACTGAGGAGACATCCACTGTGCCAACGTCGACGCAAGAGTCTGGATTTTTCCGTTGTTTTGCAGGTTTCTCTTCCAACGGAGGCTGACAGACCTTCACAGAGAGAGAGAAAGTTCCAAGCATTGCCTGCCACTCTCAGGTTGCGAGTAGCTCATTTACATTTAGTTGGGCTGACAGATTTCCTAGAGGGTAACTTCTCGAGTGAAAAAAAAATCTATACTTTGTTTTAAGCAAGTCACTTTGTTAAGAAGCAAGGAAAGCCGCAGGATCCAAACGCTCAGTGCTTCGGAAATAATGAAGCCATTCCCTGATTGACAGAGTTTTCGCGCTGGTTTCAAGTCTTGTATCTCGGAGCCAAGACTGTGGCTGCAAAGAGGAGGACGCAGACAGTTCTGAGTGGTGGTGGTGGTGGTGGTCATCATGGTGGGGCCATCAACTTGTGGCCAATCTACGGCCACCCCATTGGGTTTTCAAGGCAAGAGACATTCTGAGGTGGTTCACCAGGGCCTGCCTCTGCCTCTTGGACCTCTTTGGTGGTCTCCCACCCAAATACTAACCAGGGCTGACCCTGCTTAGCTTCCGAGATCTGACAAGACTGAACTAACCTGGGCCATGCAGGTGAAGTCAAGAGATAAACAGAGGTGGTTTGCCTTTGCCTGTCTTTACATTATGACCCTGGACTTCCTTGGTGGTCTCCCATCCAAGTACTAACCAGGGCTGACCCTGCTTAGCTTCCAAGATCTGAGCAGGCAAGGAGAAGAAGGAGAAGGAGAAGGAGAAGAAGGAGAAGAAGGAGAAGAAGGAGAAGAAGGAGAAGAAGGAGAAGGAGAAGGAGAGGAGGAGGAGGAGGAGGAGGAGGAGGAGGAGGAGGAGGAGAAGGAGAAGGAGAAGGAGAAGGAGAAGGAGAAGGAGAAGGAGAAGGAGAAGAAGAAGAAGAAGAAGAAGAAGAAGAAGAAGAAGAAGAAGAAGAAGAAGAAGAAGAAGAAGAAGAAGAAGAAGAAGAAGAAGAAGAAGAAGAAGAAGAAGGGCTCCTAGTGTCCTGGCCCCACTGCTGGACCTCCTGATGGCACCTGGTATTTTTGGCCACTGTGTGACAGAGTATTGGACTAGATGGGCCATTGGCCTGATTCAACACTGGCTTCTCTTATGTTCTTACATTCTTAAGAAGAAGAAGAGGAGGAGGAGGAGGAGGAGATTGGATTTATACCCCGTCCTCCTCTCCTTCCCCTCCCTACAACAGACACCCTGGGAGGTAGGTGGGGCTGAGAGAGCTCTTTCCAGAACTGCCCTTTCAAGGACAGCTCTTGTCAGAACTATGGCTTGCCCAAGGTCATCCAGCAGCTTCAAGTGGAGGAGTGGGGAATCAAACCCAGTTCTCCCAGATTAGAGTCCACACACTTAAACCACTACATCAAAGTGGCTAGCCAGGGCCTATCCAGGTCAAGGCATGAGATGTTCAGAAATGGTTCACCTCTGCCTGCCTCTGCGTAGCAACCCTGGACTTCCTTGGTGGTCTTCCATCCAAGTACTAGGTGGGGCTGAGAGAGCTGTACACCTCGGGGTGACCCTGCTTAGCTTCTGGGATTTGACAAGACTGGGCTCACCTGGTCCATCCAGGTCAGGGCCATCAAATTATAAACTTGGAATAATCCAGTAAATCACCAAGGCAAACCCTTTGTCCAAAGGCAGAGTGGTCCATACAGGTAATCCCCCGCCCCCACCCAACTTTCAAATGACCTACCACAGCCTATTTTAAAGAGGTGGGGCATCTAGTTCCCATTCTCCATATTGGGGTGCAGTTCTAGAAGAACAGGAGAACTGCCTTGATGGATGAGGCCAAGATCTACCTGGTCCAGAATTCTGTTTGCAACCAAAGCCAGTTTGGTGTTCTATAACAGTATCGAAAAATTAAAAAAAGAAAGAGCACAAAATTTGATTTACCTTGAACATGCATCTGTACTACACAGTGCTATATACTTTTGCATGTCTTCCTGTGACGCTCAGATTTTGTCTTTCCCACCTGGAGACTGGCAACCCTAGGCTGCTGGAAGCCATCTCATCCGGAGCCCCAAAGAACCTGGGGCCAGTCCTGAGGGGGGCCCGTAGTCCAAGGCACTCTAGCACTTAAGATTCCAGAGAGCCTCCTTCCTGTGCATCCCCGTGCTCGCGTGAGCGTCTGGTCAAGGAAAGAGACAAGCGGCACAGACGGAATCCCTGCAGACTCTCCATGTGCCGCCGTTGCCGGCTGTTGCGGCTCTGGAACTGCATGTTCTCATTCCCTCCCCGAGCCCCAAATGGACGGGGAGAGGGAAGCTTCTGAGCAGTAAGAGGCAGCCGCACAGAGGCTGAACAGAGTTCTTGTTTCCTGAGGGGTCTCAGAGCACAGTGACAGGCGAGCCACAGGCCCTGCTCTCTGACTCTGAGCCGGGCCGAGGCAGGTGCTGAATGCTGATGGGAGCCCATCAAACGCCAACTGCCGAGCCTCTCCCCAGCCCAAGCCTGTCAGCAGCTGCTGCCTTTGGCAGCCATCTTTGTCTCCTCCGTGTTTCTGTTTGCCTCCTGAACAGAAACGGTATCCAAGGCAGCCGGAGGACCAAAGAGCTGACCTCTCACATATACCAATTGGCCCTGGGGGAGAAGAAGAAGGAGAAGAGAAGAGACTGGACTTATACCCTGCCCTTCATTACCCGAAGGAATCTCAGAGCGGCTTACAAACTCCTTTCCCTTCCCCTCCCCACAACAGACACCCTGGGAAGGAGGTGGGGCTGAGAGAGCTCTTCCGAGGAACGCTCCTGAGAGAACAGCTCTGAGAGAACTTGTGACTGACCCAGGGTCACACTGGCAGCTGCATGTGGAGGAGTGGGGAATCAAACCCGGTTCTCCCAGATTAGAGTCCTCTGCTCCTAACTGCTACACCGAACAGGAGGATGGAGGCCCAAAGCTGCCGACCTCGACTAAGGAGACTGAGTCAAACATGTCCTTTGGGAGAAATCTCTGCACCAGCAAAGGAGGGACAGAGCTGTACACCTCGGGGACTGATGGCTGCGTGCCGGCCACAGAGCATCCTCGGCCCTACAACCACGGCTCAGCGTGATACTTTGACCGGCCGGCGCTCCCCCTCCCCTGGCTTCCCCCCAGCTCTGACTTGCAGTATTGAGCCAGGTCAGGAGAAAAGCATCTGAATTGAGGCAGCAGCAGGTGGAAATAAGCGAGAGGAGGGGGGGAAGAGTTCAACACCCCTGCACCTTTGCTAGAAAGATTAGTCACACCACCCTAGGGTTGCCAACCTCCAGGTGGAGCCTGGAATTACAGCTGATCTCCAGCTGATAGAAATCAGTTCCCCTGGAGAAAATGGCTGCTTTGGAGGGTGGGCTCTACAGCATCACATCCTGCTGAGATGGAAGAAGAAGAAGAAGAAGAAGAAGAAGAAGAAGAAGAAGAAGAAGAAGAAGAAGAAGAAGAAGAAGAAGAAGATGTAGAAGAAGAAGAAGAAGAAGAAGAAGAAGAAGAAGAAGAAGAAGAAGAAGGAGGAGGAGGAGGAGGAGGAGGAGGAGGAGATTGATATACCCCACCCTTCACTACCCAAAGGCGTCTCAGAGCAGCTGACAATCTCCTTTCCCTTCCCCTCCCCACAACAGACACCCTGTGAGGTAGGCGGGGCTGAGAGAGCTCTCTAGAGAACTGCCCTTGAGAGAACAGCTCTGAGAGAACTTGTGATTAGCCCAAAGTCACACCAGCAGCTGCACATGGAAGAAAAGTGGGGAATCAAACCCGGTTCTCCCAGATTAGAGTCTGCGCTCTTAACCACTACACCACACTGGCTCTCCACCCCCCAAATCTCCAGGTATTTCCCCACCCAGAGCTATCAAACCGACACCACCACCTTTCTTTGCAAGTGACTAAGACAGATTCATAACTGTGTCCACCACCCCCATCATGTTCCCAGAGTCACTGAAATTCTACAGGCACCTTATAAGCCAGAATTCACAAGAAGCCAGAGTCTCCTATTTGCACGGACTTGTTATTTGCAGGGATGTGGAATGGTCCAGTCTCCTCAGATCCCAGAAAAGATGAAGCGTGAGTCTGTGGGTGGGAGACCACCAAGGAAGACTTTGCAGAAGCCTTTGCAGAGGCAGGCCGTGGCCAACCGCCTTTGCCTAGCTGCTTGCCTTGAAAACCCCACAGGGTCATCATAGGTCTGCTGTAATTTAACGACACTCTGCAAACATGCACTGATTTGCAAACGGAGAGAGCAGAATTGTACGGAGTGCCGGAGAGGCACCAGTCTCCATCGCGCTGGACGAGGCGGTCGAGAAGTCTGTCCTCCTCTCTAGGAAAAGGAGGCGGCAATTCTCCCATGAAGCGCTGATAGAAGAGATCTCGGGCGCCTCGGGAGGCAAAGGTGTCCAAGTGTGAAATTACTCAAATCTGCTCCTTTCACAGACCGGTTGCTGGAAGACGGCTTCCTCCACTGCAGAGGTCAGAGCCTGTCAGTAGATTAAAATCCTTTCATGGCACTAGATTAAAAGCTCAACGGGGAGCTCACCTCTTTGCCCGAGCACACGGAGAGGTGAGTCCCCCATTGTGCTCTGAGAGGTCGAAGTCTTGCTCTGTGGTTTGTGGTGGCGCTTCATCTAGTAACCCGTGGCAGGCATCCTGCCCGCCCAGGGAGGGAACGCAGCACCAGGCATCAAGAGTTACAGGTAAGTCTCTTTTTAGATAGAAGCAGGGCTATTTTGGGGCAGGAACTCACAGGAACGGAGTTCCGGCTGGCTCCCGAGTTGGCCACGCCCAGCAGGAACTCATTAGCATAACAGGCCACACCCAACAGCAGAAATTCATCAGGATTGGCTACATGAGAGTTGTGTGGTTCCTGCTACAAAAAAAGCCCTGGTTTTGACAACAAACAAGGGAAACAGAATAAGAAGCAAAAGGTGGGTGTGGCTGGATGACCACACTTCTGGTAACATGGGGGTGTGGCCTAATATGTGAATGAGTTTGTGCTGTTGGGTGTGGCCTATTATGCTAATGAGTTCCTGCTGGGCTTTTTCTACAAAAAAAGCCCTGGATAGAAGGTTCCCCTTCTCTTCTCTGTCAGTAGGTCTTCTTGGTCTCTCTGTCTCTACTTTTCCAGACCAAGGCAGCCATGCAGGATGTGGCCTTCCCATTCATTTCTTCTTCAGGGAAGAGGGTTCCACCATCCCTGGGGTCTATAGGGTTAAATATATTAAAAAGTTATCATTTTCCTTAGAAGCACAGAAGCAGTTCTCCGTATCCCCGATCCTCCACGTTTTCCCGGTTGACATGCTGTTCAAACAAAGTACAAAGATGATCTGACTCCAATGGGAACAAGAGAAAGAAATTTTACTTGCGAAAATGGAAGTACATCTTACATGACATATGCATGTAGGCCCTTTCTTACACACCCGGGGAAATGCTGATCACCACTTTGGGGTCAGGCAGTAATTTTTCTCCTGGCCAGTTTGGAGAGTTTTTTGCCATCTTCTGGGCATGGAGCAGAGGTCACCAGCAATGCTCCCTCTAAGCCATGGAGACTTGTGAGCAAAAATTCTGCTTTGTGAGCTACTGGCATTAAAGTTGTGAGCCAGCGATTTGGCTGCCGCCATAAATTAGTTTGCTCCGGAGCCCTCCTTCCTGAGCCAAGACAAAAATGTGTGAGCTGGAAGCTAAAAAACTGTGAGCTAGCTCACACTAACTCAGCTCAGAGGGAGCACCGGTCACTGGGTGTGGGGAGGAGTATTGGCGAATTTCCTACACTGTGCAGGGGGCTGATGACCCTGGAGGTCCCTTCCAACTCTATGATTCCGATTCTGTGATTCTACACATTTAACTTACTGTGAACACATTAACCTGAAAAAGGTTGACTTGCTACAGCTCCAAGCCCAGGTAAGAGAGAGAAGAAGAGAGTCCGATATAAGGTGGAACACAAAAGGCAAGCAAGGGCCAAAGAGGCTCAAAACCTCACCCATGACAGGGCGGGGCCAACTGCTGAGTGTACCCGAGTGAGAGAATCCTCTTAACCCTTTCCGTCCCAGATCCTCTTGCATGCAGGGCTACAATACCCAACAGGGTCTCGTCTGGGCTGCCATCAGCCCTAGAGACAGTGTGGTACAGGGATTGTGCCATATTAAGACTGGAAAGACCTGGCTTCACGTTCCTCTTCTACCATGAAGCCCACGGGGTGATTTTGAAACATTCGCCCTCTCACAATAACCTGCCTTACAGGGTTGTTGTGAAGGAGAGGCCCACGTATGATGCCTTCAGCTCCTTCACCTCTTTCAGGCAACTCCCTGGGCATCCTTCCCCCCAGCTGACCCCAAGTGTTCTTTTTTTAAAAGTTTCTGTCTCCAAGACTGAACCAAACTCCTGACCACTGCTCCCGCTCCCCAGCCTAGCAGTCTGGGGTCCCGCTTGTGGGTTGACGGAAGGCCTGGCAGTTCCCCCAAGTCGATACCACACTCAGCCGCAGATTAGACCAACACACACACACCCTGGGCCTTTTTCAGCTGTGTGCAAAGGAGGGGGCTGAAACGCATCGAACAAAATACCGAACCAAACCATGTTCCTAAAGCTCGCTCTACAAAATAGTGCATGCCTTTTCCGTTCAGCATCCTCCACCTTACACGCTGAAAATATCCAAGCTTATTTTGCAAATGTCAAATAATGTACAGATTTCAAATGCGTCTGCTATAATTTCCCTGAACTTCGTGCCCTCATGAGGATTCGAACCCAGGTCTCCTCCCAGTTTCCATCTGTCCAGGACTCTGCACCTCTCATGGTAGCTGACAGAAGGTCAGTAGTAGAATCCAGTGTTCCCTCTAAGCTGAGTTAGTGGGAGCCATCTCACAGTTTTTCAGCCTCCGGCTCATACACATTTTTGTCTCAGCTCAGGAAGGAGGGCTCCAGAGCAAACTCCTTTATGCAGTGGCCAAATCGCTCACTCACAACTTTAAGGCCAGCAGCTCACAAAGTAGAATTTTTGCTCACAAGACTCCACAGCTTAGAGAAAGCATTGCTAGGATCCCCCCAACACTAAGTGAATTCTGCCTAAGCACAAATAGCAGCAGGAGAGAGATTTCTGGAGCAGTTTTCACGCAGCGTTCTTTCCAAGCGCCGGTGACATTCCCCATCTTCTCTGAAGGACGAGGCCTTGTTATAGCCAGCCAGACCCTGTGAGTGCTAGGCGAAGTCCTCCAAAATCTGGCTGGGAAGTAGATGGAGGCAGCAGCGGGCAGCAATAGGCTGCCTGAAGCACAAAGCACACCGCTTGTGAAAAGGTCATCTCGCAGAAAGCCCTTGACACAGTGCCACTTCCTAATCTTCAAAGCAACCATGTGTGGCTCCTAATTAGTTTTTAAAGCACCCACCCACCCACATACACACACAGAGAGAGAGAGAAAGAGATCCTAATCAGAGCTCTCCCATGTCATCTCCAGTTCAGCACTTAGCAACATACTCTGCAGTACCATGGACAGCTCCAAGGAAGAAGACAAGTTGCTCCAAGGAGCTACAGAACTCAAGAGCTCCTCAGATCTTGGTCGAAGGCAGGCTTCCCCAACAATGTGCCCATGGGCAGCACCACGGCAGCCATGGACACCTTTCCTGGTGCCCACCAAGTGTTTTTAGGAACTGGGCAGGGCCATTTGGGACTTTAGTCCTTCAGGGCTTCTGGTCGGCTCCAGGAGATCTGACTGGCTCTGCCAATCTTTAAGAAGTTGCTACAGCAGCAGCTGCCACCACGATGCAAGGATCTTCACTGCATGACTGAGGAGAAGCTGTGCACACCCAAGAAAACTCTTGTAGAAAACACTACGCTCATTTTAAAGGAACCCTGTTACAGAGCCCTCGCCTGAAATGCTGAAGAGTTACTATTAGAGTTATGCATGGCCTTACATGGGCACATGAAGCCACCTTGTACTGAATCAGGCCCTTGGTCCATCAAGGTCAGTGTTGTCTACTCAGACTGGCAGCAGCTCTCTGGGGTCTCAGGCTGAGGTCTTTCACTTCAGCTCCTTTAAACTGGAGATGCTGGGGCCTGAACCTGCGACCTTCTGCATGCCACAGGCCCTCCCTCATTTCCTGACATTTGGCGATTGGCTCCACCTCCTTGGCAGCCATTTTGTGGTTGGCTTCAGCTCCCACAGCAGCCATTTTGTGGTTGTGTCCAGCACTCCGCATCAAATTCCAAAGGTGTCAGCGGGCTCAAAATGGTCAGGACCCCCTGGTTGAAGCTGTTCCTCAGCCGAGAACTCTTACGGAGGACGGAAGGGGACCGAAAACAAATCAGCCAGTATCGCATTGTGCCCCTGTATATATCTACAGTGCAGCCTCATTTGGAATACAGTTCTGGTCGCCATACCTCAGAAAAGATATAGCATCGGAAAAGGTGCAGAAAAGGGCAACTAAAATGATTAAGGGGATAGAAACACCTTCCCTATGAAGAGGAAGAGGAAGAAGAAGAGGAAGAGGAAGAGGAAGAAGAAGAGGAAGAGGAAGAAGAGGAAGAGGAAGAGGAAGAGGAAGAGGAAGAAGAAGAAGAAGAAGAAGAAGAAGAAGAAGAAGAAGAAGAAGAAGAAGAAGAAGAAGGAGGAGGAGGAGGAGGAGGAGGAGGAGGAGGAGGAGGAGGAGGAGGAGGAGGAGGAGGAGATTGGATTTATACCCCGCCCTTCACTATCCAAGGGAGTCTCAGAGCGGCTTACAAACGCCTTTCCCTTCCCCTCCCCACAACAGACACCCTGTGAGGTAGGTGGGGCTGAGAGAATTCTAACACAAACTGTCCTTGAGAGAACAGCTGTGCCAGAGCTTGTGACTGACCCAAGGTCACATCAGCAGGTGCAAGTGGAGGAGTGGGGGAATCAAACCCGGTTCTCCCAGATTAGAGTCCGTGCACTTAACCACTACACCAAACTGGCTCTCCACCCCCCAAATCTCCAGGTATTTCTCCACCCAGAGCTGAAAGGATGAAGAGGTCAGGGCTCTTTAGTTTGCAGAAACGATGATTGAGGGGTGGCATGATAAAGGTTTACAAGATTATGCATGGGATAGAGAAGGCAGAGAAAGAAGGACTTTTCTTCCTTTCTCAAATACAAGAACTTGTGGGCACTCAATTAAGTTAATGGGCAGGGGACCTAGAGCAGATCAAAGGAAGTACTCCTCCTCCACCCAGAGAGCCATTAACACGTGGAATTCACTGCCGCAGGAAGTGGTGGCAGCTACAAGCATGGACAGCTTCAAGAGGGGATTGGATGAACATATGGAGCAGAGGTCCATCAGTGGCTATTAGCCACAAGGTATAGAAGGAACACTCTGTCCGGGGCAGTGATGCTCTGTCTTCTTGGTGCTTGGGGGGCAACAGTGGGAGGGCTTCTGGAGTTCTGGCCCCACTGGTGGACCTCCTGCTGGCACCTGGGTTTTGGCCACTGTGTGACACAGAGGCTGCGATCACACACACTAAATAATCCACTTTCAGTGCATTTTCCATTCGGATTTTTACTGTGTGAACCGGCAAAATCCAATTCAAAAGTACATTGAAAGTGGACTAGAAGTGGATTATTTAGTGATTCTGACCACAGCCAGAGCATTGATGGGCCATTGGCCCGATCCAGCACGGTTTCTTTTATGTTCTCATGGAACTTGAAACTGCAGGTTTTCGGTCCTTTGGTGTTTGGTGTGTCTTCAGCCACTGCAAGCAACAGGCACCGGAGAATCCTTAATGATCAGCTAGTCCTTCAAAGAGTTCAGACTGCTTACGCAGGTCGTCCAAGCTCCTAGCTTCAGTTTCCGGGCCCAGAAGTGGGTCTTTCTCCGTACAGAAGCCCTGGTCTGCTGCTACTCAAACACGGCTAATGCTTTACAGAGGAGGCGCATGGACTTACAACCCCCTCCTGGAAAAGAGCATTGATTGCTGTAAAAAAAACAAAAACCCTCCAGTACACCACCTACCAGAACGGGATTTGATGTTTTCTTGTAAAAACCTGTGTAGTGCTGTATATACGCCGGGTTAACTATTAAGGCAGTTTGTAGGGTTTTTTTAAAAAAAAAAAAAATCAATAGCTTCCCCTTGCCGTGTAACTGGAGAGGTGCTTAAAACGAATTCTGAAACCATTGCCGTCCTCCTGAAGAGCAGGGGATAATCCGGGCAGTTTAATGAGAGTATGGATCCAGGCCTTTATTTCTAAGAGCAGGGAAGAGATGCATCGCTTGATGGGGAATCGGGAATCTGCAATGCAGCCGTCTTTGCATATTCAGTCGAAAACAGCAAGAGTCCCGTAGGGCCTTAAAGACAAACAAAATTTGCACACAGCGACTCACAAAAGCCCCTCACCTGCCACAAATTTTCTTCGTCTTTTAAGGTGCTACTGGATTCTTGCTCTTTTCTACTGCTAGTAAAGGGAAAGTAAGACTGATTTCCCACAAGCAGCTGCGCCACCCTCGCGCTTCCCTTTCCCCTGATCCCATTCATCAATTTCCCATTACTTGCTACACGGCCTGGTTTTGACCCACTGCATCCCCCAATTTCCCCCGCGTCTTCACAGTCTCAAAAAACAAGGATTGCAAAGACACAGGGGAATCGAGAGCGAGGGTGGCACAGCTGCTTGTGGGAAATCAGTCTCAAAGTTTTCCTTGCTCAAAAGCCAGTCGAATCTGACTCTAGGGGTGCAGTGCTCATCTCCGTTTCCAAGCTGATGAGCCAGCGCTGTCCGAAGATGTTTCCATGGTCAGGGGGCCGGCATGACTAGACGCCAAGGTGCATGGAACACTGTTTCCTTCCCACCGAAGCGGTACCTATTTATCCACTTGCAATTTCTTGCTTTCGAACTGCTAGGTTGGCAGGAGCTGGAGCCAGAGACGGGAGCTCACTCCGTCACGCTGCACTCGGGTCTCGAACTACAGACCTTCCAATCTGCGGCTCAGCATCTTAACCACTGAGCCACCATGGCCATGGACAGACTAATACAGCTACACATCCTGATCTACTTGCATATTCCTAAAACTGTAATTCCCAGGAAGATAGTTTGAGAGGGGAGCCATGATAGTCTGCAGTGGAAAAGCTAGATTTTATTCCAGTCACACCTTAGTGGCCAACAAGGTTTTTTTTGGGGGGGTTATGAGCTTTTCCCAGAAGTTGGCAGGGCTGTGAGCGGTGCAAACTACAGAACTGCTCCACCTCTGACAGCCTGGCCAGTGAGAACAGGGCTTGGTCGGACCCCAAAGACGTATCTGCTGCAAAGTGGAAGCCATTGGCAAACTAGGGCAGAGACCTAAAATCCATCATACATTCCAGGAAATCAGGAGGAGGAGGAGGAGATTGGATTTATATCCCACCCTTCACTCAGAGTCTCAGAGCAGCTTACAAACGCCTTTCCCTTCCCCTCCCCACAACAGACACCCTGGGAGGTAGGCGGGGGCTGAGAGAGCTCTGACAGAAACTGCTCTTTTTCAAGAACAGCTGTGCCAGAACTACGGCTTGCCCAAGGTCATCCAGCAGCTGCAGGTGGAGGAGTGGGGAATCAAACCCGGTTCTCCCAGATCAGAGTCCACGTGCTTAACCACTACACCAAACTGGTACAAGTGTAAGGAATGCTGCAGATCTGAACAGGTCCTGAAATGGTTCGAGGGGGAGGGAATGAATATTTATTTAATTTCTCTGTCATCCACCCACATACCCATGATCCTAGTATGGGAAGCAATTAAAGTAAGAGGTACCGAAAAGTCATTCCGGAGGCACTGGCTGCAAGCCAAGACTCCTCCTAATGTAAATGGCCCTCCTTTGTTATTTTATTACCCCCCCCAAAAAAAAAAACATAATTCAAAACCCAGCCAAGCCTCCCTGTTTATCACCTCTGTGGACTGATCCTCCAGCCGTCTCTTCCACGCCCCTGTTTCGCGATGAGTGCTCCTTTTTTATAAATTATAGGGTGATTTATTTAACGGCCTGCTTTGAGCGACACGAATCCCACGACTTCTGTGGCAATTTATTACTAAAACTTTCAATCAATCACCTGCAGGATGGTGGGGTGCCGTGTGCCAGAGATGGATGACAAAGCCCAAGGTCATGGATTTATTATCTTATTTGTTAAAAAAAAAAAGCATTTTATGGCCCTCTTTCCACTCAACGTAGGGTCTCCAAGGTGTGAACAATCAAAACATGAAATAAGCCTTAAAGACACTGCCCTGCTGTTTAATGCAGACATTCTCTGACAACTGCAAAAACAGCTCATCTGAAAATCCCCAACAGTTAGGAAGGCGAGGCAGGTGGGGAACCCAGAATTCATGCCACACAAGCTCCCTCCAACGTGGAAAGCTGCACCGATCCCGGGAACGAAGACTGGCTGGCCTAGTCCATCCCACCGCTTCCCCCACATACACACCCTTTGCAGTTATTTTCATACAGATCTTGGTGTGTAATTAATTCAGGGCCCTTTTTTTTTTTGCCTTTGGTTTGATTAATTGCGCACAGGTGCCGTTGCGCTCTCACTGTCGCCGCATTCATTAGCTCTCGTCACTCGCTGCTTCTGTCTCCGCGCAGGAGAGCTCAGCGGGCAGGGCAGAAGTCGGCTGGAACCGGATTCTACCTCCCGGCTGCACGCAGGAGGGGACGTTATGAAGTTGACACGCAGCATAGCAGGGGAACAGCTGGTGGCCCATGGCACAGAGGACCCGCTGAGCAGGGGATTCCACCCACCCATCCGCCCGCCCACATACCCGATAGAATGAGCTGGAAGCCCAGGTGCTCCAGTTTAATAGTGCAAACAGTTCTCAGGTTCCAAAGCAGGTCTCTCCACGGGGCATCTCTTTGAATCTAGGAGGGAAACAGTCTTTGCTCCAACGGCCCCTCTTTAGCAAAGGCTGCCGCCGGTAAATGGCTGTTTTTATTCGGGCCCTTTTCAAAGTCCTGTTTGTGTATATTAGAGTTCCTCAACTACCTCTGCTTCTTGTTTGCCTCGAAAGCCCCTCGCTGGGGTCGCCATAAGTCTGTTGGCGGCACTTGTTGCTGTTGCTCAGTTGCACAGTCGAGTCTGACTCTTCGCAACCCCGTGGACCACATCACACCAGGCCCTCCTGTCTTCCGTCATGCTCCGGAGTTTGCTCAATTTCATGTTCGTTGCATCAGTGACACTGTCTAGCCATCTCATCCTTTGCCATCCTTTATTCTTTGACCTTCAGTCTTTCCCCGCATCGGGGTCTTCTCCAGTGAGTGCTTCCTTCTCATTGGGTGGCCAAAGTCTTTGAGCTTCAGCTTCAGGATCTGGCCTTCCAGGGAACAGTCAGGGTTGATTTCTTTTAGGATTGACTGATTCAATCTCCTTGCAGCCCAAGGGACTCTCAAGAGTCTTCTCCAGCACCATCGTTCAAAAGCATCTATTCTTCGGCGCTTGGCCTTCCTCATGGTCCAACTCTCGCAGCCATACATTACTACTTACTTACATATTAGAGTTCTTCAGGTTCAGCCAAAGTTTGTAGAAGTTAAATCTCAGTTGGGAGGGGGTGCCACTTACCTGTAAGACGCACGCATATCTGCGTGTGCACATCGGTGCCAGGAAATGCCACCCCCCTTCTGTCCATTATTCAGACTGTAAATATTAACAAGTTCTGAGTGCAGCCAGCTCAATGGTGTGAGTCAATATGCCATTTCACCATCTCCTTCAGTGCTATATAGGGATAGTTAGCCCCCACACACGCACATGGACATGTTTCTGATGGTATACATTTCAGGTCAGCTCACAGGTTTCGCACTGTGGCGGAACAGGCCTGCATCAGTACTGTGGCGGAACAGGCCTGCCTGACCTGGCACCTGAAGGGGCAGTTTTTCTCCACTGCCTCCAGGTACTGCTGCCACCACCGTCCCTGTCTCTGGTTAGGTAGGACAGCCTCCTAACCTCCCTCTAGTGTCAACCTGTCTTTGGGGCTTCCTGGGAATTTTTGGGGCTCCCCTGGAGAGTTGGCAACTTGTTGTTTTGCCCCCTTTTCTCCTCCTCAGGGATTCTCTGACCCACTCCTAGTATGTCCAGGCAGCTGGGGGAACTAAGCAGTACAGAGGGACTTCTCACCATCAACAGTTAAAGGATTTATTCAAAGCTCTTGACTCTTTACAGGCACATCAAATGTGAACGGAAGAAACAGTGACAGAACTGCTCCGTCTCGCTCCCTGCTCTATACTACTAATGCCCTACCTAGATGGTATGCACGGCAGGCACATGACTTTACTACTGTGGAAAAAGTTGGATGAGCAGGTCTCCCAAAATGGCCTCTGTCTCCTGCAGACTCCAGCTGACGGCCTGACGGGCTTCTGACTTCTGGCCGAATGGCTTCCCGCCAGTGTTCCCTCTAAGCTGAGTTAATGTGAGCTAGCTCACAGTTTTTTAGCCTCCTCCGGCTCATGCATTTTCGTCTTAGCTCAGGAAGGACGGCTCCAGAGCAGACTAACTAATGCAGTCGCCAAATCACTCGCTCACAACTTTAATGCCAGGAGCTCACAAAGTGGAATTTTTGCTCACAAGACTCCACAGCAATATAAATATAAAACAGTATAAATATATAAAACAGCAGTTTCCCGCCCAGGAGCTGGCTCTCCCTCCTGCGGCACTCTGGGGCAGATCTCCTCACAACCTTGACAGACCTGCTGCGCTCTCTACGAGCGAGCAGCCCTCAGACTACTCATTGAAGACAGGACGGGGGAGGCGGGAATGAGGAGGAGACAAGGCCCAGGCCTACCTCCAGTTTGATGGTCTCTTCCTATCCGGCCCACGCCACCTTAGACACATACACAAAATGGCGTTTCTCCACACGCACATAGAGTGAGGAGTTTTATTTTTTTAATTTATTTCGCCGGCAAGTCACAGCTGACTCATAGTGACCACCCTGTAAGGTTCCCAAGGCGAGAGCTGTTCAGAGGTGGGTTTTGCCATGGCCTGCCTCTGCGTGGCCACCCTGGACTTCTTGAGAGGTCTCCCGTCCAAGAACTGACCGGGGCCAACCTTGCTTAGCTTCGAGTGTCTGGTGAGATCAAGCTAGCCTGGGCCATACAGGCCAGGGTGGAGTCTTATTAGGACTGAGCGAATGGCCTGTTTTTCAGTTCCTTTTCAGTGCTGTGCTTTGTGTTAAGAATGTAAGACAAGGCAAGCCTAGCTGGATCAGACCAGTGAGGGTCCATCTATCCCAGCATCCTGTCTCACACAGTGGCCAACCAGGTCCTCTGGAGGGTCAGCAACAGAGCTTAGAGGCCGAGGCCTTCCTCTGATAAGAACAACAGAAGAGTCCTGCTGGATCAGACCAACAATCCATCTAGTCCGGCCTCCTGTCTCACATGGTGGCCAACCAGGTTCTCTGGAGGTCCAACAACAGGGCACGGAGGCCGAGGCCTTCCCCTGATGCTGCCTCCTGGCTCTGGGATTAAGGGGATTAGTGCCCTGAATGTGTTGGTTCCCCTCAGCCACCACGGCTAGTAGCCGCTGACAAATCTCTCCTCCACGAACCTGTCTAATCCCCTTTTAAAGCTGTTTATTCCTGTGGCCACCCCGACATCCTCTAGCAGTGAATTCCCCTTTTCACCGTTAGTGTTCTGTATTCATTTGTATTGTGCCTGCATAATGTACATGTTATACACAATGCATATTGTGCATAAGCCAGTTTGGTGTAGTGGTTAAGTGCGCGGACTCTTATCTGGGAGAACCGGGTTTGATTCCCCACTCCTCCACTTGCACCTGCTGATGTGACCTTGGGTCAGTCACAAGCTCTGGCACAGCTGTTCTCTCAAGGACAGTTTCTGTCGGAAGTTCTCTCAGCCCCACCTACCTCACAGGGTGTCTGTTGTGGGGAGGGGAAGGGACAAGGAGTTTGTAAGCCGCTCTGAGACGCCTTGGGCAGTGAAGGGCGGGGTATAAATCCAAACTCTTCTTCTCTTCTTCTCTTCTTCTTCATATGGCATTTATATGTACCAGGCACGTAATGTGTTACGTATCATATCCATCTAGAGACGATTAACACAGTTCCTGATAGGAAACCCATGCGTTTTACAGGAACCAGGAAGAGGCATGAAAAGAAAGAGTCCTCCGAAAGGAAAGCGAAATCGAAACATTTCAAGACGGAAAGCGAGGAAGGAGGGGAAACACTCTCTGCGGCACCCTGCTCTCCGGATCCCCTTTTTCCCAAGACCCCAGTTGCCTAATTTAATTTTGAAAGCAGCGATACAATAGATGTGCTGAGCCATTGTTCCCGAAGTGAAAATTGTTTCAAGGAAGGTTAAATTTAGCCTCTGACGCGCGGCTTTCCTGGATGGGGAGCGAAAACAGAGACGGAGAGAGAACAGCAATAAAGCATCCCGCCTCCATCCTGCTTAACAAGGTGCCATTTCATGCTTGACAACAGCCGTCTCTGGCATAAGGAGGCCATTTCCAAGAGCTCTGCTCTCGTCTTGATAAAATTCTATGATCCGGCCCTAACCGTAATAACCAGATTGAGCAGCAAGAAGGTAATCGGATGCATGAACACTCTCCAGCGTCATTCTGCGTGCCGTGGTTCATTTGGATCTCTCTGTCTGCTCTTAGAGGATGCTTCTGTCTTCCCCTGGGCGGCCTGCTGTTCTACAGCCCAGCGAGCATCTTTCAGGAAGAGAGGAAGCGGTTGCTATAGCAATGGAGGCAGCATCACTGCGGCTCCTCCTACCCCGGCTCCATCTTTCCTTTCTACTGGTCTTCATAGGGGGTGGCATCAGGGGATCAAGGAAATCGTTGGGTTTTCTGGGTAGCCACCCGCCTGAGCAGGGAAAAAACAACCCAGTCCTTTTCATCTCGGCCATGAACTCATTCAGAGACCAGAGGCGAGCCTCGGCCTCTCACCACAAGGATTACCGAGCTGAATAGGAGATGCTGATTTGAAAACTCCCATGCATTCTCCGCATGCTTGATTGTATCATCTTTATTCAGCAGACGCTGGGTCCTGATTAGAGGTGGCGAAGGCAAATGTCTCAGATGGAACCAGGGTTGGAGGCTTTGATTTTCATCAGGCATTCAAGAAACTTCTGTTATCAACATCAGATCCGTGGGCTGCAATCCCAAAAATGGTGTCCCTCATTCTGAATGCTGGTGTAGTGGTTAAGTGCGCGGACTCTAATCTGGGAGAACCGGGTTTGATTCCCCATTCCTCCGCATGCATCTGGCTGGATGACCTTGGGCAAGCCATAGTTCTGATAAGAGGTGTCCTTGAAAAAGAGCAGTTTCTGTCAAGAGCTCTCTCAACCCTACCTACCTCACAGGGTGTTTGTTGTGGGGAGGGGAGGGGAAAGGAGTTTGTAAGCCGCTCTGAGACACCTTTGGGTAGTGAAGGGCGGGGTATAAATCCAATCTCTTCTCTTCTTCTTCTATCGGGGACTCAGATATTTCTGCAGTTCACAGTGGGTGGGGGGAGGCATAATTCTTCCCGCATCTGTGTCAGCCCTAGACACCCTCAAGTGGTTTCCTAGAACATAAGACACACCATGTTGGATCAGGCCAATGGCGCATCCGGTCCAACACTCTGTGTCACACAATAGCCAAGACTCAGGTGCCATCAAGAGGTCCACCAGCGGGGGCAGAACTCCAGAAGCCCTCCCACTGTTGCCCCTTCCCCCCAAGCACCAAGAAGACAGAGCATCACTGCCCCAGACATAACAGCAGAAGAGAAGCCAATGTTGGATCAGGCCAATGGCCCATCCAGTCCAACCCTATGTGTCACACAGTGGCCAAAACCCAGGGGTCATCAGGAGGTCCACCAGTGGGGCCAGGACACTAGAAGCCCTCCCACTGTTGCCCCCTCAAGCACCAAAAATACAGAGCCACTTCTAAATTTTTTGGTGAAATTGTCAAAACCGTCTTCTGTGAGCAAGGGTATCTGTGGGAGCTCTCATTCTCCCAAGAGGGGAGCCACAACCATTAAACCAGTTTCAAACCAGTTTAAATGTGTAGGGAGGTGAGGCCAAGGCACAGATGGTAGCTAATGAGCAAAGGTAAAGGTAAAGGTTCCCTTGCTTGAAAGCCAGTCGAATCCAACTCTAGGGTTGCGGTGCTCATCTCCGTTTCAAAGCTGAAGAGCCAGCGCTGTCCGAAGACGTTTCCGTGGTCATGTGGCCAGCATGACTAAACACCAAGGCACACGGAATGCTGCTACCTTCCCACCAAAGTGGTACCTATTTATCTACTTGCAATTTCTTGCTTTCGAACTGCTAGGTTGGCAGGAGCTGGAACTAGAGACGGGAGCTCACTCCGTCTTGCAGCACCTGGGTCTTGAACTGCTGAACTACTGACCTTCCACAGCCTGCAGTTCAGCGTCTTAACCACTTGAGCCACCAGAGCATCCCCCAAATTCTCCCTTTCTCAACCAGGACAGCTGCAGGGCCGTCACGGGTTAGGGCAGCAGGGGAAACCAACAGCATCTCATTGCTATTCTTCACACAGCAGAAGTGACGTCTGTCCCCTTGGATTCTGCAGGTTCTCTTTTTGTTAAATGCAAGGCAACAAGAGCAGGCGGGGAATTTACATGCAATGTGCCAACAACAGGGCGAAGCGTTTGCTTGTCAGAAAAGACACAGCATGTTGTTCTTTCGCTAAACTAATATTGCCAAAGAACAGGAGGAAGAGCAAAAATACAAGACGCACGGGAACAGGAGAAAGTTCTAGAAACATTTCCCCATCGCTGCTTCCCCCAACTCTGCTGCGACAGCTCTTTGGGATACTTTCACTCCAAATACTCCACTCGGGGGAGAATAGGAAGTGTCCCGTGCTGGAAGTTTTCAGGCAGAGACTGGTGGGAACGCTTTGGATTTCCTGCAGAGTGACATTAAACTGGTGTGGTGACTTAGAAGGGCCCCGTCCAGTTCGAGGGACCTGTGCATCTATTAAAGATCCTGGGAATGTTTCATTTGGAGAAGGGGAGATTGAGGCGGGACACGGTTGCTCTCTATAAATATTTGAAAGGCATTTGGAGGAGGGCAAGGAGCCGTTCCAGTTGGCAGCAGAGGAGAGGACCCGAAGCAATGAGGGTTTAAATTACACGCAGAAAGGTATCGGCTGGATATTAGGAAAAACTTTTTCACGGTCAGAGTGGCTCGAAGGTAGAATCAGCTGCCTCAGGAGGTGGTTGGCCCCCTTTCACTGACAGCTTTCAAGAAAAGGCCGGACGAATATTTGTCAGGGATGCTTTAAGCTGGTCCTGCATTGGGCAGGGGGCTGGACGAGATGGTCTGTAGGGCCCCTTCCAACTCTGATTCTATGATTCTATGACACATCATAAGTTTGGGAGCTGAACAAGATGACTGTCAGCTGTCATGTCAGGAATTTCTAATTTCCCATGTAAGAATCTTGGGCTGCGAACATTCGGATGTCAACACAATCGAATTGAAAACAAATCAGCCAGTATCATCATGCCCCTGTATAAATCATTGGTGCGACCTCATTTGGAATACTGTGTACAGTCAGGGCCGGCCCCAGGTGTCTGGGCGCCCTAGGCAAGACAGCCTGGGGCGCCCACCCCACGGGGATGCCAATCTCCCGGTGGGGCCTGGAGACCGGGGGGAGGGTGGAGCGCCGGCTTTCCTGAGCACGCCGCACTAGCGGCGTGCTCAGGAAAGCTAGGGAACGGGCGGCCATTTGAATGGCTGCCCCTTCCCAGGCCCAGAGCCGGCTGGAGACGGGGGGGGGTGGAGCGCCGGCTTTGAACCGGCGCCCTTCCCTCCCAGCCCCAGCACCAGCTGAAGACGGGGGAGCGCCAGCTTTCCTGAGCACGCCGCAGTAGCGGCGTGCTCAGGAAAGCCAGGGAAGAGGCGCCCGTTTGAACGGGTGCCCCTTCCCTCCCAGCGCCGGCTGGAGACGGGGGGGGGAAGCCAGGGAAGGGGCGCTGGTTTGAACGGGCGCCCCTTCCCTCCCCAGCGCCGGCTTCACAGGGGGCGGGGCGGGGGCGCTTTGGCGCCCCTGTGGACCCCAGCGCCCTAGGCGAGCGCCTAGCTCGCCTAGTGGGCGAGCCGGCAGTGTGTACAGTTCTGGTCACCACATCTCAAAAAGGATATTATAGCATTGGAAAAAGTGCTGAGAAGGGCAACTAGAATGATAAAAGGGTTGGAACACCTTCCCTATGAAGAAAGGTTAAAATGCTTGGGGCTCTTCAGCTTGGAGAAACGACGACTGAGGGGTGACATGATTGAGGTTTATAAGATTATGAATGGGATTGAGCAGGTTGAGAAAGAAGTACTTTTCTCCCTTTCTCACCATACAAGAACTCGTGGGCACTCCATGAAATTGCTGAGCAGTCGGGTTAGAACAGATAAAAGGAAGTCCTTCTTCACCCAAAGAGGGATTAACACATGGAATTCACTGCCACAGGAGGTGGTGGCAGCTACAAGCATGGACAGTTTCAAGAGGGAATTAGATAAACATATGGAGCAGAAGTCCATCAGTGGCTATTAGCCACAGGGTATAGATGGGAACTCTCAGTCTGGGGCAGGTGATGCCCTCTATTCTTGGTGCTGGAGGGGGCAGCAGTGGGAGGGGGCTTCTGGTGCCCTGGCCCCACTGCTGGACCTCCTGATGGCACCTGGTATTTTTGGCCGCTGTGTGACAGAGTGTTGGACTAGATGGGCCATTGGCCTGATTCAACATTGGCTTCTCTTATGTTCTTATGTTCAAATAGCAGCGCTGACCAAGGTGACCAGGAGAGGGGGTTTCATAGAGAAAGGAAGCGAAGAGGCTGCCTGGGACGGCAAAGCCCACGGTAAATGCCCTGCTGTTTGGCTGAACAGGGAGAGCCTTTGAGCCAGAGGGCCCACCCCCCACCCCTGGCATTCTCCTGTAATCTGGGGGCTGGGGGGGGGGAGAATGCCATTTTGCCCTTTGGAGAATCATTTTTCAGTGCAAGCACATAGGCAGCTTTATTATTTTTCATTTTGCTAAGACCGCCCTAGCTTGGCCGGGAGATATCTTTTTGCCGCTTTGAAGGCAGCGGCTGTTTGAACGCTTTTTCGGAGCGGGTTTTTTTAATGGACCTCTGGAGGCGAAAAGAATGTTGAATGTCTTCGGCGCCGGGCGCTTCCTCTGCAAATCAGGGGAGCCTTTGGGGAGAGACACCAGGGACTCGGCACAGAGCCAGCCCCCAGCTTGGTCGCCCCCCCCTTCCCAAAAGAAGTGTTTCCCTCCCCCACCCTCCCCCAACTGAATATTTTTCTTTCATTCCAATCAATTCCTTCAAGCCTTTTTCCTGGCGTCACACGGGCCTGATTCATGTTTCGGGGGGGAGGGGGACATGTAATGGTGAGGGGTGAGCCGTGGCCATCTGAGCCAGAGTTGCTCCCTTCCAGGTCACAGAAGAATAAGAGGTTGGATTTATACCCCGCCCTTCACTACCCAAGGGAGTCTCAGAGCGGCTTACAAACTCCTTTCCCTTCCCCTCCCCACAACAGACACCCTGTGAGGTCAGTGGGGCTGAGAGAACTCTTGACACAAACTGCTCTTTTTCCAAGGAAATCTGTGCCAGAGCTTGTGACTGACCCAAGGTCACATCAGCAGGTGCAAGTGGAGGAGTGGGGAATCAAACCCGGTTCTCCCAGATTAGAGTCGGTGCACTTAACCACTACGCCAGACTGGCTCTACACCAAACTGGCTCCCCACCCTTCACTCGGAGTCTCAGAGTGGCTTACAAACTCCTTTCCCTTCCCCTCCCCACAACAGACACCCTGTGAGGTAGGTGGGGCTGAGAGAGGTCTCTCGAGAACTGCTCTTGAGAGAACAGCCCTGAAAGAACTTGTGACTGACCCAAGATCACCCCAGCTGGCTGCATGTGGAGGCGTGGGGAATCAAACCTAGTTCTCTCAGATTAGAGTCAGCGTTCTTAACCACTACACCAAACTCATTGACTTAGAAGGGTGAAATGCCGCTTGAGATGGCACTGGAAGATGCCAGAAGGACAAATCACAGTCCAGGTAGGATTGCAATCCCCCCAGACGGTGCTTTTGGGTTTCCCAGATAAAAATAACAGAGAACAATGCAGAAATGCCTCGACATCCTTCACCTCAGGCCGTTGCTCCGTTCTGATTTTAAACTTACCGCTTCAAATCTGCGTCAGGAGTGCCAGTGGCAGGGTTGCCATCTCTGGGTTGTAAATTCCTGGAGGGTGGGGTTTGGAGAGGGGCTACCGGGTCTGAGCATTCGTCTTTTCTGCGATCGTCCCACTCCTTGCAAACAATACGAATATTGTAGAAATTTGCTCAATGCCCAGCAGAGGGTGCTGTAAAAGAGGGAAGGGAGAGGCCACGAAGGCAAAGAGGAGTCTCTGGGCCTCCTTCCAGGAGAGGGCGCTATTGCGCCGCTTCGTGGATTTGTGTTATAGCGAGGTTTTGAAATTGTTCTATCAGCTTTGACCTGTGTCATGGCTATTGGATGGATGCTGCCTTATGTGAACATAAGAACATAAGAGGAGCCAATGTTGGATCAGGTCAATGGCCCATCCAGTCCAACACTCTGTCACACAGTGGCCAAAAATACCAGGTGCCATCAGGAGGTCCCCCAGTGGGGCCAGGACACCAGAAGCCCTCCCACTGTTGCCCCCCCCCCAAGCACCAAGAATACAGAGCATCACTTGCCCCAGACTGAGAGTTCCTATCTATACCTTGTGGCTAATAGCCACTGATGGACCTCTGCTTGATATTTTACATTTTGGGACATTAACATCATTAGCAAAAGTGGGGGGGAGATATAGCAAATACCTGGAAACAATTAATTAAATGCCACAGCAAACTGGATTGAATGGGGAAAGCAAAAAGCATGCTTTGCGTTGGCAGGATGCTCTTGGAGGAGGGAGAGAGAGAGACGGTGGGACCAGGGGCAGACTCAGGCCCTGCCTGGACTGGACTGGGGCAGACAGATCTTTAGTGTTGCCAGCCTCCAAGTGGCAGAGATCAGTTCCCCTGGAGAAAAGGGCCGCTTTGGAGGATGGACTTTATGACATTACACCTGGCTGAGGTCCCTCCCCTTCCCAAACCTGCCCAGCCCTCTGCCCGCAAATATCCAGAAGTTTCCCAACCTGGAGTTGGAAACTTTTACTTTTAACTTACCACCAATGTTCCCTCTAAGCTGAGTTAGTGTGAGCTAGCTCACAGTTTTTTAGCCTCTAGCTCACAGATTTTTGTCTCCGCTTGGGAAGACTCCAGAGCAAACTAATTTATGCAGAAGCCAAATCGCTCGCTCACAACTTCAGTGCCAGTAGCTCACAAAACGGAATTTTTGCTCGCAGGACAGGGAAGTTTCTGTCAGGTTTCTGCCTGGGTAGACCGCTAACAACCTGCATTGCAGGGCCCATTCGACTCAGACCCATGGGTGGTGGTAGAGTTGCCAACCTCCAGGTAGGGCCTGAAGATCTCCCGGAATTACAACTTATCTCCAGACGACAGAGATCAGCCCTCCTGGAGAAACTGGCTGCTTTGGAAAGTGCTGGTGTGCGGCACCAAAACTCTGGCACTCTCTCTCTCCGGGGAGATTTCAAGGAGCTGCTATTGCAGGATCCATGTGGTGGAGATGGGTAGACCCTTAGAAGAGAATACCTGAGGGAATGAATGGGCAAGCTTTCATAGCTACGTCTTGACATCTTGAACACCATCTTGAACGTCACTATGGGCTGAACTGATTTCTTCCCTTTTCTGTAACATCATAACTGGGCAAGAACAGTCAGTCTCCATTCCACCGATCCGTATCAGACAGCTCCATCCTCCCAAGGCGCTGAGACCCAAGTGTCACCATCAGTGTTCCCCCTAAAGCTGAGTTAGGGTGAGCTAGCTCACAGTTTTTTAGCCTCCAGCTCACACATTTTTGTCTCCGCTCAGGAAGGAGGGCTCCAGAGCAAACTCATTTATGCCGTAGTGAAAAGACTCACTTACAATTTTAATGCCATTCGCTCACAAAGTAGAATTTTTGCTCACAAGATTCCACAGCTTAGAGGGCGCGTCGGTCACCGTCATTGTCTCTTGCAACCTGCCACGTGGTGGATCAGGTTCTGGTCATCTGTCGGTTGTAGGTGACAGAGGTGGCGTTCTGGTTTCGGTATCTTGAGAGGGACGGTGCTGGAAAACTGTGTTGCATCCGCAACAGGCACTCCGCCGTCTGAACCAACTTCCGTTTTGCAATGGCACCCATTGATTGCAGCTGTGGCCATGTGAGGGCCTTGCCTGTGAACACTTTGAACAAGTGGCCGCCATTTTGTCCTCGTTAAGCTGTGTCGAGCCCAGACCACGTCCTACTGATGGTGACAGAACCATGGATACGAATATGACCAACCCCCCCAAAAAATTATATGGCCACCAAACTGTACCTTCACATGACCTTAACCAAAGAAAGTTGAACTCCGTTTTCCTCAATTTTTGTTTTTTGGCCATTTCCATTGCATTTCATTGTGTCATTTGTGCCCCTTTTCCTTTCGGCATCTCCTTCTTCATTCTCTCACCTTCCGTAATCGACCAGGTGGGCCAGGAACCCAGCCTCCCACTACACGGGAGGACTCACGATGTTGCGTTCGGAGCGCCCTTACCCAATTTCCGTCTTCGATAACAGAAAAATGATCTGATTCATCCTGCTGTGTCAGTGATAATTGACGGGGCTTGCTTGGCATGACCAGATTGGTCAATAGGCAAGACTCTGCAGAGCACCCCTCGGGGCCTATGACTGTGCGGGTACTCAAGGGTGCTTAGATGCAGGGAGGAGGGGGAGAAACTTCGGGCCTAGCCCTAGAAGAAGGTGGGAGAATCAAGAATCTCTCTCTCTCTCTCTCTCTCTCTCTCTCTCTCTCTCTCTCTCTCTCTCTCTCTCTCTCTCTCTCTCTCTCTCTCTCTCTCTCTCTCTCTCTCTCTCTCTCTCTCTCTCTCTCTCTCTCTCTCTCTCTCTCTCTCTCTCTCTCTCTCTCTCTCTCTCTCTCTCTCTCTCTCTCTCTCTCTCTCTCTCTCTCTCTCACACACACACACACGGAGTAGGGTTGCCAGCCTCCAGGTGGGGCCCTGGGATCTCCCGCTCTTACAACTGATCTCCAGCTGACAGAAATCGGCTCCCTTGGAGAAAATGGCTGCTTTGAAGGGCGGACTCCGTGGCATTGGGCCATGCTGAGGCCCCTCCCCTCCCCAAACCCCGCCGTCTCCCGGATCCACCCCCAAAGGCTCCAGGTATTTCCCAACCCAGACCTGGCAACCCTGACATGGAGGCTTCTTGTGGGTTCAATGAGACCATTTCATAGAATTATGGACATTCGAAAGACCTGACGAATGGATGGGAAACGTAGAACACATTCTCCTTAAACATCCATCCATCCATCCTGAAATTTCCCGGCCCGGAGTCCGCAACTCTGGTCCCCTGCTTCTCTCGCCACTTTTCCTCCATCCTCTCTTTTCCTCCCAGGCTTTTCTTCCCCAATTTTCACCATCCCATTTTCTCTCCAGTAGTTGGTTAAGTGTGCAGACTCTAATCTGGGAGAACCGGGTTTGATTCCCCGCTCCTCCGCTCACAGCTCCTGGATGACCTTGGGCAAGCCATAGTTCTGTCAGAGCTGTTCTCTCAAGGGCAGTCCTTGAAAGAGCTCTCTCTCAGCCCAACCTACCTCACAGGGCATCTGTTGTGGGGAGGGGAAGGGAAAGGCGTCTGTAAGCCGCCCTGAGACTCCAAAAGAAAGGGAGGGGTATATATCCAATCTCTTCTTCTTCTTCTTCTTCTTTTTCTTCTTCTTCTTCTTCCGTCTGTTTTTTCAGCTCCCTCCTCACATTTTCCCACTTTGTCTCCCTTTGCAACCCTTTCTCCATCACTCTCCTGTTTTCAATTCCTTCTCTATTTCTTTTCTCTAGGGCTTTTCCCCTCCCCCCCACCAGGTTTTCCACACTCTGTCTCCCTACCCTTGTCTCTACATCATTATTTAATTCATTTGTACCGCACCTTTATCCCTAGTGGAACCAAAAGTGACTGACATTGTTTTCTCCTCACAACAGACCTGTGAAGTAGATTGAGCTGAGAGACTGTGACCGGCCCAAGGGCACTCAGAGAGCTTCCGTGGCACAAGTGGGGATCTGAACCCAGCTCTTCGAGATACTAGTCCCGCACTCTGAGCCACAGCACCACATTTGCCCCATTTTATGTTCCTGTCCCAGCCGCTGTCGCTGGGATTACCTAGGCCAAGGCACTGGTCCTCTGTTGCTAGGCAACCCCAAAGTGGTGATTGCAATCTCATAAGATTTTGCAAGATCTTAGTCACATTGTCTGATTTGTGGGCACTTCAATGCTTCCTCATTTTTAAAGAACTATAAAGAGGTTTCTATAGTTGCTTCTTCCCCGTATATGGCATTATTTGTGTGTGTTATTATGTTTGACCATGCACAGAAATGGATATCCAAAAGACATGATACCTGGGATCATAAGAAGACCTCTGCTGGATCAGAGCAATAGTCCATTTAGTCCAGCATCCAGTCTCATATAGTGGCCAACCTGTTCCTCTGAAGGGCTAACAACAGGGCAGAGAGGCCGACACCTTCCCCTGATAAGAACATAAGAAGAGCCCTGCTGGATCAGACCAATAGTCATAAGAATATACAAGAAGCCAATGTTGGATCAGGCCAATAGCCCATCCAGTCCAACACTCTGTGTCACACAGTGGTCAAAAATACCAGGTGCCATCAGGAGGTCCAGCAGTGGGGCCAGGACACTAGAAGCCCTCCCACTGTTGGCCCCCCCAAGCACCAAGAATACAGAGCATCACTTGCCCCAGACTGAGAGCTCCTATCTATACCATGTGGCTAATAACCACTGATGGACCTCTGCTCCAGATGTTTATCCAATTCCCTCTTGAAGTCGTCCATGCTTATAGCCGCCACCACCTCCTGTGGTCCATCTAGTCCAGCATCCCATTTCACATGGTGGCCAACCAGTTCCTATGGCGGGCTAACAACAGGGCAGAGAGGCTGAGGCCTTCCCCTCATAAAAACATCAGAAGTGCCCTGCTGGATCAGACCAGTGGCCCATCTAGTCCAGCATCCTGTATCACACAGTAGCCAACCAGTTCCTCTGGAGAGCCAGCAATAGGACGGAGAGGCCGAGGCCTTCCCCTGATGTTGCCTCCAGGCTCTGGGATTCAAATGCTTAGTGCCTCTGAATGTGGAGTTTCCCCTCAGTCACCATGGCTAGTAGCCATTGACAGACCTATCCTCCATGAATCTATCTAATCCCCTTTGAAAGCTGATTATTCCTGTGGCCATCACAACATCCCCTGGCAGCCAATTCCATGTTTTAATCTCTCTCTGTGTAAAGTAGGATTTCCTTTTGTCCGTCCTGAACATTTCTGCATAGGTTTGGCTGCACATCATGAATTGCGCCAGGTCACATCAAAGTGGCTGAGCGAGAATTTGGCTCTTGGCTTTCCAAACAGAAGCCCCGCCCCCTTGTCATGGCATCCCAAATAGCCCCTGTTGCCTCTAACATCCTGGTCCCATTAGCAATGGTCCTCATCTAATATCAGCTTTAACAACTGGCACGACACCAGGGATAGATCATGTTCATTCCTTCCCCGATGTAGTTTCCAATGAGGTGTGGCCTGTAATTCATCTGAGGGAACCTCTTCCTATTTCCCCAGAGCAATTAATTAGCCATTAGGAGAAATGTTGAATGCCAATAGATATGCAAGGGCATTTCCGCATTTTTTCGTTTTGACACCTGGGATTTCCTTGGTCACTGCTGTTGTGGGCTCGCCTCCACTTGAATTGGGGGTATTGCAGAGCCTCAAATTCTTACAAAATCGATCTACCAAAGTTACTAGCCCACAAATTTCGCTAATCCAGCCTGCCCACTCCTTAATATCTACATTAATCATTTATGGCATCATACCAAAAGAAGAAATAAGGGAAACTTTTATGAAGCACAGTCACCCGGAGGCCGTTCTACTCACTAGGGAAAACCAGGTGTCTAGACCAGCTAGTTCTAAGCCTGTTTTATAGCATTGCTCAGATATTGTGTAAGTGTCATTGAATTTGCCCTGGATAACTCAAGCTGGCTTGATCTTGTCAGATCTCAAAACCTAAGCAATGTCAGCCCTGGTTAGTGTTTGGATGGGAGACACACCCCCAGGGAAGTCCAGGTTGGCAACGCAGAGGCAGGCTGAACGTCTCTGGCCTTGAAAACCCCAAGACGTTGCCGTAAATCAGCCGCAACGACAGCAAAAATAACTCCTACGCTGTAGAAATAGCTAACCTTTTAAAGATTTTTCGGGCTTAAATATAAAAAATGTATATCTTTTATATATTGCGTGTCTCGTGCTCAGATGTATCTAATGATAATGCATTATTAAAGTCTTCAGTGTTTTTAGTGTTGTAGAATTTAGTTTAATACCCAAACAGACTGGTAGTCCAACTTACGTGTGACTCTAGATGCAGGTGGGGTCGCCGCGTTGGTCTGAAGCAACCGAACAAAGGCTGAGCCCAGCGATGCCTTTGAGACCAGCAAACTTTAACGCTGGGTATAAGGTTTCCTGTGCAGACACATGTCTTCATGCTTATACCCAGAATTAAACTCTGTTGGTCTTAAAGGTGCCACTGGACCCAGTTTGGTGTAGTGGTTAGGAGCATGGACTCTAATCTGGGAGAACCGGGTTTGATTCCCCACTCCTCCACATGTAGCTGCTGGTGTGACCTTGGGTCAGTCATGACTCATGAGTTCTCTCAGAGCTGTTCTCTCAGGAGCAGTCCTCGAAAGAGCTCTCTCAGCCCCACCTACTTCACAGGGTGTCTGTTGTGGGGAGGGGAAGGGGAAGGAGATTGTAAGCCATTCTGAGACTCCTTTGAGTAGTGAAGGGCAGGGTATAACTCCAATCTCCTCCTCCTCCTCCTCCTCCTCTTCTTCTTCTTCTTCTTTTCTTCTTCTTCTTCTTCGTTGCTACTGGCCTTGCTTGTGGCAGCTTTCTCTCTACCTCATGCTTGTTTCTTAACTTACTAGTTCTCAGCAGATCACTAAAACACAGGAAAAGCTGGATCCCATTTGAACAGTATGAAAATTGATTACAGATGCATAAAATTTCATAGCTAGGTCTCCATATAACCTATATGGAGAGCCAGTTTGGTGTAGTGGTTAGGAGCACGGACTCTAATCTGGGAGGACCAGGTTTGATTCCCCACTCCTCCACGTGCAGCTGCTGGTGTGACCTTGGGTCAGTCATAAATTCTTGTAGAGCTGTTCTCTCAAGGGCAGTTCTCGAAAGAGCTCTCTCAGCCCCACCTACCTCACAGGGTGTCTGTTGTGGGGAGGGGAAGGGGAAGGAGATTGTAAGCCAGCCTGAGACTCCTTTGAGTAGTGAAGGGCGGGGTATAAATCCAATCTCCTCCTCCTCCTCCTCCTCCTGTTCTTCTGTACAAAACAGTTTACAAAGTTACTTGGACCAGTGATTACGGCCTGTGGTCTATACTCGTGTATAGCTTGCTATAAGTAGGATCCTACTATGTCTTTTTCACATCGTTTAATGTGTCATGTTAATACTTGTGCTTTGCTCCAGTTCTGTTTTTAGACTTCTGGCTGGTTCTGCAACCCTAGTCCTATTGCGTCGCTTATCGAATGTCCCAATCTTGTCAATGGTCTTGACTCACTCTGAGTCATCCACCTGGAGTCCCAGCGACAAAGGTGGATAATGAATGAATGAATGAATGGATAAATAAATAAATAGTTGTGACAGCATGACGCTGACTTGCAAACTGTCCTTTGTGCAAACTGTGGTTTGGTGTCAAAGCTAAAACATCAAAGCAAACGTTGAGGCCAAGGACACAAACCCTGGTCTGGGACCTCAACCATAATTAGCACATATTGTGGTTCGTCCTTTTGTCAGACTCTGGTGACAGAGTTGGTGCTGAGTCGCCCTTCCCATGGGGAGGGATTCGGCCTTCTCAGGTTTCTTCCTTCCACAATGTCACAGTAGGGGCTTGTGAACTTGTACATCCCCCCATCTCCTGTGTGCTCCAGGGGTCATTTCCTGCCGGAGCACCCCGGAGCAGCGCTCTAGCAGTAAGAAACCCAGGCCCCGCCCCCCCTGCCTTTCCTGGCCTGCCCGTGGGGTACCTGGAGAAGATTGGGCAGGGAACCCAGGCATGTCTGCCTCCCTGCCCTTCCCTTCTCCAGCCAGCCCACTGTGGCAGGTTGGCTGGGGAGGGGGAGGGGAGGCAGGCAGACATGGCCCCTTTCCCCCTGAGCCTCTCTGCTTTTGTGGAGAGACTCAGGGAAGGGGGGGATTTAAACTCATTTGCATATGCCTTAACTCATTTTAAGCATGCTTTGCCCTTTGTCAGGGGGTTCTGCTGTGTGAGGGAAATCCAGCTCCCACCTCTCTCGTGTATGTGAGAGAGGGAGCTGAATTTCTCTGTTAGAAGCTTGTTTTTTGTATCTAACACTGGATTCCAAACGTCAGTGCTGGTCCCACCTCAGTATTTCTACTGTAAAATAGTTGCTGTGAATTCAGTGACTCCAAAAAAAGAGAGCCAGTTTGGCATAGTGGTCAAGTGCGTGGACTCTAATCCGGGAGAACCGGGTTTGATTCCCCATTCCTCCACTTGCAGCTGCTGGATGACCTTGGGCAAGCCACAGTTCTGTCAGAGCTGTTCTTGAAAAAGTGCAGTTTCTGTCAGAGCTCTCTCAGCCCCACCGACTTCACAGGGTGTCTGTCGTGGGGAGGGGAAGGGAAAGGAGTTTGTAACCCACTCTGAGACTCCGAGTGAAGGGTGGGGTATAAATCCAGTCTCTCTTCTTCTTCTTCTTCTCTTGAACCATGCAAGTCTCTTCAGCACGGGCTCAGAAGGGCTGAGGTCACACACACTAAATAATCCACTTTTAATCTACTTTCAATCCAGTCCAACACTCTGTCATACAGTGGCCAAAAATACCAGGTATCATCAGGACATCCAGCAGTGGGGCCAGGATACTAGAAGCCCTCCCACTGCTGCCCCCCCAAGCACCAAGAAGACAGAGCATCACTGCCCCAGACATAAGAACATAAGAGAAACCAATGTTGGATCAGGCCAATGGCCGATCCGGTCCAACACACTGTCACGCAGTGGCCAAAAATACCAGGTGCCATCAGGAGGTCCACCCGTGGGGCCAGGACACTAGAAGCCCTCCCACTGTCACCCGCCAAGCACCAAGAAGAGAGAGCATCACTGCCCCAGACATAAGAACATAAGAGAAGCCAGTCCTGCATCAGGCCAATGGCCCATCTGGTCCAACACGTCTGTCACACGGTGGCCAAAAGTACCAGGTGCCTTCAGGAGGTCCACTAGTGGGGCCAGGACACTAGAAGCCCTCCCACTGTCACCCGCCAAGCACCAAGAAGAGAGAGCATCACTGCCCCAGACATAAGAACATAAGAGAAGCCAGTCCTGCATCAGGCCAATGGCCCATCTGGTCCAACCGTCTGTCCAGTCACACAGTGGGCCAAAAGTACCAGGTGCCTTCAGGAGGTCCACTAGTGGGGCCAGGACACTAGAAGCTCTCTAGAACACTAGGACACTAGAAGCCCTTCTGAGAGAGCTCTTTGCGTGGGGGTGGGAAATCCCTCTAGCCGGGGGGTGGCGATTAGGCATGGAGATCTAGCCGGACAGTTCAGGCAACCACTGTCCCCAGCGGTTCCCACACACACCTCGGACCATCTAAGCTCTGTTTTTGTCTCCTAGGACTAGCAGTGTCTCTCCAGGATCTCGGAGAGCCTAAACTTGTCACCAGGTATTGAACCTGAGATTTTCTGCATGCCAAACAGGTGCTATGGCATTCAGCCATGGTCCCAGCCTATCTAGTGTTGCCAGCTCCAGGCTGGGAAATTCCTGGGATTCAGGGGGTGCAGATTGGGGAGTGGACCATATGGGAAGGGGAAAGAAATCATCGTGTTGTGCTACTTTCTTCATTTCAGCACTGACTGAGTTCCTGTACATTTATTTTGGACTTCGTTTTGATGTTTGATTCATTTGCAATTAGCGATTGAGGTGGTGCTCCTTTGGAGGTTTGAGATATTCTGTTGGAGGTGTTTTCAGTATGATGTGATATTTATATAAATGTATCTGTTTAGGGTGTGCCTGCTACTCCATGATACAGTTTCTTTTCTGTTGACAGTTTCTTACTGTGTAATTTTCCTTTTGTTTTGGGTCCTACCTGGAGGTTGGCAACCCTAGCTCCGCCTGCATTCACTCAGGGCACACTCCTCACCCCCCCTCAACCCTTTCAATGTGTGCTTGGCAATAAAGATAACTTCATCCATAATCAGGATTGAAAGGATGAGATCATGGGAGAGAATAACCCTGGATTAACTCATCGATGGATTTAAGAGCCCTCCTCTGCCCCAGGTAGTATCCGAAGTGCAAAAGCCGCCATTCCACTGGTCTAGCAGGTTTGGTTGTCTGAACGATTTCCACATTTACCTAAGCCATGTGCCAGCTGGGAAAGGAAGCGTCACTCCACCTGCCTTTCACCATCTTTATTCACGAACCGATAACATCAGGAGCTTCAACTCCCCTGTGAAACTGGTCACTCTCCTTTGGGAACAAAGAACCAAGGAGAGCCTTGGGCACAATCTGTTCTAGGTTTGGTTTTTTTTAAGACAATAACATAAATAAACACCGCATTGTGGTGGCTTTGCAACTGCTCTGATTGCATTGAGTATGTGGCTGTGTTCCCCAGACTTCTGATAGTCGCGGGGCCCTCCTTCTCTTCTTTCGCCAAGCCAAGAGAGGAGGGCATGGCTCATTTCCACCTCAAAATGGTTTACTTCCCTAGTGGGTAAGAATGCCACCAGTGTTCCCTCTCAGCTGAGTGAGTGTGAGCTGGCTCACGGTTCCGTAGCCTCCGGCTCACAGATTTTTGTCTTAGCCCAGGAAGGACGGCTCCAGAGCAAACTAATTCATGCAGTAGCCAAATCGCTCGCTCACAACTTTAATGCCAGCCGCTCAGAAAGTAGAATTTTTGCTCACAGGATTCCACATCTTAGAAGAGAAGAAGAAGAGATTGGATTCATACCCCGCCCTTCACTACCTGAGGGAGTCTCAGAGCGGCTGACAAACTCCTTTCCCTTCCCCTCCCCACAACAAACACCCTGTGAGGTAGGCAGGGCTGAGAGAACTTCTGACAGACACTGATCTTTTTTCAAGAACAGCTCTGACAGAACTGTGGCTTGCCCAAGGTCATCCAGCAGGTGCAAGTGGAGGAGTGGGGAATCAAATCCGGTTCTCCCAAATTAGAGCCCATGCACTTAACCACTACGCCAAACGAGTTTAGAGGGAGCATTGATTACCACTGCGCCTCAGAGAAGCCCGCCACCTGGGCCGTGTAGCTTGAGCCGCTGACCTGGGTGTTCATTTCAACTGGAAGTGGGCAAGCCCAGAATGGTCCACCCATGCAGGATTGTAACAGGCAGCTTCCTCTTACGGCAGGAGGAGAATAGGTTTTTATACCTTGCTTTTCTCTACCTTAAGGAGTCTCTAAGTAGCTTACAAAGTGTGCACACAGACGAAAGCTTATACCCAGAAACTTTGTTGGTCTTAAAGGTGCCCCCTGGACTCAAACTTTCTTCTGCTCCTTCAGACCAACATGGTTACCCCATCTGAATCCCCCCACAACAGTCACCTTGTGAGGCAGGTGGGGCTGGTAGAGTTCTGAGAGAGCTGAAAGTGGCCAAAGGTCACCCAGCAGGCTTCCTGTGGAAGGGGAGTGGGGGAATCAAACCCGGCTCTCCAGGTTAGAGTTTGCCACTCCTAACCGCTAGCCACCACGCTGGCTGTATCAGGAAGGACTTAACAATCTGTCCACAATAGATGTGTGGGGTCACAGCAAAGCTACCCACTTCGAAGCAGGCAAAGACAGAGCACAGACTCATGCAGAGATGCAGCAGGCAGCCTCCTCTGTTGATGGGTGCTTGCTTTATTCCTTGTGGTTAGGTGTGCGGACTCTAATTTGGGAGAACCGGGTTTGATTCCCTACTCCTCCACTTGCACCTGCTGATGTGACCTTGGGTCAGTCACAAGCTCTGGCACAGCTGTTCTCTCAAGGACAGTTTCTGTCAGAAGTACTCTCCGCCCCACTTACCTCTCAGGGTGTCTGGTGGGGAGGGGGAAGGGAAAGGAGTGTGTAAGCCTCTTGGAGACTCCAAGTGAAGGGTGGGATATAAATCCAATCTCCTCTTCTTCTTCTTTCTTCTTCTTCTTCTTCTTCTTCTTCGTGTGGCTCACTAGTTCTCAGACAGTTTGGTGTACTGGTTAGCAGTGCGGACTCTAATCTGGGAGAAGCAGGTTTGATTCCCCACACTTCCACATGCAGCTGCAGGTGTGACCTTGGGTCAGTCACAAGTTCTCTCAGAGCTGTACTCTCAGGAGCAGTCCTCAAAAGAGCTCTCTCAGCCCCACCCACCTCACAGGGTGCCTGTTGTGGGGAGGGGAAGGGAAAGGAGACTGTAAGCCGCTCTGAGACTCCAAGTGAAGGGCAGGAGATAAATCCAGTCTCCTCCTCCTCTTCCTCCTCCTCCTCCTCCTCCTCTACAGGCAGACTGGTTGGGAGTATTGTTATATTAGCCTTCCAGTGCACATGGGAGGTCTACTTAGCAGCAGCTGGCCTATAGCCATCGAAGTCCCACATTCTGACATCTCCTGATGTACTTCAGCCACAGTTTTTCTCCCATTCCCCTACCCCCTCCACACACAGACACACTTGCCGTAACAGGCAATACTGCAGGCTGTGCTGAAGAAAGACAGGGCGAGGGCAGGCAACATCTGGGGAGAAATCGCAGCTGCTTCATCTCTTGATTCGGCCTTCTCCGGCCCCAGCTGCAGCCTCTCAGCCTGGCCTGTGGTCGAGGAGGGTTGCCAGTCCCAGGTTGGGAATTATACTGGGTTGCCAAGACCCCCAGGCCACCAGCAGGGCATGGGGGGGGTAGGGTTTCGAGATCCAGGGTGGAAAATTTCTGGAGATTTGGGGACGGACCCTGGGGAGAAGAGAGACCTTAGTGGGGTCCAGTGCCATAGCGTCCCCCCTCCAAAGCATCCATTTCCTCCAGGGGAACTGATCTCTGCAGTCTGGGGATGAGCTGTAATTCTGGGGGGTCCCCAGGTCCCACCTGGAGGCTGGCTAGGGATGTCAGGACCCCTGGTGGGGGCAGGGGTCCCCTGCTGCTGAGCCCCACCTCTCTGCTGTGGATCAGCTGGCCAGCGGAGGGGGAATCACCCCCAAACAAAGGAGGGACGCCCACCACTTCAGCAACTTGCCTACATGACTTCAACATGACCCGGAAGTAGCATAGGCCTGTCAGGGACGTTGGGGCAACGCTCTGGTTTCTGGGCAAAAACTCTATGGTAGAAGCTAATTCTACCATAGAGTTTTTGCCCGAAAGCCAGGGCTTCACCCCCACATGCCTACGTCACTGCCAGGTCATGTCGGAAGGAAGTCACACGGGCACGTCGCTGGAATGTGCGCAGAAACTCCCAGCTCTCAGTAAGCTCACCCCCCCCATCCCAAAATGGCTGCCCAGAGAGACCTGGCGACCCTAAAGCTGGCATTCCTATACAATTCCTGGAGATTCGGGGTGGAACCTTGGGAATAGGAGGATTTGGGGAGGGGCCTCGATGAAGCATACCGCCTCGAGCCAAACTTCCCAAGCAGCCATTTTCCCCGGGGGGGGGAACTATTTTGATAGTCTGGAGATCAGTTGTCATTCCAGAACTCCAGGCCCAACTTGGAGGTTGGTAACCCTAGCAGAAGCGTGATCTGAATCCACGATTCGCCTTCCCGTCGCTCACACCCTCTCCCATTATGCTGTGCCAGCTCTCTCTCATATGATTTCCTGGGAGCGAAGCCAAGATTCCCGAGGCCTCTCAAATGCCTTGTGAGGAACAGAACAAATATGTCAGCGGAGCCAGTTCTCCCAGAGGCCACAGAAGCCTCTTCTTTCCAGTTCGGGACCTGGGCAGACAGGTCGCATTCACAGCGCTCCCTGTTTACCCGGGAAGTTCCCTGTCTTCCGATGCCTCTCCCCGACAAATCACAAACCCCAGTTGTTTACCTTGGGGCAGGCAACGTCTTATTTAAAATATTATTTGCATGAGTTGCTAGCACATGAGTGGCCAGCTCTGGTTTGGGAAATACCTGGAGATTTTTTGGGGGTGGAGCCTGGGGAGGGCGGGGTTTGGGGAGCCGGGGAGGGGATTTCAGCAAGGCATCATGCCATGGAGTCCACTCTCCAAATCAGCTGTTTTCTCCAGGAGAACCGATCTTGGTTGTCTGGAGATCAATAGTGGAGATCTCCAGGTTCCACTTGGAAGTTGCCAGCCCTGCCTAGCAGTGGCGTTCTTCTGGATTCACTTCCCTCCTCAGGGTCTCTTGGAGGAGAGTAGGAGGAGGAGATTGGATTTATACCCCTCCCTTCACTTGGAGTCTCAGAACAGTTTACAAACTCCTTTTCCCTTCCCCTCCCCACGACAGACACCCTGGGAGGTAGGCGGGGCTGAGAGCACTCTGGGAGAACTGCTCTTTCAAGGACAGCTCTGACAAAACTATGGCTTGCCCAAGGTCATCCAGCAGCTGCAAGTGGAGGAGTGGGGAATCAAACCCAGTTCTCCCAGATTAGAGTCCACACACTTAACCACTACACCAGACTGGCTCTCTCTTGCTGTTAAGTCTCCAAGAAGGAGGGGTGGGTTTTGTCTGTAGCACACATCCGTGGGAATGCTTGCACAAGAACAAGACCCACAACCCCACGTGGTCAGCCATTTCTCAAAGAAAAGTTGCCAACATTTATTTTGAATGGCTGGCAATGCATCACAGGGCAAATGTGTTTCTCTCCCTTCCCAAAACCCAAAGACCCTCTGCTCGGGATTATTAGGAATGGAATTGAAAACAAATCAGCCAGTATCATCATGCCCCTATATAATTCAATGGTGCGACCTCATTTGGAGTACTGTGTACAGTTCTGGTCACCACACCTGAGAAAGGATATTAGAGCATTGGGAAAAAGTGCAGAAAAGGGCAACTAGAATGATCAAAGGGCTGGAACACTTTCCCTTATGAAGACAGGTTAAAGCGCTTGGGGCTCTTTAGCTGGGAGAAACGACAGCTGAGGGGTTACAAGATTGTGCATGGGATAGAGCAGGTAGAAAAAGAAGTACTTTTCTCCCTTTCTCACAATACAACAACTCGTGGGCACTCTATGAATTTGCTGAGCAGTCGGGTTAGAACAGATAAAAGGAAATACTTCTTCACCCAAAGAGTGATTAACATATGGAATTCACTGCCACAGGAGGTGGTGGCAGCTGCAAGCATGGACAGTTTCAAGAGGGAATTAGATCAACATATGGAGCAGAAGTCCATCAGTGGCTATTAGCCACAGGGTATAGATGGGAACTCTCAGTCTGGGGCAGGTAATGCACTCTATTCTTGGTGCTGGAGGGGGCAGCAGTGGGAGGGCTTCTGGTGCCCTGGCCCCACTGCTGGACCTCCTGATGGCACCTGGTATATTTTGGCCACTGTGTGACAGAGTGTTGGACTAGATGGGCCATTGGCCTGATTCAACATTGGCTTCTCTTATGTTCTTATGAGGTTTTGCAAGGAATTTCCAAACTGATTATCCCTCCCCACCCCCCAGCCATCCCTCATGGGTTCACAACATAGCAGAAAACTTTATGGCTGAGAACCTGTAATGGGGTGGGGTGGGGATTGGGCCTCACAGACAGGGCCAGTTTTCGATAAACTCCAGGGAAGCCTTTAGGAATGCCGATTTTTTTTTTAATGCAAGCTAAGGTACCCCCCTCCCTCCATGAAATCCAGTGTGAGGAGGACTTAAGTAGGCTTATTTCGCTCAGAATGCCGAGAGCGGTTCAGAGCTGGTGTTTAAAGGGGCAAAAACGCAGAGGGACAGGGGAAAATCGGCTCTCTCAAGCTCCCGAGATCTTAACAGACTCTTCAAGGGGGAGACCAGCATTTCCAAGTCAAGTTTTCTTTCTGGCTGTTGACTGCCAACCCCCAGGTGGGGCCTGGAGAATTACAACTGATCTCTGGGGAACAGAGATCAGTTCCCCTGGAGAAAATGCAGGGCTTTTTTTGTAGAAAAAGCCCAGCAGGAACTAATTAGCATAAAAGGCCACACCCAACAGCAGAAACTCATTAGCATATTAGGCCACACACCCTGACAGCACAGCTCATTAGCCTATTAGGCCACACACCCCATGTTGCCAGACGTGTGGTCATCCAGCCACACCCACCTTTTGCTTCTTATTCTGTTTACCTTGCTTGTTGTCAAAACCCAGGGCTTTTTTTGCAGCAGGAACTCCTTTGCATGTTAGGCCACACAGCCCTAATGTAGCCAATCCTAGTGAGTTTCTGCTGTTGGGTGTGGCCTATTATGCTAATGAGTTCCTGCTGGGCGTGGCCAACTTGGGAGCCAGGCGGAACACCGTTCCTGCCCAAAAATAGCCCTGAGAAAATGGATGCTTCGGAAGGTGGACACTATGCTATTACCCTGCTGAAGTCCCTCCTTGTACCCTCCAAGGGCTCCATCCCTAAATCTCCAGGAGATTCCCAACCCACAGTTGACAACCCTGTACAGTTCCTCCTGGAACCACAGATTGCAATAATGGATTTCCACATGTCCACTCTTTAGGAGGAGAGGGAAGGCGACATGGTGTAGTCTGATCTTGGCAGATCTTGGAAGTTAAGCAGGGTTGGTACTTGGAAGGGAGGACACCAAAGAAGGCTCTGCAGAGGAAGGCCATGGCCGACGACCTCTGCTTCTCCCTTGCCTTCAAAGCCCCTTGCTGGGCTCACCAAAAGTCAGCTATGACTTGATGGCTTTTCACATATACACACTATTTACACAACATGTTCACATATACACATATACATTCACATATACACATATACACATATGCACATTTACATTTCACATATTCACATATACACAACCACTGCCAGTAATTTGCATTTTCTAGTTGTATGCTATATTTGTATTTATATTTTATATTTTGTACTGCATTGTTTAATCGTTGGGGTTTTAAGTATGTTATTTATTGTAGTTTTATGTCAACTGGAAGCCGCCCTGAGCCTGCATCGTGGGGAGGGCGGGGGATAAGTGTGATAATAAATAAATAAATAAATATTTAGGAGTGGGACCTAAATCAAAGCATTTGTAGAAAAAGAGCATTTGGCAGTTAGTTCCGGCTTTGAACCTGCAGATATTTCTAACAGATTGGAAGCTTTGGGAGGCCAGTGGCAGATATAAAGACAGTCCCTTTTTAATGTTTGCCCTTTGCAAAAACTCTGTGGCTATCCCCCATGCAGCCGCAGTCCCACCTCTCGGGTCTTGCAATGCTCAGGTGCAGATTGTCAGCAGTTCTAGCCTTGCAAACACAGTCAATGCGTTTCAGATGAATTAATGCTTTATTGTATTGATCAAGTTGGGCCGCCATGTTAGTCTGTAGCAGTAGAAAAGAGCAAGAGTCCAGGAGCACCGGAAAGACTAACAAAAAATGTGGTAGGGGATGAGCTTTCGTAAGTCACTGCTCCCTTCTTCCAATATCTAAATTTTGTTAGCCTTTAAGGTGCTCCTGGGTTCTGGCTCTTTTCTACTGCTTTACGGTCTGGTTGAGCACGTGCACATGTCCATCTGTGATGGCTGGCGGTTTGTAGGGATTTCCTCTGTCGGTGCAGCCAAGTGGGAAGTACAGTCCCTTCACCCCGTGTCTCAGCGTCTCTTTAATTTTCTGAATCTCGTTCCCTTAAGTGCTTTTCCTTCCTTTCTTGTTGTTGAAGTATTTTTGTCGCATGTCTGGTTCTGTCGTTTTGTAACATCCTTTTGTTTAGATTTTAGTGCTTTGTCCTTCAAATCTTTTGTAGGACTTTGTCCTCGCTGCTGGTAGGTTCCTTTAAGATAGTTGAACTCTCCCCCAATAGAGTATTGCAAGTCTCTTTAATGGTACCTTTAATTGTATCCACAATCATAGATTTTAAATCGTCCCAAGAAAACTGGGTCGCACTGTCTATTTCAGTCGCCATTCGCTCATTTTCTGCTAGAGAGTGCATTGTATAAATGCTGTCTGCCGTTCCCCTCGCCCGGTATTCCTTTAAATTTTGGAGCTGGAAGGGGTTATGCTTACTTGCGAAAGCCTCTAAAAAAATAGCCTCTTTTATAATATAGGCTTGGGGAACGAATTCTTCAGCAAGTAAATTAAGGTTGTCTTCTTATTTAGAGTAAGGTTGCTTGGAAATCATTCTTAACTAGGTTACGAACCCTCCACACCCCATGCCCAGTAGCGACAGCTGAAACTCCCCAAAGGGAGGGTCTGTTTCCACTCTATGCTTTGAGGAAAAGCCTGGTTATTCACGCTGCTGCTGCTGAATGGAGTACCAGCCGAAACTCCCCTGCTCCCTACCCTCTACCCGAGGGAAGGGGTGGTCTCTCAGAGCTAGAGACCCACAAATTGAAGCGAAAAAGCCGGAGCGGAGGAAGAGCGACTCTCCGCCACGTCCGCAATGCCGCACCGCAACCGGAAGTCTCAAATAATGTTCAGGAGCACAAGACTTAATCCCACTGTTTAAAAAGTCCTCCTGCCCTCGAAAGACATGGCGGTGGAGTGCTTAACAAGGTCAGACTAGGTATCTGTGAGACCCGGGTTGGAATGCCTGCTCTCCAATGGAAGCTCACTGGGTCACTTTGGTCCAGTCGCACACGCTCAGCCTAATCTACCTCACAGGGTTGTTGTGAGGATAAAACGGAGGAGAGAAGGTGGTAAACTCCTTCGGTTGCCCATTGGGAACACAGGTGTAATATAATAAATAAACTGTCTTCTATGGAATCCATGTGGTTATCTCTAGTTAAGGCAGAGGCACTGATCTTGGAGTCTGAGGAGACCAGGTGGGATAGAAAGAAGAGGAGGAGGAGGAGGAGAAGGAGGAGGAGGAGGAGGAGGAAGAAGAAGGAGGAGGAGGAGGAGGAGGAGAAGAAGAAGAGGAGGAGAAGAAGAGGAGGAGGAGGAGTTTGGATTCATATCCCACCCTTCATTCAGAGTCTCAGAGTGGCTTACAAACTCCTTCCCCTTCCCCTCCCCACAATAGACACCCTCTGACTGAGAACTGCTCCTGAGAGAACAGCTCTGATAGAACTTGTGACTGGCCTAAGGAGTGGGGAATCAAACCTGGTTCTCCCAGATTAGAGTCCGCAGTCTTAACCACTACACCAAACTGGCTCTCAAGAAATATATAAGTCTTCATGAGTGTGTGTGTGTGGAAGTGCTTTCAAGTGGTTTCTGACTTATGGGGACCCTATGAGTCAATGGCCTCCAAAATGTCCTCTCGTTGACAGCCTTGCTCAGGTCTTGCAAGCAGAGGGCCTTCGTGGCTTCCTTGACTGAGTTGATTCACCTCACGTTCAGTCTTCCTCTCTCCTTCCTGCCGTCAACTTTTCCTAGCATTACCGTCTTTTCCGGAGACTCCTGTCTTCTCATCATGTGACCAAAGCGTGATAACCTCAGTGGAGTCATTTTAGCTTCTAGGGAGGAGTTCAGGCTTTATGAGACCCCGTCCCGAAGATTAAAATCACCAGACTGTCAGACTGTCCCTCATATATGACTAACACATTCTCCTAGAGAACCCGCCCCACCTCCCCAGAGTTGCCCCTCCTCATCCCTGGGCACTTGGTGAGATTTTGTTCCGCCTCCCCAGCGACAGTCAAACTGCTTGTGAACGTTCCGTTGCTTTCAGTTTCCTGCTGCACCGTCGGAATGTTCCGGAGCATCTTCTGACATCACAACACTCCTACCGCTCTCAAAGTCAGCCTCTCCTTGAAAACGGAGGCCTCAGTTTCACTCGTGCCTTCCAGCGCTCCATCCTGTCTGCAGAGTGCCGCCGGGCAGTCCCTTGTAAGCAGTCCATGTTTTTTTCCATTACCTCATCCTAGGCTTAATTATACCTCTATCCCTCCATTGTTTATGGTGGATCATTAACTTTGCCCCTGGACTGGTTTACAAAACTTTACTGGTTTACATAACTTTCCAACATACTGATTGGCCTTATCTTCTCCTCAACTTCATCTCCCGTCAAGGGCCATGACATATGGATGAGTCCTCGCTCTTTGCCGTGGCAACCGTGGCCAAATGTTTGCCGCAGAAACTGAGGTGAGGCAACCGCAGAGCACTCAACGCAGGTATCTGGCCCACTCCTGGTGGATCAGCAATCTTCACGCTTCGACATTCCAGCACTAAGTAGCTAGGAACGGGTGCCGGCTGAGCCTCCGGGCGTTTGGGAGGGTGTTGGAAAGATGCCTCGGCAGCCACGCCTCTGCAGGCCTTGTTTTGCTCGACTGCAGATGATTCAGAGAAAAGAAGGTGGGAGATGCAAAGGAGGCCAGATTCCAAGGACAGTCACGGAGGGAAAGTCCCACATCGAAACAGCAAATGGAAACACGTGCTTGGGAATGCCACACCAAATGTCCCTGGTTTAAAAATAGATGTCATCTCCTGCTTGGAGGAAGGCCTCTTGGCCTGGCATTCCAGGAAGGTGGCCACGCGAGTCTGTCGCGACAAGCACAAGAAGAAGTCTGTTGGCATCGAGGGGAAAAAGAATATATTTCCTAGGCCTAGGGTTGTTGACCCATAGGTGGAGACTGGAGATCTCCTGGAATTCTATCTGATCTCCAGACTACAGAGATCGGTTCCCTCGGAGAAAATGGCAACTCTGTACTTAGGCGTAAGGTGCAGCGAAGGAGACTGAGGCTTTGGCTCAGTGGAAGAGCCTCGGCTTTGCTTGCAGAAGGTCCCAGGTTCAGTCCCCAGCATCTCCAGTCGAAAAAGGACCGGGCAGTAGGTGACATGAACAACCCTAGAGAGCAGCTGCCAGTCTGAATAGACAATAATGACCTTAATTCAGGAATAAGGCAAATTCATTTGTGTACCATTTCAGGCTGTGGCTCAGTAGAAAAGCCTCCGCTTTGCCTACAGAAGGTCCCAGGTTCAATCCTTGGCATCTCCAGTTAAAAGGACCAGGCAGTAAGTGATGTGAAAGACCTCCAACCTGAGACCCGGCTGCTGCCAGTCTGAGTAGGTGAAACTGACCTTGATGGACCCAGGATCTGATTCAGGAATCACAGAATCACAGAATGTTAGAGTTGGAAGGGACCTTGCAGGTCATCTAGTCCAGCCCCCTGCACTCTGCAGGAGCACAGCCGAAAGATAGCCCAACACACCTACAACAGACCCGAAAGATGGTCGTCCAGCCTCCACTTGAAAACATCCAGGGAGGGAGCATCCACCACCTCCCGAGGCAGAGTGTTCCACTGCTCAACCACTCTTACAGTTAGGAAGTTTCTCCTGATATCTAGCCAGAATCGACTCCCTTGTAATTTCCACCCATTAGATCTAGTCCTGCAATCTGGAGCAAGAGAGAATAGATCTGCTCCATCTTTTACATGACAGCCCTTCAAATACTTGAAGACTGCAACCATGTCCCTTCTAAGTCTTCTCTTTCCCAGGCTAAACATACCCAACTCTTTCAGCCTTTCCTCATAAGACTTGGATTCTAGACCCTCTCACCATCCTGGTTGCCCTTGTCTGGACACGCTCCAGCTTGTCAACATCCTTCCTAAAGTGTGGTGCCCAAAACTGGACACAGGACTCCAGGTGAGGCCTGACCAGGTGAGGCCAGAATAGAGCGGAACTGCCACCTCCCGTGAACTGGACACAAGTCTTCTGTTAATGGCAGCTTGGTGTGTATGGGGGGGCGTTATTTGAAGGGTCAGGATACCTTTGGACCATGAAGAATGATGGAGCTGGCAAGGGGCCAAAAGCTGGAAGCAAAATATGGTTGCCAACTCTGGGTTTGGAAGTTCTGGGTCTTAAAGTTCTCCAAGTATTTCCCAACCTGGAGCTGGCAAGCCTGTGCGTGGAAGAGAGTTATGAGTTGCCATCCAGGGTTATTCCTGTTGTTACCTTGTCTGACGTAGTTGTTACTCAATTGTTAGAAAGCATTTTAGGCACTTGGCACCTAAGGCCATTTTTACAAACTTGCCTTTTTTTAAAAAAAAACACCACTCATTCTAAGAGAAAAGCATTTTAAAAGCGGTATTTCTCTTCTTTTTTTTAACTGAAAAAATGAGAGAAATTCCTTGCAGGAAATAACTGGGGGGGGGAGAATAATATTTCCCCCTAATTTTCTCCTCCGAAACATTCAGAGCTCTAGCAATCAGGAAGCATGCATTCTGCACATGCCCAGAGATGCTTTATTCTCCAGCAATACTTCACATATGCCAAACTTGGGGTGAGATACTGAGAAAGGCAAAAAATCCAAGACATAAATTGTCCTCAGATTAAGCCTTTTTGTTGCTTAGTCGCACAGTCGAGTCCAACTCTTCGTGACCCCATGGACCACATCATGCCAGGCCCTCCTGTCTTCCACTGTCCTCTGAAGTTTGCTCAATTTCATGTTCGTTGCATCGATGATGCTATCTAACCATCTCCTCCTTTGCCGACCCCTTCTTCTTTTTCCTTCCATCTTTCCCAGCATCGGGGTCTTCTCCAGTGAGGGCCCCCTTCTCGTTTGGTGGCCAAAGTATTTGAGCTTCAGCTTCAGGATCTGGCCTTCCAGGAAACAGTCAGGGTTGATTTCTTTTAGGATTGGCTGATTTGATCTCCTTGCAGTCCAAGGGACTCTCAAGAGTCTCCTCCAGCACCATAGTTCGAAAGAATCTATTCTTCGGCGCTCGGCCTTCCTTATAGTCCAAAGCCTAGCAAGAAGAAATAACAAGAACAGTAGAATAGATTTAATCAATCGTCAGATTATGGGATTGATCGATATCGCCTTGGCGCCCGGTTGTCTTGGGCTGTGGCAGGCTTTCACGGCTTATTTTATTCTGCATGCTTCTTATGTTATTGTTTTGCATGGTTTTATTTTTTTGCTGTCTGAGCCGCCTCGAACAAGTCTCTGGATAAGGTAGCGAATAAATTTCTAAACATTATTGATTGATTTACTTCAATGATACCTCACCCTTTCTCCCCAAGGAGGACACAAAGCGGCTTACATCACTCTCCCATCCTCCATTTTGTCCTCACAACAACCCAGTGAGGGAGGTTAGGCTGGGAGAATGTGACCGGCCCAAGGTCACCCAGTGAACTTCCATGGCATGAGTGGGGATTCGAACCCAGATCTCCTAAATCCTAGTCCAGCACTGAAGAAGTGGACAGTGACTCCCGAAAGCTCCTCCCCTGCCACCAATGTTGTTAGTCTTTAAGGTGCTACTGGTCTCTTGTTCTTTTCTCCTGCTACAGACAGACCAACACGGCCACCTCTCTTGATCTGTCTCTACCTATCTACACCACACCGACTCTCTACTGACTATTCCATTGTCTGTACTGTTTTTGCAACCAGAGTCATAAACAGCAAACCCTCATCCCGCAATAAACCTCATTCCACAGGAAAACATGGAAGAACTTAAAGGTTGTTACTGCAAAACTTGTCATGCGCTCTCTATTGACGACTGGTGCTTTCCAGCATGACTTAAACAAAAGACAGAATAAAATTAAGATCTTTGGTCCATGGAGATGAAAGGTTGTTTAAGGTATAGATAGGAACTCTCGGTCTGGGGAAAGTGATGCTCTGTATTCTTGGTGCTTGGGGTGGGGGGCAACAGTGGGAGGGCTTCTAGTGTCCCGGCCCCACTGCTGGACCTCCTGAGGGCACCTCGTCTTCTTGGCCAATGTGTGACAGAGTGTTGGACTGGATGGGCCATTGGCCTGATCCAACATTGGCTTCTCTGATGTTCTCTTATGTTCTTATTGTCACTAACCATTTCCCATCTCCATGGGGATCGGTCCTTATTGGTGCCTTGTTGTTCACACCTGACCTTTTCTAATGAGTCAGTGGCTTGAGGTCGTGAGAAGTGTTTGGAGGACAGAGTTGTCCGGGAACAAACAAACAAAAAAGAGAGATCAAAGCCATTGGCACACACTCAAGTTGGATGGGGAAAACAAGAGAGCACATTTGTGAGATGACGCAAGAGGGCACTCTCTGTCATTCTGTTCCCATCACCTGGGGCGGTTTCATCGGATACCTCCGCATCACAGCCTCACCCTGTCTGAGCAGTGAGATCCCTGAAGGAGGGAGACCTTGAAACAGAGACAAGGTCTTGGGGATGGGACAAGCGAGAGACAACATCCAAAGGAACAACCGTTCTTGGCACATGGCTCCACAGGTTCAAACCTGCCCTGTCGCATTCCACAGATGAACAGTTCAATTGGGAGTCCAGTCGCAGCTTTGAATCTTGAAAGCTTCTACCCTGAAACTCTCCTTGGTCCCCAATCCCCTTTTTCTGCACAGCGACAGGACTGCCCTTTGAAGCTGTTCCACAGGTGAACATTGTTGGTTGTTAGCAACAGTGGTCTCCAATCAAGGATCAGTTCTCAAGTCTCCCCCTACCTCCAGCTGCTGAAAGCTCTACTCCGCCTGCTCTTCTGGCTTATTGCGTGACGACCTCCCCTGCGCTGACTTCAGAGCAAGGTGCCAACCTCCGGGTGGGGCCTGGAGAACTCCTGGAATTACAGCCGTTTCCAGGTGGCAGGGATCAGTTCCCCTGGAGAAAATGGCTGCTCTGAAGGGTGGACTGTATGGCACTGTACACCACTGAGGTCCCTCTCTTTTCCAAACCCTGGCCTCCAAACCCTGCCCCCCCAAATCTCCAGGAATTGTCCAACGTGGAGATGGCTTCCTTAAAGCCATAAGAACATAACAGAAGCCAATGTTGGATCAGGCCAATGGCCCATCCAGTCTAACACTCTGTGTCACACAGTGGCCAAAAATACCAGGTGCCATCAGGAGGTCCAGCAGTGGGGCCAGGACACCAGAAGCCCTCCGACTTTTGCCCCCCCAGCACCAAGAATACAGAGCATCCCTTGCTCCAGACCGAGAGTTCCTATCTATACCTTGTAGCTAATAGCCACTGATGGACCTCTGCTCCATATGCTTATCTAGTTCCCTCTTGAAACTGTCCATGCTTGTAGCTGCCACCACTTCCTGTGGCAGTGAATTCCATATGTTAATCACTCTTTGGGTGAAGATGTACTTCCTTTTATCTGTTCTAACCCAACTGCTCAGCAATTTCATGGAGTGCCCACGAGTTCTTGTATTGTGAGAAAGGGAGAAAAGGACTTCTTTCTCAACCTGCTCTATCCCATGCATAATTTTATAAACCTCAATCATGTCACCCCTCACCCGTTATATATATGGTGTTATACCCTGCTGAAGTCCCTCCCCTTTATAAACCTCACCGCCCTCAAGCTCCACCCACAAATCTCCACAAATTTCCCTGCCCAGTGTGGGCAGTCCCGATATCAACACCCACACAGGGGCCAGCTAGTTTACTATTAGCTATCAGGATGATGGTGTGATATTTCTTGTAGTACCCAAAGCACAGTCGCTCAGACGGTGCCATCTAAACAGGCACTGAGGGGACATATCGCCAGTGTGGGCTTCCTGTGAGGCTGACAGAGGCGCCTCTTCTACCAGCGGTACTTCTTCTTTAGATTGTAAATGCTTTGGGGCAGAGATCTGATGTCAGCCAACGTTACTCTGTAAAGGGCTATGCACACAGAAGAGAATAATAGCAATAATAAAAAGAATAGTAATAATATTGTTCTTCGCCATCAGCTTGCAGCTGAATTATGGCAACCCCTGCACGGTTTCCAAGGTAAAAGATGCCTGGAGATGGTTTGCCACTGCTTGTCCCCCACAGAACAGCCCTGGGCTTCCTCACAGGTCTCCCACCCAAATCCTAACCAGGGCCAACCCTGCTTAACTTCAGAGATCTGATGAGATAAGGCCAGTCTGGGCCAATCAGGTCAGAGCCAAGAGTCATGATTAAAATTGCAGACACATACTCTCATTTAATAGGTGAGGGTAATCGATTGAAAACTTTTTGATTGACTGGAAATATGCCCCAATTAATGAGCAGCAGATATTTCAGAGAGGTTACCTGGAATGCAAATACTGGGAAATTCTACAGGAGGCAGGCGTGAATCTCCAGTGGAGACATTTGTCCTCCCTCGTCGTAAACATGCATCATCCATAAAAACAAAGCCTCTCTTTCTTCAAAATGATTGCTTTTATTCATGTGCAAATGTCGGCGGATTTTCATCCATGAATCAACTGAAATCCATATGATTGATAACCTTAGAGCCTTTTAATTGGGTGACCAACATCATTACCGCCGGATCTGACGGCTCTGCTAGCGTACGCTTAGCTCTGAATTTTTGAAAAGGTTTCCATTCGGCTGCATGAATAAAATGTGGTCGTTTGCAGCCTCTAAATATTAAAAAGGAGTTCGGGTGGCGTCAAAAGCATCGCCGCTTGCTGTGTTCGTTTCACAGGCAGATAAATGAAAAGAAGACCGGTCTCTTTAGCAATAGTAAGAGAGGACTGATGAGAAATGGACTTTACTGCTGAGAACATTTCCTGCATAGCAACAAGCTAATTAGTTCCTGGTCTCTTCTGGTTAGCTTTGAATCAGCACACGTCAGATGAGATCGTCATATCAGGATCTCCACTACCCAAGGAGGCCCATCACTGGTGATCCCTGGCCCTAGAGAGCTCTGGCTGTCTTCGATTAGGTACAGGGCCTTTTCGGTTCTGGCCCCAACCTAGTAGAACTCTGTGCCGAACAACATCAGGGCCCTGCGGGATCTGATGCAATTCCGCAGGGCCTGTAAGGAAGAGATGTTCTGCTAGGCTTTCAGTTGAGGGCAGCAAGGGTTAAGACTGGCACCCTCTTCTTCTTCCTGTGACCCCCCCCCACATGCCCTCCCCTGCCCTGCTGCACAGACAGCCCTATAGCCGGCAAAAGGAGTTTATATCGCCATCTAGACTGGTTAATTTATTGGTTTATTGTGATAATTTTATGCTGACGGTATTTTTAACTGCTTTTAAAGTTGTAAATCGCCCAGAGCCTGCCTGCAGGACAAAAATACATACATAAAAATAAAATAAATAGCAGTGGTCAGTTTTTCCTGGAAGAGCTCCTCTTTCAGCCAAATTTGAGTGTAGTGCTTACGTGCATGGACTCTAATCTGGGAGAACCGGGTTTGATTCCCCACTCTTCCACTTGCAGCTGCTGGATGACCCTGGGCAAGCCATAGTTCTGTCAGAGCTGTTCTTGAAAGGGCAGTTCTCTCAGAGCTCTCTCAGCCCCGCCTACCTCACAGGGTGTCTGTTGTGGGGAGGGGAAGGGAAGGGGGTCTGTAAGCCGCTCTGAGACTCTGAGTGAAGGGTGGGGTATAAATCCAATCTCCTCTTCCTCCTCCTTCTCCTCCTCTTCTTCTTCTTCTTTTTTACAAAACTCTGTAACCAGTAGACATTCAGCCAGTGAAGTCAACACTGCACCTGAGTCTCACAGAAAACTGCCTACTATAAAGTTGCGGGCAGTGGGAGGCAGCAATCCAAGAACCCACATGACTAAGCTAGAAGTCAGGCCAGTCCCCTGTGTGAATCTTACCTCTGCTAAGAACTGACCAGACAGTCTCCCCTACAATCACCCTGTAAGGGAGGCCAGCTTTGTTTTACTGTGTTTTGGACTGAGCGGACAAGTTTCTTCCTCTCCCGCAAGTGCTAGAACCCCTGAGGGCATCCCCTGAAGACGAAGGGTGGGAGATTCGGCACAAAAACAAAGAAGTGATTATTTATACAGCTCGTAGTTAATCTGTGGAACTCGCTGCCACAGGATGTGGTCATGTCCATCCACTTGGAAGGCTTTCAAAGGGGAGTGGACTTGGACAAATTCATGGAGGACTGGGCTGTCAGCGGCTACTAATCATGATGGATATCTACTTCCTCCAGTAGCAGAGGCAAAGGGACACTTTAAATCAGTTTCTGGCTTTCCTAGAGGTACCTGTTTGGCCGTTGTGTGAACAGAATGCTAGACTAGATGGGCCTTTGGTCTGATCCAGCAGGGCTCTTCTTCTGTCCAGTTTGGTGTTGTGGTCAAGTGTGCGGACTCTAATCTGTGAGAACTGGGTTTGATTCCCCACGCCTTCACTTGCAGCTGCTGGATGACCTTGGGGAAAGCCACAGTTCTGACAAGAGCTGTTCTTGAAAAGAGCAGTTTCCGTCAGAGCTCTCTCAGCCCCACCTACCTCACCGGGTGTCTGTTGCAGGGAGGGGAAGGGAAAGGAGTTTGTAAGCCGCTCTGAGACTCTCTTGGGTAGTGAAGGGCCGGGGTATAAATCCAACCTCTTCTTCTTCTACTACTCTTCCCACATGGCAGAAGAAGAAGAAGAAGAAGAAGAAGAAGAAGAAGAAGAAGAAGAAGAAGAAGAAGAAGAAGAAGAAGAAGAAGAAGAAGAAGAAGAAGATGAAGAGGAGGAGGAGGAGGAGGAAGAGGAAGAGGAAGAGGAGGAGGAGATTGGATTTATACCTCACCTGTCACTCGGAGTCTCAGAGCGGCTTACAAACTCCTTTCCCTTCCCCTCTCCACAACAGACACCCTATGAGGTAGGTGGGGCTGAGAGACCTCTTTCGAGGACTTTCCCTGAGAGAACAGCTCTGACAGAACTTTGGCTTGCCCAAGGTCATCCAGCAGCTCCAAGTGGAAGAATGGAGAATCAAGCCCGGTTCTCCCAGATTAGAGTCCGTGCATTTAACCACTACACCAGACTGTCAGTGAGGGCAGGGGTAAGAAAAAACGAGTCTCTCTTTTCTTTGGCATTTCCCACCATAGGCGTGCTGTCTGCTGCTCCACTGCCTCTGTGATGTGTGTGTTATGTGTCATCAGGTTTCTTCCATCTTCTGGCGACCCTGCGCATTAACGACATCCTTGCCAAGGCTCAGGACTAGCAAATTGAAGGCCGTGGCCTCCTTTACTGAGTCAAGTCTCTGCCACAGAGGGACAATAAAATCACACTGACCTCCCTCGCAGGGCTGTAGTGAAGACCCAGTTTGATCAGGTACACTCAGGACTCTGAATGTCCCAGCGCTGTCAACTGTCATGAATGGGACCAGCAGAGGGAAGGGGAGCACAGTTATCCACCCCCTCGAGATGCCCGTGCCCAGCTCCAGCTGAGACCCCCCACCACCACAGGACCATCAGAGCCAAAAGATGGCCGAGAATCCCCTCCTCAAAGAACTTGTATTGGACTGCAATTGGCATTTGAATTTCTTTTATTCACGCCCTCCCCTCCCCAGCAATTCCAAGCACCAACTGATGGCTGAAAAGCGGGATAAAGGCAAAGGTAAAGGTCTCCCTTGCTCAAAAGCCAGTCGAATCCGACTCTAGGGCTGCGGTGCTCATCTCCGTTTCCAAGCCGAAGAGCCAGCGCTGTCCGAAGACATTTCCGTGGCCATGTGGCCGGCATGACTAGATGCCGAGGCGCACGGAAGCGGGATACAAACATCATAAAGAGCAGGAGGGGAAAAAATTAAAGTCCCACATAAATGCTAAGGAGGATTGTGATTTTATTCAAGGGATAAGCTTCCGTGTGCCAGCACACTTCTTCAGATATTGGGATGAAATTTTGTTGGCCTTAAAAGTTCCACTTGGTTCCCTTTCCCGGCTGGTATCTCTCCCCCGTCACCCAGACAGCTCATTGGACTGCCGAACGGCAAGGCGGAGGAAATGCATGCCAAATTTGGCACTCCTGTGAAACCTCCCACTTGATGAGGGTGTGAGAAGAGAGGAATTTGCATCCTCCCCAGAGGATAAATAGCTCAGCCGGTCGCCCTCCCTCCTTACATCTCAGGTGTGCCTTGCAGAGAAGTCACAAGGAACGCAGCCGGGGCTCCCCTTCGTCATGGCAAATCCCAGGTGCACCCTGCAACTGCTCTTCCTCGGGCTGCTGGCCTCTCCAGCCTTCCTCCTGGAGCATCCCTGTGAGATTGTCAAGAACACCGTCCCCCGCGGCTCTTTCAGACTGGACGTGAGCCCTCCGACTTTCCGGCCACAGGAGATCTATACAGGTAAGCGAGGAAACACCTGTTGGCACTGGACTGTTCTCTTGCAAAGTCCCCCTTGCGACGGCTGCTGTCTCGCGGATTGTCTCTTTGCGTATCCAGAATTATCTTCAGGTCAATAGGGTTTTGTGGAAATTAAGCTGAGCAGTTCAGAAAGTATATTTTAAAAAAGGGAAACGATTAGAGGGATTTGCCCTGATTTAGAGGGCCCAGGCTAGTCCGATCTCATCTCGGAAGCTAAGCAGAGTCGGCCCTGGTTCGTACTTGGATGGGAGACCACCGAGGAAGACCAGGGTCGCTATACAGAGGCAGGCAAAGGGCAAAGCCACCTCTGAAGACTCTTGCCTTGAAAACACTATGGGGCTGGCATAAATCAGCTGCAACTTGTAGGCACTTTCTCCCAGATAAGAGGGATCTGCAGGCAGGCATTGACGGGATCCAGGGGGACTTGCCTGTCAGAGCCTAGTCTTCGCAAGGATCCTTTGCTTGGCATTCAAAGGAGTTTGTGGTGCAATGAAATCACGGGGGTTTAATTCCTGCCACGGACTTGCTGGCTGGCCTTAAAGACACGTCCCATCTCTCAGTCTGCCATCTGTGAAATGGGAGCCGTTACGGCCCGCCTCACAAGGCTGTCATAAGGAGGAGATGATGGTTTTTCAAAGCTTTTGCCTAGCAAAATATGGTGTCAGTCATGCTTTTAAAAGTCCAAAATTCAGTGCAAAAATCCTCAGACTTCCGATGAAAACAAGAGCCAGTGATAATATGAAATGAAGAACCGGCATATGGGGAATGTGGATAATAATGGAAGGGAAGAGAATGTTGATTTGGCAATGGCCTTCTTTCGCCGCCCACAACGTTAATCTTGCAAGTCAGCGCAACGGCCCTGGGAAATCGGTTACGTCGCCCAAACTAGTCTGTCAACGTTACCCGGCAAACTTGATAGGCTGAGGTGGAATTGGAACCCACAACCAAACCCCAAGTGCAATCGATTGCACCACTCTGCCGTTCCCGTCTAGCATTCCAAACATGGGATGGCATCCCTCCTTGGATGGAAACCAGCCATTAATTAGCGAGAGCAGAATTTAACACCCTCCATTGCAAGAAGCTTTGGGGGAGTGTTCAGTTTTAGGGGGAGCGTCCAGGTTACCTGACTCAGATATAGGAATGAGTACAAGCAAATAACAGGGACAGAAAGCAAATAAGAGGGAACTCCCCCCCCGGATATGTCCATAAAATTCTCCTCTCTGATAGCTAATCCCAGTCCCACTAATATCAGTGGAAGAGGGGCTGCTGAGAATAGTTGAATTCTTTTAGCATTTAAAGAGCATTAAATTTAGCATAAAACAGGGCACTTTGCAGCAAAACAAGGCCGGGCCTCTGCCCCAAGGAGCCTGCAGTCTCAACTCAGGCTAGAGGGGAGGAAGAGAGGCCAGAGAACAACCTGAGCCGATGTGCGCCTGCACATCCACATTTAATGGATTAACCCCAAAGCTTCGCTCTCATCTTGGAATCTTCACATTCCTTCCAGGGTGAGAATCTTCACATTCCTTCCAGGGTGCTGGGCTCAGCTCCTTCCTGGGGTGTGGCCTATATTCCAGTTACAGAACTGGATTTATGTCAGAGTCCAGCCCTGGAAACTGGTTTCGAATGCCATACTTAATCACTGGGACACGATGCGTTAAACAAAACACTCCCAAGAATAGGCAGAGCGTTTTCCCTTCATCCACGAGCAGTCAGTGAAGCGAGAGAGTAGAAGCTAGGGTTGCCAGCTCCGGGTTGGGAAATACCTGGAGAATTTGGGGGTGGAGCCTGAGGAGGGCGGGGTTTAAGGAGGGGAGGGACTTCAATGGGGTAGAACGCCCCCTCCCAATGCTCCCTCTAAGCTGTGGAGTCTTGTGAGCAAAATTTCTACTTTGTGAGCTACCGGCATTGAAGTTGTGAGCGGGCGATTGGGCCGCTGCATAAATTAGTTTGCTCTGGAGCCATCCCTTCCTGAGCGAAGATGAAAATGCGTGAGCCGGAGGCTAAAAAAACTGTGAGCTAGCTCACACTCACTCTGCTTAGAGGGAACACTGCCACCAAGTCCACCTTCCAAAACAGCCATTTTTTCCCCAGATGAACCAATCTCTGTCCCCCAGAGATGAGTTGTAATTCTCAGAGGGGCTGTGTGGCTCAGTGAGAGGGCATCTGCTTGGCGTGCAGAAGGTCCCAGGTTCAGTCCCCCGGATCTCCAGTTAAAAGATCTGGCATTAGGTGATGTGAAAGACCACAGCCTTAGCGAGCGGCTGCCAGTCTGAGTAGACAATATTGATCTTGATGGACTGAGGTTCTGGGTTCAGTACAAGGCAGTTTCATGCGTTCATGAGATCTCCAGGCCTCACCTGGAGGTTGGCAATCCTAGTAGAAACAGTGAAAAAAATGAGACAGAGGCCTGACTTACATGAGGGAACATGGAAGGGGTTTTTTTCTAAATGAAGTGCTGAAGTCCTAGGGTTGCCAACCTCCAGGTGAGGCCTGGAGATCCCCCCAGGATTTCAACTCATCTGCAGACTGCAGAGATCAGTTCCCCTGGAGGAAATGGACTGTACGGCATTATACCCCAGAGAGGTCCCTCCCCGAACTCTGCCCTCCTCAGGTTCCACCCCCCACACACAAACCTCCAGGAATTTCCCCACCCAAAGCTGGCAACCCTACAACCTAGACCAGCACAGAGATTTTGTCACAACACATTACCAAGGAACCCGCTTCCCTGCAGCTTCCTCTTCTGTGGGCCCCCCACCCCACCCCGACCCCCTCTTGGCGTCTGCTTCCTCTCCCGGTCGAAAACGTGCTTGTGGTTTGCCACACTTCTGTTCTCCTTGTCTTCTGATGGCTACAGGCGTTCACCACCAGAAACCTTCTGGTTTGGGAAAAGGCCGCAGGGGGACCGGGAGGCGGGGTGGGGGCTGGGAACGGTCCAGGCAGACCCTGGCTTGAGACTTTGTGGAATCTCCCTCCGGCACGTCGCATGCACTAAAAATGCCTTCTCTCCAGTAACCATCAGCGGAATAGAGAACGGCAGCTCCGTCATGCTGCAAGCCCTCGCCGACGGCCGTTCTGGAGGTCTCTGGGAAGCGGAAAGCGAAGCCGTCAGCTGCAGCGGCACGGAGTACCTGGTGCGAAAGAATGTCTCTGGCAGCGGCACCCGGACCCATTGGACGTCCCCGAGTAACGCCAATGAGTCCACTGTGAACATCAGGTGAGCACGCGGCGACCGAGGATCCCTGCCCCAAGGGACTTCCAGCCTTTCAACCGAGATTTAGTTATCCGGCTTAGCTATCAACTCTCCTGTAAGGTTAGCGTGCATGCTAAGTTTCGCCTTACAACATCCCTGCGAGGTAGGTGAGGCTGAAAGAGAGGGCCACCCGGAGAGCTCTGTGGATGAATGAAGCCTTTTTCTTCCCCCATCCAGTCGCAGCAGAATTATGGTGGACCCCCCCCATGGGGTTTTCCAGGCAAGAGACATCCAGAGAGGGTTTGCCCTTTCCCACCTCCGTGTTGTGACCCTGGAGTTCCTCCGTGGTCTCCCATCCAAATACTAACCTAGGGAAGTCCAGCTGTCCTCGATGAGGGTCGGGGCCTTCTCAGTCCTGGCCCCGACATGGTGGGACTCTCTGCCAAATAACATCAGGGCCTCGCAATTCCGCAGGGCCTGTAAGGCAGAGAAGTTCTGCCAGGCTTTTAGTGGCGGGCAGCGGCAGGAGGTTAAGAACGGCACCCTCTCTCTTTTGTCCTCTATGGACCCCACATACCCTTCCATGCTCTGTTGTGCGGGGACAGCGGTGTGACGGGCAATGGAGGTTTACAGGGCCATCTTTGATGGTTTTTAATTTCTGTTGCTATTAGTCACTTTAAGTATCTATCGATTGTAATTTTAAATGTCTAACGTTGTCAGTCACCCACAGCCGAATCTACGGGGTGGGCGATTCGTAAGTTTAAATGAATAACCAGGACTGAGCCTGCTTAGCTTCTGAGATCTGGCAAGACTGGGCTAGTGAAGCTACTGTGCCCTTAACGTAGAGACAGAGGAAAAGGGGTCACCATGTCAGTCTGTCCGTAGCAGCACAAAAAAGCCAGAGTCCAGGAGCATCTTAAAGCCTAACAAAAATTGTTGTAGTGTGTTCACACTGTGCTGAGGATCCTTACCCATGATTGCTAAATGGGACATCCATAGACAGAGGCAGTCTACCTCTGAGTACTAGATGCTGGGAACAAATGATAAAGAGGGCTGTTGCCTCCAGGTCCTGCGTGCAGAGAGAGTGCTGGGGCACGTGTTCCGATCTTGATTCTGACCCGGCCGGGTGCTGCTGATGTTCTTAACCAACTACACCATAGGGTTGCCAGCTCTGGGTTGGGAACTACTTGGGGATTTTGGAGATGGAGCCTGGAGAAGGAGGGGCTTGTGAAGGGGAGGGACCTCATCTGGGTACAATGCCATAGAGTCCCCCCTCCAGAGCAGCCATTTACCCCAGGGGAACTGATTTCTGTAGTTGTAAAAGTGGGTATCTCCAGGCCCCATCTGGAGGTTGGTAACTCTAAGAACCACCAGTAATTGGAGGGTGGGGCAGGTACAGCTAAATTGAGCAATTAGCCAGTCGGTGACTCACAGCAGCAGAACCGTAAAGGAGCTTATTTATTTCTTGTGAGAGAAGATATCCACCTTTGGCTTGCTGCATCACTGCTAATTATCGGCAACTGAACCAACAGGAGCAGCCGTCTCTCTACTTCTTGGAAGTTCCTATAAAACCCGCCTGCTGTTCCAGCCAGGCCCCAATAAAAGGGCGGCAGCAGTTTACCTAATTCCCCCCTGAAAAAGGCTGGCCGTTCAGTAGCCATCTTCCCACAATGGCTGCCCGATCCACACAACCGTCCTCTCACAGCATGATTGCCATCTCTGGACTGGGAAATACCCACAGATTTGGGGGATGAAGCCTCGAGAAGGTGGGGTGCGGGGAGGGGAGAGACCTCGTCGGAGGACAATGCCATGGAGTCATTTTCTCCCGGGGAACTGACCTTGGTCGTCTGGAGATCAGTGCTAATAGCAGATCTCCAGCTCCCACCTGGAGGTTGGCAACCATATCTCACAGTCTTCTTCCTTCCGTCACAGGGCCTTTGTCACTTTTGCCAACGGCACAACCCTGATGCAGGCTCACACCCTCACAAGAGGTAAGGTTGCAGAAAGCGATCTCGTACCAAATCCTGGCGCGCTCCCCTTTCACCTTTGCCTAGGGCTGCCGGCTCTGGGTTGGGAAATACCTGGAGGTTTTCGGGGTGGAGCCGGAAGAGGGCGGGGTTTGGAGAGAAGAGGGTTTTCAATGAGGCATCATGCCATCCACCTTCCAAAGCAGCCGTTTTCTGCAGGTGAACCGATCTCTGTCGCCTGGAGAGCAGTTGTAATCCCAGGAGATCTCCAGCCCCCACCTGGAAGTTGAAGCCAAAAATGAGAGATCACAGGAGGAAGTGGAATTCCAAAAAACAACATCCGTGACAAAAATAATGAAGAGTCAATAAAGACAAGCTGCAAAAAACGTTGACTGTAGTAATTCTGTCGAAAATTTACTTCTATTATCGCTCACACGCTAACGAATACTGCGCAACGAAAACAATCCGTTTCACAATATTACTAGTTACCAACTTGACGGAAACATTCCATGTTGACTCTCTAATAACAGAAGCCAAGAATGTTTCCTTCAAGAGCTGATAAGGAGTAATCGATAAGAATTGGGGTTGCTACACGCTCAGATAAAGCGAATATTGTGAAACGAACTGTTTTCATTACGCAGTATTCGTTAGCGTGTGAGCGATGATAGAAAAAAAAAATTCTACAGAATTACTACAGTAAACGTTTTTGCAACTTACCTTTATTGACTCTTCATTATTTTTGTCACGGATGTTGTTTTTGGGATACCACCTGGAAGTTGGCAGCCCTCGCCTCCCACCTCTTCGCGATGGCCGAGACTGACAGTGATTTGTTGTCTCAGACATGATTAGGGGGTGCTGACGTAGCCCACTTCTAAGGCATTTCCATGTCATTCATGCACAGGGAACACCCCTGTGAGGTAGACTACACTAAATCCCATTTAACGGATATATCCAGGACAGTGAGATTTGCCTGAGGTCAACCCACAGGTATGGGGACTTTGAACCTGAGACCATCCAAATTAGGGTTTGGAAATTCCTGGAGATGTGTAGGGTGGAGCCTGGAGAGAGCAGGGTTTGGGGCAGGGAGGGACCTCAGCAGGGTATGAAGCCATACCGTCCACCCTCCAGGGCAGCCATTTTCTCCTGGGTCACTGGTCTCTGTTGTCCGGAGATCCCTAGCAATTCTGGGGGATCCTCCAGGCCCCGAATGTATCATCTCACCCGGCTTTCCTACTTTCTTCCTCCAGCTCTGGCGATGGGAACCATGACGCCAGCGCCCTCGACAGCCACGCACACCGCCTCAGGCGCCCAGAGGCCCAGGCTCAACACTACCGTGACCACCCACAACTGGGCCTCCTCCCACCAGCAGCACCAAGGCCCGTACAGCGCTGCCGCCACGTCCCAAACCCACTCCATCCTCCTCTCTGCCATGCAGTTCCTGCCCGTCTTTCTCGGCTTCAAGCTGCTCTCCTAGGCCAAGCCACGCCCACGCCTTCCCATCGCCTCAGAGGTGCCTCCGTCTTTGAGCCGGGAAGGCCGATGTCCTCCGGGAGGAAATCCAACCCCTACGGAAAAGAAACAAATAAACCATAAACTCATGGCACAGGTTCTTTCCACGACGCCCCCTAGCTCAACTGTGTGGGACCCGAGATAGGTTGCGACTTGTAGGTCCACACCGAAACGGCCCAGATGTTTTGGTGCCGGAGTCAGAAAATCCAAACGGTGCCCTCTCCTCCCGCCACAAGGGCAAAAATGGAATGATGGGCAGAATAATGTGTTTTAATTGATAGTTATTTATATGATATGTTTATATGCTTTTATGGGTTTTAACTGTATTCTTATGAAATGTTGTGTAAGCCGCCCTGGGCCTGCCTTCACGGAGAGGGCGAGGCATAAACTGAATAAATAAATTAATTAATAGATAGATAATTGTCAGGAGCTGCCAGTTCAGGTGTCCCCAAATCGGCGGCCAGAGAGAGGCTGCCTTAACTTACCTTAAAAAGTACTAATGTCGCTAGGCTCTCTTTTTTAATTCTTATTTTAAGAATCCAGACCCTGGAGACCCTTTGAGAAGGTCCTGCCTTCTGTCCTCAGAGTCCCTGAATTAGGAAGTCATTTGGTGTTTGGAAGAAATGGGACTTCATGGCACGCGGGAGACGAGGAGGCGGCCTTTGGCGGTTGCCGCTCTGTGCGACGAGCTGGAACTGGAGCCGTCGGGGGCTGCGTGACCCGCAAACAAACTGGATTTGGGGGGAGAATAATCCTATGCAAAGCCCTTCTAGGGTTCTGCGTTGGAACACTGAGCTGTGATTCAAAAGCAGACGTGAATTTTCAGGGGGTTCTTTGCACCCTTTCTTTCTTGCCTAGCCCCCCACCACCACCACCAGAAAGCTCTGCAAATTGGGGGGGAGGGCTCTTAACAGTGTTCCCGCTAAGCTGAGTTAGTGTGAGCTAATTCACAGTTTTCTAACCTCCAGCTCACAGATTTTTGTGTTAGCTCAGGAAGGGTGGCTCCAGAGCAAATGAATTTATGCGGAAGTCAAATCAGTCACTCACAAGGTAGAATTTCTGCTCACAAGACTCCACGGCTTAGAGGGAGTATCGGCTCTTATTAAGCTAATTTTTGTCAATCCCTGCGGGCAGGGCATTCTCCCCTCCGTTGTAAAAATATCCCTTTGCTCCGAAGCAAACCATGTAAATCTTGACCCTAATGAGGGTTACCAACTCAGGGTTGGGAAATTTCTGGAGATTTGGGGGGCGAAGTCTGGGGCAAGTTGGGTTTGGGGAGAGGAGGGGAGGGGAGAGGAGCGCGGTGAGTGCCAAAACCCACCCTCCGGAGCGGCCGTTTTCTCCCGGGGAACTGATCTCTACAGGCTGAAGATCAGTTGTAATTCCGAGAGAGTTCCAGGCCCCGCCTGGAAGCTGGCAACCCTACTGTCTCCCCCGCCTGGAGCAGAGCATGGGGCTTTAAATGAAGGAGGGGGCGGTCGGCTGGGTCAAGTCTTTTCGCTGTCATTTTGGGCTCCCCGATGGGCCAGGTTTGTCGACGACAGGTTTGTGTACATAGACCCAGGTTGTCGGCTGTGTTGGTCTGAAGCACTAGAACAAATTTGGAATCCAGTCCGGCACCTTTAAGACCAAAAAAGGTTTATTCATGGTATGAGCTTCCCTGTGCATGCACGCTTGATCAAATACGAAAACTCATTCCTTGAATAAACCTTTGTTGGTCTGAAAGGTGCCCCTGGATTCTAAACTTGTTCTGCTTGGTATTTGATAAAAGTGTGAATGCACACAAGAGCTCATACCGTGAATAAACCCGTGTTGGTCTTAAAGGTGCCCCTGGATTCTAGGTTTTTGTACAGGCTGTGTTTGCTTGGGAAATGTATTTTGGATCACCCCTGTTGTTTGAAGGCCCTTGGCCTTAATAAACATGCTTTGGAGAGTCCCATGAACTTGTGGCTTCTGTTTGGCGTGTGGGAAACACTGAACGACCCAAGGAGAAATGGGGCGGGTGAGGTTTGGGTTCATTATGCGGATGGATTTCCCAAGGTCACGGAGGAAAGCAAATGGGAAAAGCAATGTTTCAATGCACCCTTTTAATTATGGGTCTTTGCTGCAAATGGTTTGGGGGTTGGGAGGGCTTTTTGCCTCTAAAGCAGGCGCTCCTTCTCTACCTTCCAAGCCAGTTTAAGCTAGAATTGATGGCCTCACCACGCAAGCAAACTCACTCACCCTTGGCATGCATATATTGCCACAAATTCAGGACTGGCCTTAGGGGTGTGTTGCACAAGGCCAAATCCATTTCAACGAGGACTTTCCATATTGTAGATCGCTCCACTTTGGGTTCAGACGGACATTAACATGGGTGGCCTTGGTTTTAAATTCAAGAGGCCATCAGCAAACAGGAAGTCCCAGGCCCTGGTCTCTTTTCTTAACATCCTTTAGGGAAAGGATTCCACTCAGCATAAAAACATAAGAGAAGCCAATGTTGAATCAGGCCAATGGCCCATCCAGTCCAACACTCTGTCACACAGCGGCCAAAAACACCAGGTGCCATCAGGAGGTCCAGCAGTGGGGCCAGGACACTAGGAGCCCTCCCACTGCTGCCCCCCCCCCAGCACCAAGAATACAGAGCATCACTCCCACAGATACCAGAACATAAGAGAAGCCATGTTGGATCAGGCCAATGGCCCATCCTGTCCAACACTCAGTGTCACACAGTGGCCAAAATATACCAGGTGCCTTCAGGAGGTCCAGCAGTGGGGCCAGGACACTAGAAGCCCTCCCACTGTTGCCTCCCCCCAAGCACCAAGAATACAGAGCATCCCTTGCCCCAGACTGAACCAGAACCAGGCAGCAACTAGGAAATACTTTTCAATTCCCTCAAAAAAACTATGGAAGATAAAACTACTTCTGACTGATGCAATCATAGTCAGAGAAGCACAATTTGAACATTATTCAATGGGGGGGGGAAAGCTTTTTTCAAAACTGCAAAACAGACGCTCCCCTGCCTGCCGGTTAAGATTTTCTTCCCAGATGGTGCTGTCTGTGCCCCCTGCCCGCAATCAAGCAGTAGCCAGAAACAGGAATTTTCAGTGGTGGCCACATGGCCTTGAGAAACTCTTACCCCACCCCTGTTCACCTGGCACCTACTTTACTGTCCTTCAGACACCAGACCAAAGCATTTCGGTTGAAAAAGGCGCTAAGAATCTTTGTTGTTGTTGTTGTTGTTCAGCCACACAGTCGAGTCCGAGTCTTCGCGACCCCAGAGACCACATCACACCAGGCCCTCCTGACTTCCGCCGTCCTCCGGAGTTTGCTTAATTTCATTTTTTTATACCCTGGCATATATGCCTTTCCATCGGGGATGAAGAATAATTTGTGGCCAGGGCTTGTATTCGGAAGCAGTGCAAAGTCTTGCAAGAGGTGGGAAGTAATAAAAAATGTTGCTCTGACCATGTGCAGAGCGCCTCTGCCTCCCTTAGGGTTGCCAGCTGCAGGTCGGGAAATCCCTGGAGATCTGGGGGTGGAGCCAGCGGAGGGCACGGTTTGGGGAGGACGGGGGGTCCTCAGCGGGGTATCATGCTATAGAGTCCACCCTCCAAAGCAGCCATTTTCTTCAGGAGAACTGTCGTGTGCAGATGCATTGTGATTCCAGGAGATCTCCAGGTCCCACCTGGAGATTGGCAGCCCTACCTTCCTTACAGGACAAACCACACATGGTGATAGCAACGGCTTCCCGAAGACCTGAACCTCTGCCTCTTTCCTTTTCGAAGTGCTCCTGACAGCTAAGCGCTGTTCCTGCTAGGTGAAAACGGGGCCCTCTGAAGCCAGCGTAGCATCTTCATTCGACTTGCAGATTTCATAGAATCACAGAGCAGAATTTAAAAGTTGGAAGGGGCCCAAAGGCCATCCAGTCCAACCCCCCGACGCCATGCAGGGTGACAAATAATCATCCAATCTCTGCTCAAACGCCTTCAAGGAAGGAGAACCCCCCGCATCCCTGGGCAACCGATTATACCACTAATTAAATGGTGGGTTCCATGGATGCGGTGGCTCAAGTGGTTAAGACGCTGAACTGCAGGCTGTGGAAGGTCAGTAGTTCAGCAGTTCGAGACCCAAGAGTGCCGCATGACGGGGTGAGCTCCTGTCTCTAGCTCCAGCTCCTGCCAACCTAGCAGTTCGAAAGCAAGAAATTGCAAGTAGATAAATAGGTACCACTTCGGTGGGAAGGTAACATGACCACGGAAACGTCTTCGGACAGCGCTGGCTCTTCGGCTTTGAAACAGAGATGAGCACTGCAACCCTAGAGTCGGATTCGACTGGCTTTCGAGCAAGGGAACCTTTACCTTTACCTTTTACCTCCATGGATTAGCAGACCTCAAGTCGAGTGACCAGCTCTACCTTATTGGCGATTCCAGCAAGAACAAGACAAGACACCAGGGCCGCAGCCCTGTTTAAATAGCATGCAATCGCCACACCCAAACACACCCCACTCCCAACGATAGGCTATTTACATAACTTTACTTCTTGATTGGTTACTTCCAGAGTCCTGGTGGGCTGTTGTCCCAAGGCTCCGAGCTCAGCCCGTCTCTGGTAGCACCATCCCGGATTGTTTCAGTCTCAATACGTAACACCACTCAACTGCCCTGATAGTTTAAAAAAGTTCTTCTTAAGATCCTGCCAGTATCTCCCCATCCGTAATTTAAACCCATTATTACAAGTCCTGTCCTCCACTGTCAACTGCAGTAGCATCAGGGGCCTTTTGGGGCTGGAACGCACCGGAGCGCCACTCCAGCAGCCCAGGAGCTACAAACCCCACCCCCAGCTCCCTGCGCCGAAGCGCTGCAGCACCGGGGTGGCCTGAAGAGCCCCATCGCCAGCCTCCCGGGGCCCGCGCTGGTGTGCAGCAGCCCCAGGGTGGCCTGAAGAGCCTCAGCCTCCCGGGGCCCGCACTGTCACGCAGCAGCCCCAGGGCAGCCTGAAGAGCCTCGTCCCTGGCCCACCAGGGCCTGCGCTGGAGCACTGTGGCCCCGGGGGAAGGCATTGATGGGGGTAAGTGAGGAATCTGGGGGGTGGGGGCTTGATGGGGGGCGGGAGAACCTCCCTCCCTCTCCCCATCTCTTTGCCCTCTTTCTGTCCCTCTTTTCCTTTTCTTTCTTTCCCTTTTCCTCCTTCTTTCCTTCTCTCTCTTTCTTTCCCTCCTCTCTTTCTTTCCCTTCTTTCCTTCTCTCCTTTTTCTCTTTCCCTCCTTTTGGTCTTTCCTTTTCCTCTTTCCCTCCTTCTTTCCTTCTCTTTCTTTCCCTCCTTTCATTCTCTCCTTTCCCCCTTTCCCTTCTTCTTTCCTTCTCATTCTTTCCCTCTTTCCTTCTCTCTTTTTATCCCCTTTTTCCTTCCTTCTTTCCTTCTCTTTCTTTCCGTCTTTCCTTCCTTCTTCCCTTCTCTCTACTCTCTCTCTCTTTCCTTCCCTCTTTCCTCCTGTGTCCCAACACTTCACTTCCTGCCCCTCCCGCAGGCTGGCTGGGGAAGGGAAGGGGAGGCTTTTGAAGATGCCTTCCCCCCCTTTGCTTCCCCTTCTGACATCACTTCCGGTGATGTCAGGGGGTGTGGCATATGCTAATGAGCTATTATGCTAATAGCCTAGTCGCTCATTAGCATACCTTATGCTAATGAGCTCCTGCAGCTCTTTTTCTATGAAAAGACCCCTGATCCTACCTTCCTCTGAACGGCGGCCCTTCAAATACTTAGAAAGAGTAATCATATCTCTCCTCAACCTTCTCCTCTCCAAGCCGAGCCTTCCCAATTTGTGCAGCCTTTGGGAAATGCCAACATCAGTGAAGTGGCCCTGAAGAAGAAGAAGAAGAGGAGAGTGGATTTATACCCCACCCTTCACTTGGAGTCTCAGAGCGGCTTACAAACTCCCTTCCCTTCCCCTCCCCACAACAGACACCCTGTGAGGTAGGTGGGGCTGAGAGAGCTCTGACAGAAACGGCTCTTTTTCAAGAGCAGCTGTGCCAGAGCTTGTGACTGACCCAAGGTCACATCAGCAGGTGCAAGTGGAGGAGTGGGGAATCAAACCCGGTTCTCCCAGATTAGAGTCCGCGCACTTAACCTCTACACCAAACTGGCTGCTGGAAAGTAGCCCCTAAAGATGCTTACTTCACCTGGCATCTCCATGAAATCTACTTTTCTGGGCTCCAGAGCTCAGATTTCTTCTTTGGGGCACGCCTGTGTGCATGGAACAAAGTCTGAGCCCAGTGGCACCTTTAAGACCCACAAAATTTAATTTTTGTGGACGCACACAAAAGCTTATGCCCAGAATTGAACTTTGTGGGTCTTAAAGGTACCCCTGGACTCAAAACTTTGTTCTATTGCTTCAAACTGACACGGCAACCCCCCTGAGTCTCGCTGTGTGCACGGAATGAGTCTTAGTTGGCTGGCTCCCATTGGCCACTCTTCAGCGATCACTTTTTCTAATCGAGAGCTGGAAAAATACAGGCCTCGGGATTTGATTTTAAAGCATCTCATTTCTAAGGAGTCTAATCTGCAACAGCCGGGATAATAAAATAGGATTAAATGTTTAGTTTCCTTTGAGTAACCACGCTCTGTCGTTTGAACGTTTATGTCTTGAGCATCTCAAGTGGGACTGAAACACACACAGAATTTGGGCAGGCAAACACTCAAGGGTGAACCAGGGCCCGCTCCGCATGCACATCTTACTGCAGATTTTCAGAGCAGCACAGCCTTAATTCTTGACTTCGGATTCTGTGTCCGCTTTAGGCACCATTCTTTTTCCTCCAGTGTATTGATTCTGCAGCTGCAATTTTTAAAATGCGCTCTTCTAAATCGGGGTGAACATCACTTGTGATGTGTGTGGGGGGGTGTCCAGTGTTCCCTCTACGCTGAGTTATTGTGAGCCAGCTCACAGCTTTTTAGCCTCTGGCTCACACATTTTTGCCTTAGCTCGGGAAGGGTGGCTTCAGAGCAAACTAATTTATGCAACAGCCAAATCGCTTGCTCACAACTTTAATACCAGGAGCTAGAGTTTTTGCTCAGAAGACTCCACAGCTTAGAGGGAGCACTGGAGGCGTCCAAAGTTTAAAATATATATATATGTGCAATTGCCCTGTTGCAGATGCAGAGTAGCCTATCCAGCAAGCACCTTCCATTAAATCCTTGTGGTTCAGGTTTTGCACATTGCATTATAGCGTTAGTTCCTTAAATGAAAGGGAACAGAAAAGAACACCGGCAAAGGGGGAAAACCCACTGAAACTGGCAAGCAGCTGCAAACTGTGTACAGTTCTGGTCGCCACATCTCAAAAAGGATATTATAGCATTGGAAAAAGTGCAGAGAAGGGCAACTAGAATGATAAAAGGGTTCGAACACTTTCCCTATGAAGAAAGGTTAAAACACTTGGGGCTTTTCAGCTTGGAGAAACGACGGCTGAGGGGTGACATGATCGAGGTTTATAAGATTATGAATGGGATTGAGCAGGTTGAGAAAGAAGTCCTTTTCTCCCTTTCTCACAATACAAGAACTCGTGGGCCCTCCATGAAATTGCTGAGCAGTCGGGTTAGAACAGATAAAAGGAAATAGTTCTTCACCCCAAGAGTGATTAACACACGGAATTCACTGCCACAGGAGGTGGTGGCAGCTACAAGCATGGACAACTTCAAGAGGGAATTAGATAAACATATGGAGCAGGGGTCCATCAGTGGCTATTAGCCACAGGGTATAGATGGGAACTCTCAGTCTGGGGCAGGTGATGCACTCTATCCTTGGTGCTGGGGGGGCAGCAGTGGGAGGGCTTCTGGTGCCCTGGCCCCACTGCTGGACCTCCTGATGGCACCTGGTATATTTTGGCCGCTGTGTGACAGAGTGTTGGACTAGATGGGCCATTGGCCTGATTCAACATTGGCTTCTCTTATGTTCTTATGTTCTTAAAGCCCCCCGTTTTTCATATTGTTGTCAAGCACAAGGGGATTCTCTGTGGCATTCTCAGACACTGTGAAAAATGGGAAAGAGTCACATGATCTCGTAATATGAGAAAGAAGAAGAAGAAAAGGAGGAGGAGGAGGAGGAGGAGGAGGAGGAGGAAATGGGATTGGATTTATACCCCATCCTTCACTCGGAGTCTCAGAGCGGCTGACAATCTTCTTTCCCTTCTTCCTCCCCACAACAGACACCCTGTGAGGTGGGTGGGACTGAGAGAGCTCTTGACAGAAACTGCTCTTTTTCAAGAACAGCTCTGACAGAACTATGGCTTGCCCAAGGTCATCCAGCCAGGTGCAATTGGAGGAGTGGGGAATCAAACCTGGTTCTCCCAGATTAGAGTCCACGCACTTAAACCCTACACTGGCTGGTGGAAAGGAACTGCATGAAGTTTTGTTGAGTGTACAGAATTCATGGTAGAACCCACTGACACCGCAAACTATGGTTGTTAGCAATGTGTGTTTTGCGCATGTGTCACACCTGTGCAAAGTCGGCCGCAACTCCACCATGCTTTGCACAGGACTGCAATTTGAATGGGGGAGGGGTCCTCTCGCAGATGCTCTGGAGAGCTTTTTCAATTCTGTGCCACTAAATTGAAAAAAAAATGGGGGGGGGGTATTTTCACCGATGCCCTAGCACGGCTACACAGCAACGCTCATTTCCTGCCCTTCCCTGCAGATTTGTGTGGTTTCCTCTTTGTGATTCTCTCATTTGTTCCTGCACACTGGTTGTGATCTTGGCAGTTTTTTAAAGCCTGTCCTGTGTGGATTGCGCTGTTCCTCCAAATCCATCAATCCCAAGCAATTCTTCAGTCGGCGGTTCACAGAAGGTCCATGTGGCTCATCTGTGCCCACCTAAAGTTAGGCTTCCAGAGTCTTCCCCCCCCCCCAAAAAAAGACTTTGTTCACTAAAGCATTTAAGGGGAAAATGTTTCCAGAGCTTTAGGGTTCCCACTCCAGAGTCTGTCTCTCTTTATGTATCCTGTCAATTTCATTCCGCACTGACGACCTCCTCCTTTATTTTGTTTGCACGCAGTACTGACATCCTTTTTTTTTTTGCTCTGGAGACACTGCCATTTGCCAGTTTGGTGTAGTGGTTAAGTGCGCAGACTCTAATCTGGGAGAACCGGGTTTGATTCCCCCTCCTCCACTTGCACCTGCTGATGTGTCCTTGGGTCAGTCACAAGCTCTGGCACAGCTGTTCCTGAAAGAGCAGTTTGTGTCAGAGCTCTCTCAGCCCCAACTACCTCACAGGGTGTCTGTTATGGGGAGGGGAAGGGAAAAGGAGTTTGTAAACCACTCTGAGACTCCAAGTGAAGAGCGGGGTATAAATCCAAACCCTTCTTCTTCCTCTTTGATCCCCCTTTCAAGTCAATACCAGCAGGGAACAAAACTTCACGCAGCTCCTTTTAAACTTTCCACCAGTCTCATTTTAGTTTTGTTTTTAATTCAGTGATCTGAGACCAGCGATAATCTCATATTGTTAGACTCATGCCGCTTGTCAATATATATATATATATTTAAACGAGGGGGAAATGGAGCTTGTACACCAATGAAGGGAGGAGGGTGGCAGAAGGTGCAGAGTGGGTGGAACAACCTCCATGTGGGTAGGGAGTGACCTTCGGGGAATGGCAAAAGGGAGGTGGGGGGGAGGATCTGAGGCAATGTTCCCTCTAAGCCGTGGAGTCTTGTGAGCAAAAATTCTACATTGTGAGCTACTGGCAATAAAGTTGTGAGCGAGCGATTTGGCTACTGCATAAACTAGTTTGCTCTGGAGGCATCCTTCCTGAGTTAAGATAAAAATGTGTGAGCTGGAGGCTAAAAAACTGTGAGCTAGCTCACACTAACTCAGCTTAGAGGGAACACTGGAGGAATCGGTATGCTTTTGAATTAGCTCCAGCTTGGAAGCAAAACAAGGGGGAAATCAGCACCAAAACACCCTTTAGAAAACCCAGGGAAACAGCGACCAGAAAGAAAACGGAGCACTGAAAGGAGGAGAACGGATGCAGAATGACAAAGAAAACCCGACAGACGTGCACGGTGAAAAAACGAGGGAAAACACCCGTGCGTAACAGGCCTTAGTTGGCTGGCATCAATTTGCCACCCTTCAGAGATCACTTTTTCTAATGGAGGGTTGGGAAAATGCGGGCATCGGGATTTGGTTTCAAAGCACCTCATTTCTAAGGAGTCTAATCTGCAACAGCCGGGGTAATAAAATAGGATTAAATGTTTCGTTTCCTTTGAGTAACCACGCTCTGTTGTTTGAACTTTCATGTCCTGAGTATCTGAAGCGGGACTGAAACACACACAGAATTTGGGCAAGCAAACACTTTGGGGCTAACTAGGTATACAACATCAGTGCCCACGGAAAAAGCACTGAGTCAGCGAGGAGATCTTGGGGATGCCGTGTACTATTTCAGGAACAAAAACATCAAGCCGCCCGGCACCATTAGCTCACTATTGGTTACTCTGCGAGCCCAACTACACAGTCCGAACCAGTGTTCCCTCTAAGCTGAGTCAGTGTGAGCTAGCTCACTGTTTTTTAGCCTCCAGCTCACAGATTTTTGTCTTAGCTCAGGCAGGAGGGCTCCAGAGCAAACTAATTGATGCAGTAGCCAAATTGCTCACTCACACAGCCTTAAGGCGAGTAGCTCGCAAAGTAGAATTTTCACTCACAAGACTCCACAGCTTAGAGGGTCAGTCGCAAGTTCTTTCAGAGCTGTTCTCTCAAGGGCAGTCCTCGAAAGAGCTCTCTCAGCCCCACCTCCCTCACAGGGTGTCTGCTGGGGGGGGGGAAGGAAATTGTAAGCCCCTCTGAGACTCCTTCAGGTAGCGAAGGGAGGGATATAAATCCAATCTCCTCCTCCTCCTCCTCCTCTTCTTCTTCTTCTTCTTCTGACTAGAGAGGCTTATTTCAAACCATTAAGCACGACAGCATATTACAAAACAATTACATTTTTCTAAAGAAGTCAGGCTAGTGGTCATGAGGGCCAGAGCCTTTTCTCTGGCGGCCCCGCACTGGTAGAATGAGCTCCTGGAAAACATCAGGGCCGGTAAAACGGAGCTCTTCCACCAGGCTTTTGATTAGGGGGCCGCCGGTAACATCGCGGCCCCGGCCCCAACATCAGCACTAAAGTAACATCAGCACCAAAGTAATATCTGACAGCCTGGCAAGGATCGGAATACGGCAGCTGTTCTAGCCGGATGCCGAAAGAAGGCTGCCATTGTTTACCGCACTGCTCGCACTTCGCACTTTGTATTCTGTTGTGGTTTTAACTGTTTTGTTAATCTTCAAGATGCTACCAGACCCTTGCTCTTTTCTGCTGCGACATATGGACTCACACGGCTACCCACCTACCAGATATTTTATCTTATCTATTTATTTACAAAATTCATACCCTGCCTTTCTGCCCTCACCAGGGCCGTCAAGGCAGCTAAGGGATTAAAAACATACATGATAAAAAAACCCACATCTCAATAAACCATCAAAACCAAAAGAAGAATGCAACATTAAAACAACTGACAGCAATCTCAAATGCAAGCCCAGAAGGCAGAATCGTTGAGGGAATGCAAAGTCTTTACTCTCAGGCAGGGGACTCTTAACGGAAGAAAGGCCCAAATGTCTCCCTGGGGAGAGTGTTCTGGTTGACAGCATTCATGTAACCGGATGCATCTATGCAGGTTCTGTCTTGGTTGTCTAAACACAAAATGCTAGTGTATTTCATCCTTCATTTCCCGTTCCAGCTAGTTCACCTGGGTGGACGGGTAACAACATCCTGTAATAAACGGAACCATATTCGAACACAAGGCTAGAGTCAGGGCCTGCCTACTGAGGGCTGTGTGGGAACTTGCATTAACTCCTTAGGAACATCAGAAGAGCCCTGCTGGATCAGGCCAAGAGTTCACGGAGCCCAGCACCCCATCTCACACACTGGTCAACCAGTTCCTCTGCATGGCCAGCAACAGGGCATAGAGGCCGAGGCCTTTCCCTGATAAGAACATGAGAAGAGCCCTGCTGGGTCAGACCAGTGGTGCATGTAGCCCAGCACCCCGTCTCACACAGTGGCCAGCCAGTTCCTCTGCATGGCCAGCAACAGGGCACAGAGGCCGAGGCCTTCCTCTGATAAGAACATGAGAAGAGCCCTGCTGGGTCAGACCAGTGGTGCATGTAGCCCAGCATCCTGTCTCACACAGTGGCCAACCGATTCCTCTTCACAGCCTGCAGCAGGGCAGAGGCCCTGGCATTCCCCTGAAGTTGCCTCCTGGCTCTGGGATCCAGAGCTTGACTGCCTCTGGATGTGGGGGTTCCGCTTAGTCACCCTGGCTAGTAGCCACTGATAGACCTCTCCTCCATGAAGCTATCACATCGCCTTTTCAAGCTGTGTATCCCTGTGGCCATCACTATATCCCCTGGCAGCGAACTCCACATTTTAATCACTCTCTGTGCAAAGTAGTATTTCCTTTTGTCCGCCCTGAACCTACTGCCCGTCAGCTTCATTGATTGCCCTCGAGTTCTGGTCTTTGGGGAGAGGGAGAAAAATTGATCTTCATCAGCCCTCTCCACCCTGTAGAGGACGCCATCAACAACATTCCCAAGCCTGGAAACAATTTTAAACCGAGGAATGAGCTCGTCCAATGGGGAACCAGCAGGAACGCGATCTTCCCCTTCCTCTCGCGTTCTCCTCCAGGGATGCTTCCCAGGGAAGCACTAACCTGTGGCACCCCAGCAGCCACCTGAAGGTGAGTCACTGTCACTCTCTCTCATGTGACGATACCGGACAGGTAAACAACCTAGGTGTTGCAAGAGCCCAGAGGAACCGGGCCCAGGTGTGGCTCAACTATCAGGAATTCCCATCAGGTTTAGTCAGCTGGCTCAGAAGCCAGCCAGCTGCTGGGGAGGGTTCGTCTTCACTGCTGGAATCTACCCCACCCACCAAAAAACCAGGACCAATCCATGTGAAGAGACCGGTCCTTCGGACGGCACAGGGGGGGAGAAGGGCTACGCCCCAGAGAAGAACTCCTGAACACATCAAGCTGCCTTGTACGGGATATGTGAAGCTGGTCAGCACGGTCTTTTCAGATGGGCAGTGACTCTCCAGGGTCCTGGGCAGAGAAAGGTCTTTCATTCCACCTCCTGCCTGGTCCTTTTTCAACTGGAGATGGCAGGGATTGAACCTGGGTCCTTCTGCATGCCAAGCAGAGGCTCTAACACTGAGCCAAGGCCCCTCTTTACAGCTCTCCAGGGTCTCAGGCGGAGGTCTTTCCTCTCACCTCCTGCCTGGTCCTTTTAACTGGAGATGGCAGGGATTGAACCTGGGTCGTTCTGCGTGCCAAGCAGATGCTCTCACACTGAGCCACAGCCCCTCTTTACAGCTCTCCAGGGTCTCAGGCTGAGGTCTTTCCTCTCACCTCCTGCCTGGTCCTTTTAACTGGAGATGGCAGGGATTGAACCTGGGTCGTTCTGCGTGCCAAGCAGATGCTCTCACACTGAGCCACAGCCCCTCTTTACAGCTCTCCAGGGTCTCAGGCTGAGGTCTTTCCTCTCACCTCCTGCCTGGTCCTTTTAACTGGAGATGCCAGGGATTGAACCTGGGTCGTTCTGCGTGCCAAGCAGATGCTCTCACACTGAGCCACAGCCCCTCTTTACAGCTCTCCAGGGTCTCAGGCTGAGGTCTTTCCTCTCACCTCCTGCCTGGTCCTTTTAACTGGAGATGCCAGGGATTGAACCTGGGTCGTTCTGCGTGCCAAGCAGATGCTCTCACACTGAGCCACAGCCCCTCTTTACAGCTCTCCAGGGTCTCAGGCGGAGGTCTTTCCTCTCACCTCCTGCCTGGTCCTTTTAACTGGAGATGGCAGGGATTGAACCTGGGTCGTTCTGCGTGCCAAGCAGATGCTCTCACACTGAGCCACAGCCCCTCTTTACAGCTCTCCAGGGTCTCAGGCTGAGGTCTTTCCTCTCACCTCCTGCCTGGTCCTTTTAACTGGAGATGGCAGGGATTGAACCTGGGTCGTTCTGCGTGCCAAGCAGATGCTCTCACACTGAGCCACAGCCCCTCTTTACAGCTCTCCAGGGTCTCAGGCTGAGGTCTTTCCTCTTACCTCCTGCCTGGTCCTTTTAACTGGAGATGGCAGGGATTGAACCTGGGTCGTTCTGCATGCCAAGCAGATGCTCTCACACTGAGCCACAGCCCCTCTTTACAGCTCTCCAGGGTCTCAGGCTGAGGTCTTTCCTCTCACCTCCTGCCTGGTCCTTTTAACTGGAGATGGCAGGGATTGAACCTGGGTCGTTCTACGTGCCAAGCAGATGCTCTCACACTGAGCCACAGCCCCTCTTTACAGCTCTCCAGGGTCTCAGGCTGAGGTCTTTCCTCTCACCTCCTGCCTGGTCCTTTTAACTGGAGATGCCAGGGATTGAACCTGGGTCCTTCTGCGTGCCAAGCAGATGCTCTCACACTGAGCCACAGCCCCTCTTTACAGCTCTCCAGGGTCTCAGGCTGAGGTCTTTCCTCTCACCTCCTGCCTGGTCCTTTTAACTGGAGATGGCAGGGATTGAACCTGGGTCGTTCTGCATGCCAAGCAGATGCTCTCACACTGAGCCACAGCCCCTCTTTACAGCTCTCCAGGGTCTCAGGCTGAGGTCTTTCCTCTCACCTCCTGCCTGGTCCTTTTAACTGGAGATGCCAGGGATTGAACCTGGGTCGTTCTGCATGCCAAGCAGATGCTCTCACACTGAGCCACAGCCCCTCTTTACAGCTCTCCAGGGTCTCAGGCTGAGGTCTTTCCTCTCACCTCCTGCCTGGTCCTTTTAACTGGAGATGGCAGGGATTGAACCTGGGTCGTTCTGCATGCCAAGCAGATGCTCTCACACTGAGCCACAGCCCCTCTTTACAGCTCTCCAGGGTCTCAGGCTGAGGTCTTTCCTCTCACCTCCTGCCTGGTCCTTTTTAACTGGAGATGCCAGGGATTGAACCTGGGTCGTTCTGCATGCCAAGCAGATGCTCTCACACTGAGCCACAGCCCCTCTTTACAGCTCTCCAGGGTCTCAGGCTGAGGTCTTTCCTCTCACCTCCTGCTTGGTCCTTTTTAACTGGAGATGCCAGGGATTGAACCTGGGTCGTTCTGCATGCCAAGCAGATGCTCTCACACTGAGCCACAGCCCCTCTTTACAGCTCTCCAGGGTCTCAGGCTGAGGTCTTTCCTCTCACCTCCTGCCTGGTCCTTTTAACTGGAGATGCCAGGGATTGAACCTGGGTCCTTCTGCGTGCCAAGCAGATGCTCTCACACTGAGCCACAGCCCCTCTTTACAGCTCTCCAGGGTCTCAGGCTGAGGTCTTTCCTCTCACCTCCTGCCTGGTCCTTTTAACTGGAGATGGCAGGGATTGAACCTGGGTCGTTCTGCATGCCAAGCAGATGCTCTCACACTGAGCCACAGCCCCTCTTTACAGCTCTCCAGGGTCTCAGGCGGAGGTCTTTCCTCTCACCTCCTGCCTGGTCCTTTTAACTGGAGATGGCAGGGATTGAACCTGGGTCGTTCTGCATGCCAAGCAGATGCTCTCACACGGAGCCACAGCCCCTCTTTACAGCTCTCCAGGGTCTCAGGCTGAGGTCTTTCCTCTCACCTCCTGCCTGGTCCTTTTAACTGGAGATGGCAGGGATTGAACCTGGGTCATTATGCATGCCAAGCAGATGCTCTCACACTGAGCCACAGCCCCTCTTTACAGCTCTCCAGGGTCTCAGGCGGAGGTCTTTCCTCTCACCTCCTGCCTGGTCCTTTTAACTGGAGATGGCAGGGATTGAACCTGGGTCGTTCTGCATGCCAAGCAGATGCTCTCACACTGAGCCACAGCCCCTCTTTACAGCTCTCCAGGGTCTCAGGCGGAGGTCTTTCCTCTCACCTCCTGCCTGGTCCTTTTAACTGGAGATGGCAGGGATTGAACCTGGGTCGTTCTGCGTGCCAAGCAGATGCTCTCACACTGAGCCACAGCCCCTCTTTACAGCTCTCCAGGGTCTCAGGCTGAGGTCTTTCCTCTCACCTCCTGCCTGGTCCTTGTAACTGGAGATGGCAGGGATTGAACCTGGGTCGTTCTGCGTGCCAAGCAGATGCTCTCACACTGAGCCACAGCCCCTCTTTACAGCTCTCCAGGGTCTCAGGCTGAGGTCTTTCCTCTCACCTCCTGCCTGGTCCTTTTAACTGGAGATGCCGGGGATTGAACCTGGGTCGTTCTGCATGCCAAGCAGATGCTCTCACACTGAGCCACAGCCCCTCTTTACAGCTCTCCAGGGTCTCAGGCTGAGGTCTTTCCTCTCACCTCCTGCCTGGTCCTTTTAACTGGAGATGGCAGGGATTGAACCTGGGTCGTTCTGCGTGCCAAGCAGATGCTCTCACACTGAGCCACAGCCCCTCTTTACAGCTCTCCAGGGTCTCAGGCTGAGGTCTTTCCTCTCACCTCCTGCCTGGTCCTTTTAACTGGAGATGGCAGGGATTGAACCTGGGTCGTTCTGCGTGCCAAGCAGATGCTCTCACACTGAGCCACAGCCCCTCTTTACAGCTCTCCAGGGTCTCAGGCTGAGGTCTTTCCTCTCACCTCCTGCCTGGTCCTTTTAACTGGAGATGGCAGGGATTGAACCTGGGTCGTTCTGCATGCCAAGCAGATGCTCTCACACGGAGCCACAGCCCCTCTTTACAGCTCTCCAGGGTCTCAGGCTGAGGTCTTTCCTCTCACCTCCTGCCTGGTCCTTTTAACTGGAGATGGCAGGGATTGAACTTGGGTCGTTCTGCATGCCAAGCAGATGCTCTCACACTGAGCCACAGCCCCTCTTTACAGCTCTCCAGGGTCTCAGGCGGAGGTCTTTCCTCTCACCTCCTGCCTGGTCCTTTTAACTGGAGATGGCAGGGATTGAACCTGGGTCGTTCTGCGTGCCAAGCAGATGCTCTCACACTGAGCCACAGCCCCTCTTTACAGCTCTCCAGGGTCTCAGGCTGAGGTCTTTCCTCTCACCTCCTGCCTGGTCCTTTTAACTGGAGATGGCAGGGATTGAACCTGGGTCGTTCTGCATGCCAAGCAGATGCTCTCACACGGAGCCACAGCCCCTCTTTACAGCTCTCCAGGGTCTCAGGCTGAGGTCTTTCCTCTCACCTCCTGCCTGGTCCTTTTAACTGGAGATGGCAGGGATTGAACCTGGGTCGTTCTGCATGCCAAGCAGATGCTCTCACACTGAGCCACAGCCCCTCTTTACAGCTCTCCAGGGTCTCAGGCTGAGGTCTTTCCTCTCACCTCCTGCCTGGTCCTTTTAACTGGAGATGCCGGGGATTGAACCTGGGTCCTTCTGCATGCCAAGCAGATGCTCTCACACTGAGCCACAGCCCCTCTTTACAGCTCTCCAGGGTCTCAGGCGGCGGTCTTTCCTCTCACCTCCTGCCTGGTCCTTTTAACTGGAGATGGCAGGGATTGAACCTGGGTCGTTCTGCGTGCCAAGCAGATGCTCTCACACTGAGCCACAGCCCCTCTTTACAGCTCTCCAGGGTCTCAGGCGGAGGTCTTTCCTCTCACCTCCTGCCTGGTCCTTTTAACTGGAGATGGCAGGGATTGAACCTGGGTCGTTCTGCGTGCCAAGCAGATGCTCTCACACTGAGCCACAGCCCCTCTTTACAGCTCTCCAGGGTCTCAGGCTGAGGTCTTTCCTCTCACCTCCTGCCTGGTCCTTTTAACTGGAGATGCCAGGGATTGAACCTGGGTCGTTCTGCATGCCAAGCAGATGCTCTCACACTGAGCCACAGCCCCTCTTTACAGCTCTCCAGGGTCTCAGGCTGAGGTCTTTCCTCTCACCTCCTGCCTGGTCCTTTTAACTGGAGATGCCAGGGATTGAACCTGGGTCGTTCTGCATGCCAAGCAGATGCTCTCACACTGAGCCACAGCCCCTCTTTACAGCTCTCCAGGGTCTCAGGCTGAGGTCTTTCCTCTCACCTCCTGCCTGGTCCTTTTAACTGGAGATGGCAGGGATTGAACCTGGGTCGTTCTGCATGCCAAGCAGATGCTCTCACACTGAGCCACAGCCCCTCTTTACAGCTCTCCAGGGTCTCAGGCTGAGGTCTTTCCTCTCACCTCCTGCCTGGTCCTTTTTAACTGGAGATGCCAGGGATTGAACCTGGGTCGTTCTGCATGCCAAGCAGATGCTCTCACACTGAGCCACAGCCCCTCTTTACAGCTCTCCAGGGTCTCAGGCTGAGGTCTTTCCTCTCACCTCCTGCTTGGTCCTTTTTAACTGGAGATGCCAGGGATTGAACCTGGGTCGTTCTGCATGCCAAGCAGATGCTCTCACACTGAGCCACAGCCCCTCTTTACAGCTCTCCAGGGTCTCAGGCTGAGGTCTTTCCTCTCACCTCCTGCCTGGTCCTTTTAACTGGAGATGCCAGGGATTGAACCTGGGTCCTTCTGCGTGCCAAGCAGATGCTCTCACACTGAGCCACAGCCCCTCTTTACAGCTCTCCAGGGTCTCAGGCTGAGGTCTTTCCTCTCACCTCCTGCCTGGTCCTTTTAACTGGAGATGGCAGGGATTGAACCTGGGTCGTTCTGCATGCCAAGCAGATGCTCTCACACTGAGCCACAGCCCCTCTTTACAGCTCTCCAGGGTCTCAGGCGGAGGTCTTTCCTCTCACCTCCTGCCTGGTCCTTTTAACTGGAGATGGCAGGGATTGAACCTGGGTCGTTCTGCATGCCAAGCAGATGCTCTCACACGGAGCCACAGCCCCTCTTTACAGCTCTCCAGGGTCTCAGGCTGAGGTCTTTCCTCTCACCTCCTGCCTGGTCCTTTTAACTGGAGATGGCAGGGATTGAACCTGGGTCGTTCTGCATGCCAAGCAGATGCTCTCACACTGAGCCACAGCCCCTCTTTACAGCTCTCCAGGGTCTCAGGCGGAGGTCTTTCCTCTCACCTCCTGCCTGGTCCTTTTAACTGGAGATGGCAGGGATTGAACCTGGGTCGTTCTGCATGCCAAGCAGATGCTCTCACACTGAGCCACAGCCCCTCTTTACAGCTCTCCAGGGTCTCAGGCGGAGGTCTTTCCTCTCACCTCCTGCCTGGTCCTTTTAACTGGAGATGGCAGGGATTGAACCTGGGTCGTTCTGCGTGCCAAGCAGATGCTCTCACACTGAGCCACAGCCCCTCTTTACATCTCTCCAGGGTCTCAGGCTGAGGTGTTTCCTCTCACCTCCTGCCTGGTCCTTTTAACTGGAGATGGCAGGGATTGAACCTGGGTCGTTCTGCGTGCCAAGCAGATGCTCTCACACTGAGCCACAGCCCCTCTTTACAGCTCTCCAGGGTCTCAGGCTGAGGTCTTTCCTCTCACCTCCTGCCTGGTCCTTTTAACTGGAGATGCCGGGGATTGAACCTGGGTCGTTCTGCATGCCAAGCAGATGCTCTCACACGGAGCCACAGCCCCTCTTTACAGCTCTCCAGGGTCTCAGGCTGAGGTCTTTCCTCTCACCTCCTGCTTGGTCCTTTTTAACTGGAGATGCCAGGGATTGAACCTGGGTCGTTCTGCATGCCAAGCAGATGCTCTCACACTGAGCCACAGCCCCTCTTTACAGCTCTCCAGGGTCTCAGGCTGAGGTCTTTCCTCTCACCTCCTGCCTGGTCCTTTTAACTGGAGATGCCAGGGATTGAACCTGGGTCCTTCTGCGTGCCAAGCAGATGCTCTCACACTGAGCCACAGCCCCTCTTTACAGCTCTCCAGGGTCTCAGGCTGAGGTCTTTCCTCTCACCTCCTGCCTGGTCCTTTTAACTGGAGATGGCAGGGATTGAACCTGGGTCGTTCTGCATGCCAAGCAGATGCTCTCACACTGAGCCACAGCCCCTCTTTACAGCTCTCCAGGGTCTCAGGCGGAGGTCTTTCCTCTCACCTCCTGCCTGGTCCTTTTAACTGGAGATGGCAGGGATTGAACCTGGGTCGTTCTGCATGCCAAGCAGATGCTCTCACACGGAGCCACAGCCCCTCTTTACAGCTCTCCAGGGTCTCAGGCTGAGGTCTTTCCTCTCACCTCCTGCCTGGTCCTTTTAACTGGAGATGGCAGGGATTGAACCTGGGTCGTTCTGCATGCCAAGCAGATGCTCTCACACTGAGCCACAGCCCCTCTTTACAGCTCTCCAGGGTCTCAGGCGGAGGTCTTTCCTCTCACCTCCTGCCTGGTCCTTTTAACTGGAGATGGCAGGGATTGAACCTGGGTCGTTCTGCATGCCAAGCAGATGCTCTCACACTGAGCCACAGCCCCTCTTTACAGCTCTCCAGGGTCTCAGGCGGAGGTCTTTCCTCTCACCTCCTGCCTGGTCCTTTTAACTGGAGATGGCAGGGATTGAACCTGGGTCGTTCTGCGTGCCAAGCAGATGCTCTCACACTGAGCCACAGCCCCTCTTTACATCTCTCCAGGGTCTCAGGCTGAGGTGTTTCCTCTCACCTCCTGCCTGGTCCTTTTAACTGGAGATGGCAGGGATTGAACCTGGGTCGTTCTGCGTGCCAAGCAGATGCTCTCACACTGAGCCACAGCCCCTCTTTACAGCTCTCCAGGGTCTCAGGCTGAGGTCTTTCCTCTCACCTCCTGCCTGGTCCTTTTAACTGGAGATGCCGGGGATTGAACCTGGGTCGTTCTGCATGCCAAGCAGATGCTCTCACACTGAGCCACAGCCCCTCTTTACAGCTCTCCAGGGTCTCAGGCTGAGGTCTTTCCTCTCACCTCCTGCTTGGTCCTTTTTAACTGGAGATGCCAGGGATTGAACCTGGGTCGTTCTGCATGCCAAGCAGATGCTCTCACACTGAGCCACAGCCCCTCTTTACAGCTCTCCAGGGTCTCAGGCTGAGGTCTTTCCTCTCACCTCCTGCCTGGTCCTTTTAACTGGAGATGCCAGGGATTGAACCTGGGTCCTTCTGCGTGCCAAGCAGATGCTCTCACACTGAGCCACAGCCCCTCTTTACAGCTCTCCAGGGTCTCAGGCTGAGGTCTTTCCTCTCACCTCCTGCCTGGTCCTTTTAACTGGAGATGGCAGGGATTGAACCTGGGTCGTTCTGCATGCCAAGCAGATGCTCTCACACTGAGCCACAGCCCCTCTTTACAGCTCTCCAGGGTCTCAGGCGGAGGTCTTTCCTCTCACCTCCTGCCTGGTCCTTTTAACTGGAGATGGCAGGGATTGAACCTGGGTCGTTCTGCATGCCAAGCAGATGCTCTCACACGGAGCCACAGCCCCTCTTTACAGCTCTCCAGGGTCTCAGGCTGAGGTCTTTCCTCTCACCTCCTGCCTGGTCCTTTTAACTGGAGATGGCAGGGATTGAACCTGGGTCATTCTGCATGCCAAGCAGATGCTCTCACACTGAGCCACAGCCCCTCTTTACAGCTCTCCAGGGTCTCAGGCGGAGGTCTTTCCTCTCACCTCCTGCCTGGTCCTTTTAACTGGAGATGGCAGGGATTGAACCTGGGTCGTTCTGCATGCCAAGCAGATGCTCTCACACGGAGCCACAGCCCCTCTTTACAGCTCTCCAGGGTCTCAGGCTGAGGTCTTTCCTCTCACCTCCTGCCTGGTCCTTTTAACTGGAGATGGCAGGGATTGAACCTGGGTCGTTCTGCATGCCAAGCAGATGCTCTCACACTGAGCCACAGCCCCTCTTTACAGCTCTCCAGGGTCTCAGGCGGAGGTCTTTCCTCTCACCTCCTGCCTGGTCCTTTTAACTGGAGATGGCAGGGATTGAACCTGGGTCGTTCTGCATGCCAAGCAGATGCTCTCACACTGAGCCACAGCCCCTCTTTACAGCTCTCCAGGGTCTCAGGCGGAGGTCTTTCCTCTCACCTCCTGCCTGGTCCTTTTAACTGGAGATGGCAGGGATTGAACCTGGGTCGTTCTGCGTGCCAAGCAGATGCTCTCACACTGAGCCACAGCCCCTCTTTACAGCTCTCCAGGGTCTCAGGCTGAGGTCTTTCCTCTCACCTCCTGCCTGGTCCTTTTAACTGGAGATGGCAGGGATTGAACCTGGGTCGTTCTGCGTGCCAAGCAGATGCTCTCACACTGAGCCACAGCCCCTCTTTACAGCTCTCCAGGGTCTCAGGCTGAGGTCTTTCCTCTCACCTCCTGCCTGGTCCTTTTAACTGGAGATGCCGGGGATTGAACCTGGGTCGTTCTGCATGCCAAGCAGATGCTCTCACACTGAGCCACAGGCCCTCTTTACAGCTCTCCAGGGTCTCAGGCTGAGGTCTTTCCTCTCACCTCCTGCCTGGTCCTTTTAACTGGAGATGGCAGGGATTGAACCTGGGTCGTTCTGCGTGCCAAGCAGATGCTCTCACACTGAGCCACAGCCCCTCTTTACAGCTCTCCAGGGTCTCAGGCTGAGGTCTTTCCTCTCACCTCCTGCCTGGTCCTTTTAACTGGAGATGGCAGGGATTGAACCTGGGTCGTTCTGCGTGCCAAGCAGATGCTCTCACACTGAGCCACAGCCCCTCTTTACAGCTCTCCAGGGTCTCAGGCTGAGGTCTTTCCTCTCACCTCCTGCCTGGTCCTTTTAACTGGAGATGGCAGGGATTGAACCTGGGTCGTTCTGCATGCCAAGCAGATGCTCTCACACTGAGCCACAGCCCCTCTTTACAGCTCTCCAGGGTCTCAGGCTGAGGTCTTTCCTCTCACCTCCTGCCTGGTCCTTTTAACTGGAGATGGCAGGGATTGAACCTGGGTCGTTCTGCATGCCAAGCAGAGGCTCTCACACTGAGCCACAGCCCCTCTTTACAGCTCTCCAGGGTCTCAGGCTGAGGTCTTTCCTCTCACCTCCTGCCTGGTCCTTTTAACTGGAGATGGCAGGGATTGAACCTGGGTCGTTCTGCATGCCAAGCAGATGCTCTCACACTGAGCCACAGCCCCTCTTTACAGCTCTCCAGGGTCTCAGGCTGAGGTCTTTCCTCTCACCTCCTGCCTGGTCCTTTTAACTGGAGATGGCAGGGATTGAACCTGGGTCGTTCTGCATGCCAAGCAGATGCTCTCACACTGAGCCACAGCCCCTCTTTACAGCTCTCCAGGGTCTCAGGCGGAGGTCTTTCCTCTCACCTCCTGCCTGGTCCTTTTAACTGGAGATGGCAGGGATTGAACCTGGGTCGTTCTGCATGCCAAGCAGATGCTCTCACACGGAGCCACAGCCCCTCTTTACAGCTCTCCAGGGTCTCAGGCTGAGGTCTTTCCTCTCACCTCCTGCCTGGTCCTTTTAACTGGAGATGGCAGGGATTGAACCTGGGTCGTTCTGCATGCCAAGCAGATGCTCTCACACTGAGCCACAGCCCCTCTTTACAGCTCTCCAGGGTCTCAGGCGGAGGTCTTTCCTCTCACCTCCTGCCTGGTCCTTTTAACTGGAGATGGCAGGGATTGAACCTGGGTCGTTCTGCATGCCAAGCAGATGCTCTCACACGGAGCCACAGCCCCTCTTTACAGCTCTCCAGGGTCTCAGGCTGAGGTCTTTCCTCTCACCTCCTGCCTGGTCCTTTTAACTGGAGATGGCAGGGATTGAACCTGGGTCGTTCTGCATGCCAAGCAGATGCTCTCACACGGAGCCACAGCCCCTCTTTACAGCTCTCCAGGGTCTCAGGCTGAGGTCTTTCCTCTCACCTCCTGCCTGGTCCTTTTAACTGGAGATGGCAGGGATTGAACCTGGGTCGTTCTGCATGCCAAGCAGATGCTCTCACACTGAGCCACAGCCCCTCTTTACAGCTCTCCAGGGTCTCAGGCGGAGGTCTTTCCTCTCACCTCCTGCCTGGTCCTTTTAACTGGAGATGGCAGGGATTGAACCTGGGTCGTTCTGCATGCCAAGCAGATGCTCTCACACGGAGCCACAGCCCCTCTTTACAGCTCTCCAGGGTCTCAGGCTGAGGTCTTTCCTCTCACCTCCTGCCTGGTCCTTTTAACTGGAGATGGCAGGGATTGAACCTGGGTCGTTCTGCATGCCAAGCAGATGCTCTCACACTGAGCCACAGCCCCTCTTTACAGCTCTCCAGGGTCTCAGGCGGAGGTCTTTCCTCTCACCTCCTGCCTGGTCCTTTTAACTGGAGATGGCAGGGATTGAACCTGGGTCGTTCTGCATGCCAAGCAGATGCTCTCACACGGAGCCACAGCCCCTCTTTACAGCTCTCCAGGGTCTCAGGCTGAGGTCTTTCCTCTCACCTCCTGCCTGGTCCTTTTAACTGGAGATGGCAGGGATTGAACCTGGGTCGTTCTGCATGCCAAGCAGATGCTCTCACACGGAGCCACAGCCCCTCTTTACAGCTCTCCAGGGTCTCAGGCTGAGGTCTTTCCTCTCACCTCCTGCCTGGTCCTTTTAACTGGAGATGGCAGGGATTGAACCTGGGTCGTTCTGCATGCCAAGCAGAGGCTCTCACACTGAGCCACAGCCCCTCTTTACAGCTCTCCAGGGTCTCAGGCGGAGGTCTTTCCTCTCACCTCCTGCCTGGTCCTTTTAACTGGAGATGGCGGGGATTGAACCTGGGCCCTTCTGCATGCCAAGCAGAGGCTCTAACACGGAGCCAGAGCCTCTCTTCAAAAAGTGAACACCTCCCCCCATCACAAAAAGTGAAAACATGGATCTGCCTTTTACTGAATCAGACCAAAGGTCCGTCAAGGTCAGTCTTGTCTACTCAGACGGGCAGCGGCTCTCCAGGGTCTCGGGCTGAGGCCTTTCACTGCCTGGTCCTTTCAACTGGAGATGGCGAGGATAGAACCTGGGAAGCTGGGAACTTCTGCATGCCAAACAGAGGCTCTTCCACTCAGCCAGAGCCTATCCCAGAACAGATGAAACTGCTTTAAGAGAGCCAGTTTGGTGTAGTGGTTAAGTGCGCAGACTCTAATCTGGGAGAATGGGGTTTGATTCCCCAGGCCTCCTCTCGCAGCTGCTGGATGACTTTGGGCCAGTCACAAGTTCTCTCAGAGCTGTTCTCTCATGGGCAGTCCTTGAAAGAGCTCTCTCAGCCCCACCTCCCTCCCAGGGTGTCTGTTGTGGGGAGGGGAAGGGAAAGGAGTTTGTAAGCCACTCTGACACTCCGAGTGAAGGGAAGGGTATATATCCAATCTCCTCCTCCTCCTCCTCCTCTTCTACTTCTTCTTCTGTATGGCAGGTGGGAGTGTGTTGCCAACCTCCGGATCTTCTGGAATTGCAGCTGTTCTCCAGATGACAGATCGCTTCCCCTGGAGAAAATGTCTGCTCTGGAGGGTGGTCTCTATGGCATCAGACCCAGGGCCCCTCCCTCCCCAGGCTCCACCCCCCAAATCTCCATGAATCTCCCAACCTGGAGTTGGCAACCCTTAGGCCAGCTGGAATTCGCGACGGGGCTGCCCATGGGTTCCTCCCGTTTCTGCTCACAAGCCTGGCCGGTCAAATTCGATGTCCTCGTTCCTTAATCGTCACCCTCCCAAACGCACGTGTTCGTTCCACTCCTGCTTGGATGAAAGGCGCTTCTGTCTTGTCACATCCAGTCCTTGGGACGCCCATCTGGAAACCAAGCTAATAAAGCAACGCACTCCCCCACAATCTTGCAAAGGGGCTGGAAGGATCTTACAATCCGTCCCTTGGGCCGGGAGCAGCGGCTGCTCTGAGTTCAGCATCCTTTGTCTTTTGCCCTCCAAATTGATTGCACCTTTCTGTATTTGTTGCAACTGATACCTGGACTTCCCGCCATGGAGCGTGACTGCGGTGGCTGGGGTTTCCAGTTCTGGGTTGGGAAATTCCTGTAGATTTGAAGGTTTGGGGACCAGAAGGACCTCAGTGGGGTATAAGGCCATACAAGCCACCTTCCAAAGCCGCCGTTTTCTCCGGGGGAACTGAATTCTGTCATCTGTGGATCTGGGTTGGGGAATACCCGGATATTTGGGGGTTGGAGCAAGGGGAGGGCGGGGTTTGGGGAGGGGAGGGGAGGGGAGGGACCTCGGCAGGGGACAATGCCATAGAGACCCCCCCCCAAAGCAGCCATTTTCTTCAGGGGGAGTGACGGTTCAGAGGTGGTTTGCCACTGCATGCCTTTACATAACAATCCTGGTATTCCTTGCAGGTCTCCCATCCAAAGTTCCGCAGGGCCTGCAAGACGGAGCTCTTCCATCAGGCTTTTAATTAGGAGCCACCACTGCCACCACCACCAACTACCTCGCGGGAATGACGGGGATGGCCCATTACAAAGACCCTGCCGTGGTATTCCGGTAGATCGGTTCCGTCAAAACGGGCTTGGGCAATCTCTACAGGCCACCATCTTGATTTGATTGTATGTTTACCATCTTTGAGCACTTTATTCTGATAAAATTGTGTGTTTTGCGTGTTTTTAATGTTTTTATATCCGGCACATGGTGCCCTTGTTTGTAAGCCGCCCTGAGCCCGCTTGCGGGGAGGGAGGGGTAGAAATGAAATAATAAATAAATACATACATACATACTAGCCAGGGCCAACTCTGCTTAGCTTCTGGGATCTGATGAGATTGGGCTAGCCAGGGCTATCCAGTTCAGGGGGATGCAGGGGTTCAGGAAGAAGAAGAAGAAGAAGAAGAAGAAGAAGAAGAAGAAGAAGAAGAAGAAGAAGAAGAAGAAGAAGAAGAAGAAGAAGAAGAAGAAGAAGAAGAAGAAGAAGAAGAAGAAGAAGAAGAAGAAGAAGAAGAAGAAGAAGAAGAAGAAGAAGAAGAGGAGGAGGAGGAGGAGGAGGAGGAGGAGGAGGAGGAGGAGGAGGAGGAGGAGGAGGCGGAGGCAGAGGCGGAGGCGGAGGAGGAGATTGGATTTATACCCCATCCTTCACTCAGTGTCTCAGAGCAGCTTGTAATCTCCTTTCCCTTCCCCTCCCCAGTCCCCACAACAGACACCCTGTGAGGTCGGTGGGGCTGAGAGAGCTCTGAAACAAACTGCCCTTGAGAGAACGGCTCTGACCAGAACTATGGCTTGCCCAAGGTCATCCAGCAGCTGCAAGTGGAGGAGTGGGGAATCAAACTTGGTTCTCCCAGAGTGGAGTCGGCGCACTTAATCACTACGCCAAACTGGCTCTGAGGAAGGACTTCAGCAGGGTATAACGCCACAGAGGCCGTCCTCCAAAGCAGCCATTTTCTTGATTGTGGTGGTCTGGGGATGGATTGTAATAACAGAAAATCTCCAGGTACCACCAGGAGGTTGGGAACCCCGCAATCAGTATAATTGCAAAACATGACGTAGGTCTGAAAATTGCAGACTTTAACCCACTTCCAGAGATTTCTCATTTTTATTTTCATTTGAAACTTTGTTTCACATTATGCAAAAACTAATTGTACAAAAACAGACCAATCGCCTCGAAATTTTTAGAAAGTTGTACAAAAGGAAGGACAAAACCATTATAGGAAGAAGTTATATTTGGAAGTGACCGATCATTGAGATCCAACCACAACCCTCCCCACTGTTTCTTCATCAGCCATGAGGAAGCAATTTATAATAGTCATCCTTCTCTGTTCCTTTTCTAAGCCTGTCAACCTCAAGCAACAAAGGAAGGGCCGTTTAAATCTAAAGAGAGGTATACTGCCTCTGGACTCGGAGGTTCCATTTCGCTCTCAAGATTAAAGGTAAAGGTAAAAGTTTCCCTTGCTCGAAAGCCAGTCGAATCTGACTCTAGAGTTGCAGTGCCCATCTCCATTTCCAAGCCGAAGAGCCAGCGCTGTCCGAAGACATTTCCGTGGTCATGTGGCCGGCATGACTAGATGCCGAGGTGCACAGAATGCTGTTACCTTCCCACCGAAGCAGTGCCTATTTATCTACTTGCAATTTCTTGCTTTCAGACTGCTGGGTTGACAGGAGCTGGGGCCAGAGACGGGAGCTCACTCCGTCACGCGGCACTCGGGTCTCGAACTGCTGAACTACCGACCTTCCAGCCTGCAGTTCAGCGTCTTAACCACTTGAGCCACAGCAGCTCCTACCTTAAGATTATAAATCCCCATTTATTTATTTATTTTAAAAACATTTCTAGGCCGGCTTTCCATCCAAATAGCCTCCCCCAAGGTGGCAAACGTCAAACATTAAAACATTTCAACATTTAAAAAAAACATATAAAACCAATTATATTTACAATGATTCCATAAAGACATATGGATAGAAATTTAGAAAAACCCAGGGAGGTGGCCAATCACAGTTCCTGGGGGTATGCCAAACAGAACCGAAAACCTATTCTCTCGCAAGTGGAAGAGAACAATAGAGGGAGGCAGAGGAAACTCCCTGGGGAGCGAGTTCCAAAGTTCCCCAACACCATGACTGAGAAGGCACTTTCTAAGACTGCCACCCGTCTAGCCCCAGACGGCAGGGGGACCAAAGCAGGGCCTCCAAGGAGGACTGTAGTGGTCAGGTAGGTTCCTATGGGAGAAGGTGGTCCTTAAAGTAAGGTAAAGGTTTCCCTTGCTTGAAAGCCAGTTGTATCCAGCTCTAGGGTTGCGGTGCTCATCTCCGTTTCCAAGCCGAAGAGCCAGCGCTGTCCGAAGACATTTCCATGGTCATGTGGCCGGCATGACTAGACACCGAGGCACAGGGAACACTGTTACCTTCCCACCGAAGCAGTACCTATTTATCTACTTGCAGTTTCTTGCTTTCAAACTGCTAGGTTGGCAAGAGCTGGGGCCAGAGACGGGAGCTCACTCCGTCTTGCGGCACTTGGGTCTCGAACTGTTGAACGACTGGCCTTCCAGCTTGCAGTTCACCGTCTTAATCACTTGAGCCACCGCAGCTCCCGGTCCTTAAAGAAGAAGAAGAAGAAGAGTTTGGATTTATACCCCGCCCTTCACTGCTCAAAGGCGTCTCAGAGCGGCTTACAAACTCCTTTCCCTTCCCCTCCCCACAACAGACACCCTGTGAGGTAGGTGGGGCTGAGAGAACTTCTGACAGAAACTGTCCTTGAGAGAACGGCTGTGCCAGAGCTTGTGACTGACCCAAGGTCACATCAGCAGGTGCAAGTGGAGGAGTGGGGGAATCAAACCCGGTTCTCCCAGATAAGAGTCCGCGCACTTAACCACTACACCAAACTGGCTCTCAGTAGGGCTACCCTATTTTGAAAAGCAAAAATCCCTTGGCTCTCTGTAGCTTTGTAAGCTGAGTAACCTGGTAAAGTGACGCTGGCCCGTAGCCAGGGTTTTTTAATTCAGTGGGCCTTTAAATAAGTCAGGGGGCACCCTGCACACACTCCAAAGGGAGCGCCGCAAATAAAAACTGGAAGTCAGGGGGGGCTTGTCAGGAAGTCAGGGGGCCTTGGCATGAACTCAGGGGGCCAGGCCCCTGTACCTATGGGCCTGCAGTAGACTGATGTCTACTGTTTACTTGTGAAAGTTGTGTATCTTTTGATGGTCTTCCCTTGTGGTTTATATTTTTGCATACCACCTGCAGATTGGCAATCCTGCACACAACTGGACAAATCGGCAGCACGGGACGGAGTGGATCTTGCCACTGCTGATGTTGACTCCAAGTCCGGACGGATGTGAGAGATTTTTATCTGCAAAGCGCTTAGCAAAATAATCACAGCGGACCGCAAGCTCTTTGACACGTCTCGTCATTACCATAAGCCACAGCTGAGCTGGGGAAAACAGCCACAAAGGAACGTCAGATCTCAGGGACTCCTCTTTGAAGAGCTCCGCTGACCAACGGCAAAGAACGTCTTTCCCAGCGACACCCGCCCACCCCCTGCTTCCTGTGGTCAGGCAAACCTTACCAGGAAATTTGTCAGTCACCATCTGGGTGCAGAACAGTGAAGTCGTGCAAAAAACCAAAAACCGGAAAAAACTCCCACGGCCTTCCTGTACGAAAGGAGAAGTGGGCCCACCGAATCAGACCATCTGCAGGATATGAAAGTTTTGGTGTTGCGGTTTGTTCCTACCGTAACACGGAACCTCTCGGACGACACAAAAGGGGCCGGAACTCAACAATATTGCTTTGATCGGAAATGGCTCTTACCAGGGCTATTTCTGGGCAGGAACGCACAGGAACGGAATTCCGGCTGGCTCCAGAGTTGGCCACGCCCAGCAGGAACTCATTACCATAATAGGCCACACCCAATGGCAGAAACTCATTAGGATTGGCTACATTAGTGGTGTGTGGCCTAACATGCAAAGGAGTTCCTGCTCCAAAAAAAGCCCTGGGTTTTGACAACAAAGAAGGTAAACAGAATAAGAAGCAAAGGGTGGGTGTGGCTGGATGACCACACTTCTGGTAACATGGGGTGTGTGGCCTAATATGCTAATGAGCTGTGCTGAGAGGGGTGTGGCCTAATATACTAATGAATTTCTGCTGATGGGTGTGGCCTATTATGCTAATGAGTTCCTGCTGGGCCTTTTCTACAAAAAAAGCCCTGGCTCTTACACCAGAGTTGCCAACTCCTGCTTGGGGAATACCTGGACATTTCAGGGGTGGAGCCTGAGGAGGGCGGGGTTTAGAGAGCAGAGGGACTTCAATTGGTTATAATGCCATAGAGTGCTCCTTCCAAAGCAGCCGTTTTCTCCAGGGGCACTGATCTCTGTTGTCAGGGGATCAGTTGTAATCCTGAGGACCCACGATCCTTTGTGACTGAATAAACTGGCTTCTGTTTGTGCTTCTACTGAGATTGGGTCCCACTGTAGCCTATTGGTTCTGAAGAAGAATTATTCGAAACGCGGCAGCTTGCATCCGGACTACGTGTCTCTACGGCTTATAGATTTCAAGATTATATGGATTTTCCAGGAACTATATGAGTCCACTCTGTGATGAATGTATGTCAAGTTGGACTACGGGATTTCAATACAACAGGAGTGAGACACACTGACATTTTGGGGACTTCATTTCTCTGCACTACTGTTGTTTCTTGTAAGAACGCCTTGGCTTTATATAGTTACTAGGAATAAGGCCCATTGTGGAAATAAATACAACGGGCCCTAGAAAGAGGCTCTGGGAGAGTGCCCGGCTTTGGGCACTCAGTGACAATTTGCTGTGGCAATCTCAGCAGGGTATAATGACAGAGTCCACCATTTTCTCCAGAGGAACTGATCTTTGCTACCTGAGGAGCAGTAGTAATTTTGAGTGATCTCCAGCCCACCCCCAAGATTGGTAACAGTGGTTCCCCAGGAGGGAGTGGCTGGTTTGGAGGATGCAGTCTATGGCATTGTACCTGTCTGAGGTCCCACCCCTCCTCAACACTCACCCTCTCCAGGTTCGACCCCTCAAATCTCCAGGAATTTCCCAACCTGGAGTTGACAACCCTATCTCCCTCCCAGCCAAACATCAACCTACCTTTAATTTTCCATCTCCTCCCCCATCCCTCCTAGAGAGCAGTTGTAATTTTGAGTGATCTCCAGTCCCCACCTGGAGATTGGCAACAATGGTTCCCCATCAGGGAATGGCTGGATTGGAGGGTGAAGTCTATGGCATTGTACCTGTCTGAGGTGCCACCCCTCCTCAAACCTCACATTCTCCAGGCTCCATCCCTCAAATCTCCAGGAACTGCCCACCTGGAGTTGGCAACCTGATCAGGACTGGGCCCAATGAGTTTTCTCCCAAAGGCCAACATAGGTGTGGAAAGGGCCTTTTACTGACAGAGGAGAAAGTACAGGTGCCAACTTTGATTAAGGAAATACCTGGAGATTTGGGGGTGGATCCTGTGGAGGGCAGCATTTGGGGTGTGTGTGGAAGGACTCAGCAGGGTATAATGCCATAGAGTCCACCCTCCAAAGCAACCATTTTCTCCCAGGGAACTGATCTCTGTCATCTGGAAGTCAATTGTAACAGTGGGAGATCTCCAGGTCCCACCTGGAGATTGGCAGCCCTAGGGGAAAGTCAGCCGCACAGCAGGGAGTTGAAGAAAATGGTCTGATGGTTGCTGGCCCACCTCGTTAGCCAGCCAGCCATGCTGAAGCTAAGCAGGAGAGAGAGCCTTTTTCCATTTATTCTGACAGGAAAGTGGCCATTGGGGAGGGGGTTATGGGTGGGGAGGGGGTTATGCTGAAAGTCCTTTTTTTTTACTCACAGAACCAAGCTTGGCTGCCTACCAACAGCCACTGAGGGGACAGTCCCTCACAGGAGTCAAGAGAACTGTCTTCCTCCGGAAGAGAGCTGTCTGCCAGGGGGAGTGGGTGGGGAAGAGGAGCAGACCCAGCACCTGGCCAATGGCACGCGAGTACTCTTGAGTGGCGGCTGATGGGCCAATGGCTGAGGGAGGGCATTTTACAGCCAATGGGAGCACATAGAATCTTGTGAAACCAAAAGATAATTATTTATAAGGAGAGATACGGTTATTGTGTTATTGAATTCGGCATTAAATATTATTTTTATATATATTACTATACATTTTTTGTTTACCGTTTGTGAATTCAGCCAGCGGTCTTTTGTGTTTTGTACCCAACTGGAGGTTGGCAACCTGAGCTGCCCCAGGCTTCCAAGCCCAGGAGGGCTCTCCCCTAAAACATGAACACATAAAACTGCCTTGTACTGAATCAGAACCTTGGTCCATCAAAGCCACTATTGTCTAATCAGACTGGCAGACTGGCTCTCCAGCGTCTCAGGCTGAGGTCTTTCCCATCACCTCCTGCCAGGTCTTTTAACTGGAGATGCTGGGGATTGAACCTGGGACCTTCTGCATGCCAAGCAGAGGCTCTCCCACTGAGCCACACAGCCCCTCTGCTGTAGCCCTTCTAATGCCAGACCCCAAAGTTGAGGTTAAAACCATCGTATGGGCAGTTTTTCCCCTCCTTCTCCCAGGGAATTCCCACCTGTGCCCAGGAAGACCCACAATCTCCTTCCGTCCCTCCCCAGCTATGCAGTCAGGAGGATAAACCATCAATAATCAAGCTTCGTTGCCAGGTCTGGGTTGGGGCGTTCCTGGGTGAGGACTGGAGAGGGTGGGGTTTGGGGAGGGGAGAAGGGGTATAATGCCATAGCGTCCAAAGCAGCCATTTACTCCAGTTTGGTGTAGTGGTTAAGTGCACGGACTCTAATCTGGGAGAACCAGGTTTGATTCCCCATCCACATGCAGCTGCTGGATGACCTTGGGTAAGGCATAGTTCTGTCAGAGCTGTTCTCTCAAGGGTGGTTCTTGAAAGAACTCTCTCAGCCCCACCTACCTCACAGGGTGTCTGTTGTGGGGAGGGGAAGGGAAAGGAGTTTGTAAGCCATTCTGAGACTCCGAGTGAAGGGCAGGGTATAAATCCAATCTCCTCCTCCTACTACTCTTCTTCCTCTTCTTCTTCCTCTTCTTCCTCTTCTTCTTCTTCTTCTTCTTCTTCTTCTTCTTCTTCTTCTTCCAGGAGAACTGATCTCTTTTACCTGGAGAGCAGTTGTAGTTCTGGGAGTTCTCCAGCCACCACCTAGTAATTGGCAACCCCTGCTTCCATGCATCTTTCTAATAGGTCTCCAGTGGTCAGAAATTGCAGCTGCCTTTTGAAATTTCACCAGGAGCCCTTACTTGTCTCGCGTGCTTCACTCGCAAAGCCGACCTGATCCCTTCTTAAATCGGATCTTTCTTCGGCTCAATGGGGCTCTTTCATCGCAGTTACCAGCCGGGGACATTCAAAGAGCCGGCCTTTGAACTACTTCCTCCAGGTCTTTAGGACTCATCAGTTAGAGTGTTTACAGCTTTGTAGTTTGGGGGGAAGTGGGAATGATTAAGGGGAAGGGAAACGCCGCGGAGGTTTGTCAAATTATAACATATAGATTTATCGGTCTGCCTCCAGTTTGGTGTAGTGGTTAAGGGCGCGTCCTCTAATCTGGGAGAACCAGGTTTGATTCCCCACTCCTACACTTGCACCTGCTGGATGACCTTCGGCAAGCCACCGTTCTGTCAGAGCTGTCCTTGAAAGAGCTCTCTCAGCCTTTCCTACCTCACAGGGTGTCTGTTGTGGGGAGGGGAAGGGAAAGGAGTTTGTAAGCTACTCCGAGACTGCTTCGAGACTCCTTTGGGTAGTAAAAGGCAGGGTATAAACCCAATCTCTTTTTCTTCTTTTTCTTCTTCTTCTTCCCTTTCAGCATGACAAGTGACGGCAATCGAAGGGTTTGGTGTCGTTTCCAAGGCTTATGAAAATTCAGCTGTGGTTTGTGGTGTCATATGAAAGATGGCCGCCAGCGCCCCATCCCCCTCCACGACTGCTTGGCAGGGCGGCAGGAAGAAAAATAAAGGACAAGATCATCATCACACTGATCCGATTGTATCACTTCCAGTGCGAGCCCCACCTGGAGGCTGGCATCCTTGCATGGTACCCCACTGAGGTCCCTGTCCTCGCCAGACTCCACCCCCAAGACTCCAGGAGTTTTCCAACCTGGAGCTGGCAACCCCAACCCCCACACCCTCTGCCAGTGGCCGGGGGTGGGGATCTGGCAAACCTATTCGAGTCTGCCAACTCTGGGTAGGGAAATCTGTGGGTAGGGTCTGGGGAGGTTTGCGTTTGGGGACGGGAAGGAACTTCGGCAGGGTGTAATGCCATAGATTCTATCTTCCAAAGTAGCAATTATCTTGAACAGGGGTAATTTCCTAGAAAAAGAGGTGCAGGAGCTCATTCGCATAACTCATTTGCATATGCCACACCCTCTGACAAAGGGCAGGCGTGTTTAAAATGAGTTAAGGCATATGCAAATGAGTTTAAATCCCCCCCACCCCACCCCGACTCTCTCCGCTTTTGTGCGTGAAAGGGAATGGTACTGCCCCAAACACTGCCTCCCCTTCCCTCTCCAGCCAACCCGCCATGGTGGGCTGGCTGGAGAAGAGAAGGGCAGGGAGGCAGACCCGTGGAGAAAATCAGACAGGGAACCCAGGCATTTAATCCCCCCCTCCCTGAGTCTCTCCAGGGGTGGCCAAGGAAAGGTGGGTGGGTGGGGCCTGGGCTCTTTACTGCCAGAGCGCTGCTCTGGGGCACTCCGGCAGGAAATGACCCCTGATCTTGAGGGGAATTGATGGCTAAATTCCAGAGATCAGCTGTAATTCTGGGAGACCTTGTTTGAGTCAAAAGAATATCTTGAACCAGCCGTGCATGTTCCAATCTGCCAGTCGGTATTCTGACCTCAGAAAGCAACTCTGAGGGAGAGGTGGTGGTTTCTCATTCAAAATATTTATACGCTGCATTCACTGGTGTAGATCAAGGCAGTTTATAAATGCAAAAAGCAACGCATAAAGCAAAAGAGAGAAGAGCCGCCGTGAGCAGACACCCGAAACTCCGGTCGTAAGCCAAACAAAAGAGAGATCGTAAGACGACTTATAAACCTTGTAAAAGCGCAACGATAAAACCCAGAACATGAGAACCAAACAGCCCAAATACTCAGACATAAATAAGAGTCGTGTAAAAGCGCCAGGGATCTCTGATCGGACAGAAGCAAAACAATAAATTAAAAATATAAAACAGCTCTCCTATAAAAGCCAGAGTTTATCCAGGGAGAGTTAAGCCAGAGTTGCCCAGGGAGAACAAACACACAAGGCCCTGGTTTAGACTGGGAAAACAGCACTGGGAAGGAAGGAGTTAAGTCAGTCAGGGTAGAGGAATGGCTAGTGTTAGACTAGAACCTTGGAGACTTGGGTTCAAATCCTCACTCTGCCATGAAGCACACATATGGGTGAGCAGGGGACTGTCACATTGACGGTGGGCTAATAATAATAATAGGGCTAATCAGGGCTTTTTTTGTAGAAAAAGCCCAGCAGGAACTCATTAGCATAATAGGCCACACCCCTGATATCACAGCTCATTAGCCTATTAGGTCACACCCCCATGTTCCCAGAAGTGTGGTCATCCAGCCACACCCACCTTTTGCCTCTTATTCTGTTTACCTTCTTTGTTGTCAAAACCCAGGGCTTTTTTTGTAGCAGGAACTCCTTTGCATGTTAGGCCACACACCCCTCATGTAGCCAATCCTGATGAGTTTCTGCTGTTGGGTGTGGCCTGTTATGCTAATGAGTCCCTGCTGGGCATGGCCAGCTCGGGAGCCGGCCAGAACTCCATGCGTTCCTGCCCCAAAATAGCCCTGGGGCTAATCATTATAAATTGAACAACTAGATTTGAGTCCAGTAGCACCTTAGAGTCTCACAAAATTAGACAGATTAATGGCAGATAGGTCTATCAGTGGCTACTAGCCATGATGACCAAAAAGAACCTCCCCATTCAGAGGCACTAAACCTCTGAATCCCAGAGCCAGGAGGCTGTTGGATATTGTAACTCTGCATGCAAGAGCATTTGGGAGCGAAAGGGTTAAGAGAATGCTCTAATCCAGGTAGACTTGGCAGTTGGCCCCGCCCTCCTCTCATGGGTTAGATGTTGAGCCTCTTTGGCCCTTGCTGGCCTTCTGTTTCATCACATACCTCTCTGAAGCTAATCTGTTCAAAATAAATTAAATCTACCTACATGAATACGCCATGTAAGAATATGCTCCATTTTTGTAAGTAAAATTTCTCTCTCTTGTTCCCATTAGAGTCAGATCATCTTTGCAATTTGTTTGAACAATTTCTTCCCCATAACCGGGAAGACATGGAGGATCGGGGATGTTGCATAAAAGCTTCTGTGCTTCCAAGGCAAATTATTTTCTTTTTACATTTATCCCAATAGAGGCAACATCGTGGGAAGGCCTCGGCCTCTAAGCCCTGTTGCTGGCCCTCCAGAGGAACTGACTGGCCACTGTGTGAGACAGGATGCTGGACTAGACGGGCCAGTGGTCTGATCCAGCAGAGCTCCTCGGGGGTCATTTCGTAGAAAAAGAGGTGCTCATTAGCATAACTCATTAGCATATTTGGATATGCCACACCCCCTGACATCGCTGGAAGTGTGTCAGAAGGCAACACCCACCACTCAGCTTCCACTGGACCATTTTGGATTGCTGGCTATGGGGGCGGGAGAGTGCGCAGATCTGCCCTCACAGAGGAGGGAGAGCTTGTATCTGAATAAAGCTTCGTCTTAAAGGTGCCACTGGACTTTTTTGGATGGCCGGCAATCGCAGGAAAATGCGTGGCTGCTTGTAGGTCAAGGAGGGCAGTGCGGAGGGCGCGCATGGCCTCAAGCAGGTAGGGGGCCAGGGCAGTGGTGGGGCAGAGGCCCTGGAGGAGGAGGCCGAGGAGGCGCAGGAGGCCAGGGCGGAACTCCTTGCAGGCCTTGTGGGAGTCGCCGGGACCCACCTTGCAGAGGCGCTGTGCCAGGGCCAGCATGAGGACAGGAAGAGCCTGGGTGGGCTGGGTGCTGTGGCCCAGGCAGTGGCGGAGCAGCTTGAGGGCCAGCGCGTGGCAGCACTCCACTGGGTCAGCCAGCAGGCTGGGAAAGGCAAGGGGGGCTGCTGGGAGCAGGGGGCGGGGCCTGCTGCCTGTGCTTGCCCCCTGGGCTCCTTACTGCCAGAGCTTCGCTCCTGTGCGCTCCGGCAGGAAATGAGCCCTGCCTCTGATGTTCTTTTCAGGGGAAGGCCTTGGCCTCTCTGCCCTATTGTTGGCCCTCCAGAGAAACTGGTTGGCCACTGTGTGAGACAGGATGCTAGACTAGAGGGACCCTCACTGGTCTGATCCAGCCGGGCTCTTCTGGTGTTATGTTCCCTTCATCAGGTAAAAGTAGAAGTAGTAGTACCCCAGAGGGTTGCTGAGAATATTAAATGGAGGAAGAGGGACTGGGGAGATTTGGAATCCAATCCTCTTTCTGCCATGCAGCTCCCTCACCCCCCTCACAGGGCTGTTGTAAGGAAAAAATGAAAGGGAGAACGTATATGGCACCCTGAGCACTTTGAAGGAAAACAGACCTGTAGAATTTGACATTTAGAATGTTCTAGAAGGTTAAGATGCTGAGCTGCAGATGGGAAGGTTGGTAGTTCAGCAGTTCGAGACCCGAGTGCTGCATGACGGAGTGAGCTCTCGTCTCTGGCCCCAGCTCCTGCCAACCTAGCAGTTCGAAAGCAAGAAACTGCACATAGACAAATAGGTACCGCTTTGGTGGGAAGGTAACAGCATTCTGTGTGCCTCGTGATCTAGTCATGCTGGCCACATGACCACGGAGAAGTCTTTGGACAGTGCCGGCTCTTCAGCTTGGAAACGGAAATGAGCACCACCCCCTAGAGCTGGATTCGACCAGCTTTTGAGCGAGGGAAACCTTTACCTTTAGAATGTTCTTGTCAGTGGATGGGTGGGATATAGATGGGTTGCCAATCACCAGGTGGCACCTGGAGATCTTCCAGAATTACGACTGACTTCCAGACAAAAGATATCACTTCCCTGGAGAAAATGGCTGTTTTGGAAAGTGGACTCTGTGGCCTTGTACCACACTGAGGTCCTTCCCCTTCCCAAACCCCACCCCCCAAATCTCCAGGAATTTCCCAACCCGGAGCTGGCAACCCTATTTAACAGATAGCATTAGCTCATGAGGTTTTGTAAAGTGTTGTGTGTTGGGAGGGGTGCCTTTTAAATGCTAAACACATAATGCAACAAGTCAAGAGACCCGAAGCCCGAATGAAGGCCGGAGATTTCGTGCCCCAAAAGGCCAACTATATAGCACGACTGATGCGTTTATTACGCAATAATTGATCTTCCCCGAGCAGTCAGACTGCAACTAAAGCAAACTTCTCCCAGGCTGGGGGGTGAAGGCCGCAGCTGATATGGCACACTTCCGTAACCTCGTCTTGTGACCGAGGCAGAAACGAACGCCGGCATGGGGCCCACCTGACTGAGGGCTTCTTCAGCCAGGACACAATGAGGGGCTTGTGTTCCCACCCTGTGGTGCAGACCACATGTGGCAGGCCGATGGGGGGGAAGAGGAAGGAGCCCTCCTTTGGCAGATGTGGAACTAGAAAGAGCCAGGGCTGCATACAGGGCTTCCGGGTCTGACCTCCCTTGTCCCAGGGGAGCCCTCTATATTAGTGGTCTGTCTCCGTTGCCTCTGCCTAGCAACCCTGGACTTTCTCGGTGGTCTCCCCTCCAAGTACTAACCAGGGCTGATAGTGCTTCAGGAAGCGTGGCAACTACAAGCACAGACAGCTTCAAGAGGGGATCGGATAAACAGATGGCGCAGAGGTCCATCAGTGGCTATTAGCCACAAAAGTATAGATGTCTGAGGCAGTGAGAATCTGTATTTTTGGTGCTTGGGTGGGGGGGGCAACACCGGGAGGGCATCTAGAGCTCTGGCCCTGCTGGTGAATTCTGGCTACTGTGTGACACAGAGAGTTGGACTGGATGGGCCATTGGCATGATCCAACATGACTTATCTTATGCTCGGAGAGCCAGTCGGGTGTAGTGGTTAGGTGCCTGGACTCTAATCTGGGAGAACCGGGTTTGATTCCCCCACGCCTCCACTTGCAGCTGCTGGATGACCTTGGGCAAGCCACAGTTCTGTCAGAGCTGTTCTTGAAAAAGAGCCATTTCTGTCAGAGCTCTCTCGGCCCCATCAACCTCACAGGGTGTCTGTGGTGGGGAGGGGAGGGGAAGGGAAAGGAATTTGTAAGCCACTCTGAGACTCCGAGTAAAGGGCGGGGTATAAATCCAACCTCCTCCTCCTCCTCTTCCTCTTCTTCTTCTTCTCCTCTTCTTCTGATTTCCCACTCCTCCACTTGCAGCTGCTGGATGACCTTGGGTAAGCCATAGTTCTGGCACAGCTGTCCTTGAAAAAGAGCCATTTCTGTCAGAGCTCTCTCGGCCCCACCGACCTCACAGGGTGTCTGTGGTGGGGAGGGGAGGGGAAGGGAAAGGAGTTTGTAAGCCACTCTGAGACTCCGAGTAAAGGGCGGGGTATAAATCCAACCTCCTCCTCCTCCTCTTCCTCTTCTTCTTCTTTTTCTCCTCTTCTTCTGATTTCCCACTCCTCCACTTGCAGCTGCTGGATGACCTTGGGCAAGCCATAGTTCTGGCACAGCTGTTATTGAAAAAGAGCCGTTTCTGTCAGAGCTCTCTCGGCCCCACCGACCTCACAGGGTGTCTGTGGTGGGGAAGGGAAGGGAAAGGAGTTTGTAAGCCACTCTGAGACCCCGAGTGAAGGGTGGGGTATAAATCCAACCTCCTCCACCTCCACCTCCTCCTCCACTTCCTCCTCCTCTTCTTCTTCTTCTTCTTCTTCTCCTCCAAGATCTAATGAGATTGAGCTAGCCTGGGCCATCCAGGTAAGGGCAAAGACTAACTGAGGTGATTTGCCACTGCCTCCCTCTGTGTACCGACTCTGGACTTCCTTTGTGGTCTCCCATCCAAGTTCAAACCAGGGCCAACAAGATGAGGCCAGCCTGGGCCGATCCCATCAGGGCAAACTTACCACAGTTAAAGCAATAATGTCTGAACCAGGCCTAATTCTGCTAACGACCGACTTCAAACCGTAGTTTCAGATCCAGATTCCGATGTACCCTATCTCGCCATACATAATGGAGGGGCATTCAGATGATCACATGATCCAGTGATGACTGCCCCCGGAGGTGGCGGCGGCTACAAGCACGGACGGCTTCAAGAGGGAATTGGATAATCCAGGGCTTTTGTTTTGTAGGAAAAAGCCCAGCGGGAACTCATTAGCATAACAGGCCACACCCAACAGCAGAAACTTATTAGCCTATTAGGCCACACCCCTGACAGCACAGCTCCCTCCCAGGATTGGCTTCCCGAGGCGCTCTGTGATTTGCAGGGCACATGGCGAACCCAAGGGAAGGGAGGCAAGTTTCTGGATTGGCTTCCCTAGGGGCACCCGAGGAGGGGAGGCAGTTTAAACTGTTTTTCCTTCCTGGACCGGCTTGGCTTCCCCCAGGTGCCCGGGGCTTCTGAGGCACCTGGGGAAACCGAGTGAGGGGGAGGCTATAGGCGTGGCCGACTCGGAAGCCAGCCAGAACTCTGTTCCTGTGCGTTCCTGCCCCAAAATAGCCCTGGGATAAACATACGGAGTGGAGGTCCATCAGTGGCTATTAGCCACGAGGTATAGATAGGAACTCTCGGTCTGGGGCAGGTAATGCACTCTATTCTTGGTGCTTGGGGGGGGCAACAGTGGGAGGGCTTCTAGTGTCCTGGCCCCACTGTTGGACCTCCTGATGGCACCTGGTCTTTTTGGCCACTGTGTGACACAATAGTGTTGGACTGGATGGGCCATCGGCCTGATCCAACATGGCTTCTCTTATGTTCTTATATCTAGGGCAAGGGATGCTCTGTCTTCTTGGTGCTTGGGGGCGGTCAACAGTGGGAGGGCTTCTAGTGTCCTGGCCCCACTGCTGGACCTCCAGATGGCCCCTGGTCTTTTTGGCCACTGTGTGACACAGAGTGTTGGACCAGATGGGCCATTGGCCTGATCCAACATGGGCTTCCCTTATGTTCTTATGTTCACAGTAACCATAGTTTCTTTAATTAACCGAAGGTTTCATGTTAAGCCTGAACTGAATGCTTGCTGGTGTTCAGGCAACTGTGTCAAAATAAATCACCCCGAGACTAAAAGCTGAGTTTTCTGCATCAAAGCATAGCCACGCACACACACAAAAGAGTTTGCATGAATTATTTAGCTATCCAGCTTTGTAACAGAACTCCAGAGTGCTATCTTAGGGGTACGTAACCATTAGGAATGCCAGCCTCCAGGCGGGACCTGGGGATCCCCCGCGATTACAGTGCATCTAGAACATAAGAACATAAGAGAAGCCATGTTGGATCAGGCCAATGGCCCATCCAGTCCCACACTCTTGTCACACAGTGGCCAGAAAGACCAGGGGCCCTCAGGAGGTCCAGCAGTGGGGCCAGGACACTAGAAGCCCTCCCATTGTTGCCCCCCCAAACACCAAGAATACAGAGCATTCCTTTCCCCAGACTGAGAGTCCCTATCTATGCCTTGTGGCTCATAGCCACTGATGGACCTCTGCTCCATATGCTTATCCAATTCCCTCTTGAAGCTGTCCATGCTTGTAGCTGCCACCACCTCCTGTGGCAGTGAATTCCATGTGTTGATCACTCTTTGGGACTTCCTTTTAGCCGTTCTAACCCGACCGCTCAGCAATTTCATCTCCAGAGCGCAGAGCTCAGTCCCCCTGGAGAAAATGGATACTTTGGAGGGTGGGCTCTATGGCATTGTAGCCCACCGAGGTCCTTGTCCTCCCCGGGCACCATCCCCGAATCTCTAGGAATTTCCCAGCCTGGGCCTGGTGACCCTACCCCCAGGGAGGACCTGGCCATCCTTGCATGTCAGGCAGACCTGGCCTTCTCGCTCCCATCCACAGAATCCTTTTCCAAACACTCCCGATCACATGAAACGGAGTCACGCCCGGCCCTGAACACAGTCCGAGCTAATTCCACATTTTGAGCGGTGGCCGTACCCACGCTAGCAGAGAGGGAAGCACGCCGCATTAGAGAAAGTAGGTCAGGGTTGTTCAGTGCAAAGAGTGCGGGGCCAGGAAACAGGCTTTTTAAGGGGAGGCCTTTAAGCCCGGCGCCCAATGGCCTGTTTGGGGGCTTATCATATGATGATGGCTCGCGGGTGTATTTATTCGGCCACCCGGGGAGGGCTCCCGGCTTTTGGCTTTCGCTGCAGCTCAGCTCCCGAGGGGGTTTTTGCAATGCAGAGCATAGCAGAACACGGCCGGCTGAAGGCCACGGGCAAAATGACTTTCCTCTCCCGGACGGAAACCTTTGCAGCTGCCCACAGGCTGAGCAGGTAAGGGCGGGGTGGGGGGGGAAGAGGGAAGAGGAACTGGTTGAGGCCGGGGTGCGAGGGGAGGAGAGAAGGTTTCAGTTTCCTCCACAGCTGGGTGCCCTGCCAAGCGGCTGGCCGTGTCTCGGGGGCCAGGGGATTTTCATGCACCTTGGTGTGGCGGCCTCACTCCCCGAACCTGACAGATTACCCACAATGCTCTGGATCCCGAGAACCCAGGGGGCTCGGACGCTGCTAACCGCAGCACCCGAGAGGGACCCACGTTGCCAAAGAGAAGCCAGTGCGAGCCAGGATCCGGCTGAAGGGCCAGGATATGGAGGGCTTGTTGTTTCCCAGTGTCTCCTGGGGTTGCCAGGTCTGGGTTGGGAAATTCCTGGAGATTTGGGGGCTGGAGATTTGGGAAGGTGGGGTTTGGGGAGGGGAAGGGCTTCAGCAGGGTGTAGGGCCACAGAGTCCAACTCCCAAAGCGGCCATTTTCTCCAGGTGATCTGATCTCTGTTGCCTGGAGATGCGTTGTAACCCCAGGGGTTCTCCAGCCACCACCCAGAGGTTGCAAAAACCACACGGGATGACGGAGTAAGAGAGGCTGCTGTGACCGAGTACGTTAAACTCCAAAAATGGGGCACATCCCAGAGACTCCCAAACCGTATAAAAGTTCCACCAGTAGGAATTAACAACTGAAACGCTGTCGAAAACAATACAAAATTGCAGTCAAATACAACACCGGTATCGATGAACTCACCAAAAAATGGCAAGACTCCAGTTGCCAACTGGCCAAACCGGATGTAGTTAAACCATCAAACTAACCAATGGCTGAGACAGCCTATATACACTTGGGAACAATAACATTTGCAATTACAATTACAACAACAATGCAGAGCAATTACAGTCAGAAATAACACTAACAGTAATATGACTCCTCATTGTTACTGTTGTTTTTGTGAGTTCATTGATAACTGGTGTTGTATTTGAAGAAGAAGAGATTGGATTTATACCCCGCCCTTCACTACCCAAAGGTGTCTCAGAGCAGCTTACAAACTCCTTTCCCTTCCCCTCCCCGCAACAGGCACCCTGGGAGGTAGGCGGGGCTGAGAGAGCTCTTGACAGAAACTGCTCTTTTTCAAGAACAGCTCTAACAGAACTACGGCTTGCCCAAGGTCATCCAGCAGCTGCAAGTGGAGGAGTGGGGAATCAAACCCGGTTCTCCCAGATTAGAGTCCGCGCACTTAACCACTACACCAAACTGGCTCTCCTACAAGATAATTGACTACAAGTCTTGTATTGTTTTCGACAGAGTTTCAGTTGTTAATTCTTACTGGTGGAACTATGATTTGGGAGTCTCTGGGATGCAGCCCCATTTCCAGGGTTTAACATATGTGGTTATGGCCACCACCTGGAGGTTGGCAACCCAGCCCCTCCCTCTCCCTTTGTCCGCTGCCTTCCTCTACCGCCACCCACCTTCATTATGTTATTTCCTCTGGGCACCAGCCTCCCACTCCGTTCACCTGGGAGCTCTGACTCTCAAAAAACTTATACCCTGGAAGATCTGGTTGCTCTCTAAGCGCCTGTGGGTCTCGAATCCGGCTCTCTCGCTCTGCTCAGAGGGCTTAGGACCTGCACTAGCTGGACACACTGGGGAGGAGAAGGCCAAGGATTGTCTGCAGCTGATATGGGGCAGGTCGGCAGGAGCGAAGAAGGACCGGCAGAGAAGCAAGCTGGGTCGCCCCCTCCATGAAACCTTCTTCCGTTCTCAGAGAGAGCTCTTTTCCTCTGACGCTGTCCTTGCTCTCACCAGCTCCTTTCAAAATATCCTCTTCTGTACGGATGCTGTTGCTCTCTCAAGATTATTCAAAGAGCTGGAGACCGAATTCCTCCAGAGGCCGCCCAGAGCCAGCTGAGCAACCTGGCAGGGGTCAGATGGTCAGCAGCATTAGGAACTACCGGCTTGCTAGAGGAATGGAGAGGGTTTCGTCTGCCTGACTGCAGCTGATAAAACTCATCTATATAAATCTCTGACAGAATAAACGCCAACAGAACTGCTGTCGAAGGCTTTCACAGCCGGAGTTCATTAGTTGTTGTAGATATTCTGGGTTGTGTGGCTGTGGGCTTGGCATTGTAGGACCCGACGATTCGCTGGTAGCTGTGACTGGCATCCTCAGAGGTATAACACAGAGAGATGGAGTGCTCTCTGTGTCAAGGTGAGCAGAAAAATCTTAGGCCGGTAATTTATATCTACCCTGGAAGGCAGGGTAGGGCTGAATCATTATCTTGTAGGAGTTCTCCAGGCTATGAACAGGCTAATGGAGGAGCTTTCCTGAGGAAAGAAGAGAGTTTAAAAATAAATAAGGCATGGTTTCCCGTCCTGAAAAAAAACAAAATGCTCTACAGCTGACAATAGCACTACAGATACGATTAGAGTTTCAACACACAAAAGAACCTCCTCAGGAAACAGGAAACCTCCTCAGGAAACAATCCATAGACAAAAGAACCTCCTCAGGAAAGCTCCTCCATTCGCAGCTTCATAGCCGGGAGAATTCCTACAAGATAATGACTCAGCCCTACCCCACCTTCCAGGGTAGATATAAATTACCTGCCTACCATTTTTCTGCTCACCGTGACACAGAGAGTACTCCATCTTTCTGTGTTATACCTCTGAGGGTGCCAGTCACTACTACTGGCAAAACGTCAGGCCCTACAATGCCAAGACCACGGCCACACAGCCCGGAATATCTACAGCAACTAGCCAATAGAACTGCTTTTCAGCAGTCCTGTCCAATGCCCCCCTGCGCGGGAGGCCAGTCATTTTGTGCCTTTTGTTTTATTTAGGGTAGCTACCAGTGGACCCCTCCTCGGCACCGACCCGTCTAGCCCCCTTTTAAAGGGATGGATGCTGGAGGCCATCCCCGCCTCCACCGCCAGCAAATCCCACAGCTTAGTTACTCACAGAGTAAATGAGTTTTCCCTTTGGTCTGTTCTGAACTGATTTCCCAACAATTCCACGAGTTCTAGCCTTATGGGAGGGGGAGAAAATGCTTTTTCTCTATCCATTTTCGTCATCCCAAGCCCAGTTTTCTGAAGGGTCCTTTAACCTGCTTTGTCTCCACTCAGTCGTGGATTTAAAGCGGTTTACGGTATTAAATCCAAACACACAGAGACCAACATGACAGGAAATATTTAAACCCAAGCTGGCAATAGATGTACAGGGAGGAGAGGGGAGCAGGCCTGGTGGTAGCCATCTGCCCTTGAGGGCAACAGGATGGCAATCACGTCTTCCCTTTGGGTAGAAGAAGAAGAAGAGATTGGATTTATACCCCGCCCTTCACTCGGAGTCTCAGAGCGGCTTACAAACTCCTTTCCCTTCCCTTCCCCACAACAGACACCCTGTGAGGTAGGCGGGGCTGAGAGAGCTCTGACAGAAACTGCTCTTTTCAAGAACAGCTCTGACAGAACTATGGCTTGCCCCAGGTCATCCAGCAGCTGCGAGTGGAGGACTGGGGGATCAAACCCAGATCTCCCAGATTAGAGTCTGCGCATTTAACCACTGCACCAAACTGGTAGACATTCTAGGGGCAAGACTTCCTTAACCAACCATGCATGCCCGTACAACTTGCCAGTGCTTAAATCCAAAATTACAGTGGGAACTCTGGTACCTCATAACTTGATTAATGCACAGTGGGTTTTCACCAGCCCATAGAAGACATGATCCCCACAATTTTTTTGTATTTTTTTGATATTTAAAAAAAATATGTTTGCGTGTGTGCACTTGGAAGTCATGGTGACCTCTGGTGATTGACCCCTACTGGGGGCCTGGAGGATATTCAGAGAGGTACCTAAGAACATAAGAACATAAGAGAAGCCAATGTTGAATCAGGCCAATGGCCCATCTAGTCCAACACTCTGTCACACAGCGGCCAAAAATACCAGGTGCCATCAGGAGGTCCACCAGTGGGGCCAGGACACCAGAAGCCCTCCCACTGCTGCCCCCTCCAGCACCAAGAATAGAGTGCATCACCTGCCCCAGACTGAGAGTTCCCATCTATACCCTGAATAAAGCCTGCCCCCACCTCCTACCTCCGGTATTCCAAGGAGGTCTCCCATCCAAGTACTTGCCAGAGTTGACGTTGCTTAGCTTCCAAGATCCGACAAGATTGGGCCATCCCTGGGCTATCCTGGTCGGGCCAATATTTCAGAATTTTTGATACAATTTTCACTGGGAAAAGAAAAATACCAGAGATGCCCTTGGCTTGTGGGGGGGAGATGTCTCACAAACTTGATGCCGCACGCCCAAGAAAGTGTTTCTGTTTTATTTTAACTCGGCCGTTTTTAATTGGATTTTTCCGAAATCAGACCAGGTGACAGCCCCTCGCTCCGTGAAGTGTCTCCATGCCAGATTTCAGATCAATGGGGACAAGTTCCCTTCGTTTGATGAAGAGTAGAGTGTACAACAATTTACCGACATGATGAACCTTAGGGAGTTACTCCCAGGACTCCGTAACAGGAACACAAAAATTCCTGTTGGCTGGGGTCAGGAGTCTCCAGCATTCCGTCTGCTCACCCAGACCCCTCTGACAGCTTCAAAGCAAACCATGAAGGAGACACCCACTCCTGATTCTTGCTCTGGTATACTGCTCTTGAATACGGGAGTTCCATTTTAGCGATCCTGGTTAATAGATGGTAACAGATTTTTTTAGGGGCTGCAGTAGCTCAGAAGACACTGAGCTGCAGACCGGAAAGTCTGTAGTTCAGCAGTCCGAGACCCTAGTGCCATGTCACAGAGTGAGCTGCTGTCTCTGGCCCCAGCTCCTGCCAACCTAGAAGTTCGAAAGTAAGAAATTGCAAGTAGATGAATAGGTACCACTTCAGCGGGAAGGGAACAGCGTTCTGTACACCTCGGCGTTTAGTCATGCAGGCATGACCACGGAAAAGTCTTCGGACAGCGCTGGCGCTTCGGCTTGGAAACGGAGATGAGCACCGCCCCCTAGAGTCAGATCCGACTAGCTTTCAAGCAAGGGGAAGCTTTTTCTTCCATGACCGAGTGTAATCAGTAGCGTACGTCCTCCGAAAGGAGTCTCACTTTGCTCAGTAAGTCTCACTCCATGAGGAGCCAACTTAGAAGAGCAGGGTTAATTCCTTACAGATTGTACATTGGGTTGCCATCTCAAGCCTGGGAAATTCCTGGAGATTTGGTAACAGTGCCTGCAGAGGGGAGAGTTTGGGGAAGGATTTCACCTAGAATCTATGGTAAACCAGAGTTTGCCTTCCGGATCTCTGTAGAATGTGTAGATCAGTTGTACTTCTGGGAAAATTCCAGACCCCACCTGGAGGTTGGCAGCATTACAGTTTCTGCTCTGGCGTGTGCCAGGATTGCCTATCCTACTGCACAAAGCATGAAAGGAAACAGGGAGGCGCCCATTTCAACCACTGGTTTATTAATCTCTCCCCCCCCCGCTCCCTTTGATCTTCCAGCAAATTGCTTAACGATGAAGAGAACCGGAAGCTGTTCGGGAAATGCAACCAAAGCCACGGCCACAATTATAAAGGCAAGTGGCGCTCTGTGTCATGCCTGCCTCGCCAGCTGTCTCGGGCTGCAGAGCAATGTTCCCTCTAAGCTGTAGAGTCCTGTGAGCAAAAATTCTACTTGGTGAGCTCCTGGCATTAAAGCTGTGAGCGAGCAAATTTGGCTGCGGCATAAATTAGTTTGCTCTGGAGCCCTCCTTCCCGAGCTGAGACAAACAATGTGTGAGCTGGAGGCTAAAAAACTGTGAGCTGGCTCACACTCACTCAGCTTAGAGGGAACACTGGGTGGGAGTAAACGGGCTCTTCGGCAGGTGATGGGGGGGGAGGCAGCCAGGATTCGAACGCGCACCGTGGCCCCTCCGGGAGAAACCTGCTGCACTCCTCCTACTCTCAAGCCCTGGATGTTTCTGTCCCTTGGGAGAGCAGGAGAGGCGCTTCTCCAGCTCTTTGCTGCCCTCTCCTGCTTCTGAGATGGAACTGCTGCTAATGATCACCTGACTTTTCCCGTAGGAATGAGCAGGAGTTATATAACGGCTAACAAAAATTTGTGGCAGGGGATGAGCTGTCCGAAGAAGTGAGCAGTGGCGTACGACAGCTCCTACCCTGCCACAAATTTTGTTAGTCTCTACGGCGCTCCTGGACTTTTGCTCTTTTTGACTGCTGCCGACAGACAGACACAATTACCCATCTCGATCTGATCTCTCCTTTTTGCTTTTCAGTGATCGTGACTGTGCGTGGAGAGGTAAGCGTTCCTGCTCATTTCTCCTTTTGCAAAGAACACACAAACACAAAACCCTAGGCGCACATCAGAGATTCACGGGATTCTTGAGGTTTGTGACAACTGCCTGTTTCAATGCATGGCGGAGAGATCAGACCAGTTCATATTCTGAGCACCAGGGTGGGTGTCGTGGCTAGAGTGTCAGAGAAGGATCTGGGAGGAGAGACCCAGGTTCAAATCCCCGCTCTGTCATGGAAACCTGCTGGGTGAACTGGGGCCAGTCACACACGATCTCAGCCAGACCTACCTTGCAGGGTGGTCTTGAGGATAAATGAGAACAATGTTAAGTAACTCTGGATTTCCCCTGGGGAGAAAGGTCGAAAATTAAGTAAGAAAGACTAGTGTTGCTGGATGGGACCAGGTTCCATCCAGCATTCTGTTTCCGACCACCTGGCAGTAGAAAAGCAGGGGATGAAAGCAATGAGTTTTCCCCTGCTGGTGATTGCCCTGGTATACTGCCTCTGTACATGGAGTCTCCATTTTTAGTTAGTCCCCAGTGAGAAATCTGCCTTCCAAGAATTTGTCTGGTTTTTTTTTCCAGAGCCAAGTTAGCGGCCATCAGTACATTGTGATGTACCTTTTCGGCATCAGTGAGAACATAAGAGAACATAAGAGAAGCCAATGTTGAATCAGGCCAATGGCCCATCTAGTCCAACACTCTGTCACACAGTGGCCAAAAATACCAGGTGCCATCAGGAGGTCCAGAAGTGGGGCCAAGACACCAGAAGCCCTCCCACTGCTGCCCCCTCCAGCACCAAGAATAGAGTGCATCACCTGCCCCAGACTGAGAGTTCCCATCTCTACCCTGTGGCTAATAGCCACGGATGGACTTCTGCTCCATATGTTTATCTAATTCCCTCTTGAAACTGTCCATGCTTGTAGCTGCCACCACCTCCTGTGGCAGTGAATTCTGATGGACTGGCACCCTCCTTTTTCTGGTTCTTAGGAGCCTAGCAAAAGCCTGCCAAGTTCTTGGGTTATGTGAAGTTTCGCTCATTGGGAGCTGATCTAGATTTTGGTGCTCCGGGAGGTTGATTGGTTGAATGACTGACTGGATTCCTATCCTGCTGTCCCCATGAGCGGGATCAGGGCGGGTTACAACATAGAAGGAAGCAATGCCAACGTTAAAATATCAAAACATCATACTAAAACCATAAAACACAGTACATGATGGCATTCTTTAAAAAAAAATTCCTAATATCCTGGCTCTGCACAATGGAAAAAATATAAGGCCTGAAATGTGGGTTCCCATGTCGTAAAATTCAGTCCAGCATATGGGCAGCTTAATCCAGGCATATGAGCTGGTTTGGTGTTTGGTTCATAAAGGCACTGTGTACCATTTCATGTTTTTATGTATTCATATTTCTACCTTCAGGGTTTATTGGAACAGTGATATCTAAGAACATAAGAGAAGCCATGTTGGATCAGGCCAGTGGCCCACCCAGTCCAACACTCAGTGTCACACAGTGGCCAAAAAAATCCAGGGGCCATCAGGAGGTCCAGCAGTGGGGCCAGGACACTAGAAGCCCTCCCACGGCTGCCCCCTCCAGCACCAAGAAGACAGAGCATCCCTTGCCCCAGATATAAGAACATAAGATAAGCCGATGCTGAATCAGTCCAATGGCCAATCCAGTCCAACACTCTGTGTCACACAGTGGCCAAAAAGTTCCAGGTGCCATCAGGAGGTCCAGCAGCGGGGCCAGAACTCCAGAAGCCCTCCCACCATTGCCCCCCCCAAGCACCAAAGATACAGAACATCGCAGCCCCATAGAGTGTTCCCTCTAGACCTTGTGGCTAACAGCCACTGATGGACTTCTGCTGCATATGTGTATCTAGTCTACGCTATTGTAAGGTGCATTGGGGTCACTTATGCCCCCCCAAAAACAAGTTTCCAGGTGTTTATCCATAAACACATACATTTTAACATTAAAAAGAAACAAACCTTGTCTTCCAGATGGATCCCATCAGTGGCATGTTTATGAACATTTACAAGCTTCAGGAATATATGCAGGTAACTCTTAGGTTTCTGGCTAAAACCTTCCGAGACTGTTTATTTATTTAGTGTTAGGACGGCTCTCTGCCGGACCCAGATTCTTGAGAGAACACAGCTCAGCAGAAAACTCCACCGTCGGGGAAACAGCAGCAGAATTCTTGTAAACACGCTTGACCCAGAAACTGCTTTCCTGGAGACGGGAAACACCACCAGGGTTCTGGCCGCCCTGCCCAGTTGCTGTTCGGAGAGGCCCGTCTTCCCTGAACTTCCCTCCTTTAAAAGGCCAAAAACACCATTCCCGGACTAGGGAGAGGCAAATAACTGAGCACTGGAGGGTCATAAGAACATAAGAGAAGCCAATGTTGAATCAGGCCAATGGCCCATCTAGTCCAACACTCTGTCGCACAGCGGCCAAAATATACCAGGTGCCATCAGGAGGTCCAGCAGTGGGGTCAGGACACTAGAAGCCCTCCCACTGCTGCCCCCTCCAGCACCGAGAATAGAGTGCATCACCTGCCCCAGACTGAGAGTTCCCATCTATACCCTGTGGCTAATAGCCACCGATGGACTTCTGCTCCATATGTTTATCCAATTCCCTCTTGAAACTGTCCATGCTTGTAGCTGCCACCACCTCCTGTGGCAGTGAATTCCATATGTTAATTCCATAGGTCCCCAGAGTTGGCAACTCGAACAGATCCTGAGAAATGAATGCATTTCTCTGTGTTTGGGGCAAGGGGGATTCTCGGTTTTCTCGGGCCCTCCACCTGTTTTAAGCTGCAGCGGGGAGACGACAGGTACAATACTTGATTTATTGCAGCCAGGGGAGTGCATCTCTGTTGGGGAAGGGTGGGGAAGGGTTAAAAAAAAACCCCACCCTTCCCAGGCACCAACAGCCCCGATTCAGGTTCCCACCACCGCCGCCACCCTTTTGCAGGTAACTTCACATCTAGTGATTCAGGCACTGATTCCCAGCATCATGTTCGGCCCTCGGAATGCAAAGGTAGGCACCTCCCGTTCCTTCTTTTGCAACCCAGACTCTCCTCTGTGCTTGTCGTCTTCAGGAAGCCATCCTGGAACCTCTGGACCACAAGAACCTGGACCAGGACGTGGATTTTTTTGCTGATGTTGTCAGGTAAGGGTGGGAAGAACCGGGGAGGGGGCAGTGATAAGGTGGCTCCCCCTCTGCACCCCTCAGGACGTGTCCCTTTTGTGCAAGGAAATCCTTTACGTTCTGCGATCAGGAAGAAATCTGGCTGATATTTATGAAGAAGAAGAAGAAGAGTAGGAGGACAAGGAGGGGGGAGGAAGAGGAGATTGGATTTATCCCCCGCCCTTCACTTGGAGTCTCAGAGTGGCTTACAAACTCCTTTCCCTTCCCCTCCACACCACAGACACCCTGTGAGGTAGGCGGGGCTGAGAGAGAGCTCTTTGGAGAACTGTTCATCAGAGAACAGCTCTGAGAGAACTTGTAACTGACCCAGGGTCACACCAGCAGCTGCAAGTGGAGGAGTGGGGAATCAAACCCGGTTCTCCCAGATTAGAGAACACACACTTAACCACTACACCAAACTGGCTCTCATCGTTTCAGCGTGCAGAGGAAGACGTTCGTTGATCTACTCTACAGCTGGGAAATCGGCAGTTAATCTATTTACTTCATGTGTACCCTGACCCAAATTGGCTTACCTCATTCGCCTCGCCTCCATTTTATCCTCACAACAACCCTGTGAGGTAGGTTAGGCTGAGAACATGTGACCGGCCAAAGGTCACCCTGCGAGTCTCCACGGCAAGGATTAAGGGACTGGCTGACACGCCCGAGGTCAGTGGGTAAATTCTTTGCAGAGACAAAATTTGAACTCGGGCCTCTTGAGCCCAATTTTATATTCATACCGGCTCCAGTTTCAGCTATTGGAAAAATACCATTCACTTGATTTGAAACTTCATAGCTGACTTTTTAATTTTTTATTTGGCGCAGAATTTAAAGACTTTTTTGGGGCGGCAGAGGTTGAAGAATGGGTCAGTGAGAAGGCAGATGGGATGTAGTAAAGCTAAAGATTTCCCCTTGCTCGAAAGCCAGTCAAATCTGACGCTAGGGGTGCGGTGCTCATCTCCATTTCCAAGCCGAAGAGCCAGCACTATCTGAAGACTTCTCCGTAGTCACGTGGCCGGCATAACTAGACGCCAAGGTGCACGGAATGCTGTTACCTTCCCCCCGAAGCGGTACCTATTTATCTACTTTCAATTTCTTGCTTTCAGACTGCTAGGTTGGCAGGAGCTGGGGCCAGAGACGGGAGCTCACTCCGTCATGCGGCACTCGGGTCTCGAGCTGCTGAACTAGCGACCTTCCAGCCCACAGTTCAGCGTCTTAACCACTTGAGCCACCGCAGCTTAGGCCAAACTGACACATTCGGCACCTTGGGGCCAATCCGTGGCCACCCTGAATTGACCTCTTTCCCTCCCAATGGCCCGCTAAGAGATCAGCAGGAATTTCTGTCCTTCAGACCACCATTCCTTGTGACTGTTCCTAGGGTTACAGCGAGGCCATGGGCTTTTTGGTGGTGGCCCCAGTCCTTTAAACTGCCCACCAGCGTGAACCAGCCCTTCCCGTCTGCTTTTCTTGCATGCTTCTCAATTTGCAATTTGTGTATCTGTGTTTTAAAATGGGTAATTTGGACCACTGTGATTTGAGAAAGACCCACAGACCAGAAAAAAGTGCCTCTTTTGGCACCCTGATTCTCTCCACAACAATGTGTGGGCAAAATCTGAAGCTCTGGAAAGTGTTTAATGTTCCAGGGGCTTCAAGGCACTGTGCAAATGTCTCTTCCCCCTAAGTAGGAGAATGAAACTACTCAAAGCCAGTTTGGTGTAGTGGTTGAGTGCACGGACTCTAATCTGGGAGAATTGGGTTTGATTCCCCCACTCCTCCACTTGCACCTGCTGATGTGACCTTGGGTCAGTCACAAGCTCTGGCACAGCTGTTCCTGAAAAAGAGCAGTTCCTGTCAGAGCTCTCTCAGCCCCACCTGCCTCACAGGGTGTCTGTTGTGGGGAAGGGGAAGGGAAAGGAGTTTGTAAGCCGCTCTGAGACTCCAAGTGAAGGGCAGGGTATCAATCCAATCTCTTCTTCTTCTTCTTCTTCTTCTTCTTCTTCTTCAAAATCAGCAGTGCAAATCTATCCTCGTTTTACAGAGGGTTGAGAATCCCAGGCAAAGCTCAGAAAGCCAGCGTGGTCAACCACCATAGGCAGCCTTACCTCAAGCAGAAAGCGGCTCAAACTGAGGAATCCATTCAGAAAGCTGCTGTTTTATAGGACCAGCTGGAACCCTACTGGATGGATTGGATCACCTGACTGCTGCTGACCCAGTAAGCTGCGACGCCACCTTCTGGCCGGCTGCCGTAGGTGTTCCGTGAGCAGAGCAGAGGGAGGCCCGGTATTGGTGGTGCAAATATTCAATCTGGTTTAGTTGCCAGAGCCCCCGCTTTAAGATAATTCTCTACAACATTTGTGTAACTGTTCGCGAAGGAGTACAGATCCGTGCCTTACAAGGTCACAAAATTCTGCATCTCTTCCGCGAGACACAGTTCTGTCAGAACAGAGGACAGACTTACTCTGAGGGTTAACAGGCAGGTACAAAGAGATATAGCTCTATCAATCTAGTAAAGATAAAGGATTCCCTTGCTTGATAGTCAAATCTGACTCTAGGGGGCAGTGCTCATCTCCATTTCCAAGCCGAAGAGTCAGCGCTGTCCGAAGACGTTTCCATGGTCACGTGGCCAGCATGACTAAATGCCGAGGTGCACAGAACACTGTTCCCTTCCCACCGAAGCGGTACCTATTTATCTACTTGCAATTTCTTGCTTTCAAACTGCTAGGTTGGCAGGAGCTGGGAACTGCCGAACTACTGACCTTCTGGTCTGCAACTCAGCATCTTAACCACTGAGCCACCGCGGCCCCCACGTCATATCAATCTACCTCTATACAAAACCATGCATCGCCTGCATTTTCCTTTCCCTCGTCAACCTCTCTGTTCTTTCTTGCAGCACGACAGAGAACTTAGCCATCTACATCTGGAACAACCTGGAAAAGATCCTCCCGGCAGGATGCCTGTACAAAGTCAAGGTCTATGAATCTGACAAAAACTTCATTGTTTACAAGGGAGAATAAAAAATTGTAGACGAAGCCGAGGGGGGCTCCGGCTGGGGGCGCGTTTCCCCGTGTCATGTTAACGCTCATTCTGGATTCGGTTTGACAGTCTTTCGTCAGAACATTTGCAAGCGTTGCCAAGCCTGGAATGCTGGGGGCGGGGGGGGGGACGACAGTCATGTTTGTACCGTCTTTAACCATAGGCTTTTTTCCTAGTCTGGTGGTCAGACTTGAAAAAACGTTCTTCCTGCAGCTAGGGGCAATTTCTTTTTGGCTAAACTGGATTTCTCTCTCACACACACACACACAATGTTTGGTAGCACGCAGCGGCAGATCTGTACTAACACGATTCAAAAGCCTGTGCAAGGTTCAAATGTAACGGCCAGTTGAAATCGGGAGCCGTATGTAACGACCTTTAAGGGAAAACATTGTCTGAAACTGGCGTGGTGCTCCAGTCGCACAGGCTTTCGGCTCCTCCACCTGCCATTTGCGTTTGAACAGTTCACACTGGTTACCCGTGTTGTATGAATGCTGGCACACGGGTTAGCCAGTGTTAGCCTGCCCCTAGTACCCCTGATTCCAAGTATGGATTAAACCCTGATACCGGATCCTCTTGGGTGGGGACTAAAGGTAAAGGTTTCCCTTGCTCGAAAGCCAGTTGAATCCGGCTCTAGGGGGTGGTGCTCATCTCCGTTTCCAAGGCAAAGAGCCAGCGCTGTCCGAAGACATCTCTGTGGTCATGTGGCCGGCATGACTAAACGCTGAGGCGCACAAGACACACTGTTATTTTCCCACCGAAGCGGTACCTATTTATCTCCTTGCAGTTTCTTGCTTTCAAACTGCTAGGTTGACAGGAGCTGGGGCCAGAGACGGGAGCTCACTCCATCACACGGCACTCGGGTCTCGAACTACCAAACTACAGTCCTTCCGGACTGCAGCTTCAGTGAACCGCTGAACCACCGCCACCCCTAGGGTGAGAACTAACTCTGGTCAATCTGTACACTCGCTTTTGTCTGAATACAAGCCCACGTGGTCACACGAAATATCCTGGCAGATTCTCAAGGCCCTGCACTCTCTCCCTCGGCGCACAACGTGTGAATTCGACATGTCCACTTCCGAGGCAGATCAGAGTTTGCCAGCGTCCAAATCTGAAACCGTTTGCTCTCTTCGGTTCCAAACAGGGTTAAACCAGAGTCTGGAATCCTAGTTTAGAGGGACAAACCGCAGATCGTTTGCAACAAAACCTGCATGTTTTCATTTGTAAGAGCCGTGCCCAGTGGCGACAGAGCCTCAGAACACGAAGACGCGCCCGGCTTCGTTCACATGACAAACTATCGTTTCTCATTATGCCTGGATTTTGCCACTGTGTTCTGAAGTGACGTCAGAGTCCCTCTAGGGCACTGCACCTCTGGGCACAATTGCAAGCCATCGCGCATGGTTATAGCCATCAAATCATGCGCTGACATGACTCAACCGTCTGTCCCCTTCCCCCGCCCCCGTGGTGTGCTGTGTCATAAGAGGTGCAAATAACCTGACAGCAGATCTTAAGTTGATGGAGACGCTTCAGGTGGCAGCTAATTGGACTGCCCACAACACCAGGATTGCTCGCCGGGTCTGTACAACGCAAGAGGTTTCGTTTCGGTTTTATTTAATAAACAGAAAACCTGGACAGGGGTCATTTTCAGGGCTATTAACTTTATGCATGCTGATGCCCCTGATCCGATAGGAAACGCTACGCTGTGTTAATGCTGAGGAGGTATTTCCCACCATCGTTTCTGCCCGTTAATGAGCGAGATGCATTATGTCACCACAGTTCACGTCACAGCCGGAGAGCAGAGGTTAAAGGCTGGGTTGTATAAAATGAATGGGGGGGGGGAGAGGGGTGGCTCTAAATGAAGGCAGGTGTCCGTCTCCCCCAGTCTAGACGTGCCCGGCTGCTCCGTCGTCTCTGTTCGTGTCCATGCGTACTGCCAATGTGTTTCGGAGAAGCAGAGGGCAGACTACGCCTGGCTTACTTCTTGCAAAGAACTCAGATATAACAAGATTGCTTGGAGGATCCAATTTAGCAGTCAGAGTTCCTATGCCCTCCACAGAGCCAATCAACAATTATGACAGTGCCAAGCCTATCTTCTGCACCCTTTCCTTTTATGGGGGAAGGCACGGACGAATTGCTCCAAACCACCCAGTAAGAACATGGCAGAGCTGGACTTTGAACCCAGGTCCAACCGCCAATATGGAGTCCCCCCAACTAGTCTGTATCATTTGCTGCTCCTCTCGCCTGTTCCGCTGAATTAAGAGAATTCTGGAGGAGAACACGAAGCTGGGTTAGGGCAGGTTTGTCCTCTGTGTTATGCTTGAGAAATAAGGTTGCTTAATTAAATCAGTCCCCTTAACTTTGCAAAGGCGGAATCCGCCTGCCACCGCATACTTTCATTAGCCGTCTGTGGTACGTCAGCGGCAGCAAGGAAAGAAGAACCACTGGCACCCTTCCAATTTGCTAACACTGCCCTGTCTGGTCACCTGGAGGTGAATCCTGCTCACCAGAGGCGACAAGAATGTCTGTTTACCGTGTCAGAATGTCAGCTGCCACCTGATCAAGCTGCAGTCTCAAGCTAGCTCAGCTGCAGACAAGGGGTGATACTTGGAAGGCAGGCGGAATACTGCCGTCTCCCTAATAAGGCCAGCCGTACGGAGATGAGGTTGCGGAGTCACAAACGTCACTGCCTATCTTCTCTCCTGCTCACATCACTTCATCCGTCGGTTGCTTATAAAGGCCTGCCGCCGGCAACCAGTCAGCCTCTGGAGTGCCAGAGTTCACTGGGAGTTGGTCTTACCCCTTCCACAGCAGGCTGGGGTCACCAAGCTATTGGCAGCAGGGTCTGCAAGACGCGGGAAAGCTCAGCAGGCACAGCCTTTTCTCCAGTTTGGTGTAGTGGTGAAGTGCACGGACTCTAATCTGGGAGCACCGGGTTTGATTCCCCCACTCCTCCACTTGCAGCTGCTGGATGACCTTGGGCAAGCCATAGTTCTGACAAGAGCTGTCCTTGAAAGAGCAGTTTCTGGAAAGAGCTCTCTCAGCCTCACCTACCTCACAGGGTGTCTGTTGTGGGGAGGGGAAAGGAAGGAGGGAGGGTATGAATCCAATCTCCTCCTCCTCCTCCTCCTCCTCCTCTTCCCCAGACCCTCATCCCTTCCACCCTGTGAGAGAAGAAGCTGTACCCGGAGAGCTTCTTGTATGCATAACATACCAGCAGGGTGTGGATGCAACAGCCCCTCATCTCCTGTTGGTTCCCAGAATCTGGTAGGCCAAGGTACACTACCTCTGAATACGGAGGTTCCATCTAGCTGTCATGGCCTTTCCATGCCATACCCTCCATCAATTTGTATCACCCTTTTTCAGAAAGCCCTCCGTGTCAGAGGCCATCTCTTATTCTCTCATATTCTCTCCATCCTATTAAAAACAGTAGAACTCCTGTAACCAAAAAGGCATATAATTATTATCCGGCAGGAAATTCAGACCTCAGTGAAAACAATGTCTGGTACAGTGATATTCCTATTCCACCTCTATAAAAGCACTTGAGACTATTCAAATCATTCTGTATAAATCATCTCTCTGTAGTCCTTACAACAATCCGGTCAGGTAGGACAATATTATCTCCACACTGTAGATCCTGGGTGACTGCAGGCGGCTTATGGAGGTCACAGGAGAGGCAAGATTCGAACCAGAGACACTGGACTTTGCACGCTATGCTGGGGGTTATTAGGAAGGGAACAGAAAACAAATCAGCCAGTATCATAATGCCCCTGTATAAATCAATGGTGCGACCTCATTTGGACAATTCTGTGTACAATTCTGGTCACCACACCTCAGAAAGGATATTATAACACTGGAAAAAGTGCAGAAAAGCACAACTAGAATGATAAAAGGGTTGGAACACTTTCCCGATGGAAGAAAGGTTAAAGCACTTGACGCTCTTTAGCTTGGAGAAACGACAGCTGAGGGGTGACATGATCGAGGTTTACAAGATTATGCATGGGATTGAGCAGGTGGAGAAAGAGACACTTTTCTCCCTTTCTCACCATACAAGAACTGGTGGGCACTCAATGAAATTGCTGAGCAGTCGGGTTAGAACGGATAAAAGGAAGTCCTTTTTCACCCAAAGAGTGATTAACACATGGAATTCACTGCCACAGGAGGTGGTGGCAGCTACAAGCACGGACGGCTTCAAGAGAGAATTAGATAAACATATGGAGCAGACGTCCATCAGTGGCTATTAGCCACAAGGTATAGATAGGAGCTCTCAGTCTAGGGCAAGTGATGCTCTGTATTCTTGGTGCTTGGGGGGGGCAACAGTGGGAGGGGTTCTAGTGTCCTGGCCCCACTGCTGGACCTCCTGATGGCACCTGGTAATTTTGGCCACTGTGTGACACAGAGTGTTGGACTGGATGGGCCATTGGCCTGAGCCAACATTGGCTTCTCTTATGTTCTTATGTTCATCTTGACAAGGAATTAAAATTCTTCTCTCCCCAACTCTCAGTATAACAGAAATGAAATGGAGGGGAATTTGCAGCTTCAAGAAACGGAATGTTTAGGTGAAGAAGCGTCAAGAGAGCAACAATTCCCCAAAGCCCAGAGCTGAGCAAGAGAAACACTTCTAGCCGGAACACTATAATTCCCTTAAATTACACTTGGAAAAAAACACACACATGGCAGCCACACTTATCCGATAATGTTCATCAATCCACTGATTAGGTTCCTTCTCCAACGGCAGACTGGGGCACGGAGACACGTACAGCATCAATTCTTCGGCAGAGCCTCCTCTCCCTTGTAGACAACAATGTTCTTGTCTGTTTCGTACACTTTGACTTTGTAAAGAGCCCCCTTCGGGAGACGTTTCTGGAGGTTTTCCCAGATGAACACCGCAACGTTCTCGGTGGTGCTAGGAGCAAAACCGTGAGAGTTAGCTTTCCAGTCACATTTTGCACACAGACCAAGGAGGATCTTGACAGGCTGGAAAACGGGGCTAACAGAATGAATTACAACAGAGATAAACGTACAGCTCTGCATTTAGGTAGGGAAAATATCAGATGCATAATTACAGGATGGGGGAGAGTTGCAGTAGTACAGGCAAAAAGGCAGTGCGCGTGCATACCCATGAAGATGACTGACGTCAAATTGACCCTTGGTCCATCAGAGCCCTTGGCTGTCTACTCAGACTGACAGCAGCTCTCCAGGGTCTCAGGCAGAAGGAGAGATTGGATTTATCCCCCGCCCTTCACTACCCAAGGGAGTCTCAGGCTGGCTTACAAACTCCTTTCCCTTCCCCTCCCCACAACAGACACCCTGAGAGGTAGGCGGGGCAGAGAGAGCTCTCCCGAGAACTGCCCTTGAGAGAACAGCTGCTACTACTATATATGTTTCTAACAGAGTTGCGTTATTTGCATTGGTGGCTAGAGCAATTAGATCGAACTGCACGGAAATGACCACAACCTAATTTGGGTCTGTGTTTATATGGCCTTGTTGGATATTCATTTGATTACTTTGGAGTTTTATTATGTGGGATTTTATGCACTGTTTTCTGTATTGTTATAACCTATGGTCGACACAATAAATTACTACGATGACGGCGATGACTACTACTATTTGATTCTCTTTAGCTGGAAATGCCTGGGACTGAACCTGCGTGCCAAGCAGATGCTCTACCACTGAGCCACTCTGCCCCTTAGTAGACCGTGCACTGAACATGAGTCAGCAGTGTGATGCAAAAGCTAAAAAGGCAAATGCGATTTTGGGCTGCATCGACAAGACATATGCTGTACAGATCCCGTGAAGTGATCGTATTTCTTTGCTCATCTCAGGTTAGACCTCGCTTGGAGTACTGTGGTCAATGTCGGGCACCACAGTTTAAACACGATGTTGACAAGCTGGAACGTGTCCAGAGGAGAGAAACGAAGACGGGTCTGGAGACCAAGTCCTATGAGGAAAGTCACAACTGAGAGGCGATAATGATAGCCATCCTCAAGAATTTGAAGGGCTGTCATACAGAAGACGGAGGAGGTGCAGAGTTGTTTTCTGTTGCCCCAGAGGGTTGGACTAGACCCAGTGGACTGAAATTAAATCTAAAGAGTTCTCGGCTAAGCATTAAACAGAACTTCCTGACAGTCAGAGCGGTTCCTCGGTGGAACAGGCTTCCTCAGGAGGAGGCGGGGCTCTCCTTCTTTGGAGGTTTTTAAGCAGAGGCTACATTCTGTGAGGAGCTGCGGTGGCTCAAGTGGTTAAGACTCTGAACTGCAGGCTGTGGAAGGTCAGTAGTTCAGCAGTTAGAGACCCAGGTGCCGCATGACAGGGTGAGCTCCTGTCTCTAGTTCCAGCTCCTGCCAACCTAGCAGTTCGAAAGCAAGAAATTGCAAGTAGATAAATAGGTACCACTTCGGTGGGAAGGTAACAGCATTCCGTGCGCCTTGGTGTTAGTCATGCCGGCCACATGACCACGGAAACGTCTTCGGACAGCACTGGCTCTTCGGCTTTGAAACGGAGATGAGCACCGCAACCCTAGAGTCGGATTCGACTGGCTTTCAAGCAAGGGAACCTTTACCTTTACCTTTTACATTCTGTGAATTCAGCCAGATCATGAGAGGGAGGGCGGAAAGGCATGAGTCAGTTGTTGGCTCTCACGGTCCCTTCATACATGCCCAGGGTAATGCTGATCATCAGTTTCGGGTCAGGAAGAAATTTTCCCCCAGGATAAATTGGCCTAGGGATGCTGGAGGTTTTTTGTCTTCCCCTGGGCATAGAGCAGGGGCCACCGGGGGGGTGTTAGTTGTGAATGCCCTGTGTTCTGCAAGGGGTTGGACTAGATGGCCCTTGAGGTCCCTTTCAGCTCTATCTTTCTACGTGCCTACACCAGAAGGAAAATCTGTTCCCACTGGCCGCAGTGTTTTGCTTGGGTGGATCATTGGCCAATGGTGTTCCCTTCACCACCAACAACAACAACCTTCTTCGGATCTATATTTTGGTTTTCTTTAAATTTTAGTAATACTTTCTGCAAATGTGGGTACAGAACACGGAGGCTGCTCTACACACCGAAAAAAACACAACTCCGTTTCAAAATTGCAAGGTGCCAGCTCACTGCTAAAGGAAATGTCACGAGCGTGCCGGTGGTACATAACAAATGTCAAGAAATCGAAGGAAATCAGAGGAGCAGTTCTGCGGCTGCGATGGGGCTCGCTCAGAAGGAACAAACTTTTGGCATGAAAAAGAACGTGAGAAATGAAGGTCTGCCCACGAGGAACTCAAAAGCCCCGCCTGTCACGATTAAGGGCAGCGCCTCAAGATTCGCCTACCTCACGACGTCGGCAAAGTAGGGGACATCCTTATCCAGATTTCTGTGGTCTAGAGGTTCCATGATGGCTTCCTGAGGGGAGAGAGAAGGGAAGCCCATGAGACGCTGAGGTGTGCCAATTCCATCCCTCCGGTTCAAGATCTCCCGCATCCTTGAAGGGGTCTCAGCGCTGCACTCTCCAGCCAGCTCCTTGCCCGCAAATGTACCTCAAGCACTGCTGGAGAACTTCCCCCCCAACCCCAAATCCTGTCAGCGAGTTGTGGCGTATGTTTCTTCAAGAGGACTGTATATAAGTGAGGGGTAAGAAGTGGGAGGGATTGCAGCTGTGAAATGTGCTTTATACTTGTGGGACTGAGAGCAATAAAGACTGGTGTGAAGACTAACGTGGGGGCACTGTTTACAAGATATAGCAAACTGGCGACGAAGGACGGCTTTGTTGCCTGTGAACCCACCGGCATGTTTTTTACAAAGTCCAAGTGAGCTGCCGATTGCTTTTACTTCATGGATTCGTACGTCTGATCCTTACCTGCTTGCAATTAGTGGCACAGAGGTGTCTGAAGAGCAAAAGTTTGCACTGCTGGTTCACTCGGGAGTAGAAGGACAACGTATTTTCTATACATTTCCTCTTACTGCATTGAAGGAATTTTTTGTGCCCAAAGTTAAGGTGGTCGCTAATCGTTGTAAGTTCCGTTAGCATGAACAGAAGCCGTGGGAGACAACTTTACAATGGAGGTATTATTTACAAGATATGACATGACCCACACACTCAGTCTCCAGTTTTGGAGACAAAGGTGTCACCTGCCACTTTGGCTTCACCCACATTAAGAAGAAGAAGAAGAAGAAGAAGAAGAAGAAGAAGAAGAAGAAGAAGAAGAAGAAGAAGAAGAAGAAGAAGAAGAAGAAGAAGAAGAAGAGGAGGAGGAGGAGGAGGAGGAGGAGGAGGAGGAGGAGGAGGAGGAGGAGGAGGAGGAGGAGGAGGAGGAGATTGGATTTATACTCCGTCCTTCCCTCGGAGTCTCAGAGTGGCTCACAAACTCCTTTCCCTCCCCCTCCCCACAAGAGACACCCTGTGAGATAGATGGGGCTGAGAGAGCTCTTTCCAGAACTGTCCTTGAGGCATCAGCTCTGATAGAACTATGGCTTGCCCAAGGCCATCCAGCAGGTGCAAGTGGAGGAGTGGGGAATCAAACCTGGTTCTCCCAGATTAGAGTCCGCGCACTTAACCACTACACCAAACTGGCTCTCAAAACTGGCAGCCTTCAGGCTGCACCTAGCGACGAGGGTGATTTCACTTCAGTGCGTTCCATCCCCTGCTTCTTCTCTCTCGCGGTCTGGACCCCGCAAAGCACTGTTCTTTGGGCCCAACAGATAACAGCTGCCCACCAGTCATTACCTGCATGTAGTCTTTTAAGTCTGCGAGGTTGATCACCATCCCCGTAGTCGGATCGATCTGCAAGACAAAGAAGGAGGCCCGTCTTGAGCGGGGGCCCTTGGCCACAATCCGAGGGTGGGAGGCCCCCTGAGATCTACGGAGCATGATTCTGAGGCCCGGCGAGGCAGTGGCTGCTGTTCGGGAACTGGTCTTATTCAAGGGCCATTTGAAAGCGGAGGCAGCGGGTGGCAGGCCGGAGTCCCGCCTCACCCCCCGGAAGCGGACCCACCAGTCCCATCACCATCCTGCCACTTGTGGCTTCTGCCAGGGGCCAATAAGTCAGAAGATCCATGCCCCACAAGAAGGGAGTGGCCACTCGTTGACAATGGGAGAGCCATAAAACAATCCCGGCCAGAAATGGAGGCAGCGGAGAGATACGCCTGTTTGTGACCCTCTAGAACACCCTGGTCTAGAGAGAGAGGCCTGTCCTGAAATCAGGCGCCGCCTCTCCACCATTCTGAGGGTCCTTCTTCCAAAAACAGCCCCACAGAAGGCCTCCCCAGCCTCTGGAGAAGCAAACTTCCTGACCGTTAGAGCAGTTCCTCAGTGGAACAGTCTCCCTCGGGGGGGGGGCGGCAGTGTTCCCTCTAAGCTGAGTTAGTGTGAGCTAGCTCACAGTTTTTAGCCTCCAGCTCACACATTTTTGTCTTGGCTCAGGAAGGATGGCTCCAGAGCAGACTAATTTATCCAGCAGTTAAATCGCTCGCTCACAACTTCAATGCCAGTAGCTCACAAAGTAAAATTTTTGCTCACCAGACTCCACAGCTTAGAGCAGGGGTCCTCAAACTACGGCCCGCGGGCCACATGCGGCCCGCCGAGGACATTTATGCGGCCCGCCAAGTGTTTATGCCCGCCCCCCCGCCCGGAGCCGCCTCCTCCTCGAGGAGCGCAGCAGCAGCACCCCCGCCCGCCTGCCAGGCTCCTCCTCCTGAGTAGCCCCATTGGGAGAGGCACTGCCGGCTCGCTCACTAGGGCAGCAGGCTCTTAGGGGCGGCAAATTGCCACCCCCGCCCCCTCAAAGCCAACCCCCCCGCGGCCTCTTTCTTCCTCCAGCAGCACTGGGCAGCAAGAGCGCCCAGGAGCTGAGGAGGAGGAAGGGGCGAGCAGGCTGGTCATGGGGAGGGGGCGAACACGGCGGCGGGGCAAGCAGGCTGGTGGGGGGAGGGAGCCAACGCGGCAGCGGGGCGAGCAGGCTGGTCGTGGGGGGAGGGGGCGAACGCGGCGGCGGGGAGAGCAGGCTGGTGGGGGGAGGGGCGAACGCGGCGGCCCTCCAACGGTCTGAGGGACAGTGAACTGGCCCCCTGTTTAAAAAGTTTGAGGACCCCTGGCTTAGAGGGAACATTAGTGGTGGGCTCTCCTTCTTTGGAGGTTTTCAAACGAGAGGCTGGATGGCCATCTGACAGCAATGCAGATTCTGTGAACTTGGGCAGATCATGAGAGGGAGGGCAGGAAGGGTTGCCTCACTGCTTAGTTCTTGTGGCCTTTTCTTACACGCCCAGGGAAATGCCAGTTGCCACTTTGGGGTCAGGAAGCAATTTTTTCTCCAGGCCAGTCTGGCCAGGCATCCTGGAGGATTTTTGCCGTCTTCTGGGCCTGGAACAGCGGTCACTGGGTGTGTGTGTGGGAGGGGGGATTTGTGAATTCCCTGCATTGTGCAGGGGGTTGGACTAGATGACCCCGGAGGTCCCTTCCAACTCTATGATTCTATGAAACAGCAGGATTTCCAGAGACTGCGCCTTGCCCACTAATGGGGCGCGGATGCAGGGCGCGGAAGCAGGATGTCGAGGAAGGGAACACGAAGGGGGAAATAAAACTATGGAAAAGAGCTTCCCAAGATGCCTTGGCTTAACACGATCAGTCAGACATCGAAAGGGGGTCTTGTTGTTCTCAGAGATGGGTCATAAGGCCGGGGGACATAAGAGTGTGAGCTCAGAGAGCGGGCTCCATTAAGCTCAATGGGAAACCTGTGTGTCCTTTTGCAAAAGGAACAAACTGGTCTAGGAACACTGCCTGCCGCTCAGTAATGCTATGTATCTACTAACAGTGATTTTTAAAAAATTGTTTGGCACAAAGTGATGTGAGGCTATCAGGGGGTCAGCTGCTTGGGGAGTTGGCCCTGAAACATTTAGAAGCGGGTACCACATCGAAAAGTTCGAGAGCTGCTAGTTTGTGAGATGGAGAAAAATCGATGCTGGGCCTTTTTCTTATACCAAGAGAATGGGCCTACAACGTGTGGGGTACTTGGCTGCTGAAAGCTCAGGCTACGTTTCCGTAAGAGCATAAGAACGTAAGAGAAGCCATGTTGGATCAGGCCAGTGGCCCATCCAGTATCATCATGGCCCTGTATAAATCAATGGTGCAACCTCATTTGAAGTACTGTGTAGAGCTCTGGTCACTACACCTCAAAAAGGATATCAGAGCACTGGAAAAAGTGCAGAAAAAGGCAAATAGAATGATAAAAGGGTTGGAACACTTTCCCTATGAAGAAAGGTTGAGGCGCTTTGGGCTCTTTAGCTTGGAGAAATGACGGCTGAGGGGTGACATGATCGAGGTTTATAAGATTATGAATGGGATAAAGCAGGTCGAGAAAGAGGTATTTTTCTCCCTTTCTCTCAATACAAGAACTGGTGGGCACTCCATGAAATTGCTGAGCAGTCGGGTTAGAACGGATAAAAAGAAGTCCTTCTTCACCCAAAGAGTGATTAACACATGGAATTCACTGTCACAGGAGGTGGCGGCAGCTACAAGGCATAGACAACTTCAAGAGGGAATTAGATAAGCATACGGAGCAGATGTCCATCAGTGGCTATTAACCACAAGGTATATATAGGAACTCTCTGTCTGGGGCAAGGGATGCTCTGTATTCTTGGTACTTGCGGGAGGGGCAACAGTGGGAGGGCTTCTAGTGTCCTGGCCCCACTGCTGGACCTCCTGATGGCACCTGGTATTTTTGGCCACTGTGTGACACAGAGTGTTGGACTGGATGGGCCCTTGGCTTCTCTTATGTTCTTATGTTCACTCTGTGCCACACAATGGCCAAACCCCAGGTGCCATCAGGAGGTCCACCAGTGGGGCCCTTTGTCCTCGCCCACAGCCTCTAATAATTCCTCCCCCACACATGCACACACCCATCACGTCCGCGCAGTCAAGTGCTCAGCAGATGGTGTGAAGGGCACCTGAGCCTGGCCACTGCCTGGAAAGGAGGTCTCTTGGACCTCCCTACCCCAATCAGTGCAGCCGTGAGCCCGGGATGGAAAAAGACATTCAGAAGCCATGCACTGTATTTACTTGCAAGGAAAATGACCCTGAACGTAAGCTGACACCACCACCCCACCGCCCTCGTCTTATACACACACAAAAATTACTATTGGACATAATTGTAACACGTATGCAAATGTAAAACTTCCCTCTCACCTTTGAGGATGGCACACCTGGGGGGAAAACCCTCCGTCTTGCATTTGAGTACACACAGGAATAAATAACCACACACAATACACAGGCCCAGGTAAGAATGGTCCCCGAGAACAAAAAGCCAAGTGTTCAGACAATCAAGAAGCAAATGCTGATATCATAAGATAAACCTGGTGCAAATGACTTTCTTGGTGCCATGCTTATCTTCCCACTTCACCAGGACAGGAGACAGAATTCCCACAGCAGGTTTTGGTGGAGGGGAAGGCGCAGGGGACAACATGCCTTGGAAGAAGGGGTAAAACAGCTCGGGTGCACCCCCAGGTGACTCTGTGCCTTGGAAGGGTCGGCGATCCAGAATCATGAGTAATCCCTACAGCCATGAGCTGAAAGTCCATTTTTTGGCCCACAACTCAAATAGGCACAGAGAACATTCTCTGCCTCCCAAGGAAATTTGGGATCACAAAACTAGGCAGCGGTTCTCTGGGACCTAGCACTGGGATGCTGGGGTCGAAGTACCCGGGACATTCTAAGCCTCCCGAGAAAACACACTTACCTTTCCCTGCACAGTGACTTCCACTAGAAATAAAGAAAAAGTTCAAATTAATGACTTCCTTACCATCTCAGAGACAACAACAAAACCAGTTTATGGAACTACAAGCTACTACTAAGAGGGAACACAGATGGCTGTTTCCAGAAGACAATTTTTACACTTATAAAGGAAAAAGACCCAGAATCAAGACTTTAAAACTTAAGAGGAGGAACCAGAAAATCAAGAAAAAGCTGATACCTACAAAAATTCTGGGGAAAATATGAGGGAACTCTCTCCATCTTAGGACTACATCATTTATATATTGAGGGAATCCCAGGTACTTTTGATGGAGTAAGATCCTAATATACTTGTATTCAGAATAAAGAGCCACACACTTTACAATGTAATTCAAAAATTTAATTGCATGTTTAGGGAAAGTTTATTCTAGTAGAAAACAAGAAACTGTATATTCATATATTTGCAAACTCTATATAATCAATTTATGGTGGAAAAATGAGACAGACTTAACTACTGTATGAGGTACTATTATAGAGAAAAGATCAATATGAACCACTGTATCCCCAATTATATGTTTGTTTGTTTGTTTTGGAAAATAAAAAATGTTATATAAAAAAAGAAAAAGAAAAGACCGAGTCACGGGCAGGGCAATGCAAAGCCTAAATTAAAAGCAAAGCCAAGAAACACCAAGACAGGACAGCCAACAAGAAGGGTCTGCAGCAGTGTTCCCTCTAAGCTGAGTTAGTGAGAGCTAGCTCACAGTTTTCTAGCCTCTGGATTGCACATTTTTGTCTCAGCTCAGGAAACATGGCTCCAAAGCAAACTGGTTTATGCAGCAGCCAAATGGCTCACTCACAACTTTAATGGCAGTAGCTCACAAAGCAGAATTTTTGCTCACAAGACTCCGCAGCTTAGAGGGAGCATTGGTCTGCAGCTACGGCCAGTGACTGGCTCCGGCAAGTGTTTTGAAAAAGCAAACATAGAATTCAGCTTCCCCCGTCCACTTCAATTAAAAAAAAGTTAAACAAAATAAAATGCAAATGATTCCCAGCCAAGGAGAGAAGGATGCGCCTATGATTTACTCTCACGCTGAGAGAAGAAGGGCTCAGATACGTGGAGGAGGCATTTTGTAAAAACGTATCGCCTATCTCGCATTTAACAACTCCGCAGACAATCTGGAGGGTTTGGACCCCACAGAGAAAGAAAAATTATTTTTGCTCTTCATCAGTAGGAGTGGGTAAAATATAGCTCTTCCAGCCACAAGGGTCCCACATTGCTGTCTACGTTCGGATAATCTGTAGCTTGCCTGCTCACACACAGGAAAACAAGAGGAGACATCTGACTGCCTTCAGTCTTACAGACTTATGCTCTCCTCGAGGCGCAAGGGGCCTTCCGCCGATGTAACGGGCGCTGCCTTCCACCAGAGGAAAGCGTCGCACTGCTGTCAGAGGAACAGATCTGCAGCATCCAAACTAGGAGCTCAAGTTGACATACCTGCAGCAACGGATGGCGGGCAACTGGGCACAAGGAAGCGTCAGGGGCAGTGTTCCCTCTGAGCTGAGTTAGTGTGAGCTAGCTCACAGTTTTTTAGCCTCCGGCTCACTCATTTTTGTCTTAGCTCAGGAAGGATGGCTCCAGAGCAAACTAATTTATGCAGCAGCCAAATGACTCACTCACAACTTTAATGCCAGCAGCTCACAAAATAGAATTTTTGCTCACAGGACTCCACAGCTTAGAGGGAACATTGGTCAGGGGGGGCTGGGAAATCAGGATGGGAGTCATTTTTAAAAAAAAATCTGTAAGATGAGAACCAGTGGGGACATAGAGTGCTAGACTACAGTTCTGGGAGACCAAGGTTCGAATCTGATGCACAAATGTGTGCCCCGTGTGCTCCCAGGGTCTAATGAGGAACACACAATTTGAGTCCAGTGAATTAGATGATTATCTGTTTATTGCAATAACAGGAGATACAGGACTGGATACAGGACTGGAGAGCCAGCTTGGTGTAGTGGTTAAGGGCACGGACTCTAATCTGGGAGAACCGGGTTTGATTCCCCACTCCTCCACTTGCACCTGCTGGATGACCTTGGGCAAGCCATAGTTCTGATAAGAGCTGTTCTTGAAAAAAAAGAGCAGTTTCTGTCAGAGCTCTCTCAGCCCCACCGACCTCACAGGGCGCCTGTTGTGGGGAAGGGATGGGAAAGGAGTTTGTAAGCCGCTCTGAGACTCCTTTGGGTAGTGAAGGGTGGGGTATAAATCCAATCTCCTCTTCCTCTTCTTCGCACCCAGTAACGCCAACCAGGAAGGGCAGGTCTTATACCCCAAATGACATAACAGTTTATACATTAAGAAATCTTTAATTGCTGTCTAACAGGTCTCATCATCAAAGCATCATTTGAGCTGGCACTTCTCTATTGGCAAGCCCCTATCGGGGTCTTAAATGTCAGTAGTTACATTAGCTTCTGGTCCCGGAACAGAGAGGGGGCCTTCTTTTGACATCATTCCTGGCTTATTGGCTCCGGTCTGAAATTAGGGAGTTTTCTGATAACATGCACACAGCCTAGCTCTCAGCAGACCTCCTGGGGCTAGATGTTCTGCCCTGCACAGAAGGATATTGTTTTGGGAATGTCAGTTTCATAACTTTGCCTTAAGAGGTCCTTCAACTGGTGAGCTCCTACTTTCAAAACGTACATCCCATTCTATTGTTTTCTGAATCTAATCTAAAAAGGCCTTCAACCATTAAAATAATGCTCTAATTGCATCTATTCTACAGCTCTTCTGTCTGGGCTAAATTTCAAAATTGAGATTCACTTTGAATCAGCTTCCTAATAAGGCACAGTGACGGCTGACGTTCTGCATGTCAAGAGAAACATCGGAAATCACGTTCATGAATCACAGTCACTGGTCGCTTGTCCTACAAATCCTCACCCTGATTTATTTCTGTATATTCCGCTTTTCTCCTCAATGAGGACCCCAAGTAGCTAATGTAATTCTCCTCCCTTCCCCTTTATCCTCATAACAACCAAGTGAGGTAGGTTAGGTTGAGAAGGTAAGACTGGACCAGCGAGTCCCCATGGGGATGGACGATAATGCTTCAAGCTTCCCGGTGAAAGTGGCAGACGGGGGCAGCTTGAACGTTACTCCCCCAAGAGATACAAAGTCCATCCCTGGAGTGGCTCAAGGGGGGAGGTGAAACAGTGCAAGGCACCAGTGTCCCCTCTAAGCTGAGTTAGTGTGAGCGAGCTCACAGTTTTTTAGCCTCCGGCTCACACGTTTTTGTCTTCACTCAGGAAGGAGGACTCCAGAGAAAACTGATTCAGAGAGAGAGAGAGAGGAGAGATTGGATTTATACCCCACCCATAACTACCCAAAGGTGCCTCAGAACAGCTTACAAACTCCCTTCCCCTCCCCACAACGGACACCCTGTGGGGTAGGTGGGGCTGAGAGAGCTCTGAGAGAAACTGCTCTTTTTCAAGAACAGCTCTGACAGAACTATGGCTTGCCCAAGGTCATCCAGCAGCTGCAAGTGGAGGAGTGGGGAATCAAACCCGGTTCTCCCAGATTAGAGTCCACACACTTAACCACTATTCCAAACAGTAGCCAAATTGCTCACTCACAGCTTGAATGCCAGTGGCTCACAAAGCGGAATTTTTGCTCACAAGACCCCACAGCTTAGAGGGAGCATTGCAGGGCACCACAACAGCATGGATCTAAGATCTTCCTCTCGACCCCACTAATGAAGAGCCATGGAGACCAATGAGGCCCTTCCCCAAAGAAAATGCCTCAGCCAAGACGTGGTGAGGCGTAGAAAGCTTTAAAGGGGATTAGACAGATTTGTGGAGGAAAGGTTTATCCGGGGCTACTAGCCACGGTGACTAAAGGGAACCTCCACATCAGAGGCAGTCTGAAGCCCAGGGCCAGGAGATAACATCAGGGAAAGGCCTCAGCCTCCATGCCCTGTTGCCAGACCTCCGCAACAACTGGTCAGCCGCCACGGAAGACAGGACACTGGACTAGGCAGTAGTGGTAGAAGAAGGGAGGAGATCAGATTTACACTCTGCCCTTCACTGGGAGTCTCAGAGTGGCTTACAAACTCCTTTCCCTTCCCTTCCCCACAACAGACACCCTGGGAGGTAGGCGGGGCTGAGAGAGCTCTGAGAGACCTGCTCTTGAGAGAACAGCTCTCCGAGAACTTTGACTGACCCAAGGTCACCCAGCAGCTGCATGCGAAGCAGTGGGGAATCAAACCCAGTTCTCTAGATTAGAGTCCGCCGCTCTTAATCACTGCACCAAACTGGCACCAAAATGGACCACTGGTCTTATGATGTTTTTTCTATGCTAGGATAAGCTTTAGCTATCGAACCTCCACATTCTGATGTTTTTACTATGCTAGGATAAGCTTTAGCTATCGAACCTCCACATTCAGAGGCAGTAAACCTCTGAATCCCAGTATCAGGAGGCAACAACAGGGGAAGGCCTCGGCCTCTATGCCCTGTTCGCTGGACCCCCAGAGGAACTAGCTGGCCACCTTATGAGACGGGATGCTGGACTTAGAGGGGCCACTGGTCTGATCCAGCAGGGCTCTTCTGTTCACTCCATCTAGAGCAGGGTGTCAAACTCATTTATTATGAGGGCCAGATCTGACATAAATGAGACCTTGCTGGGCCCGGCCATGAGTGTCATAAAATGTAACGCCAGGTAGCGGAGATATAAACTTTATAAAGGACACAAACACAAAGGGTTTGTGTTTTTTTACTTAAAATAAAAACATGCTGAAAACATCAGCACTCTTGCAAGATTTTGTTTATTTAACCGTGTCTGATAACTGACACCTCGTTCTCTGAATTATCACTTCAAAATGTCTGTGCTGTTGCAATCTTCAGTATGCTGTTCAGGCGTGTATCCGTAAACTGCAAACCTATGATGACGCAGCAGCAGCAGAACTGGAAGAAGAAGCAGAAGACAGCCAGTTCTACTGCGGGCCTGAGAGAAGCCCTCCGGGGGCCTCATCTGGCCCCCGGGCCGCATGTTTTGACACCCCTGATCTAGCGTTTGCAAGAAAGAATCACAGGCAGGAGAGGACAGCATAGCTTTTCTCCTCCTGGTCACTGAAACAGGACACTGTGTTTGCATGCAGAAGAGGCCGGGTTCAAACCCTCACATCTCCTATAAGTGGTGTGGGGTAAGACTACTTCCTCAAACCCTGGAAAGCGACTGAAATTTAGACCAGACAATACAGATCTAGATGGATCAATGGTCTGATCTAGTATAAGGCAGTTCCCTGTGGTTTTTCAGTTATGGTTCACAGTTTCTCCTAGATACTCCTGCACAGAAGAAAACCTTTCTTTTGGAATCCTCCTGACCTTAGTAAGAGGTTAAGATACCACGTAGAGAAAGAAGAACAAGTTTGCAATCCAGGTTGTGAAGCATAAAATCCAACTGACCTCTACGCCACTAGAATCCCAAATCAGCAGAGCTCAGATCAGGGTATCTCCTCTGGGTTTTAAAACTACGGAAGTCACACACTTTCCTAAGGCAGGAAACTAATGAACCGGATAGTTAATCCTCACCTTTATAATTATGGCCATGCCCGTTGGGGTTGTTGCACTTCCCAAAAAGTTTCCGGTTTTCTTCATCGCTCAATGACTTACTGCAGGGCAAGAAAAAATAATTAGAAAACTATACTTACAAGCAAGCACCAGATTTTTACTGGAAATATGTTTCTGCTTCACACACACACACTGCACTTGTTCACTAACATGAAAAATCCTCTGTAAATTCTCTGATTTCACTGGCTGTAGTCTGGAGTAATTCTGTTTAGGACTGCCCTGTTAATCTCTGCTACAGTTTTAACAAGGCTTAGGTTAATGCTATGTGTTGCGTAGCCATTTACTTACTTTATACCCTGTCTTTCTTCTCACCTGGGACCCAAAGCAGCTTACATGGTTCTCCTCTGCTCCATTTGCTCCTCACAACAACCCTACAAGGTAGGTTAGGCAGAGGGTGGGTGACTGGCCCAAGGTCCCCCAGCAAGCTTCCATGGCACAAGTGGGGACTTGAACCCGGGTGTTCCAGGTACTAGACTGACCCTCTTAACAACTACACCACACTGGCAATCTGTGTCTAACCAGTGTGTAGTGGATATAGGGTCAAAGACTTGGGTTCAAATCCCCACTTAGCTGGGAAGCTTGCTGGGTGACTTTGGTGCACTCACTCACTCTCTGTGCCTGAACTATCTGGCAGAGTTGTTACAGGGATAAAATGGAGGGGAGAGGAAGTGCCTTCTACAATAGTCTGACTTTATTCATTTATTTATTTATAATCCAGCTTTCTCACTGAGACTCCTCAAGGCAGACTACAGAATGTAAACCGATGCAATCCACAGGGTGACCAAAAAGTGGCAATGATTTTTTGCGCAGGAAGGCAGAAGGAGCACTCTGCACACACTCAGAGGCACTCTGCCTTGTTTCCTGATGCTGCCAGAGCACAGCTTGGACACCCATTCCGTGGCTGAGCACTCAGCACTAGCAAAGCCCCAACACCTCCCCTCCTCTCCGATGACGCTCCTTTCGTGCATGGATTGATGGAAACTGCGGCAGCCTCCTAGCTAAGGATCAGGAAGCTGCAGGTTCGATATTCGCCACAAGCCCTCTCTCGCAGCCGCCGTCCGTCCCTCAATACTCTGCCACATGGAAACGACACTGGCCTACCTTGCAGGGCTGTTGCGTGGAACACAAGACAATGCACACGAGGCGTTTTGAACAGTCTGCACAAATGCTAATAATGAATGCGCGTGTCCAGTGTTCCCTCTAAGCTGAGTCAGTGTGAGCTGGCTCACAGTTTTTTAGCCTCTGGCTCACACATTTTTGCATTAGCTCAGGGAGGAGGGCTCCAGAGCAAACTAACTGATGCAGCAGTCAAACTGCTCGCTCACAACTTTAATGCCTGTAGAATTTTTGCTCACAAGGCTCCAGAGCTTAGAGGAAGCATTGCTCCAGAGCAAACTGATTTGATGCAGCAGCCAAATTGCTCGCTCCCAACTTTAATGCCGGGAGCTCAGAAAGTAGAATTGTTGCTCCTTACAGGACCCAGAGCTTAGAGGGAGCATGGCGCGTGTCTATTCCGGGCTCACCCTTGGTGCAAAAGCCAACCACGCTCTCGACTGACCCCTTCGCAATGCCCGCACCCGCCCGCCCATGCACCGAAGCTCAGCTCGCCCAGGGGAGTCACCTGTGCAGCCGGTGGGAGGCGCTGAAGCAGAGGCAGCGGGAGACCCGGGCCAGGCGGCTAGGCCCACCGGGGCGCTCGGGCGGCGCCATGGCAACGCCGAGCCGGAGTCCCAGCGGGCACTACTGAGCATGCGCGAAGTGCGACGGCGCATGCTCCGTGGCGGCCACCGAAGCCTCTTCGCTCCCCTTCTCTTGCCCTTTGGACTTCGGAAGCAAACTGGTGTTTTGCAAAAACAGTCTCCACGTGGACAAAAGGAAGTGCATTGGAGCAGGGGGGGGGAACAAGCTTTAATTAATTTTTGCCATTATTAATATCTGCAGGCTTGTCCCCAGTCCTTTTATCTGGATAACGAACATGAGCTTTGGGGCACCGGAGCTTTAAATTTTCTTCCAGCCAAACGTTTTCATAAACGAGAGCCCCCCACTTCGTTCAGAATCCAGATGCAGTTGTGTAGCTTTTTTAGGTAGGAGCTTACCCGAAAAGACTGCATGGTGATGACGTCCCTCTAAGCTGTGGAGCCTTGTGAGCAAAAATTCTACCTTGTGAGCTGCTGGCATTAAGGTTGTGAGCCAGCGATTGGGCTGCTGCATGAATTAGTTTGCTGTGGGGGCCATCCCTTCCTGAGCTAATACAAAAATGTGTGAGCCGGAGGCTAAAAAACTGAGCTAGCTCACACTAACTCAGCTTAGAGGAGACACTGGTGAGGAGCCCAATACCCTTCACAGAAACTGAGTCAATGTGAGCCAGCTCACAGTTTTTAGAGCCAATTTGGTGTAGTGGTTAAGTGTGTGGACTCTTATCTGGGAGAACTGGGTTTGATTTCCCACTCCTCCACTTGCACCTGCTGATGTGACCTTGGGTCATTCACAAGCTCTGGCACAGCTGTTCTCTCAAGGACAGTTTCTGTCAGAGCTCTCTCAGCCCCACCTCCTTCTCAGGGTGTCTGTTGTGGGGAGGGGAAGGGAAAGGAGTTTGTCAGCCGCTCTGAGACGCCTTTGGGCAGTGAAGGGCGGGGTATAAATCCAATCTCTTCTTCTTCTTCTTCTTCTTCTTCTTCTTCTTCTTCTTCTTCTTCTTCTTCTTCTTCTTCGTCGCCGCCCGCCGCCGCCGCCGCCGCCGCCGTCGTCGTCGTTGTTGTTGTTTCCGGCTCACACATTTTTGTCTCAGCTCAGGAAGGGAGGGCTCCAGAGCAAACTAACTCATGCAGCAGCCCAATCGCTCACTCCCAACTTTAATGCCAGCAGATCACAAATTAGAATCTTTGCTCACAAGACTCCATGGCTCAGAGGAAGCATTGGTACCAGCCAGGCCCATAGCCAGGATTTTTGCATTTGGGGGGCCTTTAAATAAGTTGGTGGGCACCCCAAGCAGACACCCCCACAACCGCCCAAGGGAGCACCACAAATAAAAAATTGGACCGGGGGGGGCCTGGACTGGATGGGAAGTTGGGGGGCTTGCTAGTAAGTTGGGGGGCAGGCCCCAAGATGCCCCACTGTGAACATAAGAGAAGCCAATTTTGAATCAGGCCAATGGCCCATCCAGTCCAATACTCTGTGTCACACAGTGGCCAAAATTACCAGGTGCCATCAGGAGGTCCAGCAGTGGGGCCAGTGGTCCCACTGTTGCCTCCTCACCAAGCACCAACAGTGCATCACCTGCCCCAGACTGAGAGTTCCTATCTATACCTTGTGGCTAATAGCCACTGACGGACTTCTGCTCCATATGTTTATATAACTGCTCCATATGTTTATCTAACTGTGGCTACAGCCCTGGTACCAACAACAGTTTTCTATACCCCAGCAACAAGGGACAGCCAGGCTACAGCTGGGGAATAACCAGTGTGCCTACTGTAAAATGGAGGCTCAATTTCCTTGGTGTCTCCAGTTAAAAAGGATCAGGTAGGAGGAGATGTGAAAGACCTCAGCCTGAGACCCTGGAGAGCCGCTGTGGGTACTGACTTTGATGGGCCGATGGTCTGATTCGGTTTAATGCAGCCTCATGTGACTAGAACCCAGTCTCTCAGTGGTATGCGTGACCGCAACCTGAGGCTGGGACTTCCTTTAGTCCAATCCCCCGAAATCCTTTTGTGGTGTATCCACAGGGAAACATGGACGCAGGGCTACCATGTGCTCGGACCGGTTCTGACCGGTCCGCCACGCGGCCAGGCTAGGGCTTGAGCTTCATGTCTTTAGACAATAGACTGTAGGCTCCTCGCATTCTTCCAATCGAGGAGCCCGGGGTAATCCAATTAACTGTAAATAGCAAATCACGGGTGTTGTCTGTGTTTGGGGTGTGGGCTCACTGGGAATAAAAGCCGGCCTGCGAGCTGACTATCTTGTCTTGTTCCTGATCTAAATAAAGTATGTGAGAGCTGAAATCACTCGTCAGTCTCAGTTCACCTTTTAAATAGAAATGCTATTTAGCTGTGCTCCTTCTGGATCAATCAATTGGTTCCCCCAGCCGTCCCGTGGTTTTGGCTTTCAAGAGCCACCACGCCCCCCCTTGCTGGCTTGCTCATATGATCGACAGCTGGTCTTTATATTGGGGCATCCCAGTCCCTTGACATGGAAAGCTGTTGTTCCCCTGCCAAGGCTCAGCTCAATTCCGACGATGCAGACTTCGGCTCCAGGACTGAAACCAGCAAGAACTACGGCCGCCTTCTCAAGGATGGAGACATTCTGTGCTTCCCACAGGCTCGCCTGGTAACATGCTTCCTCACCTCTGGCAGCCCGTTTGGTGTAGTGGTCAAGTGCGCGGACTCTAATCTGGGGGAAACGGGTTTGATTCCCCACTCCTCCACTTGCAGCTGCTGGATGACCTTGGGCAAGCCGTAGTTCTGACAAGAGCTGTTCTTGGAAAAGAGCAGTTTCTCTCAAGAGCTCTCTCAGCCCCGCCTACCTCACAGGGTGTCTGTTGCGGGGAGGGGAAGGGAAAGGAGTTTGTAAGCCGCTCTGAGACTCCTTTGGGTAGTGAAGGGCGGGGTATAAATCCAATCTCCTCCTCCTCCTCCTCCTCCTTCTTCTCAGTTTGGGGTTACATCTAGATCCCCCGGATGTTGGATGGAGCCTCGGTACCCCATGGCTGAAAGGCTGATCAGGGAATTTTGAATATTTGCCCACAGGATTCATTTAAAAATGGATACTGATGCTGATGTTTTTTGTTCACCGTGGGTTGGGATGACAACAAGAGCGTGGCTTTGGCTAAAATGCTGTCTTGAAATTTTTAGTCCAGTAGAACATTAAAAGACTAACAAAGTTTGTGCTAGGGTATGAGCTCATAAGGTAAAGGTTTCCCGTGCTCGAAAGCCAGTCGAATCCGACTCTAGGGATGCGGTGCTCATCTCCGTTTCCAAGCTGAAGACCCAGCGCTGTCCGAAGACGTTTCCATGGTCATGTGGCCGGCATGACTAGATGCCGGAGCGCACAGAATGCTGTTACCTTCCCACCGAAGTGGTACCTATTTATCTACTTGCAATTTCTTGCTTTCAAACTGCTGGGTTGGCAGGAGCTGGGGCCAGAGACGGGAGCTCACTCCGTCACACGGCACTCGAGTTTCGAACTGCTGAACTACCAACCTTCTGGCCTGCAGTTCAGCATCTTAACCACTGAGCCACCACAGCCCATACCCTACCACAGATTTCAGATCCATGTGGGCAGCCGTGTTGGTCTGAAGTCCAGTGGCATCTTTAAGATCAACAAAGTTTAATTCCGGGTCTTTTACCTTGAATAAAATTTATTTTACCTTGAATAAAACTTTGTTGGTCTTAAAGGTGCCACTGGATTCTAACTTTGTCCTTCCACAAATTGTGTTAGTCTTTAAGGTACTACTGGCCTCTCACTCTTTTCTGCTGCTGCAGAGACAGAATAACACGGCTACCCATCTTTGTCTTCCTTGAAATGTCAGGGTTGCCAACTCCAGGTTGGGAAATTCCTGGAGATTTGGGGTGGGGCCTGGGGAGGGCGTGGTTTGGTGAGAAGGACCTCAGTGGGGTGTAATGCCATACAATGCAGCCTCCAAAGCTGCCGGTTCCTCCTGGGGAACTTTTCTCTTGTCTGGAGAGCATTTGTAATTCTGGGAGATCGTTCGGCCCCCTGGGGGTTGGCAACTCTAGAGACCCCCAGCATATGGACCAGATGGCAATATGCCAGACCTTTTTGCTTCGCACAGCATTTCCCTGGCTTCCCCCTCAAAGGCAGGGGTATAGTCTAGCCAGGCAGATCTGCATTGCAGCTATGGGTTCTTATGGGACCTGGACTGGTGATGTTATCGCCCCAGTAAAAGAGGCCAGAGATTTCATGACCCAGAGTTGCCAACCTTTGCTGTAAGTCCTAGGGGTCGTCATGACTGAGCCTATTTGAAAGCAAACCAAGGTTGGGTGTTGCTACTGCAGGTGTCATTGGAATGGCACGCTTTAATGATGCCCTCCCTTCCAGGGCTATTATTGACAAGCATTCTGAATCCCCTACGCTGAACTCCTCAACTTCACCGATGAGGATCAAAGGCAGTTTGGTGCAATGGTTAGGTGCGTGGACTCTAATCTGGGAGAACCGGGTTTGATTCCTCACTCTTCCATATGCAGCTGCTGGTGTGACCTTGGGTCAGTCACAAGTTCTCTCAGAGCTGCTCTCTCAAGGGCAGTCCTCGAGAGAGCTCTCTCAGCCCCACCGCTCTGAGACCCCTTCAGGCAGTGAAGAGCAGGGTATAAATACAATCTCTCTTCTCTTCTTCTCTCTCGCTGTGCTGACTTCTAGACTGTGCATTGTTCTCCCCCAGGCATATTTTGAGAGCCAGCATACTGTAGAAGTCAGAGCCAGGAGCTGGGAGACGCAGGTTCGAATCCCCCTTTGCTACGGGCGATGTTTGGCCCACCAGTCGCCAACACTCAGCCTCACAAAGGAAAGGAGAATGGTGTAGGCCACCTTGGGTGAAAGACAGGTTATAAATGAAATAAATGCATAAATAACCCCATACATACAAAGCTTTGTCAAGCTGTTATTGTGGGGGCTGACAAGCTATCACAGAAACTGGAAAGTACCCAGAGGGTCATCGAGTTCAATCCTCTGCACAATGCAGGAAATTCACAGTTATCTCCTCCCAACGCCCTCAGTGACTCCTGCTCTGTGCCCAGAGGAAGGCAAAAAACCCTCTAGGATCCATGGGCCAGTCTGGCCTGGAGGAAAATTCCTTCCTGACCCGAAAGTGGCAATGGGCATTGCCCTGGGCATATAAGGAAGGGCACAAGAGCCGAGCCAAGCACTGGCTCATCCCTCCCTGCCTGCTCGCTCTCTCACGATCCGCCTAAAGTTGCGAAATCAGCCTTGCTGTCAGGTGACCCTCCAGTCTCTGCTTTAAAAACCTCCAAAGATGGAGACCCTCACCACCTCCCGAGGAAACCTGTTCTGCTGAGGAACTGCCCTGCTGCCAGCAAGCTCTTCCTAATAGAACTGTCTGAAATAAAAGACTGAATGTCTGAGGAAAAAAGTAAATAAGCTGTTACAAACCCTAACTGGTTGGGTACAGCGGCAGATTCACCATTCAGCAGACTTAAGCACGTGCCTTAGGGCACCAGGGCCAAAGGGGGCACCACAAAGTTGGGAAAAGGGTGAAAAAAAATGTAGAAAAATGCCTTTCAGGTCATGAATCTTGGAACTTTGATACATTGAACTTGTGAAATATCAAAACAGATGTTGTATTGCATTTTTTTAGAACTTTATGTAGCCAAAGCTTGGCTTCGTTTGTACAGTATATTGTGTTATCATAGGAATAAATTTTTGTGTTGCTGCAGCCTGCATGGTGTATCTGGCCAGACAGGTTGACAACTAAAATGGACTCTGGGTCAGTGTGGAAAGGAGGGGGGCACCAAGGTTGGTCAGTGCTGCTTAGGGCACCAGGGAGCCTTCATCCGCCCCTAGTTGGGTAGCAGTGCTGCCTCTCAACCTGTGCTAGGGTTGCCAGCCTCCAGGTGGGACCTGGAGATCTCCTGGGGTTACGACTGATCTCTAGAGGACAGAGATCAGTTCCCCTGAAGAAAATGGCTGCTTTGGAGGGTGGACTCTGTGGCATTATAACCATGCTGAGGCCCCTCCCTCCCCAAACCCCGCCTTCCCCAGGATCCACCCCCAAATCTCCAGGTATTTCCCCATCTGGAGCTGGCAACCCTAACCTGTGCCCACTCACCAATCCAGGGTCATCTTTCTTTCCAGCAAACGACTGAGTGAAGCGGAGAACCAGAAGTTGTTTGGGAAGTGCAGCCGGCAGCATGGGCACAATTATAAAGGTGAGGAACGTCATGTCCCTTTGGGACTGAGAATGCGCCCCTAGTTTCTCTGCCCAGCAGGGCAAATAGTGGCTTCCTGGAGCCGTTTCAGATCAGGAACATGGGTTAAACCCCTTCTCCCTGAGCATCACGGTCCCCATCCCAATCAGCTTGTGCACACCTGGGAATTAAGCTCCCACCGGGGACCTCCCCACACATATTTGTTTCCAGGGCTTTTTTTGTAGAAGAAGCCCAGCAGGAACTCATTAGCATAATAAGCCACACCCAGCATCAGAAACTCATTAGCATATTAGGCCACACCTAATGAGTTCCTGCTGGGCGTGGCCAACTTGGGAGCCAGCTGGAACTCCATTCCTGTGCGTTCCTGCCCCAAAATAGCCCTGAATAAGCATAAACATAAGATTTAACAGGACACATTAAATGACGTAAAATTAGACAGTAGGATCTTAGTTTCAGTGAGCTAAACACAGCAGGATAGACCACAGTTCCTTATAACTTGTCTAGTAATTTAACTCTGTGAATCTTTTAGTACAGTGACTTTGATCTGGCTCAGTAGGGCACTCTCTGTGCTCTTAAGAGAGAAAGGCAAGGGTTATAATGATGCTATTTCAGAATGAAGTATGTCTGAATTGCCTCTAGAAGAGAAGAAAAAGAATGTGCCATGGAGCCACAACTGTGGCTTCCTCTAAGCTGTGGAGTCTTGTGATCAAAAATTCTGCTTAGCTACAGGCATTAAAGTGGTGAGCAAACTATTTGGCTGCTGCGTAAATTAGTTTTCTCTGGAGCCATCCTTCCTGAGCTAAGTCAAAAATCTGTGAGCCAGAGGCTAAAAAACGGAGAGCTGGCTCACACTAACTCAGCTTAGAGGGAACAATGATTCAGTGCAAGAAATCAGCAGAGATCGTTTGCCTTTGCCTTCCTCCTTCTCCCATCCAGGAACAGGTTGTGGCTGACTTTGCTTAGCTCCCAAGTCCTGATGAGCTCTGGCCAACTGAGCTATTCAGTCTGCTGGTGCCTCCGTTCACTAAATCTGGAAATTCCAACAGTGCTGACATCTTGTGGGTTTCTTCTTAAGGATTCCCCAGTGCTGCTTTGCTACCGCGCTTCCAGACCAGCACTCACAATATGCCGTAACGCCGGGGTGCCCGCCAAGTGTTTTTAGAAAGTGGGCAGAGCCTGCTAGGGCTTCTGCCCAACAAGACTTTTGATTGGCCACTGGAGATCTGATTGGCTGTGCAGATTTTTAAAAACCTTGCTTCGGCAGCAACTGGCACCGCAGCATGAGGATTTTTGCTCTGTGATGGAAGGTAAGCTGTGGCTGCCATTTTGTGGCTGGCTCCGCCTCCTGCAGTAGACATTTTGTGGCTGCGCCTGCCGTGCTGTGTCAGAATCCCAAAGGTGCCTGTGGGGTCAAAAAAGTTTGGGACCCCTGCCGTAACCTGTTTAAATTGGCTCACAAACTAAAGCATGATGAAATCATAAAACTATCGCTAAAAATCCAACCATGAAAAAACCCAGACATTTCAGTGGAACCCGGCCCTCCTGTTCACCTCAGACCCCTCCCGAGAGTGATTCCGAGTCCCAGAGTTCTTGGCCTCTCTCAGAGGGCCGATTCACACATTACAAAGTTCTCTGCCATGAGACTTTGAAACAAACAGGGCTATTTTGGGGCAGGAACGCACAGGAACGGAGTTCCGGCTGGCTCCCGAGTTGGCCACACCCAGCAGGAACTCATTAGCATACTAGGCCACACCCAACAGCAGAAACACATCAGGATTGGCTACATGAGGGGTGTGTGGCCTAACATGCAAAGGAGTTCCTGCTCCAAAAAAAGAGCCCTGGGTTTTGACGACAAACAAGGTAAACAGAATAAGAAGCAAAAGGTGGGTGTGGCTGGATGGCCACACTTCTGGTGACATGGGGTGTGGCCTAATATGCTAATAAGCTTTTTCTACAAAAAAAGCCCTGCTTTTATTCTGGTTTTTATAGGGTTACCAGATGTCCTCTTTTTAGGTGTCAGTCCTCTTTTGGGCTCTTTTTAAGAAACTGATGAAAATGTCCTCTTTTGGGGTTGGACGGTTAGGAATATTCCTAGATCGTAGCAGTTATCACAGCTTAAACAGTAGGGGTATTTATCTTGAGTTTTGTCATAGTGATCACTTGTTTGAAGCAGTCAGTTGGGAAACCTGTCCTCTTTTTTGCTTTTCAGAATACAGTAACCTTGTTTTTTAGATTTCTGATTGGTTCGACAGCCCTAATCCCAGGGCTATTTTGGGGTAGGAACGCCCAAGAATGGAGTTCCGGCTGGCTCCCGAGTTGGCCACGCCCAGCAGGAACTCATTAGCATAATAGACCACACCCAATAGCAGGAACTCATTAGGATTGGCTACATGAGGGGTGTGTGGCCGAACATGCAAAGGAGTTCCTGCTCCAAAAAAAAAGTCCTGGGTTTTGACAACAAAGAAGGTAAACAGAATAAGAAGCAAAAGGTGGGTGTGGCTGGATGACCACACTTCCGGTAACATGGGGGTGTGGCCTAATATGCAAATGAGTTTCTGTCATTGGGTGTGGCCTATTATCCTAATGAGTTCCTGCTGGGCTTTTTCAACAAAAAAAGCCCTGCATAATCCTATTGTATTGTTTACTCAATAGCCCCGTCATGTTGATTGTCTGGACTCAATCTGTGTAAACCGCCTTCAGTCCATGTGAGAAAGGTGGCCGGTCAATAATGTAAATAAAATAAATAAACAAATATAAATGCAGCATTTTGTTTCCCCCCCCGCCTAGTGGCCAACCAGAGGCCTCTTGGAAGCCCCTAAGCAAGGCATGAAGACAACAGCTCTTCAATATGGTTCCCCTCCTCTCCCCGCACTGCCTCTGAACAGAATGTTCCCTTTCGCCATCATGGCCGACACAAATGTCCTTCAGCAACATCAGCTTAATTTCCCCAATTTTCACTGCCCCCTTTTTTGCAAACTTACTTTCCGAAATGCCAACCGTGTCCCAGCAGAGAAGAACAAGCCATTCAAGATGACCTGTAGCCTTTTTCGACAATGTTCCCTCTAAGCTGTGGAATGTTGTGAGCAAAAATTCTACTTTGTGAGCTGCTGGCATTAAAGTTGTAAGCCAGCGATTTGGCTACTGCATGAATCAGTTCGCTTTGGAGCCATCCTTCCTCAGCTAAGACAAAAATGCGTGAGCCGGAGGCTAAAAAACTGTGAGCTAGCTCACACTAACTCACCTTAGAGGTGCTTGGGAGTGTTTTGTGACATGTCCTTTTCTCTTCCTCCTTCCTAGTTGTGGTGACTGTCCGCGGAGAAGTAAGTGAAGCAAGGAAGGGTGGGTGAGTCTGGGACGGGACTTTGGGATTATTTGGCTCGGGTATAAACCTTTGGGGCCACCTTTTCTATATTTGCATTATGGACAACTTGTTTGTGACTGAAGATCATGTTAGGACGGTAGTCACTGCCATGAAGGATGCAGCTGCAAGACTGTATTTGTGCTGACCCCACTGACCTGCCGTAAACCAAACAGGGTTGCCAGTTTCCAGGCGGTGGCCGGAGATCTTCTGGGATTACGACTGATCTCCAGGCAAGAGAGATCAGTTCCCCTGGAGACAATGGCTGCTCTGGGAGGTGGGCTCTATGGCCCTTCAAACCCCGCCCTCCAAATTCTTCAGGTGTCTCCTGACCCAGAGTTGGCAACCCTAACACCAAGTCATGATAACCCACCTCCCAGGAAGCCTTCATGACGTGGTTGAACCAAGGGGGCTGAACCAGGTGGGAAAGCTTCAGCTGCGATGGGTATTTACAAGTACAAGACAAGGAAGTGAATGCTGCAGTCGAGTACGAGAGAGAGAGATTAAATCATTGAACTTTGAACATAAAAGTTGTGAGCTGGGGCGGGAGGGACAATCAGCATTATCCTGGGCATATAAAAGAGGGCCACAAGAGCTGAGCGTTGGCTCGTCCCTTCCTGCCCTCTCTCTTGAGACCTTATATCAAGTCAGAAGTCTACAAGGAAGGCCTTTGAACTAGCTACTGAAGCCGTATCAATATGCCTCTTGCCCACTCAGTCCAATAGCATGGCATACCGAGCCTCTGGGCCGACACGGTTATGGTGCTTGCCAACCTCCAGCCGTTCCTCCCTTTGACTAAATGAATATCTTCAGAAGCTGCCTCAGAACACGAATGCAGTTCCCGTTACCCCCAAAATAGATCGCTGACATGCCCATTTGTCTTCTTTCTAGATCAATCCCACGTCAGGGATGGTGGTGGACCTGACAGATTTGAAAGCATACATAAAGGTAAAGGCATTCGTTCTGCAGAGGTGGAACACGGGCGGAGGGTGGTGTGAAAATGGGAATGTGCCGGAGAGATGGGTCCCTTGCCTAGCTCTGTTTGAGCATCTTCACTGCCCTGCCCAGCATTTCTGCAATAAAATAGCTGATGACTGAATAGGCACAAGTCTCACCTGTCTCAGGAATCGATTTTCAGTGTGCATGGTCACCACCGAGGACCTGATAAGCTTGCAATGCAAAGTAAAAAAAAGCTTTTATTATTGCAGGAATTTCAGGTCGGAAAAAACACAGTGATTTATTTATTTATTTTTAGAGCAGGGGCAGAGGGAATGCCTGTAATTAAACAAAAATTATGATCGGCATTGTGTCATATTATAAAGTGAAGAGGAAACGTTGGCACCTGAAAATATCCTTCTAAAGACATGGTTCAGAAGCATGAGTGCCTTAGCTGTGTGCATTCTATACCACACCAGGCAGGGGCCACATCTGGTAAGGACAGACTAGAGTTGAAATCACCGGATCCACAGAAAGGACACCCACGAGGGGGCCTTTTCAGTGCCAGCCCCACATTGATGGAACAACCTCCCCTGGCCCCCTCACTTTTGATCTTCAGGAGGTGCTTGAAGAAAGTTAGTTAGGACTGCATTTGGCTAGTTTAGTTTTTATTTATTGGCAGTCCAAATTGAGATTGTACATTATAGTCTGGGGTGTGTGTTTTTAAATTGTTTTATTTACATTGTAAGCCGCCTTGAGTTCCGCTAGTAGAAAGGTGGCTAGTAAACGTTTTAAATCAGTCAAATCAACAATATGTTGTCAAAGGCTTTCACAGCCGGAGTTCATTGGTTGTTGTAGATTTTCCGGACTGTATAGCCGTGGTCTTGGCATTGTAGGACCTGACGTTTCGCCAGCAGCTGTGACTGGCATCCTCAGAGGTATAACACAGAAAGACGGAGTACTGGGGAGGGGAAGGGAAAGGAGTTTGTAAGCCGCTCTGAGACGCCTTTGGGCAGTGAAGGGCGGGGTATAAATCCAAACTCTTCTCTTCTTCTTCTACTCTCTGTGTCAAGGTGAAAAGAAAAATGGTAGGCAGGTAATTTATATCTACTCAGGAAGGTGGGGTAGGGCTGAGTCAATTGTCTTGAACTCCTACAAGACTTGTTCACAGCCTGGGGAACCCCTGCAAGACAGATGACACAGCCCTACCCTGCCTTCCTGAGTAGATATAAATCACCTGCCTACCATTTGTCTTCTCACCTCGACACAGAGGGCACTCCATCTTTCTGTCACAGCTACTGTGAGGATGCCAGTCACAGCTGCTGGAGAAATGTCAGGTCCTACGATGCCAAGACCACGGCCATACAGCCCGGAAAATCTACAACAGCTAATAAAGTCAACAATAGCTCAGGACCATGGTTCTGCATATTTCTGTACCCTTAAGGAAGCAGTTTACAAAAGGAGGAAGCATTTCACACATTCTCATTATCCAGGATGAAAAAAATTCACATTTCTTGGCCAAGCTTTGGCTTGACCATGCAGAATTCCAGTGTCTTCAGTGCAAACATATAAAAGCTCTCGGGAAAGTGTGTGAATTTGTCGTAGCCTACCCATCTTTGCTCTTCCCTTTGCGACCTCGGTATCATGACCCACTGACAGTACTTCTCTGCCCCTGCCCAGGAGGCGATCACAGAGCCCCTCGACAGAAAAGACTTAGATCAAGACATCCCCTATTTTGCCAACGTAGTAAGGTAAGCCAGGATTCTTGGCTGGCAGAAATTCAACCACGGGGACCTTGTTTGCATGGACTTAACCTAGCTTTGTACTTATCTGGAAGGCAGGGTGATTGCGGGGCTACCCGGAACCCAGGTCAAATCCTGTCAAGTTCTCATGTCCAGTGTTCCGTCTAATCCGGGGGTGTCGAACTCATTTGTTAGGAGGGCCGGATCTGACATAAATGAGACCTCGTTGGGCCGGGCCGTGTGCGTCATGAAATGTCATGCCAGGTAGCGGAGAGAGAAACGTTGTAAAGGGCACAAACATAAAGCGTTTTTTTAAACTTAAAAACACGCTTAAAACATTAGCACTCTTGCAATATTGTGTTTATTTAAGTGTCTGATCACTGACACCCCTTGCTCTGAATTATTGCTTCAAAATGTATGTGCTGTTGCAATCTTGAGTCTGCTGTTCTGTAAGCTGCAAACCTACAATGACGCGGCAGCAGCAGAACTGGAAGAAGCAGCAGGAGACGGCCAGTTCCACTGCTGGCCTGATGGAAGCCCTTCGGGGGGCTGATCTGGCCCCCGGGTGGCATGTTTTACACCCCTGCTCTAATCTGTGCACATGAGCAGCGGCTCATTAACAGAGGAAGCCCCGCTCAGGAGCAATCTGGAACCACGCAGGGTCTTGCATTCCCCATTTTAAGGTTACAGCAGTTATATTCTGCTCAGGATGTGAACTGCTCCACTCTTAGGGAGCGGGGAAGTTAGATGAAACACTGCTCATGCCCTGCATTAAAATCAATATGCCATGAAGCCACCTTATAGCGAGTCAAATCATTGGTCCATCTAGCTCATGATTGTCTACTTTGGCCCCAAGTAGAGAAAGGGTGTTCCCCAACATATCTTATCTGGTATCGTTCGACCGGAAATGGCCGAGACTGACCCAGGGACCTTCTGCATGCAAAGCAAGGGCCCCCCCAGTAAGCTGCGGGCCCCTCAGCAAACTCTTAACCTCCTCTGTGTCATGTGCACAAAAGCCTCAAACTAGCCTCATGTTCTCTTCTGCCTTTGTCTCTGTCCTTCTTCTAATCTGCAGCACGACAGAGAACCTTGCCCTGTTCATCTGGGGAAACCTCCAGAGGCACTTGCCCGCGGGGGCCCTTTACAAGATAAAGCTGTATGAAACAGAGGAGAACAGCATCGTCTATAAAGGAGAGGCGCCCGTTCCAGCCGAAGACGAGAGCATGCGTACAGCGCCTCTGCTCCCCCAGGAAGGAAAGAAGCTTTGCAATGGCCTTGAAAAGTATGACGGGCCCAGCCATAACTGGTTCTGCAAACCCAATCAACCCACTTCAAAGAAGAAGATGCTGTAAAGTCGCCTCCCTGCTTGAGAGATGGATGGCAGGGTCTCAGTAAATTACTCTCAGCATCCCACAGTTAAGGATACATCAATCTCCAATTTTGACATATTTATTTCCTTCACTGTTTCCCTCCAGAACTGAACCCAAACAAATGGTAACTGTATAAACGAACCCTATTATTCCTGTTTGATCCTTGAATCCGTTAAACATCTTTATTATCCTGTATGATAATTTACTGCTCACCTTCTACCTGTATGTATGGACTGATAATTTCCATTTTGTTTGTGTCTCTGTCTTGACTCTAATTGGCCCTTCCTGGCAACTAACCCCCCCCCTTCCTATATGTTACGGCTGAGGAAATTGTGTTTAGCTTTATCTGGAGAAGCGTGTTTGCATACGGAAACTTATACCTTGAATAAAACTTGATTGGTCTTAAAGGTGCCACCAGACTCAAACCTTGTTCTGGTTCTTCTCTGCGAACAGCTCAGTTTATAAGCTGCGCTCTTTTTGGAACTCTTTAAGTCTGGAGGAAATTCACCATCGGACTCACATTGCTGGCACAGTTTACTAACTCCAACCCCATGTTCAGCAAGTTTTGAGGCAGATTTTGCAAAACATCATCATGCCGTCATCTACCTTCCAGGTCTTCCCCAGCTTTGCTGTCCCCTCCCCCCCAAAAAAACCCTGTACATCTTTCCAGAAAGACCATACTCAAACTTAGTATGAGATCTGTGTGGATGGAAAGGGGCAGATTTCCTCCCCATTTGCCCCCTACACCAGTGGGTTTTGCACATTGTCTTTTTTAACTGACCGTAGATACATAGCTAGAGTGTCCTAACTCTATACTGATTTATTTTTTAAAATGGCCCAAAAAATCGTACCTGTTGCAGGATGGGGGAAATGGCTGGTGTTAGTGGGGAAAACAGGATACCATCACATGGAGTCTCTGTTGCTGCTGCAAATGAGAGCAGAGTCCCTCTCTAGAAGCAATTCCTCTCTTGCTTTTGAAGCAGCAAAGGAAGGGGGGTGGGTGGGCAGTGATGCGAGTCTTGCCTGAATAAGTTGGCACAATTGATATCTTTTTTCCTACAGCTGACAGCAGCACGTAAATAATAACTCCCCGCCTGGTCATCTGAGGCAAGCGTAAACTGCCTCTGGGCAGTTAATCAAATGTTAATCAAATAGAATGGCTGTGTCGTTTCAGTGGGTTTTTGCCTCCCTTTCCTTTTAAGAAACAAATGACTAACCCGGGTCTATGGCAGGCAGGCAGAAATGTTAAGGAAAATGTAGATAATGCTTGTGGATTTACGTGCAAGACTGTGTCTATCGGGTCATTCCAGGTCTACCTATCAGCCCGTTTGGGTCCCAACCATAGAAGGGCTCCAAGGAGGGCCTGTGCAGGGCAGGGAAGTGGTGCTCCATTGCTGAGTGTGCTCGTGGCAACCTGAAGGGCTGTCTCCTCCCACATTTCCCCCGTGCCCAAATACGGTCATCAGGCAGCCCGCCTGTTGGGTACCCCACCACATAAGGTGGCCCATCTGGTTTTGACCACAGCCTGGGCCTTTTCCACCGTAGCTCCTGCTCGGTGAAAGGGGGTCCCTGGAGAGGTACGGGAGATCTTCAGGAGGTACCATACAACAAACTGCTTGTTTGCCAGGGCATTTGGGGGAAGGTGAATTGCAGGCATCTTTTAAGGGAGGGGGGGAGGAGAAGAAGAGGAGGAGGAGGAGGAGACTGGATTTATCTCCTGCCCTTCACTTGAGTCTCAGAGCGGCTTACAAACTCCTTTCCCTTCCCCTCCCCACAACAGACACCCTGTGAGTTAGGCGGGGCTGAGAGAGCGCTGAGAGAACTACTCCTGAGAGAACAGCTCCGAGAGAACTTGTGACCAATGTTCCCTCTAAGCTGTGGGTTCTTGTGAGCAAAAATTCTACTTTGTGAGCTACTGGCATTAAAGTTGTGAGTGAGTGATTTGGCTGCTGCATGAATTAGTTTGCTCTGGAGCCATCCTTCCTGAGCTAAGGCAAAAATCTGTGAGATGGAGGCTAAAAAACTGTGAGCTAATTCACACTAACTCAGCTTAGAGGGAACACTGCTTGTGACTGACCCAAGGTCACACCAGCAGCTGCAAGTGGAAGAGTGGGGAATCAGACCCGGTTCTCCCAGATTAAGGTCCGCACACTTAACCACTACACCAAACTGAGTGATTTGGGGCTTGCTATTTTATCTTTGCTTTTATAGCTGGGGATATTTTAACTATTATTGTAAGCTGCCTTGCACCAGGAGGGAAGGTGGGATATAGAAGTTTTAAATAAATAAACTCAATAAGCTGGTGGGGAGGCATGGCTGAAAAACAACGGTGGAAGAAGAAGAAGATGATGAGGAGGAGGAGGACATGATTGGATTTATACCCTGCCCTTCACTACTCAAGGGAGTCTCAGAGCGGCTTACAAACTCCTTTCCCTTCCTCTCCCCACAACAGACACCCTGTGAGGTAGGTGGGGCTGAGAGAGCTCTGACAGAAACTGCTCTTTTTCAAGAACAGCTGTGCCAGAACTATGGCTTGCCCAAGGTCATCTAGCAGGTGCAAGTGGAGGAGTGGGGAATCAGTTCTCCCAGATTAGAGTCCACGCACTTAACAACTACACTGAACTGGCTCTCTCAGCTCCAGTTCCTGGCTGCTTCCCAACACCTCTTCCCTTCAAAGGAAACATTGATGGCAACTCGAACTGGAGAGAGCCTGGGGATTTTCCCAAGAGAAGCAGACAGAAACTGTCAGCAACACGAAGGGAACTGGGGGGGGTGGTGGGGGCGGGGGGCTGTCCACCAGCAGCAGCACGGCTTTGCCAACAGGCCAAGCTACCCAAGGCAATTTCCCCCCCTTTCGCATTTCTCACATCATGCATTAATCAGAGGCGAATGAGGACAGCAAAGATCCTGTGCTTTGGAAAAGCTGGGTTAAAAAAAAAAAAGATGGACATCTGGAGTGCCCTTTATAATGCAGAGGTGAGGAAAGCAGCATCCGTCAGAATTGCCACTTCTACCCAGCTGTGGAAGGCAGAGAAGCCTTCCTGCTCTTCTCTGCATCCAATCGCCTTGAACCGGATCCAGTGAATCCATTCCACTAACGGATGGAGCCTTCCCTTGGAGCAACAACCTCAGAGAAGTTCTTGCATCGGGCCAGGGGAAAGCACCTTCCAGCAGAGGAATCCACTGCTCTTAGCAGGACAGATCTGCACAAACCAGCCCCTACTTAATAAAATCGATTGCGTCTCTTTGCAGACCCCGAGGTTACCTCCTCCTGCCTCATGTTCTGGAGAGAAGGGGCATTGCCTTTCCACCTGTGCGGTCCTGCAGATGCTCTTGGCAAAGAGAGAGTGAGTGAGGAGAGCGATATCATTTCCCTTCTGTTTTTCCCTGCCCTCTCCAAAAATGATTTTTTCAGCTTATTGATAATTACTGTAAGAATTCCTTCTAGAAATCATAAAACGCCTCAACAGCTGTGGGCACACATACATAGTAAAATCATAATACAGGAGATTAATTAAAAAATAAAGAATAAAAGATTAAACTCCCTCTCCCAAGCTAATCTTAAACCTGGCGTCTCTTGATTGCCTGTTTAAAAAGCTCTGTGTTGGGGCGATGTTCTTCACTCACTAAAATATCCACATCTCTCCCCCAATACCTCTGAGTTCCCAAAGACCATTGGACAGGCGAGGAAAGCAAGACACAGACTGAACAGATTCAAAGCATTATGGAGTCTTTCCTTGACGTTACACGGCCACCCATGAATGGAATCCCTATGAATTCTGGACAAATATGCCATGGAAACCGTAAGGGATCTGCACTGGAACTTCTGCTCGGCCCAATTCGGTGAATTTCTCAGCATCAAGAATGAGCAGGAAAGTGCCTTGATTCTGAAACAAGAAGGGCAGATAAAATCAAACAACAGCTACTTTCTCACCCATTCCAACTTGTATCTGATGAAGGAAGCTTTGACTTGTGAAAACTTATAGGTAAAAAGTAAAGGTTTCCCTTGCTCGAAAGCCAGTCGAATCTGACTCTAGGGCTGCGGTGCTCATCTCCATTTCCAAGCCGAAGAGCCAGCGCTGTCCGAAGACTTCTTCGTGGTCATGTGGCCAGCATGACTAGATGCCGAGGCACACGGAACGCTGTTACCTTCCCACTGAAGCGGTACCTATTTATCTACTCACAATCTCTTGCTTTCAAACTGCTAGGCTGGTGGGAGCTGGGGCCAGAGGCGGAAGCTCACTCCATCATGCGGCACTCGGGTCTCGAACTGCTGAACTACCGACCTTCCAGCCTGCAGTTCAGTGTCTTAATTTTGTTCGTCTCCAAGCCGCTACTGGACATGAATTTAGGTTTCCCACCCAGAATACTCCCTTGCAGGGCTCTTCCTTCAACAGGTGGTGTATTAAATTAGAACGACTCAAGGTTGCTTTCACACTAAAAACACACTTTCAATCCACTTTCAATGCACTTTGCAACTGAATTTTAGTGTGTGAGATGGCAAAATCTGCTTGCAAATCGTCGCTGAAGTGGCTTGAAATTGCATTACTTAGCATGTGTGAATATTAGCAAGCAGATTTTGCCATTCCACAGGAGCGTATGTTACGTACACAATGCCCTAGAGTGCTTTGAAATTCAACAATGTACTCTGTTATGTGTGACAGTGCTCACTAGAGGGCATCATACAACAGGGATTTTAGCAGCCTCAACTTAAAAGTCCCAACAGCAGCCATCGTACAAGCAGTGAAAACTAAACTACCTGTTTGACTGTGACCACGACTGATAGGATGACTCCGCTGTCTTCTCCAGTAGCCTTAGGGTCTGGCACAAACACCGGCTCGGAAGGATACGTGCCTTCCTCTTTCCAAATCTAGCAGGCAAAAAGAAGGGATCAAAAGAGGTTTCGGATGCAGCTTTTCAGAGCTGATTCTCTCCCCTAAGCCCTTACAGTTGCCAACCTCTAATCCGTGTGTGTGTGTGTGTGTGTGGTGTGGAGTTCTTCCAGAATTATGGATCTGATCTCTGCAGAGATCAGTTCCCCTGTAAGAACTGGCAGTTTCAAAAGCTGGAGTCCATGGCATTGCATCTCCAGGGCCGCTAACCTCCAGGTGCTGACTGGAGATCTCCTGATTATCACAGAAGCCTTGTGTCCAGATCACGGGAGGTGGTCGTTCCGCTCTATTCTGCTATGGTCAGGCCTCACCTGGAGTCCTGTGTCCAGGTTTGGACAACACACTTTAGGAAGGATGTGGACAAGCTTGAGCGTGTCCAGAAGAGGGCAACCAGGATGGTGAGAGGGTTGGAATCCAAGTCTTACGAGGAAAGGCTGAAAGAGTTGGGTATGTCTAGCCTGGGAAAGAGAAGACTTAGAGGGGACGTGATTGCAGTCTTCAAATATTTGAAGGGCTGTCATGTAGAAGATGGAGCAGATCTATTCCCTCTTGCTCCGGATTGTGAGACTAGATCTAATGGGTGGAAATTACAAGGGATACCGGCTAGATATCAGGAGAAACTTCCTAACTGTAAGAGTGGTTGAGCAGTGGAACAGACTGCCTTGGGAGGGGGTGGATGCTCCTTCGCTGGACGTTTTCAAGCGGAGACTGGACAGCCATCTTTTGGGTATGTTGTAGGTTTCAGCTATGCTCCTACAGAGTGCAGGGGGTTGGACTAGATGACCTGCAAGGTCCGTTCCAACTCTAACATTCTATGATTCTATGATCTCCAGATGCCACCAATCAGTTCCCCTGGAGAAATCGGCTGCTTTGAAGGATGGACTCTGTGACATCCGACCTCACTGAGAGATTCCCTCCCCTCCCCAAACCCTGCCCTCCACCCTCAAATTCTCCAGGGATTTCCCAACCTGGAGTTGGCAGCCCTACTAATGAGTGCCTTCCCCTCCTCAAAACCACCCCCAGATCTACAGCAATTTCTCAGACTTGAGCGGGCAGCCATATCTCCCCCGACCCCCCAAAAAAACCACCTGAGGTTTTATTTAGCACCTGGCTTCCAGGCCACATGGGAGCCTCCCATGAGCTCACCTTTGTCTCCTTGGTGTTTGTGTCGATCTTAACCAGTGAGTCTCCAACGATATGAGTAAACCCAGTGCCATAAAAGAAACGGTATTTCACCCCATTGCAACGGGCGTAATTGATCTGGGGGAACTCCAAACCTCCCGCTTCCCTCAGTTTCTCATCGTGTAGATTTTCGTACGTGCACCAGATCTGGAAAAGGAATCAACACGTCAGCCTCTCTTGAAGGCGGCTTCGGTAGCTCATGGTTGATCTTATGAAAAGCAGGTAATAATTATTCATATTTACTGGGGGGAAATGAAAGGCGCCAGCCAACCTTAGAGATGAGTCTAAGTTTTCAGGCTCAGATTTCCTTTCTGCCAAGGGCAATATGGTCCCATCCTCAGAAGCTAAGCAGGGTTGGCCCTGGTTAGTACTTGGATGGGAGACCACCACAAAAGTCCAGGGTTTGCTAGGCAGAGGCAGGCCATGGCAATACCACCCTCTGAACGTCTCTTGGCTTGAAAGACCCATGAGAGGTTGCCATAAACAGGCTGCGACTTGATGACACTTTCCACTGCCGCCAGTATACTCCTGCTTAGCTTTCCATGGCCAGGTACTGGATAGTGGGACAAACAGCAAGGATAACCGTTCCCTCTATGCGACTGCTTGGGAGTTTGTGGAGGGAGCTGACTGGGCACCAGTGTTCCCTCTAAGCTGAGTTAGTGTGAGCTAGCTCACAGTTCTTTAGCCTCCGGTTCACACATTTTTGTCTTAGCCCAGGAAGGATGACTCCAGAGCAGATTAATTTATGCAGTAGCCAAAATCGCTCGCCCACAACTTTAATGCCAGTAGCTCACAAAGTAAGATCTTTGCTCACAAGACTCCACAGCTTAGAGGGAGCACTGCTGGGCACTGTTGGAAACGAGTTGGGATTCCTAGGGTTGGATTCTCAGGTCCCATTCAAGTTTGTTGTCAACCCAATGCCTGCATCTTCTTTGCCAAGCAGTGAGAATGCACAGGAAGGATTACAGTGTGTAAACATACATGAAAACAACAAATACGCTGTAATAAAATACAGAAATATAACTAAGAACTTATTTGTAGGTAAAGGTCATGAAAATATGGGATTCGATAAAGAATTAAGCAACATAACATAATCACATATATAAGGAATATAAATAAGGTAAAGGTTTCCCTTACTCAAAAACCAGTCGAATCCGACTCTAGGGAGTTGTGCTCATCTGTTTCCAAGCCAAAGAGCCAGCGCTGTCCAAAGACATTTCTGTGGTCATGTGGCTGGCATGGCTAAATGCCGAGGCACATGGAACACTGTTACCTTCCTACCAGAGTGGTACCTATTTATCTTCTTACAATGTCTTGCTTTTGAACTGCTAGGTTGGTAGGAGCTGGGGCCAGAGACGGGAGCTCACTCCATCACTCGGGTCTCAAACTGCCAAGCTACTGACCTTCTGGTCTCCAGCATCTTCAACATTGAGCCACCATGGCCCATATATATACATTTAAATATTTAAATGTAAATATTTAAATATTTAAATTTAAATATACATTTAAATATAAATACCATAGCAAAAACTATAAGTCAGAGAATGGTCAAACAACAGGGATCCAAAGTCCAAAGAATCAGTCCAAAGGCATCAGAACATCAGAAGTCAGGCTTTACCAGCATTAGATTGATTCTTGCTTGATTCTCTGTATTACTTTTTGAGTGGTGTCCAGATAAGTATATAAATGAGGATTTTTTGGAATGACCGTCTTCTTTAATGACTCTGACTTATGTAACAGCGATTAATTAATTGATGCACCGTGATTAGTTCCACTGATGAAGTGTGCCAAAATGAGGCTTTTACATCTGGAATCCTCGTGTGACTTCTGCCTCACTTTGTGTGACTTCTGCCTGATTTTTTTACTTCTACCTTTTTTAAAAAAAAAACAACTTCTGCCTGATTTCTGATGTTCTGATCCCTTTGGACTGATTCTTTGGACTTTTTTCGATCCCTGTTGTTTGACCATTCTCTGACATAGTTTGTGCTATGGTATTTGTGCTATGGTATTTATATTCCTTGTATATGTGATTATGTTATATTGCTTAATTCTTTATTGAATTCCATATTTTCGTGACCATTACCTACATATAAATTCTTAGTTATATTTTTGCATTTTATTACAGTGTATTTGTTATTTTCTTCTTTGCCAAGTAGGAGTCCAGTGGCAGGAACCCAAGGGGCAAAAACCAGTCTCAGTACAGGACCATGAAACAGGTATGAATTTAGCAGTCTGTAGAAAAGCCTCAAGTGATTAAGACACTGAACTGCAGACCGGAAAGTCGGTAGTTCAGCAGTTCAAGACCCGAGTGCCGCATGACGGGAGTGAGCTCCTGTCTCTGGTCCCAGCTCCTGCCAACCTAGCAGTTCAAAAGCAAGAAACTGCAAGGAGATAAATAGATACCGCTTTGGTGGGAAGGTAACAGTGTTCCGTGCACCTCGGCGTCTAGTCATGCTGGCCACATGACCACGGAAACATCTTCGGACAGCGCTGGCTCTTCGGCTTGGAAAGAGACGAGCACTGCATCCCTAGAGTCGGATTTGACTGGCTTTCGAGCAAGGGAAACCTTTACCTGTCCCTAGAAAAGCCAGGCAAAAGACCAGCACCACCTCAGAAACCTCCAATGGGGCATAGACTGTCCATACCTTCCTATCACCCTCTTTCACCGCTCTTGCTGATGTGTAGGACAAGGGGTTGAGATCTTGTCCAACGGGGCTACTGGGATCCACGCGGATGGGAAGAACAAAGCGCCAAGGAAGTGGCCGTTCCAGTGAGTTATAGACCTGCCAAGGAGACAGAAGAGAGACAGGGATGAACTCTGTTCCCTGAAGATATGGGAAGTATCAGCTGGGGAGACAATACTGTTGGCTTCCCTTCCCGGCTTTGCTCCCTTCTCTTTTGTCTTGCCCTCAAACTTAGGAACAGCTGTGCTTGCGTCAAACCGAAACTTTGTACAACACCTCCCTGTTTGTCTGGAGCGAGGAAAAAGCAGAAATGAGGGTACAGCAAACACAGTAAGAATTAACAGGACATTGTGGTGTTTGTCAAAGTATCAAAGGATTACATCGCAGGAAATGTTGAAACAACAACAGCGGCTCAGTCTTCTTCCTTTTGAATGAACTAGCCTGCCTCAGCTACAGCTGCAATTTGCTTTGAGAAGCTAGATTCAACTCTTGCAGCACCTTAAAGGCTGGTTCTGCGTCTGGCGTTCGCGCCACATTTTCTCAACACCGGAAAAGGTGCAGCTCGAAACCACATAAAAATACCTCGGGACAACGCTGTACTGACTGCAAAGTCACCCCTGAATGGCCATAAAATGGCCATAAATCTGTGCAGAAGGTACCATAAAACCTGATGATCAAAGAAAGTGAAAGCGGCATGCAATGCAGAGGGGAATTTCTATTCCAACGTGGGTTTGCTAAAACAATGGAGGGAAAAGCCAATGCAGAATCACCCAAAGATTAGCACAATTTTCCAGGGTATAAGTTTTCAAGAGTTAAAGCGCCCTTCATCCAATACAAGTACTTTTGACTCTAGAAAGCTTCAGGGTCCCCAACCTTTTTCGGTCTGCGGGCATCACCGGAACTCCGGAGGTGGGCACAACCACAAAACAGCTGCTGCAAGGAGGCGGAGCCAACCACAAAGCATTGGGGAGTGAGGTTATATAGGACTCTGATAGGAACCCTTCAACCTTTCAGGCAGAAGCATTGTTTAAGAGGATTCCTCTTACTCTGCACAGCCAATCAGAAGCCATGCTGAGCAAAAGCCCCACCTAGCCTCTCCCTCTTTCTAAAAACAATTGGTGGACGTCAGGAAAGGTGTCGGCAGGCACCATGGCAACCACGGGTACCATGTTGGGAACCCCTGGCTTATACCCTGGAAATCTTGTTGGTCTTTAAGGTGCTACTGGACTTGAACCTTGGTCTTCTGCTCAGGGGTCATTTCCTAGAAAAAGAGATGCAGGAGCTCATTTGCATATGCCACACCTCCTGACAAAGGCATGTTTAAAATGAGTTTAAATTCCCCCCCTTCCCTGAGTCTCTCAGCAAAAGCGGAGAGGCTCAGGAGAAAAGGGGCCATGTCTGCCCGCCTCCCCTTCCACTCCCCAGCCAACCCACCGTGGCGGGCTGGCTGGAGAAGGGAAGGGCAGGGAGGCAGACATGCCTGGCTTCCCTGCCCGATCTTCTCCAGGTGGAAGATCAGGCAGGGAACCCAGGCATTTAAATCCCCCCCCCTCCCTGAGTCTCTCCACGGGTGGGCCAGGAAAGGTGGGTGAGGTGGGGCCTGGGCTCCTTACTGCTGGATCGCCGCTCTGGAGCGCTCCGGCAGGAAATGACCCTTGCTTCTGCTGCAGGACCAACACGACTACCCTCTGAAACTTGCTCTGAGCACAGAACAGATTGGAATGCTGCGGGCGTGTCACTTGTTACTTGTTATTCTCGCCCCCCAACACCAAGAGCGTCCTCAGTACCTACCCTGCTGTATACCACCCACTAAATTCTACCCGCAGCACACCCCTCTATCTTGCTTCAAGGGTCCGACACCAGAAACAAACAATAATCCATTGTCTGTTATCTCTATAAGCATTGCTTTTGGTTCTCATTCCATCCCCAGCCTAACAGGCGCAACAAAGCTGGGATCAGCTTCCCTATCAGAAAGGAAGCAAGTAGGAGGGGGGGCCCCACCACCACCACCCAAGGAAATTTCCACAGCTTGTCCAGCACACGGGTCCTGAAAATTCTATGTAGTGCAGTAGTTCTAAGGAAAGAGCAGCCGGATGTGGACAGGAATGACATGTGTCCTTTTGCTTGCGTTCATTTTTGTGTATTTTCTAAAATCCTAATTTGTATCCCGCCTTACTTCCCTTACAGGAGCCACCAAGGCAGATAACAATTTAAAACATACAAGTACCTTAATGCTGTGAAAGCCATACTCTCTTTTGATACATAAGAAACTAGGATGCACCTACTCTGGCTAATTATGCTTGTACTAGTTTGGCTTTGAAAAGATATTTGACAGTAACATTCCTTTTAATTTTTACATGTGGGAAGACCATCATGATTTCGCTGTAACTAATGTAACATGATCCTTGCTTTAGCTTTGTATTTTAGTTTCGTATCCCCGTTCCCCCCTTCCTTTGTAGGTGTGTAGTGAAAAGCAATAAAAAAGTATTTAAAAAAACAATTTAAAACATACGTGATAAAATCATATCATAAAATCATTAAAATCAACCCCCCTCAACAACACACATCATGAAAACGATTTTAAAAGAGAAGAAGATGAAGAAGAAGATGAAGAGATTGGATTTATACCCCGCCCTTCACTTGGAGTCTCAGAGCGGCTTACAAACTCCTTTCGCTTCCCCTCCCCACAACAGACATCCTGTGAGGTCGGTGGGGCTGAGAGAGCTCTGACAGAAACTGCTCTTTCAGGAACAGCTGTGCCAGAGCTTGTAACTGACCCAAGGTCACACCAGCAGCTGCAAGTGGAGGAGTGGGGGATCAAACCCGGTTCTCCCAGATCAGAGTCCGCACTCCTAGTCACTATACCAAACTCGCTCTCCACCCCCAGATTAAAATACATACAAAACAAGAGTTTAAATCCATATAAAAGATAAAAACATTGGTTAAGAAGGAGGGATCACTGAGGGAATGTCAAATGAAACCAAAAAGTCTTCACCCACTGGTGGAGGGGCAGCAACAGGCAGGGACAGACAAATCTCCCTGGGAAGAGAGTTCCAGAGCTTTGGTGCCACAACCGAGAAGGCCCTTGGTTTGTGTAAGAATACTGATGGATAAGAAACTGTAGTTATAGGTCTGGGATACGACGAACACCCTGAGTTGCTTAATGAAGCCCTATGTCCTTCAACCAGGTCTTGTATTCAAGAGCATCCTCAGAGTTTTACCTGGTCCAGGCCTTCCCCTTCCTTGCGGAGGTTCTGCAGGCGGAAAATGTCAACGACTCCCCCACCGTCTTGACAGCAGATATCGAGAATGATGCAGCCTTGATCTTCGAAGGCATTGATTTGATGGAAAGACATGAAGGGCTTCGTATGGTAGTGAATGGGCAAGACCTGTGCAAAAAAACCCACATGAGACCTGCAAGTAGGATTACCAGCTCTGGGTTGGGAAAAACCTGGGGGTTTGGGGGCGGGGCCTGGGGAGGGCAGGGCTTGGGGAGGGACGGGACCTCAGCGGGAGAGGTCCAGGTGCCATTGGCATGGCCCACCATGCGAACCATTCCTTTTCTCTGTGGATCTCAGCCCTTCATGAGACAGAGAGAACATCCCCTTTCAAAATCTGGAAGCAATAGAATATGGCTTGAAAAGATTTCTATGTGTGGGAAGAGCCCTGAAGTCCACAGTCTTGCTTCTTCAAGATCAACACGATGTTCACAACTATTAAGCAATTCCACTTTGGTAGCCAAATAATTTACTCTTACAGAAGCTTGGCCTGAGCAAATTGATTCCACAACAGGGAAACCCGAGATCTCAGAGGCCCAGGGGGGACTAAGGTCGAATCTGCATTTGTCTTTCCCACCAGTGTCCCAGCCTTCTGACTCTGTCTTCAAAAAAAGCTGTCTACATTTGCTTTCGTTTTTGCACCTCAACAGTGCTAGCATACTTTTGCATGTCTGCATGTTTACCGCCCTCTCATGGCGGCTCTGCTGTTACTGCGCCTCCGCACTGCTTTAAATGAATCTCCTCCAAACTACTTTCAAACAAGCATAGAGAAAGACGGCATCACAGCAGTACGAAACTGATTTAAAAATGCAAATGCAGATTCGACCAAACTCATTGTTCGACTTGCCAAGTTCCCAGCACCTTCCAGTTTACCCCACAAAGCCAGGGATGTAACCGAAGGCAGAGAGGACCTGGAGCCTGAGCAGCCCAACAAAGCCATTTGTGCACAGGGTTGCCAGGTCTGGGTTGGAGAATACCTGGAGACTTTGAGGGTGGATCCTGGAGAGGGCGGGGTTTAGGGAGGGGAGGGGCCGCAGCATGGTACAATGCCACAGAGTCCACCCTTCAAATCAGCCGTTTTCTCTCCAGGGGAGCTGTTCTCTATCAGCCAGGGTTGCCAGCCTCCAAGGTGGGGCCTGGGAATCTCCCACTTTTACAACTGGTATCAAGCTCACAGAGATCAGCTCCGCTGGAGAAAATGGCTGCTTTGGAGGGTGGACTTGATGGCATTATACCTGGCTGAAGTCTCCAGGTATTTTCCAACCCAGCAAACCAAGATGGTCAAGCTAACACTATATAATATAAAAATATAAATGTTTATTAAGGTGTACACATGTTAAAACATACATTGATTAAAAGAAAGAGTCCAAATTTCAGACTTTTAAAAGCTTTTCTACTGCAAATACACTTGACGGGTAAACACTTTTTAACTTAGGACTACTTTTTAACTCTTCTGTATACACGCATATATAACCAGATTTGATCATTATCTTTGATGGAGGTGACACACATCCAGACCAAAGAAATCTCTGATAATTTGAAGAATTCGCATGGCTATATTTTGCCCAACACTTAAGCCAGTAGCATAACTATAAGCATATAAGGAAACAGCATCTGGTTATATATATATGTGTATACAGAAAACCTTTTATACATGTATTTGGATGTGTGTCAGTGTAACATAGAGAACAGTGACCACTGAGGAAGGCCTGAAGGAGCCGAAACGCGTTTGGTCCTAAGTTAAAAAGTGTTTACCCATCAAGTGTTATTTGCATTAGAAAAGCTTTTAAAAGTCTGAAATTTGAACTCTTTCTTTTAATCATAGTATATTTTAACACGTGTACACCTTAATAAACATTTGTATTTTTATATTATATAGTGTTAGCTTGACCCTCTTGGTTCGCAGATATATCTTGGGTTGAGTTTCCCACCCACCCCCTTTTTTTTCCAGTTATTTTCCAACCCAGACCTGGCAAACCCTACTGTCAGCTGGGGATCAGCTGTAAAAGCAGGAAATCCCCAGGCCCCACCTGGAGGCTGGCAACCCTGTAAGTGCAGGGGCAGCCCAAGGGAAGGCAGCATGCAAGACCAGCAGTTCTGGGAGCACACACACACACACCGCAGTTGGCCCAGGCACACTCTGAACCACCCACTAGCCAATGGGTGCCCTTCAAGCTGGTCATCAGCCAACTGCCCTGGGCAGATGGGCATACCCAGAGCCACATACTGGCTAGGTAGAGGGCACTCCCCCAGCCTGGCAAGCCTGGCAAGCCGGATTGGCAGTGTTGGGGCTCAGGAACTGCAGGGCTTTGGGACCCCCTGCCTTCTGGCACCCTATTGCCCTAGGGCCGCCTAGTGGGTAAGCCACCCCTGCTCCCATGTACTGGCTGCTGTCTCCTCTCCGGGCATGACTTGACTGAACCTCACTACGTGAGACCTGGGACCCACCTCAGGTTTTATAAGATCCTCCTGACTTGGAGATTGCTTCTTCAGCCGGGATGATTCGCCAAGCTGTGGACAGATCCAGCCTAGACTAAGGCCCAATCTGCATCTAGCATTTGCTTTGCTGTCTTAACTCACACTAGAACAGAAATTCCCATCTACATTGCCTGCCACTTGCACTTTGATTGAGTGTTGCATTTTATGGCAGTGTCCAGACTACATGCTCTGGTTTTATAGTGGCTGTCTGCATAGATTTATGGCCGTTTTATGGCCATTCGGGGGTGACTCTGCAGTCAATACAATGTTGGCCCAGGATAGTTGAATGTGGTTTTGAATTGCATCTTTTTCTGTTCCAGTGTGGGTTTGGTAAAACAACGGAGCAAATGCTAAATGCAGATTGGCCCTAAGAGGAAGCTTACCTCCCTCTGCTCTATCTGTCACCTACCTGGATATCGGACCTTGCATGTCTGTGACCACCAGGGATCATTTCGTAGAAAAAGAGGTGCAGGCCTCGAGCAGGTAGGGGGTCAGGGCGGTGGCAGGGCAGAGGTGCAAGAAGACGCCGAGTAGGCACAAGAGGTCGGGGCGGAGCTCCTCGCAGGCCTCGTGGGAGTCGCTGGTGCCCGCCTTGCAGAGGCGCCACACCAGGTCCAACATGAGGATGGGCAGAGCCTGGGTGGGCTGGGTGCCATGGCCCAGGCAGTGGCAGAGCAGCTCGAGGGCCAGCTTGTGGCAACACTCTGCTGGGTTGGCCAGCAGGCCAGGAAAGGTGAGGGGGGGCTGCTGGGAGCAGGGGGCGGGGCTTACTGCATTTGCCTGTCCCCTGGGCTCCTTACTGCCGGAGCTTCGCTCCTGTGTGATCCCGCAGGAAATGAGCCCTGGGGATCACACCTATGGCTCTTGAGTTCTCATGAGGTTCCTCGGAAAGCCAGGCGACTGCCCACTTTTCACCCTGCCTCTGGCACCTTGCAAAGGACCTGCCCTGGCAAAGACTTACCTTCCCGGTGCACTTGTTCACCACGTGGAAGCGGGTGTGGTGCTGGGGCTCCCATTTGATCCCATCCAAAAAGGACCTCCCAAGAATCTTGGCTGTGCTGAGCTTCCACAGGTTCATTTTGAGAGGCAGCTCAATGAAGATCACATAGTTCTTGCTCATTGCTGGAAGCAAAAAATGACAGGGTTTAGGCATCCTCTGTCCCAGTCACACTTCTGAACAGGGCCGGTTCCAGGTTTTGGGGGACCCTGGACAGAATGTGCCAGTTTGGTATAGTGGTTAGGAGGGCGGACTCTAATCTGGGAGAACTGGGTTTGATTTCCCACTCCTCCACATGCATCCAGCTAGTGTGACCTTGGGTCAGTCACATGTTCTCTCAGAGCTGTTCTCTCAAGAGCAGTCCTCAAAAGAGCTCTCTCAGCCCCACCTACCTCACAGGCAACACTCCACTCTAAGCTGTGGAGTCTTGTGAACAAAAATTCTACTTTGTGGGCTACTGGGCATTAAAGTTGTGAGCAAGCGATTTGGCTGCTGTGTAAATTAGTTGGCTCTGGAGCCATCCTTCCTGAGCGAAGGCAAAAATGAGTGAGCCAGAGGGGAAGAGAAAGGAGACTGTAAGCTGCTCTGAGACTCCTTTGAGTAGTGAAGGGTGGGGTATAAATCCAATCTCCTCCTCCTCCTCCTCTTCTTCGTCACCATCATGACCCTCCCACCACCCACCACTAGGCCTCCCTTCTTGCCCACCCACCCATGTGCTCCCTCCCGCCTCTGCATCCTTCCTGTGCCCACTCACAAGCTCTCCCATCATCTGCAATCAAAGCTGCCCACACTGCCTGCATGCCCTTTCCCCGATGGCACTGGGTGCATCTAGGAATGCCACAGTTATGGACACCAGGAACACTGAAGCTTTGTGTGCCACCCACTTGCCCTCCTCCAGCAGCGCTAGGAAGCCCATGCAGCTGGGAGCATAGGTGATTAAGCACCCACAAGCAGGCAGTGGAGAGACATGAGCAGGGAGCAGGGATCATTTGGGGCCGGAGCGAGCTGGAGCGACACTCTGGCAGCCCAGGAGTGGGCACTAATGGCGGTGGCAGCAAGCCGTGCCCCCAGCTCCCAGCGGGCTTGCAGAGGAAGCGAAAAGAAAAGGGGTTTAAACTCCTTCTCTCTAGAGTCGTGCCACAGCAGTGGCATGATCTCCCAATGTATCCTATGGCCCCATAGAATACAATGGAAAGATCTTTAACTTTAAACCCCTTCCTCTTCGCTTTCCCCCCCCGCCTTGGTAGGCTGGGTGGGGAAGGGGAGGCTTTTGAAGATGCCTCCCTCCCCCTTTTGCTTCCCTGTCTGACACACTTCCAGTGATGTCAGGGGGTGTGGCATATGCTAATGAGTTATGCTAATAGGTATGCTAATGAGCTCCTGCACCTCTTTTTCTATGAAAGGACCCCTGGCAGGGAGTCAGCAGTCCTGGGCGCTGGCAGCTGCCCCACCTCAGGTATGCTGACTCCAGCCCTGATTCTAAGCCTTGCCGTTTTTCCTTCCACCACGACTGCTTAATGGTGCTCTTCAGACAACACGCCGCTCACTTTCCTCCCACAGGCACAACCATTCCTTGCCAAAAAATTTCAGACGATCCAACAACATGCTTGCAATGTTTAGACTAAAGTAAATTTACTCAGCGTATGAACTCCATAATAGTAATAATGGTGTAGTAAAGCAGTGGGGGATGAATTTGTTTACAAACTGAGGTTTAAAAGGCCATGCAATATAAGCAATTGTGTAATCCTTCTTGAGTCTCAGTGAGAAGGCTGATTTATAAATTAAGTAAATCAATAAGCAAGCAGGGATTATTCAGAGCAGAAATGAGATCCAGTCAAAAGAGTAAAAGATCCAGTCAGAATGGGTATGACTCACATCTGTTTTGTGATAAGAGGCAGTGTGGTGTGATAGTTAGGGTGTCAGACTATAGAACCTCTCAGAGTACATATAGGAATTGTGTCCCACTATAGGAGAGTTTTACAGATACTCTGGAATGCCACAAACAAGTGGAGATAGATCAAGATGGGTAGCTCTGTTTGTCTGTAGCAGTAGCAAAGAGCAAGAGACCAGTAGCACCTTAAAGGCTAACAAGATTTGCGGCAGAGTAGGAGCTTTCATGAATCACTGCTCACAGTGCTCACAGCCACAGAACAGTGACTCTCAAAAGCTCCCACCCTGCCACAAATTTTGTTAGCCTTTAAGGCACTACTGGATTTGCTACGTACTGAGTTTGTACTGCACCAGAGAAACTGGCCTAGCTTAAGTTACCAGAACAATAGGTAGCCAAGATCCTGGAAGGAACCTATTGAATAAATATCAGGAGAAACTTCCTAACTGTAAGAGTGGTTGAGCAGTGGAGCAGACTTCCTTGGGAGGTGGTGGATGCTCCTTCACTGGACGTTTTTAAGCAGAGGCTGGACGACCATCTTTCGGGTATGTTGTAGGTATGTAGGAAAGCGATGGCAAACCTAAACAGCATGATAAAAAGCAGAGACATCACCCTGCCAACAAAAGTCCGCATGGTCAAAGCAATGGTATTCCCCGTAGTAATGTATGGCTGCGAGAGTTGGACTATAAGGAAGGCCGAGCGCCGAAGAATAAATTCTTTTGAACTATGGTACTGGAGAAGACTCTTGAGAGTCCCTTGGACTGCAAGGAGATCAAATCATTCAATCCTAAAAGAAATCAACCCTGACTGTTCCCTGGAAGGCCAGATCCTGAAGTTGAAGCTCAAATACTTTGGCCACCAAATAAGAAGGAAGCATTCACTGGAGAAGACCCTGATGCTGAGAAAGATTGAAGGTCAAAGAAGAAGGGGACGGCCAAGGATGAGATGGTTAGACAGTGTCATTGATGCAACCAACATGAAATTGAGCAAACTTCAGCGGACAGCGGAAGACAGGAGGGCCTGGCGTGATCTGGTCCATGGGGTCGCGAAGAGTCGGACTCGACTGTGCGACTGAACAACAACAACAACAGCAACAGCAACAACAACAACAACAACAACAACAACAGGGCTCTCTTTCGGCTATGCTCCTGCAGAGTGCAGGGGGTTGGACTAGATGACCTGTAAGGTCCCTTCCAACTCTAACATTCTGTGATTCTATGATTCTATGAATAGCAGTTGTAATGTAAATAGCCTATCACTGGGAGTGGGTGTGTGTTGGGTGTGGTGTTCTGCATGCATTTAAGCAGGGCTCCAGCCCTGCTAGAGTTGTCTTAGGAGTTTAGCTGAAATCACTAATAGACTATGAGCTGATCACTCTGTGATTCAACTCTAACATTCTGTGATTCTATGATTCTATGAATAGCAGTTGTAATGTAAATAGCCTATCGCTGGGAGTGGGCGTGTGTTGGGTGTGGTGTTTTGCATGCATTTAAGCAGGGCTCCAGCTCTTGGCCATTTCTACTGCCATAAATACGTGGGTTCCGGATCAAATCAAGGCTGAACTCTCCCTAGGAGCTAAAATGACTAAACAGGAGCTATTGTACTTTGATTACATCATGAGAAGACAAGACCCACCAGAAAAGACTATAATGCTAGCAAATGTTGAAGGCAGCAGGAAAAGAAAAGACACAACAGGACATGGATTGACCCAGTAAAGGAAGCCACGGCCTTCAGTTTGCAAGACCTGAGTAAGCTTTTTAAAGACAGGACGTTTTGGAGTTCATTGAGTCATAAGGTCACCACGAATCAGAAACAAGTTAACCTGTGTCCCTTAATAAAGGAATTGTCCCACTAATCCCAACCAACCGCCCATTGACTCCAGCGCTGCTTCCAGAGGCACTTGGAGGCCCACAAACAAGGCATGTAGGTGAAAGACATCTCCCACTGTTGATGCACAACAACTGATATTCCAAGTTTGTGCCTCTGAACGCAGAGATTCCATGAAGCCCTCGTAGCTAACAGCTGTTGATCGGCTGATCCTCCATCCATTTGCCTAATCCTTTTCCAAACAACGTAGGCTTATGGTTGTCACCATATCTTGGAGCACTGAATCCCATGCACTGGCCATGTTCTTGGGGCTTCTTTCCCCCTATTTCAAAGAACACATGTAGCCTATGCTCAGGGCTATTTTTGGGCAGGAAGGCACAGGAACGGAGTTCCGGCTGGCCCCTGAGTTGGCCACGCCCAACAGGAACGCATTAGCATAACAGGCCACACCCAACAGCAGAAACTCATGAGGACTGGCTACATGAGGGCTGTGTGGCCTAACATGCAAAGGAGTTCCTGCTCCAAAAAAAGCCCTGGGTTTTGACAACAAACAAAGTAAACAGAATAAAAAGCAAAAGGTGGGTGTGGCTGGATGACGACACTTCTGGTAACATGGGGGTGTGGCCTAATATGCTAATGAGCTGTCAGGGTGTGGCCTGATATGCTAATGAGTTCCTGCTGGGCTTTTTCTACAAAAAAGCCCTGCCTATGCTTATGACATTCCAACCAATAGACTAGACTTCTATTTGCCTTGGTTGTGAAACAGAGGTCTCCCATTCTTTCTGTCATAAACTTCCTTGGTCACTACCTCTGGCAATTCTACTGGAGGTGCAGTAGTCAAAGGAGGGACGCACTCACCAAAACTGTGGTAATAGGAGGGCTTCATCCTCTCTTTTGGCTGAATGGTGCACAGGATTTTTGCACCCTGCAGACTGGTGTCCTCAGGATCAGACTTCTGCGGGGGGATCTGAATGATGTTATAGTTCGAACCTGGACGGGAGAAAGCGCATCTGTTAAGAACGGTTCTGGCAACAGCAGCAGGTGGATTTGGGCCTTTGCCCACTGAGGTATTCCTGCAGGGTTTACATGGATTATGGGAAGCTGCCTTATACTGAATCAGACCCTTCGTCCGTGATGGTCGGTCTCGTCTAGTGAGACCAGCAGCAGCTCTCCAGAGTTTCAGTTAGAGGTCTTTCACATCACCTACCACCTGCCCCTTTTAACTGGAAATGCCGGGGATTGAACCTGAGATCTTTTCATGCCAAGCAGATGCTCTTCCACGGAGCCATGGCCCCTCCTAGTGCCTTCTTTATCTACGAAGGGAGCTTTGACGCTTGAAAGCTCATACCCTGAAAATCTCCTTGGTCTCCAAAGTTCTACTGGGCTTGAATCGAGCTGTTCTACCAGGAAAGGTTGCTCTACGTGTATGCTTTTAAATAATCATTATGGGTTTCAAAACATTCGAAGATTCTGGGCCAATCCTCCGCTTTGTATTGGTGTTACTAAACTGGCGGCTGGAGCAGTTATATGCAACAAGAGCCACGGGCAACATCAGCGGGACCTGCCTGACACTGCTGGCACAAACGGCACTGTCCCAAAGACAGGGTTTTCCATGACACGGGTGATTCAAGCAAGAATACAAGAAGGGTCAAGAGAAAAAGCCTGTGTCCTCATACCAACTTGCAGAAAATCAAACATACGAGCTGCAGAGTCTTCTGTGGCCCCCTGCAGTTGTGTGCATCAGTGCCGGTTGAACACCCAAGCATGGAAATCAGATGTACCCAGAACAGGACTTCTAACTTCCTAGAAAGGATATGTCTGGGCACATTCTCAATATTTGTTAAATAACAGTAGCTGGACAGAATGTAGCCCTAGCAGATTATAGTTGTAAAAGACTACGATACAAAGCTTTTAGGTTTTCGTTTTTTTAACAACCTTCTCCATTCTCATATGTCTCCCCCCCACAATGTTTTCTGTAATGTGAATAACCAGACAACTTGGCCCGCAATTCAAGTGGCCTGAGAAACACGAGCAGAAAGGAATGCAGTGGGAGCAACAATAGTGAAAAGTCAACAAATTCAGGGAACTGCTGCTGGAGAGAACTGGAGCCAGTTAACTGCCTAAGCCTCAACCATACAAGGCATGAACAGTTTCTCTGGGTTGTGAAACAGAGATTATGATTTCTCACCACTAGGATTTCTCACCAGTGTGAGTTTGTGGTTAGGATTCGGTAAACACTCCAAATACTTCCCCTACACCCTTACCAGCTTCTACATGAGAGTTCCTATGTACATTTTGTTCTTTGTCCCTTTGTCCCATATGAATGATACTGACTTTGGTTGACCAAGGGTCTGATTCAGTAAAAGGCAGAGGAAGGAGTCATGGTTCAGTGGTAGAGTGTCTGCTTAGCACCCAGAAGGTCCCAGGTTCAATCCCGGGTGTCTCCAACTAAAAACGATCCAGTAGCAGGTGATGTGGGAGACCTCCACCTGAGACCCTGGAGAGACCTCCACCTGAGACCCAGGACAGACCTCCACCTGAGACCCTGGAGACACCTCCACTTGAGACCTCCACCTGAGACCCTGGAGCTGCCAGTCTGAGTAGACAATACTGACTTTGATGGACCATGGGTCTGATTCAGTATGAAGAAGAAGAAGAAGAGGAGGAGATTGGATTTATACCCCACCCTTCACTGCCCAAAGATGTCTGAGCGGCTCACAAACTCCTTTCCCTTCCCCTCCCCACGACAGACACCCTGGGAGGTAAGTGGGGCTGAGAGAGCTCTAACAGAAACTGCTCTTTTTCAAGAACAGCTGTGCCTGAGCTTGTGACTGACCCAAGGTCACATCAGCAGGTGCAAGTGGAGGAGCGGGGAATCAAACCCGGTTCTCCCAGATTAGAGTCCACGCACTTAACCACTACACCAAACTGCCATGAAGTATGTCAGCTTCATGTGGCATGTGGCACTCTCATGAAGAGCTGCTGCTATGGGGACAGAATGACCAACTGTATGGCTCAGCAGGTGGCAATTTCATAGGTTCATATGTTCACATTCAGAGGATGTAGAGAAACCCTCTCTCCTGCCCACTTTCCACATGAGACTACATCCTTCCTGTTTCTGACACCAGAGTACTTCAGCTTCTGTTCACAGCATGCGCCCAGGGACTGGCTTCCAAACATTTTATGAGCACCGTCGCAGAAATAAGTACCCAGTAAAGAACAAATTACAGAAGTTCAACCCAGATGGCCCCTGAGCAGAAATTATTAATTGATTGACCAATGTATTGAACCCTGCCTACGAACAGACGCAAAGGGATCCTAGGCAAGCTAGATCAAGCAGCTCCATAAACCCACTGGCCTCACCATGTTTCCCATACGAATTGCCCATGTTGTACGCTGTTCCATCCGGATCATAATGTGGGTGCGCAGTCGCTCCGTTCACTGCAACATAATTTTTCCAGTTCACCTGCAAATGCAAAGATGTTCGTCTTTCCAAGAAGCTCCTGAAATCATCAAAATATTTTTCCAGCCCTGGCGTAAATATTTTCCCAGCCCTGGAGAGCTACTTTGGTGTAGTAGTTAGGAGCACAGACTCTAATCTGGGAGAAACAGGGTTCGATTCCCCATTTTTGTCTTCGCTCAGGAAGGGTGGCTGCAGAGCAAACTAATTTATGCAGCAGCCAAGTCACTCGCTCAGAACTTCAATGCCAGTAGCTCACAAAGTAGAATTTTTGCTCACAAGTCTCCACAGCTTAGAGGAAGCATTGCTCACAGGGTGTCTGTTGTGGGGAAGGGAAGTGGAAAGGAGATTGTAAACTGCTCTGAGACTCCTTTGGGTAGTGAAGGGCGGGGTATAAATCCAATCTCTTCTTCTGGCATAAACTGAATGTGTGTCTTTGTTTGCAACCTGGATATTCATGCTACTGGCAATAACATTCAATAAATGGGCCTGTAATGATTCCGTGTTGTGGTGTGTGTGTGTGTTCCTTAAAATGGTTAGTGTGACTGCAGTAATGCAAGGAGGGTGATAGGGGGAGATGAGTGTAATGTGACTGGATGGTGACTGAGTGTAGATGTTCTGAGAGGAATCTGTGTGTGTGTGTTTTTGGAGAAGGAAGGGTGACAGAGAGTTTTGAAGAGAGTCTGGGTGACTCTAAAAGTTTTGTGAGAGAGTCTATATGGAAAAGAAACTAGCTGTGTCTAAACTGTGTGGTTAGACCAGTGTTTTATCTTATGTGAAAAAGACAAAAAGAGTTTTGCCAGTTTGGAGGTGTGTATGTGTGTGTGTGTGTGTGTATACAGGGCCGGCTCCAGGTGTCTGGGCGCCCTAGGCAGGACAGCCTGGGGCACCCCCCACTGGGGATGCCAACCTCCCGGTGGGGCCTGGAGACCAGGGGCGGCGGCGGGGCGCTGGCTTTCCTGGAGGCCCTGCAGCTGCGGAGCCCCCAGGAAAGCCAGGGAAGGGGGCGGGGGTCTAGCCTCCGCCCCCCTCCCTCCCAGCGCCAGCTTTTCTGGGGGCTCCGCAGCTGCGGGACCCCCAGGAAAGCCGGGAAGGGGGCAGGGGTCTGGCGGCGGCGGAGGCAGCGGGCGCCCGGTTAGGGCAGCGGGGGGCGCTTTTCGGGGGGGGAGTGGGGCGCCATTTGGCGCCCCTGAGGCTGGCGCGCCCTAGGCGGGCGCCTAGTTCACCCTATGGGCGATCCGGCCCTGTGTATATATATGTATAGATATATAGATATATATATGAGAGAGAGAGAAGTCTGTCAGAGTGGAATTTTGGTGTCTGAGAGACTGTGCGTTACACCAAGGTTGCCAGTTATAATTACAAGTTCATTTCTTCAGCAACTGTTCAAATTAACCAGAAACCTATTTTGCTCTTTATTACATAAATCAATTTTGTTGTTTAAATTTATCCCAGAAATCAGTACAGTACTTCCTCAGGGCCGCACAGTCCTCTGAAGTGCCCAGACCCTAGGTCATACTACCAAAAGGGAGAGAACTGGAATTTTAATTCCTAGTGGCAGCAGAAAACTACCAAGTTTAGATACACAAAGTGTCTCCCCAATAAGCAAGCACGTCACAGGGCCTTTTGGCTAATACATTAAAATTAATTGATTAACGGATGTATGCAGTGCCTGCTATATTAGTTTTCTACTTGCACTAATTTCTGCAAATTGGGGAAGCATTTAAAAAAAGCTATTCCTTACCTGTAAACGGACTAATTTTATTCTGCCCCCTCAGGATGCAAGCAGCTTATTTCCCCATCATTCCACTGTGGCCTCAAGCCCAGACTGAGCTCAATCCAAGCTGGTATCTCCTTCAGTATGGATTAATTCCAACATATGCTGAACTTACCCTGATGGACTGTGGACACCAGTCCGGAAATGCTGTGACCCTTCATCCCCCGCCGTATGAGACCCTAATCCTGCTGCTGCCCCCACCCCATTTACCTTCTCTTGCGACTCCAGGGTTTCCACATCCACTCTGTGCATGAAATTGGTCTCTGTGCTGACGTAATAGTCCCCTTTGTAGATCACATAGTTCACATTGCAGTTGTCGGTCGTGTCTAGAACAAAAGTCCTGGCTTAGTTTGTGGCTGATTCTCCACTGTTTTACCAAACCCACGTTGGAACAGAAAAAGTGCAGCTTGAAACCACATTCAAATGCATCGGGGCAATGCTGTACTGACTGCAAAGTCACCCCTGAACAGCCATAAATCTATGCAGAAGGTACCACAAAATCCGATGTTTAAAGGAAGCGAAAGCCGCATGGAGTGTGGAGGCTACCGTAAAATCTGGTATTCAAAGGAAGTGAAAGCAGCATGCAACGCGGAGGGGAATTTCTGTTCCAACGTGGGTTTGATATAACAATGGAGGGGAAAAGCCAATGCAAAATCGCCCTGTGAGTGTGGTATGAAACACCTGGGCCCCCCCACGGAAGTGGCATGGGCGCATTTAGAATAAGCACATCACCTTGTTGAAATCATTGATCTCTTGGGAGCTGCTTGAGGAGCCAAACTGCGGCTCAGGAGCAGTAGGGCGGCTGGGAAAGTGAAGGGGCGGCATGCCTCCACAGTCGGTCTTCCCTTCCCCAGCCAGTTTTCTGCTCCCTGGGTAGGTGGAGTCAAAACCAAAAGTCCTGGCTTAGTTTGTGGCTGATTCTCTGTTGTTTTACCAAACCCACGTTGGAACAGAAAAGGTGCAGAGAAGGAGCAAAGAAAGCAACTTAAGCAGAAAAGGAGCAAAGAAAGAAATCAACTTTAACTTTAAATGCATTTTCAAAGCATTTTCCAAAGTCTCATTTAATGTTAAAAAAACAAATCTGCATAGTTTTCAATAAAAAGGTGTGTGTGATATTTGTTCATGTCTTGTGGCTCTCAAATATCTGACATTTATTTTATGGGGCTCTTACGTTATGCAAGTTTGGCCACCCCTGCTCTAGGTCAATAAACGTATCCCTCCTCTTGACTCATGCCTGGGGTTATCATCAACACGGCAAAAATTGGTTTCCTTGCAACCAAACAAAACACACGTTAATCTCAGGCAGACTGATTTAGAAGAACTTAAGACAATTCCTTTATCTGGATCTTCAGCCAGCTGTGGGGGGGGGAGACAACAAGTATTCCATAAATTATCTCCCAGAATGCCATGCTAAGCCAGTGAAAAGCACTGCCAGACAGTTAAGAAGTTCAAGGGTGGATTGACGGAGAAGGACGATCCATGGTGTTCTTTAGCAGAACCTGTACTTGTACTGATGATCACTTTTTGGACTTCTAGCACTTGATCAAGCCAAGTTTTGGGGGCCCCAGACAGGCAGTTCCCAAGCCCCTTCCCTATCAGCCACCAAGCCCCCTGCCTGTGCCGTTCTTCCCTCCCCTGCCCACCCATCTGTAGTATAGATGGGATTATAAAAGTTTTTTTCTCCTTTTGATTATTCATATTTTTCTGGTTTTATAGATTTTTCTCCTAAATAGATTTTCTTAGGATGCAATGAAGGCCTTTTAAATAGTAGGCCTTCTCCTTGTAGGTTAGATTAATTTTCCAGCTGATGTTAGCAGATAATGCAATAACATTCTTTTGGTGTAGAAGATAGGTATAAAGTTCATGGTTTTCAATTGTTAGGGGGAAACTTTGCCGTGTCTGAGTCAAAAAGGACTTCAGTTTCGTATTGGGGGAAAACACCTTTGTTTGGGTATAGAGAATCCTTGGCAAATATTATTCAGGTTAGGTTATAAGTAAGTATTTAGATACTATGTAAGCACACCTTTCTTTGCATTTGACCAATAAGGGGATTTTTAGTCAAATGATGTATAATTCTTTGTAACCAATTATGCTTTTTTAATGTTATTTTCATGATGAGCTGGGCTTTTTTTGTAGCATAATAGGCCACATCCAACAGCAAAACCCATTAGCATATTAGGCCACACCCAGATATCACAGCTCATTAGCATATTAGGCCACTCCCCTGTGTTACCAGAAGTGTGGTTATCCAGCCACACCCACCTTTTGCTTCTTATTCTGTTTCCCTTGTTTGTTGTCAAAACCCAGGGCTTTTTTTGGAGCAGGAACTCCTTGCATGTCAGGCCACACACCCCCTAATGTAGCCAGTCCTAATGAGTTTCTGCTGTTGGGTGTGGCCTATTATGCTAATGAGTTCCTGATGGGCGTGGCCAACTTGGGAGCCAGCCAGAACGCCGTTCCTGTGCCTTCCTGCCCAAAAATAGCCCTGATGATGATGATAACGACATGATGATGTCATTTAAAGTATAAAACTTCATGTATTCCTGGTTGTACTCAGAAAGCAGTCAATTTTCGATAGGCTTGTTTGGCCTAACTGTTTTCAGGTGTCTGGACTGCAATTAAAGCACTAAGATCTTCCTCCTCATTTTGACTCCAATTTTTTTTGACTGGGAATTTATTTGTATAACACATCCACGAGGGCTGCCAGCTCTGCGTTGGAAAATACCTGGAGGTTTTGGGGGCGAAGTCTGGAGACACTGGGATTTGGGGAGGGCAGGAACATCCTCAGGGCATGACGCCATAAGGTCTACCCTCCAAAGCAGCCACATTCATCAGGGGAACTGATACCTGTCATCTGGACACCAGCCGTCATTCTAGGAGGTCTCCAGCCATGGCCTGGAGGTTGGCAACCCTGCCAATCCATGTGCCTCCTACCTGCTTGTGTCTTCTTCCCTTGTCTTCTCAAGAGCCCTCACCCTGCCTTTGCTCATGCTGCCATCCCACCCTTTCCCCAGCGGCACTTGGCAATGCCAGCCAATAAATGTGCAAGAGACACCAGCAGCAGTGGGCCCTGCTTGAAACTTCAGGACTCTGCAGCCGTCCAGAGTACGCTGATGCTGGCCCTGGCCTGATCGCTTAACCATTCTTGCATCCATTGCACTGCAATTCTAAGAACGCCACTGAACAGACCTAAGTAGGGTTCTGAATGGACCTGCTCAGAATTCCCCCTCCGTTTTTTTTCTTTTGAAATTGAACTGTCCGTTTCCCATTTTTGCAACTCAGAAAGCACAGATGTTTGAAGCATAGATTTAGGAGGGTACCCACCTTGGTTTGAAGCAACAGAATGAAGTCTGAGGGGAGTGGCACCCGTAAGACCAACAAAGTTTTATTCTGGGTATAGTAGGATCACCACAAAGTTTTATTCGGGATATAAGTTTTTGTGTGCATGCATGTATCTGAAGAAATGTACATGCATCTGAAAGCTTATACCCAGAATAAACACTGTTGGTCTTAAAGGTGCCACTGGACTAAAATTTCATTCTGTTTGAGGCATGGTTTCCAATTTGGCATGAAGATGGCAGGGAATGGTACCCAAGGGCAGGCAATGGAAGTATGCTCCAATTCAGCTCAGGTTTGTACCAAATCCTGCCCACTTGATGCAGTAGGTACACTGTCAAGGATGTCAACAGAACAGCAAAATGTTGCTCACAATTTTGTTTATAATTTTTTAGTGGAAAACGACAACATCAAGGTGTGATGGAGCTGATCCAAGAAAGATACCTACCCATACTTTCAAACCTTGACATGAACCGCCCAAATACACTCTTGCAAGGGTCCGGCATAGCCAGGGTTCCAAACTCAGAGGCCACGATCCGGTTGTTCTGGCTGTTGGCTTTATAGGAATCACTCCTGAGGAACTTGCTTTGGTATGTCACAGCCCCATTCTTAATTGAGAACTGGTGTAGCAGGGCGGCACCATCAAACCAATGGTTGTATCTTCCATCAGAGAGAAAAAACTCCGTCAAAAGAGAAGAAAGGAGCACAGAGTGTCATCCTACACAGGCCCTTTTAAAGGCTGTATTGGGTTCCAGTTCATCGTTTCATGCATCCAGATGCTTAACTTTATGCATCCAAGATGTCCTATGCATCCACATTCATATCTTTATGCATAACTTTATGTATGAACCCACCACAGATTAGAAAAACTGCACGTGGGCTTTGCAGGATTAAGACCACAAAAATAACTAAATCCTACACATAGATCAAAGTTACAGCAAGACCAAGAACATACTGCTCTCATGGGAACGGCTCCGGACAAGCAAACAAAGGTCTGGTTCCTTTCCTTCAGTCAGGCAAAGCAGAGAAAAATAACCCTCCAAATTTGGGGACATTGTGTTTTTTTAATGTAAAACTCTCCTAAAAAGGAGAGGATTTTATTGCTTTTTATAAAGAAAGAAGAAAAGGTATATAGGGGGGCAAAGAAAAGAGGTGAGTGAATTTTCTGTTAGTATGTTAATCTTTTTGTTAATAAAAATAAAGTTCTTGGCTTCTACTGTGGTTGAAATTTGGGGACATTGTTGAATAGCTTTTTATCAAAATTCACCAACTTGGCGGTGGCGGGGAAATCAATTCTAACGGATATAAATCTTCAGGATTTTCTTTTTTTAATTTTCAAACAATGGAAGAACGCCTCTTCCTTGTCAATCTCAAATGTTTGCAAAAGAAATCTTTCTAAAAGAAGTAAGCAAAATATGTCTATCGTTAAGGGTATCAATCAGCAGTGCATTTTTAGAAACATAGAAAAATAGAGCTGGGAGGGACCCCAAGAGTCATCTAGTCCAATGCCATGCACAAGGCAAGAAATTTCACAGCTACCTCCCCCCCACCCCCAGACACTCCCTCAGTGGCCCCTGCTCTATGACTTATCTTTTCCATTCCTCACTAAGCAGATCAGATAGAAAGAAGAGCAGTACCACAACCTAAGCAAGATTTTCCTCTGCTGTTAGTCCCTCCAGTTCGAAGGACAAAGCATTTGTTTGTTCCTTCTAAGCCAAAAGTTATTAATGCCAGTATGTGAGATCAGAATGTAGTTAACAGTTGTTGTAGCTATTAACTCCTTCCATGGATAGCCTCACTCACAGACGGTTATACGTCACTGAAACGGTTATAGTTTGGAACAGTACCATTATTAAGCAATTTCTGGACTGACTTAACCGGTACTTGATTATATTTTGGCACTTTAGAATAGCCACCTCTGCTTTTCTCCATCTGCTTCCTCCTTCTCCTAATTACCTTGTTTTGTGTATTATATATGTTTATATATTATATAGAACAGTATTGAAATTGTACTACTTCTATTAATATTGTGTATTTTTCCTAAAGAATATCCACCATATATTTATAAGGTTTAACGTAATCTCTGATCAAGCTCTCTCTCTTTATGTGTGTGTACATGTTACTGTTGTTTATCTGTTAATCTATAGTCTTATATTTCAGGGTTCCAAAGTCATTTCAATAAAGTATGTAATTTTTAAAAGTTTGGAATGAATAAACACCGAAGAAACCAACAACAACAAGCAGGACTTACTGATCTTTTCCAAACTCATACTTCCCTGGCCCATTCCTCAGCAGTTTTCCCTTGAGCCACTGGGGGATTTGCCCTTTGACCCTCGTAGGGATTTGTTGGGGTGTCTCCTCCACACTGGTAAACAACGGTGGGATACATTCCAAACCTTTCCGACTGCCGAAGGTGAGCGGCTGCCTCTGGTGGCTACTCAGAGCTGTGGGGGGGAAAGTGAGAGATTAGTACACAGGAAGGGAACAATATGTTAAGACTAAGGAAGACCTAAAATCAACAAGACAGACCTAAAGCCCTTTTTTTTAATAAAAGCCATTTACAAAAAAGACATACAGAGTGAAATTTCCCGCTGCTCCATCCAGCCAAAAACAAGGCTAGGACCAGAGATCAAGACAATCCGACTGTGAAGTCTGAAGTCAATAGCTCTTGCAAACAAACCACCCCCGAGATATGCAAACAACAGGTATCACTGCCAAAAGCCCCTAACAAGGGAAGTGGGGGGAGAGCTTTTTTTAGGCTGGCAATAATGGGAATGACAGTGCTAGTCGATACTTATATAACTGTACCAAAGCTTGCTCTGGCGAAGCAAACTTTATGTGCATGAATAACTCATTTGCTTGAGGAATCTGCCTCCCGTATTTTTCCTTTAAAGTGTAGCTGCTAGATAAGACAATTGTGGAACTTTTGGAATCCAGTCCTCTTGATTCCAAATGAGAAATATGCTCTTAACTAACCATTCATCTTGTAATATTCTGATTCCTTTGTCAGCAACAGTCGAAACGGCTTCAGCTGGTAAACTCTCCGTGGTTTGAACAACTGCCAGAAAGCCTCTGGTCAGCAGCACCGCTGCAAAAAAGGCTGTTGACACAGCTGCTCACGATGACATCCTAGCCTCTAATTAAATCTGCATTCTCCAACTCCGGAGAGTCGAACTCTTCTCTTTTGTGTAATCTGTACAACATGAGAGAGACCTGTGCAGTCTCAGACACTTTTTAAAATGCTCTGTCTGGCAATACACCCTTTGTAGGAGACCGGAGGGGGGGAACCCTCTTACCTGGGATGTACTGGAACAAAAACCAGAGGAAATCAGCCACATTCTTAGTTAGACGGCTGGTGAACGAAAGGATATAGGAAAGCATCCCTGCATGATGCCGGGGTCCAATGACAAAGCAGATTCTAAGTAAACTGCATACACTGCCCAAGATGGCAGAGGGCATCTGATCCCAGGGGGAAGGTGCAGAAGGGATGGCTGAATGCCACATTTCAGAATAAAAGCCTTCTCAGCAGTCTGAACACATGTAAGGGGGTTGGGCTGCCAGTGTTTTCTGCAGAAATGTCTCTGCACTAGGGAGTGAATTTCTCTACAGACCGTCCTCCTTTAAAAATAAATGAGGGAAAGAAGAGTGTTCAGATTGCCCCTTTAAGATTTTCTTCCTTTACACGCACTGAAGAATTATTTACAGTGCAATCCCAAACACAGTCAACGGGCTTACAAGTGTGGAATTCTGCTTATGACGGCACTGTTTGTATCTAGCACTTTCCCCATACACACACTTTCACAATGCTCTATAAATACAAACCAGACATCTGAATTTCATCATGAGCTTCCCCTACCAAGCAACATTTTCAAGATGATATTAGTCTGAATTGTCTCAAAACATCCAGTGACCATGTGTACTGAAATAAACGCTCCGGGTCACCAAATTTCCTTCTGTTTTTAATTACAGCAAGTAAGCCAGACTTAACAGGGGCCTCCTTGTAGCCACAAAGGACAGACTTCTAAGAAAAAATGGGGAACCACCTGCCTCTTTATCCATCTACAGGGGCTAAATGGATGCACCTGCAAAATATCTCTGCTTTAATGTAAAGAGATAAAGGGATAAAGTTCTCAAAGGGAAGAGCTGGTGGTGTCTCTATAAATAGTCTTATTCAGGGCCCCAGATTTCTTTTAAGGGATTTCCCAGGTAAGCACTCTACTCTTTCATCAAGGTATGTTTTCAGAGGAAAAACTACTTAGGGAAGATGGCAAACAATCCCCACTTAGATATTCCTTAAGACCATCTCCTCAGACACTGAGAAACCGATACTGTGATGATGCCATTGCTACCAATACTCAATGCCGTGAAGAATTCGCAAACAGGATGTGGTTCATCAGACAGGTTACAAATAAATGAAGTGTTAGGAAGAATTTAGTTCATTATTAACTGGCTGGGGTAGAGATCCAATATCCTCTCCTTGGTTTTAGTTGTTGAGCATGAGATCGATTGATTGCATTGATAAATAGTTTTTTATAGTTGCACCAATTTCCTATATTCCTATATTTTATAGTGCTACTCACCTTTCGTTCAATTCTTACACCAAACCTATTAATTAACCACATAACATCAGGTCCTACAATGCCAAGACCATGGCCACACAACCCGGAAAATCTACAGCAACTAATAACCTCATAACCTTTCAGGCTCCTAGGACATGACTATACAATGAAGATATGAGTTTATGTCCTTTAAAGTGTTCTGTATGCAAGGGTTGTGTCTTACACCAGAATTAAGACTCCTCTGAGTCATCAGAGCTTTTCAGCTTTGTTTACATTCCCTTTATAAAAGGGGAACTCTGTTTCAGCTAGAGCAATGCCATTTTACATGCCAGTATGCCGGTATCAGAATGGACCATTCTTCAATAAACTGCCTGATTTTCCTAAAAATAAACTTTGGAGTGATTTTTTTTAATTCCTCGTAGATAAATCTTGGAACATGGGGAAATCATCTGGCCTTTCATTATTTTTCCCCTGACATGAAGATTCACAATTTTTAAAAAAATATACTGAAAAACATCTTGTGAAAACCAGGGAGACAGCTAGTATGGTGCAGTGGTGTGATTCAGTAGGCTAGGATTCAGGAGATCTGAACCCCCACTCTGCTGTGAAAACTTGCTTGGTGACTTTGGGCTAGTAACGCTCTCAGCCTAATCTACCTTACAGGGTTGTTGTGAAGATAAAATGGAGAAGAATGTAAGCCACTTTGGGTCCCCAGTGGAGAAAAATGATGGGTTTACATGAAACAAGTAAATAAATAAAACCTCCTTTGAAACAGCAGCAGCAAATATATAAAAACTACTGGTCTGAGATATTATGTAGGTTAAACAATATAGGATAAAAGCTTAGAGGGAAGAAGTAATTACTGGATAAGCTCTGCAGCTTTAAAGCCAATTAATTTTCAGTTCAAACCTTGCCCACTAAAACAGGAAAGTGGATTATGTAAGGAAAAGTAGATTCTTTGGGGAACACATTTCTCAATGATAGTGAAGAACAGGTTTCAGCTTGACTATATACCACACAGGAGCTGCGGTGGCTCAAGTGGTTAAGATGCTGAATTGCAGGCTGGAAGGTCGGTAGTTCAGGAGCTCCAAGATCTGAGTGCCGCATGACGGAGTGAGTTCCCGTCTCTGGCACCAGCTCCTAGCAGTTTGAAAGCAAGAAATTGCAAGTAGATAAATAGGTACCACTTTGGTAGGAAGGTAACAACGTTCCGTGCACCTTGGTGTCTACAGACCATGAAAACGCCTTCGGACAGCGCTGGCTCTTTGGCTTGGAAACAAAGATGAGCACCACAACCCTAGAGTCCATTCGACTGGCTTTTGAGCAAGGGACAAACCTTTATCTTTACCTATATACCACACAGTGTCTGCACACAGAAATTAGTGCAGATGTTTTAATAACATATTTTTATACATTGCTTAAAATAATTTCCTTCCGTTTTTAAAGATCAGTAAGAAAGTTTATTGGCGACAAGTAGGTCTCAACAAATGAAGTAGGTCTCAACAAATGCATGGCAAAATTAGATCACTGTTAGGACTCTCTTGCTTCCTTTCAATTTTATTTTCATTTATGGAATCTGCAAATAGTCTAAAATAGCACTAAGTAAAAAATGAAATAATAATTAACTACAATAAAGACCAACCTTTGGCACAGTACTTAGCTGGTATTAGAAATGCAGCATTATATCTGGCAATAATCCAACTAAAAGTACACACTGTTAAGTCTCAAAGACTGCAGAGTGCAATTTAGCATGTGTATAACTATCTTCCACTGAAAGTAATGAAACTTCAGCATGTTGGGCTGAATTGCATACACAAAGGGAAAATTTTAGTCAAAACAATTCATTTTCATAATAACTTCCACTGTCAAGCTCTGTCTGTCATCTACCTTCTTCACTTAAAAATTCTCTGTTTTCAGCCAAACATTCCCATAACTCTCTCCATTCTTTTCTTCCAATCTGTTCAATGGCTTTCAGACAACAGAAAACAAATCTACAACCAAACTTCAAGATAATACCTTACAGGGATTTTCACAGAATATAGACCTTCACAGAAGAAACAAGTTCCATATAGCTATTATAAAACCAGTGTAACAATTACTATTTCATTATAACTTGTGACACTCTCTTTCATATTGAAGGTTTACACCGCTTTGACAAGTATTGGGATATTTTCCAATAATAAAATTACAAGAATCAAGGTAAATAAAAAGTTGTTTTGTTCTATATTAGTGTACTACAGAGGTAAAACTCTAGGCATGCAGGTTTGCACTTCAGATTTCAGGACATTTGCCAGGCAACCCATTTTCACTTTGCAGAGGACTTGCAATTGCTGCAAACCTTTGCCTCAGACTCTCCTGTTTCAATTTCAAGTGGTTTTCTACAGAAAGAGCTTCTTTCAGGATTCCTTCAAGCTCCTCTACATAAGAAGCATCCATTGCTGCTCTCTCACTGTATTTACTCACCAAAGAAAGAAAGAAAAGGCTACAGTGAAAATGGATATCCAAATTTCTGGTTATACCTATTTACAAACATTTCTACAGTACTGAAGTGGTCCTATTAAGCAACATGTTTTCTTAATGCTGAAAAAGAATGGAATACTCACAAGAAACTGGGCTCACAGAAGAAATATGCCCAGTGCAGCACCAATACTTAGGGTCACTAGGCTTTTTAAAAGGTGTTTTATTCTGGACGTACCACATGAAATTATGGTGTTGGTCATTTCAATTATTACATTATCAATTAAAACCATTAACAGTGACAGAACTTATGACCCCCCCATCAATTAGATCCTACATCAGGGGTCCCCAACTTTTTGGAGCCTGCAGGCACATCTGGAATTCTGACACGGCCTAATGGATGCAGCCACAAAATGACTGCCACAAAATGTTTGCTGCTGGAGGCGGAGCCAGCCACAAAATGATTGCCACAGCTTAACTTCAGTAACACAGTGCAGAGCCTTGTGCTGCAGTGGCTGTGGATGCCAAAGCAACATTTAGAAAAATCTGCACAGCCAATCAAATTTCCAGTAGAAAATCAGAAGAAGAAGAGAAGAGATTGGGTTTATACCCTGCCCTTCACTACCCAAGGGTGTCACAGAGACGCTTACAATCTCCTTTCCCTTCCCCTCCCCACAACAGACACCTTGTGAGGTCGGTGGGGCTGAGAACAGCTCTTATCAGAACTACAGCTTGCCCAAGGTCATCCAGCGAGGTGCAAGTGGAGGAGTGGGGAATCGAACCTGGTTCTCCCAGATTAGAGTCCGCGCACTTAAACACTACACCAAACCGGCTCTCAACGAGAAGCCTTGGGCAAAAGTCCCACCTGGCCCTGTTCACTTCCTAAAAATACTTGGCAGTTGCCAGAAAAGGTGTCAACAGGTGTCTGCTGGCATAAATCTCCAATATAGCAGTTGTTCAGTTTAAAGGGATTGCAACACTCTAAGAAACGAGCAGTTTACCTCTTCTGCATTTTACACTGAATCCTATCTCTACAATATTTATCAAATATCGTCAGTTTTGTTTACTTGCCTTAGCATATGGGCATATTTTGATATCAGGACACTGATTTCTTTGCTTGTATCTGTCAATATAAACGTTTGTTTTAATTAATAATGGGTGTAAATGTTGATTTTAAATGAAATGTATGAGTGGTTGATATATTTTTTCATACATCACCATTTAAAACTGTTTCCAGGGATTCAGTTTTGTAAGCTAACTGGGAGTTTCCAGAAAGGGACAAATCTGTTTTTTCAAAAGGCAGTGGTGGATTTTCTGATGTTTCATTCTATCAAAAGAAGACAGAAGCAGATAAATGCTGGAACAATTAAACAGGCCCCTAAACAGTCCTTTGCAAACACAGATTTCTACGCCGATCTCCAGTATTTGTATTTGCACATGCCTGACATGGATTTTTTTAAAAAACAAAAAAACCCCAAACACCATGCTATAGCTCTAATACTGAAACCCAAGTACTAGCCAGTGCCACAACTGACTCACCTCTATTTCCTTTTTACGCTTATTTCTATTTTCATCAGACTTTTCAAGATTACTTGTCATCTTTAACTGACAAAATAACAGAGCAATACCACAACTGCGAAACCAGGCTGTTTTTCTTGTTCTGGCACTGCAAGATAAAAGCATTGAAAAAACAATGTAACCGCAAAACAATTTCACAGGTCTGTCCTTGCTTGTCAAAAAGTGAGTTGAAATTTAGATTGTGAGAGACAGAGAAGGTGTCAAGAAACAGGACTATGGGTCGCTTCTTTATGCAAACAACGTACATGGCAATGAGGATTATTGTTACAGGGATGGCATCAAAACAGCACTAGGACCATTTTCCGGACTCAGCAATGTGCTTTCACATATGCTAAATGATGCAGTTTCAATCCACTTCAGTGACCCTTTGCAAATGGCATTGAAAATTGGATTGAAGGTGTGCTTTTTCGTGTGTGTGAAAGCGGCTATAGAAACATTATGGTCTGAAACATGGAATAGTCGAAAAGAAGAAATAAATCAACAAGCAGCTGTGTGGAAAAGGGAGGGCGGGGTGTAAATCTAATAAACAGATAAATAAATAATCAATATAGATCTCCTCCTTTAACGTAAACACCCTAAAACCATTTGTCTGACCCTGACACATTATGTTGTATACTGTCCTGAGCCCTGTCCTGGGAGGGACAGAGCAGTTTAAAATCTAATGCAATAAATAAATACATACATATAATTTATGTAGATATAAAAATGTGCAATATATTAATTTATATTATTTATTTATTTATACCCACAGCCAGTGTGGTGTAGTGGTTAAGGGTGTCGGGCTAGGGATCTGTGAGACCCAGGTTCAAATCCTGTGCCCTAGACTTGCTGGGAATGACCTTGGGCCAGTCACAGGGTTGTTGTGGAGAATGACATAAGCAGCTTTGGTCCCCACTGGGGAGAAAGGCGGGGGTACAAAGGAATTAAGATAATTAAATAAAAATAATTTCAGTGTCCCTTGTGGCCTGTGTGCATTAAGGATACAGTGTGGCTTCTAAAAATATATATATAGGAGGTAAAGATGTATCCCTGTGGTTCAAAAAAGGACCCACGAGAAATGTTCTTACATAGACATATGTATGCAAACATGCACACACGGAGTTAAAACGTGCGTGGAGGCACCTAAGTGTCGCAGCCTTGAGACAATCCCTAACCCCCTTTCCCGCGCCCGTCTCGTGTGAACGCGTCTTCTCGCGCGAGAGACCGATGAAGGGCGGCGCGCGACTTTCTCGCCTTCCCTGCCCCCCCCTCAGCATTTCCCCTCACGGGTCCCTCAGGCCAGTCCCCGCCCGCGACATCGGAGTCGTGCGCAGGCGCTCGAGAGCCTGCCGGCACGCGCCGCACACCTCCCCGCCCCCATTCCCTTCAGGCGAAGGTCAACGGTCGTCGCGAGGCTGCGTGGCGCTTCTGGCGGGAAGAGGAGGCGGTTCTGTCAGGAGAGGAGAAGGCGGGAAAAATATCGCTCGAGGGCGCGCGGAGTCGCTTCAAGGGGACGGGGTGTGCGCGCGCGTGTGCAAAAGGGGGCCGCGCGTTTTTGACAAGCTTTCGGCCGGCCTCGTTGTCTTTAAACAAAAATAAACAGAAATAAATATTTGCCTCAGCAAGATCTGTGGTTAAAAAGTGTGAGCCTCCCTCCCTCAGGCACCCAAGCTGACTGTGGTCTTCTCTGACAGGATGTCTAATGTTACCTGAAATGCCCACGTTGGAAGGGTCCAATCCAATGAATAAATGAATAAATCCAATGAATAAATAAAATAAAGCATTCTGGGCAGGGGTGGATGAAGGCTCCCTGGTGCCTTAAGCAGCACTGGCCAGTCTTGGTCAATGTTCCCCCTAAGCTGTGGAGTCTTGTGAGCAGAAATTCTACTTTGTGAGTTAATGGCCTTAAAGTTGTGAGTGAGCAATTTGGCCACTGCATAAATTAGTTTGCTCTGGAGCCATCCTTTCTGAGCTGAGACAAAAATCTGTGAGCTGGAGGCTGAAAACCTGTGAGCTAGCTCACGCTAACTCAGCTTAGAGGGAACACTGGTCTTGGTGCCCCCCCCTCCTTCCCACACCGACCCAGAGTCCATTTTAGTGGTTGACCTGCCTGACCAGATGTACAATGCAGGTGGCAGCAATACAAAAATTGATTCCTATGATAACACAATATACTGTGCAAACTAAGCCAAGCTTTGGCCACATAAAGTTCTCTTTTGCACACCACTCAGCTGAACAGGGTTCATTTTTGACATTTACGTGGGGCTGAAATTAAAAAGGGGCAGAGAGGGTCATTGAAATGACTGTCATGACAACTGAACTGGGCTCCATCAATTTACTTTTAAAGACATGCATTTTACTTTTAAACTTAGCCTAGGACACTGCACCTCACCAACAAAAAAACAGAAGATAACCCAAGGGTGCACCATGATCAATTTGCACTAGTTTTATCATTTTTATTTTTACAAATCTTCCTGTTTTTAATTTTCACCCTTTTCCCAACTTTGTGGTGCCCCTTTTGGCCCTGGTGCCCAAAGCATGTGCCTAAATCTGCTTATTTTGCTATCTGCAAACGGCACCCTTCCTTAAAAGCCACCCCCCAGGGCTGCCTTGCACATTTTAAGCAGATCAATCGATCTATCGATCCATCCATTTTAGGGTTATCGAATTTTGAAAAGCAAAAAACAGGGGCACATTTCCCGACTGACAACTTCAAACAAGTGACCACAATGACAAATCTTCTTTTAAATACCCCTACTATTTAAATTCCTGCCAACCTAGCAGTTCGAAAGCAAGAAATTGCAAGTAGATAAATAGGTACCACTTCGGTGGGAAGGAAACAGCGTTCCGTGCACCTTGGTGTTTAGTCATGCCGGCCACATGACCACGGAAACGTCTTCGGACAGCGCTGGCTCTTCGGCTTTGAAACGGAGATGAGCACCGCAACCCTAGAGTCGGATTCGACTGGCTTTCGAGCAAGGGAACCTTTACCTTTACCTTTTTACTATTTAAATTGTCAAGAGTCCAACCTGACTGAATGGCTAATAGCCACGACAACTATTTAAACTGTGATAATTGTTACCAATTAGGAATATTCCTAACCTTCCAACCCAAAAAGAGGCCATATTCATCGGTTTTTTTATATAAAGAGTGCAAAAGAGGACAAGAGACCCCAAAAAGAGGACCTCTAGTAACCCTAATCTGTCTATCATCTATGGTTGAACATCTAGAAGACAAATGACTTCTACTGGGGAATTACGCAACTTTAAGGCTGTTGACGAAGAAACTGACATTGTTCAAGATTTTCTATTCCTTGACTCCATGATTAATCAAAAGCAAGACTTGCAACCAAGAAGTCTAAACAAGATTGAGCCTGGGAAGGGCAACCATGGAGGAGCTAGAAAAGATCCTTAAGTGTAAAGTTGCATCACTGTCAACCAAGATCAAGATGATTCATGTCACGTTCCCAACTACTATGTGTGGGTGTGAAATCAGACCAGACACATTCATGCTGAATATAGCAGCTCCTTCACTCACAGCATGCATAGGAGTGCTGCAACTCTAAATTAAGAGTTTACCATTGCAGCACACATACAATCTCTCATTCCCTTTGGTGTGACCAGTTTGGTGTAGTGGTTAAGTGCACGGACTCTAATCTGGGAGAACCGGGTTTGATTCCCCACTCCTCCACTTGCAGCTGCTGGATGACCTTGGGCAAGCCATAGTTCTGCCAGAGCTGTTCTCTCAAGGACAGTTCTAGAAAGAGCTCTCTCAGCCCCACCTACCTCACAGGGTGTCTGTTGTGGGGACGGGAAGGGAAAGGAGTTTGTAAGCTGCTCTGAGACTCCGAGTGAAGGGCGGGAGATAAATTCAGTCTCTTCTTCTTCTTCTAAAGATCAGGAGCCATTTTAAAAACGCCCACAGAGCATTTCTGTGCCACAGTATATCTTCTGGAATGCCCACACAACAACTTGCATGGCTAACTACGATACAGATTCCCTCATATATTGTGCATGTGATATTAAATTAGGAGCATTGAAGAAGGCCTTTGTGGTCAAAACGTGTGTGGTCCAATTTCATTCATTTATTGTTTTCAGTCAGTGCTGCTAAGGGTATACTGCATTGTATGTAATGTGTACTGCACAGTGTGTAACCTGTATGATCTAAAGATTTTGTTTTTAACGAACTATTGAAGTGCCTGTAACATTAAAGATATATATTTTGTTTAATCCTTTTATATATATGCTTGTACCCCCAATCTTGTGTCAATCATGGACCAAGAAGATAAGAGATTAGATTTATACCCCACCCTTCACTACCCAAGGGAGTCTCAGAGCAGCTTACAAACTCCTTTCCCTTCCCCTCCCCACAACAGACACCCTGTGAGGTAGGTGAGGCCGAGGGAGCTCTGACAGAAACTGCTTTTTCAAGAACAGCTCTTGTCAGAACTATGGCTTGCCCAAGGTCATCCAGCAGGTGCAAGTGGAGGAGTGGGGAATCAAACCCAGTTCTCCCAGATTAGAGTCCGCGCACTTGACCACTACACCAAACTGGAAGGGAAATTAGAAAAACTTTGCCACTTTTCCAGGGGTACAGAGAAGTTTGGTCTGGGCGGCAAGCCTCTTATTATATGGTCTATTTGTGACATTTCAGAAATAAAATACACATTTTTCTTTCATGAATTAACGGGATGAGTTATATGTTTGCAGTGGACATAGGAAAAAATTATGCCTTGAGCCCGGGTGTTAGCATCCTGTGCCATAAAGCTGAGACAAATTATATGTTATGCTGTGCGTTAATTGCAATCCCGTGTTACTACCTGGCCAAATGGGATTTTTTTAAGCAACTGAGAATGTAGCTAATTAAATGCTCTGGAAGGTTAAATTATATTTGGAAGGAAAAAAGGAAGGTCAGAAACTGAACCATAACACTGCAGCTAGATCAACCTCAAGCTACAGTAATACTGAAGAATTAGATGTACTAGTCATAAAAGAAGAATTAGCAGCAAATACTTCCATCAGGGAGTAAGCAATGCTTATTGAGATAAGTAAATATGAAAGCAGCATTTTAAAATAATTTGCAAACTTAATATAGTGGTATAACAGCTCTTCTGGTATTTTCAAGATGGTTTCAAATGGATTTTTAATAGTCTCTCAGCTGAATAGTTTGCCACTCCATTAAACTGTGGATAAAGTTGTCCTCCCCCGAGCCAGTGCTAATATAATTAGAATTGTAAACACAAATACTGAAGACAAATTCAAACTTCCACAAACTATCTGGCATGAACTATTATTAATGCTTATATGAAAGCTGGGGGGGGGGGGACAGATGGCAAATTCCCTGATGCAAACTTAATTTTCATAAAGGTCTTCGAAGGAGGATTCACCCGTAGTTTCAGAGCGGCTTACAAACCCCTTTCCCTTCCCCTCCCCAGGACAGACACCCTGTGAAGTAGGTGGGGTGAGAGAGCTCTTTCCAGAACTTTCCTTGAGAGAAGCACTCTGACAGAACTATGGCTTGCCCAAGGTCATCCAGCAGCTGCAAGTGAAGGAGTGGGGAATCAAACCTGGTTCTCCCAGATTAGAGTCTGCGCACTCAACCAGTACACCAAACTGGTGAACTTTACCATCATTTATAATCGAGCTATTTCACTGACCCAGAGTAACTTTTGTTAAGCTAGAACTGTGGTAGAAAACATGCAGATGGTCCATCACAGCTGAAATATCACTGTAAATCAAGAGGGAAGATGAATCACAGGCCTCTCCACAACAAGAACCACACAAAAACACTCCCACCCTGCATATCGATTTCCCATGCACTTTGTTGGTCTGCCCACAACAGATTGAAACTTCCTGGAAGCAAAGGACGACCAATTGCAGTGTACACAAAGACCAGCTTCAACTTCCTCTCCTGTATGATTTTCGGTTCCTTCTTGACAGCGCCTGATACCCTGGAAGACAGCCTTGGATTCCAGTAACGCTCTCACCCCTCTGATCTTCCGGCCTTCAAGAACCACCATCGCCCTAGCCACAGTGATGCAAAACACCTCACTTGTTTAGACAGTGTGATCTGTTTAGCTTCTCCACCTCAAGATCTCTGACAATCACTAACCACAGCATCTGAATACCACTGACATTCATAGGGCAGCTTACGACAAACTTCGACAACGTTGGTGCCCAGCAAATAAGTAAAGGGAGGGTGGCAGAGGTGCGGCGCCACCAGAGGAAGCCGTCCCTGGTAACCTCTGAGGAAGATATCAACTGCCAGGCAGGTTCACAGGGAGGCAAGGCAGGTCCCAGATGGTTTAATGCTTTGAAAGGTAAGAGCCAGCACTGTGAATTGCGTGCAGAAAGGAAGGGGCAGCCAGTAAAGTTCTCTCAGTACTGGTTAGATATGTTTCCCTGCAGGGCTTACCCATCAGCCATCTTGTGGTTGCATTTTCAACAGACTGAAGCCGCTAAACAGCCTTCAAGGGCAGCCCCATGTACAGCACACTGCGGTATCCAGATCTTGCTTTTCAAGGAAGAGAAATCAGATTTATACCCCGCCCTTCACTACCTGAAGGAGTCTCAGAGCGGTTTACAAACTCCTTTCCCATCCCCTCCCCACAACAGACACCCTGTGAAGTAGATGAGGCTCAGAGAGCTCTGACAGAAACTGCTCTTTTTTAAGGATAGCTCTGACAGAACTATGCCTTGCCTAAGGTCATCCAGCAGCTGCAAGTGGAGGAGTGGGGAATCAAACCCGCTTCTCCCAGATTAGAGTCTGCACACTTAACCACCAAACCGGCTCTGTACAGCCAGCACAACCACTGAAGGGGTACGGCTAGCACAATCACTGAAGTCGGTTAAATGTGTGATATGCCCCAGATGATATTTAAGCATCCATCTGCAGGGACAGAGCTAACAACTTTCCCTAAAATGAACATACAGAACAGTATTACCACAACACTAATGCATCGTATTTTAAATCATGCATTTATCTGTACAGGCTGCCCAAATTCACCAGGACTAAATTCAGAACAAATATTCACTATTTTACATATTTTCAAGAAGAAAACCACACAGAGTTAACTGTTCATTCAGGGGCGACAATCTAAATTCTTAAAGGGAGCAGGAAATGCTGGGCGTTATCCTAATGATTCCATACAAAATCCCACAACTGTTCTCAAAGCCTGGTTTTCTCCACAATACACCTGGAGGACTGTGTCCAGTTTTGGGCACCACATTTTAGGAAGGATGTTGACAAGCTCAAGCAGGTCCAGAAGAGGGCGACCAGGATGGTGAGAGGGAATCCAAGTCTTACAAGGAAAGGCTGAAAGAGTTGGGTATGTTTAGCCTGGGAAAGAGAAGGCTTAGAGGGGACATGATTGCGGTCTTCAAGTATCTGAAGGGCTGTCATGTTGAAGATGGGGCAGATCTATTCTCTCTTGCTCCGGATTGCAAGACTAGATCTAATGGGTGGGAATGACAAGGGAGTCGTTATCGGCTAGATATCAAGAGAAACTTCCTAACTGTAAGAGTGGTGGAGCAGTGGAACAGACTGCCTCGGGAGGTGGTGGATGCTCCTTCCCTGGACGTTTTCAAGTGGAGACTGGATGACCATCTTTCGGGTATGTTGTAGGTACGTAGGGCTATCTTTCGGCTATGCTCCTGCAGAGTGCAGGGGGTTGGACTAGATGTCCTGCAAGATCCCTTCCAACTCTAACATTCTATGCTTCTATGACAATAAGCAAGTGGGTGTGTAACACACACCAGTACAGCCTTATGGGGGCACAACATACAAAAGTATGTTACTGCAAGGAAGAGACGAGAAGTTGTTTCAGATAAAACGGAGGAGAGTGTATAAATGGTTGGAGAACAATTGTGCATAATTGACTCCAATGTTTGATGACTAATGTAAAAACATTATAATTGTATTGTAAACTATAAAATCTATAAATAAACATGCAAAAGACATTTTAATGTACTGCTCTCTTAATCGCCTCATGAACTGCTGGGATTTTGGAATGTTGGGAAACACAACTCCATCGGCTCCAAACACTTTTCACTGATGAAAACACCAACAGCTTTCGTTATATTATCATTACAGAAAATTCAAGAAGGATAGCGTGTTCCAATCAAAATGAAAAAAGAACTGGTTATATTATGGTACACATTGGTTCCCTCTCCCCAGGGAGCTCATAGTAGTATATATCCCCCCCACACACCCGTTCTCATTAAATCTCTGTGAGGTCAGGATTTGGAAATGGGTGGAAATTACAAGGGAGTCAATACTGCTTAAATATCAGGAGAAACTTCCTATATGTAAGAGTGGTTGAGCAGTGGAACAGATTGCCTCAGGAGGTGGCGGATGCTCCTTCGCTGGATGTGTTCAAGCGGAGGCTGGACGACCATCTTTCAAGTATGTTGTAGGGCTATCTTTCGGCTTCGCTCCTGCAGAGTGCAGGGGGTTGGACTTGATGACAGGCAAGGTCCCTTCCAACTCTTAACATTCTATGATTCTATGATTTCACATTCTCCAGCAGGTCTTAGTTTGACACTCTAGCCTCACTGCATCCCTTTGGATACGCACTGACGGATTAAAACATTTCTCATTGAATAAAGTTGAATTACTTTGAAATTGACCATTAGGCTAAAAATTATGAGGGTTTTTTTTAAAAGGGTTGGAAACCCTTCTAATATTTATTCACTTCATGTATACCCCCTCCCTTCCCCTTTCTCCCAAGAGGCAGCTCAAATAGCCCAGCTCAGCCTGGGCCTCCACAGAACTTGGGAGCCAAACAGCGTGGGTTGCAGTCTGGGAGACCACCAAGGAAGACCAGGGTTGCTATGCAGAGGAAGGCAAAAGGAAACCACCGCTGCTCATCTCTTGCTTGGTCCTTCTTTCTCCCCACTAGGGAGTCAGGACCTGAAGAGTTTACTTCCTTCTCCATTTTCTCCTCACAACCCTGTGAGGTAGTTCAAGATGGGTACTCATGTCAGGGTCGGAGCTTTCTTGAGTTACACAGCTCACTTCTTCAGATATCTGTGAGGTGGGTGAGGCTGAGCGTTTATGGCTGGCCCAAGGTCACCCAGCCAGCTTCCAGGGCAGAGTGGGGATTTAAACCTGGGTCTCCCAGATCCTGGGGCTGCAGTGGCTTAGCGGTTAAGATACTGAGCTGCAAACCAGAAGGTCGGTAGTTCGAGACCAGAGTGCCGCATGACGGAGTGAGCTCCTGTCTCTGGCCCCAGCTCCTGCCAACCTAGCAGTTCGAAAGCAAGAAACTGCAAGTAGATAAATAGTACCACTTTGGTGGGAAGGTAACAGCGTTCTGTGCGCCTCCTCATTTAGCCATGCTGGCCACATGACATGGAAATGCCTTCGGACAGCGCTGGCCCTTCAGTTTGGAAACAGAGATGAGCACTGCCCCCTAGAGTTGGATTTGGCTGGGTTTCAAACAAGGGAAACCTTTACCTTTACTCCCAGATCCTAGTCCAACACTCTCCACTAATGTTCCCTCTAAGCTGTGGAGTCTAGTGAGCAAAAATTCTACTTTCTGAGCTACTGGCATTAAAGTTGTGAATGACCGATTTGGCTACTGCATAAATTAGTCTGCTTTGGAGCCCTCCTTCCTGAGTGAAGACAAAAATGTGTGAGCTGGAGGCTGAAAAACTGTGAGCTCCCTTGCTCGCTCACACTAACTCAGCTTAGATGGAAGACTGCTCTCCACACTCCACCACCTGGTGCAAGTGAAAGACCAAACAAAGCTCGGCTCCAGCGGCACATCTCAGGCCAACAAAGTTTAATTCTAAAAAAAGCCAAGTAGCACACCTTTAAGACTAACAAACTTTATAGTAGCATAAGCAGTTTCTCTTAAAAGGCGCGACTGTGCTTTTTTTACTGTTTTGCAGCAACCGGCTAACACGGCTAACACCTCTGGACCTGGGACCGGAGCCGAAGCCTGCGTCTCAGCTTTCGCGTGCGTCTGTGCGCGCGCTTTGCGGACGGGCGGGCGTCGATCGTTCTGCCCGGGTGTGCCGGAGCCTCCAGCGGCGGGGTGCCCGGGAGAGCTCCGCAGCACGACGGCATCTCCACGCAGGGATCAGGAGGGAGCGTTCACAGAGACGCGCAGACCGTTCGGCGCCGCCACAGCTTGCCCGGATCGCCAGCTCGGGTCGTCCAGCCAGGGGGGCGCACCGTGCACCACGCACGGCTGCTGCACCCGCCGGCACCTGCTGCTCCTTGCAACCGGGCCCGCGCGCATTTCATGCATGCACATTTAAGGCTGGCAGGGGGGAGAGGGGAGGCCACGCGCCTTCCAGCTCCGACGCCCGCCTTCTTGGAAGCGACGCGCGCCTGGCTAACCCGCCACGGGGGTCGGGGGAGGCGGCGCGCAGCAAACTTCCTCTTAGGCGCGAGGAGGAAAGAAAAGAGGAAGCAGCAGCAGCAGCAGCAGCAGCAGCAGCAGCAGGGCTGGAAGAGCGCTCCCACGCCGGGCAGCAGCCGTATTCCCGCGCCTCTGCCTCCTCGCCGCTCCGCTTTGTGCCTGCAGCCTTCCCACCCGCATCCGGAGTTTCCCCGGGCTGGTTCCGCCCCGAGGGCGCGGGCGTCTCGGCCGGGGTTTGTGGTTTTGTGCTCCGAGGTGCCAGGGGGCGGAGAGCGGCGGGCCTCGCCCCGCCTAGTTGCTCTTAAAGCGCCGCTCCGTCTTGCCGCGCAGCAGAGGCTTGGCGATCCTAGACGGGGCTGATGGCTACGGGCAGGTACGCGGGCGGGTTCGCCCTTCGGCGCTCTGGATTTAGGACGGGCACGGGTGGGGGGAGTCGGGAAGGAGGGTCCCTTGTCCACCTCCCGTAGGGATGCCAGCCTCCAGGTGGGACCTGGGGATCCCCCGGAATTACAGCTCCTCTCCAGTGCTCCCTCTCGGCTGTGGAGTCTGAGGAGCAAAAATTCTACTTTGTGAGCTCCCGGCATTCAAGTTGGGAGCGAGCAATCTGGCTAGTTTGCTCCGGAGCCCTCCTTCCTGAGCTGTGGCAAGAATGGGTGAGCCGGAGGCTAAAAAACTTTAAGCTAGCTCACACTGATTCAGTTTAGAGGGGGGAATGCTGCTCCAGACTGCAGAGATCCACTCCCCTGGAGAAGACGGATGCTCTGGAGGGTGGACTCTAGGGCATTGTGCCCCACTGAGGTCCCTGTCCTCCCCGGGCCCCATCCCCAAAAGTGGATCTGGCATCCCTACCCTCCCATCCCCTGTCGGTGGCCAGGGGGGCTTGGCTACCCTCATGGAGCAGGGAACATCCAGCAGGTGCCTCTTCTCTTGGCCACCTTCTCCCAAGTCTGCGGCTGGTGCTTTAGGCTCAGCACCGAAGAACAGGGACCACAGGCTGAAGGCGGGATTCCTCTCCCGTCCAGGAAGGCTCTGGAAAGGGGATGGGGGAGACCCAAGAACCGGCCAAGTGCTGGAGAAGAGGAAGAGTCTCGGAGCTTTCCTTTAAAAAAAAATGTAATAACTCTTTATTGATGAGCATGGGAGTTACAACATAAATAACAAATAAACCCAAACAAATTTACATGCGTTATACATGGCAGACAGTACTGTATATTTATCAGAACCGGTGTTTATACAATAGCTGTAATACTACTGTAAGCGGACCTGGTAGAGTACATAACTAGTCTGTATGAAAAGTGCAGGGCTTTTAGATGTATATTTCGCGTGTAGTGCCTTTGGAAGGGGGAAGAAAGTTGAGAGCTATGTAGAGGCAATGGGGTATGGGCATGTGCTGCGTTTGTAGTTGTTGGTTTTGAACCTGTGGCCTATGGAAAAGAAAAAAGTGTAATATTTTGAGGAAAAATTAAAAGAGACTAGAAGAGGAGAATTTGTGAGTCACTTGCTCACTTCTTCAGGGACAGCTGGAATGGGGGTCCACCTGTCTTTATATCACAAGGGTTGGTGGGATTTCCATTCCGTACGGCTAAATGTGGTGCTCTCCCATGGAGAGAGACCAAGGTGGGTATTTGTGGCCGGGGAGGAGTTTTCGGGAGCCACTGCTCACTTCTTCGGATTCAGGTGGGGTCACCGTGTTGGTCTGAAGCAGCAGAACAAAGCAGAACACTTTGAAGACCAATGACGTTTTAGTCTATTATTGGCTGTCCAAAACTTTTAGTTTTAGTCTATTATTGGTCCTAAGGGTGCCACTGGCCTCAAACTTTGTTCTGTATCTGAAGAAGTGGGCAGTGACTCACAGAGGCTCGTCCCTGGCCACCAATTTGGTTAGTCTTTCGGGTGCCGCTGGACTCTGGCTCTTTTCTGCCGCTACGGACAGACTAACAGGGCGACCCATCTTGATCCACTTCCCAGTGCTGATAGTTGCAGGAGGGTAGCTGCGTTGGCCTGCAATAGAAGAGCTAGATTTGTCTTGTGCATTTATATCCCGCCCTTCTCTTCCAAGGGGGACCCAGAGTGGCTGACCTCCTCCTCCTCTCCCCTGTTTCATCCTCACCACAACCCTGCGAGGTAGGTTAGGCTGAGAGTACACAACTAGCCCAGGGTCACCCAGCAGGCTTCCATGGCAGAGTGGGGATTCGAACCTGGGTTGCTTGCCCCAGATCCTAGTCCGACACTTGAACCACTACACCACGCTGGGCCTTGAAAGAGTCCCGTAGAACCTTAGAGACCGACAGGATTTCCTGGGTAGAAGCTCTCAAGAGTCAAAGCTCCCTTCGTCAGACGCAAGCAGGAGTGGAGATCCCTGAGCCCCGATATCCCAGTCAGAAGGTGGAATCTCCCTGGTGAAGGGAACTTTGAGTCATACCCCCCCCCAAATGGTGTTGGTCTCTAAGGTGCTCCTGGACTGGAACCTGGCTCTACTATTGCTTGAGGGTCTTGGACCTTGCAAAAGTGAGTCCCTATTCAGCACTACAGAGCAGGATCAACCCCAAGGTACTCTTTGCTGCACCACAAGACCCAGGCAGAGTGTCTCCAATGCCCTTGCAGTGTTATCCAACATACTGGGTCATGTCATCTTGGTGGGTTTTTTGTGTGTTTTTTTAAAATTGAGAATATTTTTTTAAAAAAACAAAGATAAAAACTAATAACAAATACTAAAAAGGGAAGTAGAAGGACAAAGCTGAAGGGGAAGAAAGGTAAACAAGTAAAGAAAATATAAAGAAATTTAAACACGTGGCTCCCGATTTTCTCTACGACAAATACAAATAAAATTACAAACTTAACACTTACTCTGTAGTTACAAAAAACCTCTCTTTTTTCTGTTAACTAATTTCCCCAGGAAAAGTACCATTTAGAATATAGAGTCCCAACTTGGAGGCCACTTTAGCTAAATATAAGCCGGAGAAATTTGTAGTTTGGTCCTTAAAGACCCTGGGAAGGGGGAAATGCTCGAACAGATCATCGAGGTCACTAAAAATTCTTGATATTTATATTCAAGACTTGCATCATCAGGTCCGATTGAACATATGATGTTTAGATGCAAGTGGTACAATGAGGTTCGAGATAGATTAATTCAACCTCTTATTAAAGAGATGCCTGGGCAGACAGGCTCAGATTGCTGTAATAAACTTATCTGATGAATTGTGGCTAAACTTTGGGTGGCATGCCATTGCATTCGAAAGGTACAATTTAATTTGTAAAATTGCAAATCTCTTCTTTTTTTGTGTGTCTTTTAGCACATCTGTTACATGTATTTTATATTTCTATACTGTATATTTTGTAATATTTCAGTGTCCCTTGCTGAAGTGTTTCGATTGTTCTGGCTGGATGCCATAATAAAATTTCTGTTTCTAATCTCCCCCCCCCCGAATCATCAAATCCACAAATCATCATTTTGTTTTTTCCATTTTTGCAAAAAGTCTATAAGGGGATTCCAGTTAACAATAGATGTAGATAATGTCTTTTCTTTGATCATATAAATAAGCTTCACCATCTCTGCAAGTTCCATCATCTTCACCAACCATTCTTCTTATTGTGGGTAATGTCACATTTTTGTGCTGCTACAGACAGCATATAATTTTCATGCATATAATAATCTTGCTGCCATTGTCATACATAGAAATAAAGTTCCATGGCTTCTTTCTAACTATCTGTCCATTAGTCCCAAAAGAAAAATATCTGGATTCAATTGAATATTAGTCTTTAGAATCTTCTGGATTAGTGAATATATTTGTATCCAAAAAATGTTACACGTCCACTGGGGCACGTCATCTTGGACTGCCGGCTGGCGCCACTGCTCAAAGAAACTTGTCAGGGTAGCCCTGTCATGTATTTGGAATGCAAGGGAGTACTTTCTCCTCTGAGTTTCTCACCAGTTCTTTTCACTGTATGCTTGGTTATCATACGTCTGACCCTTGTGGTGTCTCAGCCTACTAGGCACTACGCTGGGAAACAACGGCTTTTAAATTGTTTTTCTCTTCTGCCTGCTTGCTTTGCCCACGCGCGCGAAATTATAATCACTGGCTTCATTTGACCAAGGGGTTGTTTGAATTTACTATAAGTCAGGGGCCTCCATATCTACGGCCATTCCTGACACGAGCTGGGTATGCATCTTTAGTGCTGATTTACCAATAAACAGAATCTTCTTATGAAGCCCTGAGTTGTGTGATCTGACTAAGGAGCCTGATAAAACTATCCAGTATGCTTGATAATTTGCTTCATTTCTATTCTCACCCCACCCAGTGGGGACCCAAAACAGCTGACGTCATTCCCCTCTCCTCCTTTCTTCTCCACCGAAGGAAGTTAGGCTGAGGATGCGTGACTGGCCCAGAGTCATCGGGCAAACTTCCATGGAGCAGGGATTGGCACCTGCCTCATCAGAACTTGGAAGCTAAGCAGGGTCGGCTGCAGTTACTTCTTGGGTGGGAGCCCATGGAGAAAGATGGGGATAGCTGTGTGGAGGAAGACAACACGTTTGCCACCTCAGATCATTTCTTGCATGGAACGCCCCGTGGACGGCGTCGCGGTGAGTCGGTTGCGACTCAGCAGCGAGTTCTTCTCCCAGGCCCAAGTCCGGCACTGTCCTGCAGGTGTCCCCAACATGGCGCCCACCAAGTGTTTTCAGAAAGTGGGCGGGGCCAGGTGGGTCTTCTGCCCAGCAGGACTCCTGACTGACCCATCAAGAATCAATCGGCTGGGCATGTTTTGTAAAAGGTTGCTTGGGCAGCCGCCGCCACCTCAGCACAATGATCGCCGCTCTGCGACGGAGGCTGAGCTGTCGCAGCGGTGTCGTGGCTGGCTCCGCCTCCTGCAGCGACCATTTTGTGGCAGCGCCCATCCTGCTGTGTCAGAACCCCAAATGTGCCTGCAGCCTCGAAAAGGTGGGGGGACCTCTGTTTTTGCAGTAGGCAAAGGAACATTTGTCAATAATGTAGCTGGGAGGGGGTCGCACCACTGTATGGACCCAAACTGCTTTCCAGGCCCAGCAGGAGGAGAGTGCCGCTTTCATGCCCCCAAACGCTGCACGTTCAAGCTCTGCAGGAACGGGCGTATGTCAAGTTTCTTGCCTGTCCAAAACCAACACATTCTGACTCATTGTCCACTGATGTCATAATGCCAGACGAAGCCAAACAAACAGGGCAGGGGAAAGTAGAAAGTAACCACACCACTATTCCCCACACCCCCCGCAAAAGAAACACTCAGCTATTTCCTTCTCTTCCTTTCATTCAGTATGATCTGCAGAATAAAAACATAACCTCACGACGAGGGAAGCGTGAAAGATGGGAGGGGCCGCAATAAATAAGAAACGAGGGCAAGCGAGAAGGTGCTTTGGGTCCCCACTGGGAAGAAAAGTGATGTACGAATGAATTAAATAAATTGCAGGCTGATTGTCTAGGCAGGAGATGCTGGCTACAATAGTTTCTGAGGATAAGAACATAAGAGAAGCCAGTGTTGGATCAGGCCAACGGGCCATCTAGTCCAACACTGTGCCACACGGTGGGCAAAAAGACTAGGTGCCATCAGGAGATCCAGTAGTGGGGCCAGGACACTAGAAGACCTCCCACTATTGACCCCCGCAAGCGCCAAGAATACACAGCATCACTCCCACAGATATAAGAACATAAGCCAATGTTGGGTCAGGCCAATGGCCCATCCAGTCCAACACTCTGTGTCACACAGTGGCCAAAAACACCAGGTGCCATCAGGAGGTCCAGTAGTGGGGCAAGGACACTAGAAGCCCTCCCACTGTTGCCCCCCCCCCCAAGCACCAAGAATACAGAGCATCACTGCCCCAGATATAAGAACATAAGAGAAGCCAGTGTTGGATCAGGCCAATGGCCCATCCAGTCCAAAACTCTGTGTCACACAGTGGCCAAAAAGACTAGGTGCCATTAGGCAGTCCAGCACTGGGGCCAGGACACTAGAAGCCCTCCCATTGTGCCCCCCCCAGAGCACCAAGAATACAGAGCCTCACTACCCCAGATACAAGAACATAAGAGAAGCCATGTTGAATCAGGCCAATGGCCCATCCAGTCCAACACTCTGTGCCACACGGTGGCCAAAAAGACCAGGTGCCATCAAGAGGTCCAGCAGTGGGGCCAGGACACTAGAAGCCCTCCCACCCTTGTCCCCCCCAAGCACCAAGAATAGAGTGCATCACCTGCCCCAGACCGAGAGTTCCTATCTATCCCTTATGGCTAATAGCCACTGATAGAGTTCTGCTCCATATGCTTATCTAATTCCCTCTGGAAGCCATCCTTGCTTGTAGCCGCCGTCACCTCCTGTGGCAGTGAGTTCCATGTGTGAATCACTCTTTGGGTGAAGAAGTGTTGGTCTGTAGCAGAACATTTACATTTAATTCCAGCGTGACGTTAGAGACGCTTTGACTCTCGAAAGTTTCCACCCTGAAAGGCTTGCTTGTCTCCTAACTTGCTGGACTCAAATCCAGCTGGCTACAATAGATATACGTTTGAATAACAAAAGGACCCTGGCTATAGCAAACTTGTCGTGGCTCAAATAGTTTTGCGATGGGAAATTCCCGGCTATCTGTGCAGTGACTTCCCTGCCATTTCTGTTTAAGAAAACATTGCACGTAGGCCAGGAAACCACAAGCAAATTGTGGTGTCTAGTTGCACTCCTGCCTTGAGAAAACCCTGACTAAATTCGGCAGCTTGTTCAAGTCCTGCCGTCTTCCTATTGATCTGATTCAGCTTTTGCTCTGATTGGGTCTGCCGGGAATCTGCGATGCGTTCTGAGAATGCTGATATTCACAGGCGGAATAACTAGAGAGGATCGGGCGGTCCGAACTTTCCGCCCAAATCCAATTTTAAGTACTTCTGGTTCATTTAACTCAGGGCACCTCGTATCATAGAATCATAGAAGGTTAGAGTTGGAAGGAACCTTGCAGGTCATCTAGTCCGACCCCCTGCACTCTGCAGGAGTGTAGCCGAAAGATAGCCCTACAACATGCCCAAAAGATGGTCGTCCAGCCTCCGCTTAAAAACGTCCACCACCTCCCGGGGCAGACTGTTCCACTGCTCAACCCCTCTTACAGTTAGGAAGTTTCTCCTGATATTTAGCCAGTATTGACTCCCTTGTCATTCCCACCCATTAGATCTAGTCTTGCAATCCGGAGCAAGAGAGAATAGATCTGCTCCATCTTCAACATGACAGCCCTTCAGATACTTGAAGACTGCCATCATGTCCCCTCTAAGCCTTCTCTTTCCCAGGCTAAACATACCCAACCTTTTCAGCCTTTCCTCATAAGACTTGGATTCCAAGTATCGCAAACAGAAGCGTATATTGAAGTGCTTAACCTATTTTTAACTTCATTTACATCTCACCCCTCTGCCCAGTGGGGGCCCAAACCTGCTTGGATCATTCTGTTGTCCTCCATTTTGTTCCCACAACCACCCTGTGAGGTAGGTTAGGCTGAGAGCCTGTGACCGGACCAAAGTCACCCAGTGAGCTCCCTCAGCAAAGCAGGGATTCGAACCTTAATCTCCCAGACACGAGTTCCACACTATTACACTAATTACAAAGTGTAATTCTGGGTGTTAGCTTTCATATGCATGCACTCTTCTTTGAATACACTTCTTCAGTGCATGCACACAAAAGCTTATACCCAGAATAAACCTCTGTTGGTCTCAAAGGCACCATGGGAGCCAAACTTTGTTCTGCCACAAATGAATAAGGCAAAACTTTGCCTGTCACTTTACCTCCGTGCCCGGAGATTTTTTTTCCACGTCAGTTTGCTCTTAAAGATCGCGGAACGAAGTATTTGAGAAACTGGTTAATCGAACTGGCGACTCTGGCATGAAGCGAAGGCCATTTTGCAAACCCCCGAGGAAGGAAAGGAGGCTTGCAAGGGGATGCACAAGGGTTCCAGCAACCTTTTGGCACAGGGCGACTGAACAGTAGCTCTGGCACCTACATGCTTCTTCTAGCTGAGGCCAGAGGCTACTCTTGAGGCAATGCATGGCAAAGCAGCAGGGACCTGCACCAATGATGGCCACGGTCGCAGGATTTCACCCTCTCTGGAATTCATTGACAGAACAGAGTTGATTTTTTTCATTCATTTAATGTACTTCTGTCCCACATTTCTCGGAGGGGAGGACGGGGGAGTAAATTGAATTAATTAATTAAATAAATAAATAAGAGAAGAAGAGATTGGATTTATACCCCGCCCTTCATTTGGAGTCTCAGAGCAGCTTACAAACTCCTTTCCCTTCCCCTCCCCACAACAGAGACCCTGTGAGGTCGGTGGGGCTGAGGGAGCTGTGACAGAAACTGCTCTTTTTCAAGAACGGCTGTGCCAGAACTATGGCTTGCCCAAGGTCATCCAGCAGCTGCAAGTGGAGGAGTGGGGGAATCAAACTCGGCTCTCCCAGATCAGAGTCCGTGCCCTTAACCACTACCCCAAACTGGCTCTCAATTTAATTTCCAGATTAATCTGGAAATGAAAATATATATCCAAAACATTTTACAGAGAGAAGTATAAAACAATCAAAGCCGTGCTTCATCTACAAGAATGTAATTAAAACAGAACAGCAGGCAGAAATAAACATCAAGCCAGAGAGCAGCCAGAAAAAGCAACTGAAATTCCACGCAGAAGACGAAGTAAATAAATAAATAAATCTCCGCCGCACTCACAGCTGTTCAGGAACCAACACATAGCTGAATGGAGCTATCTTTGTTTGGCACTGAAAAAGATAAATATCATTTTGGAAAGAACAGCATAATTTGGGTGACACTAAAGAGAAAGACCTCTTTCCCGTAGCCCCCGAGCAGGTGGCGGCGAGGGCTTTGGATGAGAATCCAAGCTGCAAAGCCATATCAAAAAAGGAAATTCCTTTGAATCCCATCCCTGCTACCAAACCATTTAGGCCGGGTTTTAAATTTCATGACCAGCACTTAGGGTTTCCCTGGAAACCAAGTGGCAGCCAATGAATATTTGACAGTATTGCTGTCATTTACACATTATGGCAGCCCTCGGAGGAATAAACCACTCACCATATTGTAAACTAGCCGAAGTGCTGGAACAATGTTATTTAGATGTTTTACGCTCTGTCTTGATGTTTTTATCACCCCTGTACGTTACCCAGAGCCCTGCAGTAGCAGGGACTGGGCGATCCATAAGTAGTAGTAATAATAATAATAATGATGATGATGATGAAAAACTAAGAACATAAGCAATTAAGAGCCCTGCTGGATCAGACAAAGGCCGATCTAGCCCAGTATTCTGTTCACATGACGACCGACCAACTGGACTCCAGCATCCAAAAATAGTGCAGAGAATAGTGCACAAGTATACAAAATTGACGTTTCCTTTTAACATGGAAGCTTTTAAGACTTTGCTGCCACAGTTGGACTGGTTCAGTCTCAGGATGTTATTGGAGCATAGACCACCCCTAGTTACCAGCAGGGCTATTTCTGGGCAGGAACGCACAGGAACGGAGTTCCGGCTGGTTCCCAAGTTGGCCACGCCCAGCAGGAACTCATTAGCATATCAGGCCACACCAAACAGCAGAAACTCATTAGGACTGGCTACATTAGGGGTGTGTGGACTAACATGCAAAGGAGTTCCTGCTTTTTGACAACAAACAAGGTAACAGAAAGGTGGGTGTGGCTGGATGACCACACTTCTGGTAACATGGGGGTGTGGCCTAATATGCTGAGCTGTGCTGTCAGGAGTGTGGCCTAATGTGCTAATATGTTTCTGCTGTTGGGTGTGGCCTAATATGCTAATGCGTTCCTGCTGGGCTTGTTCTACAAAAATAGCCCTGGTTACCAGGATGACTTTCCTCTGACCGACTGACTTTCATGGTACATCTCTCCCGGAGACACTGCACTCAACAGATCAAAATGTACTGCTGATCCCCGGGCCCAAAGATATTTGTCTAGCCTCAACCAAGGGCAGAGCTTTCTCGGCTCCAGCGCCAGCCTGGTGGAACGCTCTCCCAAGCGAGATGTGGGCCCAGCAGGATTTCAACCAATTCCATAGGGCCTCTAAAATGAAGCTATTCCGCCAGGCCTTGGCTGAGGCAGCAGTAGGCATCTCGTCTGGCCTACCCCTGTGTTTCCTCTCCCTAGCTCGTTCATTTTGTATTTATAGTATCTTAATATCCACTGTTGCACCTGATACAAAACCCTTTTGGGCTGTCTGAAGAACATAAGAGAAGCCAATGTGGGATCAGGCCAATGGCCCATCCAGTCCAACACTCAGTGTCACACGAGGGCCAGGGGCCATCAGGAGGTCCAGCAGTGGGGCCAGGACACTAGAAGCCCTCCCACTGTTGACCCCCCCCAAGCACCAAGAATACAGAGCATCACTTGCCCAGATATAAGAACATAAGAGAAGCCATGTTGGATCAGACCAATGGCCCATCCAGTCCAACACTCTGTTGCACAGTGGCCAAAAAGACCAGGTGCCATCAGGAGGTCCAGCAGTGGACGGTCTTCTTATTGTTTTGGCTTGTATCTGATACTGTTTTAATTGTTAATCTATATTTATATCACAGCTACTAGCGAAACGTCAGGTCCTACAATGCCAAGACCACGGCCACACAACCTGGAAAATCTACAGCAACATCTCATCCCTTGCCATCCCCTGCTTCTTTGACCTTCAGTCTTTCCCAGCATCGGGGTCTTCTCCAGTGAGGGCTCCTTTCTCATTCGGTGGCTAAAATATTTGAGATTCAGTTTCAATATCTGGCCTTCCAGGGAACAGTCAGGGTTTTTTTCTTTTAGGATTGACTGATTCGATCTCCTTGCAGTCTTCTCCAGCACCATAATTTGAAAGCATCTATTCTTTGGCGCTCAGCCTTCCTTATGGTCCAACTCTCAGAGCCACACAGTACTACTGATAATACCCTTGCTTTGACCATACGGACTTTTGTTGGCAGGGTGATGTCTCTACTTTTTATTATGCTGTCTAGGTTTGCCACTGCTTTCCTCCCAATGAGCTTGGGAGCGCCCTACCTGGGCCTAATACCTTCTGTTTCCTTTTGCTAACCCTTTCCTTTTATTTCTTGGTATAGAGCAAAGGAAAACGGTGTCCCAGTTCGCATGTGTCCAGTGTGTTTTGAAGAGGATGGGACGCTCTGTTTCCAAGGTACTTCATGGCCACCTGATTTGGATGAGCGTTGGGTTTAGTGAGTCAGGCTGCACGTAGACATTTTGGCTGAATTCAGTCCCTGCCACTCCCTTGGCCCAGATAACTCCCTCCACACAAGAGGGCTGGAATATCTGGGCACTCAGCCCAGCTGGTCCCTAGACATTTGAGGAATGTGAAGATTTTATGTAGCCCTAAGCACATCTAGCGCATAAAAATCCAATGAAGCTGCCCCTAAAATTAAGCCTGGGACCTATTCATTTGAAAAGTGTTGTCCAAGTTCTCTCCTAGCTGCTGCAAGCCAAGGTCGATGCCTGAAATTAAAGAAATCACCTGGCTTAAGCAGATACAAGTCCGTGTTGGATTATGGACAACATCCCCAGAGAAAGCACAAAGGGAAGGGATGCTTTTTGGAACGGATATAGGGTGCCCGTTGACACTCAACAGACAACTGGAGGGCAACACAGGTGAGTAACCTTGTCAGACAAAACGAGGTTGCCGGTTGCAGTACGAGAACCATTAGGGAGTTGCTCCGCATTCCCTACTGACTCACTTCGGTTTCCTGTGTTTCTGTGATTGCACTTTGAAAAACGGTCCCACTGCATGGCAGACTCACTTTATCAATATTATTAATTTTTTAAAAAATATAGATAGATATAAGAATATAAGAGAAGCCAATGTTGGATCAGGCCAATGGCCCATCCAGTCCAACACTCTTGTCACACAGTGGCCAAGAATACCAGGTGCCTTCAGGAGGTCCAGCAGTGGGGCCAGGACACTAGAAGCCCTCCCACTGCTGCCCCTCCCCAGCACCAAGAATACAGAGCATCCCTTGTCCCAGGCCAAGAGTTCCTATCTATACCTATTAGCCACTGATGGACCTCTGCTCCATGTGCTTATCTAATTACCTCTTGAAGCCATCCATGCTTGTAGCCGCCACCACCTCCTGTGGCAGTGAATTCCATGTGTTAATCCTTCTTTGGTGAAGAAGGACTTCCTTTTATCCATTCTAACCCGACTGCTCAGCAATTTCATGGAGTGCCCACAAGGAGTTCTTGTATTGTGAGAAAAGGAGAAAAGTACCTCTTTCTCTTCCTGCTCCATCCCATGCATAATCTTATCAACCTCGATCATGTCACCCCTCAGCAATCGTTTCTCCAATCTAAAGCGCCCCAAGCGCTTTAACCTTTCTTCATAGGGGAAGTATCTCAACCCTTTTATCCTTCTAGTTGCCCTTTTCTGCACTTTTGCCTTCTTATATGTTCTAGTAGACCAGGGCTACCCACTGTGTTGCCCACAGGCATCCCCACGGCGCCCTCCGACAACCTTTTCTGACATCCGTCAAGTGTTCTTAGAAAGTAGGTGGGGACTTTGCACAGGAAGGTTTCTGATTGGCCACTGAAGATGTGATTGACTGTGCACATTTTTTTTTAAACGTTGCTTTGGCAGCCCGTGTCAGCACAGCACAAGGATCTTCATTTTGTGATGGACAGTAAGCTGCAGCAGCCATTTCGTGGCAGCCGTTATGTGGCCGCGCCACACACCCCGGTAGTATACCCAGTAGAAAGACAGCTGTGGGGTGAAATGATCAAGGTTTATACGATTATGCATGGGACTGAGCAGGTTGAGAAAGAAATACTTTTCTCCCTTTCTCACAATACAAGAACTCGTGGGCACTCCATGAAATTGCTGAGCAGTCGTGTTGGAACAGATAAAAGGAAGTCCTTCTTCACCCAAAGAGTGATTAACACACGGAATCCACTGCCACAGGTGGTGGTGGCAGCTACAAGCATGGACAGTTTCAAGAGGGAATTAGATAAACATATGGAGCAGAAGTCCAACAGTGGCTATTAGCCACAAGGTATAGATGGGAATTCTCAGTCTGGGGCAGGTGATGCACTCTATTCTCGGTGCTCGGGGGGGGCAGCAGTGGGGTGGCTTCTAATGTCCTGATCCCACTGCTGGACCTCCTGATGGCACCTGGTATTTTTGGCCGCTGTGGGACAGAGTGTTGGACTAGATGGGCCATTGGCCTGATTCGACATTGGCTTCTCTTATGTTCTTATACTCACCCCCCATGTCCCATATTTTGCCCTGACTTCAGTCTCTGGTTGAAGAATTTCAGATTGCACCGCTGAAACTTTAGCAATCTGCTACCAGTCCAAGTAGAATCTTCTGGGCTTGGTGGACCAACAGTCCGGCTCAATTCAGTGGCTGGAGGAAGGAGGAGAGCGGTGCAGAATGAAGAATGTGGCTCTCAGAAACGACCATATCGTGCCCTTTTGAGCAACCACTTACTCCCCCTCTTCCAGAAACCTCTTCTTCCTCAGCGATAACGATCCGAGAATTGCTTTGGGTGTGGCTCAATAAGTATCAGTCCTTTGAACTCTTGGTTCCAAAGAGAATGTCTAGGAGTTTTCTGCTGCTCAAGATCATGTATCTGTGAGCTTCAAGGGTTAAAGGAAAGGAAAGGATGAAGAAGTTCCGCCTCCTGGCCAACGCTCCCTCTAAACTGTGGAGTCGTGTGAGCAAAAATTCTACTTTGTGAGCTACCGGCATTAAAGTCGTGAGCGAGCCATGCCTTCCTGAGCTAAGACAAAAATCTGCGAGCTAGAGGTTAAAAAACTGTGAGCTTGCTCACACTAACTCAGCTTAGAGGGAACACTGCTCCTGACCCAAAGTCGCCCCGGCCAGCTGGCTTCTTGTTTCAGAGACTTCCATTTGAAACAAGACTAAAGACTTGTTTGGTTGTTTGTTTGCTTGCTTTTTTTCCCAATTAACATTTTATTGAGAAATAAACAAACAACAGTATACATATAGTACATTCACATAGAATATGATACATACAGTGCGTAAGACAAAATAAAACATACAACGTATCAGGTCACTGGGTATGTAAACAACAGTCAGTCTATCTGATCCATATCTGTTAGCAGCACAAAAGCTATGTAATCTCCTAGCAAATGAAATAAGACATAAAATCGCTATAATCCAAGATCAACCACCAATTGGGGAATTTCCCCTTGAGACAACAAGTAATCAAGTATAGGCAACCGTATAGAGGAAAAATAGGATTGTCTAGAGGGCTTAAGAATGGCTGTCTAGATTATCTTGTTCGTTTGCTTTTAAAAAGTGAATGTCCACTCATTCAGGGAGCAACCAGTTTCTGTTAGCAGCACAATCCCCGCATCACGCACTCCCTGCTTATTCCTAAATAAATTGGCGATGGGGTAGGCAGGAGGGAGGTCGATCAGAGCAAAAGGGAAATAGGAATTGGTCCGGCTGCATTCTAACTGTCTGAAGATGGCCAAGCTCCGTCCTTGTGGTTTCCATTCCCCTCTCACCTGTCCAGCCCCGTAGCTAGGAAATTCGCCAGAGGAGGATTTTGGACTTGGGAGGGGGCATCATGCCCAACTCGCTGGCTGGCACAGATGCAATGAGGCACCTGGGTAGGCCATTCACTGTGTCTGCGCCAACCAGTGGGCCTCAGAAAGCCAGCTCACTTCGGCTGTCCACGGACCTTGGAGAACGAGAGCCCGACTCTCTGGCTGGCGAAGACCAGGGGTGGGTGGGGGAGGAAAGCTTGTGCCGCGGTGGGGCTTTGCCCTAATGGGGGGGGCCCTCAGCCCCTAAAGCCCCCCCACTGACTATGGCCCGGCACCTGTCCCTTCCTGACTGTTACTGCCTGTAATGCATTGGTTTCTATTCTGCGTCAATGTTGATTGTTTATTTTAATACTGTAAAGTTAAATTTTTAACTAATGTTCCCTCTAAGCTGTGGAGTCTTGTGAGTGACTTTGTGAGTCCACTGTGAGTGACTGGCATTATACTTGTGAGTGAGCAATTTGGCTCCTGCGTACATTAGTTTGCTCTGGAGCCCTCCCTTCCTGAGCGAAGACAAGAATGTGTGAGCCAGAGGCTAAGAAGCTGTGAGCTAGCTCACACTAACTCAGCTGAGAGGGAACACGGGATGTAACCCGCCCTGAGCCCTGCTGTGCAGCCAAAGACAAGCCAGAAATTGAAAGTGTGGATAAATAAAACAAGTAAATAACATCTTTCTCTTTTCTCTTCCCCCTTGTCCATCACTTGGATGAAACAAAGACGACGGTGAGCAGTAACCCAATTTTCTCCAAAAAAAAGTTTTAAATACGTTACCCTGTGTCTTCCCCCACTGATGCTTCTGTCCCCGTGTTCAGCAGATGAGGTCACACAAATGCAGCACATGTGATGATGTCATGGTGCTCCTCACAGCCATCACAAGGTCACACCGCATGTATCTATAGTCCCAGGGGGCAACAGAGAGGGTCTGATTTACCTGTCCTGGTCACTGAGCACGAATGCGGCAAATAAAAATCAGATCACGAGAGAGAGGGCAGGAAGGGACGAGCCAGTGCTCGGCTCTCGTGGCCCTTTCTTATTTTATTTTCTTATTTCAATTTATATCTTGCCGTCCCCGTAAGTGGGCTCAAGGGCGGGTCACGACAGTAAATTTCATTACAGTCTGATGATTCAATGAATAATTGCCTCTTTGCAGGGGCGGATGAAGGCTCCCTGGTGCCCTAGGCAGCACTGACCGACCTTGGTGCCCCCTCCTTCCCACACTGACCCCCGTCCATTTTAGTTGCTGACCTGTCCAACCAGATATACAATGCAGGTTGCAGCAATACAAACATTTATCCATATGATAACACAATATACTGTACAAACTAAGCCAAGCTTTGGCGACATAAAGTTCGACAAAAATGCAATGCAACATGTATTTTAATATTTCACAAGTTATATGTATCAAAGTTCCAAGATTCATGACCTGAAAGGCATTTTTCTACATTTTTTCACCCTTTTCCCAGCTTGGTGGTGCCCCCTTTGGCCCTGGTGCCCTAAGGCACGTGCTTAGGTCTGCTTCATGGTGAATCTGCCACTGCCTCTTTGGGATCAGGGAGGGATTTTTCCTTCTGGCCAGATTGGCCCAGGGATCCTGATGGTTTCTTGTATTCCTCTGGGCATAGAGCAGGGGGTCACTGGAGAAGTGGAGGGAGGTACTTGTGAATTTCCTGCATTGTTCAGGGGTTGGACTAGATGACCCCTTGGGGATCTCTTCCAGCTCTGTTGTTGAAGCGTGGACTTGCATGAGAAAAAAAGTTGATTCTTCAACTCATAGTGGGACGCAAGGGCTAGGAAATTGCCATGCTTCAAAGCAGTCATTTCTGAATGTATGTGTGCTCACCTCGGGGTGGGTGGGCGTGGCACAGTCCCCTTCAGGAAGAACAGATGAAGAGCCATATTGATCCTCTTTCTAATGCACTGCTTCCTGTACCTCTTTCGAAGACCTGGAATCTGACAGCTGGAGAAGATCTAACAGATACTCAAAGCTGCAGATCTTCCGAAACGTAGAGAATTATGTCCTCGTTGTGAAGCCAGAAGGTCCAGAAAACCAGATGGCAGCATTTGAGGATATTCCAATGCAGGACAAGAATGACGGTACAGTAATCGTCCACTCCTCCCTGAAGTCCTGGTTTTACCTGGAGTCACCCGTGAATTCTGTGTGTGGCTCAGTGGCAGAGCCTCTGCTTGGCATGCGGAAGGTCCCAGTTTCAATCCCCGGCGTCTCCAGTTAAAAGGACCACGCAGCAGGCGATGTGAAAGACCTCTGCCTGAGACCCTGGAAAGCCGCTGCCAGTCTGAGTAGACTGACTTTGGGGGACCAAGGGTCCTATATGGTATAAGGCAGCTTCATTTGTTTTTGTGTGTGTGTCTCTCTCTCTCAATCCCCCCCCGGTTCTTCAAGGTGCCTGCGTTTCGGAAGAATGTTTGGAACAAGGTTAACATTGACCTGTTACTAAGAGACAGGGGCAAGAGGAAACAGTTAATTGGCAGGGCGTGTACGTCTAGGTTCTGTTTTAGGAGAAACGTTACAAATGTAACGGCAGATCAGTCATTAAATAAGCTTCCAAGGGAATTGCAAAATACTTCTTTGTCAGTTGTCAGAACGCATTCTGTTTGGGCCGAGGGAGCTGAACTAGACATTCCATAAGAGTCTTCTACAACTCCAGGAACACCTCTGTTTAACAAACTAACAGTTCACACATGAGAAGCAAGCTTTGCAGAGAGGCACTGAACTTTTCTTCGGTTGCAGGGGAATGGGATTCCTCCCAGCACGCCATTCTCTGCTGAAATACAACAGCAGAACTGCCAGATAAATCGGCAGATGCTTGTCTATCAGACCGAGGAAGAACCATGTGTAAAACTCAGAAGCAGCCAGCAGGCAGTTAATGGTCATCCCCATTTCAAGCCGAGCTGTCTCCTCTCAAGCCAGGAATCACTGAATTCATGCCCTGCCTCCACACCACACTCCTTTATCTCATAGCGTTAACATAACCCATAATTTAATCTCAAAGGCCATATAGAGCTCCAGTCTGGAACTAGCCAAATGTCTTTCATTCCCCAGCACAAATCGGGATGCCTTTCTGAATTGCTTTGTATACACTGAAGATGTCTGCTGGTACAAGGCTTGAACACAAATACCTATCTAGGGTTCTCAACCTCCAGGTGGTTCCTGTAGATTTCCCAGAATTACAGCTGACCAAAGGGCAGGTTGGGAGTAATGGGTCGGAGTTGGACGTCACCCGGAGCCTGATTCGGTGGGGAGGGCAGGGTGTAAATTGAATAAATAAATAAATTAGGCAGTGAACCGAGAAAGATGAGGCGTGCTCGGACCCAGGCTCTGTCTTCTGCCAGTTACCGCCAAAGGCTTTTTGAACCCAAACCTGGCTGCTTGTCCTTTGTCCCCAGAGTCTGGAATCAGGTTCACCATCCAGAGTTACGACGACACGGTGCCCAGAGCGCGGACCGTGGCCCTGACCACAACCAAGGGCAACAAGACCTACTGCCTGCGTGCCGAGAAACAAGCCAACGGAGAAATGCGGGTGGTGTTTCAGGTGAACGGTTGCTCCTTTGGCGTCATCCATGATGTTTCAAGGGCTCTAACGAAACCCTCTTTATCATGCTTGTAAATTTGATGGTGCGCCTGCTTTTAATACTGAAGACAAAGCTGTTCCATATGAATTTCCCACCACCCGTCTGCTCAGAACTTCTCTGCCTCCTTCAGCCCTTTCAGAAAAGCCCAATGCAGTGTTTAAATAGCTGGAATATACTGTTTTTCAGGGCTGTTTTGGGGCAGGAACGCACAGGAACGGTGCTCCGGCTGGCTCCCACGTTGGCCACGCCCAGCAGGACTTATTAGCATAATAGGCCACACCCAACAGCAGAAACTCGTTAGGATTGGCTACATGAGGGGTGTGTGGCCTAACATGCAAAGGAGTTCCTGCTCCAAAAAAAGTCCTGGGTTTTGATGACAAACAAGGTAAACAGAATAAGAAGCAAACGGTGGGTGTGGCTGGATGACCAAACTTCTGGCAACATGGGGGTGTGGCCTAATATGCTAGTGAGTTTCTGCTGGTGGGTGTGGCCTGTTATGCTAATGAGTTCCTGCTGGGCTTTATCTACAAAAAAAAGCCCTGCTGTTCCTGATAGTTTGTAGATCAGACCACCATACCTGCTGTGTCCTGCCATGGAGACCCTGAGCTGGCCAAGACGTTTTGGCACCTGAGGCAAATAAAAGGCAGTTTCATTTTGCCTCGCGGTTGGGCTGCCTCTGAGAAGTCGGTCTCCTCCCCCCCATATAATCACTGTGACTTGCCTGCAGATGCTTGGTTATTACCCAGTACATTTTCTACGTACATATGTAGGGACTGTATATAGGAGCTATTACTCGAATCTGCTCTTACAGAGAGTAACTTGCAGGGGCGTTGGTTTATTTCAAACCTTAAGAAGCCCTCCTGTCACTAGGGGAGTAAGGGTAGTACTGATGTCCAGCGATGCCCCTGCAGTCTCTTTGGGCTGCTTTCAGAAATGCAGAGGTTGCCAGAATTCTTTTCTTTCTTGGTGTAGTGGTGAAGTGCGCAGACTCTAATCTGGGAGAACCGGGTTTGATTCCCCACTCCTCCACTTGCACCTGCTGGATGACCTTGGGCAAGCCGTAGTTCTGGCACAGCTGACCTTGAAAAAAGAGCCGTTTCTGTCAAAGCTCTCTCAGCCCCGCCTACCTCACAGGGTGTCTGTTGTGGGGAGGGGAAGGGAAAAGAGTTTGTAAGCTGCTCTGAGACTCCTTTGGGTAGTGAAGGGCGGGGGTGTAAATCCAATCTCCTCCTCTTCTTCTTGGTGTAGTTGCTAAGTGTGCGGACTCTAATCTGGGACAACCAGGTTTGATTCCCCATTCCTCCACTCGCAGCTGCTGGGTGACCTTGGGCAAGCCACAGTTCTGTCAGAGCTGTCCTTGAAAACAAGCAGTTTCTGTCAGAGCTCTCTCAGCCCCACCTACCTCACAGGGTGTCTGTTGTGGGGAGGGGAAGGAAAAGGAGTTTGTAAGCCGCTCTGAGACTCCCTTGGACAGTGAAGGGCGGGGTATAAATCCAATCCCTTCTTCGTCTTAACATCAACTGAGCCGGAGTGCATTCTCTCCATTTCAGGAAAGGAAACTCCCGGACCGCATTTCAGGAGAAACCAGCGACATCATCTTCTTCCAAATCCCGTTTTCAGAAGGCGACAACAAGTTCTTCAAATTTGAGTCCACGCTGGAGCGGGGCTATTTCCTTGCCTTTGAGAGATGCGAGGGCAACCACACCCGGAGACTGATCATCAAGAGAGTCCTGGCCCCAGACGAGGTGGACGAAACCATCAAGCTGTTCCCTTCCTCGGATTAGCTCTTTTTAACCCGGAGCCAAGAAATGGTTTGTTGTGCTTCCAGCCACATTCAGTCACGTCCCTCTTCAGCATACCTCTGTGTGTGTGTGTGGGTGTGTTGGGGGGGGGATACTTCATTAGCACTCAAATTAGAATCAGTGCAAGGCTGATGAGCTGGCTCAGTTGCTTGACAAAGAACGGGATCTGTGTTTTTTTTAAAAAAAGAGGGTCGATTAAAATGTTGCGAAAGGGACTCTGTTTGTGTCAAGGTTATTCCAGAGGGAGAAGGAAGATCAGGAGCCTTGAACCTTTTCAGACTCAGTCTCTAACCTTTAGCCCCTCATTTTTCATTATTGCCTCATGACACTCCCTGGTTTTTCTCTTTATCTTCTGTTCCTCTCTCCTCCTCTAAGAAATACAAACAATGGCCTATTAGGCACACACAGCATACTTCCGATTTTCATTTAGTTGAGTTGGTAGGGCTTTACTTTGAATCCTGTACTTGCATTCTGCACCTTTCCCCCCCCCTGATGTTTCTTTTGGGAATCATGGAGTATATATTCTGCATACCAATGAGAAAACCTGGATAGTGTTGCAGCACTGAAATTTCCTTTTTTTGGGTGCGTCATGGTTATTATCTTCTTATTGGTCAGTTTCACAGTTTAGCGTAGTGGTTAAGTGTGCGAACTCTAATCTGGGAGAACCAGGTTTGATTCCCCCACTCCTCCACTTGCAGCTGCTGGATGACCCTGGGCAAGCCATAGTTCTGTCAGAGCTGTTCTTGAAAAAGAGCAGTTTCTATCAGAGCTCTCTCAGCCCCACCTACCTCACAAGGGTGTCTGTCGTGGGGAGGGGAAGGGAAAGGGGTTTGTAAGCCGCTCTGAGACTCCTCTGGGTAGTGAAGGGCAGGTTATAAATGCAATCTCTTCTATTCTTAAAAAACGTAAGCCATGGGATGTCTTCTGAGAGGTCTTCTTCGTGTCTGAGTGGCACTCAGTTTCCACTGATTTTTCTCTCCCTGTCCTTCCTGCATGTGTCTCCTGTTGTTCTGGAAGGCGTGCTGACTTCCAAGAGTTACATGTTGGGAAGCAGAGCAGGAAAGGGGAGGCAGCAACGTTCCTTCATACAAGGACAAGCTGTACTCATGGCCCACAGGCGCCCTTCCCAGTATGTCCGAAAGTAACAGACAGAACTCCACTAAGAGATCTTGTGGTTTCTTCCAGTCCTTTAAAGGGCGAAGGAGCCTTCAGGCAACAATGGAGCAAAATACTCAGGGGAGATCAAGACTTTCAGAAGGTAAAATGCAAACATCTTCTGGCATTTCACAGCAAGAAGCCTGAATTCATCACCAGCTGCACGCTCAACAGGCAGCCACCGTCAGCACTGCCAAGTATACTTGTATGATGTACACAGGGGTCAATTCCTAGAAAAAGAGGTGCAGGAGCTCATTTGCATAACTCATTTGCATATGCCACACCCCTTGACAAAGGGTAGGCATGTTTAAAATGAGTTATGCAAATGAGTTTAAATCCCCCCCCTACCCTGGTCTCTGCAAAAGCGAAGAGGCTCGGGGGGAAAGGCAGGCATGTCTGCCTCCCTGCGCTCTGCGTCTCCAGCCAACTTGCCACGGTGGGCTGGCTGGAGAGGGGGAGGGCAGGGAAGCCAGTGATTTAAATCCCCCTCAGTCTCTCTGCAAAAGTGGAGAGGCTGGGGGGGGGAAGAGGCCATGTCTGCCTTCCTGTGTGCCCTGTCTCCAGCCAGCCCACCATGGCGCACTGGCTGGAGACGGGGAGAGCAGGGAAGCAGACATGGGGCACCTGGAGATCAGGCAGGGAAGCCAGGCATTTAAATCTACCCCCTCCCTGAGTGTCTCTGCCGGCGGGGGGCAGGACCTGGGGTCCTTACTGCCGGAGCACTGCTCCGGGGCACTCCGGCAGGAAATGACCCTTGGACATACATATTTCAGACACCTGCTCTGCACGTTTACTAATCTTAGGTATATTGCTTAGAAAGATATAGTAAGTGAAGAGGCTCTTAATACGCCTAGAAATTGCCTGCAGCAATGTATAACCCTGGAACATGGTGTTTGCATTGCGCCATGCGTTTGATATGGATCATTCTGTGTTGTGGAACAAAACGCACAGGACAAAGGGGGAAGCTGTGTCACATTCCAGTTTTATTTGTAGGGGATTTGAATCCAGGTCCACACAGGAAAATGTCTTATACTGATTCAGACCCTTGGTCTACCAAGGTCAGTATTGTCTGCTTAGGCTGGCAGCAGCTCTCCAGTGTCTTGGGCGGAGGTCTTTCACGTCACCCACCACCTGGTCCTTCCAACTGGAGATGCTGGGGATTGAATCTGGGGCTTTGTGCACGCCGAGCAGATGCTCTTCCATTGAGCCACTGCCTCTCCCCACTTCCGAAGCATCACTGAAGCCTGCCACTATGAATTATCCATTTGTTGCAGAGGTGTAAGTTGCCAAAACTGGCCCCACGCATACAGAAGCAATCATGATCTACTAAATCATTATCCCACTGAATCCAGGCCGCTTCTGGCAGATCCTTGCTGTGCTGGGTAAACGGCTTTCCTAGCCTAAAGAGAGGCAGATCAGAAAAGGGAGGGCAGGAATGGATAATCCAGTGCTTGGCAGTGAGAGCCAGGTTGGTGTAGTGGGTTAAGTGCGCAGACTCTAATCTGGGAGAACTGGGTTTGATTCCCCACTCCTCCACTTGCGGCTGCTGGATGGCCTTGGGCAAGCCATAGTTCTGACAAGAGCTGTCCTTGAAAAAGAGCAGTTTCTGTCAGAGCTCTCTCAGCCCCACCTCCCTCACAGGGGATGTCTGTTGTGGGGTGGGGAAGAGAAAGGAGTTTGTGAGCCGCTCTGGGACTCTGAGTGAAGGGCGGGATATAAATCCAATCTCCTCCTTACATGCCCAAGGTAATGCTGATCACCACTTTGGGGTCAGGAAGGAATTTTCCTCCAGGTTGGCCCAGGGGTGCTGGAGGGGATTTTGGGGTTTGTTTGTTTTTTGCCTTTCTCTGGGCATAGAGCGGGGGGGACACTGGGGGTAGCTGTGAATTCCCTGCATTGTGCAGGGGGTTGGACTGGATGACCCTTCAGGGTCCCTTTTGGCTCTTATGTTTCCATGGAGAGACTGGGAATGGAACCCTGGGCCTTCGATACATGCTCCGCTACAGCCTCCACACATATCACCAAGCTGCAGTCCGCAACACAAGCCAAGGGCAGGAGACATTTGGAATATACAGAATGGCCTTCAGTGTGAATGACTGACCCTCCAGGCTTCTCCCGAGGTGAGAGAAAGCACTTCCTTATCGTAAGCTGTGCCCACACTCTCCCCATGACTCATCTGCCAGCCAGCCTGCCTGTGGCCTCACCCTCGAGAGCAGAACTCCCATCGCTGCAGAGGGGGAAGTCAACAGATTCACAACAGAATGCCCTTTCGCAAGCGATTCAGGCCGCCCAGCCCGTGCATTTTAAAAGCAGGAGGCCACAATATGAATCTAAACAGTATCAAAACCACCAGAAGACCAAAGCCACAAGATCTTTTGCGTCAGCAAAAAGGTTGAAGGGCCTGGGACTTTTCAGTTTAGAGGAAAAGACGACTAAGGGGGGGAAACGTGATGGAGGTTTATCCAATTAGGTACTGGTTGGAGAATGTTGACAGAACTTTTCCTCCCTGTCCCCAAATACTAGAACCTGAGGGCAGCCAGTGAAGCTGATGGGCAGTAGGTTCAGGAAGGACAAAAAGAAAGACTACTTTACACAGCGAGTGATTAACAGGTGGCCTTCGCTGCCAGAGGATGTAGTGATGGCCACAGGAGTAAACAGCTTTAAAAGGGGATTAGATAGATCCGTGGAGAATAAGTCTATCAGTGGCTACTGGCCACGGTGGCTGAGGGGAACCTCCACATTCAGGGGCACTAAGCCTCTGAATCCCAGAGCCAAGAGGCCACATCAGGGGAAGGCCTCGGCCTCTCTGGCCTGTTGTTGGTCATCTAGAGGACCTGTTTGGCCACTGTGTGAGCCCGAATGCTAGACTAGATGGACCGTTGGTCAGACTCAGCAGGGCTCTTCTTACGCTCTTAAAAAGTGGCTATTGAGCTACTTACAAATAATGGGCTTTCTACTTGAAAAAGGTTGCCAATTCAAGGTGGGGAGAGGTGCGAATCAAAGCAATCCCTCTGACTAGGGCTGCCAGGTTTGGGTTGGGAAATTTGGGGGGAGTGGAGATTTGGGGAGGGGTGGAGATTTGGGGAGAGCAGAGTGTGGGGCGGCAAGGGACCTCAGGCAGGGCACGATGCCACAGTGTCCACCGTCCAGAGCAGCCGTTTTCTTCAGGGGAACTGATCTCGGTCATCTGGACATCAATTGCAACAGGGAGAGATCTCCAGGTACTACCTGGAAGTTACAAAAAGACCGGGAACACAGCCCAATCAGTGGAAGGGGGTATAAATGCTGTGTAACTGTATGCTTGTGTTGTAACACTGATTGTTCAATTTATTGTCTTTAAGACATTTGATAATATTGTTAATAAAGTTTCTATTTTAGAGCAGTTTAGGGCTACACAGCGTTTATACTCCCTTCTGCCACCTGGAGGCTGGCAAGCCTGCCCGCACGACAGTTTGCAAAACAGGGCGGCTCCATTTGTAAAGACCTTCCTCACCGATTTTAATTCAGGTTCCTGTGCAAACATCAGGTTGTGAAACAATTATTTCAAAAACCTGGCTTAGGTTTAAACCGCATTGGGAAGACCGCCGCAAGTCGGGTGGCGAGGCTTAGAGCACCACCATTTTTACAATGCAGCCGGTCCCGTTTGCAGACATTTGGACGGTGAAGCCTAGAACTTCCAGCTACAATGAATGAAGGGCGCAGGCATCCAATGCAAAGCACACCCAGCCCAAAGATTCCACTCCATGCAGATAAGAGCTAATCGCTCGCCAGAAACTCGACACTGCCACCACCCGACAACAGAAGTCACAACCGGGAGAATGGCTGGTTCTACTAAAACTATGTCATATCACCGCTTGCGCAGACATCAATGAAGCAAAGGGCGTGAACTCTCACAAGTGCACGCTTGCACTTGAGAAACATGCAGCACGGCTGGTCTCCCGGAATGTTATTCAGCCTGGTGGCTGATACACAAGTCATTGCAAACCACTGTAAATCGCAACGTGCTCTCTGAAAGCAAGTGAAAAGGACAATCCAAAACACGAGGCATATAATACCCACATAGCCAAGGAGAGGTGTTAAATGGAGTTTAGACAGAGCTCCGCACCCAAGCTCTAGCGTGTCTGTAGTTCTTTGTAGGTTCACAGCCTTGGTTATGTACATCATGAATGTGGTTATGTAGGGGAATCAGACAGGAGGCAATTCTGTGACCACAATAAGCACCTGGCCCGTTTCAGCTTCTTGGCATTCACAACCCTCCCGGCACAAAAATGCAAAAATCTCCCCAACAACTACAGGCTGCTTCAGCTGTAACAAGCGATAGGATTCTCACAAACCCATTGCAGATGAACCACAGCTTTTCTGTAAACACTTAGAAGCATCTAAGAATGCATAGGCGTAGGGACAGATTATGTAATATTATGGCAAATACTCGATTGGGTGTAGTGGTGTTGTGGTTAAGAGCGGCGGGCTCTAGGCCAGTCACGGTTCTCTTGGAACTCTCTCAGCTCCACCTAATATGCTGCCTCTTGTGCGAAGAGGAAGGGAAAGGTGATTATAAGCTACTTTGAGACACCTTAGGGTAGAGAAAAGGGGGATATAAAAACCAACTTTTCTTCTTAAAGCAGTTGCGGAGGTGAATTAAGCCGCAACGTTGCAGGGAAGGCGTGGCACTGAATAGCCCTGTCCTCTTGAGAATCTGCCACCTTCTCTGAGCTTACTTGATGTGGTAGGAAAACCCGGTAGATTCAGTATGTGTAATACTGCAGCTGGAATGAGATTTCTGTAAGAAAAAATCACACACTTGGGTAAATGGGCGAAATGATCCTCCCTAGTGCCGCAGCCCCAACAAAATTCTCCCCCTTCCCCTCTCCAAGTGGCTTTTTTAAGCTTTGAGAATTCATTGGGAGAGCCAGCCATAGATTAGTTTTGAGTTAACGTGTGACGAACCACTACCATCACTACAGTGAGAAGAGCAAGCAAGATGTTAGTTGCAGAGAATCTGAATTTGCTTATTAGATCTTCTGGGCACAGATTTGCAATGGATTTGAGAATATTTATTGATTATTCGTTTCTTTTTTTAAAAAAAAGCTAGCAAGGCCAAAGTCTTTTTTGAGGAATGGAAGGAAATGGGGAGAGGAAGGGAAAGGTGACTGTAAGCCACTTTGAGACTCCTTAGGGAAGTAACTTAGAACTTTAATTAAAATTACCAGATTGTTAAAACACAAAGTTCTCTCCATAGTTTGTTTCACCATTCCTTCAAGGAGCTCAGGATGACAGACATGGTTCCCTCCTCTCCGTTTTATCCTCACAGCAGCCCTTTGAGGTAGGGTTGGGCTCAGAGCGGCCGGTCCAAGATCGTCCAGCAAGCATTCATGGCAGAACGGGTACCAAGATTTCCCCGAATGCAGTTGAATACTCTTAACGGCTAAACCACCCTGGCTCCCCCCTGAGAGAATGACAACCCTTGTGACTGTAACTGAGCAGAACCAAAACTGCTTGAAAAACGAAACAAAGATGTCCTTAAGTTAACAGAGAATGTCAGCCCAACTGATCGACTAGAGCAGGGGTGTTGAACTCATTTGTTACGAGGGCCAGATCTGACATAAATGAGACCTTGTTGGGCCGGGCCACGCGTGTGTCATAAAACGCAATGCCAGGTCGTGGAGATATCCTGTCCTTATATATATTTGAATTTTGGTTCCACAGCATTCTATGCTTGCCATAATTGATTCGGCTCAAGAACTGGCAGTCAGAAGACACTGGCCAGGGCTGACTGGCTGCTTCGCAAAGTCCCGCCCACGTCAGCCCCGGTCAGTGTTTTCAGCTCAGTCTGCTCCAGTCCTCCGACAAGAGAGGACCGTCTGCAGGGACAGGCCCTCAAGGCTGAGGCAAGTGAGAGAAGCCCTTTTCCGCCCGCCCCACACCACCCCTGGGCCTTCTATGGGGCACTAGGCCCAGAGAAGACCTTTTCCGCCCCCCTCACGCCATCCCCTGGGCCTTCTATGGGGCACTAGGCCCAGAGAAGCCATTTTCTGTCCCCCACACGCCATCCCCTGGGCCTTCTATGGGGGCAGTAGGCCCAGAGAAGCCCTTTTCCCCCACACACTGCCTACTGCCCCCATAGAAGGCCCAGGGGATGGTGTGTGGGGACAGAAAGGCCTTCTCTGGGCCCAGAGAAGCCCTTTTCTGCCCCTCTTCCTTTCCTTTCCCTTTCTTCCTCTCTCCTTTCTTTCACTCTTCCCCCTATTCCTTCCTTCCTTCCTTCCTTTCTCCAACCCTCTCTCCCTTCCACCTCCCTCCCTTCCTTTCTAGGGCCCGTTGTCTTCCACCACAATGGGCTTTGCTCCCTAGTAAACTTTATAAAGGACACAAACACAAAAGGGTTGGTTTTTTTTACTTAAAATAAAAACATGCTTAAAACATGAGCACTCTTGCAATATTTTGTTTATTTAACTGTATCCGATAACTGACACCTCTTGCTCTGAATTGTTGCATCAAAATGTCTGTGCTGTTGCAATCCTGAGCGTGCTGCTCAGGTGTGTATCTGTAAGCTGCAAACCTACGATGACACAGCAGCAGCAGCAGAACTGGAAGAAGCAGCAGCAGACAGCCAGTTCCACTGCGGGCCTGATAGAAGACCTCCGGGGGCCTGATCTGGCCCCCCGGGCCGCATGTTTGATACCCTTGAACTAGAGTGCTTGCTTATTAACTTATCGAATCAACCTCACACAGACTGCTTACAATATTAATGTCAGGTGTGTGTGTGTGTGGCGGGGATGCATGGAGAATTGCGGTGCTTATTTACTTACTTCATTTATACCCTGCCTTCCTCTCTTACGTCATTCTCCTCTCCTCCAGTTTATCTTCACAACAGCCCTGCAAGGGAGGCGAGGCCGAGAGTGTGTGAGTAGCCCAAGGTCACCCAGCATCCTTCCAAGGCAGAGCAGGGATTCGATCCCCGGTCTCCCAGATCACAGTCCAGCACCCTAACCGCTACACCACACTGCCTCTTTCAAAGAAGTCAAAACCAGGAGGTACAAAAATGTCCTTCTGAAACAGATGTTTGAGGTTCGTGTAAATCCTTTATTGTGCACAGTTTAAAAACAAGCAAAACAAAACAAAAAAGGCTTCCCTTTTGCACAGCAATTGTTCAGGGCCCCGTCGGAGCCCGGCGCAACAGGCTGCGGACACAACTTACTAATTGCAACTTCGGGACTGAAACACGAGACCGAAAAAATGAAGATCAGTTACGCTGCACCGGTTGGAACCAGGCTGACACTGGACAGGGAAAGGTGAGCCGCAGAGAGCGAGAACGGTTGGCCTCACCATCCCAGCGCTGGCAGCGCGCCCCTCCCCACTTCTAACCCGTTTCAGGCCCAATTCTTTTCCCGGTGAGAGTCCCCATATTTTTTTCGAGCCGCTTCCAGCTGCTAGGCCACATCTGGAAGCCCCATGCATTCTAGTGTATACGATGCAGAGCGCTCTGCCGCCGTTTCTCCCTTATTCAGTGGTGAAGCTGAGGCAGCGGTGGACAATCGCGTTTCGCCGCCGGTGGATGCCGCGTCTCACAGACTCCACAGCGTGGCCACGGCCTTGCAGATGCCCACGTCGTGGTAGTTGAAGTAGCAGAGGCCGGCAAAGGTGACGGCGGAGAGCAGGTAGAGGCCGGCGCTGGCTAGCTTAAAGGACGTCTCCCCGTGGACGTAGTCGGTGACGACCTGGCCGAGGCCCCTGCGGTGGGGAAGAGGAGAGAAGCGGCATGATGAAAAGACCGGCAACAGATACCTTCCCAGGTCGGCCCTGCCCCTCTTCCGAATCTCTCCAAGGCCAATTCCCATAGGAATTTCGGACTGACCCAAACATCAACATGACCTTTCGTGACTTCCACGTTGCTCAAGGAGGCGTTGCCCGGTTACACAGAAGAATCCCCTTTTCCCTGCTACAAAGAAAATCCCTTTCGCGTTCTACATTCAGGGCCATTATTGTGCCTTCTCTCTTCCGGGAAAGCTGCCAGAGACTGTGCTGAGGTCCCCTGGGGACACCCAGCAAGCTCCCATGGCAAAGCAGGGACTTGAACTAGAGTCTCCTGGACCCTAGTCTGACACCCGAGCCCACTACTCCATGCCGCTCCTCACACTGGCAGAAGCTACCAATTCCCGCTCTCGCCAACACTGTTTTACTCTACCCACACCTTTCCCATGAGCACAGGGAAGCATCCATGGCTTTAAAAACATAAGAGAGAAGCCCATGTTGCATCAGGCCAATGGCCCATCCAGTCCAACACTCTTGTCACACAGTGGTCAGTTGCCATCAGGCGGTCCAGCAGTGGGGCCAGGACACCAGAAGCTCTCCCACTGTTGCTCCCCACCCCCAAGCACCAAGAATACGGAGCATCCCTTGCCCCAGAGTCCCTATCTATCCCTTGTGGCTAACTGCCACTGATGGACCTCTGCTCCAGATGTTTATCCAATTCTCTCTTGAAGCCGTCCATGCTTGTAGCCGCCCCCACCACCTCCTGTGGCAGTGAATTCCAGGTGTTAATTCCTCTTTGAGTGAAAGAGGAATTCCTTTTATCCTTACGTGATTTCCCAGTAATGTCTAACTGTAGGTAACTTAAACCAATAATGGGCTGAGGAAGGGTGGGGCTGTTCCCCCCCCCACCGCCTTTCCCTTCTCCGCTTCATCCTCACGACAATGCTGCAAGGTAGATTAGGCCAAGAGTCTATGACTGACTTGAGGTCACCCCGCAAGCACCGGTGGCAAGAGTTGGGATTCGAACCTGGGTCTCCTAGATCCTAGCACCATGCTGCCCCTCCCAAGTGTGGACCTCTCTGGGAGTCAGCTATGCTAGAGCTGGAAAAACAAAACCACGAAGGATGCTGGGGTCAGGATGACTTGCTAGCCAAGGGTACCTAGCTGACACAAGAAAGATGAAATGCAGTCGAATGCCTAGAGCATGGCTGTCAATCATGCGGCCCGGGGGCTGGACCAGGCCCCCCGGAGGGCTTCTATCAGACCCACAGTGGAACTGGCTGTCTTCTGCTCCTTGTTCCAGTTCTGCTGCCGCTGCTGCATCATCGTAGGTTTGCAGCGTACAGACACACACCTGAACAGCAGACTCAAGATGGCAACAGCACAGACATTCTGATGCAATAATTCAGAGCAAGGGGAGTCAGTCATCAGACACTGTTAAATGAACAAAATATTGCAGGAGTGCTGATGTTTTAAGCATGTTTTTATTTTCAGTTAAAAAAAAAACCCTTAGTGTTTGTGTCCTTTATAAAGTTTGTATCTCTGGCATTACATTTTATGACGCACACAGGGCCTGGCTGAACAGGGTCTCGTTCATGTCAGATCCGACCCTCTTAACAAATGAGTTCAGCACCCCTGGCTTAGAGCGTCCTGTCTTACAGGACTGGGGCGGGGGGGGGGACGGGGGACAGCCGCACCCTTCCTCAGCCTATGACTATTGGTTTTAAGTTACCTAGAATTAGACATTACTGGGAAATCATGTCAGGAGACCCCACTCAGGGCTCTGAGACAGGAACCGGAGTGCCTGAATGTCGGGGAAACTTCTGTGTGTTTCACCCTGAAAACTGTTCAGTATTATTCGCTGGAGTGAGGAAACTGGGGCGACAAGAAAGGCAGCGGCGGAACAGACCGCCCTATTCAAATAATCAGTTCTCAAGTGGCCCTTTGTCTACTGAGTCATTCATGAGACCAGCTGGGAGAACCGTGGACTCATTTGTCACCAGCCTCTTCAGCAGCCAAACTCCTGCCTTCGGTGGGGAAAGTCCCCGGGCTCGCTTGGGAAAGAAAGAACACAGCCCTGAAAGCATTGCTAATCTAGAGGGTGATGAAATGAGAGCAGGGGAGCCATTCACGGCAAAAGATCGGGAAGTTGCACAACAGCAGCCGGAGGAATTCATGTGCTGGAGTCTTTCCTTTCCTTTTAATCCCTTAGAAACTCACTGATTCGTAAATCCTGAGTGGTGGGGAAAGTTGTTTCTTGTTGCTGGGATGCAAGGGCCAAAAGGACCGAAACATTCTGCGATTGCTAAAGGAAATCAGGTTCCTTGTCATTGAGTAAAAAGGCCAGGGTTTCTGGAGTATAAGGGGGGGGCGGTTGGTTAATTAAAGGTTTAATATAATGATCCCTTATCTTTTCAAAGAACCTACATTCAAGCAGGGCATAGAAGGATGTATCGATCCTATTAAGGCCACAGGGGCAAATTCTGTCGTAGGGCCTGTTTGAAATTCCCCCCCTGTAAAACCATTCAGTCTTGCAAACAAGAAAGCTCTGCACATGTTCTGCTCAAGTCTAGAAACTGAAGGTGCGACGAAGCATTTTAGGCTGCACCTGTCAGAGGCCGAAATGCGGCTGAGAGCAGACGTGGCACATACCAGAGGAGATCCCCCCAGGAATCCACAATGATTACAAGAAGGCCTGGATCCTCCTGAGGGATTGGATCTGAAAACTACACTGCTGGCAATAAGGCCCAAGGCCAAACTTTACAAATGCCAATTGCACAAGACTGTAGAATATGAACATCATTATCGAAAGGCTAGATAGTGGTGAAGTGTGCGGACTCTAATCTGGGAGAACCGGATTTGATTCCCCACTCCTCCACTTGCACCTGCTGGATGACCTTGGGCAAGCCATAGTTCTGGCACAGCTGTCCTTGAAAAAGAGCAGTTTCTGTCAGAGCTCTCTCAGCCCTGCCTACCTCACAGGGTGTCTGTTGTGGGGAGGGGAAGGGAAGGGTGTTTGTAAGCCACTCTGAGACTCCTTTGGGTAGTGAAGGGTGGGGTATAAATCCAATCTCCTCCTCGAGCCTGAATTCTCCCTAGATCAGGGGTGTCAAACATGCAGCCCAGGGGGCAGATCAGCCCCCCGGAGGGCTTCCACCAGGCCTGCGGTGGAACTGGCCATCTCCTGCTTCCAGTTCTGCTGCTGCATCATAGCTTACTTCACCAGACTCTCTTAATCACTCAGCTTTTAATGTTTTTCCCTGGGTACTCGACTCAGAACTCTGAGCGTGAGGGTTCTGTGGTGAATGTCAATAAATCAAAAGTAGGTTTGCAGCTTACAGATACACACGTGAACAGCATACTCAAGATTGCAACAGCACAGTCATTCTGATGCAATAGTTCACAGCAAGAGGTGTCAGTTATCAGACACTGTTAAATAAACAAAATATTGCAAGAGTGCTAATGTTTTAAGGACGTTTTTAAGTAAAAAAAAAACCTTTGTGTTTGTGTCCTTTATAAAGTTTGTATCTCTGCTACCTGGCGTTACATTTTTATGGCACACGGGGTCTGGCCCAACAACGTCCAATTTATGTCAGGTCTGGCCCTCTCCAAGGGAACTGGTTGCTGTCATCTGGAGATCAGGGGTAATTCCAGGACATCTCCAGGCCACACCTGGAGGCTGGCAACCCTGGAGCCCTTCCCTATTGCTTTGTCTGGGCCTGGAAATGTCACTGGGCTGACGGAGACTCAGGGAGATCCTTGCTGTGCAAGCTGTGGCCGCACACAGACATCCCAGTGACCCCAAAGGATGGCTCAAATGAGGCTACTGTACTTTAGTCACATAACGAGAAAGCGGGAGCTAATGGAAACGACAATAATGCAAGGAAAAGCAGAAGGCAGCCAGAAAACAGGAAGGCCCGACCTGAGATGGATGCACTCCATCAAGGAAGCCACAAAGGCCTTCGGCTCGCAAGACCTGGGCAAGGCCGTTAATGAGAGGATGTTTCGGAGGACATCAGTTCTTAGGCTCACTGTAAGTCGGAAGCAACTTGATGGCACTTCACACACACAGAAAGGGGAAGAAATGGTTGTGTTGAACAAGACGGACTACGTGAATGAAGCACGAAAACGGGCTCAGGAGAGCCGATTTTGCAAAAATACAGCCTCCACAGCAGCAGCAGTAGCAGAGGAGGAGGAGGAGGAGGAGGAGGAGGAGATTGGATTTATACTCCACCCTTCACTACCCAAAGGTGTCTCAGAGCGGCTTACAAACTCCTTTCCCCTCCCCTCCCCACGACAGACACCCTGTGAGGTAGGTGGGGCTGAGAGAGCTCTGACACAAACGGCTCTTTTTCAAGAACAGCTGTGCCAGAACTATGGCTTGCCCAAGGTCATCTAGCAGCTGCAAGTGGAGGAGTGGGGAATCAAACCTGGTTCTCCCAGATTAGAATCCACGCCCTTAACCCACTATGCCAAACTGGCTGCACCCTCCCAGTCTGCCCAAGTGAGCCCAGCACCTCTGATTTTCAACCCTAGATGTTCTGATGGGACGGAGGGCAGTGACCCTTAAGAGGCTGAAAACCACGGAGGGCAAACCTTCTGCTAAATGACCGCACGCCACAGTGGCAGGCCAGAGCCTGACGAAACAGAACCTCTCCTGTGACAGCATGGGTCCTTCTGGGAACTGCAATTTATTTATTATATTTATTTAAAACATCTGGGTGTCGCCTTTGGGCCCAAAGACGGACCCCCCAGGACAGCGAACATCAGGCATTAAGACAACATCTAAAATGTGTATATATACTGAAGTCTGAATTAGTGGCATTATTCATGACAGCAGCAGAAACCTTAATAGCACAATTATGGAAAACCAATACGGCGCCATCCATTAAACAATGGCTTATGAAACTTTGGGATACAGCTGTAATGGACACACTGGCATCTCAGATCGTTACGACTGCAATGGCCTTTCATGGAAAAATGCAATTTCATGGAAAAATGGTTTCCCTTTTTTGAATTCATGAATGATCCCAAAAACAAAAGCTGGAGCCTGCCTCACAAATATATTGATTTTGCTTTTTATTAAAAATGGAAAGTATAAATGTATCTGTGATTTATTTTCATTAAGAAAACAACACAGGAGGTACGATTTCTGTACAACGATATGACATAATATTGTAGAAATGGTTTTATTTTTTTGGTTGGTGTTAAAAGTTAAAATTTAATAACACTTATGTTTAAAATTTATATATAAATATTTAACAGTGCAATAAAAGCATATAAATATACACACAGACACATATTTGTTGGCTTTAAGCAGGTCCCACATTGAGCAGGGGGGTTGGACTAGATGGTCTTTATGGCCCCTTCCAACTCTCTATGATTCTATCACAAACCAGAGGCCATCTAGTCCAGCCCCCTGCTCCGCGCAGGATCAGCCTAAAGCGTCCCTGACGAGCGTTCGTCCAGCCACTACCTGAAGACTGCCAGGGAGGGGGAGCTGTTTCCACTGCTGAACCACTCTTACTGTAGAGTCAGGTGGGGTCGCAGTATTGGTCTGAAGCAACAGAACCAAGTCTGAGTCCACTGGGGCAACTTTAAGACCGACAAAGTTTTATTCTGGGTATTCTGGGTAGAAGCTTTCACGTGCACGCACAATCTTTTTCAGGTACATTTCTTTGTGAGCATGCAAATGAACGCTTATGCCCACCCAGAATAAAACTTTGTTGTTCTCAAAGGTGCCACTCTTACTGCAAAATTTGCCCCCCCCCATAACCAGCCAGTATCTCCCTGTAATTTAAACCCATTCTTGCAAGTCTCAGATCTCAGAAATCTTTATTACGGTTCGTAACCAGCGCAAACAGTCCAACCGAGCATCCATCCATCCGTCTCAAAATAATTCAAAATCATTTTTGAGATAATACACTGCATTAGCCCGAGAGTCTTGAAGTTACGCTTTTAAGAGATCTTTCCTAATTCTGTAGGCTGCTGCCAAAAATTTGGCACATGCTAATGTCACCTGTGGACTGGCACCTATCATAAGCAAAACACGAATATCAGAATCCGAAGGGCCTGAAAGCCTTTCCCGTATGGGTTGGATAAATGTAGCTCGTCTATTTTGAGAGAACCCACATGCAAGCAAAATAAGTCCTGTCCTCTGCTGCCAACTGGAACAGCTCCCTGCCCTCCTCCGAGTGGCAGCCCTTCAGATACTTCAAGAGAGCGATCGTGTCCTCCCCTCAACCTCCTCTTCTCCAGACTGAACGTTCCCAGGTCCCTCTGCCTTTCCTCGTAGGGCTTGGTCTCCAGGCCCCTGATCATCCTCGTCGCTCTCCTCCGCACCCATGCCATTCTTTTGAAACGAGGCCTCCGGAACTGCACACACGACTCCAGCTGCAGCCTGACTAATGCAGTATACAGCAGGACTATGACATCTTGCTATTTGGATGTTATGTCTCTGGTGAGACACCCCAAGACTGCATTAGCCTTTTTTGCCGCTGCATCACACTGACTGCTCATATTTTGTTTACAGTCCATCTGTACCACCCAAGATCTTGTTCACACACACACTGCTTCCCAGAAGTGCAGGCAGGTCAAGAGAAGGGACAATAAGAATTTTACTGGGGGTCAAGCCAAAGGAAAGGCTTTGCCTGCTGACGCAAGACAATGACCGCGGGAGACAGATTAATCTCCTTGGGTTGCCGCCCATCTAGTGTCAGATGGTGGGGACACCCAAAGCAAGGCCAGCTGGCATAGCTTTATCTGTGCGTCATTGTTACAAAGGAGGACTGCAAGCAATCGACCAAAGACAGCTCTGAATAAATAAATGTTAAAAAGATCTGGAAGAATTTTTAAAAAGTAAATAATACTGAAGGAAGGTCGTCAACTACAATTTGGGAAGCAATTCAATGTGTTTGTTCTGGCTGTTCCTCGCCGCAGCAGGAGGAACACAGCCCCACTAGGACAGAGCCACTCTTCAGCAGGGGAGCCTGACACCTCTCTTGACATAAGAGAAGCCATGTTGGATCAGGCCAATGGCCCATCCAGTCCGTGTCACACAGTGGCCAAAAATACCAGGATCCATCAGGAGGTCCAGCAGTGGGGCCAGGACACCAGAAGCCCTCCCACTGTTGCCCCCCACCCCAAGCACCAAGAATACAGAGCATCACTTGCCCCAGAGTCCCTATCTATACCTACTGGCTAACAGCCACTGATGGACTTCTGCTCCGTATGTTTATCTAATTCCCTCTTGAAGCCGTCCCTGCTTGTAGCCACTGCCACCGCCTCCTGTGGCAGTGAGTTTCCCTTCCAAGGTGGCTCTCTGGGTGCAGGTCTTCTCTCTCTCTGTCTCCTCACACACAATCACAAAGCATTCTCTAAGGCAATGCCTCCCCACCTTTTTGGTTTGGTGACCCACAAGTACAAATTTACTTGGGAGGGTGGCCCATGTGGGGCCGGTTCCAGGTTTTTTGGCACCCGAGTTGAACTGTGACCTTGTTGCCCATCTGGTCCAGCGCTGCACTTTCTACAGCGGCAAACCAGATGTTGTTAAGAAACCCACAAACTTCACAAGAAGGGTGCAGCTGCCCCCAAGCAAATATGCAAACCACCAAAAAAGACCCTGTACAGATGAAGTATTACACAACAAACAGTGTCCTTAAAATGAATTAGTATTTTCTTTAAAGGTCCTTTTTCACAGAAGTTATCAACCACTCTCTCTTTGTCTCTAAGCATAATCACAAATATTAACTTCTGTGAAAAAGGGCCGTGAAAGAAAATACTAATTCATTTTAAGGACACCGTTAAGAACATAAGAACATAAGAGAAGCCAATGTTGAATCAGGCCAATGGACCATCCAGTCCAACACTCTGTCACACAGCGGCCAAAATATACTAGGTGCCATCAGGAGGTCCAGCAGTGGGGCCAGGGCACCAGAAGCCCTCCCACTGTTGACCTCCCCAGCACAAGAATACAGAGCATCACTTGCCCCAGACATAAGAACATAAGGGAAGCCAGTGCTGAATCAGGCCAATGGCCCACCTAGTCCAACACTCTGTCAACAGCGGCCAAAATATACCAGGTGCCATCAGGAGGTCCAGCAGTGGGGCCAGGAGACTAGAAGCCCTCCCACTGCTGCCCCCTCCAGCACCAAGGATAGAGTGCATCACCTGCCCCAGACTGAGAGTTCCCATCTATACCCTGTGGCTAATAGCCCCTGATGGCCTTCTGCTCCATATGTTTATCCAATTCCCTCTTGAAACTGTCCATGCTTGTAGCTGCCACCACCTCCTGTGGCAGTGAATTCCATATGTTAATCACTCTTTGGGTGAAGAAGGACTTCCTTTTATCTGTTCTAATACCGTTGCCTAATACTTTATTTGTACAGGTTTTTGTAATTTATTTGTATAGGTTTTTGGGTTGTTGCTTTTTGGTGGTTTGCATATTTGCATAGGCTGTATCTCCACTTGTGGTTCATTTGGCCCCCAAGCAAATGGCACACCATTTCCCCCCTCCTGTCCAGCTACGACTGATGCAGAACTATTTTTCCTCCTCACTGTGGCCAAGGGAGGCGGGAGGGGAGAGTGTGAGACGCTCACAAGGAGGATGAGGCGAGAAAGAACGATGCGCACGGCAGGCGCGGCCGCTAGAGAGGAAGGGCCCCCAGCCCACTTTGAGAGGCTTCATGACCCACTTTGGGGTCCTGACCAGTGTCCCCTCTAAGCTGAGTGAGGGTGAGCCGGCTCACAGGCTTTTTAGCCTCTGGCGCACACATTTTCGTCTCAGCTCAGGAAGGAGGGCTCCAGAGCAAACCGATTTATGCAGTTAGCCAAATCGCTCGCTCACAACTTTAATGCCGGCAGCTCACAAAGCGGAATTCTTGCTCACAAGGCCCCACAGCTTAGAGGGAGCATGGGTCCTGACCCACAGGTTGGGAGACTCTGCGCTGAGGAATCAACCCCTGCCTGCTGCTGTTCCCCATGGCGAGCTCCGAGGGCCGGGACCCCAAGGCATCCGATCCCTGCTACTCTCTCAAGAGCCACTTGAGACACGGTTACCTGGCCAGTGAGAGGGAGCCGCGGAGCAGTGTTCCCTCTAAGTTGAGTGAGTGTGAGCTAGCTCACAGTTTTTTAGCCTCCAGCTCACAGATTTTTGTCTCAGCTCAGGAAGAAGGGCTCCAGAGCAAACTGATTTATGCAGTAGCCAAATCGCTCGCTCACAACTTTAACGCCAGTAGCTCACAAAGTAGAATTTTTGCTCACAAAACTACACAGCTTAGAGGGAGCATTGCCACGGAGAGGACAGGAATGTCCCCAGAATTCTCGCGCAAGGTGAAGTCAGCATGGGCAAGAACAAGAGGATGTGGCTACGTGCAAGAGCGGCGGGGAAATCCCCACTTCACTCGACCACATCACTCAGGAGCCTCCGGGGAACCGTACCAGTGACACCAAGACGATGAAGTTATCAACATAACCACCTTATTTATTTATTTATTTAGGTTTCTAGGCCACCCTTCCTTGCAAGCAAGCCTCAGGGTGGCTTACGACAGGAGAGAAAATGCAATCAATAACTAAGAACATAAGAGAGAAGCCACTGTTGGATCAGGCCAATGGGCCATCCAGTCCAACACGCTGTGTCACACAGTAGCCAAAAATACCAGGTGCCTTCAGGAGGTCCAGCAGTGGGGCCAGGACACTAGAAGCCCTCCCACTGTTGCCCCCCCCCCCAAGCACCAAGAATACAGAGCATCCCTTGCCCCAGACTGAAAGTTCCTATCTATACCTTGTGGCTAATAGCCCCTGATGGTCCTCTACTCTTAAGAACATAAGAGAAGCCAATGTTGGATCAGGCCAATGGCCCATCCAGTCCAACACTCTGTCACACAGTGGCTAAAAATACCAGGTGCCTTCAGGAGGTCCAACAGCGGGGCCAGGACACTAAAGGGTCTCCCACTGTTGCCCCCCCCAGCACCAAGAATACAGAGCATCCCTTGCCCCAGACGAAGAGTTCCTATGTATACCTTACGGCTAATGGCCACTGATGGACCTCTACTCCATATGTTTATCCAATTCCCTCTTGAAGCCGCCATGTTTGAAGCTGCCACCACCTCTTGTAGCAGTGAATTCCATGTGTTAATCAGTCTTTGGGTGAAGAAGTACTTCCTTTTATCTGTTCTAACCCAACTGCTCAGCAATTTCATTGAGTGGCCACAAGTTCTTGTATTGTGAGAAAAGGAGAAAAGTCCTTCTTTCTCGACCTGCTCTGTCCCATGCATAATCTTATAAACCTCGATCATGTCACTCTTCAGCTGTCATTTCTCCAAGGTAAAGAGCCCCAAGCACTTTAACCTTTCTTCATAGGTAAAGTGTTCCAACCCTTTGATCATTCTAGTTGCCCTTTTCTGTACTTTTCCCAAAGCTATAATATCCTTTCTGAGGTGTGGTGACCAGAACTCTACACAGTACACCAAACGAGACTGCACCATCAATTTATACAGGGGCGTGATGATACTGGCTGATTTGTTTTCAATTCCCTTCCTAATAATCCCCAGCATAGTGTTGGCCTTTTTTATTGCAGTCACACACTGTCTCAACATTTTCATTGAGTTATCTACTACAACTCCAAGATCTCTCTCTGGTCAGTCTCTACCAGTTCAGACCCCAACAACATATATTTATAGTTAAGCTTTTTGGCTCCAATGTGCATCACTTTGCCACAATGAACCCTATTTGCCACGTTGATGCCCACTCGCTCATCCTCAACAGATCCCTTTGGAGTGCCTCACAATCCCACCTGGTTTTCACCACCCTGAACAACTTCATGTCATCTGCAAATTTAGCCACTTCACCGCTTACTCCCAACTCCAAATCATTAATGAACAAGTTAAAAAGCATCGGACCAAGTACTGATCCCTGTGGTACTTACCACCTTCCACTGAGAAAATTGCCCATTTATACTCACTCTCTGTTTCCTATTAATTATCTAGTTTTTGATCCTCAAGAGGACTTGTCCTTTTATCCCATGACTATTGAGCTTACTTAGGAGCCTTTGATGAGGAACTTTATCAAAAGCTTTCTGGAAGTCAAGGTAAACAACATCAATTGGGTCCCCCTTGTCCACATGTTTGTTCACTCCCTCAAAAAACACTAACAGGTTAGTGAGACTAGATCTTCCCTTACAGAACCCATGCTGAGTCTGCCTCAATTGTTTTTGCTCATCAATGTGCCTACTAATTCTTCCCTTAATAACAGTGTCCACCAACTGTTATTAAAAGTTAAAACCAAGAATTCGATACAAAAAACATGCAGCTCCAATAATACATCAGCATAATTTGGTTGATCCGAGACGGTGGGGGAAGATTCCAAATTTCACAGGCCTCCCCGAGGGGGGTTGTGGAGAACAGAGGGGGCGAGAGTGCCAGGCTACAGGCTGTACTGCTGCCGTCCTCAACCTGTCCTTGCCAGATTGTCATGAGGATTTCTGAGAGGACGCCTCATAAAGAGCTGCAAATGCTTGAAATGTGACCAATAACGGGTTAACTATTCCATTCAAGAAGTTTTGACCCAACTATGCTGGAAACAGGAGCCTGGAGGAAGCAGGCCTTCTCTGCCCTGGGGGGTTTTAGTTCTGGGGGCTGCCCGATATCGTCTGTGTGGGTCCAGCTCTGCCCCCCTTCCCCGTCTCTCTTGTCAATTTGCAAATCAACAGATTTTCTTTTTCAGAGATGCTACAAGGTCTGTGATGCCGGGGGGGAGGAGGTCTCGCCGTCTGACTGGAACTGGGCCTCGCTGCAGCTCTGTGACAAGTTGGGGGAAAATTCTGAGGCAGAGAAGGAGGGAAGCACCTGTCGAAATGAAGGCTGCGAAAAAGCCGCAAGAACCGCCGGTGACTCATCCCTAAAGTGTGGCGATGGGAGGGTTGATAAGGGTTGCAGTCATCGTAAGGTGACGGGGCAGAGCCTCGCGAGGAATGCACGGAAGAAATGAGACACCCGAAGAAATGACAATCTCTTAAGGCACGGGAAATACACACGAGAAATCTACAGACAGGTAAGTGCCCAGAGGATCATATGCAAATCTCAGAAGCCTCCAAGACAGGATGAGGGAGCTGGGGGGGGCTTGAAGCTAAACGCCAGCATCCGTAGCGTGGGCCCAGCCCCGAGACCTGGTGGGCAGCGTTCCCTCTAAGCTGAGTTAGTGTGAGCCAGCTCACAGTTTTTTAGCCCCCAGCTCACAGGTTTTGGTCTCAGCTCAGGAAGGAGGGCTCCAGAGCAAACTGATTTATGCAGCAGCCAAACTGCTTGCTCACAACTTTAAGGCCAGGAGCTCACAAGGTAGAATTTTTGCTCACAGGACTCCACAGCTTAGAGGGAACATTGCTGGTGGGGGAGAGGAAATCAGCAGGACGCAGGTATCCCTGGGAGACAAACGTCAACGGAGAGCCAGGATGCAGACTATGTGAAAGGGCATGTTAAATCCACTGAGGAAGGACACCAGAAACAGTTCCTTCCACGGTACTGCCACGATACCGAGCCTGGAAACAGTCATTTGGCACTCGGGTAAGGAGTCCCCAACCAATGTTCCCTCTAAGCCGTGAGCAAATATTCTACCTTGTGAGCTACTGGCATTAAAGTTGTGAGCAGGCGTTTTGGTTACTACATAAATTAGTTTGCCCGGGAGCCCCCCTTCCTGAGCTAAGACAAAAAGGTGTGAGCCAGAGGCTAAAAAACGGTGAGCTAGCTCACACCAACTCAGCTTAGGGAGAACACTGTCCCCAACCTTTTCGAGCCTGCGGGCAGCTTTGGAATCCTGACACACTGTGTGTGTGTGGGGGGGGGGTTACAACTACAAAACAGAAGAGGAGATTGGATTTAGACCCTTCCCTTTGCTCAGAGTCTCAGAGCGGCTTCCAATCTCCTTTCCCTTCCCCTCCCCACAGCAGACACCTTGTAAGGTAGGTGGGGCTGAGAGAGCTCTTTCAACAACTACTCCTGAGGGAACAGCTCTGAGAGAACTTGTGAATGACCTAAGGTCACACCAGCAGTTGCATGTGGAGGTGTGGGGAATCAAACCCGGTTCTCCCATATTGGAGTCTGTGATCCTAACTGCTACACCAACCTGGATACACCAAAACAGCTGCCACAGGAGGCAAAGTCAGACACCAAATGGCTGCCGCAGCTTACCTTTAGCCACATAGCGATGATCCTGGTGCTATAGTGACAGCTGCTGCCGTAGCAGCCAAATCCGTGCAGCCAATCAAACCTCCCAGCGGCCAATCAGAAGCCTTGCTGGGCAAAAGCCCCATCTGGCCATACCCACTTTCCAAGGAACACTTGGCGGGCACCAGGGAAAATGTCGGTGGGCCCCACGTTGGGGACCCCTGCACTAGGGACTTATGATTGCCCCCCCCGGTCCAAAACTGTGTGGGTGGTCTTCAGAAGGAGAAAGCTGACAGGGAGGCAGCAAAGGAAGAAGTGTTGTAATGGCAACGAGAACTGCCTGGACACACATGCATTTGCAGGCCATGACAAAAAATAAAGCTGGAGGAGGAGGAGGAGGAGGAGGAGGAGGAGGAGGAGGAAGAAGAAGAAGAAGAAGAAGAAGAAGAAGAAGAAGAAGAAGAAGAAGAAGAAGAAGAAGAAGAAGAAGAAGAAGAAGAAGAAGAAGAAGAAGAAGAGGAGGAGGAGGAGGAGGAGGAGGAGGAGGAGGAGGAGGAGGAGGAGGAGGAGGAGGAGGAGGAGGAGGAGGAGGAGGAGGAGGAGGAGGAGGAGGAGGAGGAGGAGATTGGGTTTATACCCCACCCTTCACCACCCAAGGTAGTCTCAGAGCGGCTTACAAACTCCTTTCCCTTCTCCTCCCCACAACAGACACCCTGCGAGGTAGAAGAAGAAGAAGAGATTGGATTTATACCTCCACCCTTCACTACCCAAGGGAGTCTCAGAGCGCCTTACAAACTCCCTTCCCTTCCCCTCCCCACAACAGACACCCTGTGATGTAGGTGAGGCTGAGAGAGCTCTGACAGAAACTGCTCTTTTGCAAGGACAGCTGTGCCAGAACTATGGCTTGCCCAAGGTCATCCAGCAGGTGCCAGTGGAGGAGTGGGGAATCAAACCCGGTTCTCCCAGATTAGAGTCTGCGCACTTAACCACGACACCAAACTGGAAGAGTTAAAGCGTGGAACCAGCTAGAGGGGAGGAGACAGTCCTGAGCCCCGTGAAATGCAAACACTGCTGAACTGGGCAGGAGCAGCGGTGTCCACAGTGGTACTAAATGCCAGCATATACGACCCAGAAACTCCAGGAGGGTCATGTGCAATTTCAAAAGGAGAAGCTTCTCAAAACTAAGGGGGATCGTGAGAAGGAGGAAGTTTGAAAAATGAGTCAAGAGGATCACAGATCATCAGGATGCCGGGAGGTTGTTTAAAATCATTTTTTTTTAAAAAGCACAGGGGTGGCAGCTTGGTGCAGGGATCCCCAACCTTTTTGAGCCTCTGGGATTCTGACACGGGGTGGTGGATACAACCACAGAATGGCCTTGCAGGAAGGAGACGAAGAGAAGAGGAGACTGGATTTATCACTCAGAGCCTCAGAGCGGCTTACAAACTCCTTCCCCTTCCCCTCCCCTCAACAGACACAATGTGAGCAATGCTCCCTCTAAGCTGTAGTCTTGTGAGCAAAAATTCTACTTTGTGAGCTGCTGGCATTAAAAGATGTGAGCCGGCGATTTGGTTACTGCATAAATGGGTTTGCTCTGGAGCCATCCTTCCTGAGCGAAGACAAAAATGTGTGAGCCAGAGACTAAAAAACTGTGAGCTAGCTCACACTAACTCAGCTTAGAGGGAACACCGCCTGTGAGGTAAGCGGGGCTGAGGGAGCTCTTTTTGAGAACTGCTCTTTCCAGAACTGCTCTGAGAGAACTATGGCTTGCCCAAGGTCATCCAGCAGGTGCGAGTGGAGGAATGGGGAATGAAACCCGGTCCTCTTGGATTAGAGTCCGCACACTTAACCACTATATCCAATGCCAAGGAGAAAGAGGGAATTAAACAAAAATACTTGGAAAGAGCAGTAAGAGAATGAAACTGACACGGTGGTGGCAGCGGCCGCGGAACCAACATTGTTTTAATCCGCACAGCCAACCAGATCTTCAGTAGCCAATCAGAAGCTCTGCTGGGCAAAAGCCTCCAATGGCCACGCCCACTTTCTAAAACCACCTGGCAGGCTCAAGAAAAGGTGAGGACAGGCACCCGGGCACCCGTGGGCGCCTCGCTGGGGACCCCTGACTTCCTGCTTTCTCACCTTCCTTGTGAGCTTCTTGGGGGCATCTATTTGGCTCTCCTGGGCAACAGGATGGTGGACTAAATGGCCTTCAGTCTGCTTTAAGCGGGGCCCATTCTTAAGTTTCCTTTGGAAGAAAGGTAAACTGGGTGTAAACAGAGCAGAGGAAGCACCAAAGCCAAAGGGCATTCCCAGCACACCCAGTTCCAGAGATGCCAAACCGGGGCCAAGAACACTCGTTCCCCGGCTGGAAGGAAACGCCGTCGCCGATCAAAATGAGACGCAGGAAATGTTTGCGTCCCGACGCCTAAGCCACTCATGCTCAGAACGGTTTTCCAGCCACACCTTTGGCAGAGCCAACAACGAGGGAGGCCGAGCACCACCTGAGTCGCCCTGCCCTTGAGAAGAGGCCCAAAGAATACCGAAATGCCAGGCATGCCGACAACCTGCGGCGGAGCTCTGATCCACACCCCTTGCGGAAACGAAGGCTGCACTTCACTTTGCCCGGTATTCATGGTGCTTTCTGGAACAGGATCCACTCCCAATAGATGAACTTGCAGCACTTGTCGCAGGTGGTTACGAAGCAAAAGGCCTTTTCCGCGATGGCACCCTGGCCTCCTTTGCAGGAGACGATCTGCCTGTGCTGTTCTATGGCCTGGTGCTACTTGCCTGTAATATGCCATGATTTCCCCACTGTGATGTTCTCAAGATGGTAACAATTGGTTCTGTTTTGCTGCAGATAGGTGATGTTTTAAACTCTGGTATAGCGTACTGCTAAGTTTTACTGTTACCCAGGGGTCTTTTTGTAGAAAAACAGCTGCAGGAGCTCATTAGCATATGGTATGCTAATGAGCTATTACGCTATTAGCATATGCCACGCCCCCTGACATCACCGGAAGTGATGTCAGAAGGGGAAGCAAAAGGGGGGGAGGCATCTTCAAAAGCCTCCCCTTCCCTTCCCCAGCTGGTCTGGGTGGGGGAGCTAAGAGAGAAGGGGTTTAAAGTTTAAACTCCTTCTCATGAGAGTTGGGCCACAGAAGGAGGAAAGAGGGGAGGAAAGAGAGAGAGTAGAGAGAAGGAAAGAAGGAAGGAAAGAGGGAAAGAAAGAGAAGGAAAGGGGAGGGAAAGAAAGAGAGGGAAGAAGGAGGGAAACAGGGAAAGGAGGAAAAAGAGAAGAGAAGAAGGTGGGGAAGAAAGAAAGAGAGAAGAGAAGAAGGAGGAAAAGAGGAAAAAGAGAGAAGGAAAGGAGGGAATGAAAGAAATTCGGTGGCAGTTCAGCCCCATTATATCCTATGGGCCATTGAAGTCAATGGTGAAAACATAGGGTATATTCTGGTGGCTGGAGGGGAGGGGATTTGAGGGAGAGGCTCCAAACTCACAGGGTAGCTGATGGAGCCTCTCCCCAAGACACCCACCAAGTGTCAAGAATATTGGACCAGGGGGTTCAATTCTATGGGCCCCCAAACAGGTTGCCCCTATTCCCTCCATTGTTCTCTATGGTGGGGAAAAAAGTTAATTTTTTCCCACTATAGAGAACAATGGAGGGAATAGGGGCAACCTGTTTAGGGGCCCATAGAATTGGACCCCCTGATCCAAAGTTCTTGAAACTTGGTGGGTATCTTGGGGAGAGGCTCCATCAGCTACCCTGTGAGTTTGGAGCCTCTCCCTCAAACCCCCTCCCCTCCAGCCACCAGAATATACCCTATGTTTTCACCATTGACTTCAATGGCCCATAGGATATAATAGAGCTGAAATTGACATTCGGCTGCCTGAAAGACTCCCCGGGACGCCGGCTGGGGGCGGGGCTTGGCTCCTGAGCTCCGGGAGCTGCGCTCCGGTGCGCTCCCCCCCCAAAAGACCCCTGCTGTTACCGCCCTTGAAAGCCTGTAAGTATTTTAAAACCGTTAGGGTGCCTTAAGGACCAAACTGGGTATTTGGAAGTACCACACTGCCCTCTAGTGTCAAGCTACAGCATCAACACTGAAAAGACAATTTCCTCGTTCATGAAAACAGTTGCAGAGGCCCATTCTCTATTTGCTAAGTAAAGCTGTTCCGTGCTGCTAAGTAAAGCTGTTCCGGGCTTCCCATGTGGCTCAGCAGGGCTATTTTTGGGCGGGAACGCACAGGAACGGAGTTCCGGCTGGCTCCCGAGTTGGCCATGCCCAGCAGGGACTCATTAGCACAATAGGCCACACCCAACAGCAGACGCTCATTAGGACTGGCTACATGAGGGGTGTGTGGCCTAACATGCAAAGGCGTTCCTGCTACCAAAAAAAGCCCTGGGTTTTGACAGCAAACAAAGTAAGCAGAATAAGAAGCAACAGGTGGGTGTGGCTGGATGACCACCTGGTAACACAGGGGTGTGGCCTCATATGCTAATGAGTTTCTGCTGTTAGGTGTGCTGTTATGCTAATGAGTTCCTGCTGGGCTTTTTCTACAAAAAAAGCCCTGTGGCTCAGTATAAGGCTCTCCTCTGTCGGCGTCAGGACGCAAGTTGTTTAGGGAGCGCACGTGAAGGGGGGGGGGCGGTGTGGCCTCCTAGGGCGCCGGCAGGGAGGACAGGGGGTGACCTGGCAGAGGGGGGCAGGAAAGACGGAATGAGCTGGGTAAAAAAACACAAAACACCCAGCAGCTGTCAGGCAGGGCGTTCTGGAGACTGCCCCAGGAAATAACAAATGGTTCAGGGGTGGGCGTGCGTCCAACCCCCTCCCCTCCCAATATGATCGCAGAAAAATGTTCCCTGGATGCTTTTAAATGCAGACGGCTGGATTTTCAGCTAACTCGTCTCCTTTGTGACAATTTGCGTATCTCCTTAGAAAAGATGGGGGGGGTGTTTTAGAATTCAGCCCCAGTTTTCTGCTTTTTGCTCACAGCGGCTCGATGGTGGGGAAGAGCAGTTATACCACCTTAAAACCACATTCGGATAAGGCGGTGAGACGCCGTGGTGACCTCGGGGTCGCCACTAAATGGCAATGCCGAGATGAAGCAACAGGAGAGCAGATACCGCATGAAATGCAGACAGAGATTTGCGAGACGATGTGAGATCATTGGCACAACGGTGGGAAACACCAATGCAGATTGGACCAGAAGACGGCCGTGCTTGGTCTGCGGTAGGACAGCCGCATTCGGGCTCAGGAACACCTGAGAGACCTACGAGATTCCCAGGGCAGAAGCTTTCAAGAGTCAAAGCTCAATTGTCAAGCACCCTGCTTTTGACGCTCAAAAGCTTGAAAATTTTGTTGGTCTCGAAAGTGCTACTGGATTCGAATCTCATTTCCCTTTTCTGTTTCATTTCACGGGTGGAGAAACCAAAAGTGTCTCGAAAGCGCCTTTGACCGCAGTCTTGCAAGTGCATCTAAACTGGAAGGCTAATAACGGCACAGAAGTGATTTCTACGGCAGAAAACCTTAGTAATTGCAAAAGAATCAACAAAACAAACAACGCTTGAGAAGACGAATCACCGACGTCTATCTACGCAACCTTGTTTTTCTCTGTCTCCCACAGAGGCCAGCCAGGTACGCCTGAGGAACTCACAAGCCCAGCAAGGTACAAACGGCTCCCCCTGCCTTCCAGTGGCTCTCCAACATACAGTATTCCGAAGTACACTGCTCCTGCATGGGGAGGTTCCATCCTAACATGGCTCACAGCCCTGAAAAGGAGTCCCTGCTTGCTTGCAGACTGAACAGGCAGAGAGTCTTGTATGACCCAAAGACAGACCAGAGCAGAAATAAGAGGGCAGATCCCGGGACGCCACACGAGCTAGATTCAAATTCATGTATTTAATTACATAAATTTGGAAGGCCAGAGACTGAAGCTGAAGCTCAAATACTTTGGCCCCCACCGAATGAGAAGGGAGCCCTCACTGGAGAAGACCCTGATGCCGGGAAAGGTTGAAGGTCAAAGAAGAAGGGGACGGCAAAGGATGAGGTGGTCAGACAGTGTCATCAACGCAACGAACATGAAATTAAGCAAACTCCGGAGCATCACAGAAGACAGGAGGGCCTGGTGTGATGCGGTCCATGGGGTCGCGAAGAGTCGGACTCGACTGTGCGACTGAACCACAACAACAACAACAAAATCCCGCCTTTCCTCGTGGTTCAAAGGATGTAACTCAGCAGAGATGACAACAGGAGCTCCAGCATCTCCTTCCCAAGCTGTCCATAGAAACTCCGCTTCTATAGGACATCTCTGAAACTAATGGCATCCCCCTGGAGGTTACAGTGCCGCCATAACTTTAAGACTCACTTCTCTGGAGATTTTCAACTTGGCAAACAAGACTCCACCCACGCATACACATACGCACCGATCCTTTCACAGATGAATTAGCTACCTTGCTTGAAGCACCTCCAGGTTTTGGTGAGGGAAATGGAAGGGCCAAGCGGGTTCCAGGGCTGTTGGCTCAAGACGCACCTCTGACAAATATTCATCCAACCTCTTTGGTGCAGTGGTTAGGAGCACAGACTCTAATCTGGGAGAACCGGGTTTGATTCCCCACTCCTCCACTTGCACCTGCTGGTGTGACCTTGGGTCAGTCCCAAGCTCTGGCACACCTGTTCCTGAAAGAGCAGTTCCTGTCAGAGTTCTCTCAGCCCCACCTACCTCACAGGGTGTCTGTTGTGGGGAGGGAAAGGAGTTTGTAAGCTGCTCTGAGACTCCAAGCGAAGGGCAGGGTATAACTCCAATCTCTTCTCCTCTTCTTCTTCTCTTCTTGAAAGCGGTCAGTGAAGGGGAGCTCACCACCTCTCCCTAGGCAGCTGATGCCACCTTTGATCTTGCTTAGTGCCCTTAGTTAACAGCCCTGGAACCCGTGTGTGTGTGTGTGTGATGCAATGCGTGTATGGGGGTGGGGGGCAGAGATGCCATCAAGTTGCTTCTGTCTAAGAAGAAGACGACATTGGATTTATATCCTGCCCTTCACTACCCAAAGGAGTCTCAGAGCAGCTTACAATCTCCTTTCCCTTCCCCCTCCTCACAACAAACACCCTGGGAGGTAGGTGGGGCTGAGAGAGCTCTCTCCAGAACTGCCCTTGAGAGAACAGCTCTAAAAGAACTTGTGATTGAAATCAAGGTCACACCAGCAGCTGCATATGGAGGAGTGGCGGAATTAAACCTAGTTCTCCCAGATTAGAGTCCGCGCACTTAACCACTACACCAAACTGGCTCTCTTACGGCGACCCTGTGAATGAATGACCTCTAAAACATCCTGTGATTGACAGCCTTGCTCAGGTCTTGCAAACTGAAGGCTGTGGATTCATTGATAGACTCAGTCCATCTCCTGTTGGGTCTTAAGAATATAAGAAAAGCCAATGTTGGATCAGGCCAATGGCCCATCCAGTCCAACACCCTGTGTCACAGAGTGGCCAAAAAGACCAGGTGCCGTCAGGAGGTCCAGCAGTGAGGCCAGAACTTCAGAAGCCCTCCCACTGTGGCCTCCCAAGCACCAGGACTACAGAGCATCACTGCCCCAGACGTAAGAACATAAGAGAAGCCAGTGTTGGATCAGGCCAATGGCCCATCCAGTCCAACACCCTGTGTCACACAGTGGCCAACAAGACCAGGGGCCATCAGGAGGTCCACCAGTGAGGCCAGAACTCCAGAAGCCCTCCCACTGTGGCCTCCCAAGCACCAGGACTACACAGCATCACTGCCCCAGACATAAGAACAGAAGAGAAGCCAATGTTGGATCAGGCCAATGGCCCATCCAGTCCAACACCCTGTGTCAGACAGTGGCCAACAAGACCAGGGTCCACCAGGAAGTCCACCACTGGGACATCTTTTCCTGCTGCCTTCAGCTTTTCCTAGCATTATTCCCTTCTCCAGTGGCTCTCAGTTTAGTCATTTTAGCCTCTAGGAAGAGTTCAGGCTTGATTTCATCAAGAACCCGCGTATTTGTCTTTCTGGCGGGCCATGCTGTCCGTGAAACTCTCCTCCAACACCACGTGAACACAAACACACAAAATTGTCGTATGCCGAACCAGACCCTTGGTCCATCGAACTCAGTATTGTCTGTTCTACAGGGTCCCAGGCAAAGCTCTTTCACGTCGCCTGCTGCCGGATCTTTCCACTGGAGATGCTGGGGACTGAACCTGGGGCCTTCTGCATGCCAAGCAGAGGCTCTGCCCCTCAGCCACAGCCTTCCCACACGTTTCAGAGGAATTAACGTTCTTCCTGTTGGCTTGCTTGGCCCTCCCGTACTCCTTACAAAAAACCTGGAAGTGCTTCAGACAAGTTTGAATATGGGTATAAATTGATTGGGCTGCGGTGGCTCGGTGGTTAAGACGCTGAACTGCCGACCAAAAGGTCGGTAGTTCAGCAGTTCGAGACACGGGTGCCGTGTGACGGAGGGAGCTCCCATCTCTGGCCCCAGCTCCTGCCAGCCTAGCAGTTCGAAAGCAAGAAATTGCAAGTAGATAAATAGGTGCCGCTTCGGTGGGAAGGTAACAGCGTTCCACGTGCCTTGGCATCTAGTCATGCCGGCCACATGACCATGGAGAAGTCTTCGGACAGCGCTGTCTCTTTGGCTTGGAAACAGAGATAAGCACCGTACCCCTAGAGTCAGATTCGACTGGCTTTTGAGCAAGGGAAACCCTTTACTTTACCCTATAAATTGATCATTGTTTTAATGCCAATTCTGTTCACTAGCTCCATTTGTGGTTGCTATTTATTTAGGATTCTTTTGGCTACATTAAGCTCCTCCCCACGGTTTTCTCTATAACACTGTTCTTAATTAAAAAAAAAAAAAAGACACTAAGCAACCAAACAAGGACCTCAGCTGCAGGCCCAAACCTCTTGGGCTGCGCTTGTTTGCTTACCAGTGACCGTGGATCGTGAGAGCCGCAGCCAGCGAGTAGTCCACGGCCGGTCCAGGGTACAGGTAGGCCGCCGGAAGGAGCCCAAGCAAGAAGACGCTGACCGCTCGCTCGGCTGTCCAGTGCAGAGAGGCTGCCTTGGAACCTGCTACAAAGAGAAGGTGCACTGTTAACGTCATTGTCTGCTTATGCTTTTGGAGGAATGCTACTTTTAAGGGTTCAAGTTTGCAACTGCAGGAAGCCACCCAGAAGTATCATGAAGTCTGTCTCTCTCCAGCGATAAAGAATTCCCAGCATTTAACACAGGTTCCTCACACTGAGGACCAAATGGTCTCCGCACCTCCCCAAATGAAAATCCAAACAAAAATATTGACAGAGCTTCAGTGTCCCCCCCCAGATCTCTGGCCAGCCAGACTAACAAAGCAGGGGACTCACCAGGCCACCAAAGATCCCCCCAAAAGAGTAGGAACAATTCCATTGGTGCCCAGTGCCAAACTGGGGGCACAGAGCTACCCAAGTGGCACTGACTTGGGCGGGTGAGTAGAGGCAATTCCTGCCTCCTATTCAAGACACAGATGTAGGTGAATCTGGGGATGCCAGGGACAGACAACAGACGGGCACTTCAGTGGCACCAAAAGCCTCGTTACCCCGCCCGTCCCCCCAAATCAAATGCCCAAATAACAGAAGTCAATTCAGTTATTCAGATTTGAATAGCAATAATGCCATAAATTATTCCAAACCCAACAGCGGACATTTGCGTACCTTTTCTTTTTGGGGAAAGATGAAGACAGAAGTAAGTGTGGGCCAGCCGAAAGTTATCTTAGACAGGACTGGGATGCGGCTTGGAAGGGAGGGGTGGGCAGTCTTGAAAGGGCACACCAGCTCCGCCCACTGAATACCGAAGCTCTTGCACGGAATATTTTAATGTTTTGATGTTTGCCACGTTGAGGTTCTCGAGTCAGGTGGAAAAGTGCTATATAAATGTTTTAAATAAAAAAATGTGGCCTCTCTGCACCTAAGCAGATGTCCAGAACCTAAAGGACTAGAAACTTGCTTTTTTTAAAATATAAAAGAAAGGCTTCCAGGAATCACAGATGTGAACCAGATTCTGTTGTTCTGGAGAAAGTCCCTAACGATGTAACAACAAGAGCACAAACACAGCAACTAAAGACACAGAACACCCAGTCAAGATAGGAACCACCGCATGGTACAGAAAACTCCCCAAATCCGTTCAAGACCACAGCCGCACATTGCACAAGCTGGAGGTACTACAGTTTGCACAGTTTGAGTATTTTAACTGTCTCCTAATTAACACAATTTGCACTGAAGGAGAAGCCGAGAACCTTCCAACAGTGGCCACTCCACAGGTCTACAGCGCCTCAATCTAGGCTCTAGCATGCAATCGGGAACAGGCGTTCATCAGTGAAGCGGAACACAGCATTCATTTGCAAACAGGAAGGCTCAAAGGCATACTGGGGGCAGATTTTCCAGCCACTGCACATTCAGAGTTTTCTTCAAAAATGTATAACTAGAACCCAACATCTTTAAAAGACAAAGTCCAAAAACATTAAGCAGCACCTGCAAGTTTGCACAGTTATGGAGGAGAGCGCCAAACGCGTCCGTCGGACTCCAAAAGGTCTTTTCACCATATCACGCATTAAGGGTTTCGGGGGAGAGGTGATCGTCAATGCCAAACAGGCACTGGGACAAGGCAGTGAGAAATCTTGTGGGTGGAACTGCCTGACTCATTAGCAGATGCCGCCGAAGACCCCAAGGGGAGCACCAGCCAAGCCAGCAATCTCTCAGGAACGCTACAAAACCCATCCAGAGCAGCTGCCTTCTGTAGCTCCTGTTTATTTCATGGCACTTAAAAAGAGCAAATCCGACCCCAGGCCCCATCCCAAACATCACCATCTGTGGACTGCAACACCAATCAAGGCCACAGCATGGAAAATCAGACATCCAAACACTGCGACTCTTTCAATCCAAGATAAATGGATCCCCTGTTATACAGCAGGTAGGACTTGAAACCACAACCTTCAGGAATGCAACTCAACGCCCTGAGCTTGACCGCCTCCTTTCTTTAAAACAAGATGAACAACCAAAAGCAAGAAAGGAGTGGGTGGGACATCATCAATGTGGCACAGCTACAGAACTGGCAGTGTGAACGGGAACTTTGCCAAGCCGCCCTTCTTTCCCCAACATGCTGACCTGCTCTATATGCCCCCTCTACACTCTCTACCACCCGTGGAGTAGAAACGTCGCTTTGTGATGGGAGTGGTGGCCTTTTATTCGGGAGGGGGCATGGCTCGGTGGTGGAGCATCTGTGTGGCGTACAGGAGGTCCCAGGTTCAATCCCCGGCATCTCCATTTGAGAGGATTCAGACAGCATGTGATGTGAAAGACCTCCGCCTGAGACCCTGAAGAGCCGCTGCCAGTCTAAGCAGATAATACTGACCATATTGGACCGATGGTCTGGTTCCATATAAGGAATCTTCATGTGTGTATTCATTTAAAGACATGCATTATCAAAATAGTCTTCAAAAAATAATGGAATAAAGTCTAAAACAACAACAATTTTAAATGTGTTTTATGGAGATGAAGCCCATGGCTTCATCTCTGAGCAGTGGAACCAACTGCCTTGGGAGGTGGTGGATGCTCCTTCCCTGGACGTTTTCAAGCAGAGGCTGGACAACCATCTTTCGGGTATGTTGTAGGTATGTAGGGCTATCTTTCTCTGCTCCTGCAGAGTGCAGGGGGTTGGACTAGATGACCTGCAAGGTCCCGTCCAACTCTAACATTCTATGATTCTATGATCTTGTTAATGGTAGTATTTTTATGTTGTCGAAGGCTTTCACAGCCGGAGTTCATTAGCTGTAGATTTTCTAGGTTGTGTGGCTGTGGTCTTGGCACTGTAGGACCTGATGTTTTACCAGTAGCTGTGACTGGCATCCTCATAGCCTGGAGAACTACTACAAGCATGTCCACAGCCTGGAGAACTACTACAAGATAATGACCCAGCCCTACCCCACCTTCCAGGGTAGATATAAATTACTTGCCTACCATTCTTCTGCTCACCTTGACACAGAGGTGCTCTACCTTTCTGTGTTGTACCTCTGAGGATGCCAGTCACAGCTACTGGCGAAACGTCAGGTCCTACAATGCCAAGACCATGGCCACACAACCCAGAAAATCTACAGCGACTAATGGTAGTATTTTTGTTTGGCACGTTCTGCAACGAACATATTTTGGCGGTCATACTTGTTCCTAAGGAAAATCATACAGGATCCAACCCACTACCAGCACAAATCATTAAGTATGATCTCAACCTCATTGCCACTCAGAAACTAGGGAGAACGTTTTTCACTGATCTTGCCACACAGATGACCAATGCGTCTGCAAACAATTCTGGAAACTCCAGCAGATTGGCACAGTCCTGTGAAAAAAGGAGATAAACTTGGGATACTTACCTAAACTCCTGGGGGATGTGTGGATTCTGTATGCCAGAGAATGGCGTTCCTCAGATGTTGAGCAGACGATGGCTGATCTGGCCAGAAGAGCCTTCTTCAGGAGAACTGTGTACAGAACAGATGCATGTCAGCCAAGGCAGTGGCACACTGATCCCCCAATTCCAATCAACACATTCACAACGTTAGAGCAGTAAGTCCCACCATTGTCAAGGTTAAGGAGAGGACTTTGGAAGAAAACATACGAGGCCCTTAGGAACAAAGAAAGTAGAATGTCTCATCCAGCACCGATAACGTTTCTCATCCAGAGACTGAAAGCCAATATACACCAGGAATTCAAGAAGGTGCAGTAATGCCATCTAAGGACCACCGAATATCAAAACATGAAAGAGAAGTCCTTGGGTTTCCTTGTTCATACTTGAGTGAAACAGCCTACAGATTAATTCTTAGCAAATTCGACCCCATCTTTGCAAAACAGAGAATACTGGATGACTTCCAGACCCCACATTATTTGGAAGTGTTCCAATCTACCACAAAGTATGCAATCCCACATTATTCTGTGTTGAACATATGCGCGTCCAGTCTTAAGGCCCCTTCGTGTATGCAGTAAGGGTAAGAATAATTTCTCTGCTGTTCAGAAGTGTAACACAAGAACACTTTGATTATAGTAAAAATCACCAAACAGGCCATATCTTAACGCAGGATATAACAAGCTGGATTTGATGTAGTGGTTTGGTGTCGTGGTTAAGTGCGTGGACTGTAATCTGGGAGAACTGGGTTTGATTCCCTACTCCTCCACTCGCAGCTGCTGGATGACCTTGGGCAAGCCATAGTTCTGGCACAGCTGTTCTTGAAAACAGCAGTTTCTGTCAGAGCTCTCTCAGCATCACCGACCTCACAAGATGTCTGTTGTGGGGAGGGGAAGGGAAAGGGTTTGAGACTCGGAGTGAAGGGTGGGGTATAAATCCAATCACTTCTTCTTCTTCTGCAACACAAGATCCTCAAACTGCTAGTGGCAAGGTTAGTCAGACTGCATAATGAAGAAGAGTTGGTTTTTTCACCCAGCTTTGTCTACTTTAAGGAGTCTCAAAGCCGCTTACAATCTCCTTCCCTTCCTATCCCCACGACGGGCACCTTGTGAGGCAGGTGGGGCTGAGAGAGTTCTGAGTGAACGGTGACTGGCCCAAGGTCACCCAGTACACGTGGAGGAGGAGCAAGGAATCAAAGTTAGCTCTCTCTCCAGATCAGAGTCCGCCGCTCTTAACTGCTACGCCCTGCTGGCTCTCATGATTGCAATGTGGCAATCCTGTTCACAAGCAGATGACTTTCGCATGCAACTAGGACAATTCATGCTTGTCAAAAATTAGACACGCTCATAACTGGCTCCTGAATGCCATTCGCTTGTCCTTGGCAAGGCGGCTCCCACTGGCATGTACTGCCCCTCTCCACATAAGGCTGCCTGTTGTCTGTATGCACACACCCACCAGATGACCCTTCACATTGCCAATAAAGAAAAGGAAACTGGCCCCTGCCCATGACAGGCAGCACAACAGCCCTCCCCAAACATTCACTGATAAAGCTACAGTGTGTTCCCTGGCTTATAAATTAAACACACAAGAAATGGGGGGAAAGAACGCCACGGAAAAGGAATTCACAGAACCATTCTTAACGCTAGTAAATACAAAGCATCTATAATGAGAAAAAGAATCTATGCCTGATGTCCCAGCTGCAGAACGCCAGGGACGAGCTCTAGGTTGGGAGGTTTTGAAGTCACCTTCAAAAGGACAAAGCTGCCCCTCCGTACGGCAGGCAAGCCTTTGGCTCTAAACTAAATGAAGCTCCCACCTAGGAAGACCCCCAAGGTGATGTGGAAAGGAAGAACTTCTCTATCCTGCAGAAAATACAATGGGGAAGATGACAGTCAGGGCAACCCCTTTCCCCCACTCAAACACCCCTCCATGTCCATTAAAGTACGGTGTCCCCCAATAACGGTGGAAAGGAGAGTGTGCATAAACAGAAGGGCAAACAGCCTTGTGGTCTCTGAAAGACAAACTCAGGGGGCAAGGGAGAGAGAGCAGGGCTTTCCTGGGCAGGAAACAGGTTTGGATCCACTCACCCCATGCAGCATTTGGGAACACTATTGATTTAAATCATTTACACACCCGCCTCAGAACGAGAAAGGAGACCCACTAAAGAAACCCGGGCTAGAAAAGAGCAACGACACTGAAGACAATACAACAGTGAGAAGCCAAAAAGCCTTAGGGTGCCACAGAATTCTTGGTGTGTGTGTGTGTGGGGGGGGAGACCTCGGCTGCAACTGGCTGACTGCTGCAAAAGCATTTAATAACCAATCTAATACATCATAACTAAAAGAAAGAAACGTGCCCTGGACTGACACCCCCATCACCCCTTAGAAACTGGCCTTGGGAAAGCTCCCAGGCACCATAAAAAACCAAAGGGAAATATAACGGACAGGGTTAAGGGGACTCTACTTGAACGCAAAGGAAAATTTCGGTTGGCACAGGTCCAGGGTGGGGACGGGGACAGGAGTCATTCTCATAGAGCCCCCCCCCGTTCCTTCCACCCTCCCTTAGAGCTCTGCCTCTGCTGAACGAGGAGGGCCCTATAGCCACGCCACGGCCGACGCTCCCTCTCAGCTGTGGAGTCCTGTGAGCAAAAATCCTACTCTGTGAGCTCCTGGCATTAAAGTGGTGAGCGAGCAATCTGGCTGCTGCATAAATTAGTTTGCTCTGGAGCCCCATCCTTCCTGAGCGGAGACGAAAATGTGTGAGCCGGAGGCTGAGAAACTGTGAGCCGGCTCACACTCACTCGGCTTAGACGGAGCAATGGCCGTGAGCGGGCGCTTGGGCTGCTGCTGCATAAAATGAGTTTGCCCTGGAGCCATATCCTTCCTGAGCCGAGACAAAAAAAGTGCGAGCCGGAGGCTACAAAGACTGTGGGCTGGCTCACACTCACTCAGCTGAGAGGGAACACTGGCCACGACTCCTCTTTCTTTCTCTCTCTCTCTCTCTCTCTCTCTCTCTCTCTCTCTCTCTCTCTCTCTCTCTCTCTCTGGAGGAGCCTTCTGGTCCCACCTTGCAGGGGTGGTGCGTGGGTGTGCACGTGACTCACAAGGCGGTGGGGGCGGGGGGCACCCTCCTCATGGAGTCCCCCCTCCCCACATGCCCTTCACCCTCCTCCCAGGGAGCTCTTCCGATGCAGCGTCCGCCCCCCCCCCGCCTGACCGGGGAGCTGCCTCCCCGGTCCCACCTTGCAGGGGCGTTGTTTTTCTGCCCCCCCGCCACCCCCCGCGCGCTCACCGCCTCCTCGGGGCCCCGCCCGCCACACCAGCAGCGCCGCCGCCATCTTGCCTCTCCGGGGGGGGGGGAGAGGGAGCGCGCGCCCCAAGGTCGCCGGCCCACCCGGAACCGGAAACGCGGCTCGCCCTCCGGCCAGGCCAGGGGGCGCTTCCGGTCGGTGCCTAGAGCGGCCCTCTCGGCGGCGTTTCCCAGCCCGGAGGAGGAGGCGAAGGCGAGCGCATGGCGGAGCTGGGCGGGGAGGCCGAGGCGGCGGAGCTGCAGCGCCTGGTGGCGGCCGAGGAGCAGCGGGCCCGATTCACCGCCCAGGTGGGACAGCAGGGCCCTTTCCCATCCCGCTTCCCCCTCTCTCATTTATTTGGGACAAGGGGGGAAATGAGCGTGGTCTCCTCTTTCTCCCTCCACAACAACCCGGCGAGGTAGGCTAGGCAGAGGGGGTGGGACTGGCCCGAGGCCGCCCACCCGGTGAGCCTCAGTGGCAGAGAGCGGGATTCGAACCTGGGTCTCCTCCTCCTCCCCCCAGATCTTAGTCGGGCACTCTCAGCACTACACCGCCTCGGCTCTGACCGCCTTCCCCTGGCAGCCAAGGAAGGGCGCTCCCGCTCGCCCGGGAATAGACGCGGGTAACCCTGCGGGCAGAGCGGCGCGCGGTGCGGCCCCAGGTCTGGGAGACGCAGCAGGGTCAGTACTTGGAAGGGAGACTCTGCAGAGGAAGGCCATGGCAGACCACCTCTGCTCCTCCCTTGCCTTGGAAGCCCCTTCCTGAGAGCCAGTTTGGTGTCGTGGTTAAGTGCGCGGACTCTAACCTGAGAGAACTGGGGTTGATTCCCCACTCCTCCACTGGCACCTGCTGGATGACCTTGGGCAACCCATAGTTCTGGCACAGCTGTCCTTGAAAAAGAGCAGTTTCTGTCAGAGCTCTCTCAGCCCCACCGACCTCCCACAGTGTCTGTTGTGGGAAGGGGAAGGGAAAGGAGTTTGTAAGCCGCTCTGAGACTCCAAGTGAAGGGCGGGGTATAAATCCAATCTCTTCTTCTTCTTCTTCTTTTTCTTCTTCTTCTTCTTCGTCTTCCTGGGGTGGCCATAAGTTGGAAGCTAGGCAGGGTTGGTACTGGGAAGGGCAACTGTCAAGGAATGCTCTGCAGAGGAAAGCAATGGCAGACCACCTCTGCTTCTCCCTTGCCTTGAGAACCCTTTCCTGGGGTTGCAACTTGCTAGCATTTTCCACACACCCACCACCTTTATGGCACCACCATACTTTGCTACAAATGACACAGCTACTCCTTGGAAGTGTTCAGAGCAGGCCTGGTCCTGGGAGAACCCAGGACGAGAAGTGCAGGAGGGGAAATTGATGGGCCAAAGGAAAGACGGCCTAACAATAGGCAGGAAAAACAGAACCGGTGGCTCTCAGTGCCGCAGGATGTGGTGGTGGTGGTGCTGGTGGTAGTGGCGGCAGCAGCTCCAATGGGGGGCTAGGCTGTTTCATGGAAGAAAGGGCCTCAAGCCAGGGAAGAGCAGCACAAGCTGTCAAGGGGTTGGAGTGACTTAACTTCCCATTTAGAGAAAGTGTGTTCTTGACTGTACTGGCAATCCCTGGCCTAAAAATCCCTACCTACACCTGTCTTCCAGGCCACTAGAATTAAAGCCCCTCTCTGGAGTCCTATTCTTGAGATCCACGCTGATGTCTGGCCCTTAACCAGATCACATAAAGCAACTGTTGCAGAAAGTTGCATTTCTTTAGCTTCTGCCCAATCCAGGATTCTTGGTTGATTTATGCACATGCTCTTGCCACACCCATAATTGGAAGCACATCTCTTATACTAGGAGGCCTGGGAGAAACCTTCATCCCTGGAAGCACTGAACATCAAACCATCCTCACAGAGCTGCTTCCAGTCTTTGTTCTGATTTTGAATACTATAAAAGACGTGCTGCTGACTAAAGATATTTCTGCTCTTTTCCCCCCATGTCCCTTCTAGATCCACAGCTTCATGGAAGTCTGCTGGGATAAATGCGTTGACAAAACAGGGGCCAAACTGGACTCTAGAACGGAAACCTGCCTGGCCAATTGCGTCAACCGCTTCATAGACACAACGTTGTCCGTCACCAGTCGCTTTGCACAGATAGTACAGAAAGGAGGGCATTGATGATGATGATGATGACCCCGTCTCACACTGCATGGAGTTTTGCGGAGCCCTAATTAACAAAGTTGACACTGACCACCAACATCTACTCGATGGGAAGACCTTATCACGATTGTGAGAATCTAACTGGCCATTTGCTAGGAAATGTTGAACGGGGTCAGCAAGAGCAACATCTGGCCTTCGTGATGTTTAATAAGTCACAAAAACTTTCCTAAGCAACTTGTTATAGTGGAAACTGATTGCTTTGGTTTCCTTTGTCTGCACGATGAGATTTTTTTCACGTGACAAATGGCTTGCTTTAAAATGCAAGCGGTTTCAGAGAATCAGTGAAAAACATGTTTCACAGGTGAACCTGAAAGGAGGCGCCTGTTGGCTCCTGGGTTGGGTTACCACTCAGTCATCCGTGTAGCCCCCTCCTGATCTCAAAACTGGCTGTACTGCTCAAAACCGCAGTTTGAAATCAAAATTGTTTGTATTCACAAAGTGTATGACAGACAACCATTTCGATGTAGTGTGCTATGTTCCGGCACCAAGTGTGTTGTATGGATGTACTAGTTTCCATTAAAAGCAATTCCTTACCAAATGTCTATTTGCAAATGCATAACAGTTATCCTGTCCAGTACATCTTGCATCATAGCAGCCTTAAAAGTGGCTAGATCCAAGCCCAGTAGCATCAAAGAGACCAGTGAGATTTTGGGGGTTCCTCAAGTGCTTGTGCACTCAAAACTAGCTGTTCTGCTGCAGACCTGTATTTATAGCCCAGAGTAGCCCAATCTCATCAGAGCTTGGAAGTGAAGCCGGGTTGGTGCTTGGGCAGGAGACCACCAAGGAAGACTGGGGCTGCTATGCAGAGGCAGGCAAAGGCTCCGCTCCTGCAGAGCGCAGGGGGGTTGGACTAGATGATCTGCAAGGTCCCTTCCAACTCTAACATTCTATGATTCTATAAGGCAAACCACCTCTGAACATCTCTGGCCTTGAAAACCCTGTGAAGTGGAATTTCATGGAGTTGCCATGAGTTGGTTGTGACTCAGGGTCCACAACATAACATGAGAAGAGCCCTGCTGGATCAGACCGGTGGGCCCATCTTGTCCAGCATCCTGTCTCACACGGTGGCTAAACAGTTCCTCCGGAGGGCCAACAACAGGGCATAGAGGCCGAGGCCTTCCTCCTATAAGAACATCCGAAGAGCCCTGCTGGATCTGACCAGCGGTCCATCTAGTCTAGCATCCTATCTCACAGTGGCCAGCCAGTTCCTTTGGAGGGCCAACAACTGGGCATAGGGCTGAGGCCTTCCCCCGATAAGAACATCGAAGAGCCCTGCTGAATCAGACCAGCAGTTCATCTTGTCCAGCTTCCTATCTCATGGTGGCCAGCCAGTTCCTTTGGATGGCCAACAATTGGGCATAGGGCCGAGGCCTTCCCCCGATAAGAACATCCAAAGAGCCCTGCTGGATCAGACCAGTGGTCCATCTTGTCCAGCATCCTATCTCATGGTGGCCAGCCAGTTCCTTTGGTGGGCCAACAATTGGGCATAGGGCCGAGGCCTTCCCCCGATAAGAACATCCAAAGAGCCCTGCTGGATCAGACCAGTGGTCCATCTAGTCCAGCAACCTGTCTCACACAGGGGCCAATCGGTTGCTCTGCAAGGCTATAACAACAGGGCATAGAGGCCGAGGCCTTCCTCTGATGTTGCCTCCTGGCTCTGGGATTCAGAGGTTTAGTGCCTCTGAATGTGGACGTTCCCTTTAGTCACCATGGCTAGTAGCCACTGATAAGACTTCTCCTCCATGAATCTATCTCATCCCCTTTGAAAGCTGTTTATTTCTGTGGCCATCGCCACACCCTCCGGCAGCAAATTCCCCGTTTTAATCACTTTCCGTGCAAAGTAGTAGCCCGCCAACACCTTTCATGGTGTCTGCCAAGTGTGATCAGAAATAGGTAGGACCCAAGTGGGGCTTTTTGCCAGAAGGGCTACTGATTGGCTTTTGGAGAGTTGATTTTAAAAGCATTGCCTTGGCGGCAGCTGCCACTACCACACAAGGATCTTCACTGTCTTAGGTAAAGGTTTCCCTTGCTCGAAAGCCAGTCGAATATGACTAGGGTTGCAGTGCTCATCTCCGTTTCAAAGCCGAAGAGCCAGCGCTGTCCAAAGACGTTTCCGTGGTCACGTGGCCGGCGTGACTAAACACCAAGGTGCACGGAACGCTGTGACCTTCCCACTGAAGTGGTACCTATTTATCTACTTGCAATTTCTTGCTTTCGAACTGCTAGGTTGGCAGGAGCTGGAACTAGAGACAGGAGCTCACCCCGTCATGCGGCACTCTCGGGTCTCGAACTGCTGAACTACTGACCTTCCACAGCCTGCAGTTCAGCGTCTTAACCACTTGAGCCACCGCAGCTCCATCTTCACTGTCTTAACGGAAGGTAAACAGTGGCAGCTATTTTGTGGCTGGTTCCACCTCCCGTAGCAGCCGTCTTGTAGCCGTCATTTTGTGGCTGCGCCCACACTGTGTCAGAATCCCAAAGGCGCCCACAGGCTCAAAAAACAGTTGGGGACCCCTCGTCGATTTAAAAAATCTTTCCCAAGAACCACTGCCTGAGGCACTTTAACCAAAAGACGGTAGGTGCCCTGTCTTGAGCTGCAGCTCTTCAAAACGAGACACCCCTCCCCTCTACCAAATTTCAACTCCTCTGAATGAGTCAACAGGCCCTTGACCTCAAACTTTCAGCACCTCTCATCCCCCAATAATGCAAAATTTAGAAAAACCGGTGTAAACACTTCTTGCCACACACGCAGACTGACTGTTGATAAGGGAAGCCGATGCTATATTAACTTGACCCAGATTATCTGGACTGATTCCAGCATTTTTTGTCCATTGCAAAATCAAACAGTTTGGTGGATCAGAAATAGCTTCAGTTGCTTTAATAGCAACACACCTTAGGATTGTTTCCAAGACAAAGCTGTATATGTGCTCAATGTTCCCTCTAAGCTATGGAGCCCTGTGAGCAAAAATTCTACCTTGTGAGCGACTGGCATTCAAGTTGTGAGCAGGTGATTTGGCTGCTGCAGAAATTAGTCTGCTCTGGAGCCCTCCTTCCTGAGCAAAGGCAAAAAGGTGTGAGCCAGAGGCTAAAAAACTGTGAGCTAGCTCACACTAACTCAGCTTAGAGGGAACACTGGCTGGTACTATGCTGCGATGCAGGAGAGAAAACCTGGCATGAATCATGAGAATTCCACAGATGTGGATACAACAGCCAGCAACTGGGCTTGTGCTTGAGGCGAGGCCAGACAAGGCGCCCAACTGGTAAAGCCAAAGTCCAGCAGAAAGTGAAAGTAAACAGGGGCCGGGGAGGGGGGTCCAGAATGAAGCCCCCGATCGAACCAGCTCTGCTATCCCAAGTTAACACCTTGAATTTTGCAACAGCACCCCTTTGGCTGAAAAACACGAAGGGAATTAGATGCATCAGTTTTACAGCAGTTTGACGTTACTTTGTCCCTTACGGCACTCTGGGAATTGCCGTTTGGAGAGCATGCTGAGGTGACCGGTGTGCCCTTCTTTTTGGATTACTGCCTTCCATACTCTCTGAAGAAATGTGCATTAGGCACACGAAAGCTCATGCCCAGAATTAAACTTCGTTGGTTTTAAGGGTGCCACTGGACACAAACATAAGCCTTCCATACTATCCTCTACACAATTTTTTTAAAAAACACCCGAGGCAAATTATGGTTGCCAGGTCCCTCCACGTGACTTCCCAGGAGCAGTGCCTGAGAAAAGTAGAGTTTGGGGAATGGGGGGGGGTTTCAGCTGGGATGTGATACCACACTAAGGAAGAAGAAGAAGAGGAGGAGATTGGATCTATACCCCGCCCTTCACTCAGAGTCTCAGAGCAGCTGACAAACTCCTTTCCCTCCCCACAACAGGCACCCTGTGAGGTAGGCAAGGCTGAGAGAGCTCTGACAGAAACTGCTCTTTTTCAAGAACAGCTCTGACAGAACTATGGCTTGCCCGAGGTCATCCAGCAGCTGCAAGTGGAGGAGTGGGGAATCAAACCCGGTCCTCCCAGATTAGAGTCCGCACACTTAACCACTACACCAAACTGGCTCTACCCTCTGAAGCAGCCCTTTTCTCCAGGGGAACTGATCTCTGTAGTCAAGAAATCAGTTGTAATTCCAGGAGATCTCCAGGCCCCACCTGGAGGTTGGCAGCCCTAAGCTGAGCCTCATCAAACATGCCTCCAAAACCTTTGAAGGCTGCCTTTCAGTTTCTTAAGCCTTCTTTAGTGCTACTTGTGGGGAGGGGGGAACAACCTACCAGACTTTGCCCTAGCCAAAAAGTGTTCTGCTTAACCGCAGAAGCATTTATTATACCCTGCCTGGCCCTCTCTTCCCTCCCATCCCAGAACTGCCTCAGAAGTGGAATGTCTGCCAGTCAGAGATTTCTTAGACCCAGAGACAAGATAGGAGAGCTTCAACTCTGGCCAGTTGTTAGTAAAGAAGAAGACAGATTGGATTTATACCGCATCCTTCACTCGGGAGTCTCAGAGCGGCTTACAAACTCCTTTCCTTTCCCCTCCCCACAACAGACACTCTCTGAGGTAGGTGGGGTTGAGAGAGCTCTGACAGAAACTGCTCTTTCAAGAACAACTCTGACAGGACTATGGCTTGCCCCAGGTCATCCAGCAGCTCCAAGTGAAGGAGTGGGGAATCAAACCCAGTTCTCCCAGATTAGAGTCCGCGCACATAACCACTACACCAAACACTACCAATATGCTGGCAGAGCTACACTTTTCCCTGCTGTCCCCTTTAGGCTGATCCTGCATTAAGCGGGGGAGGGCGGGGGGGGCGGCATTTGTACTAGATAGACGGCCAGTCTGGCCCCTTCCAACTCTATGATTCGATCTACAACCGTACACTCGGGCGAAACGGATGAACGGGAAAGGTAGCCACTTGCTGCTTAGCTCAATGGTGGCACCCCACTGATCGCTGGAGGAGTTTGTGGTGTTTCTCCATTATTTATTGCAATTAGATTTTTTACACATTGGCCATTAAAAATAGTTAGATTTTTTTTCTTAAAAAAAAACACATGGACAGGGGCCCATAAGCCACCAAGTTCCCTCCTGAGCCGCTCCCAAGAGTATTGCTTGGTACTTAAGGGTTCGCATAGTCATGAATACACGGTGATTTGGCTGGATTCCAGGGTGGGCAAATCTGCCCTGGGCAGGAGCTGCTTTCTTCCCACGGCTGCTTTCAGGCCAGGGGGAGACAGAAGGCTGCCTCCTGCGAGATCCCAAGGTCTGCAGAGCCCGTTTGGACCTCGGTTTGCTCCACAAGGACGGCATTTGGAAGACAGCCCCGTTCTCTCGCAGGAGAAGCCCACACAAGCTGGTCCCTTTTCATCAATCCTCATCGGAGCTGTCCTCCGAATTCTCGTCAGCTGCCACCTTCCAGTTCTTCCTCTTGCTGCGTTTCTCCGGCACTCCCTCACTACCTTTTTCCGAGGCGGAAGCGCAGCGTTTCCTCCGCTTCTTCTTCGGCTGCTTCTCCGGCTTTCCCTTTGGCTCGCTGTCCTCGGAGCCGCTGGAGTCACTGTCCTGCCCTGAGGAAGAGCTCGGCTGCTTGGCCGGGTTCTTCTTGGCCTTCTTGTGGCGCTGCCGCCTCTGCTTCCCTGAGCCCAGAGCGCCCGCCCCCGAACAGTCAGATCCCTGGGAAGAGTCTGACGCCGTGCTCGGCGGCTCCCTTTTCTTCTTCTTCCGCTTCTTGTGCGACTTCTTCTTCCGCTTCTTCTTGTGCGACTTCTTGGGCTTTTTCTTTTTGTGCGCCTCCGGAGAGGACCGCCTCCCCGGCTGAGATTTCCTTTTCCCGTTCAGAGGATTCTGTTCACTTTGCTCCCGTGGATCACTGTTTGGCAAATAGAAGTAATAAAAGCTTTGAGCATACCGAATGAAAAAAATTATATTCTCAAGCAGGAGTGGGCCAGAGAGTGTGAAAGGGAAACGTCTGGTGGGCTGGCAAACCAAAAAGGAAGGGAGGGGAAGAGAGGCGAGGGATGCACTTGGCCAGATATATCAGGAGCAACCTGAGCTCCAGTGGTGCTGGCAACATCTGGACAGGTGAGAGAGGCAGTGACAGGCGTTGCCTTCTCCCGTGCCAACAGCCTCAGCATTTGGGATACTTCAAGCAGATACCTGGAAAGGAGACAGATATGTTCTAACTCGGGGTGGCCAAACTGGTCACCACATCTCAGGAAGGATATTATAGCATTGGAAAAAGTGCAGAGAAGGGCAACTAGAATGATAAAAGGGGTGGAACACCTTCCCTATGAAGAAAGGTTAAAATGCTTGGGGCTCTTTAGCTTGGAGAAACGACGGCTGAGAGGTGACATGATTGAGGTTTATAAGATTATGAATGGGATTGAGCAGGTTGAGAAAGAAGTACTTTTCTCCCTTTCTCACAATACAAGAACTCGTGGGCACTCCATGAAATTGCTGAGCAGTCGGGTTAGAACGGATAAAAGGAAGTCCTTCTTCACCCAAAGAGTGATTAACACATGGAATTCACTGCCACAGGAGGTGGTGGCAGCTGCAAGCATGGACAGTTTCAAGAGGGGATTAGATAAACATCTGGAGCAGAAGTCCACCAGTGGCTATTAGCCACAGGGTATAGATGGGAACTCTCAGTCTGGGGCAGGTGATGCACTCTATTCTTGGTGCTGGAGGGGGCAGCAGTGGGAGGGCTTCTGGTGCCCTGGCCCCACTGCTGGACCTCCTGAGGGCACCTGGTATATTTTGGCCGCTGTGTGACAGTGTTGGACTAGATGGGCCATTGGCCTGATTCAACATTTGGCTTCTCTTATGTTCTTAACTGTGGCTCGAGAGCCGCCTGTGGCTCTTTCACACATATTGTGTGGCTCCCGGCAGGGTGGCTGGGGAAGCTAAATACTATGAGCAAACAAATTTCATTAGACAAATAAACATCATTATCAGGGCTCTTTTTGTAGCAGGAACTCCTTTGCCTATTAGGTAACACACACCCTTAATGGAGCCAATCCTCAAAGAGCTGACAGTAGCCCCTGTAAGAAGAGCTCTGCAAGCTTTCGGAGGACTGGCTACATTCGGGGTGTGTCACTTAATAGGCAAAGGAGTCCCTGCTACCAAAAGAGCTCATTATCAATACCTGCTTTTGTTATTATTTTTGGCAGCCTCGTTTAATGTTAATAAGAAGCAAATCTGCATATTTCCCAGTAAAAACATGTCATATTTGCTCATGTCTTGCGGCGATGCAACGGACATGGAATTAAGCAAACTCCGGAGCATGGCGGAAGACGGGAGGGCCTGGCGTGATGCGGTCCATGGGGTCGCGAAGAGTCATACTCAACTGTGCAACTTAACAGCGACAACAACTTGCGGCTCTCAAACATCTGATGTTTATCATAGGTGGCTCTTACGTTGAGTGAGTTTGGCCACCCCCTGGTCTAACTGAACTGGGCAGAAGCCCACCCTGGAGAGCAAAACAGCGCCACCTGCTGCTGCTGTCGGCCACACGCCCCACCTGTTCTGAACCTTTACTGTGATGGTTCTCAGACTTCTGAGTGCGCCGTGGGCTTAAGACTCCTGCACGGCGAGTCAATTCAATTCATCTTTCGGACATGGCTCAGTTCCCAGCAACTCGTCACGTAGCACAGAGTGGCTGCTCCAGAACCGCCCATGGCAGAGAAAGGCATGAGGCCGTTTGGGTGTCCCCCACCCAACATCAGCAGCATCTCCCCTCACTTCTCAAACAATACCCTTCCATAGTAAAGGTAAAGGTTCCCTTGCTCGAAAGCCAGTCGAATCTGGCTCTAGGGGTGCGGTGCTCATCTCCGTTTCCAAGCTGAAGAGCCAGCGCTGTCTGAAGACGTTTCCGTGGTCATGGGGCTGGCATGACTAGATGCCGAGGCGCATGGAATTACCTTCCCACCAAAGCGGTACCTGTTTATCTACTTGCAATTTCTTGCTTTCGAACTGCTGGGTTCGCGATGGGAGCTGAGGCCAGAGATGGGAGCTCACTCCGTCACGCACCACTCGGGTCTCGAACTCCTGAACTACTGACCTTCCAGCCTGCAATTCAGCGTCTTAACCACTTGAGCCACCGCAGCCTCAGAATGTTTCATTTCGTATGGAAAAGACTACCTAAGGAACTATCACCAGACTAACTTTGCTCTGACCTGGATGGCCCAGGCTTGCCTGATCTCAGCCCAGGCAGGCTATTTGGAAGGGAGACCACCGAGGAATACCAGGATCATGACATGGAGGCAGACAATGGCAAATCGCCTCTGAACGTCTCTTGCCTTGACAACCCCACAGGGTCATCCTAAGTCGGCTATGACGTGATGGCCTTTTCCCACACGTCCCCTGGAGAGCCCTGCATTCCCCCCAGGCCCCAGTGATGTTAGACTAGCAGCAACCAGGACCAGGGCCTTCTTGGTGGTGGCTCCATCCTAGTGCAATGAGCTCCCGAAAGAGATCAGGGCCCTGTGGGACCTTCTACAGTTCAGCAGGGCCTGCAAGACAGAGCTCTTCCACCAGGCGATCGACTAAGAAGCCGCCCTATACACCGAGGAGTATGCCCTGTGCCCTGGCTTTCTAGTCTGCAACCTGTGTCCTACTGTCGTATTCCCCAGCCTGTCCTTACCGCATAATAATGAGAACCGGGCTGGTGTGAAAGCACGGACATCCAACGGCCACCTAAGCTGTGTTATAAGAACTGCTGCTCCTGTTGTCCGAGTCTGATCCAGCGCATTCTGTGTCTGTGTTTTAAATGACTGTTATTTTAAGTAATTCATAGGCCTATGATAGCCTTTAATTGTATTTACTTGTATCTAATTGTATTTTATGAACTATATTTGTAAGCTGCCCTGAGTCCGCTTCGGCGGGCTATAAATCAAATCAATCAATCAATAAAAAGATTTCTTTAGCAGCATATTGGCTTTACCTGTCCGTATCGAATTCTTCGGGATACAGTTCTTTGTAGCCGCTGTGGCCCCACCTGAAAGACAGCAACAAGCCGCTGTCAAAACGGTCTCGCGCACAAGTGGTATAAAAACCATAATGGTATCTATTTATCAACTTGCAATTTCTTGCTTTCGAACCGCTACGTTGGCAGGAGCTGGGGCCAGAGACGGGAGCTCACTCTGTCATGCGGCACTCGGGTCTTGAACTGCTGAAACTACCGACCTTCCAAGTCTGCAGTTCAGTGTCTTAACCTCTGAGCCACCGCAGCCCCCAACATAAAGACTACTGCAATGCACTCTATGTTGGTCTTCCCTCAAAATCAATTTGGAAACTGCAGCTGACGCAGAACGCCATAGCTTGGCTATTACTGGGAACTGATAGAGCGTACGCGCTACTCCCATTCTGAAGATGCTCCGCTGGCTGCCCATTTCTTGCCAGGCTCAGTTTAAGGTATTGGCTATCACACGCAAAGCCCTTCATAGCCTTGGTCCCTGTTACCTGCAGGACCTTCTCTGCCCCTGTGCTCCAACACCACAGCTTCATTCATCTCGGGGGGCTTCTGCAGGTGCCACATTGCAAATAGGCAAAGCCAACCATAGGCCATACGCGTGGCCTTCTCCGTTGTGGCCCCCACCTTGTGGAACGGCCTGCCTGGGGAGGTCGGGAAAGCTCCCGCTCTCCTGGCTTTCCGCAAACTATGCAAAAACTGGATTCAGGAGGGCTTTTCTGCACAGATAACAGGGTCGCACTGTACAAAATGGTTCACAGGCTTACTTGGATAAATGAAAATAGTTCAAGATCATTGCTGCCTCTATTAATAGAATGCAATCCTTAACTCCAGGAAGAACCAGTTTGGTGTAGTGGTTAGAGCGTCAGACTAGGATCTGGGAGACTCAGGTTCAAATCCCCAATCAGCCACGGAAGCTCACTGGGTGTCCTCGGGCCAGTCACTCTCTCCCCCATTTAACCTACCTCACAGACAACGCTCCCTCTAAGCCATGGAGCCTTTGTGAGCCAAAATTCTCCTTTGTGAGCGACCGGCATTAAAGTTGTGAGCGAGCGATTTGGCTGCTGCATGTATCAGTTTGCTCTGGAGCCAGCCTTCCTGAGCTGAGACAAACCATGTGTGAGCCAGGGGCTAAAAAACCATGAGCTAGCTCACACTGACTCAGCTTAGAGGGAACACTGGTCAAGATAGGTCGCCGTGTTAACCCGTCCGTAGTAGCAGAAAAGAGCAAGAGACCAGTAGCGCCTTGCGGACTAACAGAATTTGTGGAAGGGGAGGAACTTTCGGGAGTCACTGTACCTGAAGCAGTGAGCAATGGCTCAGGAAAGCTCCTCCCCTGCCTCATATTTTGTTAGTCTTTAAGGTGCTACCGGACTCTGGCTCTTTTCTACTGCTATTGGATAAATGCTTAGGGATCTACGCTGCTCTGTACAGCTTTCTGTAAGTAGGCTCCTATTATGAAATTTTTGCACCACTTAATGCAAGAGTGTCAAACATGCGGCCCGGGGCCCGGATCGGGCCCCCGGAGGGCTTCTATCAGGCCTGCAGTAGGACTGGCTGTCTCCTGCTTCTTCTTCCAGTTCTGCTGCTGCTGCTGCTGCTGTGTCATCGTAGGTTTGCAGCTTACAGATACACACCTGAACAGCAGACTCAGGACTGCAACAGCACAGGCATTTTGATGCAATCATTCAGAGCGAGAGGTGTCAGTGATCAGACACTGCTAAATAAACAAAATATTGCAAGAGGGCTGATGCTTTAAGCATGTTTTTATTTTAAGTTAAAAAAACCTTTTGTGTTTGTGTCTTTTATAAAGTTTCTATCTCCGCTCCCTGGCATTACCTTTTATGACACACATAAGGTCTCATTTATGTCAGATCCAGCCCTCGTAACAAATGAGTTCGACATCCCTGACTTAATGTGTCCTGTTTGTGCTGATGCTATGCTTCAGTTCTTTCTGGCTGGTTCCAGACTTCTACAATCCCCGGTTACTGAATGCCCCGTTTTGCTGACTGTACTGACTTGCTCTGTGTAATCCGCCTTGAGCTCCTGTGAGAAAGTATATAAGTAACATAAATAAACGGATAAATTTATTTCCTTGTTATCCCGGCCTTCGTCTTTCCTTCCCCCGGCCTGTATTTCCCCAAACAAAACTGACATTTAGACGGTAAGTTCTGAGAAGCAGGGACCTTCCTGTTTAGCTTAGTTTTATCTATAAGAGGCCTGATCCTGCAACGGTGCTGTAGATACCCTAGGAACAGCAGCTTCCCGACCTGTCCGGCATGCTGGCTTCACATTCGTAGAGCTTCTTGTTCCAGTATCGGGCATGGCGGAGGTCATCTTCTGTCGTCACTGAGACGGGAGCAAAATTCCTCACCTTCCAGTCGTGGTGTTGGCTGTCCTCATCAAAGCCGTCGCTACGCATCCGGCTACTGTGCAGAGAGGACACGAGAAACTTTTAAGCAGGAGTCACTGCAAGGGAAATGAGCATTCTGTGGAAGGAACCACATGCCAAAGGCAAGAAACGGCCCTGCCCATGTTGGGAAGGAAGCCAGAAGAGAGCAGGTTCTAAACACAATTCCCCGCTTACCTTCTCAGAAACACAGAGAAATCAACTGCTTTCTTAGGGCTGGTTGCCTTGTGTTAGATATTGTAACTCTGCATGCAAGAGGATCAGGGAGGGAAAGGGTTACGAGAATTCTCTCTCTGTCTCTCTCTCTCTCTCTCTCTCTCTCTCTCTCTCTCTCTCTCTCTCTCTCTCTCTCTGTCTCTCTCTCTGTGTCTCTGTCTCTCTCTGTGTCTCTGTCTCTCTGTGACTCCGGAATCTTTGCCCTCTTACTGTAAGTCTTTGATGGCCCCCAAATACAGAATATTATTTTCCAAGGCAAAATTAAATGTTCTGCCTCTTGGGGAACAAGCGGGCATCTTCCTACGGACTCCTTTTTCAGAACGACTTTGTAATTGTAATTCAGGTGATTTGGATACAATTTGGCATTTTTCCATTGATTGCAGAAAACACAATATGGCTTGTGACAGATGGATCTCAGTGCTTATTCAAAAATAGAGCCCTGCTACTAACGAGGAACTTGTAGCTGATCTCTTAGCTCGTACTGATCCAAATGGTGATGTTGGCAGTGCCAAAGTTTTTATCTGTAACCCCTGGGTGGCATTAAATGAATAGACTCCTTTAGGCAGTTAATATATATTTGGTAACCAAACTGCTTAACTATGAAATTGTAACTGTGATTGTAATGTACCTGTATGTATGTATGTTGTATTTTGTACCATATCTTGTCTATTTGCTTATGACTTTTGGGTCTATGAGCAATAAAAATGAATGGATGGAAATGGATAGAGCCCGGCCCTTTCCCTCACGGCTCCAGCTCTGTGGAATGGACTGCCTGAAGAGGTGAGGAGGGGGCCCCTCCCTGGAGATCTTCAGGAGGCACCGCAAGGCCTGCCTGTATGCCAGGGATTTGGAGGAAGGTTGAGTGGCAGGCGTCTTTTAAAGGGGGGGGATTTGGGGTGTGCGACTTTATCTTTGGTTTTAGCTGGAGATGTTTTAGCTATTATTGTAAGGCACTCTGAATCAAGAAGAAAGGTGGGAGAGAAACATGTTAATCAATAAATATAAATTTAATAAAATCATTACCCCCCCTGGCTTGGAGACAGATGCAGCTCTTTTAAAAACCTGGGATGGAAGGAAAGCCTTGTCTTTCCCCACGCAAACATTCTGCTGCGGTCTGAGCAGCAGACCCTTCCCTTCCTGCTGAAGCGCTCAAGAACTATCCTAGCTGTGGAATGTGTTGAGCCACTAAAAGGCTAGAGGACTGACAGGAAAGGAGAAACCAAAGTCCCTTTCCCTAACTCTCAAACCCTGAATGGGTCAGGCATAATCTTCCAAGGATATGTTGCCCTAACTAAGAAGCAGGAGTCAAGGCCCAAAGAGGGGAAAATAGGAATTTCCATTCTGCTACTAGCGAGAAAGATCTGGTAATACCTGAAAGCAGAGAAAGATAATCAAAGGTGAAGTGTATTAAAATCTCACCTGGAAGAATTGGAAAGCAAACTCTTCTGTTTGCCCCGATACACATCTTCGGTCTGCTTTTCCATCTCTCGTATTTTCCACATTTCTGACTCTTCCTGAATCTGAGAAACATCGAGAAACGCACTCAAAGCAACATTTCTATAGGAGTGGTGCACATCAAATCTCGACTGAATGTTGGCAGCCCAGACTGTGAGACACTCTGCTCCCTACCTTGTTATGTGCATCAGTGTGACGAATGACATTTCGCAGGAGGACTTTCCCCAAAGGGACCCGGGACATACTTTAGCCTTAGATAACAAAGAACAAACATCCAGTAAGTTTAGTAAATGACAGTATAAACTATTGCCTAAATTGGAAAATATTTCTGTTAGGAACCAGAGGAGGAAAACTATTCCAAGGGCTGTTCAAAGAAGAAGTCTGTTATGTAAACAAATGACAAAACTCGCCACTGATTCTCAGGCCACCATCTCGTATCTACATGGGAAAAAACGTTAGGCGGCAAGCAGTATCTATGCTGGGAGAAGCCTTTCACATCCCCAACTCTCAAACACAACAACCTTACATGTAAAGAACAGATTATGCAATTGGGGTCAAAACACCAAAGATAAGATAATACTCTTTCTCAGGTTCATCATTCACGACTGCCTTTTTAAAAACTAGATCACCCCCGCTACCCACAGCTAATCAGGAATCCCTGGAACAAATCTCTTCGCACGTTCTTTGCAAATGCTGACTTTCCTTATGGTGCTGCTATAGTGAAGAAAGGGAGCCAGACTCAAAAAAACAAGCCCAGTGAATTCCAGTTAGTCACTTCTGAACAGTTCTACCTGTAAAGCTCATGCTTATCTTTTAAGATATACCAAGATTTTTCACTTTTAAGTAACTGTACAAAAGTAGGTAACAGGCTGATTTCCACCACTCCAGGTCAAATAATCAACCCATTTTAACAGGATGTGAAGGTGGAAAAGTACAGAGAAGGAGAAAGTCCAGAAGAGGGCAGCCAAGATGATGAGGAGGTTGGAGCCCCCTTCCCTAGAAGGAAAGGCTGGAGAGTCTGGGACTTTTCAGTTTAGAAAAGAGATGACTAATTGAAGGGGGGGCATCAAATTGTATCAGTTTATCATATTGTGCATGGGGTGGAAAAGAGTTGACAAAGAAAGGTTTTTTTCCCTCCCTCTCCCAAAATAGTATAACTTGAAGGCATCCAATGACACTGATGGGCAGTAGGTTCAGGACGGACAAAAGGAAACACTGCTCCATACAGAGAGTGATTAAAATGTGGAAGTTGCTGCCAGAGGATGTAGTGATGGCCACAGGAAGTTGTTTAAAAGGGGATTAGAAGACTGATGGAGGATAAGTCTATCAGTGGTTACTAGCCATGGTGACAGAGGGGAACTTCTGAATCTTTTTTTTTTTTAAACAACTTTTATTAGGATACACAATGTTTCACAACTTGGTCCACATCATAAATCTCATATCCTTTTTCTCAAAAACTCCTCTTCCCCCCTAATGGCTCCCACATTGCTTCCACCATTCAAACATCATATGCCAGTTAAATCCTTGTTAACATACTAAGTCTACAGGTAACACCCACATAGATATAAGTAACTATTATATACACCCATTAACTGTAACAATTGTTGTACCATTAGTAGTTACCCAAACTGAAAACACTGTCCTTCATTTCCCAATACTTCTGTATATATTCTCTGAAATCGCTCCAGTCTGCCAAAAAGTTTCTTCATCTATGTTATTAAGTTTTCTTGTCCATTTGTCCATTTCTGCCATACATAGCAATTTTCTCAGCCAATCCCATAAGTCAGGAATCTTTTCATTTTTCCAATTCTGAGCATAAATCATTCTAGCAGTCGTTACCATATACCATATCAATGTTCTTTTACACATACTTATTTCTTCTAACTTGAAACCTAAAAGAAACAGTTCAGGTTCTTTCTTAAAAGTACATTTCAAAATTTTTTCCATCTCTGTATGTATTACAGTCCAGAATATTTTTGCTTTTTCACAAGTCCACCACATATGGTAAAAGGAACCTTCAGCATGTTTACATTTCCAACATTTGTTAGATAGATGTTTACCTATATTAGCTATCTTTTTTGATGTCATATACCACCTATACATCATTTTATAACAGTTTTCTTTAAGATTGGTACAGGTAGATATTTTCAATGCACTAGGGGAACGTCTGAATCTGATGGGAACTTCTGACTTATGGCAACCCCATGAATTAACATCCTCCAAAACCTCCTCTCCTTAACAGCTTTGCTCAGGGCTTGCAAACTCAACGGAGCCAATCCATCACCAGTTGTCTTTTCCAGGGATGCATTTGTGCTTTCCCCAGGTCTACTTTTGGCATATTTATAAGGGGACCCCAACTTGCTCTCCTGGGGTCAGTCTCTGTGTCCAAAAGGCACTACCCATGAGCCGTTAAGAATTTCATCACTCAAATGGAAAGCTGCGACCTAAGACTAGTCATTCGGTATATGCAGCTGCCTTATGCCAAGGGAGTATAATTAAATAACAACTGGGAACACAGCAGGTAACACAAGAGTAAACAATGGAACACCACGTAAAAACAATGTGTTGTATTCTATATTGAAATCATTCTAACAGATAACACTCACATATAACCTATATGTTGTGCTTTACAAGTAATATTGCTTCTGGATTGCTATAAGCAGTATATGAATACTTTTTGCTTCATCACTGGAAAGAACTGTTCTAATGATCTCTTCACAAAGAAGACTACCAAAAAAAAGAAAGCTTTCCCCAATATAATATGATTGTTAAAAATTGTGATGCCCTGTTTGAGAATCTCTCTTGTTAGTAGAAAGATACTGACAGTGCTTTAAACAGGCACAGTTAAGACCAGTGTTTCCCTCTAAGCTGAGTTAGTGTGAGCCAGCTCATAGTTTTTTAGCCTCTGGCTCACACATTTCTGTCTTAGCTCAGGAAGGAGGGCTCCAGAGAGCCAACTAATGCATGCAGTAGCCAAATCGCTGGCTCACAACTTTAATGCCAGTAGCTCACAAAGTAGGATTTTTGCTCACAAGACTCCACAGCTTAGAGGGAGCATTGGTTAAGACTGCAATATTACTTGTAAAGCACAACATATGGTTATATGTGAGTGCTACCTGGCAGAATGATTTCAGTATAGAACACCACATGTCATTTTTACACGGTGTTGCCTTATGCCAAGAGAGGTCATTGGCCCATCTCGCTCCCCTCTGACGGACAAAAGACCTCCAGGGTCCTGAGCACAGAAAGGTCTTTCCGGAGTAGGGCTGCCAACTCAGCGGTGAGAAATCCCCCTCCCCAAATTGCCAGAAACTCGGCCAGGAATAATGCCCCGGCGCCCGCCCTCCAAAGCAGCCATTTTCCTCCAGGGGAACGGATCCCTGCAGTCCGGACATCAGCTGTCGTTCCAAGCGATCTCCAGGCCTCACCTGGAGGGTGGCCACCAATGTTCCCTCTAAGTTGTGGAGTCAGGTGAGCAAAAATTCTCCTGTGTGAGCCGCCGGCATTAAAAGTTGCGAGTGAGCGATTGGGCTGCTGCATATATTACTTTCCTCTGGAGAAGCCCTCCTCCCTGAGCGAAGACAAAAACGACTGAGCCAGAGGCTAAATAAGTTTGAACCGGCGGCCAAGCTCACACCCCCTCAGTTTAGAGGGAACACTGATGGCGACCAATGTTCCCTCTAAGCTGTGGAGTCCGGTGAGCAAAAATTCTCCTTTGTGAGCTACGGGCATTAAAGTGGTGAGCGAGCGATTTGGCAGCTGCATAAATTAGTTTGCTCTGGAGCCCTCCTTCCTGAGCGGAGACAAAAATCTGTGAGCTGGAGGCTAAGAAACCGTGAGCTGGCTCACACTCACTCAGCTTAGAGGGAACACTGGCGGCGGCGGCGACCCTCTCCTGAAGAACCGCGGCCAGGAGGCCCTTCGGGCGGGCGCCCGGGCTCCCCGGCATCTGCGCCAGCGTGGCAGGGGCCGGCCCCCGCGCCACCCGGCCTACCTCGCAAGGTTGTCGGGGGACCCTGCAAACGGGGTGTGGGGGGGACACCACGGGCGCGCGCGCATCGGCCTGAGCTCCTGGAAGGAAGGGCGGGATGGGGAAAAGGGGGATCCGGCGCAGCCGTCGGGCGAGCGGCCCCTTCGGCACACGCGACCCGCAGCAGCAGCAGCAGGAGGAGGAGGAGGAGTAAAGGGGTACAATGCGGACACGCGTTCGGGCTCATTCACACGCGCCCCGCAGCCTCGGCCCCGACCGCGGTACCTACCGGGCTCAGGCTGCGCGCGGCGGCGGCGCCGGAGGCTCCAGAGGCCTCGGAACCCGGAGAGCGGCGGGCGAGCGGGGCAGGGGGGACCGGGGACGCACCGCTTCCGCTTCCGGCCGGGTCGGCTTCCTGCTTCCGGCCGTCGCTATGGAGACGGCGTCGCTTCGCCGCCCTCCGGCGCTTTCGCCTGGATTGTCCCAAACATTTCAAAAATTTTCCGAGACGCTTTTTCAGGACTTTGGATAGTTTCTGCAGCTTCGGGCGGCCGTCGGCCGGCTGGCTCGCAAGTGAGCCCTCCCTCCCTCCCAACGAGGGACTTACTCCCGAGTAGACCTCTCTTGCCCCCCGCCTTCCTTTTTTTTTTAAACTTCGGGGAGGGGGGCGCGCGCCTTCCGCTTTTTTAATTATTATTTTTATTAACATTTTCAAATGTTTAACAGAGCAATACAAACATTGTCAACTTGGTGAGCTACATTAAGAAAAGCATCCTAAAAAACAAAATAAATCCAGTTTAATAATACATTTTAATGTGCCCTTATACTGTTTAGTTGAGTGTGCTAATTACATAGATATTTTGTTTCGGGAGGCAGTTTACAGAAAAGGACTGAGCTGACTGAGTCCCGATCTTTGACTATGACAGGAATGTTAACTGCTTTTTCACTATATCAAGAGGTCTTTTCTCTCTAAAAAAAATTGGCCCTCTCATTACGGCTCTGGTTGAAGAAGACCGTACATTTCTCTAGTAAAAAGTAATCCCAGACTATTGGCATACCAAGAGGCGGTTGTGGGTGGTTTGGTTTCTTCCCAGGAATGAGCAATTGCGGCTTTGGCTGCTGTCAATGGTATACTAATTAGTTCTCTTTCCATTGCAGGTGGTTTGTCTTCTGGCCAATGGTACAGCAGAGGTGTTGTTGGATCCAGTGGTAAGTTGAAACCCGTTATTTCTTTGATGTGTTTTAGGATCGTAGACCAGAAATGTTGTATGTACGTACATTGCCACCAGTTATGAAAGTACATAGGGCCCTTCCACTTGCGTGGCTTTCTGAGCGTCTGACTGCTGCTTGGCAGGCAGAAATCCATCTTTGCAAGAGCAAAGGTGGATCAACACAACAGCCTTGCGAGGTTGTTCCCGAACTGAGTGGCAGAAGAAGGAAGTGGCCTTGGCTCCTCTGGCCTCTTTGTCTTTTCCCCCACCCAGCCTGCTGATCAGAGCCTGTCCTTTCTTCTGGACCCAAAGTGGCCCACAGCTTCATTTCCATCTCTTCCAGTTTATCCTCACAACAACCCTGTGAGGTGGGCTGAGCTAACAGTAAGTGACTAGCCTCAGATCACCCAGCAAGGCTTCATGGCAGAGTGGGGATTCGAACCTCCGCTCTCAAACCAATGTACCACATGCATGCCCACAACCATTATGGCACATCCCATCCAATGCACAACTTCTGATATCTTGATCTGCAGCTGCTGAAGTGCGCTCAGAAATTTTGAGAACCAGCTGTAGGATAATGATTTCTTTTCCTGATGTCTTTAACCCAAAGCACTGGCTGTCTTATTGTTGGTTCTTTAAGCAATGCAGGATGAGGTACAGCTGTGTGTATACTGTACAGCAAGCAGAGCTCAGTCTAGCCTTCAACAGTGTGGATGAGAGTTCAAGCAGAGACCGTCCCCATGCAAATACAGCTGCTAGAAGCATAACTGTATTTTCACCTGCCAAATGCTGATTGTGTTAAAGGGGATTAGATAGATTCTCGGAAGAGGGGCTCATCAGTGAAGCCTCCATGTGCAGAGGCAGTAAACCTCTGAACCCCAGTACTTAGGAGGCAAAATTAGGAGAAGGCCTTGGCCTGTATGCCCTCTCAGTTGGCTGGCCACGGGGTGAAACAGGATGCTGAACTAGACGAGCCACCTCTTTATTTTTCCATGGTTCTCGTAGGGTTGCTGTTAATGCAAGCAAAAGATGAATGCTGACATGAAACTGAAGAAGACATTCTGTCAAAACACTTTGGGACCGCTTAAATTACTTTCTGCTACTGCTGGAAGATCTCTCTGTGCTTTGGAGTGGTGGTGCTCCCTTCTAAAGGAGATATTTGTCCCTATGTTATTTACAGGAAACTGGGAGCCTCAGGCTAAAATAGTCAGAGTACCAAAAGATCTCATGTGAGCACCTGATTGGTGAGTGATTCGGGGACCTCCTAGTCACGTGTCTCTCTTAGCAGTGAACATTATCTTTCACAATGCAAACCTTTCTGCTCCCCTGCATGTCAAGAAAAGCCGGCCCTGTTGCATTTCTGCCTGACAAGCGGTTGTCAGCACAAATGGGGCTGGCATAGACTTCTGATACTAGTTGATTAAAGCCTCCATTTCTTCAAGGGGGTGAACTGAGGCTGAAGAGTATGGGGAAACGGGGATGATTTAAATATATTTTTTTTAATATAGATTTCCACTAGAAGCCTTTGCTGCTCCACCTTGAATCCAAGTGCTCCTCCGGGTGCTACGCCTTGGCCGCTTCTGCCATCTTCTTATCACTTAAGCAGCAGCAATGGAGGCCCTTCGTTGCTCAGAGGACATGCTGGCAAAGGCATCCCAGGTCTGGACGATGCTGGATGACATGGCCGAGAATTCCCCTGAGAGCTACCGCCAGTTCATACAGGAACAGCTCAACAGCGCAAAGCAGCATTACGCTCCTCCTGAACCATATCTGTGCCTGGAGGCCCGGATCTTGGTATGTTAGTGATGGGTGCTGAAAAGAAGGAATGGCAAAATCTTCCAGGCTATGCTGGACCCTGCCTACATCCAGAAAACCATTGATTAGTGCAGAGGTCCCCAGACTTTTTCCCTGTGGGCACCTTTGGAATTTTGACACAGTGTGGTGGGCAGTGTTCCCTCTAAGCTGAGCTAGTGTGAGCTAGCTCACAGTTTTTTAGGCTCTGGCTCACACATTTTTGCCTTAGCTCAGGAAGGATGGCTCCAGAGCAAACTAATTTATGCAGTAGCCAAATCGCTCACTCACAACTTTAATGACAGTAGCTCACAAAGTAGAATTTTTGCTCACAAGACTCCACAGCTTAGAGGGCGCATTGGTGGGCACAGCCACAAAATGGCTGCCACAGCTTACCTTCAATCCACTAGTGAATTTTCCCCATGAAGAAAGGTTAAAGCACCTGGGGCACTTTAGCTTGGAGAGACGATGGCTGAGGAGTGACAGGATTGAGGTTTACAAGATTATGCATGGGATAGAGCAGGTAGAGAAAGAGGTACTTTTCTCGCTTTCTCACAATACTATGAGGGCACTCACGGGCACTCAATGAAGTTGCTGAGTGGCCGGGTTAGAATGGATAAAAGGAAGTACTTCTTCACCCAAAGAGTGATTATCACATGGAATTCACTGCCACAGGAGGTGGTGGTGGCTACAAGAATGGACGGCTTCAAGAGGGAATTAGATAAGCATATGGAGCAGAGGTCCATCAGTGGCTATTAGCCACAAGGTATAGATAGGGACTCTCAGCCTGGGGCAAGTGATGCTCTGTATTCTTGGTGCTTGGGGGGGTCAACAGCGGGAGGGCTTCTAGCGTCCTGGCCCCACTGCTGGACCTCCTGATGGCCCCTGGTATTTTTGGCCACTGTGTGACACAGGGTGTTGGACTGGATGGGCCATTGGCCTGACCCAACATTGGCTTCTCTGATGTTCTTAAGGTCCGTGGGCTGTTGTTGCAGCTGCTGTCAAAGCAACATTGTTAAAAATCTGCACAGCCGATCAGATCTCCAGTGGCCAGTCAGAAGCCCAGCTAGCCAAAAGCCCCACATGGCCACAGCCACTTGGTGGGCCTCAGTAAAGTTGTGGGCAGGCACCTGTGGCACCCACGGGCACCACACGGGGGGCTAGTGGGGTGAAGATGTGACAAGTATTGTACCTAATTTGTACTTTGCAGTCGGGGTCAGACTACAAAAAACAAATCGGATAGACATGGCTACAGTATGTACATAAACTGTATTAGGAACTGGTACAATGGAGAGATCAGATGCAGTTGTATCATCTTCTTCAGCTCAGCCTCCAGAAACGCAATCCAGGGCTCGATGGCATTCCTGCTGGTGGGTCATGCATGCAGAATAGCGAGGCTACTGGTGACTCATTTCACTGTCAGCTTTAATAACAAAACGGGTTTTTTTGAATTCCCTTTTGCAGGAGCCCACTGAAAACCGATTGTTTGTTAACCTCTGCAGTTGGAATAAAGTCCCCCCTCCCCAGTCCCAATCCGATCCAGTCCCGTTAAGCGCTGGGGAAATGGATACGTTTGCAGAGTCAGGTGAGCGGAGAAACTGGGGAATGTCGAGCTTCCTGTTTTGCATCAGCTCTTGATTCTGGGGGGTGTTGGTAGAAGAGCTTCATGCTGATTCTTGTACCTCCACAAAGAGGTGTGCACAGAAGTGGCACCAGTGAATGTACTGCTGTGTAGTTAAGAAGAGATTGGATTCATACCCTGCCCTTCACTACCCAAAGGAGTCTCAGAGCGGCTGACAAACTCCTTTCCCCTTCCCCTCCCCGCGACAGACACCCTGTGAGGTAGGTGGGGCTGAGAGAGCTCTGACAGAAACTGCTCTTTTTCAAGAATAGCTCTTATCAGAACTATGGCTTGCCCAAGGTCATCCAGCAGGCACAAGTGGAGGCGTGGGGAATTAAACCCAGTTCTTCCAGATTAGAGTCCGCGCACTTAACAACTACACCAAACTGACTTGTTCCCATATGGTTCTCCCTAGGCACTACATTCGATAGCATCTGTGGTGCTTCCGCTTCAAAGTCAGAATGATACAGAGGTGGACTAGAATCTGGGAGACCCAGGGTTTTAATCCCCACTCCATTATGGAAGTTTGCTGGGTGACCTTGGGCCAGTCACACAGACTCAGCCTAACCTATATCACAGCATTGCTGTGAGGGCAAAACAGAGAAAGTTGGGCCTTTTCAATGACATTCTCCTGGTTATGAAATGTGCTTCCTCTTTTCTTGCACTTAGCACCTTCTCTAGGGCTGACCTTCTCTAGAGCTGACAACTAGGGTTCCCAAGTACTTACTGTCTAGGGGCGGGGGACGAATGCTCCCTGGCCGGACCAGTCTTCCTGGTAACGCACCATGCCGTCGCTAGGAAGTGATACCAGGTGACGCTCTGGCAATGGGGCTGAAAACTCGATGGTTCCTGGCGATGGCATGGTGCTCTGCGCCTCTCCTTCCCCTGGGGATGGTCCTGCGAGGACGTATCCATCCCCCGCCGGCATGCGGTAAGTTCTTGGGAAGCCTACTGACAACTCTTAACCTCCTTTAAAGGTTTTTTTTTAAAGCACCACAGAAACACTTCCCATGCATGAGAGGAGATGGATGGCAGGGGCTCCAATTAATTACTCTCAGCATTCTACAATTAAGGATACACCAATCTCCAATTTTTGACATATTTCCTTCAGGTTTTGCCCCAGAATTGAACTCAAATAAATGGTAATCATATAAACTAAGCTTTCCTGCTTGGTCCTTGCATCTGTTAAAGATCTTCATTATGCTGTATGATTGACTGATTTTATATTTACTGACTCGACCTCACCTTATGCACGGTATAGGAGAGAGGTGGCACATATTCTAACTGAGTTTTTTATCTTCGCATCAAAGAGACAGAACTGTGCTATAATAGTGTGTATCCCACAACAGCAGAATTAAATACGGTTTGAAGACCAGCTTTTGATTTTATGTTTTTTAAAAGAAACTTTCTTGTTCTCACGACTGGCTGGTGTTCTCACTCTCATACAATCAGACATTCAGAGCGCAGTAATGAATCTGACTCTTCTTTCAGAGCCTTACAGCGTCGTCGATATCGCATACAATCCGTCTGTTCTCGAGCGGGGACAGAACCCATTAGAGAAGGACCGGCTGATTCGCTTGTCGCTCAAGTTCATCGAGGAGCGCTACAGCGTCTCTCTGTCCCCCACTTACAGTGTGGCAAAGTGTAAGCTGAAAGGGAGCCGGGAAAGGATGAGGCACAGCTTGCGAGGAGGGCGGCCGACAGCGCCCCCTTCTGAAAAGAGTGGTAAGGAGCTGCCCAGATCACAAGCAAGACTGAGAGCAAAGATGGGGTCCAACTAACTTCTCCCTGAAATTCTGGGTTGGAGGCTCTTAGGAATATTAAGCAGAGCCTACTAGATCAGACCACTGGCAGTGTTCCCTCTAAGCTGAGTTAGTGTGGGCCAGCTCACAGTTTTTTAGCCTCCAGCTCACGCGTTTTTGTCTTAGCTTGGGAAGGATGGCTCCAGAGCAAACTAATTGATGCAGCAGCCAAATCACTCGCTCACAACTTTAATGCCAGGAGCTCACAAAGTAGGAATTTTTTTTTGCTCACAAGACTCCACAGCTTAGAGGGAGCATTGTCCACTGGTCCACCTAGTTGCCTTCCACCTAGTTGCCTTGGAGGACTGAACAAAAGGCACAGAGGCCGAGGCCTTCTCCAGCTGCTGCCCCCAGAGTGCTGGTATCCCGAAGTTTGCTGCCTCTGTGTAGAGACGTTCCCTTCCGTCACCATGGCTAGTAGCCACTGATAGACTTCCCCTCAGTGAATCTGCCTTGCCCCCTTTGGAAGCCAGCTTTGCAAGTGGCCTTCACCGCATCCATTAGCAGCGATCTATTGACCACGGATTTGTCCCACTGACAGCAGCCCTGTCCTCTGGTGGCCGGGAGCCTTACAGTAGGTGTGGGGGGCCCTTGCGTGGGAGGAGAGTGCCACCATCAGTGGGAGAACCGCTTGACCCAGTGCCTTGCATAGGAAATACTGAAATATTGACAATGCTGCTGCGACTCAGGGGCTTAGTCTATTTTTTTTTTTTTAAACCTTGGGCCAGTCATGGTCTCAGCCTGACCGACCTCACAGGGCTGTTGTGAGGATAAAATGGAGATGGGGAGACCATTGTAACCCACTGGGGAGACACCCTTGGGGTACAAATGAAGTGAGTACAAAATAAATACTTATTTACATGTATACTAAATACTTATTTACATGTATACTAAACAGACACTCCGCCTGCTACGTAGAGACCAGGCTTCCCAAGAACTTACCATAATTTGGCAGGGGATGGATACGTCGTGGCAGGACCATTCCCGAGGGGGGGAAAGACGCAGCGCGATGCCATTGCCAGGAAGTGACGCCGGGCAACGCTCTGGCAATGGGGCTGGAAACTCAATGGTACCATCGAGTTTCTGACCCCATTGCCAGAGCGTCGCCCGGCGTCACTTCCTGGCGACGGCATTCGTGCGGCGTGGGTGTTCCACAGAGGAATGTTCCGGCCGGGGACTGTGTGTCCCCCGCTGAAATATGGTAAGTACTTGGCAACCCTAATAGAGACTGACCTTAGGTTGCCCAGTACCACTAAATTAACTCCTTTTGCTGCCAGCCCTAAAATAATAAAAGAAGAAAAAAATTAAGTTTTGACAAGAGGCAGGCAAAGGGCGATAATTTTGACCCTTACCTATTACTGACACGGCCGTCCATTCTAATATTCTCGAACTCCATGTATGAAAGCTTCCTTGCGGAAAGAGGTGACCCTTGACCAACTGAGGAACATCACGGCACAGGCGGAAGACAGGAGTCCGACTCTGTTCACTGAAAGGACCGCTCCCCGTAAACCATGCCTCATCGAGGAGATTTCTAGCACCGAGGGGCCAGAGGAACCCAAGTCACCAGCCTACGAAGTGACCACGAGGAAGGATGCCAGCGGAAGAGCCCTGCAGCTTGAAGTGAGAGTTGAAGTGCCAGAAGTGCGCTGCATCTCCGAGTGCAACCTGAGCGTTTCTAAGGTAGGTCACAGTGATGAATTATGGTTGGCCCCAGCTGCTTTCCCCTCACCTCCGATCTCTTACCTGTCTGGGGAGCCCGAGTCTCTAGTAGCTAGCAGTCCCACATCTTTATTTACAAAAAGCTTCTCTGGGATGCAGAAGTCAATATTTGTAGTTTCTAGCTGTATCTGAAGAAGTGGCTGCAGTGACTCAGGACCCGCACTGCCACCAGTTTTGTTAAAGTCTTTAAGGTGCTCCTGGACTCCGCGGCTCTTTTCCGCGGCTACTGACAAGACTAAATTGGCTACCCAGCTTCACCTGTTTATACCCCACCTTTAGCCCCAGCGGGGACCCACGGCACCTAACATTGTTCTCCTTGCCTCCATGTTAGCCTTACAACAACCCTGTGAGGTAAGGCAGGCTGGAAGAGGGTGACTGGCCCAAGGACACCCAGTGAGCTCCCATGGCAAAACTGGGTATCTGAACCCCGGTCTCCCAGACACTAGTCCAATTGTGAAGCCGCAACACCACACTGCCTCTCTCTCTCCCTCTCTGTAACAACCCTGTAAAGTCAGTTAGGTTAGGCTGAAAGAGTGTGATTGCCCCAAGGTCACCCAGCGAGCTTCCACGGCACGATTCAGAATCTGAACCCGGGTCTCCCAGATACTAGTCTGACACTCTAAACTACTACCCCACACTGGTTTTCCTATACCACACAAGTGATGCTGTCCAACATCCTGTTCCCCACAGTGACCTACCCAGCTTCCCCAGACAGAGCCAGCCCATTTTGTTGCCCCCCCCAAACCAAGGGGCACTGGTACTTGCCCCCCAAACCAAGGACCCCTACCTGGTGGAGTGAGCTCCCAGAGGAGATCAGGACCCTGCAGGAGCTCTCACAGTTCCGCAGGGCCTGCAAGACAGAGCTCATCCGCCAGGCATACAATTAGGGGCTGCCGCCACTGTAGCACACAGCCCGCAATGTCATCATCAAGTAGCTGCCATAAGAGCCGACGAGCAGAAGAACATCTAAGCTCTTCCATGTCGGAAGTTGGAAATCCATTCGAGATTTCCATCTGACTGAACTTTTAACTGCTGCCAGCACTTTGTAATGTATCACTTTGTAATGTATTGTTTTAACTGTAACGTTTTAATTACGTATTATGTATGTTTTTATTCTGTATCTATGTTATTGGAAGCCGCCCTGAGCCTGCTTTGCGGGGGGGGCAGGGTATAAATTTGATAACATTCTAAGATTCTGTGTAGGTATGTTGGGCTCTCTTTCAGCTCTGCTCCTGCAGAGTGCAGGGGGTTGGACTAGATGACCTGCAAGGTCCCTTCCAACTTGAACAGTCTGTGATTTGATAATAAATAAATAAATATTTCAAGCCCACGGCTTCTGAACACGGAGGCTCTTCTCGTTTTAGGATGACCTGTTGATGGAATGCCCTCCACAATACCGACTGCTCCTGAGTCTGCCGGAGTCCGTGGAGGAAGAAGCTGCATCCGCAAGATTTTTCAAGAAGAAAGGGATCCTGCTGGTCACGATGCCGGTTTGCCAACAGAACCGAAACTCAAGCGCTGAGTGAGCCATGATTCTAAAGGGGTTAATATTAAGTGTGCTGGCCCCTTAGCCTGCATTTACTCCTCTGAGCAGGAAGCTCAGCTGCTCTTGGAACAGGCGCAGTGCGCTCTCTACCACCGTCTAGAGATCAGACGCACCACCAGCAACAATGGCTGTATGCAGACTCTCTCTTCACCCTCCTTCAGTTTCTACTATATGCTGGTCAGCTGTAAGAGATAACCACATGACCCTTATAAAGCAACAGCAAACTGTACACCTCCGAACAATTCCTACATTAACGGGAATAATAAAAACCAGTAAAGTTCTATGCTTCCTGTGGTTTCTGGGATTGAAAATACACCCAATGCCAACAGCCTGCCTCGGGAGGTGGTGGATGCTCCTTAGCTGGACGTTTTCCAGCGGAGGCTGGACAACCCTCTTTCGGGTCTGTTGTAGGGGGCTCTCTTTCGGCTACGCTCCTGCTGAGTGCAGGGGGTTGGACTAGAGGACCTGCAAGGTCCCTTCCAACTCTAAACATTCTATGATTCTCAAGAGTGCTGCTGTTTAGCTGGGGGTATCAAATGTAGAAGTTTTCCCAGAGGCATCACCCAGGGATTACCTGCAGATGGGTTGACAGGCATGTCTAGATCCATAGGAAACAGACTGCTCACCACGGTTGCCCCCCCAATCCGTGGATCTGAAAACTGACTCTGAGCCTCCAGACACAAAGGTGCTCTTTTACAATAGCAACAATGGTCGGGCTGGTTCAGGAGACAAAGAAAAAACGCTTTGGGACGCTGCCCTCTCCTGTCCCGGCAGGGCTGTAAGGCAGACAATGAGCAAGGCAGACACACAAAAACATGAAGAAGCTGCCTTGAGCTGAATCAGGCCCTTGGTCCATCAAGGTCAGTATTGTCTACTCAGACTGGCAGCAGCTCCCCAGGGTCTCGGGCAGAGAGAGGTCTTTCCCATCACCGCCTGCCTGGTGCTTTTAACTGCAGACTAAAGCTGGGCCCTTCTGCGTGCCGAGCAGATGCTCTTGCCACAGCCCCTCCCTCTCACGGCCCCTTGCAAAATAGTCAAGGTTTGATTATTCCAAAGAAAAGGCCTCCGTGAACCTGGATCCTAAGAAATAGCTCAACAGCATCCACAGCAGCATAAGAACATAAGAGAAGCCGATGTTGAATCAGGCCAAGGGCCCATCCAGTCCAACACTCTGTGTCACACAGCGGCCAAAAATACCAGGTGCCATCAGGAGGTCCAGCAGAGGGGCCAGGACACCAGAAGCCCCCCACTGCTGCCCCCCCGCCCCAAGTACCAAGAATACAGAGCATCCCTTGCCAGTTTGGTGTAGTGGTTCAGTGCACGGACTCTTATCTGGGAGAACCGGGTTTGATTCCCCACTCCTCCACTTGCACCTGCTGATGTGACCTTGGGTCAGTCACAAGCTCTGGCACAGCTGTTCTCTCAAGGACAGTTTCTGTCAGAAGTTCTCTCAGCCCCACCTACCTCACAGGAGGTGTCTGTTGTGGGGAGGGGAAGGGAAAGGAGTTTGTAAGCCACTCTGAGACTCGTGAGTGAAGGGCGGGGTATAAATCCAATCTTCTCTTCTTCTTCTACCTCACAGGGTGTCTGCTGTGGGGAGGGGAAGGGAAAGGAGTTTGTAAGCCGCTCTGAGACGCCTTTGGGCAGTGTATAAATCCAATCTCTTCTTGCCCCAGACTGAGTGTTCCTATCTATACCTTGTGGCTAATAGCCACTGATGGACCTCTGCTCCATATGCTGATCTAATTCCCTCTTGAAGCCATCCATGCTTGTAGCCGCCACCTCCTCCTCCTGTGGCAGTGAATTCCATGCATCAATCACTCTTTGGGTGAAGAAGGACTTCCAGAGAGTGAGGCAGCCCGCCCACAGCTCGCATGAAAAAGTTTCTCCTTACAACACTTCCCCCTTCCCAGGCAGGAGAAGGTTTGGGTCAATGGGGGGGAGTGTGTGTGTCAATCCAGCCAGGTCAGCAGTCTTCCCAGTCCATATGAGCCGCCGGGTCAGCTGTGCATGTGTGCACAGGTATCTTAACACACACACACACACACAGACACAAAGAAAGCACCGGGGACCAGGAAGAGCAGGCCGATAAATTCCAAACGTTTAATGGAACACGGGGGCCCACGAGCCCAGTTTGGAACTGAGGACATTCTTAAAATTCAGTTTTAGTGCAACCTGCTTCTTTACCAAAGGGTTTTAGGCTTAATTTCAACCAAAATCAGGAAGAAGAAGAAAAACAACAACATTGTTAGGTGGTCTCACAAAAATATTTTTACCTCCACAGTATAACCTCTTTCTGAATATGTAGTGGATTTGGGAAGCACAACTTTACAAGAGACAATACTTAATGCGCTGCGCATGGTATGGAACGATTCCAGGGTCAGTTTGCGCTCTCTCGGTCATGTCGCGCGGCAGCTACGCATGATCCTCTCCTGGAACGCAAAACTCGGGGAGTGTTTCGCACTTTTACATCCTTCCCACTACAGGACACAGTGATAAATGCACCTTTGGGCACAATCTGGAAAGGAAGCCATTTCCTGCCACTCAATTTTTTACACTATTTACATGGCCAAAGAAATCCTGCCACTTCCAAGCGACGCTGCGGCACCAGCAGCATCTCTGGTCTCAAGAAAGAGAGCCGCCCCCAACTGGAACTGGGGCTTTGGCCAGCACTGAACTCGTGAGGGGAAGCTGAGCACATCTATCCAATCTCTGGATTACAGCCAATAAAGACAACCAACCGGGGGCTTCTCTGCTGCACAGTCCCGGGTTTAAACAAGGGGAACTGTGACCTTACATTCATGTCAACAGCCTGGATGTCGCCCTGCAGTACTGCCTTCAGTCTCAACACCCATCAGAACTTCCTCTGTTACCTTGCCTGGGGACAAAAAAAACCCCAAATGCAGGAATATAGAAGACACTTCTTTTTTTTTTTTTAATCGCACCGTTCCCCTGAACCGCACCTCCTGCTTAGAAGTGAAGCAGCATCTTAACTATAAAATGAACGACTGAATGGGGGGTAAATGAAGTCTTGGAAGTTCTCCAGAAGAAGCATATTTTCAGAAATGGTTCCAACAGAATTTCTGCAGTACAGTGGGGGACAGTACAATTCATTCCCTTTTGCATTAAAGTGCTTTCAAAGGGTTCCTTCCTACAACTAGAAAAACCTGAATAAATGCTGAATTCCCGAAGTAAACTGGAACGTGAACCACCAGGAAGCCTGTGTTCGTCTCCGTCCCTCGCTAAACATCTGCTAGTCTAGCGGACAAGAGGATGGAGAGGCCAGGCAGGTCCACTTTCCGCACTCGAATGGCAATTTCTTCACCCACCGCCCCTTTCAGGTCTCTCTCTCCCTTTTCTTCTTAAAGCTTTTTGCAATCCAGCTTGCTTGCTTTTGGGAACTCAAAAGGGGCCTTTGGATGGCCGGGCTGGGCCTTTGTTCCCATGATCAGAAAGAACCACGAGCTCCTCACATGATTTTACACAGCTGGTAGCGTTGTAAGAGGGGGAAAAGTTTGCAAATTCATTCGCTGCACAAAATACAGCATTAGTTGTACTTGCTTCTGGAAAGTGCTTGCAAACTAGTAGATCTGTACAGCTGGCAATAAAAATTACCAGCAACTGTATGTATATTTATATATTTATATATATATTTGTTTAAAAAATAAAGAAAGGAACATTTGGTTTAAAAGTCTAAACACTAGGTATATAAATAGCTTCTTTAGAATGAAGTGATGTGACCAAATCAGTCCTGACGGCTTGGAGGGGGGGCAGTTATAGCAACATGGTGGCCGGCTTCTCCAGGAACTTCTTGAACTCGGCAAGCCACTGGGCTCCGACAGCCCCGTCCACAACACGGTGGTCGCAGCTCAGGGTCACAGACATCACGCTGGCCACATCAAACCTGGGTGGAGAGAGATGGCCCAGATGCTTAGCTCTCTTAAAACCTCGCCCAGAAAACAAATTCCTGGTCCAATCTACTATTTTATTTTTTAAAAAGCCCTCTCGGCATGTTGCAGCTGCACTTCTGGAGCTTTCTTGAACCAAAACCAGTCTGGGTGAATAGACAAAGCTGGCTTTGATCTCCTCGCTTATCATCGCCCGCTCGGACGGGCAGCAGCGCTCCAGCAGACTGGACGCTGGCAGGCTCTTCCCGATGGAGCCAAAGCTCCCCCCCCCCCACACTTATTTTTATTTCTCATGTTTACAGTCCACATTTCTCACCGAGACTCAAAGCAGATTACACAGGGTGAGCAGAAAAGTCTAGATGAAGAGACATCCCATAAGCACACTGGAGGTCGATACAGTCAATGTGAGGAGACATCAAACAAGCAATGTACAATTGTGAGGGAGTAGAGCATATTTAGGCCCGATACAAAGTGTGGATATAATTAAGGGAAATGGTATTTCTCCAGGCCAGTTTGGCCAAGGATCCTGGAGGTTTTGGGTCATCTTCTGGGTGTGGAACAGTGGTCACTGCGGGTGTGAAGGTGAATTTCCTGCATTGTGCAGGGGGTTGGACTAGATGACCCTGAAGGTCGCTTCCAACTCTTATGATTCTATGATCAGTAGCCACTTTCAGATTCCTGATTTTTGAATTATGTTGTACTGATGCTGAAACTATTACACTGTACCCTCATTGACTGGGCAACAGGCTCCTCCTTTTACTACCACTTGTTACATCAGAGAAAGTGTCAAAACATGCAGAACTACTGCTACAAGCAGCCCTGTCCTGTGCATGCACACTTGGAAGCGTGCTTTGGACAGTATCTGATGAAAGCTTGGGTTCTACAAATAGTCTTTTTTTAACCCACTGATTGGTTAAGGATTTGGGCATCCTTTTGCACTGCCTCAGATTGCTTCTCTGAGGACTCTGCAGGGGAGAAAAGGCTGTTTCCATTCAGCACGAGACAAATCACCAGTGAAGAAGAAAGCATCTGCCCCACCTTCCCCACAAATGACGGAATGTCCCTTTTACTGTAAGGCTCCAGAACTGCTCCTGTGCACCCTAGCTCATACCTATTTAAACACACTTACCCCTTTTCATTATCTGCTGGCACCAGCCGTTTCTCAGAAGCACCGACTGCCAAAATGCAAGCCTGTGGCGGATTGATTATGGCAGAGAAGTTCTTGATGCCGTACATTCCTAAATTTGAGACTGTGAAAGTTCCGCCCTGTCGAGAAACACACTGCGTCAATGCTGCGGTCCAGGTCACTGTGGCCTGGCTGGTTCTCACCTCTGCAACGGAAGAGGAAACGTGAACACACGAAGCTGCCTTCTACTGAATCGGAACCTTGGTCCATCAAAGTCCGTATTCGTTGCTGCAGATTTCCCGGGTTGTGTGGCTGTGGTCTTGGCACTGTAGGACCCGACGTTTCGCCGGTAGCTGTGACTGGCATCCTCAGAGGTATGACACAGAAGGATGGAGCACTAGCCTTGACACAGAGAGTACTCCCTCTTTCTGTGTCATACCTCCGAGGATGCCAGTCACAGCTACTGGCGAAACGTCAGGTCCTACAATGCCAAGACCACGGCCACACAACCCGGAAAATCTGCAGCAACTAATGAACTCCGGCCGTGAAAGCCTTCGACAACGTAAAGTCAGTATTGTCTACTGAGACTGGCAGCGGCTCTCCAGGGTCTCAGGCGGAGCTCTTTCACATCATCTATTACCAATGTTCCCTCTAAGTCTTGTGAGCAAAAATCCTATGTTGTGAGCTACTGGGCATTAAAGTTGTGAGTGAACAATCTGGCTACTGCCTAAATTAGTTTGCTCTGGAGCCATCCTTCCTGAGCTAAGACAAAAATGTGTGAGCCGGAGACTAAAAAGCTGTGAGCTGGCTCACACTAACTCAGCTTAGCGGGAACACTGTCTATTACCTAGTCCATTTTAAACTGGAGATGCCAGGGATCGGACCTGGGACCTTCTGCCTGCCAAGCAGAGGCTCTACCACTGAGTCACGGCCCCTCCCATAAGCACTCTGCAAATCTGCTTCCTAGACAGCTATAGAGCTCAAGTCTCTCCGGACATTTGGACCACAGTGGCAACTTTGGGGATGTGCTCCCGGTCCACATTCCTCACCTGAAATTCATGCGGCTGGAGCTTGCCCTCACGAGCTTTGCCTGCCAGAGTTACAACATCTTGGTTAATGGAAACCAGTCCTTTGATATGCGCGTTAAACACAATTGGCGTTATGAGCCCCGTTGGGGTACTGACTGCAACGCTGACGTCCACCACGTGATTCCTGGAAGGGGCACAAGGAAAAAACAAGCAAGATTGGGTGGTGGGGGGTGGTGGTGGAGCCCAGGTTTAAACTGAGAGTGGCAGGAACTCCTTGCGGCCGATCCCTGCCCGCCTTCTCCAGACCCTTCTGACCTCACTTAACGTACTTGCGTGAGAAGTTCCCTAACGACCAGCCACAGCCCCCGGGGTGCTTAGAGGGCTCCGGCGTGCCCTCGGGTGTAGCTGCTCGTTACCGAGAACTCTTTTGGGGTCATCTTAGGGCTGATCACTTACTGCCGGATGACCGTCTCCAGCCAAGAGGAGTTTGCTTCAGGCACCTTCAGGCAAGCCAGCGCTGAGGCCTTGATGATGAAGTCGTTGACGGACAGCTTCACCTTCTCCGGCGTCTCCTGCAAAGACAAGAAAGCCGGATGGCGACGTTTGCAGGACGGCTCACCCGCCAGGGCTCCTCTCAAAAGATGCCTCTTCCCACCACTGTCCCCAGGGCCGGCTCGCCCGCTAGGTGAGCTAGATGCTTGCCTAGGGTGCGCCGGCCCTCAGAGGCGCCAAACAGCCCCGACCGGGGCGCTCCTGCGCCCCACAGATCGCCTGCCCTTGCTGCCACCGCCCACCGCCACCAGTAAAAGGATGCCCGGCCTGCCAGCCAGGGCACAGGAGGCGGTGGCAGCACAGCTTGCCTGCCCTCCCCCTCCCCCTCGGATGGAGGAGGAGGCGGCAGCCAGCGTGGGGACTCCAGGCCCCGCCGGGAGGTTGGCATCTGCGCCCACCTAGGGCGCAGAAGCACCTCGAGCCGGCCCTGACCGTCCGCCACCTAACCGCAAGGACGACAGGAGACAAGGAGCCCAGGCAGGCCTTGTTAACAGAACGCAATCCGTAACTCCAGGAAGACCCAGTTTGGTGTAGTGGTTAGAGCGTCAAGGCTAGGATCTGGGAGACCCAGGTTCAAATCCCCATCAGCCGCGGAAGCTCGCTGGGTGTCCTTGGGCCAGTCACTCTCTCCCCATTTAGCCTACCACACAGGTAATGCTCCCTCTAAGCTGTGGAGTCTTGTGAGCAAAAATTCTACTTTGTGAGCGACTGGCATCATCAAAGCTGTGAGCGAGCGATTGGGCTGCTGTGTAAATTAGTTTGCTCTGGAGCCCTCCTTCCTGGGCTGAGACAAAAATGTTTGAAGCTGGAGGCTAAAAAACTGTGAGCGATCTCACACTAACTCAGCTTAGAGGGAATGCTGCTCACAGGGCTGCTGTGAGGATAAAACAGAGATGGAGAGACTGTATAATCTGACTAAATAAATTCCTCGGAGCAAACAGGAGCCGGAGTAGGCCAAACGTCTTCTCGCAGAGCCCAGCCAGTCGGGCCGGCTTACAAACGTGCAGCTCTCCGTCCCCCAGAGAGCCAGTTTGGTGTAGTGGTTAAGTGTGCGGACTCTAATCTGGGAGAACCGGGTTTGATTCCCCCACTCCTCCACTTGCACCTGCTGTGCTGACGTGACCTTGGGTCAGTCACAAGCTCTGTCACAGCTGTTCTTGAAAAAGCAGTTTCTGTCAGAGCTTTCTCAGCCCCACCTACCTCCCAGGGCGTCTGTTGTGGGGAGAGGAAGGGAAAGGAGTTTGTCAGCCGCTCTGAGACTCCGACTGAAGGGCGGGGTATAAATCCTCCTACCCCAGAGGGTCTCCCCTCCTCCTTTCAGAGCGAGCAGCCTGCTCTTCTCCCTGAGTGGGGATTTCAGACAAGAGGCCCGCAGAAGGTGGCCTGAGCCCCCTCCCCTCCATTCGGCCCTGAGGACACATTTGCCTGGGGAGTGAAAACCCTCCCCTAAGTGACCTCTGAATTAGTCAGAGTGCACGGTGCGCTTCCCGTCTCAGGTTGCCTGCTCTCAGACCTGGGCCAAGAATACACGGCGGCGGGGGGCAACCTGACACCTGAGGGATGCATGTGGGCCCCTGCCCTGCTGGAATGCCCATGGAAGGCAGGCAGAGCGCACGCAGCCCACTTCAGCATCCCATCCGCCACACGACGGAAGCTCAATGAAATGTTAAACCAGGGGTCTCGGACTCAATTGTTACGAGGGCCGGATCTGACATAAATTAAGCCTTGTTGGGCCAGGCCATGTGTGTGTCATAAAATGTAATGCCGGGTAGAGGAGATATAAACTTTATAAAGGACACAAACACAAAGGGTTTGGGTTTTTTACTTAAAATAAAAACATGCTTAAAACATCAGCTCTGTAAGCTGCAAACCTACTTTTGATTGATTGACATTCGCCACAGAACTATCACGCTCAGAGTTCTGAGTCCAGGACCCAGGTTGAAACATGAAATGGCGGAGTGATTAAAAGAGTCTGGCAAAGCAAGCTACGATGCAGCAGAACTGGAAGCAGGAGATGGCCAGTTCCACTGCGGGCCTGGTGGAAGCCCTCCGGGGGCCTGATCCAGCCCCCAGGCCACTTGTTTGACACCCCTGCATTAAACCATCACTGAGAGAGGCAAGGAGCAGCCTGCTTCCACCCAGGAGGTCCACGCTGATTCCCCCCCCACACACACAACACATTCAAACGGCCTCAGTAACAGCAGCTTACCTGGTTGAGCTCTTTCCTTAGCACCAGGATCTCTCCCATGTCTATATCAACAGAGAGGTAGTAATGAGGTATCGTTTGCTTGGACTGCATCAAGCGCTGAGCGATCACCTGCGGGCAAGCACAAAGGTCAAGGTCGGACACAGGCCTGGCCGCCACCGGAAGCAGGACCGATCGGACCGCTACTTTCTTCAGGTGGAAGACACCACATCGGTATGTTCCCCCCGGGATGCTTCTCGCAAGCAGAAAGCTAGCCCGCTGGACAGAAAAATTTTATCCTAGCCAACTTTATCTGGTGTTTGTTTTTTAATGAGCACAGATTGCTTTTAAGAACATAAGAACATAAGAGAAGCCAATGTTGAATCAGGCCAATGGCCCATCTAGTCCAACACTCTGTCACACAGCGGCCAAAATATACCAGGTGCCATCAGGAGGTCCAGCAGTGGGGCCAGGACACTAGCAGCCCTCCCACTGCTGCCCCCTCCAGCACCAAGAATAGAGTGCATCACCTGCCCCAGGAGTATCTGAAAATGGTATCTCCCCCCTCCCCAGTAACTTGAAATGGTACAGCTGGATTCAAGTCCAACAAGATCTGGGGGGTAGAAGCTTTCAAGAGTTCGAGCAGTCCCTCCATCAGGTAACCTGCATCATTTTGACTCTCGAAATGACTGGCTTCATCATAGCTGCTCCCGCACTGGGCAGGGGTTTGGACTAGATGGTCTGTATGGCCCCTTCCAACTCTATGATTCTATGATTGGAAGTGCCTACCCTGAAAAATCTTGTCGGCCTCTAAGGGGCTACAGGGATTCAAATCTTACTGTTCTACTGCAGACTGACATAGCTAGCCTCTGAAACTCTCTTCTTGAAATGGTACCGTCCATGCTACGCCCTTCTTGCACGGCCCGTGTACATCGGGCCTTTGTAAGGCACCAGAGAGGACACTGTGACATACCATTAGATTTCCTCAATGCCCTCCCCACTTCCACAAACCCACCTCAGCACCCGGGGAGAAGGACAGTCAGCAAAGCCCCTGCTGGGGCTCCGAAGCAGAGTGGAGCAGAGATCTGGCAGCCCGCTCTGTGAAGGGGGAAGGACAGGCTCTTTACCTTGCGGATATTGGTGATTGGAATATCGGTGAAGGCGCCTGTGGGAGGGGCTGCTGCAGCAGCTGCCGGGGCAGCCACAGGTGCTGTTGCCGGTGCCCGGGCCTGTCGGAAGAAAAGATTTCCAGTTAACAGTGACTGGGAGCAGAGAAGACCTGCCCACCCACCCATCCCCCAGAGAGGGAAGGTGACAATTCATTCCCTTTTCAGGTATGCCAATGGATGAGTTTTGAAATCTTCTCGTTATGCCACATCCAAAAGACGGCAGTTCTGAAACCCTGCTGCCGCCACCCCCTTTCCTGTCTTTCCCCAGCGCACAGAAAAAGGTAACTCCCGATCCCGCTGCATTCAGTGCAGTTTAACTGAGAGCCCCAGGTGTGTCTGAAAATACAGCAGGGGCGTGAGGCGGGGGCTGTAGGCAGAACAGGGCAGGGAAGGTGTCAGGTAGCCCTGTCATGGAGTTGGAATGCGAGGGGAGTGCTCTCAGTCTACCAGCCTCTGACCATTACTATTCTACTGTCTGTTATCATCTTCCTGACCTTGTAATGTCTCCAGCTGCAGAACTCCTCTGCTGGGAATCAACGGCTTTTAGATTGTTTTGCTTGCTTTGCCCGCCGTGCGAACTATACTCATTGGCTTCAGCTCATTTAGGGGGGTATCTGATTCCACTATAATTTAGGGAGCCCTGCTGTTCCCGGGCATTCCTGACACAAGCTGTACACGTGTCTTTAGTTCTGTTTCACCAATAAAGAGATTCTTCTACTGAAGCCCTGCGTTGCTTGACCTGACTAAGCAGCCCGACAGAAGGTGAGGGAGCTGGCAAGCAGGGAGGCTGCAGAGGACACGGCACCCACAGCAGTGTTCTCCCTAAGCTGAGTTAGTGCGAGCTAGCTCTGCTTTTTTAGCCTCCGGCTCACACATTTTTGTCTTAGCTCAGGAAGGACGGCTCCAGAGCAGACTAATTTATGCGGCAGCCAAATCGCTTGCTCGCAACTTTAATGCCAGTGGCTCGCAAAATAGGATTTTTGCTCACAAGACTCCACAGCTTAGAGGGAGCATTGATCCACAGGTGAGCATATATGCAGGCATCCCAGCAGGTGGGCACGTATACTGGGACTGTGGCCTATACTACTGTGTATAGTTTACTCTAAGTAGGATTCTACGACGTGTCTATTAAAGCGTCGTGTTAATGCTTTTGCCAGGCCTTAGTTCTTTCTGGTGGTTCCAGACTTCTCAAGTTCTAACGCCCTGATTCCTGAATGCCCCATTTTGTTGACAGTCCTCACTCTCTCTGGGAGAAAGGCGGACTCTAAATAATGTAATCGAGACTAAAAATAAAATACACCGGCCGAGCCCCGCATCTCAGTTTGTGCTAACCGAACCTTAAACTGCAGGTCCTATAAAGAAATTCAAACTGGTGAGGAATAAAGAAGAGGAGATTGGATTTATACCCCGCCCTTCACTACTACCCAAAAGAGTCTCAGAGCAGCTTACCAACTCTTTTCCCTTCCCCTCCCCACAACAGACATTCTGTGAAGGTAGGTGGGGCTGAGAGAGCTCTGACAGAAACGGCTCTTTGTCAAAAACAGCTGTGCCAGAACTATGGCTTGCCCAAGGTCATCCAGCAGGTGCAAGTGGAAGAGCGGGGAATAAAATCCATGCACTTAACCACTATACCGAACTGGCTCTCTGGACTGTTTATCAGTAATTCCCCACCATTTCGCTGAGATTAAGATAAAAGTGTTTGCAAGCACTCCTAGCAAACAAACTCTACAACGTGGACGGCTGCGCAACCCGTTCTCAGCTCCTAGGCAACAATTGCCGGGCCTGTCAGGAGGATGCCCCCTGGGCCAGGGGCTGAGGGAATGCGTCCCCCAGAATGCATTCAAGGGTCTTGTTTTTGTACCAGGCGGTGCGCTGAGCCCCAGCATGGGAAAGGCCATTCTCCGTATCTCCTAAAATGTCCAGACCCAGTCTGGGGGGAAGCAACGTGTGGCCAGAGAGCGGGCTGTACTCACCGGGGCAACCTTGGATGGCACAAACGATTCAATGTCTTTCTTTGTAATCCGCCCGTCTGGTCCCGTGCCTGGGGTAGACGTGAAACACAAACATTTTAAGCAACGCCCAGACAGGTGAGTCGGGGGGGGGGGGGCCTAGCTCAGCTGCCCAGGCCGTCAGAAATGTGCCACACACACAACACAACAAACCTTTATTGGCGTAACAGCAGCCGCCTTCGGTACAGAAACAGCAAACAAGCAAAGCAGTTAATTCACTAACCCTTCTGCCGAAAAAGAACGTCTCCTCCTATACACTGTGTAAAGGAAGTCTGACACCACTTTGATGGGATCAGCCCTGTCTGAGGCTAGGAGGTTCATTATCTTACTTTCCTCAGATTTGCCCTCCAGTGATCACAGCGTAGGGACAAGGTGATAAGCACGTAAATCCTGGTAAAATCTACAAGTCAGAACTTGTACACGGTCTGTTCCCTTCAATCTCCTTTAGCCCACAGGGACTATCCAGGAATTATACTTTTTTAAATCTCCCACATAACACGGCTGAGGGGAGCATGTTAAAACAGGCCAGCGTGAATACCCTTCTAAAACAGGGATCAGACAGGAAAAATACTCTGGAAGTGGCCCATTAATGGGAGAGCCATGCCCAGTAGCAGGACTTGCATTTCTATATCGATCGATCTCTGTTTAACCATGCCAAAAGCACACTTCTCCGAAAGAAGGATCGAATCATCCATGCTGAGCCCCGTCAGTGTAATTTCCCCTTCAACACATGTCAACCAACCTGACAGGTGAGATTCACACAGCATATAAGAGATGAGACTATTAGCCACTCACCTTTCACCTGTGACAGATCGATCCCTTTCTCTGCCGCCAGCTTCTTTGCCAGGGGGCTGACGACCACCTTGCCTTTAGGCATGCTCAATTTAACTGAAGCGGGGGCTGTCGACGGGAGTGGCGGCGGCGAAGGAGCAGCTGTGGCCTTGGGAGAAAGGACAAGGCACTGTAGGCCATTACCGGCTGGCTTGCGAGCACTTTTAAGCATCCCCCTCGTGCACCGATCCCAACCTGGGCTTGAGTCTGCAGTGCAAATGGGACACGTGGGTGGGCTGGGGCATAATGCAGGCCCTTCCAGTCCAATTCCCAGCAGGACAAGAGGTCTGTGCTAGCATAGGCACGGTCTAAGAGGGCAGGGTCCCAACGGGAGCTGGTCAGGGAGCCGCTCTTATTCAGAACTGCCCGGCTCTCCCTGGGCCTAGGGATGCCAGGTTGGCGGCGACTAGGACCAGGGCGTTCTCCCTGGTGGCACCGATGCTCTGGAAAGAGCTCCCCAGTGAGATCAGAGCACTGCAGACCTCCAGCAATTCTGCAGGGCCGTGAAAACGGAGCTTTTTCGCCGGGCGTTTCAGCAGGAATGATTCTATCGGCTGTGCTGCACTTACGCTTTGTTATATGACACCGCCACTTTTAAATGGCTTTTCCTGTATTCATTTGGAATCTTACTGAGTTGTATTTTACGTATGTATTTATGCTGGTTTTATGACTGTTTGTAAGCTGCCCTGAGTCGCTTCGGCCGGAGGGCGGGACAGAAGCCTAGCTAATAAATAAATAAATAATATAAGAGGAATGAGAGAGAAGAGACAGGATTGCACGGGACGGAACAACTGTCAGAAGTGGGCTCGAACACCCATGCGTTGGGAGAAAATGTACGGCAGGGGGGTCCTATAGACATTCTCCGTATCTCCTAAAATGTCCAGACCCAGTCTGGGCGGAAGCAACGTGTTGGCTCCTCTGTCCTGTTCTACAAACTTTTTGGAAGATGGTTCTTGACAATACAAAGTTAATTACTGGACATTCCCTATATTTCACGCCTGAATGCTTATGATCAGGTTTGGAGTTGGTGGGAGAGCACTATTCTTATGCAGAACAATGTGTTTTAGTGATTTTGCTTTCGGCAGCCTCGCTCTGGAAGGTGTCTTTGTCTCCTACCCGGGATCTGTGGTGCAAAAAGACCTGGGAGCAAAACGTGCAGGCCAAGATTGCCTTTCGTACTGTGAATCCACCATCCTCTAGAGCTGCAGTCACTATCGAAAATGCCGGGCAACCCGTATTAACCTTCTTATCACGTTATAAAGAAATCCCAAGGGATATGTATACTAGCTTTGTTTAAGAATACGTCGTTTTATCTAAAACTGCAATTACTAAATGTAACTATTGAAATTCTATATGGGAAATTGTAGTCAGACACTTTGAAATGTGAGGACCCTATTTTCAAAATTTCTTGATTGTATTTTTTAAATTAAAAAAAAGAAGAAGTGGGCTGAATAGTCCGAGCTCAACAGAGAGCCGAGCCACCTTGCAAGGAACAGCTTCAGCTCTAAACTGACACCGTCCCCTCACCAGGAAGGGTTTGAGGGGGCAGACCAAACTGTCAGATAGGCTGCAGGAGCCAGACTGCCAATTCCCCAAGGAGAGCTGACTTGGGGGCAAGGGAGGGGGTATTTCCCTTTGCAAAACCCTCCTGCGTAAGGGAAGGAATTCTGAAGAATCTGGGCTCAAGCGGACACGCTGGTCGGGGACCTCACGATTCCTCTCCCTGTCACAGGAGGCACCCCCGGAGGCTGTCCTTACGGGGCTCGGTGGCAAAATCGGCGGGGTTGGGGGCTTGACGTCAGCGGCTCCAACATCCCTATAGTCAGCAAAGGCCGGAATGTCCGACTCCTTCTCCACGATGATACAGAGCGGAGTCCCCAGAGGCACGTCCCTCGTGCCTTCTTCCACCAAAATCTTGGCCAAATATCCTTCTTCTTGTACTTCAAAGCCTTAAAAGGGGGTGGGGGTGGGGAGGAGAGAGATTGTTTGGAGAGAGAAAGAATCAAGATTCACAATTCCACTGCAGAAAAAGAAATCCACTAAAGCCACATGCTTACATCCAAGCGCACAAATTTTGTGTAAACTGCAAATAAGCTGTTAGCAACTGTGAGGAAGGGACGGTCATGGATTTATCAAGCCCTGGACGATTTTTAGCAAAGAGCTTCACTGCTAGAAGACACGGAAAACTCAAGGGGCTGCCTTACGCAGAGCCAGGATCGTTGGTCCAGCAAGCTTGGTATGGTCTAGTCTGGCAGGCGGCAACTCTCCCGGATCTGGAAGGTCTTTTTCTGTCCCGCTGCCGAAGCCCTTTAACTGCAGATGTCAAAGACGGCACCTTCTCCAGGCAAAGCACGAGCTCTTATCGCCGAGCTACGGTCCCTTCTATGAAGCAGCCGCAGTCAGACTGTTAGTCCACCTGGTCCGACTGTCGGCAGCTCTCCCGGGTCCCAGGCAGAAAAAGATCTTTTCCTGCATCCACAGCCCTTTAACTGGAGACGCAGGGACTGGGCACGGGAATTCCTGCATGCAAACCAGGCGCCGTACATCACTGAGCCGTGGCCCGTCCACGATGGGGCCTTTTTGCAATGCAGACAGACTCCATCCCCCCAAAGCCCGCATCCACTGAGAGTTCGGAGATTCCTCACCTATCGTCGCTTTGTCAGTCTCGATTTCGGCCAACAAATCTCCTTCGCTCAGCTTCTCACCGACCTTCTTCTCCCACCTCTGAACGGTCCCCATCGTCATGGTGGGCGAGAGGGCGGGGAGAGTGATCTAGGGAAACAAGACCGCACACGGGATCTCAGCGACCAGGGGGCAACAAACGCGGATGCACAAGGTCTGGCCAACGAGGAGGTTACATCTCTGCTCGGCTTCCTTACATGGGACATCGATGAAAGGAGGCACCTCAGAGGTTCCCAAACTTATTTGGCCTACTGCCCCCTTTTCAGAAAAAAAAATTAACTCAGTACCCCCCCTTGGAAATCTACCTTCAAGAAGTGGACGAAAAGATGCAGTGACAAATTTGCATTTAGAAAACAAAGATGCTGCTGTAAGTAAAGAAAGATGTGGCTGGCCTGAAGCCAGAGGCCAGCAGCAACCACCACACAATAGCCCAGCAGCAACACTAGTCTTACAAGGGTGCACATGCATTTTGCAATTTGCAAATGCATGGCTGTGATTGGATGTGGGGACCCCTCTCCACCTCCCCCTCCCTCCCCGATCCCAGGGAAGACCAGGAGAAGGCAGGAAAAGGCTGCTTTAGAGAGGTCCCGGACTCTTCTTTCTTTATGCTTTGTTTTTATTCAATGCCCCCCCCCCCAACTGCACCCAAGGCTCCTACCACCCACTGGGATTGTTCCAGAGCCCCCCGAGGGGATGGTTTTGCCCACTTTGGGAACCAGTGAGGTACCTGAAGGCTCTTCTCCTGCACAGACTCTAATTCGCTAAGCAGCCTCTCCTGATACCTTCACAGAAGGGGAAGAAAGGCTGTGGCTCACAGAAGGTTTCCCACCCCTTGGGGTGGCACCCCAAAGAACTCCCCAATTCTTCAGAGTTGCACACAGCAACACAGCCTTTCCAGCTGTCACAGAGATATCCGGGGGCGGGGGGGAGATTCTTCTGGCAATGTCCTACCAACAGTGTTCCCTCTAAGCCGAGTTAGTATGAGCTAGCTCAGGTTTTTAGCCTCCGGCTCACACATTTTTGCCTTCGCTCAGGAAGGGATGGCTCCACAGCAAACTAATTTATGCAGCAGCCCAATGGCTGGCTCACCACTTTAATGCCAGCAACTCACAAAGTAGAATTTTTGCTCACAAGACTCCATAGCTTAGAGGGAGCATTGCTGCACATCCTTCAAGGCTATACTAGTTATTCTCCACTTCCACAGCAAGGACAGACTGATAAGATTCCCACTGCTTTTGCCTATGGCTTACAAAGATTTTACTGTATAGGAAAGGAAATCCGGCTAGAAAAAAAAGAGGAGGAGGAGGAGGAGGAGATTGGATTTATACCCTGCCCTTCCCTCAGAGTCTCAGGGCGGCTTACCAACTCCTTTCCCTTCCCCTCCCCACAACAGACCCCCTGTAAGGCAGGTGGGGCTGAGAGAGCTCTGACAGAAATGGCTCTTTTTCAAGGACAGCTCTTATCAGAACTATGGTTTGCCCAAGTTCATCCAGCAGCTGCAGGTGGAGGAGTGGGGAATCAAGCCCGGTTCTCCCAGATTAGAGTCCGTGCACTCAACCACTACACCAAACTACAAACCCAGGAAAGATACAGATGCAGACTGATTATGGCCGACGCGGTACCTGCATGTGGGGAGGGAAAGAGCTGCCCGGAGCCTGAGCGGAAGGCTGAGCTGGTGGTGGGCTGGGGGGAGCCGCTGGTGGTGCTGCCGCTGGAGGAGGGGGAGGCACTGAGGCTGCGGGGGCCGCAGGATCCAAGGCGAAGTTCTTGAAGGCATCCACAAGCTCTGGCCTAGGGAGAGGCAGGAAGGAGCCGTGAGCCGACACAGAGGTACAGACGGGGCCCAACCAGGCAAAAAGGATAAAGACACAACGGCAAGGCTCGGGAAAGGCACGCTCAGCCTCAGAGCCTGCTTGTTTATTTAAAAAACTTCTATGCAGCCTTTCCACCCGATCAGGGACCACCAAAGCAGCACATGTCAAAGCTTCAGGGAAAAAAAATTAAAAGCAACATTTGAAAATGTAAAATAATCCTCTTTAGGTCTTAAACTAGAAGAAATAAATGTGAGTAAAAGAACATTGATATGGTATATGGTAACAACTACTAGAATGCTTTATGCTCAAAATTGGAAAAATGAAAAGATTCCTGATCTCTGGGACTGGTTAAGAAAATTAATATACATGGCAGAAATGGACAAGTGGACTGGAAAACTCAACAACCTAGAAGCAAAAACCTTCTTGGCAGACTGGGAAGACTTTAAAGAATATATACAGAAGAATTAGGAAATGAAGGACAGCATATTTAGCTTGGAAAATTACTAGTGACGTAACAAATTTATACAACCAATAAGTACCAATAGTAATTGCTAATAAGTGAATTGTGTTACCTGTAGAATTTATATGATAACAGTGTATTAACATGCATTATGTATTGATAAAAATGGTGGAAGCAATGCTGGGAGCCAACAGGGGGGAAGGGGAGTTTGACGAAAAAGATATGAGTTATATTATTTTGACTAAATTGTGAAGTACTATATATCCTAATAAAAGTTGTTTAAAAAAAAAAGTAAAATAATCCCATAAAAACAAATAAAGAGAGAATGCCAGAACCAGGGAGGAGGACCAATAATGGTTACTTGGGGTATGCAAAATGAAACTAAAATATCTTCACCCAACCCATAGAGGGTTGAAATGCAACAGATCAGTCAGGGTGACCATGACACAGGATTGCCTCTGGGCAGGTGCAAAGTGCCTCTTACACCTGACTAATGACCAGCAGCCTGCTGGCATTTCAGGGGATGAGGAAAAAGGGATTCCTAGTTGATTTGAGACCGGGCACAGTTAACCAGTTCAGGACTGTGCTTAAGGAGCAAGGAAGGCTAGAAAAAGTTCCATTGCTGCTGCCGAGGGATTTGAGACGGAAGAGAGAAAAAGAGAGGGATCGATGGAGCGGAAAGGTCCTAGGAAACGGAGCCGCTGGGTCAAAAGGGGGTGTCAGTGGCAGCAAGCGAGGGAGCGCTGCAAGGCTAACCAGAAGCCTGCTACTCACTTGTCCACCGTGATGCATATGATGGCTCCGATGGGAACGTCCCGTGTTCCTTCCTGCACCAGGATCTTGGCCAGGTAGCACTCTTCCAAGCTCTCGAACCCCACCGTCGCTTTGTCTGTCTCCACCTTTATGTGCACACAACCGTTTGGTTACAGCAAAGAAACCCCCAAACAATTCTGGAGCGTCCACCCCGTCAGACCCCCAGTGCCAGGGAGCCTCCCTTCTGAGACTACTGCAGGGAGCCAGTCTCACCCCGACAGCAGGGGAGGATGGAAACGAATAGCAAGGGATTTGCCCAGATTTCCTCAATTCATGTGAAATGTTGTGTTGGAAGAGAGTTTCACAGGTGCCACTTGCCGCCAAAAAGGCACATCGGTGGGTCAGAGATCAAACCAAGCCTGAACTCTCCCTAGAAGCTAAAATGACTGAACTGAGACTATCGTACTTTGGTCACGCTATGGGAAGTCACCGGAAAAGGCAGTGGTGCTAGGCAAAGGTGAAGGCAGCAGGAAAAGCGGACGACCCAACATGAGATGGGTTGACTCCATCACGGAAGCCGCAAAGGCCCTCAGTTGGCAAGATCTGAGCGAGGCTGTCAATGACAGGGCATTCTGAATGCCGTTAATTCAGAGATCAAGATGGACACCGTGTTCGTCTGTTTGTAGCAGAAGAAAAGAACAGGAGTCCAGGGGCACCGTGGAAACTAACAAAATGCCAGGAGCTTTGGTCAGTCCCTGCTCAGCTCCTCCCCGCCACAAATTTTGTTAGTCTTTAAGGTGCCCCGGACTCTTGCTCTGTTCCATTCATAGTAAAAGGTAAAGGTTTTCCTTTGCTTGAGAGCCAGTCGAATCCGACTCCAGGGCTCATCTCCGTTTCCAAGCCGAAGAGCCAGCGCTGTCCGAAGACGTTTCCATGGTGATGTGGCCAGCATAACTAGATGCCAAGGCGCATGTTACCTTCCGACCTATTTATCGACTTGCAATTTCTTGCTTTCAAACGGCTAGGTTGACAGGAGCTGGGGCCAGAGATGGGAGCTCACTCCATCATGCGGCACTCTCAGGTCTCAAACTACCGAACTACTGACCTACTGGTCTGCAGCTCAGCATCTTAACCTCTGAGCCACCACGGCCATTCATAGGGTTGCCATAAAGAGACCTGTCAGCATTTAATGTGCACACACGGCACTGGGGCAACTTTCTACTGAGCCAGACCCTTGGCCAAGCAAGATCAGTATTTTTTACTCTGACTGGCAGCAGCCCTCCAGGGTCTCAGGCAGCGAAGGACCCTTCACAAGGCTGGCTACCTGACCCTTTAAACGGGGCGTGCCAGGGATCCAGCCCTGAACCTTCTGCACGCCAGCCAGGTGTTCCCCCTCTGGGCCTTAGCCACTCTGCGAAAGGTTTAGCATTAGCAAGACATCCAAAGGGAGAGTTCTAGGGCCACCTTTGGACCAAGAGGCCGGCCCGAAAGGCAGGTCCTGCCTCCAGTCGAGGTACCTCGGCTATCAGGTCCCCCTCGTTGATCTTGTCTCCTTCCTTCTTCTCCCAGCGGGCGATCGTCCCCATCTGCATGGTCGGGGAGAGAGCGGGCAAAGGCACCTGGAAGGGGAAGGGGTTTGTACAAAAAGGACAGGTCACTCCCGGTGGGGCACGGGGACCCCGACATTTCTCTTCCTTGCACATCCCCTCCCACCGGCACTCAGGTGCCTTTTTGACAGATGAGACCCCCCTTTGCTTGAGGAGGAGGAGGACGACGAGGAGGCTCGAAAGAGGGACAGCTGGTGGCAACTCGCTTGGCATTGCACAGGGGAAGAATCTGGCCAGGGGGAGTGCCCCCAAAGCATGGGCAAAGGGGTCCCGCAGTGCTGCAGGAGGAAGGGGTCCCCGGCAATGTTCCCTCTAAGCTGGGTTGATGTGAGCTAGCTCACAGTTCTTTAGCCTCTGGCTCACGCATTTTTTAATTATTTTTATTAAAATTTTCAAATATGTAACAGAGCAATACAAACATTGTCAGTTTGGTGAGCTACATGGAGAAAAGGCATTCATGGGAATAGCATTACAATTCCTCCTGGGAATAGCATTACAATTCCTCCTGAAACTCAGCTTTGATTTCGCCTTCAAAAGTAGTGATGGACTAGCCTATCCATTTTTTTTGGAACAGTTTAATAATATTTTTTCATGTGCCCTTATACTATTTAGTTGTGTCGCGCTAATTACATAGATATTTTTGTTTCGGGAGGCAGTTTAAAGAAAAGGGCTGAGCTGGCTAGATAGGGATGGCTCACACGTTTTCGTCTCTGCTCGGGAAGGGGGGCTTCTCCAGAGCAAGCTGATTTCTGCAGCAGCCAGATGGCTCGCTCACCCCTTGCATGCCAGCTGCTTGCCAAGCAGAATCTCTGCTCACAGGACTCCACAGCTTGGGGGCGCCTTGGTCCCCGGTCCCAGCGGCTGTGGGAAGCCGGGGGGGAGAGAAAGAAAGGGAGAACCTCCCCCCCACCCAACGCTCCCTCTAAGCTGCCGAGTCTTGTGAGCAAAACTCCTACTTTGTGAGCTCCTGGCATCGAAGTTGTGAGCGAGCGATTGGGCTGCTGCATCCATCAGTTTGCTCTGGAGAAGCCCTCCTTCCCGAGCTGAGACCAAAGTGTGTGAGCCGGAGGCTAGAGAACGGCGAGCTAGGCGCACACTCACTCCGCTGAGAGGGAACGCCGCCCGCACCCGCGGCGAAAGGGAGACGGGACGGGAGCCCCGCCAGCGCCCAGCCCTTTGCCAGGGGGCGGGTGGTGGGCAGAGACCCCGGCCCGGCCCGCGAAGGGCGCCTGAAGGGCGACGACCCCGACCCCGCCGCTCACCTTCTGGTGGGGCGGGTGGCTGCACCATCCCCGGGCGGGCGGGCTCCGGCCTCGCGGCGGCAGCAGCAACAGCGGCGTCGTGGTCGTCGGCCCGGAGCTGCCCGGGCCCAGGGCCGCCCCCCTCCCGAGGCACCGCCAGGCGCGGCCCCGGCGCGCGCTCGCCCCCCACGGCCGCGGCGGGGGCGCGCACTGCCGGGCCACGCGCCGCGCCAGCACGCGCCACATCCCGGCCCGCGAGAGATGGGGACGGAGGAGGAGGAGAAGCCGCCCGGCCCGCCGGCGAATGAGGCGGGCGAGCAGCGGAGGAGCGAGCGGGGTGACCTCCCTCCTCTCCCGGGCGGGCAGCGCCTGGCGGCACAGGCGCGCGCGCGACACTGTCGCAAAGGGGCGGCGGCCGTAAAGCGGGGAAGGGAGGGAGGAGGGAGGGAGCGGCGGGCGGGCCGGGAGGAGGACACGCGCCGCTCCGGCCGGCAGAGGGCGCCTGGCCGGCTGCTCTCGCGACGCGCGCGCGGGGCTTTTGCTTCGCGGGCCGCCCTCCCGGGCTGAGGAGCAGGCGGGCCAGGGGGGAGTCGCGGCCGGGCCCCCTTCCAGGCCAGCCACGTTGCATCCCGGGTGTCCGCTTTCCGTGTGCATGAAGTGGGCGGAAGTGGGTTGAAGCGTCCGGGCAGCCTCGTGCCCAGCGTGGAACGTCGTCGGAGCGGGCAGGCGGACGGAGGCCGGTGGCGGATTCGCCCTTAAGCAGACTAAGCATGTGCTTGGGGCACCACGAAGTTGAGAAAAGCGTGAAAAAAAAGAGATCGGATTCATACCCCGCCCTTCACTACCCAAAGGAGTCTCAGAGCGGCTCACAAACTCCTTTTCCCTTCCCCTCCCCACAACAGACACCCTCTGAGGTGGAAGAAGAAGAAGAGGAGATTGGATTTATACCCCGCCCTTCACTACCCGAAGGAGTCTCAGAGCGGCTCACAGATTCCTTTCCCTTCCCCTCCCCACAACAGACACCCTCTGAGGTGGAAGAAGAAGAAGAGGAGATTGGATTTATACCCCGCCCTTCACTACCGAAGGGGTCTCAGGGCGGCTGACAAACTCCCTTCCCTTCCCCTCCCCACAACAGACACCCTGTGAGGTAGAAGAAGACGAGATTGGATTTATACCCCGCCCTTCACTACCCGAAGGAGTCTCAGAGTGGCTCACAAATTCCTTTCCCTTCCCCTCCCCACAACAGACACCCTCTGAGGTGGAAGAAGAAGAAGAGGAGATTGGATTCATACCGGGCCCTTCACTACCCAAAGGCGTCTCAGAGCGGCTTACAAACTCCTTTTCCCTTCCCCTCCCCCCAACAGACACCCTGTGAGGTAGAAGAAGAAGAAGACGAGAATGGATTTATACCCCGCCCTTCACTACCCGAAGGAGTCTCAGAGCGGCTCACAAATTCCTTTCCCTTCCCCTCCCCACAACAGACACCCTCTGAGGTGGAAGAAGAAGAAGAGGAGATTGGATTCATACCGGGCCCTTCACTACCCAAAGGCGTCTCAGAGCGGCTTACAAACTCCTTTTCCCTTCCCCTCCCCACAACAGACACCCTGTGAGGTAGAAGAAGAAGAAGACGAGATTGGATTTATACCCCGCCCTTCACTACCCGAAGGAGTCTCAGAGCGGCTCACAAATTCCTTTCCCTTCCCCTCCCCACAACAGACACCCTCTGAGGTGGAAGAAGAAGAAGAGGAGATTGGATTTATACCCCGCCCTTCACTACCGAAGGGGGTCTCAGGGCGGCTGACAAACTCCCTTCCCTTCCCCTCCCCACAACAGACACCCTGTGAGAGAGCTCTGACAGAAACTGCTCTTTTTCAAAGATAGCTCTGGGAGATCTCCGGGCCCCACCTGAAGGTGGACAGCCCCCATGATTTAAACAAGTCTTAAACCCATCCGGAGCCAACCTGCCTAGGGCTTGTCTGTTATCATTAGAGCCCACGTTTTCCCGGGCCACAGTCCTTTATGTCAGATGCACGGACAGGTTCTCTGGCGGCCACTCTGTATAGGCACAGAGAGAAACGGGTGGGGTCGTGCCAACGCAAGAGATCCAGTTTGGGATCTTCCGCGCCAAGCTCCCAAGTCGGCAGGAGAAGTCCGGAGGCTTGTTGACTGCGACAAGGAGAGCGTGCTGATGTTAGCAACAGAGAACAAACAGAAGTAGGCTTGGACAGACCAGTGGTCGGTCTGTACTGGACAGTTTCGGATGTTCAGGATAAAAACCAACGGGCATATTTCATGCCAGACTCTTAGCGAACAGCAGACCTTGGGCGACCCATCTGGTAATTCCGCTGAAGGTTACAAGAATTAATCAGCTGTGGCCTCTCCTGCACCAGCATTTCCAGCAAACTGACCGATTCCTTTCTAAAAACTTGCAGATGTCCATTACCAGTGCAGTGAATCTGGTTGTACTGACTAATTACTACACAAAGCATATGCGATAGTATCTGTGATCCAGAAAGATGGAATCAGGCTGGTAGCCAAATTGGTCCGAAGCAGAGCAAAATTTGAGTCCAGTGGCCCCTTTAAGACCAATAGAGTTTTATTTCGTGTACGCACACAAAAGCCTGATACCTAGAATAAGACTGTTGGTCTTAAAGGTGCCACTGGGCTCAAACTTTGTTCACGATCCAGAAAGATAGACATGGGGAAGACAGAAGACAGCACACACGTGTAGATCAACAACTTTTTAAACAGCCATTCCCCAAAGTTCAAGATAAAATAGGGACAGCGATTTATCATGGCCTGTACTAGAAAACAAGGGACCCTCCTTGGCTAAGGGCAGCAGGAACAGATGAATGTGTGTTAAGAATGCACGTAATCATACCCAGTAGGAGAGCTTTAGAAACTGGATAGTTTTATAGAAACTTAAAAATGGAAGATCAGTGGATTCATGCCCCCCCCCAAATAAAAATGATCTTGAATCAGTGTAACCAAATCTGATCCAAAGGCCGGTCCATCTTCCATAGGGTTACCAACCTGTAGTTTGAAAAGTATCTGATTGGGTGCAAAATAACCTGCTGGCTGGTCAGGAGGCTGGAGTGTGTGTTTGTGTCTTTGCAGAGCGAGGGTGGAGCATGGCAGATTCTGACAGCTCAGAATCCCAGAAATCAACAGTAAGAATGAAGGTGTGTGGAGAATGAAGGATGCTCTTGTCTTCAGGACACATCCTAAGAACATAAGAAGTATCTTGCTGGATCAGACCAGTCCAGCATCCCGTCTCACATAGCGGCCAGATATTTGAAGAAGTGACCAGTGACTCACAAAAGCTCATACCCTACCACAATTTTTAGTCTTTAAACTGCTACTGGACTCTTACTTTTTTCTACAGCAGCCAAGCAGTTCCTCTGGAGGGCCAACAACGTAGAGGGCATGTGTCAGCTACGCTGCCATAGTGAGGGAAGGGGGAAGGGTGTCTGTTGGGTGAGCATCTTATTGTCCAGAATGTTAGCTTTCACTTCGCTGACCCTTATCTGGTGACCTTGATGCCTTGCGCTCTCGCCTTCCCTGGGAACTTGTAGTTGTTGCTTTGTGCGCATAAGGCTTGCACCTCTGATTGGCCCAACTCCATCAGAAGACCCCGCTTTGAATGTAGTATATCTTTCCCCTTCCCATTCAGTGGGTTAGCTTTTGCACAGAATGTATGTACAGGTGACCTGCTACTACCAAACTCAATAAGCTTGATCCTTTTGAGGAACGTTGTTGAGGCTGATTGCTGTGGGACTCTGACAGCATGGAAGCCAAGACTTTCCCCTGTTGTTGCCTCCTGGCTCTGGGATTCAGAGGATTGGTGCCTGTGAACGTGGAGGTTCCCCTCAGTCACCATGGCTGGTAGCCATTGATAGACTTACCCTCCATGAATCTATCTGACCCCCTTTTATTTATTTTTGTTTATTCCCATGGCCATCACTACATCCTCCAACAGCGAATTCCACGTTTTAATCACTCTCTGTGTAAAGTAGTCTTTCCTTTTGTCCATCCTGAACCTACTGCCCATCAACTTCATTGGATGCCCTCGAGTTCTAGTATTTTGGGGAGAGAAAGAGAAATTTTGCTTTGTTAACTCTCTCCATTCCATGCATAATTTCATAAACCTCTATCTCATCCCCTCTTAGTCGTCTCCTTTCTAAACTGAAAAGTCCCAGACTCTTCACCCTTTCCTCATACAAAGGGTGCTCATACGGAGGGGGCATCAGGCAGTATCATAATGCCCCTGTATAAATCTCATAAACCTCTTATCACATCCCTCCAGCATTGCTATTTTTGGTGTGGAAAGTGCTGGGATACCACCCAAGTCTCTCCAAAGTGTCTTTCCTCCAGTTGCCAAACCTTCCAAGTGCCCAGAATCCGGAGCAGGAACACCCTTGGCCTGACCGGCAACCCACTTTTCTCAGCCCAGCCCAGAGCTGCAGTTCCTGTCGCCTCCTCACCAACAGATGGTTTTCTCTCCTCCAGTAGGGCACAAAGACACCACAGGCAGAAGGGTTCTGGCGCTGGCCTGCCGCATCCGGAATACCTCCCTCCGCTCCTCACCTCCAAGAAGTGAAATCAGACGCGGTTTGCAAACTGTCTTTATTGACTATTCTTTTTGCCCCCCACCCCCCGGCTTAAAGGCTTGGTCCACAGATCTAAAAGCATATCCGAGTGTTAGAGAGACACGGACGAGCCTCAGGTCTCTCTTGGCCGGCGTACAGAAAGGTGAGAGTGATCCTTGTTTTAACAGTAATGATTGCAAATGTCAGTGTTTCTATGGAAAACAAGAGTTATTTTACACGGAGCTTTGCAGGGCTGTCCTGCAAGGGCATTAAAACCAGACGTGCAATTTTGAAACGGGATGAGAACAACCCCAGGGTATCTGAATACAAATCGGAAGGAGCGATGCTGAGGGTACATCGGAGATAAGAGAACTGGCTAGCTTTTCCTTTGTAGCCTCTTATTCAGCCGCTTCCCCTTCTGTAAACGGTTTATTTTACACACACACCCCCGGGAGGCCGTTTTGTGCCTTTTCCATTGAAAGGAGAGCGGGCAGAAACTTGGTGCATGGCTACACTACGCACGCATAAAGGATTTAAACCAATTTAAGTGCCATGGCATCCCCTGGGGGTTCCTGGAAACTGCAGGGGGGGTTGGGGGGTGCTAGAAACTCACTCAGGCTTCCTCACGGAAGAACTGTAGTTCCCCAGACAGAAGAGGAAATGACTATCAAGCTGGCATAAATACACCTTTAGTGCTACTTTGGGAACACCAAACCGGAGCACTGTAGGGAGGTTAAAGCAGGTAGGAGGAGGATTTGTGGGTGTTTAGGGGTGGGGGTCAGTTATAGGGCAATATTTTACAAGCTGCAACTTGAACATTAATGCTAAAAGATGTGGGCCGTGACCTTGCATGTGTACCTAGGATGCACTTCAACCCCCAGTGAATTCATCAGTGGTCACTCACACAGGGGTTAATTGCCCCGGCTTTGATGCTGTTAGAAAGCATTTCTTTCCCTGGCTTCCCGCAAACGTAGAGGTGTTTTCATGCCCCTCACAGGTTTCCCCCATCTTTCCTGCGATCTTTCTGAAGCCTGCTTTGCTGCAGTGTTTTAGGAAAGATCGTGGCAAAGCTGGAAGGACTGCCATGTGGGCTGGAGATCTGGATCTTCCCAGTCCCACTCATACGGGTGCCACTTTCCCTGAGGCAGGCCCCCCCTGCTTCCAGGGGGCTTGTTCACTGACAGTGACAAAATGGTATATTGGTATTTCGATTACCCATCAAGATAACCTGTGAAAAAGCACCTCCCCCAGGGGTGTGCTTTGCGGGGAAATGGTCAGTCTGGGAACTGGGGCAGGGGGATTATGGGAAAAATCCCATCTTGCTAAAGCCCTGCTGCATCGGTAGCCACAGGGGAAACACAGGAAAGCGTCACCAGGTGGCACTGATCGATAGTAGGCAGCCGAACAATGTGCAGGATTGCAGCCAGAGAGTCCTGAAGTCTTTCCTGAGATGACTGAGGATGGCAGCCCCCTCCCCAGATTTCTGGCCTTGGGGTTGTAGGAGGGGGGAGAGTGAATGCAGCTGCAGGGAAAGATGTCCTTGCTGAAACAGACCCAACCCGGGCTATTTTTGGGCAGGAACGCACAGGAACAGCGTTCCGGCTGACTCCCGAGTTGGCCACGCCCAGCAGGAACTCATTAACATAATAGGCCACACCCAACAGCAGAAACTCATTAGAACTGGCTACATTAGGGGTGTGTGGCCTAACATGCAAAGGAGTTCCTGCTCCCAAAAAAGCCCTGGGTTTTGACAACAACCAAGGTAAATAGAATAAGAAGCAAAAGGTGGGTGTGGCTGGATGACCACACTTCTGGTAACATGGGGGTGTGGCCTAATATGCTAATGCATTTCTGCTGTCGTGTGTGACCTGTTATGCTAATGAGTTCCTGCTGGGCTTTTTCTACAAGAAAAGGCCCCGGACCCAACCATTTTCTTTGTCTTTTTAGTAACGATCATGCCGGGCCATTGTTTCGCAGCCCACTAAATTTCATGCAACAGAGAAACCAGTAATTCCGTGACAAGAAAACTCTGCCACACCCCCATCCCTCATTAAACCATTTCCCTCAAAATCCGGCTGACACAGACAGAGGCTTGCGCCCAAGGGGAGGGGGGTGAGAAAGGCACTCCCGTGCGTCCTGTACACTGAGGGCGTGGTGTGACGAGCAGCACACGAATGCCGTCTGAACAAGGAACTGCTGGTAAAAATAGAAAACCATTAAGAACCTGCCATACCTTCGTAATAAAATAAAGCTAGTTACGGAAGCCACTTCAGGTGGCGTCAGAAGGGATGCCGTATAAAACATAGAAGCGTCCTCTAGAAAAATGGATAAAATACCGTGCCGTTTGGGGTGCAGAAATATACAGAGGGGACGACGACGACAACGCACAGGTATAAAAATATACACTTGTCCTCGAACCATGACGATGACGTCAACAGGTACAAAATAATTCCAGAAAAACAGGAACAGATTTACAAAAAGGACACATCTGAATCTATAAAATGATAAAACCCAAGTTGTCCTTCAAACGTTCGGCTTCACACACAAAAATGGACGCGGACGGGCTGACGCGGAGACGCTCGATCGGGGAGTGCCGGAAAACATGCAGCAGAGACATGCGGGGCTGTCGCCTGGTCCGAAAGCAAACGGCTGGGGAGGCGAGGACGGATGGCGCGACGTGGAGAGGGGCTGGCGGAGCACTGGAGGACCGGGAGAGGAGAGAACCGAGTCCTGGGTGAGCCCAAAGACAGCCGGCTCTGCAACACAGTGAGGCCAAGGGTGTGCGTACAGGGGCGTCTTCCTGTGGTCCCAGTCCAACGATGTACAGAGCACCTGAAAGGAGAGGAAGCTGTAGCCCAGCTCAACAGACTACGTTACAAAAAGCCGGGCGTGTTCTTTCTCTGCTACAGACTCCTCCAAGCCTGTGACGGCTTCAGCTGCTGGCTACTAGAGGATCAGTTTAGCTTTGTGGAGAACAGCGGTCAGTACGCAAAGTGCAACCCAAATGACAACAAAATTATTCCTTCTGCTCTCAATGTTGCACTCTGTTTCCATTTCTGTCTTGGCTGTATGATGTTTATTCTGAGTCAGAGACCGGCAGTGGAGGGAAAGGGATGCGGAGGGCCAGCTCACACAACTCAAGAGGCCAGTAGGGGACGCACTGGCCACAAGAGAAGTCGGCGTGCCTCTGCAAATGCTCCCGAGTGCGCTCCGCTCAAGGCAAACAAATCAGAAGACGCAGGCATGGCGATGGTCGCCTCGCTCCTGTTCCCCGGAGGACGGTTTTGCACAGTGGCCCCTCTTGCGCCAGGAACCCAGTGCTAAGAGCCACACAAGACTGACACTACTAGCGTGGGGTTCAGCCCCAGTCCCGTGTGGGTCTCAGCGCAAGCCGGCTAGGAAAGAGATTGGCCAGTGCTGGAAGCAAGGCAAGGGCTGTGAAACCTGAGCTCTGAGAAGCAGAGAAGCCGCCCCGCCCGGAGTCACCCTGCCCTCTCTTCCTGTTTCCGTCTCTGTCTCTCTTTGCAGTTCATCCAAGAGCATCCAGAGAGATGCACGAACAGGACTCTTTTCCCGCTCGATCGCTGGAGAAGTATTCTGGCACGTTTCAGAAGCTAAAAACCTGCTTTGCCAAAAGGAGAGTGAGAAGACGACACACGGGTGTCGAGTCCTCGTCCGCACCCCGGGACAAGCAAGATTTAAGTTCCTCAAGTCTTTCAGGACAGCAAACGCAAAACAGCAAGGGCATAAGAACCGCCCTGATGGTTTCGACGACCCGGACCGCCCTCCAAACAGCTTGTCGTTTTCCAGTGAAGGTTCTCTTGGGTTTCTGGTGTCGGAAGAGGAATGCTTAGTAGGCGGGCACTTCTGATGCGGGGAATGCGGCTGCAACAGCTCTGCCCAGCTCGGGCGGGTGCAGTTTCATCTGGAAGGTCAAGGTTGCTTGTAATACTGTATGTATGTCGCCGATGAAAGCGATCTGGATTCCTGGCGGCAGCAGGAACAGGAAGCGGGGAGAAACACCACATTAAGGCCGACACAGACGGAATACAGAGCTGAGCTGGTTCGTTCCCAACAGCATCGGATTTTTGAACTTTACAACGTTTGGCCGCGTAACTTGAGCGCCCGACGCCCTTGCACGTGGAGAAGAGTTATACCCGTCGTTTCGCAGAGAAGTCCATCTCTTTCTTTTGGCAGTTTGAGTCAGATGCATCCCAGTTCGTGTCCCTTTTTGGTCAGTGCCCGGCGAGTGCCATGGCCAGCGGCAGAGCTTCGTGGTCAAAGGCGTTGGGGGGACCTGGTCAGTTCTCCCCGTGGTCCTCTTCCACCCAGGCGACAATCTTTCCTTCCCACCCGGGGATGATGTCATCGTCATGGAAAACCTATAAGAAAGGCAGAGAAAGAACCTCATCAGGGGTGCCGAGGGGATGTCTGCTGGGCATCAGGAGTGGCACAAGCGGAGGTCCCCAACACGGTGCCCACCAGCCCCTTTCCGGGCACCCGCCAAGTGTTTTTTTAAAGTGGGCGGGACCAGGTGGGGTTTTTTTTGTCTAGCAAGGCTTCTGATTGGCCACTGGAGATTTGATTGGCTGTGCAGATTTTTTAAACGGTTGCTCTGGCAACAGCTGCCACCACAGCACAAGGATCTTCACTGTGTGACTGAAGGTCAGCTGTGGCGGCCATTTTGTGGCTGGCTCCGCCTCCTGCAGCTGCTGTTTCGTGGTAGCCCTTTCGTGGCTGTGCCCACTGTGCTGCGTCAGAGTTCCAAAGGTGCCCACAAGCCCATAAAGGTTGGGGAACCAATGCCCCCTCTAAGCCGTGGAGTCCTGTGAGCAAAAACTCTACTTTGTGGGCTACCGGCATTAAAGTTGTGAGTGAGCGATTTGGCTGCTGCACAAATTAGTTTGCTCTGGAGCCGTCCTTCCTGAGCTGAGACAAAAATGTGTGAGCTGGAGGCTAAAAAACTGTGAGCTGGCTCACACTGACTAAGCTTAAAGGGAACACTGTTGGGGGCCCCCGCAGCACAGCCTGGTACTGGAACCCGGGTTTCCCGAGAGGCCAGCCGGTTCTCTGTTCACCGCTCTGATGCCTCTGGCTTGACCTTCGCACGTCCTGTGGAATCTCCTGGGTTTTGCAATATTTCCTGCAGCGCGACCTCTCCAAATGCAGTAGTGAAATTTATTTATTGTATTTTATTTTATTAAAACTGATGAATCGCCCACCTTGCAAGCAGGCTCTGGGCGATTTACATCCTTAAAAGTTAAAATACAATCGCATAAAATGATCATGATAAACCAATAAATTAACAGTCCAGATGGCAATGTACACCCCTTTTGCCGGCTACAGGGCTGTCTGTGCAGCAGGGCAAGGAAGGGCTACAAGGGGGTTGTAGTTGTGGGAAGAAAAACAAAAAGGGGGTGCCAGTCTGAACCTCCTGTCGCTGCCCTCAACTAAAAGCCTGGCGGAACATCTCTGCTTCACAGGCCCCTACGGATTTGCACCAGACCCCGCAAGGCCCTGATGTTGTTCGGAAGAGAGTTCCGCCAGGTCGGGGCCAGGACTGAGAAGGCCCTGTCGCTGTTTGAGGACAGCCAGACCTACCTAGGCCCGGGGATCGCCAGCAAGTCGTGATCAACTCTTCCCCCCACACACACAGGCCACCGTCCTGTGGATAACAGCCTGAATTCCATGAGCTTCAATATTTGCCTGCTCTGCCAAAAAAAGGCCATCACCTGAGCTGGGGGCAGCAAAACCATGTCCTCCTGGAGCCAAGCCAAGTAGGAAAGGATCCCGCAGCTCTGGCGCTCCACTGATTGGACCCCCTACATCAGCTGATTTGTCTGGGGACTTCCACCTCTGCCTGGAGCCCTCAAAGGAGGGGAGGGGGGGGAGTGAGTGGAGAGCCAGGCTGTCTCATGCACATTCCCTAACTGTGCTTTAGAATGGGAGCCCCCCCCTCCCGTTTCCGGTCAAGATGCTGGCCAGGTATGAGCACAAGGAGATGAGAAAAGGGACCCCCTTGGTCCACTGTAATTTCTGTCTCCACCTACAAGCAGATTTATTTATTCAATTCATTTACACTCTTGAGAGTCCCTTGGACTGCAAGGAGATCAAATCAGTCAATCCTAAAAGAAATCAACCCTGACTGTTCCCTGGAAGGCCAGATCCTGAAGTTGAAGCTCAAATACTTTGGCCACCCAATGAGAAGCGAGCCCTCACTGGAGAAGACCCTGGTGCTGGGAAAGACTGAAGGTCAAAGAAGAAGGGGACGGCAAAGGAGGAGATGGTTGGACAGTGTTATCAGGGCAATGAACTTTGGCCACCCAATGAGAAGGGAGCCCTCACTGGAGAAGACCCTGATGCTGGGAAAGATTGAAGGTCAAAGAGGAAGGGGACGGCAAAGGAGGAGATGGCTAGACGGTGTTATCGATGCAACAAACATGAAATTGAGCAAACTTCAGAGGACAGCGGAAGACAGGAGGGCCTGGCGTGATCCGGTCCATGGGGTCGCGAAGAGTCGGACTCGACTGTGCGACTGAACAACAACAAATTTCTCCCCCGTGGGGACCCAAAGTGACTGACATCATGCTCCTCTCCTCCATTTTATTCTTACAACAGCCTTGTGAGGTGCATTCCGCTGACAGACTGTGACTGGCCCAAGGTCACCCAGCGAGCTTCCATGGAACGAGTAGGAATTCAAACATGGGTCTCCCAGTTCCTTGTCCGACACCCTTTCCCACTACACTGCACCGGCTTTCGACTGGATGGCCCGGGCTGGCCCGATCTTGTCAGACCTTGGAAGCTAAGCAAGGTCGACCCTGGTTAGTACTTGGATGGGAGACCACCAGAGGAGTCTGGGGTTGCTATGCAGAGGCAGGCCATGGCAATACCACCTCTGAATGTCTCTTGCCTTGATCTGGATGGGCCAGGCTACCCTGATCACATCAGATCTCAGAAGCTAAGCAGGGGTCAGCCCTCGTCAGAACTCGCACAGGAGACCCACAAAGAGGTCCAGGGCCTCTTGACTCTGTCATAAAGGCTAAAGACTTTCTGGAAAAGTTACAAAAGTCACCAAAGCCTCGGGAGGACAACTGTGAAGAGGACGGCAGCCAGAAAAGTCACGGAGAGCTTTCGACAACTTCTACTGAAAAAGGATCTGATTCAGAATTAGGGGCAGCGGCTCCTAAAGCTCCTAAAGCCAATCGGGACAATAATCTCAGAAAAAAGAAAGGGAAACATTAACTTTTATCTCTAAAGTTTGAATTTAACATACTTTTAACAGACTCTCAGATGCTCTTTATATAGTTAAGGACGCCGGATGTATTTACTAACCTATTTCATTTATACTGCACTTATATAATTCTAAGCGAAAAAAAATCTGTAAGCAATTTATGATCACCGCTTCTTGGGTTTTCAGTGGTTATCTTTACTTTCTCCCATAGTTTGTAGATACCCTTCCCATGATTTCTTTCTAGTTTTTAGGAAAAAGCAATAAAAAATGTTGTTATTGTTGCTGTTTTTTAAAAAAAGGAAGTCCGGGGTCTCTACATAGGGGCAGGCCATGGCAAACCACCTTTGAATGTTGCTTGCCTTGAAAAACCTATAGGGTTCCTGTAAGTCAGGTGCGACTTGATGGCATCTGACACACACACACAAAAGCAGGTGCTGCTTTGTGTCCGGTGGCTCTCCGTGCAGCACAAAGCTCAGGGGGAGTCCCCATCAGCGGCCGCCCCTACCTCCTCTTTGACGGTGCCAAATTCCGGATCCAGGGCCTTGAAATGGTACCGGTGCGTCCCTTCCCGATCGATGGCTGCTTTGAAGTCCCTCAGGGTCACCTCGCCTAACCTGTTTGTGCGAGAGCGGAGGAAGGAGGTCAGTCGGCCCCATGGAGACCTCGCGGCACAGACGAGGGCCCTGGCCTCCCGGGTGCGGTTGGTGTGCGGCCTGCCGAGGGAGAGAGAGAGAGAATCCCCCAGGGGCGGCGGAAATCTTACCCGGTTCTCCCTGCAGGGACACAAAGTAGGGCTGCTGGCCTCACCTCTTTGGTATGTTGACCATGAAAGGTGTGAGGGAGCGATCCGTGAAGTAGAGCACTTTGGTGCAGGCGCTGCCGCCCATCGCTGGGGTGCTGTGAGAATGAGGCAGTTCTGCAAAGAGAGGAAGCCAGGGTGGGGGGGGCTGTGAGAAGTTGGCTTCCTGCCGCATGGGGAAGCACAGCTGGGAACACAGGCCTTGCAGGCAGGAAATTCCAACCTCTATCCCTGTTACCTTTTTTTTTTTAAGGATCTTGGGTGGCAAAGCTGGGAAACACGAGAAAATAGCTCTGACAAGGACCCCGGAAGGCTGCCACCAGGGAGAGGGGCGGGATCCTGAGCAAATGACCTCACAGTCTGATTCAGTATCAAGCAGGGGTTCCCACCCTTTCTGAGCCTGCACCCATCTTTGGGAGTCTGACACCAGGGGAAGGTCACAGCCACAAAATGGCTGCCGCAGGAGGTAAAGCCAACCACAAAATGGCTGCCGTGGGAGGTGGAACGAGTCACAAAATGGCTGCCGTAGGAGGTGGAGCCAACCACAAAATGGCTGCCCTGGGAGGTGGAGCCAACCACAAAATGGCTGCCACGGGAGGTGGAGCCAACTACCAAATGACTGCCGCAGGAGGTGGAGCCAATCACAAAATGACTGCCCCAGGAGGTGGAGCCAACCACAAAATGGCTGCCCCAGGAGGTGGAGCCAACCACAAAATGGCTGCCCCAGGAGGTGGAGCCAACCACAAAATGGCTGCCCCAGGAGGTGGAGCCAACCACAAAATGTCAAGGAGTGAGGTTATGTATGACTCTAACTGTATAATGCATAACTTTAACTTTTTGACATTTCAGGCATAAGCTCTGTTTAACCGAATGCCTTTTAATCTGCACAGCCAGTAAGAGCTCCAATGGCCAATTAGAAGCCCTGCTGGGTGAAAGCCCCTCAGATTTTCTAAAAACACACGGTGGTGGGCACCAGGAAGGGTACCAATGGGTGTCTTGGTGCCCATGGGCACCGTGTTGGGGATCCCTGGAATACAGCAACTTCATATGTTCCTCATACGAGGGGCTTGAAAGAATATATGACGGGAGTGCATTCCTGGAAACCTGAATGCATAGAGAAGCAACAGTGTCATCTGTAAGAGGACTATGGGATATTCTGTGGCATGACACCAAGGAACTGGCCCGCGCAATGCCTGGCGCACCTCACCCGTGATGGAGCCCGGGGTTCACGGCAAACTCTCAACTCTCCGGAAGCAGCAGCGTGTTGCAGGCAAGGGCCAGCCCCCTCGGTTCGTCTCTTGCCTTCAAAACCCGACCGGGTCGCCATAAATTGGCTGCTACTCGACAGCCCTTCCCGCCAGTGCCCAGTTCCCCGAACGAAGAGCAGATCATTAACACTCCTTTAATGAATGCTCTGGCTGGCTATGAAGACAACAGCAAAGCAAACGGGCAACGGGAAAGTTGCTGAGAGCAGCAGAACCTTCAGGGAATGGGCTTACGTACGAGTGAACGTATCATAGGCCCTCCTCGCCTGGGGGGACGGGTATCGCTTGGTATTTTATAGGAAGTTGCATCGTGCCACAGTAAAGTCTGCGTGTGGAGCCTGTTTCAAGCTTGCTTTCACACATATTATGTGGCTCCCAGCAGGACGGCTGGGGAACTGAAGGGGAGGCATGATTTTCTTTCCTCTCTTCCTTCCTTCCTCCCTCCCTCTTCCTTCCTTCCCCCCTCCCTCCCATCTATTTGCTTCGTTTCTCTCTCTCTCTTTCTTTCCACCTCTTTCATTCTTTCTTTCCATCTCTCTCTTTCTCCCTCTTAGACAAATCAATGCCATTGGCAAACTTTTATGCCAATAAAGCTGAACTGAACTGAACATTAGCAAACAAACAGCATTATCAATATCTGTTTTTACCCCTTTTTGTTTTTACTTCTGGCAGTCTCGTTTAATGTTAACCAAAAGCTAAGTTGCATATTTTTAAAAAAATTAAAAACGTGTGTGCGATCTTGGTTCCTGTCTTGTGGCTCTCAAAACATCTGCCGTTTATTCTGTGCGGCTCTTACGCTGAGCACATTTGGCCACCCTGGGTGTAGAATATTTCAGCAGTGCAAAACAACCTTTGTGTGGATTTTTCTCCTGTCAAGTCACAGCTGACTTATGGTGACTCTGTGGAGTTTTCAAGGCGAGAGACGTTCCGAGGTGGTTTGCCTTTGCCCCCCCTCTGCCTTGCTGCCCTGGACTTCCTTGGTGGACTCCCTCCCAAGTACTAACCACGGCCGGCCCTGATTAGCTTCGAAGAGCTGATGAGATTGCGCTAGCCCGGGCCACCCAGATCACTGTGGCCGGTCCCAATGAAAACCTTGAATGTTTTGAACATCCCATTTACCAAGCAACAGAAGGACACGACAAAAAGAGGCGGCGCTATCAGCCGTCGCCACTAGATGGCAGAACTGGCTCGTAATAAATCCACTTGAATATTGCAATGTGGCACTTCCTGCTTGATTTCCAAATATTTGTTATTCTTCCTTCGTGCCCACAGGCTGCAGCAGTCCCCTGATAACCGAACCCAGGTAGATGCCTGCAGGCAAGCAGGGTCTTTGTCAGCAACAGGCCAATACTACTGGGACGGCTAGGAGGGGCGATAGGAGTGAGAAGAAGAGATTGGATTTATACCCCACCCTTCACTTGGAGTCTCAGAGCCGCTTACAATCTCCTTCCCTTCCTCTCCCAAAAACAGACACCCTGGGAGGTAGGTGGGGTCTGAGAGAGCTCTTTTGAGGACTGCTCTTGAGAGAACAGCTCTCAGAGAACTGTGACTGACCCAAGGTGCATGCTGGTGCATGTGGAGGTGGAGTGGGGAATCAAACCCAGTTCTCCAGATCAGAGCCCACTGCTCTTAACCACACTACACCCAACTGGCCCTCCCCCGTCCCCCAAGAGGAACTGCAGGCTGCAGCCTTTGACGCATGGCATTGCCCGGTGGGTTGGGACCAGGGTAGCTCTGGAATCGCACTCACTGGAGTTGGAGGGCCAGGAGTCTCTGCAGTCGTTGGTCAGGTGGCCGGCAGGTGACTTCCCTCGACCCTGGGTGGGGAGGAAGGAAACCAGAAGAGTGAAGGAAAGGAATCCTGCACAGGCTTACAGGCACTCAGGACTACGAAAGAACGATCCAGATGCCAGGGTTGAGGTCTGGTGCCCCACAACAGGCCCTGGGACTGAGCCCTGTCTGGCACAAAACACCCCCCCCCCGAAAATGCACAAAATGGACCGTCTTCTCTGTGTGCTTGGAAGAGACCTAGAAAGTTATTTTTTCGTGAGTCAGTGGGCAGGCCCATTACAAAGCCCAAAGTCCAGGCTCTAAGCCTCCTAGTTATAACCCGCACCCTCCCCCTGCAGGGGACTCAGGGCAGCTTAGAGCATCTGAAGTACAATAAATATAAAGACGATACAAATAAATATGGTTAAGTATAAAACAATAGAAACCAATTAAAAACATCAACTTAACAAGCCAATCTGAAGGGTTAAAACAACTGGCCGGCTCCCCGGTTTGTAATGCTAATGCAAGGCTGCATGGAACACAGCAGCCTTGCCTGCCCAAAGGAATGCTGGGAGGTCTCACGGGGCACAAACTTCCTCGGGGAGCTGGGCAATGCTCCCTCTAAGCTGTGGAGTCCTGTGAGCAAGAATCCTACCTTGTGAGCCACTGGCATTAATAGTTGTGAGCAATGTTCCCTCTAAGCTGTGGAGTCTTGTGAGTGAAAATTCTACTTTGTGAGCTCCAGGCATTAAAGTTGTGAGTGAGCGATTTTGACTATTGCATAAATTAGTTTGCTCTGGAGGCATCCTTCCTGAGCTAAGACAAAAATGTGTGTGAGCCGGAGGCTAAAAAATTGTGAGCCAGCTCACACTAACTCAGCTTAGAGGGAACCCTGGTTGTGAGCGAGCGATTTTGGCTGCTGCATAAATTAGTTTGCTCTCTGGAGCCATCCTTCCTGAGCTAAGACAAAAATGTGTGAGCCGGGGGCTGAAAAACAGTGAGCTAACTCACACTAACTCAGCTTAGCAGAAGCACTGGTTCCAGAGGGAGGGGGCAGCCACTGAAAAGACCCTTGCCCTGGTAATTGATGGGCAGGTTGTTATTATTCTTATAATCATCATTAGCATTAAAACCATTTTACACAAGAACATAAGAGAAGCCAATGTTGGATCAGGCCAAGGGCCCTTCTGGTCCAACACTCTGTGTCATACAGTGGCCAAAAAGACCAGGTGCCATCAGGAGGTCCAGCAGTGGGGCCAGGACACTAGAAGCCCTCCCACTGTTGGCCCCCCCAAGCACCAAGAATACAGAGCCTCACTTGCCCCAGATATAAGAGCATAAGAGAAGCCAATGTTGGGTCAGGCCAAGGGCCCATCCAGTCCAACACTCTGTGTCACACAGTGGCCAAAAACACCAGGTGCCATCAGGAGGTCCAGCACTGGGGCCAGGACACTAGAAGCCCTCCCATTGCTGCCCCCCCCCCAGAGCACCAAGAATACACTGCATCACTTGCCCCAGATACAAGAACATAAGAGAAGCCATGTTGGGTCAGGCCAATGGCCCATCCAGTCCAACACTCTGTGTCACACAGTGGCCAAAAAGACCAGGTTTGCCATCAGGAGATCCACCAGTGGGGCCAGGACACTAGAAGCCCTCCCACTATTGCCCCCCTCAAGCACCAAGAATACAGAGCCTCACTTGCCCCAGATATAAGAGCATAAGAGAAGCCAATGTTGGGTCAGGCCAAGGGCCCATCCAGTCCCAACACTCTGGGTCACACAGTGGCCAAAAAGACCAGGTTTGCCATCAGGAGATCCACCAGTGGGGCCAGGACACTAGAAGCCCTCCCACTATTGCTCCCACTAAGAGCATAAGAGAAGCCAATGTTGAGTCAGGCCAAGGGCCCATCCAGTCCAACACTCTGTGTCACACAGTGGTCCAAAATACCCGGTGCCACCAGTGGAGCCAGGACACTAGAAGCCCTCCTTTTATGGCATCTTTCCTCCCGATCCGGGACCATAAGGCGGTGAACATAAAAGACATTAGAACATTTGAGCAATTAAAAAAATACAACTCAGGTGATAAAATAATTCAATTAAAAAGTATAAACGAGCTGTTTTGACATCCAGCTCTCTGCCGTCCCCCTCCCCACACTGCCGAGCAGGACGCAAGCAGGAAGTCTGGTTTGCCTGCCGCGCGGCGGTGACACGGAGGCAGGAGGGGCACCTCCCTCCTCCAACTGAAAGGTCAGCAGAAAGCAAAACGACAGATGGGTTACGCTGATTAAAGGATGCGCCGGTGGGAGGCAAAGGGACTGTGTGCAGTGGCAGCAAAGCGACTCCCAAGGAGGACCAGAACGGGCCGCACGGGGATTGTTTCCAAAGCCCTGTGGCAACAGTGGTCCACGGCGGCTTCTTTAGCCTCCAGATCTCAAGATGCTCACCCCTGCCACTTCACAGAATCACAGAGTTGGACGGGACCTCCAGGGTCATCTAGTCCAACCTCCTGCACAGTGGGAGTTTTGTTCCTGCCTCTCACAGTGACCTGCGCTGCCACAGACCCTGCCCAGGTTTCCCTCCCCCTCTATCATCACACAGGCTTCACCTAAACCAGGGGTGTCAAACATGTGACCCGGGGGCCGGATGAGGCTCCCAGAGGGCTTCCATCAGGCCCGCAATGGAACTGGCCGTCTCCTGCTTCCAGTTCTGCTGCTGCTGCTGCATCATCGCTTGCTTCATCAGACTCTTTTAATCACTCGGCCATTTCATGTTTTAACCTGGGTCCTGGACTCAGAACTCTGAGCATGAGATTTCTGGGGCGAATGTCAATAAATCAAAAGTAGTTTTGCAGCTTACAGAGCTAACGTTTAAAGCATGTTTTTATTTTAAGTAAAAAAAGAAATCAGTTGCTGTAGATTTTCCGGGTTGTGTGGCCGTGGTCTTGGCATCATAGACCCTACAATGCCAAGACACAGCCACACAACCCGGAAAATATACAGCAACTAATGAACTCCGGCCGTGAAAGCCTTCGACAACATATTTAAAAAAGAAACTTTTGCATTTGTGTCCTTTACAAAGTTTATATCTCCGCGACCTGGCATTCCATTTTATCACACACACACGGCCCGGCCCGACAAGGCCTCGTTTACGTCAGATCCAGCCCTCGTAACAAATGAGTTCGACACCCCTGAGTCCTAAACCCTTTTGCACTGAGCTGTTTTGGACTCCAGAAAGCCAAATGCATCCTGAGGTGAGCCGAGTCAGGAAGGGCTGCTGTTCAGGGCATCTCTGCTTTCAGGCAGGCCTCCGGTAGAATCCGGCGGTAGAAAAAGAGCAAGAGCCCTGAAAGACTAACACAATTTGTGACTCACCCAAGCGCCTCCCCTGCCACAAATTTCGTTAAGTCTTCCAGGCGCTACTGGGCTCCTGCTCTTTTTCTACTGCTACAGACAGACTAATACGGCTCCCCATCCTAAGGTAGAGTGTGTTTGTGGGGAAGACCCTCAGGGCTTGGCAAGCAGAAGGTCCCCGGTTCAATCCCTGGAATCTCCACATAAAAGGACAAAGGGAGGGCATGATGTGAAAGGCCTCCGCCTGGGACCCTGGAGAGCGGCTGCCGGTCTGCGTAGGCAATACTGACCTTGCTGGACCAATCGTCTGATCCAGTATAAGGCAGATTCATTTGCGTTCAGCCCTTGCTCCCTTCACTTAAGAGTTCAGACAGTGAGTATCGGGGAGGGTCCCTGTTTTGCCTGACATCTTGTTACCAACCAGAATCCAGTACTGAGCAAGAGGGACCAATCATAAGGCATTTTCATTGGTTGTATGCCTTGGTCTCCCGCCTGCTTGCACTGCAGAAGGGGATCATGACAAAGCTAGTATTGCGCATGCTGTTCATGCACCTGAAGTTGCACAGTTGCACGGACTCGCCCTCCGGCTGGGTTCTCCAGCACTGAAGCAGAAAGAAGCACTTGCAGACCTCTGAGCGCGCAGGCGTCCCAGGTGATCTGCGTGCGAGAGATGATCCTGGGATCATCTGCCGCAGACTCTCGGCACTCGACAAGCGAGAAGGGATCACAGATCAAGGGGACTGGACCGGAAGGCTGCCTCCCGCTGCCTGGATCACCTACAATCCCCTCCTACGCGCCGGTGACCCCGTTCAATCCTGATCGAAACGTCCTGCGAACACAGAGGAGGCGTGCTACTTTTATGGCAACGTTGCCTCTGGATAAGCCACCAAAGCCGGGCCCCGGGAGCGCCTCTTACCCGTCTCTCCTGCCTCTTCTGCACCTCCAGGCGGTGCAGGCGCTCCATCAGGCTGGAGATGCCTTGCTCCAGGCTGTCGATGGTGTGGTGCTGGGGATCGTGGCCGCTGAAGCTGTTCCGCAGGCTCCGTAGGGCCTCGCGCACCAGCTGCAGGTCGTTGGTCTGTCCAAGCGGGCGGCGGAAATCCAGACAAAGCAGAAGTCAGCAGGCCGGGCCCTCCGTCCACGTCCCCAGTTCCCGCACCTCTGCCAGGCAAGGATGCTCCGCGGAGTCCCAAGGGAGGAGGAGGAGGAATCAGGTAGGTACTTACCCCTCGGTGAGTCGTAGAAGTGGCTCCTTTTCCTGAGGGCTGCAGGAAGCCATTGCTTTGAGAGCCGTGGTTGCTGTAGACGATCACCTGCTTGGCAAGATGAAAAACACACCCGAGGCCTTCAGAGGATAGACTGGGCCTGACCCCACAGGGCGGTCTCAGGGAGACCAGATGCATTAGGAACCCAGCGGAATTTCATGGGAACATAGAATCAAAGAGTTGGAAGGGACCTCCAGGGTCGTCTAGTCCAACCCTGCACAATGCCGGAAATTCACAACTGCCTCCCGCTCCACACACCCCCAGTGACCCCTGTTCCATGCCCAGAAGATGGCAAAGCTCACGAAGTAGAATTTTTGCTCACCAGACTCCATGGCTTAGAGGGAGGGGAAGGGAGACTGCCCTACTTGGAAGGGAGACCACCACGGAAGACTGGGGTTGCTACACAGAGGCAAGGAATGGTCTCGAACACCCTCTGGATGGGGTTGCCATGACGCAATGTTCCCTGTAAGCCGTGGAGTCTTGTGAGCAGAAATTCTACTTTGTGGGCTACCGGCATTAAAGCGGTGAGTGAGCGATTTTTGGCTGCTGCATCGATTAGTCTGCTCCGGAGCCCTCCTTCCTGAGCGAAGGCAAAAACATCTGGGTTGGAGGCTAAAACACTGTGAGCCGGCTCACACTAACTCAGCTTAGAGGGAACACTGGCCACGAGTCACTTGCGTGACTCAAAGGCACGTCCTCCTTCTTCCGACCCAGCGCTCCAGTCTCTGGCAGCTGCTGTTCTGTCTCAGGAGGTGATGCCGGAACAGATGAAGAAGCATCCGGCCCAAGATGAGCCAGGGAACTCTGCCTCTCCCCCCCTACCCAAACATACCCTCTGCAAGCCCCGGCTGTCGGCTCAAGCCCCACCCACCTCCTCGGCATCCTTCTTCATACACTGAGCCAACAGGGCTTCTTTGTGCTCCAGCTCCCGTTCCAAGTCCGCCTGCAGGGGGAAGAAGCGGGTCAACAGGTGGCAGGGCTAGAGGGCTGGAACGTGGGCAGGTCTGGGGTGGTCAGGGGGCGCCGTACCTGCTGGTAGCTGGCCTCGGAGAGCTGCCGCAGCATCTCGTCCATCTTGGCCTGGTGCTGGTGCAAGTGCCGATCCTTCTGGGCCAGCTCCTTCTGCAACACGGGAAGGACGGAGGACGTCAGCAAGGGACGGGGGGGCTCGCTCCAGACGGGGGCAAGGATGGGGACCACCGCCAGCACAGCCCACGGAGCTGGAGCTTGTTTGGAAAGGTCAGCCAGATCCCCCCACCCCACGGATGCTGGGCTGTGTGGGTGCCACAGGGATACCGCATGACTCAGCCACTGGCCAAGGAGTCAAATGGGCAGAAGAGGCAGAGGTGTAGAGGCACCGGAGACGGGTCTGGGGGGAGGGGTTGCCGCAATTCCAGTGACCGCACGGCCCCTCCCCGACCCCGGAGAGGCGGGGAGACTCCCTTACTTTATACTCCGCCAGCAGTCGATTCCTCTCTTCGACCTTCCTCTGCAGATCAGCCTGTGGAAGCAGAAGGTGCCATATAAGGTGGGCACGTCGTTAGCATTCCTCCTTGCCCATCCCTGGCGCCAGGGACCAAGTCCAGCATTCGACAAGGCCCCGAGCCAACAGAAGCCACGCACAGCATGAGCTTCGTGGGTGCCCTGCCGGTCACCTTGGCCCACCCAAGCCCACTGCTGCCTCTTCCATACAGAACAGACAACAGGTCAACAGGTGCAGCTCTGATCTGGTTCTGGTCAAGACGATGCAAGGAAACCTGCAGGATGACTCTGTGGCCAGGTGTCCTCCGAAAAAGACTGGCCAGAGTGGGGAAGGGAGACTTGCCTCACGGCCGTGGTGCCAAGGCAGAGGGCGGAGACAGACCATAATGAGTGCCAGTCCCTTTCCCCTCTACCGGAGGGAGGATCCTACTTGGGGGAACAGAACAGGTCAGGGGAAGTTAAAGCCCTGCTCTCGGCATCCCTGCCTTCAGAGGTGAAGTGGGGGGCGACCAAGGACGGGGCCTTTTCACTGGCGGCCCCTCGCTCGGTCTCGTTGCTGCCGGCCCTCTGGCTTCACCAGCCATGCCCCCTCCCCACGTTCTAACTCACCCCAAAACTTACTGAGCCCCTTTGCTTCGTGGCCCGGCCTCATCAGATCCCAAAAGCTAAGCGGGCTTGGCCCTGGTTAGCACTTGGGTGGGAGGCCACCCAGAAGGCTGGGTGCACTGCGCAGAGGCAGGCAATGGCAAACCACCTCTGAACCTCGCCTTGAAATCTCTACGGCAGGGGTGTCAAACACAAGGCCCAGGGGCTGGAACTGGCCCATCCAGGGCCCTTATACGCAGGGGTCATTTGGAGCAGGAGCGCGCAGGAGCGGCGCTCTGGCAGTTAGAAGCACAGGCGGCAGCAAGCCCCGCCCCCAGCTGGAGCGTGAAGCAGCACGTGTAGCATTCCTCCTGGGCCCAGATAGGCTACTCTGGGACTGGAATGACAGCCCCTAGAGTGGAAAGGCAGTCCTTAAGGGTGGAGCCTGAGCAGTGGGTGTTGCCTTCTGACACACTTCCGATGATGTCAGGGGGTGTGGCATATGCAAATAAGTTGTGCTAATGATTTATGCTGATGAGCTCCTGCACCTCTTTTTCTACGAAATGACCCCTGCTTATGCTGCCTGCAAGCAACTAGTGAAAGGAGGGAACAGGAGACTGTTTGTGGTGGAGAGGGCGGAGCCACTCCGATTGCGGCTTCGGCACAGTGGAACAACCTCGTATGCTGCAGTCAAGCTGCGTGGGAGCGTCTGCCCAGTACTGCACGGCTGGTTCTCCAGTCCACCCACGTGGGTTTTCCTCTGCACCCCCTCCCAGCCCATGAGGCCTTGCAGTGGGGATACACCAACTCAGCTGCCGTCCTTTATCCAGTTTATATCTCCGGTACCTGGCATTATATTTTATGGCACACACGGCCTTGGGCCCGGCCTGACGACGTGACATTTATGTCAGATCCGGCCCTCGTAACAAATGACTTCGACGCCTCTGCTCTATGGGGTTGTCGTAAGTTGCCCACGACTTGACGGCACTTGACACACAAACACACACACACACACTCCAGAAGGACGCGCTCACCTGCTGGCTGTGCAGCTCTTCCTTGTCCATGTTGGCTCTCAGCAGCTCTTGCTTCAGCTGAAGAATCACAGCATCCTGCTGGGCCAGCCGCTGCTGCAAGGCATCCTGGGAAAATAAACACACCCTCGGATAGAAGAGCGACGGGCGCCACGGGGTGGGCGAGCGGCACGGAGGCGGGGGGGGAAGGCAACGTCACAGGGGGCTGGTCCAGGGGAAAGAGACCCAGGTGAGCAGGTTGGCCCTAAGCCCAGACTCGCCAACACCACCAAGCTGGTAATCAGTTAATTTGCCAGCATCTCTGAATTGCCTCTCTGCCAGTGGATGGTCAGGTGGCGGAGGTGAAGAAATGCTGGGTCCTTACGGGGACTCTCTTGGTCAGCATGGAGTCACCACCTGGCTGCCGCTAAAGCCCCTCCATGAGACAGAAAGAGGCAGGCATCGGCCAGGGCCTCAGAGCCAAGAGCACCAAATGCTGAATTACCCTGCTGCCAGACCTGTAGTTACTCGTTTTTAAAGGTTTCCCTGGTCGCCACAACTCAGTTCTCAAACTGCAGGTGAAGTGGAAAATCCAGTGCCTGGACTGTACCACTTTAGACTGCAGGAGGAGGGTCAAACGATTGCATGTGGAAATCTAGCCTGGAAGGGAGAAGGCTGGGCTCGAATTATTTTCCCTGACACTGAGCTTTCTACATGCAGGGAATATTATTTATACAGAGGAGCATGCAGTCATGTGAGCTCCTAGCTGCAGTTTGAAGTGGTATAGCCCAGGCACAGGTTTACCACCGTACCTGCTGTCTTCAAGAACCAGATCTATACTGTGTGTCAGAATGGAACTGATCCCTCACAGTCCTGGTTTCATTTTGATTCCTCTGCCACACGCAGCTTGGCTCGCTTACTTGAAAGCTCAAAATTGTCTTACTGCAACAGCCTCTGACACAGCATGAAAACAGCTTCTTGTTTGTTCCCACTGCCATGTCGGGCAGATCCTTTGAGGACTGCTATTTAAATATAAAAACAACTCAGAACAAGATGAATGCATTCCTATGCAAGGAATTATATGTGCTTGTGGGATTCCTAGAGGCAGCTGGGTGGTCACTGTGTGAACAGATGCTGGACTAGACGGGCCTTTGGTCTGATCCAGGATCGCTCTTCTTATGTCAGATCTTGGAAGCGAAACAGAACTGGCTCTAGTTAGTACTTGGATGGAAGTCCGCCAAGTAAGTCCAGGGTTGCTACGCAGAGGCAGGCCATGGCAAACTGCCCCTGAATGTCTCTTGCCTTGGAAGCTCCACTGAGTCACCCCAAGTCAGCTGCAACTTGACAGCAAACAAAAAAAAGGGGAGGGGGAGAATGTGGACTGCTGGACGGGTCACCCTGAAGGAGGGACTCACGAGACACCCTGAAGGAGGGACTCATGGAACACCCTGAAGGAGTGACTCACAGGACACCCTGAAGGAGGGACTCAGGAGACACCCTGAAGGAGGGACTCACGGGACACCCTGAAGGAGGGACTCAATGGGACACCCTGAAGGAGGGACTCATGGGACACCCTGAAGGAGGGCCTCACGGGACACCCTGAAGGAGGGACTCAGGAGACACCCTGAAGGAGGGACTCAGGAGACACCCTGAAGGAGGGACTCAGGAGACACCCTGAAGGAGGGACTCACGGGACACCCTGAAGGAGGGACTCACTTGATCCCTATTAGCATCAAGAACTAACTATGAGTTACGTGTGATGGAGATGCAGCCTCTTTTCACAAAAATGCAATTTAGAGGTTGGAGGCGGCACAAATTTTCACCGCAGGTCAGGACTCAACAAAAGAAGGATCGCTTTACGGAAGAGTGATGGCCACTAATTACTTTTTTAGAAGGAAGGCCACTAAATAAATAATGTGCAGGTTATTTGAGTAATGATGTGACCAGGAAACATGATGGGTGGGAGGGAGGGGAACGGGCAGGTAGAGTTGTTTATATTTTTTTGTAAAGTGAAAATAAAATAAATAGTTTAAAATAAATCATTTGCGGCCAAAGCAACCAGGGCTCGGTCAGGTTCTGCTTTGCCCCTTAGACACGGAGTCCCGGAACAAAGGCCGTTCCCTCCCTCATCTTGCTGCATGCAGAATCCACGCTGGCGTTAAGAAGAGCGCTTGCAGTCTGACCCATAAATCAGCATTTGCACATTCAGCACAAATGCAAATGCTACTCAAATTGCTCTTCGTGGTCCCCTCCCCCATCTACTCGCCATGCTTTTAATTTGCTCCTGGACAACTTCATACTTTCGCTGTGATGAACATCCACATGCAGGTGAGATGTTCCATGTGTCTCACGGAATGTCGGAATCAGCTGCAGGGGCCCCGAGTTCACGATTCCCCGGCCACTGCTTTGAATAGCCATGCACTTTTAAAGAAGGGACTGGAATTCACAGTCCCTCCCTGTTTCTTTAAGACAGCGTTCCTACCACATGAAGTAGGTGTTACTCCAGAAGCACTTTATACTGTCATAGGTTGTGGTCACACGGCAAGCTTACCGTGATTTGTTCCCGCTGTAGATTTGATCGGTATTTTTAAGCAGATTCAGATGATCACACATCCCTTGCCCAACTGCTTGCTTTGTGTGACAATGCTCCAGGCACTGTCCAGACAGCTGCACCGCCCAAGTGGTGGTGTGGCACAATTTTTTTTAAAAAAAATCTTTGTACATGCCCATATGTGCACATATGTGCATGCACACAGATGCACATGCGCGCACATGCGCACAATGGTGAAAGTCACCAAAAAACCCTACCAGAAGAAAAGACATTCAGATGACCTAATCGTAATCATTTCGAAAGATGGCTATCCAGATCAGCAAAATCGCAGTTTCAAAGTACAAATACCCGGAAAGTACTTGATTTTCCCGGTGTTGGAAAACTTGCTAGGGAACCGGGAGGATCGTGCGAGTGAGCCCACTTCAGTGCGGGAGACAGAAGTGGGTGTCTGATCAGCAATTTTAAATGTGAGAGGGAACTGTGGTGAAACCCAGTCAAAATGACCGTGTGACCACAGCCATAGAGACGGATTTCTAACAATGTGTCTCTCCTGTTCCTTTTTTGTCCTGTGAGCGACATCCGGGCCTAGAGGAGGGAGTAGGCCTGGCCCCCGACAGTGGAGACGCTATGGGATATTTCTGTGCCCTCTTTCTCCTCCAACCCCACCGAGTCCCTCTCTTTCCTCACCTTCATCCCCTGCAGATTTCTGGCTTCTTGCTTGTGCTTCTGCAGTTCCTTCTGCAAATCCGACAGAGTTACGGTTACAATGACGTCTCCGTGTCATCGTTTCCAAAACGGCCCCACCTCCCTCGGCCCTGCACAGTTCTGCCCCCGCCCCCTTTAAAAGAAACCTCTTGATCCTGGAAAAAAAAATCAAAACAACATTTGGGAGCGGGAATTATTTTAATGAGCCTGCAGGAACCACAAAGAAGAAATCCGTCCCTGTATTAAGCCACACTTCCCCCACCCCCATAGGCATCCACTGTTCCCTTAAGCGCTTGACATTGAATGGCACATGGGAAAGCCGTCGATCCCTCGACATCCCCCTTTCAGTCAAGTGCTGAGAACGCAGCTTCTAGCGACAGTCCTGGGCTCCCAGCCAACCCCCGGCACAGGCCCCAAATGGAACAGACGCGACCGAGTTAGCTTTTTTCCTCTGCTGGTTTTATCTCCCCAATGAATACATTTACGTCCAGACATGGGCAGGAACCTCAAGTGGCACCCTGGACAGTTTCCCAAATAGATCTCAATGTTTCAGAATAAGACTGAACAGTGTACAGAGAGCTGGGCCTTATAGCCTTCTGTGGTTGAAGAGGGAAGCGATACCATGAGAGGATGGAGGAGGGAGAATATGGAAGTGTATATGGTGAGCATGAAGTTGAATACAATAATTAGCCATTAAAGATTCCAGTCCAGCAACACCTTAGAGGCCAAGAAGTTTTGGGAGGCTTAAGCTTTCAAGAGTCAAAACTCCCTTTGTCAGAGCTTTGACTCTTGAAAGTGTATATCCCTTAAATTTCGATTGTCTCTAAGAAGGACAATCTCTTTTCTCTACCTTAAGGAGTCTCAGAATGACTTGCAATCTTCCCTTCCTCTCCCCACAACAGACACCCTGTGAGGTAGGCGGGGCTGAGAGAGCTCTGAGAGAACTGCTCTTGAGAGAACAGCTCTGAGAGAACTGTGACTGACCTAAGGTCACCAGCAGGCTTCATGTGGAGGAGGAGTGGGGAATCAAACCAGGGTCTCCAGATTAAAGTCCGCCACTCTTAACCACTACACCGCACTAGCCCAATTCCCACAGCTCCAAATTTGCCATGGGTTTCTCTGCACAACCACTTTTCTTAAGAGAACAGCTCTGAGAGAACTGTGACTGACCCAAGGCCATCCAGCTGGCTGCATGTGGAGGAGTGGGGAATCAAACCCGGTTCTCCGCATTAGGGTCTGCTGCTCTCAACCTTAAGCTCCCGAGTGCATGCAACCAAGTTTAATTTGGGGTATAAGCTTTTGTGTGCACGCAACAAACTTTGTTGCTCTCAAAGGTGGACTCAAACTTTGTTCTACGGGGGAAACACACGGAGGATTAGCTCAACTTGAGCATTCAAACCGTCTAGACCTACTTGCACGTTCGATCCAGGGCTTTAACAGCTCAGAAAAGTGATTGTGCAGAGAAACCCATGGCAGGCTTGGAGCTGGGGGAATTGCGCTAGTGTGGTGTAGTGGTTAAGAGCGGCGGACTCTAATCTGGAGAACCCGGTTTGATTCCCCACTCTTCCTCCACATGCAGCTGCTGGTGTGACCTTGGGTCAGTCACAGTTCTCTCAGAGCTGCTCTCTCAAGAGCAGTTCTCAAAAGAACTCTCTCAGCCCCACCTGCCTCACAGGATATCTGTTGTGGGGAGAGGAAGGGAAGGTGACCGTAAGCCACTCTGAGACTCTTTTGGGTAGTAGTGAAGGGCGGGGATAAAAACCGACTACTATTTCTCCTCCTCCTCCTCCTCTTCTTTTTCTAACTTATCTCTTCCTCCATTTTGCAGCTTATTTTTTAAAAAAAAGTCACTTGCAGCTGAACTCCAACGCGATCTCTCCAAACGTGGCTCCGCCCCTTCTGACAGCCCTCGAATGCTCCACGCCCTAAAGATGCAGCTCCCCCTCCAGTCTCTTCCTACCTTTCTCGTCCTGATTTCCGCCCGCAGCCGCTTACCTTGAGTTCCTGGTTCTCCTCCATGCTCTGGTCCAGTCGGCTTCGGATTATAATCTGAGTGCGAAAGGGTGCCGTTATCGACGGGGGCTCGTGCAAGAGCGACGCACAAAGGCAGTTTCCGAACGGGGAAGGGGGGGGGCGTTCTCACTCACTCACCAGCTGCTCTTCAGGGCAGGCTTCCCGTTCGCAGAGGGCAAACGACCTCTCTTGCTCGTCCTCGGGTAGCGACCCGTTGAGCAGCAGGGCCTGGCAAGAGAAGAAAGGGGAGAAGGATGTGCCCTGCCAGGAGCCTCCCGGGAAACACACCAGGGAGAAATAAAGCTTCGCCCTGAGAGGACCAGGGAAGGAAGTAGGCCTCTGTCCTTTTCAACAACGGGCATTCAGCTGTCCTTAGATGAGCTAGATGCGAGAGGGGAGGAAGAGGAGGAAGAGGCAGAGGAAGAAGAAGAGGAGGAGGAGGAGGTGATTGGATTTATACCCTGCCCTTCACTCAGAGTCCCAGAGCGGCTTAGAAGAGAGAAGAAGAAGAGATTGGATTTATACCCTGCCCTTCACTTGGGAGTCTCAGAGCAGCTTACAAACTCCTTTTCCCTTCCCCTCCCCACAACAGACACCCTGTGAGGCAGGTGGGGGCTGAGAGAGCTCTTGACAGAAACTGCTCTTTTTCAAGGACAGCTGTGCCAGAGCTTGTGACTGACCCAAGGCCACATCAGCAGGTGCAAGTAGAGGAGTGGGGAATCAAACCCGGTTCTCCCAGATTAGAGTCCGCGCACTTAACCACTACACCAAACTGGCTCTCACACCAAACTGGCTTACAATCTCCTTTCCCTTCCCCTCCCCACAACAGACAACCTGTGAGGTCGGTGGGGCTGAGAGAGCTCTGACAGAAACTGCTCTTTCAAGGACAGCTCTGACAGAACTATGGCTTGCCCAAGGTCACATCAGCAGGTGCAACTGGAGGAGTGGGGAATCAAACCCGGTTCTCCCAGGTTCGAGCCCACACGCTTAACCACTACACCAAACTGGAGGAGGAGGAGGAGGAGATCGGATTTATACCCTGCTCTTCAATACCCGAAGGAGTCTCAGAGCGGCTTACAATCTCCTTTCCCTTCCCCTCCCCACAACAGTCGCACTGTGAGCAATTTTCCCTCTCAGCTGTGGTATCTTGTGAGTGAAAATCCTACTTTGTGAGCTGCTGGCATTAAAGTTGTGAGTGAGGGCTTTGGCCACTGCATAAAATTAGTCTGCTCTGGAGCCATCCTTCCTGAGCTAAGACAAAATTCTATGAGCTGGAGGCTAAAAAAGCTGTGAGCTAGCTCACGCTAACTCAGCTTAGAGGGAACAGTGACTGTGAGGTAGGTGGGGCTGAGAGAGCTCTCCCGAGAACTGCTCGTGAGAAAACGGCTCTGAAAGAACTTGTGACTGACCCAAGGTCAGACCAGCAGGAGTGGGGAATCAAACCTGGTTCTCCTAACCACTACTCCAAACCAGCTCTCTAGCACCTTAGAGACCACAAGATTTTGGGGGTATGGGATTCTGAGAGTCAAAGTTCTCTCTGTCAAAGAAGTCGAAAAGCTCCTGCCCTGAAAACCCCGTCCGTCTCTAAGGTCCTCCTGGCTTCAAATCTAGTTCTTCTACGGTAGACCAACAGGGCTACCCTTCGAAACTATCCTTAGATGACATCTTAAAAAAAAGAAAGGCAAAGAACGAGGCTGCCGCTTCCGCAGAGGCCCTTTTGGGTACAAAGTCTGACAAGCATCGAGGAAAGGATAATCTAAACAACAAATTTAGAACGGTCACTGCTTGGGAGGCTGACTTGGCAGCAGGCCGGGGGCTCTGGGACGGACGGGAATGTTGCCTTCGCCACGCATTAACTAGGAATTGTTCAGGAGACAGCATCTGACAGGCGGTCCAAAGGGATGGTGTGCCCAGAAATTAAACCGTAATCTCTCGCGCTTTCTCTTCCTCGCTGCTAGCGATAAGAAGGCTTCAAAGTTTCCGCAGAACTCTCTACTGAATGGAATCTAACAGAAGTAGAGTACGGCATTGTTTGAAGACACTGCAGGTCTCTGTGCTGACGGGTGAAAGGCATTTCTGAGGCGGAACCGATCTGCGTGGCTCTGGTTTCAGGCCCGAGTGCGGGACCAAGACGGCACTGGCTGCACTGGGGAACGGTCTTTGTCTAAAGTTTGGTAGACGGCAGTCGTCCCTGTTGATACCGCTAGGTCTGTCAGCTGCCTCTGATGACCACTCTATTCTTATTCATCGGTTATGTTCCCTCTAAGCTACAGAGTCTGGTGAGCAAAAATTCTACTTTGTGAGCTACTGGCATCAAAGTTGTGAGCAAGCGATTTGGCTATACTGCATAAATTAGTTATCTCTGGAGCCCTCCTTCCTGAGCGAAGACAAAAACGTGCGAGCTGGAGGCTCAAGAACTGTAAGCTAGCTCACACTAACTCATTATTATTATTAAACATATTTATTAAGTTTAGTGTTACAATTTAAAATGGCTGCAACAAAACATGATATACTTTGATCTGACCAGTTTTGAAACCAAAACAACACAACGAAAGAAAGAATAACACGGCAATTATGTCACTGACAGAACAGTATACTAATATAATCAATACTCATGAATTGATCAACAGTAAATTCAAAGAAGATACAGTCTCTTAAGCAACTTTACATTCAAATACCTTTGAACTAACAAGACAGTACAAAGTATTTATAAAGCGTCAACAAAATAGGGGAAGCTTGAATTTGGCAGCCTTAATAGCGTCCCATTCAAAACATTCTAACTCTTATCTTTTCTACCAAAGGATACCAAAAACTTAGCGGATTATAGAACAGTTGTTCATTGTGGGATGAATCCTTATAGGCTGAAAAAACATCTAACGTAAACAGATCCCAAACTTTATGCACCCATTGTGATACAGAAGGAATTGCTTTATCTTTCCAGAATCTAGCTATAAGAATTTTGGCCGCTGTAAGTAGCATTCCTATTAATTTTCTCCTTTTTGTAGGTGGACAGTTTTCAGGCCAAAGTCCCAAGAGAATAATCACAGGATCTAAAGGTAAGTCATAATTTGTTAGTTTACCTATGCATTGTACTAACTCAGCTTAGAGGGAATACTGGATACAAAGTCAGTGTGACTCTTTGGAGGTTTCAGTATTTCTTGCCTGATCGAACACAGAGAGTTTCCATCAGTCGACCAGAATCAGCAAGGTCATGATCGATGCTTCCTCTAAGCTGCGGAGTCTCGTGAGCAAAAGTTCTACTTTGTGAGCTGCTGGCCATTAAAAGTTGTGAGTGAGCGATTTGGCAGCTGCATAAATTAGTTGGTACTGGAGCCATCCCTTCCTGAGCGAAGACAGAAATGTGTGAGCTGGAGGCTCAAAAACTGTGAGCTAGCACACACTAACTCAGCTTAGAGGGAACACCGGTCAGGATCTGTCTTCGGTTCCATGTTGTCCCCCACACTCTTCAGGATTTACGTGAGGCCGCTGAATGAGATCGTCTGGAACTTTGAGGCTGGGTGCCCTCAACAGGCAGGTGACAATAGCTCCGTATTGCGTTATCTAAGCCTCTGGAGGCATCCGTCTCTGATCGGTTATGGTTGACCACAAGCTAAACATGAGCCTGCAGTGCGATGTGGCTGTGAAGAACGCGAATGCAATCTTAGGATGCATTAACGGAAGCATTGTGTCCAGATCACGGGAGGTGGTAGTCCCACTCTATTCTGCTATGGTCAGGCCTCACCTGGAGTCCTGTGTCCAGTTTTGGGCACCACATTTTAGGAAGGACGTCGACAAGCTCGAGCATGTCCAGAGGAGGGCAACCAGGATGGTGAGAGGGTTGGAATCCAAGTCTTACGAGGAAAGGCTGAAAGAGTTGGGTATGTTTAGCCTGGGAATGAGAAGGCTTAGAGGGGACATGATGGCAGTCTTCAAATATTTGAAGGGCTGTCATGTTGAAGATGGAGCAGATCTATTCTCTCTTGATCTGGATTGCAAGACTCGATCGAATGGGTGGAAATGACAAGGGAGTCGTTACCGGCTAAATATCAGGAGAAACTTCCTGACTGTCAGAGTGGTTGAGCAGTGGAACAGACTGCCTCGGGAGGTGGTGGATACTCCTTCGCTGGAGGTTTTCAAGTGGAGACTGGACAACCATCTTTTGGGTATGTTGTAGGTATGTCGGGCTGTCTTTCAGCTGTGCTCCTGCAGAGTGCAGGGGGTTGGACTAGATGACCTGCAAGGTCCCTTCCAATGCTAACATTCTATGATTCTATGGGAATCGATGCTTGGAGGCTGTGACCCAGGGGCTAAGGCAGAACAAGCTGAAGCTGAATCCAGTTTTGATGGAGGTGAGGCTAGTCAGGAAGGCTAACTTTTGCAGGGGCTGGATGGAGTTGAGCTGGGGCATTTGCAGAGCAGATTAAGAGCTTCGGGGTGACTCATGGTGACAGCTTTGCTGTTTCAAAAGAAGCTGGCCAGGTGACCAAGAGTACCTTCTGTCAGCGGCATCCAGTTCTCCAACGCTCTCCTTTCTTAGACGCAGCCGACCGAGCCATTCCAAGCCATGCTTTTGTAACCCCGAGGCCTATACTTCCATAACACATTCTAGGGTGGGCTGCCCTCGGGAACAACCCAGAAACGACAGCTAGTTCAGTCTAGCTATTGGTCAGGGGGTAGCTGATGGCATTTAGTCATGCCAGCCACATGACCGCAGAAATGTCTTTGGACAGCGCTGGCTCTTCAGCTTGGAAACGGAGATGAGCACCGCCCCCTAGAATCGGATTCGACTAGCTTTCGAGCAAGGGAAACCTTTACCTTTACTTTAGCTGACGGGGACGCATCTTGCCTGCTTGAAAACAGCTGCACTGACTGCTGGTTTGTTTCTGAATTCAGTTCAACGTGCTGGTTATAACTTTTGCACCAGTTTGGTACAGTGGTTAAGTGTGCGGACTCTAATCTGGGAGAACCGGGTTTGATTCCCCACTCCTCCACTTGCAGCTGCTGGATGACCTTGGGCAAGCCGTAGTTCTGTCAGAGCTGTTCTTGAAAAAGAGCAGTTTCTGTCAAGAGCTCTCTCAGCCCGACCTACCTCACAGGATGCCTGTTGTGGGGAGGGGAAGGGAAAGGAGTTTGTAAGCCACTCTGAGACACCTTTGGGTAGTGAAGGGCGGGGTATAAATCCAATCTCTTCTTCTTCTTCTTCTTTTAAATCCCTGGGACACGTGATGGTGGCTTATACTGAATCAGACCACTGGGCCATCAAGGTCAGTATTTCTTGCTCTGACAGGCAGCGGCTCTCCAGGGTTTCAGGCAGAGAGAGGTCTCTCACCTCACCTATTGCCTGGTCCTTTTAAATGGAGATGCTGGGGACTGAACCTCGGACCTTCAGCATGCCAAGCAGACGCTCTGCCCCCCCCCAAGCCACGGCCCCTCTCCTTGCAGCCTGAAGTGCCCCCATCTGAAGGGCCGTCTCATGCAGCCCTGTGAGCCAACTGCAGTCTCCGGGTTGTTCCCCCACTGAAGGTGACCAGTTCGGCATCGACTACTCCCTGCTTCTTCTCTCTGCCGGCTCCCGCCTTGTAGAACAGGCTCTGAGAGGAGGTATGGAGGAAAACCGTCTTTAGAATTTTTTAGGAGGTGCCGTAATGCCTCTTTATTTGCAAGGGCCTTCAATTCGGTTTAAGCAGCAGCCATTTTGGTGAGGGGAGCCGTTAACAGGCTTTTATGGTACTTCGGCCCCAGTCATACGGGCCAGAAAACGCGGGGGAGAGGTGTGGCAGTTCGCCCTGGAGCTAAATAAGGCGCCGTAGCCCGATCACAGGGGCCACCGGGTTGCCACACTCCAGCTCTGCGCCCCGATCACGCTGCGCTGCTGCAGCGCGGCAAAAAAGCAATGAAGTGCGCATGCGCCATTGGGGGGGCGGGCCACTGTCGGTATCTTGTGTGTGCGCATGCGCTGTTCAGTGTTGCGCATCCCATGGACACTTACAACATCCGGAAACCCTGGGGACATGGGCGGGCATCGGAAGCCGCAGGATACTGGCGCTCCCGCGATCAGACGCCAGCCTTTGCCCCGGGGTTTCCGGAAACTAGTACTTCGAACCTACTAGTTCTTTACTCTGCGTTTTCCATGGGAAGCCGCGAGTTGGCCATGGGAGCTCTATGCCTCCCAGTTGTGCTCGTATGATCACGCACGGAAAGTCCGCAGGGCTCCCGTGCCTTCAGCGGGGCAAATGCTCAGTGTGAACGGGGCCTTCATTATGTTTTTAATTTTAGAACTGTAAGTTGCCTTGAACCGCAAGGGAAAACTTTTAATCGATAAAAAAAATTGGGCAGTTTTTGCAAAGCTCGGTTTCGAGTGATGCTTGTCTCTGCAGCACATGTGGCATTTGCAGGTAGAGCTCTGAAGATGACCGTACTGACTCAGAAAGCACACGCTCTCCCAAGGCCCACAAAGGAAGAATCGAGGGCCCTTCCAAACGGGCAACAAAACACACAAATATCTGTTCACACTAAATCCAATTCATGCACAGCAGACGTGGCTCTGTGTGGAATCTTGCTTAGCCAAATTTACTCCCTTCCTTTCTGGCAACAGTGCTAGAAGCTTCTACTTGAACAGGCTGTATGTTTGTAGATCCAGAGGGTCGACCATGTCGGTTGGAAGCGGTAGAACACATTTAGAGTCCAGTGGGGCACCTTTAAGACCAACAAAGGTTTATTCAAGGTATGCACTTTCGTGTGCAGGCACACTTTACCAAGTACATTAGAATGGCAGGGGAGGGGTCAAACTTCTAGCCAGAGAATGAACAGCAAATTAACATGTAAGATGATGATGTTCAAGATATGCAAAGTGACACTACATAATGTTGTAAGGTCAACAGTTGTAAAGCAATAAATATGTCAAACTAGCAGATGAATGTCTAAAGGTGTCTTTTCTAAGTGTGGGAAGTGACTGGGATCTTCATGCTCTCCTCTCAGGCTTGGAGGGCACTTAACCCTACGTTCCCCCCTCAAACAACTCAATATCCCTTGCATTACATTCAGTATTAGAATATACTATTCTGCAAAAGAAATACACTAAAATACAGAGAATTTATAGTCCTTGCTGAGAATACATATGTGAGGACGGAATGAGTTAGCATATGTAAGGGGATAAAAATCCCATATTCCTGTTGAGTCCTGGGGAGGTTTTTGTTCTGAGTGTTGTAATAACTTGCAATTCAGCAATTTCCCTTCCCATTCTGTTCTTGCAGTTCCTTTGTAATAAAACAGCTGCAAACACTCGACGGCATCACAGCTCAGTCCGCGGCCGGGTGCATGTCTTGCAGACAGCAGTCAGTTTTTAGGTTACTGGAATGGCCACTGCAGGATACCAGGATCTCAGAACTTGGCAGTTTTTAAAACGGAGCCTGCAAGAAACCAGTGGCCTTTGATTCCAGTGATAGGGCTGGACATCAGTAACTGCTACCCACTGGCAAGGACAGTCCGTCTGAGGTCCTGAAAGAACACAGGCCGAGTAGTTCAGCTGCCTTCAGCAGTCCGGGGAAAGGAAAAACCTTGCAAAATGCCAAGTGAATATACATATTTGCCAAGGCCTCCTCTGACTTTGCCCGGAAGGACATCCAGTCAGAAGGAACTGGGAGACAGCGACTCATTTTGCACCTCCGGGGGATGCGGCCTGCCTTTGAAGAGCGAAATTGAGTATTCAAACCCAGTTTCTTGGGCAGTGGGATCAGCTGCTGGCTTCCCTCTTCTCCTGGGAGATAAGAGGGTGACGGTGCCAGGCAGCTGCCAGTCGCAATACCAGCTGCCTCTCTGGGCTCCCAGGGTACGAAGAAAAGAAGCCCGGGGAGGGGGAGTCACGCTACTCTCCGAGGGTACGCTGCGCACTCTAATTCCACCAGGGCACCCAGCAGTTGTGTGTCTCCCACTCACCGAGCGCTGCAAAGGCCCTCTCCTTTGCCTGCCCTGCTTGGAGCCGCCCGCCCGCCAGCACAATGCGGCCTTTGTTCGCGCCTACATAAATATTTACCATTCAAAACCAGCGCAGTTCCCAGGACAGAAAGACCCTAGTTCTTGAGAGAGTCCAGAGTCACTGCTCCGGAGAGCAGAACGGCACAGCAGCAGAGGAGGGTGGGTCACGGAGGGGACAGGGGTGAGCCATTGTGGCTTTGTAGCCGAACAAGTCTTGCGGTAAGGAAAACCTGACAATGCGCCGTTCAGCCCAGGCTTTGTAAAAACCAAATGGACCCAGTCCAAGGTGATTATTCACATAACTCCTTGGATTCCGATCTGGTGTAGGTATCGCTCCGAATGTTCTGCTCTTTCCACTCCTAGCAGGACAATCTGCACTTGGCACATATTTTTTATATAGTCCGGGCATCTAAGTTCACGCTTCTGCTGCGGGATGCTGCATTTCTGAAGCACTGGCCGTTTTATACCTGAGAGGACACAGTCCTTCCCCCAGACAGCTATTTGCTGTTTGCTACTGTTGTGTGTGGCTCAAGTGGTTAAGACGCTGAACTGCAGGCTGTGTCAGTAGTTCAGCAGTTCAAGACCCGAGAGTGCTGCATGACGGAGTCAGCTCCCGTCTCTAGTTCCAGCTCCTGCCAACCTAGCAGTTCGAAAGCAAGAAATTGCAAGTAGATAAATAGGTACCACTTCGGTGGGAAGGCAACAGCGTTCCGTGCGCCTTGGTGTTTAGTCATGCCGGCCACATGACCACGGAAATGTCTTTGGACAGCGCTGGCTCTTCGGCTTTGAAACGGAGATGAGCACCGCAACCCTAGAGTCGGATTCGACTGGCTTTCGAGCAAGGGAACCTTTACCTTTACCTTTACTAGGCACATCACTGGTGTTCTAACACTACAGCGGTATTCCTACGAGTGATTTAAAAACAAGAACCTTGTGAAATGCACACTGGAAGCAGGAGACGGGGGGCATGGTGAGCGGGACAGAAAATCGCAGGGGAAATCCCCGCACAGAAACTCCGTCGACTTGTTGTGCGTGCCTCTCCATTTAAAATCCATGTAAAATAAGTATCGATTTCATATCTCCCAAATACAAATTTTGAATTACAATCGGCCCCATAGCTACAGTAAAGCATCTCGGGGCCCGACCCCCTGACTTCCTGCCAATGCCCCCCAACTTCCCATCCAGCCCAGGAGCTCCCTGACTTATTTAAAGGCCCCCCAAATTAAAAAAATCCTGGCTACGGGCCTGTTTAGAATACTGTACTAAGTATAAAAAGAGCAGCCTGAAAGAAAGAACTTTGCCACAGGGGACGGTTATATTTTCATCATCACTGTTTAGTAGATATAACAGTCTGTGTGAGTCAGGAAGCTCTATGATACCACCAAGCAGTGACGATAAAATGCAGTGCCAAATATTGGCATAGTGATGACATTCCAATAGCACATGAGACACTGTTTCAATTGACCCGCTTGCACGGGGGCATAATCTATTAACAAGAGGGATTCTATGAAACCTCTCAGTTAAGATCGCTGAAGGGAGAGCATTGAACCAGGAAAGTGAAAAGCTTCTGCGTAAGGCTGGGGTCTGAAGTTGATAGAATCAGAGAATCATAGAATGTTAGCATTGGAAGGGACCTTGCAGGTCATCTAGTCCAACCCCCTGCACTCTGAAGGAGCATAGCCGGAACATAGCCCCACAACATACCCAAAAGATGGTTGTCCAGCCTCCGCTTGAAAATGCCCAGCGAAAGAGCATCCACCACCTCCTGAAGCAGTCTGTTCCACTGCTCCACCACTCTTACAGTTAGGAAGTTTCTCCTCATATTTAGCCGGTATTGATTCCCTTGTAATTTCCACCCATTAGATCTAGTCTTGCAATTCAGAGCAAGAGAGAATCGATCTGCTCCATTTTTTACATGACAGCCCTTCAGATACTTGAAGACTGCAGTCATGTCCCCTCTAAGTCTTCTCTTTCCCAGACTAGACATACCCAACTCTTTCAGCCTTTCCTCGTAAGACTTGGATTCCAACCCTCTCACCATCCTGGTCACCCTCTTCTGGACCCACTCAAGCTTGTCAACATCCTTCCTAAAATGTGGTGCCCAAAACTGGACACAGGACTCCAGGTGAGGCCTGACTGTAGCAGAATAGAGTGGAACTACCACCTTCCATGATCGGGACGCAATGGTAAAGATAGCTAGCAGGATGTTACTGGCTCGAAGTCACCCAGTGCGCCTCCTTGGCAGCCCATGGATTCGAACCTGGCTCTCCCAGACCCTAGTTGGGCACTCTAAATACTACACCACACTGGCTCTTCTTGTATGGTTTCCTTACGTGCTCGTTTTTAAATTCTGAGTTGTACTGGCGTGATTTGAAAGTTCAACCGACTTTTTCTGCTTAAATCAAAAGGTAAGAAATCTTCAAGAAATCTTCAAGAAATCTTCAAGAAATCTGTATATTTTAACAGAAAGTTTTATTCGAAGAAGTAGCCAGGCTGCTCCGTGCCCTGCTGTTTCTGAAACCACCTGCCTCAGGACTGGATTACAAGTCACTTTTGCAAAAACTGTGCTAAAACCGCCTATTATAGAGCTGGGTGAAACCTTCCTTTTCCAAACCTCATACCCCCCCACCTCCTTAGCAGGGCCAGCTAATTAACGAGTCATTGCTGAATGCACAACGGGCCAAAGACCTTTAGTGTAAAAGTATAGCTACAAACCACACCCACCAAGGGAAGACCATCTACAGTTCACAACAATGTTCAAAACTATATATTACATTCATTGAAATACAAAGAAGGGTTAGTGGTCACAACCTAATAGGGTGTGTAGACGTTGATCCAACAGATTGCTCGTAACAATTAAACATAGTTAAACAAAGAGCATATTCAAAACCAACAGTAAGTAGGCTCTTCTGGAATTCCATACATAGATAGTGTCCATAGACCTCCAAACGGAAAGTAATTGTGGAAGAAGACTCTCACTGTGGAAAGAATAACAGCTGGACGCCTCTCCCGGGTATAAATCAAGCGTTTCAATGATCTTCAACAGCGGCTGGTAAAACGGAACCCGATTTCCAAAATAACTTTTGAGCTGTTGGTTTTGAATATGTTCTTTGTTTAACTATGTTTAACTGTTCTGAGCAATCTGTTGGATCAACGTCTATACACTCTATTGGGTGTATAGGGCTGTTTTTGGGCAGGGAGGCACAGGAACGGAGTTCCGGCTGGCTCCCGATTTGGCCACGCCCAGCAGGAACTTATTAGCATAACAGGCCACACCCAACAGCAGAAACTCATTAGGACAGGCTACATGAGGGCTGTGTGGCCTAACATGCAAAGGAGTTCCTGCTCCAAAAAAAAGCCCTGGGTTTTGACAACAAACATGGTAAACAGAATAAGCAGCAAAAGGTGGGTGTGGCTGGATGACCACACTTCTGGGAACACGGGGGTGTGGCCTAATAGGCTAATGAGCTGTGCTGTCGGGGGTGTGGCCTAATATGCGAATGAGTCTCTGCTGTTGGGTGTGGCCTATTATGCTAATGAGTTCCTGCTGGGCTTTTTCTACAAAAAAAGCCCTGGTTGTGACCACTAACCCTTCTTTGTATTTCAATGAATGTAACATATAGTTTCAAACCTGGTTGTGCATTGCAGATGGTCTTCCCTCGGTGGGTGTGGTCTGGGAATGCACAATGGGGGGCAAAGGCTCCTTCCTACCTGCAGTCCCGAAATCATCTTCTTCGCTTCCTCCATCTCCTTTTCTAAGTGGTCCTGCTGCTCCAGCAGTTGCTCCTCCCATGAAGTCTCCAAGCTCGTCACAGGACAGCGCGCCTGCCAGTCCAGGGGGAAGGGAGAGCCCGCCTCTTCTGTAGGAGGAACAACGTCATGGTTGGGAGAAGAACCAGACTGCTCTGGACAGATGTGGCCTCCCTTGAAAGGGCCAAGCGTGAAAAGAACGGAAGACCCACCACCGTTTTCTGCCGTTTCGTTTCTACTGTTGCCAGGGAGTGGAGTGAATGTGAAGAAGACCGTCAGTGCTGACAGGAAGGGCGTGCCATAGGAGCATCAGAAGAGCCAGGCTGGATCAGACCAAAGGCCCGTCAAGTCCAGCATTCTGTTCATACAGGGTGTGGTCACAGGGTCACCGCGATTTGTACCTGCTGAAGATTTGATCGGGGATATTTTTTAGCGGGTTCGGATGATCACACATCCCTTGCCCAGCCACTTGCATCGCGTGACAAGGGTCCAGGCACTGTCCAGACAGCCAGGCCGCCACAATTTTTGTTAAAAAAATTCTTTGCCCATGCACTTATGGGTATGCACATGTGCACATATGCGCACATGCACATATGGGCATGCACAAATCACGGCTCCCACTTGCATGCAGCGGTTTTTCCTCAACAGCAAACACTTGGGGCTCTTTAGCTTGGAGAAACGACGGCTGAGGGGTGACATGATCGAGGTGTACAAGATCATGAATGGGATAGAGCAGGTAGAGAAAGAAGTACTTTTCTCCCTTTCTCACCATACAAGGACTCGTGGGCATTCCATGAAATTGCTGAGTAGTCAGATTAGAACGGATAGATAGAAGAAGAAGAGAAGAGATTGGATTTATACTCCACCCTTCACTCGGAGTCTCAGAGCGGCTTACAAACTCCTTTCCCTTCCCCTCCCCACAACAGACACCCTGTGAGGTCGGTGGGGCTGAGAGAGCTCTGACAGAAACTGCTCTTTTTCAAGAACAGCTCTTATCAGTACTATGGCTTGCCCGAGGTCATCCAGCAGCTGCAAGTGGAGGAGTGGGGAATCAAACCCGGTTCTCCCAGATTAGAGTCCGCGCACTTAACCACTACACCAAACTGGCTCTCATACTGGATACAGCTAGAATGTGAGTCTACCTGTCCTATTCCACTCCACTCTCCAAGATATAAGGACGGATGGACTCAACAGACTCCAAAGAAGTCAGCAGCAACTCAGGGAAGCCCACATCCTGCCACAAATTCTTCTTAGTCTTTAAGATGCTACTGGACTCTTGTGCTTTCCTACTGAAACCACCTCTCCGTCCATCTAATGCAGACGGTGCGATGACGCTAAATAACGGAGCAGGACCATTTTTAAAAAAAAAATCGGCCCCAGAGACCACATTTTCCCAGGCTCTGTTCCAGCGTCTGTGTATTATAAATTCAGACTCACTCAGACTGGAGATTCCAGGCTTTTGTTTTGAGGGGTTCCCACCCACCCCCTTCCTTTGCTTGGTTTAAGGACAAAGCGCCCTGCCCTGCACTGTGAATAATAAAAAGGAGCTTCCCTGGGACCTTTCCCCTTCACAAATAAGAGACGGCGATGCTTGCGTCCCCCTCCCTCCAGCCATGGGTTTTGAACTCAATCCATCATTTAACCCCTAAACCCAGCTCACTGACATGTGATACAGAGAGTTTGCAATCCTGCAGTCTCTCTCTCATTTGAGGCATCCTGGAATCAGAGGGAAAGATGCATCATTTGTAACTGAGCCAGTGCAGACTTTGGGGCGTTTTTCTACAAGCCACGTGTCAGAGGGCTTTGAAATCCGGGCCGCGTCCTTTGCAAATGTTGTGCTTTTGAGACATAAAGACATTTTTGAACCAACCGCACCCACTAGCCCATGCAGGTCAACTGACTTGCCGCCACGGGAAAGCTAAAAACCAGTCTCGAGGTCTCGCGGGTGTGAAAGTAGAGAAAACGATTTCACATTGATTTGAGGGGGCCAAGGAGAAGGGCCATTTCACCCACTGTGCAGATGCAAACCTGGGTTTGTCTGTGCAACAGGTAGCGGAAGTCAGTTGTGGCTTCCTGACTCGAAACATCTTTGGCTTACTCTTCAGAGATGGAATGCGCCAAGTGGCTGTCTTAACCGTTTGGACCTGGCCATGACCGAAAAGGCCAGAATGCAAGATCAGAGTCCCGTCTTCATATCTTCTTGACTACAGATCAGGGGGATGCGTCAAACTCAAGTGAACTGCAGAGCCAAACCCCCCCCCATAATTTCTTCAAGAAAACAGCATTCCACTTGGCAACATAGGCTGGTGCACCACATGGATTTTCCTTGTGCACATCACAGGATGCCTGTACTCTTTTGGGGGAGCATTCACATGACGCTATACTCATTCCAAGCACAGGGGCCTCATTCTAGGGTGTCCTGGGCAGTCCTCCCTCTAAGCTGTGGAGTCTGGTGAGCAAAAATTCTACTTTGTGAGCTACTGGCGTTAAAGTTGTGAGCGAGTGATTTGGCTACTGCATAAATTAGTTTGCTCTGGAACCATATCCTTCCTGAGCTAAGACAAGAATGTGTGAGCCGGAGGCTAAAAAACTGTGAGCTAGCTCCCACTCACTCAGCTTAGAGGGAACACTGGTCCCGGGGCTTTCCCCTTGAGCTGGAAGGAGGAACCTCCAGGGAGGCTGCAGAGAGAGCATCCATATGGATATTCCGGCAGCAGGCAATCCTGGGAGGCGTTAAGCTCCGCCTTCAAAATGGCGCAACTCAGCTCCATGTTTCCTCCCTTCAGGGGTCATTCCCTGTGGGAGCGCACAGGAGCGGAGCTCTGGCACTAAGGAGCCCAGGGGGAGGGCACATGCAACAAGCCCCACCCCGTGCTCCCAACTGCCCTCAGTTGGGCCACGAAGAGCAAGAAGCAGCCAGGTAAGTTGTTGATCTCTGTTGGGGCAAGGCAGGACAACTGCTCTCGCCCTGAGGCACCAGAGGAAATTCTGGTTATAGAGAGCTGCGTGGTGCAAGGGCCAGATGGGGGATCCCCCCACTAGGACTGGGGTTGTCAAGCTCCAGGTGGCACCTGGAGATCTCTCACTACCACAGCTGATCTCCAGACAACCAAGATCAGTCCCCCTGGAGAAAATGGCCGCTTTGAAGGGTGGACTCCGGGCCCATAGCCCAGATTTCTGGGCTTGTGGGGCATTTTTTTTCTGCTTGGGCAGCTATTATGTGTCTTTAGTTGCTGTAGATTTTCCGGGCTGTCTGGCCGTGGTCTTGGCATTGTAGGACCTGACGTTTGGCCAGCAGCTGTGACTGGCATCCTCAGAGGTATAACACAGAAAGATGGAGTACTCTCTCTGTGTCAAGGTGAGCAGAAAAATGGTAGGCAGGTAATTTTCTGCTCACCTTGACACAGAGAGAGTACTCCATCTTTCTGTGTTATACCTCTGAGGATGCCAGTCACGGCTGCTGGCGAAACGTCAGGTCCTACAATGCCAAGACCACGGCCACACAACCCGGAAAATCTACAGCAACTAATGAACTCTGGACGTGAAAGCCTTCGACAACATATTATGTGTCTGTCTGTACGCAGCCATACGAATCAGGAAGCAGTCAGAAATAAGCGATTTCTAGCGGCAAAGCTTTGTGGGGCCTGTTGGACGCGTGATGGGGCCTGGCCCCGAGGGGCCCCACTGTAGCTATGGGCCTATGGCATCATCCCCTGCTGAGGCCCCTCCCCTCCACCAATCCCGCCCCTCCCCAGGCTCCTCCCTCCACATCTCCAGGTATTTCCCAACCCGGCGCCGGCAACCGTCGTGAGGAGCACCCTTTGCCGACTGGCCGGCCATCCCCCCTTACCTGTTCTAGTCTCGGCTTCTTCTTCACGGACGATGTCAAATCCCGCCTTCTCCTCCGAAGGGGTGGCGCTGGACTCGCTCTTGGCGCTGTTTACGGGGCTGGGCGATGTGAGGCTGGGGAGAGAAGAGGAGACAACTGTCCTTTTCAGCACAGACTGGCAGTGGAGAAGCGACTCCCATCTTTGGGTACGTGAAATAAATAAGTTTCGCACGCTTCGCTGATCCAGAGCTCAGCGGAGGTACGCAGGAGTGGAAAGCCCAGAACGACTGCCTTCCCTTAACTAATAACAGGGAATAGTCCACCAGTAAATTCCTTCTGAAATGGGCAGGACTTGCTTGACAGCACAGGAACCCTCCTCACCCTCCCCTGGGTCAGATCTTTCTGTCTCCCATTTTGCCACTGCCCAGTTATGTCCCATCTCTGTGGACCGCAGTGGCTACTTCACCTTGCCCCTCTGGTAGGGGCTGCCTCTGCTCTCAGTTTGGTGTAGTGGTTAAGTGCGCGGACCCTAATCTGGGAAGAACTGGGTTTGATTCCCCACTCCTCCACTTGCACCTGCTGATGTGACCTTGGGTCAGTCACAAGCTCTGGCACAGCTGTTCTCTCAAGGACAGTTTCTGTCAGAAGTTCTCTCAGCCCCACCTACCTCACAGGGTGTCTGTTGTGGGGAGGGGAAGGGAAAGGAGTTTGTAAGCCGCTCTGAGACCCCCTGGGGTAGTGAAGGGCAGGGTATAAATCCAATCTCTTCTTCTTCTTCTTCTTCTTCTTCTTCTTCTTCTTCTTCTTCTTCTTCTTCTTCTTCTTCTTCTTCTTCTTCTACCTCACAGGGTGTCTGTTGTGGGGAGGGGAAAGGAAAGGCATTTGTAAGCCGCTTTCCCTTGGGAAGAGAATAGCGGGGTCTAAATCCAATCTCTTCTCTTCTCCTATTTATTTATTTATGTATTTATTTATTTGATTTATTTGATCTGATGAGCCTGCATTGCGGGGAGGGCGGGGTATAAATGGGATTAATTAATTAATTAATTAATTAATCTATACCCACGCCCTAGCAGGCTCAGGGTGGCTTATATAAAAGATTAAAATGGATAAAACGCAACACATTTATAATACACTTAAAACCTCTTCAGGCGAACAAAGTGAGCCGAGGAAACTTCTTTTACGCTTCCCCGCCCCCCCCCAACCCTGACATTTATCGAAAAGCTCAGGGGGCTTAGCCCACATTCGAGAAGTCTAGCAGCTTATTCACCACCGTGGCAGCAGTTCCGCTCGGAGGCAAACGTGTCTTGTGGTGGGGAATCTTATTAGGGGCTGCCATTTGCCAATTAAGGCACCTCACGTTCCTCCCAATTCTGTCTAGCTCCTTGCTGCTGGAGCTACGGGGGGGGGGGAGGGGGGAGTCACCAGTCAAAAGTCAAAATAAGGCTTATTTGTACCAATCGCGGATTCCCATCAGGACAGGGACCCCGACCCATGACCTGGACTTTACGTTCTTGAAGCCGGGTTCCTTCTTTTTTTAAAAAAGGCCGGGCCATTCCCAGTCCAGCCTCTGGGACTTCTCCCCCCCCCGCCCCCCCCTCCATCTCTGAAATTCTTCCTGCACGCATTGCCCAGACAACAGCAAACGGAATCTACAACTCACTGACCCATTTAACGCGTCCCCAAAGAATTTCTCCTTGCAAGTGTGAGCAGGAGTTAATGTATCATTTTCCCAGAGACGGAAACAAAAGAGGGAACAAACAAAAGAAACAGAAAAAGGGGGAATAAAAAAAGCGGAGGAGATTTAAAAAGACCCGGGGGTGGGGGGTGGGGGGGTGGGCAGCATTGTTCCCTCTAAGCTGCGTCAGTGTGAGCCAGCTCACAGGTTTTTAGCCTCCGGCTCACACCTTTTTGTCTTCACTCAGGAAGGAGGGCTCCAGAGCCGACTGATTTATGCAGCAGCCAAATCGCTGGCTCGCAACTTTAATGCCAGTCGCTGAGAAAGCAGAATTTTTGCTCACAAGGCCCCACGGCTTAGAGGGAACGTTGGTGGGCAGGGAGGGGTGGGGGTGGGTGGGCAGGGAGAATGCCTCTCCAGCACATTTCCCGGAATCCTCCCAACACTTAACCAGACTCCTCGGCAGGAACAGCACTGGCTAAGAGAGACTTCAGCAGCACTCCAGGGTTGCAGCTGTACCGCATCAGTACAGGTGTTAACCAAAAACACCCCCAAACCTTCCACCTGAAATCAACGGGGGGGCGCTTTCCATATGGCTGCTCACGACAGCCACACGTTGCGGTGACTAAATCGGGAAGAGGAAACAGAAACATCACCAGACGGAAAGCCGGGTACTGCTGGTGTGCCTTTCAAAGCAGCCAGACGGGCTGCATTTCCATACCAGGAACGGGTTCACCTGTTACGTTTCTGCACATCAGTGAGACGGCGACCGAGTGCAACAGAGGCAGGGCAGTCCAAGAGGCCGTGTCCCCTCAAGGCCGTGGCAAGACTGTGAGGCCGCGAGACAGACCGTGACCCTAAACGGGACCGGGGGGGGTGCGGATCTGGCAACATCAGCCCAGAAAAAGAACTCCAAAACCCCCATGATCTCCACACACACACCCCACTGCCCCCACGGCACGCAATTCATCTTGGGGTCCACGCAGCCCAGAGAATGCTCAGCCACGTTCCGAACTGCGGTGGCACCAGGATTTCAGACACGTTCTGTCTCCAGGCAGCCAAGAGTCCATTTCTATTTACAGCTCGTGGGCTCATGAATCACCAGCGGGGGCTGCCGGGGCTCCCCGAACGGAAATGAGCCACCGAGCCACAGTCTGCAGCTGAAACCCAAAGCACGGATCAAACACCATCCATCAATTGGCCCTCGCATGATTAAAACTGGCAGCGGAAGACCGGGGTGGTGGGGGGAGACGGTTTGGCACCGTATCCACGAGACAAAAACGTGTTTCTGGACCTGTCGATTTATTTTTTAAGGACGGGCTCCAATTCGCTCATCGTTAGAACGCAGGGAAATGAGGTCTGGAAAAGGAATTCGATTCCAGCAGGGCTTATGGTGCAGGAAACGTGTCCACGGGATTCCTTCGTCTGAGCCACCGAGCCTGCATATTCCCCCCCAAAACCCGCTGCATTTCCAGAAACACTCCTCCCTGTCTCAGCCCCCCCTCCACATTTTAAACGACAACAGCACAAGTTGAGGGCTCACCATTTGACCTGCTTCCCTCCCATGATCCCCCGTGACCTCTGCCCTCACAGAGCCAGTCTCCCCGGGAGCCTCCGCCGTCCTCGGTGGGTCCCGGCCACTGGCATTCCTCCGTCCCCCTTCACGTGCTTGGGATTTCTGCACCGCCCGAGGATGTCGGCTCCTGTCAAACTAAGGCAGAGACGTTTACCAGGCGGACTCCCTCGCGCCAGCCAAGACATTTGCAGCTCTTCTGCTTGGGCGGGAGCCGGCCGGCAATCGATGTGCAGCTCACGAGTGCGACGACCGGGGAGGCGGGAGCCAAAAACCCAGCCGCCTGGATCTTCCAGTTGGCTCGTGGGCTGCTTGTTTTGCCCTGTTGCATTTTGGTCTGACGTATGCCCGGATTCTTGGACCTCGAGCCTGGAGCGCAAGTCCTGGTCCTCATCCCATTCTGGTCGGCTCAGCCCGCTGACATCCGCTGGAGAGATACCCAATGCCACAGATGAGCCACGGGAATGGCTCGGATCCGAGTCCCTGAAGCCCAGCGTGCGGCAAATCCCCCGGTCCTGGGTGCCTCTGCGTCTGCTAGTGGCTTCTTGCTCCACTTCTCTCTCTCTCTCTCCTCTGCTGTCACCGGGGTCTGCGCACGGCAGAACCGCTTCTCCGAGATCTCTGAGCCCAGGGAGGAGGAGGAGGAGGAGGAGGATGGGAGGAGGAGGATGGCCGGGGAGGGGAGGGGCTGGGGAAAGAGGGACACGGAGGCAGGCAGCCGCGGAAGGAAGGGAGAGTGCTTCGGAGCCTGGGAAAAAGCGACAAGGACCGGGCAGCTCCGCTATGAATCATTTCTGCTGCCTTCCCTTAGCAGAACGGTCCCCCAACCCCCCCCCCAAGAAATTGTGACGTCAGGAATGTGCTTTCGATCTACAGGACACATATGCACGCAGAAGTGCTGCAGACAAACACACACAGACACGTTCTACATGTGCATGTGGGTGGGTGGCAATGCTCCCTCTAAGCTGTGGGGTCTTGTGAGCAAAAATTCTGCTTGGTGGGCTCCTGGCATCAAAGTTGTGAGTGAGTGATTTGGCTGCTGCATAAATTAGTTGGCTCTGGAGCCATCCCTTCCTGAGCTAAGGTAAAAACGTGTGAGCCGGAGGCTAAGAAACTGTGAGCTGGCTCACACTAACCCAGCTTAGAGGGAACCCTGTTTGTGAGCGACCGGCATTAAAGTTGTGAGCGAGCGATCTGGCTACTGCATAAATCAGTTGGCTCTGGAGCCGTCCTTCCTGAGCGAAGGCAAAAATGTGTGAGCCGGAGGCTAAAAACTGTGAGCTGGCTCACACTAACTCACCTTAGAGGGAACACTGGCGGGTGGGTGTGTGGACGGAGATGTGGCTGTGGGGTTTTCAGGGGGGCGAGGGGGAGCAGAGGGATACTGAAAATATTTCAAGAAAGAACAGCAGCAGGTCCTGCCCGTCACCTCTGAGTAACTTGTCTGCTTCTGTTGATTTACTTCCTTTTTTTGGAAGGAGTGCTATAATTTCTTGACTTGTAACCTCAGAATGTATCGGGCAGCTCTGGTGGTTTACTTATTGATGTACTTCATTTCTACCCCGCCTTTCTCCCCAATGCTCCCCAGGGCGGCTTACATCGTTTCCCTTTGTTCCCCTCTATCCCCACAGCGATCTTGCGAGGTAGGTCAGGCTGAGAGTGTGACTAGCCCAAAGTCACCCAGTGAGCCTCCATGGCTCATGAGTGGAGATTCAAACCTGGTTCTCCCCGATACTAGTCCAGCACTCTAATCACAACAACCCCACACTGGCTTTCATAAAGAAGAAGAAGAAGAGATTGGATTTATACCCCGCCCTTCACTACCCAAAGGAGTCTCAGAGCAGCTTACATACTCCTTTCCCTCCCCCTCCCCACAACAGACACCCTGAGAAGTAGGCGGGGCTGAGAGAGCTCTGACAGAAATGGCACTTTTTCGAGAACAGCTCTAACAGAACTGTGGCTTGCCCAAGGTCATCCAGCCGGGTGCAAGTGGAGGAGTGGGGAATCAAACCTGGTTCTTCCAGATTAGAGTCTGCGCACTTAACCACGACACCAAAATAGTAGCCGGCACTGGGTGTGAATGCAACCTCGTTTAAGACACAGGGAGAAAGGTGAGACATCAGTGAAGCAACAAGGTGACTCGGGGGGGTCACAGCCGGGCAAGGAAACACCAACAGGGATCCTGTACGCCTGCAAACACACCACACATGCCCGGTTGCCAGCCGCCAGGATCCGGAGCCCCAGTCAAAAGCCCTGCCCGTCTCTCACAGCTGGGGGAAATGAGGCACTGCACCAGAGGGCGACCTCCGGCAGCGACATCCGGTTCCTCGGTTACTACTGGCAACAGCTTCCATCCCTCTGTTTGCAGACTTTCCAGAAAGGAGGCAGAGCCGGGCACGAGAGGAGATGCGTAACTCACCCTCTCTGCACAGGCCCTTCTAAGCACCAAAGGGACCAACCACATGCACCGGGCACCACTGTGATATGACATCATTTTTATTGGGGGCCGGAGATGAGGAGAGACCGAGTCGAGTAGTCCATACGGGGGTCCCCAGCATGCTGCCGGTGGGTGCTGCGCTGCCCACAGACGCCTTCCCTGGTACCAGTGTTCCCTCTAAGCCGAGTTAGTGTGAGCCAGCTCACAGTTTTTTAGCCTCTGGCTCACACGTTTGTGTCTCGGCTCAGGAAGGAGGGCTCCAGAGCAAACTAATTTAGGCAGCAGCCAAATCGCTCGCTCACAACTTTAATGCCAGTCGCTCGCAAAGTAGGATGTTTGCTCACGAGACTTAGAGGGAGCATTGCCTGGTACCTACCAAGTGTTTTCTAGAAAGTGGGCGGGGCCAGGTGCGGCTTTCGCCCAGCAAGGCTTCTGATGGGCTCTGCAGATTTTTAAAAGAATGTTGCCTTGGCAGCATCGACCACTGCAACACAAGACTCTTTATTGGGTGACTGAAGGTCAATTGCATGGCTGGCTCCGCCTCCTGCAGCAGCCATTTTGTGGCCACGCCCACCACCCTGTGCCAGAATTCCAAAGGGGACTGCAGAATTCCAAAGGAGACTTCAAAATTCTCAAGAAAACTGGGGACCCCTGAGACTTAGAAGAGAAGAAGAAGAGATTGGACTTATACCCCGCCCTTCACTGCCCAAAGGAGTCTCAGAGCGGCTTACAAACTCCTTTCCCTTCCCCTCCCCACAACAGACACCCTGGGAGGTAGGTGGGGCTGAGAGAGCTCTGACAGAAATGGCTCTTTTTCAAGAACAGCTGTGCCAGAGAACTACAGCTTGCCCAAGGTCATCCAACAGCTGCAAGTCAAGGAGTGGGGAATCAAACCCGGTTCTCCCAGATTAGAGTCCACGCACTTAACCACTACACCAAACTGGCTTAGAATATGGCTGTCTACCATTAACAGGCCCAAACTTGATCTTTTGTCTTCTACTATTAAACACTTATTGCATTTATTTCAAACATTTCTATGCTACCTTTCCACCCGATCCAGAGATCCCGAGGCCGCGATCAGGGTTGCCAAGGCAGACACAGGAGCTGCAGGCGACTGCCTTTTAAAGAGCTGCAGGGGCCCGACGCTGCTTGGGACCAGTGTTCCCTCTAAGCTGAGTGAGTGTGAGCTAGCTCACAGCTTTTTAGCCTCCGGCGCAGACATTTTTTGCCTCAGCTCAGGAAGTATGGGCTCCAGAGCAAACTAATCTATGCAGTAGCCAAATCGCTCGCTCACAACTTTAATGCCAGTAGCTCACAAAGTGGAATTTCTGCTCACAAGACTCCACCGCTTACAGAGAGCACTGCTTGGGACCACAGCGGGGGGAAGAGGAGTGGCTCCCGCCCTCCCCACTGTACCATCTTCCCAAGCCAAAAAGGCCGTGGGACGTTACGTGTCCCATTTTGGAGACGCAGGGGAACCCAGACTTGTCTGATTCGAACCTTGGCCTGATCCTGCAAGGATTCACTGTAAGCCACATCGAACTCTCAGGAAACAGCTGCTGGGAAGAAACCACAACCACCCCACAAACACAAGGTCATAACCCTCGAATACAAGCAAAAGCACCCTGGGCCTCTTCCTCGTGTACGTGCATGAACAACTACATTTGTGCATGCATTTCTCAAGGCTATGAAGGAACTTTATGATGTGCATTACGCACATCACCTCTGACCAGATGCGCCCAGCCACTCATGCATTTTTACCACAGAACTGTATGGGAGGATGGCAGTTAAGCAGGCAGTGCTGGGCACCCAGTGCAGCAGGAGAAGTCATACCTCATGAACAGACATACAGAGAGAACCCTGCAGCTGATGGGCAGTAGGTTCAGGATGGACGAAAGGAAATACTACTTTACACAGAGTGATTAAAATGTGGGATTCACTGCCAGAGGAGGCGGTGATGGCCACAGGAATAAACTGCTTGAAAAGGGGATTAGATATTTTCATGGAGGATAAGTCTGTCAAGGGTTACTAGCCATGGTGACTGTGGGGAACCTTCACATTCAGAGGCACTAAGCCTCCGAATCCCAGAGCCAGGAGGCAACCTCAGGGGAAGGCCTCAAAAGAACATAAGAGAAGCCCATGTTGGATCAGGCCAATGGCCCCTCCGGTCCAACACTCTGTGTCACACAGTGGCCAAAAAGACCAGGTGCCATCAGGAGGTCTAGCAGAGGGGCCAGGACACTAGACGATGGTGCAGGGAGGAGGCGGGAGCCACTCCTCTCCCCTCGCTGTGGTCCCAAGGAGGAGGAGAGAGAGAGAGGAGAGATTGGATTTATACCCCGCCCTTCACTTTTGAGTCTCAGAGCGGCTGACAAACTCCTTTTCCCTTCCCCTCCCCACAACAGACACCCCCTGTGAGGTAGGTGGGGGCTGAGAGAGCTCTGACAGAAACTGCTCTTTTTCAGGAACAGCTGTGCCAGAGCTTGTGACTGACCCAAGGTCACATCAGCAGGTGCAAATGGAGGCATGGGGAATCAAACTCGGTTCTCCTAGGTTAGAGTCCGCGCACTTAACCACTACACCAAAGAGTAGGGCCCTTGCAGCTCTTAAAAAGGCAGTTACCTGCAGCTCCTGTGTCTGTTTTGGGGACCTCTGGATTGGGTGGAAAAGCAACTATTAGCCACAGGGTATAGACAGGAACTCTCAGTCTGGGGCAGGTGATGCTCTGTGTTCTTGGTGCTGGGTGGGGGGCAACAGTGGGGGGCTTCTAGCATCCTGGCCCCACTGCTGGACCTCCTGATGGCACCTGGTCTTTTTGGCCACTGTGTGACACAGAGCGTTGGACTGGATGGCCCCTGTCCTGATCCAACATTGGCTTGTCTTATGTTCTCTTCTGTTCATATGAAGAAATCTGCCCCCCTGCCTCCCCCCACTGTGAATCCACAGCAGCGAAAGAAGTGTTAATCGGCATTAAGCATCCTTGAGCACATGACCCAGATTTAAAAACAAGCTACCTAAGCACCCTCAGAAGCATCACAGACTGGCCTTGATGCTGACGAAAGGTGATTTCTGCCTCTCCGTGTCCCTCTCTCCCCTGCAGCCGTTCCCCCGCCGCCAACACAAATCCTCCTCCGTGCCATTTGGAGTGGCACAGAGGCAGCCCAGTTTGGCACTTTCTGCTGCCATTTAAACAGTTATTCTCTGTGCTCGCAAGGATCCCGGGTGCCAGGTTCTGGCGCTTCTGTGTACAAGAAGCTCAATCTGCTTCCTTTCACACAAAACAAGCTGTGCGGTTGGCACTGTGCAGGGACGATGTGCGTGTGGTACGCTGTGGGGGGGCGGGGTGAGAGGCTGTTCTTTTGTACCCCCGGATCCACCCTCTCCACCGAGGACCCTGGTGCTGGAAGAATTAATGGCATCTACTGCCCCACCCCCTCCATTAGCACACGCCAACCCTGTTTGGGTATTTCTTCCTGCGGCCTCTCTCTCTTGGGTCTTGCGTCCGAGATCTGCAGTGCCGTTTCTGCCCTTTGCCCCAGTCCAGGATGCAAACCCACGTCTGACGGATGCAGCACTTTTCTAACTCTCGGGACGTTACGGATGAAATCTAATTACGCACCGCAGCCCAGACCCGGGTTTAATTAAAGAGCATTTGAGCTCCCACTTGATACAATCACCGATCAATTTCCTGGCAGGCGGGCGAGTCCTTCTGCAGGCACCTCGGCCCTGCAGGATTAGGAGGACGCTGGGAAATTTGCACACCGGATCACGCCCGTCAGCTCTTTGGGGCCTCCTCTTGTCTCTGATCCTGTGAGCGCGGCCGGGTGGGGAAGCCAGAGGCCTGCAGGGAGATGGCAACGGAGCTCGAGACAGGTCCTGGGAAGCTTAACTCCACTGGGAAGGTCTCCGTAGGAACCACAGTCTATGAAGATTAGGGGGGGGTGTTGGTTTCCCAGTTAGATTTTGCCAGGTGCTGAACATTCAAAGAAAATGCTACATGAAACGTCAAAATCACCCAGTTCCTTCTGATCCGCAAGCACTGCAGTGCTCCTGACAGGTAAGCGCATAAGAAGAGCCCTGCTGGATCAGTCCAGCGGCCCATCGAGTCCAGCATCCTGTCTCACACAGGGGCCCACCGGTTCCTCTGGAGAGCCAACAACAGAGAGCATAGAGGAGGAGGAGGAGGAAGAGGAGAAGAAGATGAAGGAGAAGGAGAAAAAGGAGAAGGAGAAGGAGAAGGAGAAGGAGAAGGAGAAGGAGGAGGAGGAGGAGGAGGAGGAGGAGGAGGAGGAGGAGGAGGAGGAGGAGGAGGAGGAGGAGGAGGAGAAGAAGAAGAAGAAGAAGAAGAAGAAGAAGAAGAAGAAGAAGAAGAAGAAGAAGAAGAAGAAGAAGAAGAAGAAGAAGAAGAAGAAGAGAAGATTGGATTTATACCCCGCCCTTCACTCGGAGTCTCAGAGCGGCTTACAATCTCCTTTCCCTTCACCTCCCCACAACAGACACCCTGTGAGGTAGGTGGGGCTGAGAGAGCTCTTTCGAGGACTGCTCTTTCAAGAACAGCTCTGACAGAGCTATGGCTTGCCCAAGGTCATCCAGCAGCTGCGAGTGGAGGAGTGGGGAATCAAAACCTGGTTCTCCCAGATTAGAGTCTGCACAATCAACCACTACACCAGATAAGAAAAACCAGAAGAGCCCTGCTGGATCAGTCCAGTGGCCCGTCCAGTCCACCATCTTGTCTCACAGAGTGGCCAGCCAGTTCCTCTGGAGGGCCAGGAACAGGGCACAGAGGCCGAGGCCTTCCCCTGAGAAGAACACCAGAGGAGCCCTGCTGGATCAGACCAATGTTCCATCTCGTCCAGCATCCTGTCTCACACAGTGACCAACCAGTTCCTCTGGACGGGCAACAAAGAGAGCATAGAGGCTGAGACCTTCCCTTGGTGTTGCCTGCTGGCTCTGGGATTCAGAGGATTAGTGCCTCTGAATGTGGAGGTTCCCTTCAGTCACCGGGGATAGAGATGCCAATGCATGGACTCTGGAGACAGTCAATACGAAGGAAGTTCCCAAGGCCCCAGCCTACAGCTACAAAATACAATAACTAAAGGGAACCCCAGGGACTGGATTCAAGAGACAAACTAAAAATCAGGAAAGGACATCTATCTACTTCGGGCTCTGCCTGTTGAGTTCCCAGAGTTCTGTCTAATCCCTGCTGGGAAGAGAATGCTGAGCTAGGTGACTGAGGCAGCTTCCATGTGGCCGTGATTCTCCATCAAGGTCCCTTCGCTTTTGGAAACGCAGAGGCATTCACAGCGACAAAGGAATGTCCACACAGCACTTCCCCCTACAATGTCCTGGCCTCCATCCCCACACATAATAGTAATTATTATGATATGCTTTCTGTGTGTAACTCCAGAAGAAGAAGAAGAAGAAGAAGAAGAAGAAGAAGAAGAAGAAGAAGAAGAAGAAGAAGAAGAAGAAGAAGAAGAAGAAGAAGAAGAAGAAGAAGAAGAAGAAGAAGAAGAAGAGGAGGAAGAGGAGGAGGAGGAGGAGGAGGAGGAGGAGGAGGAGGAGGAGGAGGAGGAGGAGGAGATTGGATTTATACCCCGCCCTTCACTACCCGACGGGAGTCTCAGAGCGGCTCACAATCTCCTTCCCCTTCCCCTCCCCACGACAGACACCCTATGAAGTAGGTGGGGCTGAGAGAGCTCTTTCAAGGACTGTTCATCAGACAGCAGCTCTGAAACAACTTGTGACTGACCCAAGGTCACACCAGCAGCTGCATGTGGAGGAGTTGGGAATCAAACCCAGATTAGAGTCCGCGCTCCTAACCACTACACCAAACTTGACTATTGCTTGACTCCTACGGAGCAGCGACGTCATACTGCCAAAATCTACTACATGCGTACATATTTAAGTGCCGTCAAGTCACAAACTGAGTTATGACAACCCCAGCGAGGGGCTTTCAAGGCAGGGGAGGGGCAAAGGCGGTTGGCCACGGCCTTCCTCTGCAGAGTCTCCCTTGGTGGTCTCTCTTCCAAGTACCGACCCTTGCTTAGCTTCCAAGATCTGATGAGATCCGGCTATTCCCTACCATTCAACATCCCCCTCAAGATCTACTAGTTCCTCTGAATTCCCAGCTTTCATTAAAAGAAATTATGCACCCAGCCCTTTTTGTAGCTGCCAGGAAGAGTCCACAGTGCTTTTTTCTTACAAAAAAATGAAAGCTGGGAATTCAGAGGAAATGGAAAGAGACTGTTATAGTGCCATTACACGATAGTGATCTAGCAATTGCAGATTTTTTTAAGAAGACGCCACCCCCCAAATCCCTCTACTAGAGTGGGGAGGAATGGCACCTTCAGATATGATGCAAGGAAAATGGCACTGCCTGTGTTTTTTGTGTGTGCTGTCGAGACACAGCCGACTTATACGGCAACCCCGTAGAGTTTTCAAGGCAAGGGACGTTCACAGATGGTTTGCCATTGCCTGACTCTGCATCACGACCCTGGTATTCCTTCGAGGTCTCCCATCCCAATACTAGCCAGGACCAACCCTGCTTAGCTTCTGAGATCTGACAAGGTTGGGCTAGCCAGAGCTAGCCGGGTTAAGGCAAGAGACGTTCGGAGATGGTTTGCCATTGCCTGCCTCCGCATCATGACCCTGGTATTCCTTGGAGGTCTCCCATCCAAATACCAGTCAAGGCTAACCCTGATGAGCTTCCGAGATCTGACTATCCAGGTCTATCCAGGCCAGGGCTCTACATGTGTACAGGGCCTTCCAAAATGAGCACCTTTCTTTCCTCACGGCGGGTAAAGGCCCCCGACTGAACCAGGTTCAGAAATGTTTGCAGCGAAACAGGGGAAAGTCCAGAAAGCAATCCAAAAGTAGACAATACCATACGAATGTCCATCCGTCTCTCCCCATCCCCCAAAGCAACCCTGCTCTAGTCCGGATACCAAACCCTTTCGTACAGGGCTTTTTTTGTAGAAAAAGCCCAGCAGAAACTTATTAGCATAATATAGGCCACACTCATCAGCAGAAACATATTAGCGTATTAGGCCACCCCCCCGACAGCACAGCTCATTAACATATTAGGCCACACCCCCATGTTACCAGAAGTGTGGTCATCCAGTCACACCCACCTTTTGCTTCTTATTCTCTTTACCTTGTTTGTTGTCAAAACCCAGGGCTTTTTTTGGAGCAGGAACTCCTTTGCATGTTAGGCCACACACCCAAAATGTAGCCAATCCTAATGAGTTTCTGAGGTTGGGTGTGGCCTGTTATGCTAATGAGTTCCCGCTGGGCGTGGCCAACTCAGGAGCCAGCCAGAACTCCGTTCCCGTGTGTTCCTGCCCAAAAATAGCCCTGCTCTCAAGGAACTAACCCTGGTCTGATCCAGCAAAGCAGGTTTTCTGGAGCACCAGTCTTCATACACACCCTTATCGGTCCATATTTGCAAACAGGGCAGTCGGGATGAAGCGGCCTCTGACACACACAGTGCCAAAAACCACACTCTGCAAACCTGAACACAGTTTTATACGGACGGAACGGCGGAGGAAACAACTCAAGTGCTCCCAGATGGCCGAATCATCCTCCCCGTCGCCTGCCTCTGAACTGCTCGGTTCCTGTTTACAGATAATACGGCAGAGTTTAGGTTAGGAAGGAAAGGGGGGGACGGGGACCGTTGCCAATTAGAACAGCAGAGGGAACGGCGGGAGGCAAATTGTAATTACCCACCCTGGAACCGGGCCAGGGCTCGGAGGGCCAATCACCCTAACTCTTCTCAAATGTGCCATGCGGTTTTTAATGAGGCCCCCTGACCAGGGACTCTCTTTCGTCCTCCAGAGAACAGCGTATCTGGCGTTACACTGCCCCTTTGCCCGCATGTACCCTACATCCAGGGCTTCTTTAGAGGGGCAATTCTAGTGCAGCCGTGAGCATTTCTGTCAGATTTTTACCAAATCAGGGCTGTCTTCCCAGGCCAGGTGGCACCATACCCTGTACAGGCTGGCGGGCAAAGCGGCACTCCCTCCAGGCAGGTGGCACAAAATCTCCCATGCCAAATGATGGCACATTTCTGTAGATTAATGGCGGCAACAGAATAACAGCCTAGGTTAGCAAGAGTCCCCACCTCAGTTGTTTCCTAGGAGGCCTTGAAGGACACTGAGATCTTGCCCTCTAGAGCCAGTTTGGTATAGTGGTTAAGCGCACAGACTCTAATCTGGGAGAACCGGGTTTGACTCCCCACTCCTCCACATGCAGCTGCTGGTGTGACCTTGGGTCAGTTACAAGCTCTGGCAGAGCTGTCCTCTCAGGAGCAGTCCTCGAGAGAGCTCTCTCAGCCCCACCTACCTCACAGGGTGTCTGCTGTGGGGAGGGGAAGGGAAAGGAGTTTGTAAGCCACTCTGAGACTCCTTTGGGCAGTGAAGGGCGGGGTATAAATCCAGTCTCTTCTTCTTCTCTAATATGCCAGTCTCTAGTGCCCACCACAAGAGTCAGCTTTTGGGGGAATCCTTACAGTGCTTGGTGATGCTCAAATCATACATTTCCAGACATGATGAGTCCGGTTCTGGCAAAAGCTGAGAATCCCCGTCTCCACCGTGCCTTTTGAAATGGTTCCTCCATCTGTCCATCCTTGACATTTTCATCTCATCCTTCCTCCAAGGAGATCGTGGGCAACAGGAGGGACTCTGGAGAGCCAGTTTTGTGTCGTGTTCAGGAGCATGGACTCTGATCTGGAAGAACCAGGTTTCATTCCCCACTCCTCCACAGGCAGCTGCCGGTGTGACCTTGGGTCAGTCACAAGTTCTCTCAGAGCTGTCCTCTCAGGAGCAGTCCTCAAGAGAGCTCTCTCGGCCCCACCTACCTCACAGGGTGTCTGTTGTGGGGAGGGGAAGGGAAAGGAGATTGTGAACCGCTCTTGAGACTCCTTCGGGTAGCGAAGGGCGGGGTATAAATCCAATCTCTTCTCTTCTTCCCCTCCACATTTTATCACTGAAAGAATCATGTGAAGTCGGTTAAGCCAAGGGAGAATAAACTAGCCCAAGCAACATGGCAGAGCGAGTACTGGAATCTGGCTTTCCCCAGGCCTATACTCTAATTTAGGAGTCCCCAACCTTTTTGAGCCTGTGAGCACCTTTGGAGTTCTGACACAGGGCGGTGGGTGCAACCCCAAAATGGCTGCCACGGGAAGAAGAAGAAGAAGAAGAAGAAGAAGACGAAGAAGAAGAAGACGAAGAAGAAGAAGACGAAGAAGAAGACGACGACGAGAAACAGGAGCAGGAGGAGCAGGAGGAGATTAGATTTATACCCCACCCTTCACTCGGAGTCACAGAACGGCTTACAAACTCCTTTCTCTTCCCCTCCCCAAAACAGACACCCTGTGAGGTAGGTGGGGCTGAGAGAGCTCTTTCCAGAACTGTCCTTGGGAGAACAGCTCTGACAGAACTATGGCTTGCCCAAGGTCATCCAGCGGCTACAAGTGTAGGAGCAGGGAATCAAACCCGGTTCTCCCAGATTAGAGTCTGCACACTTAAACCACTACACCAAACTGGTTCTCAGCGGAGTCAAACACACACAAGAGGCCTAAGTTCAGGCAAGAAGAAGCATAATTTAAGAAATACCCCTGGAAGCAGGAGAGGGAATAAAACAAACACTCCAGTGGCAGGTTGCTGCTGAAACAGCCTTATTTTAATCTTCACAGCCGATGGGACCTTCAGCAGCCAATCAGAAGCCCTGCTAGGCCACAGTCCCACCTGGCCCGGCCCACCTTCTAAAAACATCAGGTGGGAATGAACAAAGGTGTTGGTGGGCACCGTGTTGGGGACCCCTGCTCTAAAGACTTTACAGCACCTGTCCTCTATTGCTGACCCCGCATATGTAAAGATACATGATCCTACAAAGCTGATTTATGTTGAGTCAGACCCTTGGGCCATCTGGCTCAGTGGTTCTCCGGGGTCTACGGCAGAGAAAGCCCTTCCCTGACAGCTGCCGCCAGGGATCCTTTTCGAAACTGGAGATGCCAGCGAAGGAACCTGGGACTTGAGCGCGTGCTTTGCATGCATAAAGCCCTGCGTGCATAAAGCCCGGCCCCTCCTTACAGGAGTTTATGAAGCTGAATTATAGCTCGGGAGCGCCTGACACACCCGAGGTCCTTGTAACTGGAGGTGCCAGGATTTGAATCCCAGAACCCTCAAAGTCTAAGATACCTATTACTTAGGCAGACGTGTGGCTGGCGTTGCAAAAAGGCTGCGGCGTCTCTATTGTCTTTAACTGCGTACCTCCTAGCCATTTTTTTTAATGCACGTCTGCAATCCAAATCGGTGGCCGTTTTAAATTTGCATAGGTGTAAATGAAATGACATGTGCAGAAAGAAATAGAATGTCTGTTCGGTCCCCACCAATGTTCCCTCTCAGCTGAGCTAGTGTGAGCTAGCTCACAGTTTTTTAGCCTCCGGCTCGCACATCTCTGTCTTCGCTCAGCCAGGATGGCTCCAGAGCAAACCAGTTTACGCTGCAGTCCAATCACTCGCTCACAACTGGAATGCCAGTAGCTCACAAAGTGGAATTCTTGCTCACAAGTCTCTGCAGCTTAGAGGGAGCATTACCTCCAAGTTCCCCTGCCGATTCACTAGATGTGCCAGGAGTGTCGGACTAAGATCTGGGAGAACCAGATTCGAATCCCCACTCCATCAGTGGCTATGAGCCACAAGGTACAGATAGGAACTCTCAGGCTGGGGCAAGGGATGCTCAGTATTCTTGCTGCTGGGGGGGGGCAACAGTGGGAGGGCTTCTGGTGTCCTGGCCCCACTGCCGGACCTCCTGAGGGCACCTGGTATTTTTGGCCACTGTGTGACAGAGTGTTGGACTGGATGGGCCATTGGCCTGATCCCACATTGGCTTCTCTTATGTTCTTACAAGGTATAGATAGGAACTCTTTGTCTGGGGCAAGTGATGCTCTGTATTCTTGGTGCTTGGGGGAGTGCGCAACAGTGGGAGGGCTTCTGGTGTCCTGGCCCCACTGCCGGACCTCCTGATGGCACCTAGTCTTTTTGGCCACTGTGTGACACAGAGTGTTGGACTGGATGGGCCATTGGCCTGATCCAACATGGCTTCTCTTATGTTCTTACAAGGTACAGATAGGAACTCTCGGTCTGGGGCAAGGGATGCTCAATATTCTTGGTGCTTGGGGGGGGCAGCAGTGGGAGGGCTTCTAGTGTCCTGGCCCCACTGCTGGATCTCCTGATGGTGCCTGGTCTTTTTGGCCACTGTGTGACACAGAGTGTTGGACTGGATGGGCCGTTGGCCTGATCCAACAATGGCTTCTCTTATGTCCTTGAGAACCAGTTTGGTGTAGTGCTTAAGTGCGCGGACTCTAATCTGGGAGAACCAGGTTTGATTCCCCACGCCTCCACTTGCACCTGCTGGATGACCTTGGGCAAGCCATAGTTCTGGCACAGCTGTTCTTGGAAAAGAGCAGTTTCTCTCAGAGCTCTCTCAGCCCCACCGACCTCACTGGGTGTCTGTTGTGGGAGGTGTCTGTTGTGGACTCTAATCTGGAAGAACCAGGTTTGATTCCCCACTCCTCCACAGGCAGCTGCTGTTGTGACCTTGGGTCAGTCACAAGTTCTCTCAAAGCTGTTCTCTCAGGAGCAGTCCTCGAAAGAGCTCTCTCAGCCCCACCTACAACACAGGGTGTCTGTTGTGGGGAGGGGAAGGGAAAAGGAGTTTGTCAGCTGCTCTGAGACTCCCTTGGGCAGTGAAGGGCGGGGTATAAATCCAATCTCCTCCTCCTCCTCCTCCTCCTGATGTTCTTAAATCCTGCCTCTTCCCCTCAGAATGTCTCTGTGCCCTTTCAGAGCACGGAGCCCAAGACTGTATCTACGTCCACCTGCAACAGGCTCTCACAGTACGGCCGACCAGCAGCAAGTCAGCGCGTCTGACCCACTGTGGGCGAAGCCACCGCCCTGCTGATCTGCTGGAGAAACGGGGACGGAATTCTGCTGCCCAAGCTGCAGAGGCTTGTGTGCCACCTGCCTGGCAAGCCCCACTGTGGTCAGGCAGAGGGTAGAAGTCAGCGGTCGGAGCAACAACTTCCTGCAAGACTCCTTTCCCGGGGGAGAGGCCTCCCCCCCCCGCTCCAGCCATGGCTCGCGCCGCAATTAGCTTGCAAGGTCCTCTGAGTCCACAGCTTTTAGGATCACGGGCCTATTTATAGCAAGGCACCAAGTGTACTTATAGCAAGCCACTGTGGTGGCTCAAGTGGTTAAGACGCTGAACTGCAGGCTGTGGAAGGTCAGTAGTTCAGCAGTTCGAGACCCGAGAGTGCTGCATGACGGGGTGAGCTCCCGTCTCTAGTTCCAGCTCCTGCCAACCTAGCAATTTGAAGGCAAGAAATTGCAAGTAGATAAATAGGTACTGCTTCGGTGGGAGGGTGACAGCGTTCCGTGCGCCTTGGTGTTTAGTCATGCCGGCCACATGACCAGGGACACGTCTTCGGATAGCGCTGGCTCTTCGGCTTTGAAACGGAGATGAGCACCGCAGCCCTAGAGTCGGATTCGACTGGCTTTCGAGCAAGGGAACCTTTACCTTACCAAGTCCTCCCCTCCTTAGCCCCAGGTCTTGACGCTCCAGAGGCACCTGCTGGAAAGCCTCTGGCAACCTCTTGTTCCACCACGGGATGAACGGATACAGGGGTCTTTTCAGACATTAATTAAATGGTGAACCTGACTGAACATGGACATCGGGGTGCGTGTTTGAGCGTGTTTCAGTAAGGGATGCAGTGAAAAGGGGAGCGGGAGCGGAAAGTGATAGAGAAGAGACCGGCGGCAAGAACAGCGGCAATACCCAGTTGCTTTCAGTCACAGAAAGGGAGCTTTTCAGGGCAGGGGGGTGGTTTGTAATCCGTCTCTGGCAACTAAATCCGTTTTTCTCCAGCCAACCAGGCTACGAAAGGTCCCTCTACAGGCTGTCGGGCTTCCTCCAGGCACACCTCCAGGCACACCCCCTTCTCCTCTCCCATACAGAGAAGGAAGACCGGCTCTTACATGTTGCGCCCCCTGAATCGTGCTCCCCAAAACCCTGCCAGAAGACAGAGCCTCACGTTTGGCATGCAGCAAAACGGCTGGTGAAGAGAAAGCAGCACGCAAATGGGCGGAGGCAGGCAAACCGATTAATGAGCTTTGGAAGGCACGTTTTTTTCCTGCCGGCACAACTGTGGGGGCTGGAGCAGAGAGGAGTGAGAGCGCCAAAGACGGTGCACCAGGGAGGAGGTCTGGAAACAGATTCATGAGGTTGGGGCGGGGGGCATCTGAGTGAGGAAACGGTGGCCCTGTGGACGGATTCCGGGGGACTGCTCAGTGCTAATGAGCGAGCTCACCGGAATCTCCAGACGCGGAAACTAGAGAAACAAAACAAAGGGCAATGTAATTTGCACAGCGTAGAGCAGGAGTGTCGGCCTCATTTGTTACAAGGGCCGGATCTGACATACATGAGACCTTGTCGGGCCGGGCCATGGGTGTGTCATAAAATGTAATGCCAGGTAGCGGAGATACAAACTTCATAAAGGACACAAACACAAAGGGTTTTTTAACTTAAAATAAAATCACGCTTAAAACATTAGCAGTCCTGCAAAATTTTGTTTATTTAACAGTGTCTGATAACTGACACCTCTTGCCGTGAATTGTCACATCGAAATGTCTATGCTGTTGCAGTCTTGAGTGTGCTGTTCAGGTGTGTATCCGTAAGCTGCAAACCTACGATGACGCAGCAGCAGCAGCAGAAATGGAAGAAGAAGAAGACAGCCAGTTCCATTGCGGGCCTGATAGAAGCCCTCCGGGGGGCCTGATCTCACCCCCGGGCCGCATGTTTGATACCCCTGGCTTACAGCCTTATCTGGGGTGGTGTGGCTGGGTTCTGAAAGATTTTAGCAAGGTTTGGGGATGGAGAAAGGAAGAAGGGGCGGTGGAAGGCAGGAAGGGATGGGATGGGCTTAGGCAGGCAAAAAGGTCCAGGGGCTAAAAGCAAAGGGAGAGGCCAAAGATCGTTGGCACAAGCTGTGCAGGAAATCCTTTGGTTTCTGGGCAAGCAGTGATAATTTTCAAACTCGTAGTCTAGGCTAGCCCGATCTCACCAGATCCTGGCCAGGGCTGGCTGTGCTTAATACTTGGGCAGGAGGCCACCAAGGAAATCCTGGGCCGTTATGCTGAGGCAGGCCGTGGCCAACTGCCTCCGTTCATCTCGTGCCTTGAAAATCCTACAGGGTTTTCAAGGCGAGAGACGGAGGGTTTTGCCATTGCCTTGGCTCTGCCCAGTGACCCCGGACTTCCTTGGTGGTCTCCCATCCAAGTACTAACCAGGGCTGACCCTGCTTAGCTTCCAAGATCTGACAAGATCAGGGCAGCTTGGACCACCCAAGTCAGGGACACCCCTACCCTACAGACCTCATTTCTGCCCTGCCCACCCTCCTGGGAGTTTGAAGGACCACACGTGGTTGTCCCCCTCCTCCATTTTATCCACGTCACCAACGATTTTGGGAGGCAGGTTGGGTTGAGAGAGTGAATGACCGGCTGTGGGTCACTTCAGAGATGTGCCCGGAGGGCTTCTATCAGGCCCACTGTGGAACTGGCTCCAGTTCTGCTGCTGCTGCGTCATCGTAGGTTTGCAGCTTACAGATACACACCTGGACAGCATACTCAAGACTGCAACAGCACAGAAATTTTGATGCAACAATTCAGAGCAAGAGGTGTCAGAGATCAGACATTGTTAAACAAAATATTGCAAGGGTGCTAATGTTTTAAGCATGTTTTTATTTAAAGTAAAAAAACCCACACCCTTTGTGTTTGTGTCCTTTATAAAGTTTATATCTCCACTACCTGGCCAACCTAGCAGTTCGAAAGCAAGGAATTGCAAGTAGATAAATAGGTACCACTTCGGTGGGAAGGTAACAGCGTCCCGTGCGCCTTGGCGTTTAGTCACGCCGGCCACATGACCACGGAAACTTCTTCGGACAGCGCTGGCGCTTCGGCTTTGAAACGGAGATGAGCACTGCAACCCTAGAGTCGGATTCGGCTGGCTTTCGAGCAAGGGAACCTTTACCTTTACCTTTACCTGGCATTCCATTTTATGACACACGCATGGCCCGGCCCAACAAGGTCTCATTTATGTCAGATCCGGCCCTCGTAACAAATGAGGTCGACACCCCTGCCCTAGGGGGTCACCATAAATCGGCTGTGACTTGACAGCAGCAGCAGCAACAACAACAGCAATCTATAAAGACAAGGACTTGAAAAAACAAAAAGCAGACTGCTCCCCAGAAGCAAAAAACAAGATCAAACTCTGGCCACAATCCTCTGCACCCTTCTCTGGGAGAAAGCACCACTTAAGACAGTGAGACTCGCTGGGACGAAATAATAGAAGAAATAAGGATCAGGACTGAACATAAGATAGACAAATCCCCAGAAGCACTACTTCTAAACCTTGGAGAGGAAACCGCCCTGTCCACTGCACAAAGGAAAAGAAACGGCTTATTACTATTTGCAGCCAAGACCACAGTAGCATCTACACGGAAATCCACAATCTAAATGCCATCCTCTGGCATAAAAAACTACGGAACACGTACATAATGGAAAGAATCCTCAGACATTCTGAAACAAAACAAATCTAAAGGTGAACACGACGATATTACAAGCTTATGGTCTCCCATATTAGCACATCTAACCACTGAAGGAACAATACCTGATGTAATAAATACTCTTCACCTCACTTAGCAATCTCAAATGGTATTCTAGACATACTGTGCAGACAGCATGTAATGGAAAGTATCACTCTTTAGGCTTTTTAGATTAGACTCTAAGCTCTCATGTCATAAGGTTTGACTTGTAAGACACTGGAAAACAGCATCCTTAGACTAGACTAAATAGAGCTATATTTATTTGTATGTATAAAATAATATATGCAGGCTATCTGTATCCTGTTAATCTTGTTGTTCATGTAAAATGAATAAAACCAGTTTGAAAAAACAAAACAAAAAACAGAGTCTTGAGTCCAGTGGGGCACCTTTAAGACCAACAGAGTTTTGTTCTGGGTATAAGCTTCCGTGTGCACGCACAACAATAAAACTTTGTTGGTCTTAAAGGGGCCGCTGGACTCAAAGTCTGTTCTGCTGCTTCAGACCAACACGACGACCCCACCTGCATCTTACTTATAAACAGACATGCCTAGGATTGCGCGGTCAAGATCCTAGGCACAGAAACCAGCCTCACTTGTCTTGCAAGCTCTCCAAGTGCAGGTCTCCACGAGGGACGGGTCTGGCTGTGTAGTGAGCCAGGAAGGTCACCTTGGGTTACCTGGAAGAGCGGGACTCCGAAGGCGTGCTCTGCTGCCCCTCGTATTGCTGCACCAGCGCACGGACGCTCCAGTACGGATGCTCGATCTCGTCATCCATGCTGCTGTTTCTGAAGACAAAGTAAGGGCAAAACAGAGCAAAATTAAGGCAAAACCCTTCCTGGATTCCAGCACGAGCCAAACCTCACGAGATGTATTCATAGGATTTTGCTTAATGCTGTCCCCACGCCCAGCTTGAAGAGGCAATCCTAGGCACTTATTTGCATACGGCAATTAACTTAAACAGGTTCATTTTTTTAAAAAGGGAGGGGGAGTTCTTGTATTTTGTCTCCACTGGTGGACCTCCTGGTGGCACCTGGTATTTTTGGCCGCTGTGTGACAGCGTGTGGGACAGAGTGTCTCACAATACAAGAACTCGTGGGCACTCCATGAAATTGCCGAGCAGTCGGGTTAGAACGGATAAAAGGAAGTCCTTCTTTGCCCAAAGAGTGATTAACACATGGAATTCACTGCCACAGGAGGTGATCGCAGCTACAAGCATGGACGGCTTCAAGAGGGAATTGGAGCGATTAGCCACAAGGTATAGATAGGAACTCTGGGGCAAGCGATACTCTTGTCTTTTGGTGCTTGGGGGGGCAGCAGTGGGAGGGCTTCTAGCGTCCTGGTCCCACTGCTGGACCTCCTGGTGGCACTGGTATTTTTGGCCACTGTGTGACAGAGTGCTGGACTAGATGGGTCATTGGCCTGATCCAACATTGGCTTCTCTTATGTTCTTAGAGATTGGGGGTTTGCTATTTTATTTTTATTTTTAACAGAAAGCTTTTCCATCTGCTATTGTAAGCTGCCTTGAACCATGAAGAAAGGCGGGATATAAATATTTTAATTAATAAGACTTTTTTTAAAAAAAGAAATTACTCATAGCCTTGTCAGCCCGTGTAGTATAGTGGCTGGGATCTACGATCCGGCTATGACGATCTCTGGATTCTCAGCCCCACACTGCGATGAAGCTTAGTGCAGGCGACCTCAGGCCGGGCATTCTCTCTCCTACCTCACAGGGCTATTGCAAAGAAAAAATCGAGAAGGGAGAATCAGGTGTGCTGCCCTAAGTTCCATGGAGGATGGAGGACCAAAAAAAAATACTAAATAGATTACTCTGTTAGATGCGCCAGCAGCAATAGCTGCACAAGAACCGACACACACCTCGACAAAGAAGTTATAGCATGGCAACACTGGATGGCATGAATAAAAATAACATCCTTTTGGTCTCTTCCCATCAAACCTCTCCTTCAGTGAATTCTGACGTGACATTGTCCTCTCCAGTCCCCTTGCACAATCTGTCCCACAGGATTCCATAAGCTTTTACACTGTAGGAAAGAGCTCTGCAGAACGAATAAATCCAGGTGACTTAAGCCAGTGAGCCATGCTATATGCTGCAGAGTCTCTGAGGATGGGATCTGGTGATATTCAGGTTTCTCCGCTGATGTCATATTTAGTGTCTGGAAGGAATTTTCCTGAGGCTGGACTGGCTTGCAGAGACTCTGAGGGTGGGCTTTAGTGAAATGTGGGGTTTCTCCACTGATGCCATATTTAGGGTCTGGAAGGAATCTTCCTGAGGCTGGACTGGCTTACACAACCTGCACCATAGGATTGGAATCCAAGTGTTACGAGGAAAGGTGGAAAGAGCTGGGTATGTTTAGCCTGGGAAAGAGAAGGCTTAGAGGGGACATGATTGCAGTCTTCAAATATTTGAAGGGCTGTCATGTAGAAGATGGAGCAGATCTATTCTCTCTTGCTCTGGATTGCAAGACTAGATCTAATGGGTGGAAATTACAAGGGAGTCGTTACTGGCTAGATATCAGGAGAAACTTCCTAACTGTAAGAGTGGTTGAGTAGTGGAACAGACTGCCTCGGGAGGTGGTGGATGCTCCTTCGCTGGACATTTTCAAGCGGAGGCTGGACAACCATCTTTCGGGTACATTGTAGGTATGTAGGGCTATCTTTCGGCTATGCTCCCGCAGAGTGCAGGGGGTTGGACTAGATGACCTGCAAGGTCCCTTCCAACTCTAACATTCTATGATTCTATGATTCCATAAGCCGATAATAATGTAGAAAGGAGCTCTGCAGAACTAACAAATCCAGACGACTCAAGCCAGTGAGCCATGCTCTATGCTACAGAGGCAGTATGTACTCCTGGCGGAGAAACAACTACAGAACACACATGAAGCTACCTGATACTGAACCAGACCACCAGTCCACCAGGATCAGTATTGTCTACTCAGACTGGCAGCGGCTCTCCAGGGTTTCAGGTGGAGGTCTTTCACATCACCTCCTGCCTGGTTCTTGTAGCTGGAGATGCTGGGGATTGAACCTGGGACCTTCCGCATGCCCGGCAGAGGCTCTATCACAGAGCCATGGCCCAAGGTAACAGATGAACACACACACACGAAGTTGCCTTCTACTGAATCAGACCACTGGTCCATCAGGATCAGCACTGCCAACTGAGACTGGCAACGCCTCTCCAGAGTCTCAGGCAGGTGTCTTTCACACCTACAGGAAAACCCTACAACCCCAACCTTGCAAGCCAGTCCAGTCTCCTGAAAATTTCCTCCCGGCCCCAAATATGACGTCGGCAAAGAAACCTATCATCAAAGCCCACCCTCGGAGTCTCTGTGACGGCTTCTGTCTGCAGTCGTTCCAGGCCAACACTCATTCACATGGTACTGGAGAAACAGGGCGAGTTACCTCTGCCTATGCCGAAAAACGTCCCGTCCTGAGCGTGAGACATCCTGGCGAACATCTGCCAGGGCCGCCATGGCGCTTTGGGCGACGGCGGCTGCCGAATGAGGCCTGTGATTGGCTGCTGAGGCTCCCGCGGGGCTCTTTCCCGCCGTGCCGGATGGGGCCTGACTGGCGGCTTTACTCGAGCCAGGTTTAAAGTGAGCGGCCAAGGCGAGGATCAGCCTCATGATGGATTTCAGGTTGCCCTCGACGATGTCTACAAAACACAATCAAACACACACACCCCAGCGCAAGGTTATTGGCATGAAATCCAGAAGGCCTCAGACTGGACGACAAGTCTGCGCTAAACTCAAAAAAGGACATTCTAAGGGCAAGGTTACAAAGAACACAAGGCTGCCGGTGAAAACCGCAGCCCCGCGTCAAATTGCCCCCTCAGTTTGATAGGAGCGCGAACTCTAATTTGGGAGAGCGGGGTTTGATTCTCCACGCCGCCACATGCAGCTGCTGGTGTGACCCTGGGTCAGTCACAAGTTCTTTCAGAGCTGTTCTCGCAAGAGCAGTCCTCAGAAGAGCTCTCTCTCAGCCCCGCCTACCTCACAGGGTGTCTGTTGTGGGGAGGGGAAGGGAAAGCGATTGTAAGCCACTTTGAGACTTCTCAGGTAGTGAAGGGCATGGTATAAATCCAATCTCCTCCTCCTCCTCCTCCTTCACCATTCAACTTACCCCTTGTTCTGACATCACTACAGAGAGTGTATTTCTACGGCCACCAGCAGCAGAAGTGGAGGGGAGGAAGGGGAGGGATACGCACATCGTATTGATGCCAAAACACAGAGTAAACCAGGGGTCTCCAGACTACTTGAATTCTGACAGGATGGTGGACTCAACCACAAAATGGCTGCCACAGGAAGCAATGCGCCCTCTAAGCTGTGGAGTCTTGTGAGCAAAAATTCCACTTTGTGAGCTACTGGGCATTAAAGTTGTGAGCGAGTGATTCGGCTGCTGCGTAAATCAGTTTGCTCTGGAGCCATCCTTCCTGAGCTAAGACAAAAACGTGTGAGCCAGAGGCTAAAAAACCTGTGAGCTAGCTCACACAAACTCAGCTTAGAGGGAGCACTGACAGGAAGTGCAGCCAACCAGAAAAGGGAAGTTGCAGGAGGCGGAGCTACACACAGAAGAAAGCCCAAGCGTAAGGGGAAAGGGGTATAATTTTAAAATATACTGGAAAAGAGGAGTGGGGGAGAATAAAACCAACATTGTGGTGGCAGCTGCCGCTGAAATTTTTTTTGTTTAATTTGCCCATCCAATTGGATCTCCAGTGGCCAATCAGAAGCCCGGTTCGGCAAGTGCCTGACCTGGCCCCACCCACTTTCTGACAACACTTGGTGGGCAACAGGAAAGGTAGAGCAAAATGACGTCGACATTGCAGAGGGGCAAGGAGGAACACCCCTAGGGCTTTGAAACACAGTTGCAGCCATTAGGACTTACTAGAACAGAAGATGCGGTGAGATATCATGATCAGACTGTTGAGCTAGGAGCACAAAGACCCGGGTTCAAATCCCCCCTTAACCACAAAAGCACACTGTATTGGCTGGCCGTGGGTCAGTCCCTCAGCCTAACCTACCTCACAGGACTGTTGTGGAACCAAAACCAGAGCCAGGGAAACCAAGTAAACTGCCCCAAGTTCCTCAGAGAGTGGACGGGATAAAAATATGATAGCTAGATTGATGGCACAGCTGGTTGTTAAGCAAACCAAAATAAAATCACTGACTGACCCCTACAGGCCAACCTTTTGACTGCATGGAATATACCTAGGACTTCTAGATGGGATAAGTTCTCATGTCAATGGGGACCAGTAAACAACCCAGCCTATGGGACTTTGGAAGAAGAGACCACAAAACGCACCAATGTATCTTTTTGATGAAATCCAGATTTCTTTCTCTCCAGGACGTTTCTGTTACACAGGCACTCTATTTTATAAGCATAGGGATGGGCACAAACCACGTCTTTCCAGTTCAGTTCTTGGCTGAACCACGAACCGAACCATGAACCAATACGTTGGTTCATGAACGGAACCCGTTTGTATCAGTTTGGAACCCTACTTTCTGCTCCCTGACACTTTTCATGGGGAGCAGAAAGGAGGGGTTAAATGGCTCTGAGCCCTTTAAACCCCTGCTTTCTGCTCAGAGCCATTTCATCGCCTGCTTTCTGCTCCCCCTCAAAAGTGGTGGCGAGCAGAAAGCAGGGGTTTAAATGGCTCCGAGCCATTTAAACCGAACAGCTTAACAGTGGGGAGCAGAAAGCAGGGGTTTAAAGGGCTCAGAGCCATTTAAACCAAACAGCTTAGCAATGGGGAGCAGAAAGTAGGGATTTAAAGGGCTCCAAGCCATTTATTGCCTTAAAATTTGTGGAAGTTCACAGTGGCTCTTTAACTCAGGAACATCGCTTTGCGAATCACAAACCGGCCTATTCAAAACACATTCTCTTCTACTTGAGAAAATGCAATTCATCTTCCAGTTCAAATTGGCACTGCAGTTGCTCAGATATCTTGGACATATTGCTCTTGACAACACTGTTCTGCCCCTTCACACACACACACACACTGCAAGACTTCTTTTAGTTTTATTTATTTAGAAAGCTTTAGAGGCTATTTCCTCCTTATAAAGGTAAAGGTTCCCCTTGCTCGAAAGCCAGTCGAAGCCGAATCTAGGGGGCGGTGCTCATCTCCATTTGCAAGCCAAAGAGCCAGCGCTGTCCAAAGACGTTTCCGTGGTCATGTGGCCGGCATGACTAGACACCAGGGTGCATGGGATGCTGTTACCTCCCCACCAAAGTAGTGCCTATTTATCTCCTTGCAATTTCTTGCTTTTGAACTGCTAGGTTGGCAGGAGCTGGGGCCAGAGATGGGAGCTCACGCCGTCATGCGGCACTCGGGTCTTGAACTGCTGAACTATTGACCTTCTGGTCTGCAGTTCAGCATCTTAACCACTGAGCCACCTTATACCCTTCCTTTATTCTAGTTCCTGACTAGGCTATTCTATCTTATTTGGGGTAATTGAAAAGTTCTGATTCCCCCATCCACTCTCTCCAGCTACAATCTGCTGCTCGTTTGCAGGACCAGATACCCAGTTTCAGAAACAGACATGCCAATGCCAGAGGATTCATTTTGAACCAGGACTTGTCACAATAAAACCTACCAGTCATTTCCCAGGATTCCACCTAAAATGGAAGGGCACCCAAAGTCTTCTAAAAACTCGTATAAATTCCCAGATTTTTCCTGGATACCATAAAAACCTCAGATTCAGATTGTTCCAGCTGCAATTCATCTAAAAGCTGGCACAAAAACTCTTGTGTAACGTCTCCCAAGGGGGTGGGGTGATGGCCTCTTGTCGGCACAGAAAGTCCACTGTTTTCCCCGGCTACTGAAAAGATGCCCAACCGATGTTTAGAACCTGCAGGGCTGTGCTCTTTTTTTCTGGAAACAGCGTGAGGATCAGGCGCTCTCTGTTTCCAGCTGAAGCTCCTGTACCCCCTTCTCAGCCACACCCCGGGCCCTTAGGAGAGGCAAACACTGAGGGCACTTTGAAACCTGCAAGAATGGGAGAGTGTTCCTTCCTATTCATGTGATGTCTGTGACTCAGCTGATGCCCGAGCAAGGCCGAAAAGCATGTGGCACTGCCTCTGAGATCTCTTTTTTCCACCACATGTTCCGTTCTGCTCAGCAACAGAAAGAAAGGTCAACCTGGTTTGCAAAGCAAAGGGTGCTGTTCGATTCTATGAATGAGCATTTATGTAATCAGCTTCATCTCTTATACACTGGGAGTCCACGAGCGCTCACCTTTAGCCGAGGTCTGGTGCATACGGATCTTTTTGGACGCCACGAACTGCAGGACTTTCTCCACATTTTCCTTCATTTCCTGCTGGCTACTGGGGCTGACCTGAACTCCACTCAGTTTCTCGCCGGCTGAGAAAGAGACACACACCAGTTATCAGCAAGACGGCGCCTGCGTCGCAATAAGCGCTGACTCTAGCAGATTCAGGTGGATGGGGGGATAGTGGCCTTTCCAGCCATTCCTCCTAGGATGCAGAGAACAAGCTGTGATTTTGCCCATCATCTGAGGGCACTGAAAGGCTGCGATAATTAGAGTGCATATCCTGCAATCCAGGTCTGATCTATCATTATTTGCTGCATCAGCTAGAGGTAGCTCCTGCCTCGCTGGCACATAGCGCCGCGCTGCCTTGGAAAAGAGTGGCATTTGTATCCACAACCACATGGGGTAGCTGGTTATTTCCTCCGTTCAAATAAGTATTGGCTTCGCAGCAAAATCGAAAACCCGTAGAAGCCCTGTGAGCAAGCGAAACAGCAGCTCAGATATTTTCTGCCATTTGTCAAGGATACCAGGCTGAAGAAAGGCACCAAGGGAAACACGCCTTGAGTCCCTGCTCGGTATTTGTGAAGTACTTTTCTCCCTTTCTCACAATACAAGAACTCATGGGCCCTCCATGAAATTGCTGAGCAGTCAGGTTGGAACAGATAAAAGGAAGTATTTCTTCATCCAAAGAACATAAGAACATAAGAGAACATAAGAGAAGCCAATGTTGAATCAGGCCAATGGCCCATCTAGTCCAACACTCTGTCACACAGCGGCCAAAATATACCAGGTGCCATCAGGAGGTCCAGCAGTGGGGCCAGGACACTAGAAGCCCTCCCACTGCTGCCCCCTCCAGCACCAAGAATAGAGTGCATCACCTGCCCCAGACTGAGAGTTCTCATCTATACCCTGTGGCTAATAGCCACTGATGGACTTCTGCTCCATATGTTTATCTAATTCCCTCTTGAAACTGTCCATGCTTGTAGCTGCCACCACCTCCTGTGGCCGTGAATTCCATGTGTTAATCACTCTTTGGGTGAAGAAGTATTTCCTTTTATCTGTTCTAACCCGACTGCTCAGCAATTTCATGGAGAGCCCACGAGTTCTTGTATTGTGAGAAAGGGAGAAAAGTACTTCTTTCTCAACCTGCTCAATCCCATTCATAATCTTATAAACCTCAATCATGTCACCTGACCTGATTAACATGTGGAATTCACTGCCACAGGAGGTGGGGGCAGCTACAAGCATGGACAGTTTCAAGAGGGAATTAGATAAACATATGGAGCAGAAGTCCATCAGTGGCTATTAGCCACAGGGTATAGATGGCAACTCTCAGTCTGGGGCAGGTGATGCACTCTCTTCTTGGTGCTGGCGGGGGCAGCCGTGGGAGGGCTTCTAGTGTCCTGACCCCACTGCTGGACCTCCTGATGGCATCTGGTATATTTTGGCCACTGTGTGACAGAGTGTTGGACTAGATGGGCCATTGGCCTGATTCAACATTGGCTTCTCTTATGTTGTTATGTTCTTAGGCTTGCTTTCGGGGACATTAAGAACATAAGAGAAGCCAATGTTGGATCAAGCCAATGACCCATCCAGTCCAACACTCTGTCACACGGTGGCCAGAAATACCAGGTGCCATCAGGAGGTCCAGCAGTGGGGCCAGGACACCAGAAGCCCTCCCACTGCTGCCCCACCCAGCACCAAGAATAGAGTTCATCACCTGCCCCAGACTGAGAGTTCCTAGCTATACCTTGTGGCTCATAGCCACTGATGAACCTCTGCTCCATATGTTTATCTGTGCCACGTGAAGCTGCCTAACACTGCATCAGACTCTCGGTCCGTCAAGGTCAGTGCTGTTTACTTGGACTGTCAACAGCTCTCCAGGGTCCCAGGTCTTCCACATCACCTATTGCCAGAGCACCGAAGAATAGATGCTTTCGAATTATGGTGCCAGAGAAGACTCTTGACAGTCCCTTGGACTGCAAGGAGATTGAATCAGTCAATCCTAAAAGAAATCAATCTTGACTGCTCCCTGGAAGGCCATATCCTGAAGCTGAAGCTCAAATACTTTGGCCACCAAATGAGAAAGGAGCCCTCACTGGAGAAGCCCCCGATGCTGGGAAAGACTGAAGGTCAAAGAAGAAGGGGACGGCAAAGGATGAGATGGTCAGACAGTGTTATTGATGCAACGAGCATGAAATTAAGCAAACTCTGGAGTACGACGGAAGACAGGAGGGCCTGGTGTGATGTGGTCCATGGGGTCGTGAAGAGTCGGACTCGACTATGCAACTGAACAGCAACAACTGCCAGATCCTTTAACCGGAGATGCCGAGGATTGAACCCGGGGCTTTCCGCCTGCCAAGCAGATGCTCTGCCAGTGAGCCAGAACCCCCCGCCGAGGGGCTTTTCCCCTGCCACTTCTACAGCTCAATCCTGCTGGTGCTTACTTAGGAGCAAGGGGAGGGGGCTGTGACGCAGTGGAAGAGCCTCTGCTGTACAGGCAGGTGGTCCCAGGTTCAATCCCCAGCGTCTCCAGTTAAAAGGACCAGGCAGTGGGTGATTTGAAAGACTTCCGCCGGAGACCCTGGAGAGCCGCTGCCAGTCTGAGCGGACAATATTGTCCTGGACGGTCTGATTCAGTAGAAGGCAGCTGCGTGTGTGTTGAAGTGGTGGAACAGTGGGCTCAGTGGCAAATGTTCCCTGTTTAAATTCCCGGCATCTCCGCTGAAAGGGTCTGAGGCAGCAGGTCTTGGGAAAAAGCTTTCTTCTGCCTGAAACCTTGGAGCTGCAGCCAGTGAAAGCAGATAATGCTGAGCTGATGGGTCGACCGGAGCAGAAGCCCCACTAGATTCCACTGCACTTAGGTGTTACGGCAAATGTAAACTCTGTTTCCACATGGCCACAAGTCTCCACTTAGCTTTTATTGGCAATGTGAATGTAGAGTATTTCACTGTGGCAATGGAGCATCCGTGCCGCCATTCCCCCCGTATTTCCCTCGTCTCAACTCCCTGCAGCTTGCACCCTCCTGCCAATGCAACTAGGATAGATCTGGGGGGGATTGATTTTTTTAAAAAATCAGCAATTGACATATCAGTGCAGCATTATCACAACCTATCTACTAGGTCTTTGGAATTTCGGGATTTCATTTTTTTTAATGCCTCTAGCCCCTTTCATTACTGAGATATAAGGGGAAAGGCATTATGTCTGCAACAGAAAGGGCTAGAGACTTGCTTTAAAAACAAACAAACGAAACCTGGGAATTTAAAGAAGCTAGTAGATCTAAGGGCTAATACATTATAATGTTTTAATGTTAAGGCAATATGTCAATTGCCGATCTTTAAAAAATTCCCTCCAGGACAGGGAGGGATACAGGGGAATTGAGGCAGGGAAAATGGTGCCGATCTGTGTCAGGACTGCAAAAATGTGCAGTTTCCCGTCCACATGGCACACAAACATGCTCGAACTGTGATGTTTCCAAAACAAACTGTACCAATCCAGAATTGACGCTAGCATCAAAGCAGGAGAAATTTTGGAAAGTGAAAAATGTTATGTGGATACTCCCAAGAAACCTGCTCTGGTCTGGACACCAAACCAGAGCAAAACCTCCATGTGGAAGCAACCTCAGTGGCTCAGATGGCTGACCTCAACCTCCGATGCCTGCCTGATCTTCACTTCCGTTAAAAATAATGCTTCTGTGCTACTAGATCTTTACAAGTGATCCCCAGCGTCACTCAGCCTTTTGGGAAGCCAGTTTTCAGCCCCGACTGGGGTGAATGAATTCGTGGCTGACCTGTGCTACTCCGCCCCCAGCCGCTCAGATGCTGGCTTAGCATTTGTATTGAAGGCCTGGTTCATCCCACAGTTTGAACTAGAGAGACAAAATCTGCGCAGCCTTCACACCAGATAAAAACGGCACCTTTAAAAAAAAGTCTCCGCATAGCCCTGTGATTTAGTGGTTAATGTGTTGCTTTAGAACAAGCAAGGTAAAAGGTAAAGGTAAAGGTTCTCTTGCTCGAAAGCCAGTCGAATCCGACTCTAGGGTTGCAGTGCTCATCTCCGTTTCAAAGCCGAAGAGCCAGCGCTGTCTGAAGACATTTCTGTGGTCATGTGGCCGGCATGACTAAACACCAATGCGCACAGAACACTGTTACCTTCCCGCCGAAGTGGTACTTATTTATCTACTTGCAATTTCTTGCTTTCGAACTGCTAGATTGGCAGGAGCTGGAACTAGAGACAGGAGCTCACTCTGTCATGCGGCACCCGGGTCTCGAACTGCTGAACTACTGACCTTCCACAGCCTGCAGTTCAGCGTCTTAACCACTTGAGCCACCGCAGAACAAGCAAAGAGATCCCTTATTTCATAAGAACATAAGAGAAGCCAACGTTGGATCAGGCCAGTGGCCCATCCAGTCCAACACTCTGTGTCACAGAGTGGCCAAAAAGACCAGGTGCCATCAGGAGGTCCAGCAGCGGGGCCAGGCCTTTGTGAGCTACTGGCATTAAAGTTGTGAGCACTGTTCCCTCTAAGCCGAGTTTGTGTGAGCCAGCTCACAGTTTTTTAGCCTGTGGCTCACACATTTTTGCCTTCGCTCGGGAACAGGGGCTCCTCCGGAGCAAACTAACTGACGCAGCGGCCAAATCGCTCGGCTCACAACTTCAATGCCAGTAGCTCACAAAAGTAGAATTTTTGCTCGCAAGGCTCCACGGCTTAGAGGGAGCACTGGTTGCGAGTGAGCAACCTGGCTCCTGCCTCAATTAGTTTGCCCTGGCGCCCTCCTTCCTGAGCTAAGACAAAAATGCGAGAGCCGGAGGCTAAGAAACTGTGAGCTAAGAATATGTCTAACAAATGTTGGAAATGTAAGAAAAAAGAGGGCTCGTTTTCACATATGTGGTGGACTTGTGAAAAAGCAAATGCTTTTTGGACTGAGATTCATAATGAAATCCAGAAAATCTTGAAATGTACTGTGAAAAAAGAGCCAGAAATGTTACTTTTAGGACTAAAATTAGAAGAAGTTAAAATGGCAAAAAGAACTTTGTTATGGTACCTAATTTCAACTGCAAGAATGACTTACGCTCAGTTCTGGAAACAGGAGCAGGTACCTGATAAATGGGAGTGGATTAAAAAAATGATTTTTATGGCTGAAATGGACAAGTTAACAAGAAAACTTCATGGAGTAGAAGACGAAGAATTTTTAGCAGACTGGAAGGACTTTAAAGACTACTTAGAGCTTAACTGGGATGTGGAAAATAGACTACTCTGTTTTGATAGCTATTAATAATAGAAGTGTTGCAAAAAAAGAGACTGTAAATGGAAAAGTTACCTAATAGTTAAAACAGAAAAAGGAAAATATTGAAATTTAAGATCTGAATATTAAGAATGAATTGAATGTCTGAGAATATTGACTGAAATGTTAACGGGGGCGGAGCATCGTTGGAAGCCAGGGGAGGGGGGATAAAAATTTGTAGAAAAGGATATGGCAAGAATTGTTAGTCAGATATGGAACATGTTATTATATCCGGTTAATAAATTTTCTTAGAAAGAAAGAAAGAAAGAAAGAAAGAAAGAAAGAAAGAAAGAAAGAAAGAAAGAAAGAAAGAAAGAAAGAAAGAGAGAGAGAGAGAGGGAGGGAGGGAGAGAGAGAGGGAGAAATAAATAAATAAATAAATAAATAAATAAATAAATAAAGAGAGAGAGAGAGAGAGAGAGAGAGAGAGAGAGAGAGAGAAAGAAAGAAAGAGAGAGAGAGAGAGAGAGAAAGAAAGAGAGAGAGAGAGAGAGAAAGAAAGAAAGAAAGAAAGAGAGAGAGAGAGAGAGAGAAAGAAAGAAAGAGAGAGAGAGAGAGAGAAAGAGAGAGAGAGAGAGAAAGAAAGAAAGAAAGAAAGAGAGAGAGAGAGAAAGAGAGAGAGAGAGAGAAACAAAGAAAGAGAGAGAGAGAGAGAGAGAGAGAGAGAGAGAGAGAGAGAGAGAGAGAGAGAGAGAGAGAGAGAGAAAGAAAGAAAGAAAGAAAGAAAGAAAGAAAGAAAGAAAGAAAGAAAGAAAGAAAGAAAGAAAGAAAGAAAGAAAGAAAGAAAGAAAGAAAGAAAGAAAGAAACTGTGAGCTAGCTCACGCTAACTCGGCTCGGAGGGATCACCGCTCACCCCTTCCAATGCCAGTAGCTCACAAAGCCGAAATTCTGCTCACAAGACTCCACGGCTTAGAGGGAGCACTGGGCAGCTGTGACTTGAGGGCACCTCCCCCCACCATCTGAGAGCAACGCTGCTGGGATCGGACAGCACTCGGTGAGGCGCTTAACCACAAACATTCATGTGCAGAGTGACCCACGCCCGCCCGTCCACGCACCCCTCTCTTCCTCAGCCCACCCGACTGAGTTTGCCGAGGACCTGGCTGAAGGCGACCCCAGAGCTTTGCAAGGAGCGGCGCGCCGTGTTACTGACCTACGATCTCAATGAGAGAAGCCAGGACGACCCCATCCCGGAGATCCCGCCTGAGGTCTTGAACTGGCTTCACCTCCGGCTTCTTCTTCAGCTGCGAATTCACCCAGGCCACATACGCCTGCAGCTGGTGCTGGAAGAGAAGGAAGAGAAGGAAAGCTTTGATCGGGAGACGGGATGGGGAGGCCAGGCACCGCCCTTTGCGCTGCGGCCACCTTCGCACGGGGAACCGAAGCGGCAAGGGTCCCTCTCTGACCCAGAGCTCTGTGGCCATTCCGAGAATCACGATGAAGCCCTGCATGTACAAGGGTTTCCTCCTTGCCTTCGCTGTTCCGGCCAGCCCCACACATCCAGCCTGGGCAATGGTCAGGCCCCCAACTACTTAAATCCTCTGGGAAACCCCTTATGCACGTGGTGCTCTTGTGCATGGAAAGATACCTGAACGACGCTCATTTTTGTTGTCCCACTGGTGCTCCTGGTCAAGCAGGCTTTTCAAGCTCTCCAAAAAGAAGAAGAAGAAGAGGAGGAAGAGGAGGAGGAGGAGGAGATTGGATTTATACCCCGCCCTTCACTTGGAGTCTCAGAGCGGCTTACAAACTCCTTTCTCTCCCCCTCCCCACAACAGGCACCCTGTGAGGTCGGTGGGGCTGAGAGAGCTCTGACAGAAACTGCTCTTTTTCAAGAACAGCTCTTATCAGAACTATGGCTTGTCCAAGGTCATCCAGCAGGTGCAAGTGGAGGAGTGGGGAATCAAACCCGGTTCTCCCAGATTAGAGTCCACGCACTTAACCACCGCACCAAGCTGGCTCTCTGTGCACAGAGACAATTACGGAATGAGCACAAACATCATGGGACCAACAAGGCGTCTCTGTCATTTCTCCCAGTTCCTTGACTACTCACTGCCTGGGCATTAGCAATTCTCTCCATGGCGTTTGGGGGAATGCATTCCAGTGCTGTATGGCAGTCAAGGTCTGAATGTGTATCCTCCCCCCCCCTTTGAAATGTACTGGATGTCTTATTTAAAATGTGCGTATCTATAGCTGACAGGGCAAACGGCAGCCTCTGGCCTTCTGAACAGCAGGTAGCAGACCTCCTGCTGCTGCTGGGACCACCCCCACCCCAGACAGACACCCAAGAGACATAATCGAGTGTACTCCTTTTCAAGTGTGGCATCCCCTTTTGCTAAGCTCCCTGTTATTCTGCTGACGCGGCGGGTTCTAAGCCTCCCTTTCGCGTCCTCTCGGCAATGTCAGTCACGCCGCATGCCTCTCCGCCGCCCGCCCGCCCCAAAGTCACATTCTGATCACAGCGCTGCTTGTAATCATCCTGACAAGAGAAATCCAGCTTCAGTTATAATGCAACATGGCTCTCTCTGCCTTGCTTAGAAAAGGGCCTGGCATTTGGTGCATTTTGGATGCAGTCTCCCAGCAGAGAGGTGGGGAGCATTCCGAAAGACACGGCCGGCTCAGTCGACCCAGCGCGATATCGAAAACCCAGAAATCGGAAGAGGGGAACCATGCAGGCCAGTTCAAAGCTGTACTGAGAGGTGCTTTATACTAGACAGCCCCTGAATCATTTTGGAAGCTGAGGTTTGCCCAGAATGCAGCTCCTCTGTGACGTAGTGTTGAGGACGCCCCAAACCCACTAGCTTCCAGACTCAGCACAAGGTGCCGGCATTAATCTTCCAAGCTCTAAATGGACCCAGAAGCCACAACGATGAACTGAAATTCAGTCTCATAAGAACATACATAAGAACATAAGAGAAACTGATGTTGGATCAGGCCAATGACCCATCCAGTCCAACACTCTGTCACAAAGTGGCCAGAAATACCAGGTGGTATCAGGAGGTCCACCAGTGGGGCCAGGACACTAGAAGCCCTCCTACTGTTGCCCCCCCCCCAGCACCAAGAAGACAAAGCATCCCTTGCCCCAGACTGAGAGTTCCTATCTGTACCTTGTAAGAACATAAGGGAAGCCACTGTTGGTTCAGGCCAATGGCCCATCTAGTCCAACACTCTATGTCACACAGTGGCCAAAAATACCAGGTGCCATCAGGAGGTCCACCAGTGGGCCAGGACACTAGAAGCCCTCCCACTGTTGCCTCCCAAGCACCAAGAATACAGAGCATCATTTGCCCCAGAGTTCCTATCTATACCTTGTGGCTAATAGCCACTGATGGACCTCTGCTCCAGATGTTTATCTAATTCCCTTTTGAAACTGTCCATGCTTGTGGCTGCCACCACCTCCTGTGGCAGTGAATTCCATGTGTTAATCTCTCTTTGGGTGAAGAAGGACTTCCTTTTATTCGTTCTAACCCAACTGCTCAGCAATTTCATTGAGTGCCCACACGAGTTCTTGTATGGCGAGAAAGGGAGAAAAGGACTTCTTTCTTGACCTGCTATATCCTCGATTCAACCTGTTCCTTTCCCACCAGACTTTTACCTGCTGCTCATTTGCATTCTTGCATTTATTTATTCATAGCCCGCCTTTTGGCCCCAGCTGGGACTCAAAGCCGCTTTCAGAACATCGTTCATGCCTCCTCCACTTTCCCCCAACAAGCCCTTTGTGGGGTAGGCCAGGTGAAGAGTTCGTGACAGGCCCAAGGTCACACGGCAAGCCTCCCTGGCAGAAGTGGGGATTCAAACCCGGGTCGCCCACCGTCCTGATCCGCCATTCTATCCACTACGACACCACGCCTTCTGTGTGTATGCTAGACTTGCATGTTGTCGCAGCTGCTTTTAGCACTGTGTCTTAGAAGTATCGTTACTCCCACACATCCCTTTGAGGCCTCTCCAGAAAAAGGAAATAAAAACTCACCAAAGCTGGTTTGGGAGAAGACACAGCAAAGGTGTGAAAAACAGGGCGCGGGGGTGATGGCGTGACAGTGTCGCAGAGAAGCGACCAAGAAAGTGGCTGCAATTGTGGGGTGTGGGGGATGCAGACCAAAACCTCTTTGCGGAAGCCACCTACATTACTTTGTTGGTTTTATCGGGCTGTTTTGTTATTATTGTCGTTATTTTATGGAAACAGTGTTATTTCCCTGCGTATCTTCAATACTGTCTGCTCTTGTATGTCCCTGGGAGAGCATTACGCTCTGCTGAGAATAATCTACCGGTGGTCCCTGGAAATGCTCCCTCTAAGCAGTGGCGTCTTGTGAGCAAAAATTCAACTTCTTGAGCTACCGGCATTAAAGTTGTGAGTGAGCGATTTGGCTACTGCATCAATTAGTTTGGCTCTGGAGCCCTCCTTCCTGAGCTAAGACAAAAATCTGTGAGCCGGAGGCTAAAAAACTGTGAGCTAGCTCACACTAACTCAGCTTAGAGGGAACACTGGTCCCTGGCTCTAAACATACCCAGCTGTCCTCCAACCTGGTAGAACTCTCTGCCTAATACCACCCTGCGGGTGCCCTGCGGGACTTAATGCAATTCTGCAGGGCCTGTAAGGCAGAGATGTTCTGCTAGGCTTTGGTTGAGGACAGCCAGGGCTATTTTTGGGCAGGAATGCACAGGAAGGGAGTTCCGGCTGGCTCCCAAGTTGGCCACGCCCAGCAGGGACTCATTAGCATGACAGGCCACACCCAACAGCAGAAACTCGTTAGGATTGGCTACATGAGGGGTGTGCGGCCTAACATGCAAAGGAGTTCCTGCTCAAAAAAAAAGCCCTTTTGACAATGAACAAGGTAAACAGAATAAGAAGCAAAAGGTGGGTGTGGCTGGATGGGTCCCACATCTAAAAGAAATTGAGTGCCACTGGGGCATCAAATTCAGCGTGACTAGCTAAAGAATAAGGACCCTTTAGACTGTGCGGCAAGTCCGACTGATAGCCATGGAATTTAAGCAACTGTCTTGAGAGTCAGTTTGGTGTAGTGGTTAAGTGCGCGGACTCTAATCTGGGAGAACCGGGTTTGATTCCCCACTCCTCCACTTGCACCTGGCTGGATGACCTTGGGCAAGCCATAGTTCTGTCAGAGCTGTTCTCTCAAGGGCAGTTCTCAAGAGAGCTCTCTCAGCCCCACCTACCTCACAGGGTGTCTGTTGTGGGGAGGGGAGGGAAGGGAAAGGAGTTTGTAAGCCGCTCTGAGACTCCTTCAGGTAGTGAAGGGTGGGGTATAAATCCAATCTCCTCCTCCTCCTCCTCCTCCTCCTCCTCCTCCTCCTCCTCCTCCTCCTCCTCCTCCTCTTCTTCTTCTTCTTCTTCTTCTTCTTCTTCTTCTTCTTCTTCTTCTTCTTCTTCTTCTTCTTCTTCTTCTTCGTGCTTGAATCATTTATTTCAATGGGACTTTGGGCATGTGAGAATTTACTGGCGTGGTGCCCTTTGGGGCAGGGAAACAAATCAACTTTTTCATTAAAATACTTTTATTGGCTATTACCCATTACTACATATGGGTGTGAAAGCTGAACACGGAAGGAAGCTGACAGGAAGGAAGTTGATTTCAATTGAAATGTGGCACGGCAGGAGAGTTTTACGGACACCGTAGACCAGTGTTCCCTCTAAGCTGAGTTAGCGTGAGCTTGCTCAGAGTTTTTTAGCCTCCAGCTCACACGTTTTTGCCTTCGCTCAGGAAGGGATGGCTCCAGAGCAAACTGATTTATGCAGCAGCCAAACGGCTCGCTCACAACTTTAATGCCAGGAGCTCACAAAGTGGAGTTTTTGCTCACAAGACTCCACAGCTTAGAGGGAGCCATTGCCGTGGACTACCAAAAAGGCAAAAATGCGGGTTCTAGATTGAATCAAGCCTGATGTCTGCCAAGAAGCTAAATATCTAAACTGAGACCCTCGTTCTTTGGTCAGATCATGAGAAGGCAAGGGTCGCTGGAAAAGACAATAAGGCTAGGAAAAGTTGACGGCAGCAGGGGAGGAAGACAACTTGAGATGAATTGATTCAAGCAAGCAAGCCACGTCCCTCAGTTGCAAGACCTGAGAAAGGCTGTTAACAACAGAACGTTTTGGAGGTCATTAATCTGTAGGAAAGGCGCTGCGGTGGCTCAAGTGGTTAAGACGCTGAACTGCAGGCTGTGGAAGGTCAGTAGTCCAGCAGTTCAAGACCCGGGTGCCGCAAGATGGAGTGAGCTCCCGTCTCTAGTTCTAGCTCCTGCCAACCTAGCAGTTCGAAAGCAAGAAATTGCAAGTAGATAAATAGGTACCACTTCGGTGGGAAGGTAACAGCGTTCCGTGCGCCTTGGTGTTTAGTCATGCCGGCCACATGACCACGGAAACGTCTTCGGACAGCGCTGGCTCTTCGGCTTTGAAACGGAGATGAGCACCGCAACCCTACAGTCGGATTCAACTGGCTTTCGAGCAAGGTAACCTTTACCTTTACTTAATCTGTAGGATCACCAAAAGTTGGACGCGACTAGACAGCACAGAACGCACACACACATGCCCATTAGCTTTCTCTCTGACGATGCTCGTGATTGTTGTATCTTTTAAAAATACACAAATCACTCGTCAACCTTTACGAACATCCAGTTCCTTACAAAGAGAGGGGACTTCCTGTCACTGCGCAGTGCCGCTCTCAGGAAGGAAGGCATCTGCAAAACACACTCTCCTTTAATTAGCAGTCTGGATAATCTCTCCCCTTCAAAGTGGAAGATTTCCCCGCAGCGGTTTCAGGCTGGAGGCTTATTATGTGACCAGAAAACCCTAAGCACTTTCTGATTTTTTCCTGCAATGCTCCTCGGAGGTTTTGACTCCTACAAAAGGAAAATCCCAAGCAGCGGCGACCTGTTTATCCCTGGAAGCGGAGATTTAGCAGGCAACAGAAATGAGGACATGATTAAAGTTTAATGGCTGAGAGAACGGCAGGGTGGCATTAAATGTGCGTGAATGAGGGAAACCACAAGGCACCAGCCAGCCACGCGGAACCTCAAGATTTCTGATCTGTCAAAACGAAATGCTTTCTCCGATCTCCTCCTTGCATCTTAATTGTCCTCTGCAAACTTGATTACACGGGGAAAAAATATATATGTGTCAGAACCTGTTCTCTAGTCCTCATGTAGGTGCAGAATGCAAAACTAGCTGCACTTTTATTCAAAAATATCCAGAGTGGTTATGAATTTGTTTATGTTATTTATAATCCACATTTTGCACTCGGGACTCAAAAACGGATTACACGGAGTGAGTCGACGCACTCAACGGGTGGGGTATTCAATATCGGTCAGGATTGTAAAACCAACCAGAAGTCTGAAAACAGAACTGAAGCAAAGCGTATCAACACAACGTATTAAATTATGCAGAATTCCACAGTAGGACCCTAGCTTCAGCAAGCTATACACAGTAGTAGAGACCACAGTTCCTACTGGGTTTTCTAAGTAACTCTGTGAATCATTCAGGACAGCGCAAGTCTATTGCCTGCGTAGAAGAGCCCTCTTAAATAATTCAGTTTTGCAAGGTATGCAGGAAGTCATGAGAGTGGGAGATGTTCTGACCTTCACGGGCAGGCTGTTCCACGAGTTGGGAAGGAAGGAAGGCGGAATGGTATAGCCCAGTCATAAGAACACAAGAGAAACCAATGTTGGATCAGGCCAATGGCCCATCTAGTCCAACACTCTGTCACACAGCGGCCAAAAATACCAGGTGCCATCAGGAGGTCCAGCAGTGGGGCCAGGACACTAGAAGCCCTCCCACTGCTGCCCCCCCCCAGCACCAAGAATACAGAGCATCACTTGCCCCAGAATGAGAGTTCCTATCTCTACCTTGTGGCTAATAGCCACTGATGGACTTCTGCTCCATGTTGTTGTTCAGTCGCACAGTCAAGTCCGACTCTTCGCGACCCCATGGACCAGATCATGCCAGGCCCTCCTGTCTTCCGCTGTCCTCTGAAGTTTGCTCAATTTCATGTTTGTTGCATCGATGACACTGTCTAACCATCTCATCCTTTGCCGTCCCCTTCTTCTTTGACCTTCAATCTTTCCCAGCATCGGGGTCTTCTCCAGTGAATGCTCCCTTCTCATTCGGTGGCTTCTGCTCCATATGTTTATCTAATTCCCTCTTGAAACTGCCTATGCTTGTAGCTGCCACCACCTCCTGTGGCAGTGAATTCCATGTGTGAATCACTCTTTGGGTGAAGAAGGACTTCCTTTTACCCGTTCTAACCCGACTGCTCAGCAATTTCATTGAGTGTCCACAAGTTCTTGTATTGTGAGAAAGGGAGAAAAGTACTTCTTTCTCAACCTGCTCTATCCCATGCATAATCTTATAAACCTCGATCATGTCACCCCCTCAGTCTCTTCAGATCTTGGAAGCTAAGCAGGGTCGGTACTTGGATGGGAGACCACCAAGGAAGGCTCTGCAGAGGAAGGCCATGGCAAACGGCCTCTGCTTCTCCCTTGCCTCAAAAGCCCCTTGCTGGGGTCACCATAAGTCTTGGATGGGAGCCCACCAAGGAAGGCTCTGCAGAGGAAGGCAATGGCCAAACACCTCTGCTTCCCCCTTGCCTTGTAAGCCCCTTGCTGGGGCTGCCATGAGTTGGATACGAGTTGACAGCATTTTACACACACATACACAGAGTAATAAACCCAGCTTGGATTTCAGCTGGTGGATATGCTGCTGAGGGCCTCAGAAAACCATACCCCTTCACCCGCTCTAAATCCTGTCACATGAAAAGATAACTCCTACACCCTGCCATTCTCTGGGCGGCATGCTTTGGCGCGGCTTCTTCTTTCTGCTGTTTTGGATGACAGACTCGAGTGGGAAAGACAAAGGGATCCTGTGTTCACTTTACACCACAATCCCAGCCATCTTGAAGCCTATCCGCTGTCTCCTGTTGTGCAAATGCCTTAACTATGATACCTTCTTAGCTAGCATGTGAGGCCCAAAGATTTCTCGCTGTCGTTGGGGAGCTGTGATTGGATTCCCTGATGCGAGGCATGGAGAGATGCTCTCCGCTCCAAAATCCAGCCTGATGTTTCAGTGATTGCGACTGCTCTCTGTCCATGTACAGGAGCACAACTGCCGACCGGTCAATGGCAGATAGGAGAGGGATGAAGAGAAAAGACATCAAGATCTCAGGCACAGCACTCAGGCTTTGGGCTGTGCTAAAGGGTCTGGCCGCCCTGGACCTGGACAGCCCGGCAAGCCTGACCTCGTCAGATCTCGGAAGCTAAGCAGGATCAACTGTGTCAAGGACTTGGATGGGAGACCTCCCTGAAACACCAGCAGTCGGGAGGCGGGGGCAGGCTTCATTCAGCCACCTCTCTGAATATCCTCCAGACCCCCAGCAGGGGTCAGTCACCAGAGGTCGCCATGACTTCCCAGTGCACACACAGTCAGTCACCAAGAGGCCACCATGACTTCCAGGTGCACACACACACACACATGCAAATATGAAAAACAAGAGGCGGGACCCATGATACTCGTGCGGGGAGGGGGGGGAGTATTCCCCATGGGTCCCAGCCTGCAGAAGCCGGAGACATGGCAGCAGGTGAGCCCAGCCTTCTCCCTCCCCCCAGTGGTGGCGGCGAGGCCGGCCTGCCAAGGTTTCTCCTTCCCCCTCTCTCCCCAGCAGTGGTGGTGGCAGCGAGGCCGGCCCACCAAGGTTTCTCCTTCCTCCCTCCCCAGCAGCGGTGGCAGCGAGGCCAGCCCACCCGCCAAGCTTTCTCCCTCCCTCCCCCCTCCCCAGTGGCAGTGATGAGGCCAGCCCATCAAGCTTTCTCCTGCCCCCGTCCCCTGTGGCAGCAAAGCCTTCTCAGCCTTCCTTTACTTTTGGGGGGATTTAAGTATCCCTCTTCCTTTACTTTGGGGGGATTTAAGTATCCCCCTATAGTTTTTTTTACAGTTTTTAGATTTTTCTGCACATCTAGAGATTGCCCCAAATGTGCAGGAAAATCAGTGGCCATCAATAGTAGATTATTCTGGTGTCAAAGATTCCATTAGTCAGGATGTGTGTCACCCAGCACTTATGAAAGTCATCTGTAGGTTATTGACTAGGATATGTAATATTACCCGGCGGGACCACAGGAAATGATGAGAAGCCGCGGTCAATGCAGTAGCCCCCGTTCTCACCCCTCTTCTCTCCCCAGGGAAGACTTCAATGCAGAACTGATTAGCGGCTTCATCTTTAAAGTCTCAGACTTTGCCTGCTGCTCTTTTTATTGGGGGGGGCGTGGAGAGATCAATTCCCCAGAAGACTTTGTTAGCACAGCTGTATATCAAGACCAGCCGCCTCCGCGAGCCAACGTTCTGGCCTTTGGGTGTTGCAATTACTTTCAAATTAACATCCACCGGGGCATTGCTTCCCATGCTACGGCCTTTTACCTGCTCGAGAGCTTCCACATCCTAACCCGCGGGGCACATCTGCAGCAATTATTTGCTGTGGGCCGATGCCGATTTGAGGCGCCCATTACACATGCATGTGCTCCCTAAAGTAGATGAGCAGCACTGCAGGGTGGTGTTTCTTTGGAGCAGAATGGGCTTCCGGAAGCAGGTGCCGCTGCCTTCATCCCAGACGGCCTGGCCAATCTGCTGCCAGCGGTATTTTAAGACAAGCGCACTTCCCAAAAACTCTGATCCAGGGTGGAAGCTCCGCCCACCTGACTCGCTTTCCCTGCAGCCGCCACGACCCTGATACAAACTGGGCTCTGTGGTTCTTAGGTACATAAGAACATAAGAGAAGCCAATGTTGGATCAGGCCAATGGCCCATCTAGTCCAACACTCTGTCACACAGCGGCCAAAATATACCAGGTGCCATCAGGAGGTCCAGCAGTGGGGCCAGGACACTAGAAGCCCTCCCACTGCTGCTCCCTCCAGCACCAAGAATAGAGTGCATCACCCGCCCCAGACTGAGAATTCCCATCTATACCCTGTGGCTAATAGCCACTGATGGACTTCTGCTCCATAGGTTTATCTAATTCCCTCTTGAAACTGTCCATGCTTGTAGCTGCCACTACCTCCTGTGGCAGTGAATTCCATATGTTAATCACTCTTTGGGTGAAGAAGTATTTCCTTTCATCTGTTCTGCTCAGCAATTTCATGGAGTGCCCACGAGTTCTTGTTTTGTGAGAAAGGGAGAAAAGTGCTTCTTTCTCAACCTGCTCAATCCCATTCATAATCTTATAAACCTCAATCATGTCTTTTGTGAAACTCCCTCCCTGGATAGGTCTGCCTCACCCCTTTCCTGGCAATTTCCCCACTGCCGGGTCAAAACTGTTCATTTCAGGACAACCTTGGCCCTTTATCTATCTGCTGCCTGTCTGGCTCTCCTGCTGTGGCAGCTATTGGACTGGTGTGTTCCCCTTGCTTCTCTTTTTCGGTCACTGCTGTCTTTTATTTTGATTCCTGATTGTAATCCCTGCTGGTTTTCACTTTATTGTTGTTGTTCAGTCGCACAGTCGAGTCCGACTCTTTGCGACCCCATGGACCACATCACGCCAGGCCCTCCTGTCTTACACCGTGCTCCAGAGTTTGCTCAACTTCATGTTCGTTGCATCGATGACACTGTCTAACCATCTCATCCTTTGCCGTCCCCTTCTTCTTTGGCCTTCCATCTTTCCCAGCATCGGGGTCTTCTCCAGTGAGGGCTCCCTTCTCATTTGGTGGCCAAAGTATTTGAGCTTCAGCTTTAGGATCTGGCCTTCCAGGGAACAGTCAGGGTTGGTTTCTTTGAGGACTGACTGATTTGATCGCCTTGCAATCCAAGGGACTCAAGAGTCTTCTCCAGCACCATAATTTGAAAGCATCTATTCCTTGGCACTCGGCCTTCTTTATGGTCCAACTCTTGCAGCCATACATGACTACTGGGAGTACCATTGCTTTGACCATGAAGACTTCTGTTGGCAGGATGATGGCTCTACTTTTTATCATGCTGCCTAGGTTTGCCATCGCTTTCCTCCCAAGGAGCAGGCGTCTTTTAATTTCACGGCTGCAGCCACCGTCTGCAGTGATCTTGGATCCCAGGAACGTGAAGTCTGTCACTACAGTGTTTTAATTCTTTTTTTAGCTACCTTAGGAACTCGGGAGAGGTCAAAAGGCAGGTAGCAGCCTTTTAAAATGAACAACACACCACATACACTGGAGCACCAGCCCCCCCTCTCTCTCACACACACATATCCCACATAAATCTATCTTTACTTCTCCTGCGTCTCACCCAGGCATAAACATGAAGCTGCCTTATACGGAATCATATTATTGGTTCATCACTCTTGTCTACTCAGACTGGCAGGGGCTCTCCAGGGTTTCAGGCAGAGGTCTTCCATATCAACCATCTGCCTGATCGTTTTGTTTTTTTTAAAAAAATAACAACCACTGTAGATGCCAGGATTAGAATCCAGGACCTTCTGCATGCAAAGCAGAGGCTCTCCCACTGAGCCACAACCCCTCTCCCAACTCACTGCCCCGCCCACCTGGTGTACAGTACACGGCGACCCCTCTGAATTGTTCCTCTGTTTCTAAGCAGCTATGACCACCCATCTGCCCCAAAATAAATACGACACAGTCACAATGCAAACTGCCCCAACCAGGATGGCCCAGGCTAACCGGATCTTGTCTGCTCTTGGGTCGTCCCTAGTTAGCACACGCAGAGGCAAGCAATGGCAAACCACCTCTGTTTGTCCCGTGCCTTGAAAACTCTGCAGGGTCACCATAACTTAATGGCACTTCCTGCCACTGACAACTAGCAGCTCTGGATTTGCACGCCAAAAGCTGCGCTAGGTGGCTGGGACCTGGGAAGCAAGCATCCTCCGGCGGGCTTGTGAAAACACTTGCCCCGCCAGATGCTCGCCCCTACCCACCTGTGTCCTTCCAATGGAGCATGAAGCGTCCGGAGGATCCATTACACAGTAATGCAGCTCCCTCTTTGCAACTGCAGACATTTCCAAACAACGCAGGATTTAATAACTCCCCGATTTCTCTTCAACAGTCTCCGACGGTGTTTGGCTGATAGCTGCATACAGGAGAGGTAAATGCTAAGGTGCTAAAGATCCCCTAGTTTTCCTGTTCCATTATTTCCATGGTACGCAAACGTTTACTCATTAACTGTTGCTATTAATAGCTCTGATCACTCTGAGCTTTAGCCATAGATGAATCCGATGCAGGTACGTGAGCCCCACAGTCAAACCCACATTTCTCCCCGGCGTCGTTACATTCAGGGGCGTAGATTGCGGGGATTGTAGTGGGGTTAGGCGTAATCCTATTTATATTAACACGGCTTTGCGTTCCAAAAGAGGGCCTGCTTTACCTTGGCTCTACGGACGGAAAAGCAGCTGCTCTTTGCAGGTAAAAGCTCCCGAGCAGTATTCCTGTCTCAGATCTAAGCCGCTGGTTGGATCCTTCAGACACCTTTAAGGGCAGGAGAGAAATCTTAAAAGGAACCAGGAATCACCTCTCACCAGCCCTGTAGCCAGGAATATTTTGGGGAGGGGATGCCAGGATGCCGGAGTGGGCTAATTAAATTAAACTGTATTAATTTAAGATAAATTAAGTTAAACTGTGGCAGTGCTTCCCAGACCCAGGGTCGACACAGGTGAGGATCCCAAAGAGGAAGAGGAGATTGGGACAGGTAGGAGTCAGCACCAGTGTTCCCTCTAAGCTGAGTTAGTGTGAGCTAGCTCACAGTATTTTAGCCTCCGACTCGCACGTTTTAGTCTCCGCTCAGGGAGGATGGCCCCAGAGCAAACTAATTGATGCAGTAGCCAAATTGCTCACTCACAGGGTTAAACTGAGGGGACGGTCCGAGAGAAAGATCTCTCACTTGGGACTAATGCTCCCGCTAAGCTGTGGAGTCTTGTGAGCAAAAATTCTACTTTGTGAGCCACTGGCCATTAAAGCTGTGAGCAAGCGATTTGGCTACTGCATAAATTCGTTTGCTCTGGAGCCGTCCTTCTTCCTGAGCTAAGACAAAATGTGTCAGCCAAAGGCTAAAAAGCTGTGAGCTAGCTTACACTAACTCAGCTTAGAGGGAACACTGCTTGGGACAGAGTGAGTACAGGCAGGAGGCCCGGTACAAGAGGGCTGTGAGCCTTGAAGTAGTAACCAGTTAAGTGAAATAGGTAGTTGCGTTAGATTTGTTTATTTTGCCTTTAAACACTGTTATATATTTCAAAGCACCTTGTGTGGTTTTCCTTGCCCCATTACTGTATTAATAAACCATTTGTTTCATGCCTGGTCATCACGCCTATAGTTCTCGGCTTACAAAGGGGCATTTTGGATGGGCTTGGGAGGGTACTCTGGGCCTTCTCAAGGAACCCAAAGTCCAGAGTGGTGGCAGTTGAAGATTTTAATGCTGCTGCCGCAGCCAGGGCCTTTTCAGTGGTGGCTCCAACCTGGTGGAATGAGCTCCCAAATGACATCAGGGCCCTGTGGGACCTTTTACAGTTCCGCAGGGCCTGTAGAACGGAGCTCTTCCACCAGGCTTTCTATTAGGTGCCGCCACTGACCAATGTGCCACCGGAACATGCAATGGCCTACATGAATATCATCTGGATACCGCTTTTTGTGAGAGGATTGTTTACTGACGCTGCCATCATTTTTACTGTATTGTTAGATTTCTGATGTTAGGGATTTGTCCATGTATATTTTATTGCATTTTATTGTACTGATTGTTTTACTGTTTACTGTTTTTACTGTTTTTACTGTTTTTACTGTTTTACTGTTTACTGTTATATCCCGGCAAGGCGGGATATAAATTGGAAGTAATAAATAAATAAGGTAGAATTTTTGCTCCCAAGACTCCACAGCTTAGAAGGGAGCACTGGTCAGCACCCACCCAGCAGGGCTGCCGTCGATGCAAGTGACTGAACTACTGAACGGCAAGCGGGGCCTTAGCTCCTGGTGCAGATTTTGCGCCGAGCAAGGGCACAGCGACTGCGCTAGACTTTTGACCTGAGCCGTGAAAACTGTCCATGTTGCCCTCGGCAGCGGGAAAGTCCAGTGGGAGGCTTTCTACTGGCTGCCCGTTCCTCACCCTCGCCATTACTCGGCAGCAATCTTCATCCAGTCACTTAGTAACATTAGGCACCTAAGGAGATACGGAAATGTGTCAGGGACCAGCCTCAGCTTGAGGTGAAGCCACACTCTGACTGGCTTCCTGAGCCCAGCCTGTGTGAGGACCAGTCTGAATTGCAGCTTGACCAGTCTGATTGGCCACTGGAGCCCAGTGTGAGTGAGGACTCCTCAGAAGTCGAGCCTGGTTCCGGTGTGGTGAAAGATGACTTCAGAGTAGAGGGCCCTCAGGAATTCCAGTCAGATAATACTGAGCCGGCTGAAGTCAGGGAGCAAGTAAAAAAACAGACAGAGTAAAACCTTAATGGCCCATCAACAGCTACAAGATGAGTCATTACAGGAGCCCTGCAAACTTGCCAGCTGCAGATAAGACTAATTAGGGGAAAGCTACGTAAAGCTGGGTGTGAGCTGTTGCCAACTTGTGGGAGCAACATGTCACCTCACAGTGAATCCTCTGACCACAACTCCTGACTCTGGTCTACTCCTGTGACTCTCTTGGACCGGCTTGACTCTGCTTTTGGACTCTCTGACTGTAACAACTGACCTTGGACTGTTTGGACTCCGCTGTGAACATTCCTTTGACCTGCTCCTGCCTGTGTGACCTGGACTTAGTCTTGACGCCTGAGAGACCAGCTGGGCTACAACAAAATGAGAGCTGGAGAGGAGGGTCAGACTAGGATGTCCCAGGTTCAAACTGCTGGGCCACCTTGCACCAGTTATTCTCTCTGAGCCCAACCTACCTCCCAGAGTTATTGTGAGGGAGGAAACGCATATACTGTTAAGTATGCAACTCAACAACAATTTGATTTCAGCAAGTGATTTCAGCTTTATTGGTAACAGCAAACTCCAGCTCAAACACACCACAAAACAAGTGGAGCACAGCTCCCTTTTTAAACTGTCCCGGGCTGTCAAAGCCACACCCATAATAAGTTAATATCCAATCATATTACAGAGCTAAAGTCCAATCAGGTTCGTTCCCTCTTTGCAACATATTTACACTCTGATTGGCTGTTTCACACAATTCCGCAGGAATGGCCAATAGGAATGTTTCAGCTTACAATCCTTCACATAACTCAAGCTTTACATGGTAAAGAATAGACAGCATTCACTTATGTCAGTACATAACAATTCCTCCCCCCTAAGATGGAACATTCCCCTGCCACACATAATCCTTTAGGTGGGGGGGAGCGCAATGGCTTCTCTGAGACCGCCACAGCGGTCTTTGCTCCTGAGGCGGTGGAGCGTTGGTGTTATCGGGGACCTGGGCAACCTCTCTCGCAGGAAAGACAGGGGGAATAGGGACAGGGGTCTCAGGTTCTGGAGCTGGGGTCCGCCCGGGCTCCTGCTCCCAGCCGGCAGCACTCACCTCTTCATCTAGAGGCCCCTCCTGCTCGACGGGAACCAGCTCAGAGTCAGGCACCAACTCGGGGCTTGAGTCTGCCCAGCGTTCTCTGAGCTGGTCTACGTGGCAGCATTCACTTATGTCAGTACATAACATATACCATACACTGCTCTAAGCTCCTGGGGAAAAGTGCAGGATAAAAATTGCACCAAACAAACAAACAAAGCTTCATCATAGAAGAAACGCTCCTGTTTGTTTAGTTTTCCTAACCGCCCCACCTAATTCCATAGAATCCAAAAGACTCAAGTAATTGACTAGACTAGAGTTTCTGGTTTAGTCTAGTTTCACATTGTAGGGCACCCTGTACCTTTTTCTTTTGGAAAAACTAGGAATGAGGTAGATGCTGCCTCATCCTTTCGTATAACAATAATGAAACTCCCAGGTCTCAGAAGAACAATCAAAGTGCTGGCCAAGACAGTAGGCATTGTGGTCCCTGTGACGCAAAAGATCTCAGGGTGGATAGTTGATATTCTGGATGGTCCGGATTGGAGGAGAACATTGTTATAAGCCAATATAAAGAGTTAATGCAGCATAAACCTTCATTGCATCTGACGAAGTGGATTCCAGCCCACAAACGTTTATACTACAGTAAATCAGCTAGACTTTAGGAAGCCACAAGACATCTGTTCATCTCAAAAAACAAGGATCGAGAAGACACAGGGGAAATCGGGGGGAGATGCGGGTCAAAATGTGGCCCTGCGGCAAATAGTGTGAAATTGACCAATACGACCGGGGCAGACAGAAGAGCAAGGGCAGCACAGCTGCTTGTGGGGAGTTGGTCTTTAAGATAAGGTCTGAGTGGACAAGAGCAAGAAGACTTGATGATGTAATCCAGATTAAAGCAGTAGTTACAATTTTGGCAAAAACCTGCCCATATTCTACAACTGCCACCACCCTCCAATTCTGTGATGCAAATAAATTATACACATAACGCCTATCCAAATAATGAATTCACTTGGCCTTGTGTTTTTACGTCACGGCGGCATTGTTTGGTTCTCCTTCTAGCCAGGTGTGGATCTCTTGGTCTTTCCGCCAGCTCCATCCATCCATCAAAACTCGCTTACGTAGGTGGCTGAGCAAGTTTCTGTGTCCTGACTGCCCAGCTCAATGAGTCAAGCAATGAAGCTCAGGACATTAATTGCATCAGGACATAATGTGGTTAAGGCCTCGCATGGTATCTAAGCTCCCAGACATTATCTTAATTAGATGATCTCAGTAATCTGCGAGGCAGAGCTCGGTCAATTTGCGGCATTGTTCTTGAAAGCAACCAGCGAGGCCACAAGGGAATAAAAAGTTCTACAAATACATAACTGGAGAGGGGTCGGGAGAGGTCAGGCCTTCAAGGAATTACAGTAAGATCATACTGGGCCTACGATTTAATCCTGGTACCCACCTGAAATTACATCCCAGTCATGTCTGTCAGTGAGCAAAAATGTCATTTTGGTGTCGTGGTTAAGTGCATGGACTCTAATCTGGGAGAACCGGGTTTGATTCCCCACTGCAGCTGCCGATGACCTTGGGCAAGCCATAGTTCTATTAGAGCTGTTCTTGAAAGAGCAGTTTCTCTCAGAGCTCTCTCAGCCCCACCTTCCTCACAGGGTGTCTGTTGTGGGGAGGGGAAGGGAAAGGAGATTGTAAGCTGCTCTGAGACTCTGAGTGAAAGGTGGGGTACAAACCCAATCACTTATTCTCTTCTCTTGTCTTCTCCTTCTTCATCATCATTTCATTGGGGGGGGGGGCTGTGGTTCAGTGGTAGAGCATCTGCCTTGAATGCAGAGGGTCCCAGGTTCAATCCCCAACATCTCCAGTTGAAAGAAGCAGGCAGTAGGTAGGGTTGCCAGGTCTGGGTTGGAAAATACCTGGAGACTTTGGGGGGTGGATCCAGGAGAGGGCGGGGTTTGGGGAGGGGAGGGGCTTCAGCATGGGACAAGGCCACAGAGTCCCCCTTCAAAACAGCCATTTTCTCCAGGGGAGCTGATCTCTGTCAGCTGGAGATGAGTTGTAAAAGCGGGAGATCCCCAGGCCCCACCTGGAGGCTGGCAACCCTAGCAGTAGGTGATGTGAAACCCCTCTGCCTGAGACCCCATAGAGTCACTGACAGTACTGACTCCGAGGGACCAAAAGGTATGATGCAGTGCAAGGCAGCTTCATGTATTCACCGTTCACCTCCTTCCCAAATTCTCCTCAGGTAAGAAGGTGATGGGTTAACTCCCTACAGGATTAGGCTTCCCAAGAACTTATCGTATTTTGGTGGGGGACAGATACGTCCTGGCAGGACCATCCCCAGGGGAAGGAAAGAGGCGTGCATGATGCTGTCTCCAGAGCGTCACCTGGCGTCACTTCCTGGCGACAGCATGGTGCGTTACAGGGAGGACTGGTCCGGCCAGGGAGCATGTTTCCCCCACTCCCACGCAGTAAGTACTTGGGAACCCTATACAGAATAGAACCTTGCAAATGCTGGCAAGCGCAGTCGGCCTGGGAAACTCAGAAGGGCAAAATACCACGCACAAAGGGACACGACTGCTTTCCACAGGGCAATCCAGAGACCTGGCAAAGGTGCCAGGTACGAGTTTGCCCAGGAACCAGCAAGCAGAAACTCGTGATGGGGAGCTGTCTATGTCAAAGTGGTAGTGGCTACATCATAAATAAATGGTCATGGGTAAGGTGCCGGCAGCTGGATGTCCAAAGACCTTATTGTGCAAAGAATCAAGCCTCTTGTGTGGCCTAATTATTATTTATTTTGAGTGTGGCATTCGGTAGACTGGGGTCCCCGACCTCTTTGAGCCTGTGGGCACCTTTGAAATTCTGACACAGGATGGTGGCCACCAGCACAAAATGGCCGCCATTGGAGGTGGAGCCAACCACAAAATGGCTGCTACAAGAGGCAGAGCCATACACAGGGGAAGCCCAAGTACAGGGGAGAAGAAGGGTAATTAAAAATACACAGGGAAAGAGAGGTGAGGGAGAACAGGACACTGTGGTGGTGGCAGCTGTCCCTGAAACAATGTTATTTTAATCTGCATAGCTAGTTAGATTGTCAGAGGCAAATCAGAAAACCTGCTTGGTAACAGACTCACCGGGCCCCACCCACTTTCTAAAAACACCTGGTGGGCACCAAGAAAGGTGTCGGCTGGTGCCAGGATGCCTGGTTCGAATTCCACTTTGTCCAGCAGCTTGCTGGAAATCTACTGAAAGCCATTCTCTCTCGCCTTCAGCCCCCTTACGTATAATACTGGGGAGGGGAGGCCCTAATACTGGGCTATTTTACTTAATGTTTGCTGATGGTTAGGGGGGCAGAAGACAGACAGCATTCCGGGATTATCACTTCCATCACAACCAGACCCGTATATTTGCTGCATCTAATTTAGTTTCACTCTGTAGCTCTGACAACGGGGAAAGAGGCCACCAGAATGACCGCGGTGGGGCTGTGAAGTCTAAGACGCGAATCCATCTCAGAATTTCTCCCCAGCCTGTGATTATTCCCTTTTTCTGCTGTTACTGCCGTTCCCTGACCACCTCGCGCTCAGCAGTGCCTAGCAACAGGTTCTGTAAGTTTAAAAATAGCTGGAACACTTCCCCCTTGATTTTTAGCCTGTTTCCAAGGAGAGACGATCGGGGCACCGATCAAAGGAAGGATGGCTGTCAAATCCGCAGTTTTAACAACATGGGCTCTGTTAAGTTGTGGTTTGCATAAAGGCCAAGCGACCTTACCTGGTTCATTTCTTGCGAGATCAGGCCAAGGCACAAGGGGGTATGCCAACTAGCAATTAAGAGTTGCATTTTCCCCCAAAACCGATCTCTCCCGCCCTGTCCTTGCTGGGAATTTTGCTCTTTATCTTGACAAAAACAGCTCTGCTACAGGCACCTGTCTAGTTATGCATCTCGTCCTGTCTGCAGGATACAAAAAACCTCGGTAGTACAGCAAGGTAAAAAGTCCCCATGCAAAATAATTTGATTTGCGAAAGATCAATTGCTGCGCTTCCTACTCTGTAAAGCTGACTAGTGTCATTCCCCGTCCGTCCCTCCGCCCACCCACTTTAACAAGCCAGCAATTTTTTTTCTAGGACTTTTCAAAGGTGGGGGCTTTTAATTATTATTTATTTCTTCAAACGGAAAGTAGATTTCCATATTCCTGCTCTTGATTCCCAAAGAACGGGCTCTGCCCTGCGTGGCCAGACCTTGCTGACTGCTAATGCCTCGGAGCGGATGCGTCTTTCATCAGAAATCTCAACTGGTTCCGCCACATCAAACAAATCAAAGGAGCGTTTGAATGCCTGTTAAATCGTCCCCCCCCCACCCCCTCTCTCTCGCTGTAACATCATTTAATGCTTTGGAGAAGGAAATAACTTTTCCCCTTTTCCCGCATAGGTCCTAGTTATAGGGTCATGATAAATGGAATTAATGACTTAAAAATAGGGTCATCCTTCCTCTCTCAGACAGATCCTGGGAGAAGAAAGAATTATATTTATTATGATGTTTGATTTCTCAGGGGAGTTCAGGGTGCTTGGCCGTGTGCCCTCTAAGCTGAGTTAGTGTGAGCTGGCTCACAGTTTTCTAGCCTCCGGCTCACACGTTTTTGTCTTAGCTCAGGAAGGAGGGCTCCGGAGGAAAGGAATTTAAGCAGGAGCCAAATTGCTCGCTCACAACTTTAATGCCAGTAGTTCACAAAGTAGGATTTTTGCTCACAGGACTCCGCAGCTTAGAGGGCGCATCGGTGCTCGGTACGCACTAATCTTTTGAGGCTGGCTCAAGGTCACCCAGTGACCTTTACAACAGAGCAAGAATCCGCACTCGGGGCTCCCGAGGCAAACTCTCCGTCCGCACGCCATGCTGGTTCACAGCTCACGACCAATGGCAAACAAGCCTCTCTTCATACATCCTCCGCGCACGTCAAATCCCAGCTGTATCTCTAATGGCTGGAAGCATCTGCCTGCCACTCTGCAAACAGATGGGCCAGCGACAGGCACCCTTGACAGAGTCAGAAATCTTTTAAAATGCACCAGTATTACCCTCCCTCTTTAACAAAAGGAAAGAGAGAGAACTAGAAATAACAAAATCAGCATTCCAGCACAATAGAACTTATTTCTCTTCTAGAGAGCCAGTTTGATATAGGGGTTAGGAGCGTGGACTCCAAAGACGTCTATTGTGTTAGCTTCCAGCCATAGCAAACATTAAAAAAAGAGTTTAACATAACCTAAAAAAGATAGGGAACTATTAAAATCTGAATCTACATTAAAACTAGCAATACTATTCAATTGCACATACATAAAATACCTCATACAGTTTGGTGTAGAGGTTAGGAGCGCGGACTCTGATCTGGGAGAACCGGGTTTGATTCCCCACTCCCCCACTCGCAGCTGCTGGATGACCTTGGGTAAGCCACAGTTCTGTCAGAGCTGTCCTTGAAAGGGCAGTTCTGGAAAGAGCGCTCTCAGCCCCACCTACCTCACAGGGTGTCTGTTGTGGGGAGGGGAAGGAATTTGTAAGCCGCTCTGAGACTCTGAGTGAAGGGCAGGGTATAAATCTAATCTCCTCCTCCTCCTCCTCCTCCTCCTCCTCCTCCTCCTCCTCCTCCTCCTCCTCCTCCTCCTCCTCTTCTTCTTCTTCTTCTTCTTCTTCTTCTTCTTCTTCTTCTTCTTCTTCTTCTTCTTCTATTATTAATCATAGATAGCCAGATTTTCCTCCTGGTAATGGCCATCCATCCATATTCTGCCGCCTTAAGGGTAATTTCCCTATTCCTATTGGCTACCATTATTGCGAGATAGTCCCTTCTAGTTTTGCCTGGCAGGCTATCGATTATAGGTTTGATATATGTTTCCCTAAGATACTCATGTATTTTACAGTCAAAAACTACATGCACAGGTGACTCAACACTCCCGACTCCACAGGGGCATAAACATTTTTCTTACGATATCCTCTTATATTTAGCTTCCAAGACAGCAGAAGGTAGGGCCTCATAACGTAGTATAGTGGTCTAGGAGTGCAGACTCTAATCTGATAGAACTGGGTTTGATTCCCCACTCCTCCACATGCAGCTGCTGGGCCGACCTTGGGTCAGTCACAAGTTATCTCAGAGCTATTCTCTCAGGAGCAGTTCCCAAAAGAACTCCCTCAGCCCCACCTACCTCACAGGGTGTCTGTTGTGGGGAGGGGGCAGGGAAAGGGGATTGTAAGCCGCTCTGAGACTCCTTCGGGTAGTGAAGGGCGGGGTATAAACCCAATCTCTTTCTCCTCCTCCTGTTCTTCTTCTTCTTCAGACTAAAAGGGGAGTTGCTACCAAAAAAACCTGAATATAACTCAGAAGTACAGACTCAAGCCTTCCACCCCGAGCTATTTATCATCCGACTACATTCAGTCACAATGATTTCTGAAGCTGTATTTCCTCAACGGAACCAAGAAGACCGACCCACTGACCACATTCTATTGTCCAACTCTCTGTTCCTTGCAATGTGCCGTTTACGTTGGCCCTGCATCCTAACAGCCCCATCCAGCTGGGAGACTGAATTATTAAACCACCACAAGGAGATGAAGACTCGTTTCCGAATCAGTCGTCAAGCACCCTAACTGCACAGCAGACCGACTAACTACTGAAAGGCGGGGACTGTGCGATTCCCAAAAGGGAGCCGCCGGCTTTTAAGCTGCAACCGTTCAGATCTAAAAAAGACGCAGAAGTCACGGGATCGTTTAAACCCACGGACGCTCTGGATCAGAAAACAGCTTTTGACAGGTGCAAAAGAGACCTTCATTCCCCAGGAGGCAACAAACACCTCTTTAAGCCAGGCCTGGCAGTAAATGGAATGGAAGGGTGGCCCAAAGCCAGCCGAAGGAGAGACTGGACGGGACAAAGGGCATCTGTTCAGCCACCCCATCTGACAGAGTCCGAGATTCCCAAGTGCCAACCACAGACTAACGACAGCGGGACGACTGAGACCCAGAGCCAAATCCTCTTGAAACCACAAGTGGATTTGGGATTGAATGAATGCCAGAGCAAGACGGGGATTACTTGCCAGCCACACGTTCTCCCTAGTGTGTACACGGTATAATGACGTACCTTCTCATTCATCTTAGTGAATGAAGATGCATCATTTTATTCAAGAGAAAGATTAGTATGTCTTGTGGAGCATTAGGGATGTGTTTTAAAACGTGGTGAGAAAAACTGCTTCAGAAGCCAACGGAGGAGGAGGAGGAAGAAGAAGAAGAGAAGGAGAAGAAGAGAAGGAGAAGAAGGAGAGGAGGAGGAGGAAGAAGAAGAGGAGGAGGAGGAAGAAGAAAAAGAAGAAGAGGAGAAGGAGGAGGAGGAAGAAGAAGAAAAGGAAGAAGAGGAGGAAGAAGAAAAAGAAGAAGCGGAGGAGGAGGAGGAGGAGGATGTATACCCCACCCTTCACTCAGAGTCCCAGAGCAGCTTACAATCTCATTTCCCTTCCCCTCCGCACAATTTATTTATTTATTTACTTACTTTCGATTTGTATCCTGCCTTGCCAAGGCAAACTGGCTCAACAGACACCATGTCAGGTAGGTGGGGCTGAGAGAGCTCTTTCAAGAACTGCCCGTGAGAGAACAGCTCTGAGAGAACTTGTGACTGACCCAAGATCACACCAGCAGCTGCATGTGGAGGAATGGGGAATCAAACCCAGTTCTCCCAGATTAGAGCCTCTGCTCCTAACCACTACACCAAAATGTGTACAAAAGAAACACACACTCCTTATGTTTCATGCTATTTCTAGGTGGTTCCCATCAAGATTTCTCAAGGCCCTCCTGACATGCCTGATGTTTAAGGGCAATAATCGCCATCTACGAATTCTTCAGACTCTGTAGGAAGTGTCAATCGCTACGAGATGGCTGACACACGCCGGTGAAAATAGTAAATTCGGTAATGCACACCAGTGAAGTATGCAGTTAGCTGCATCCTCCAACTCAGGACGTTTTCCCCATTTGATCTCCGGTGCCAAACTAGTTACTCGCTCCCGCTTCACTCAGCCCTGGGCACGGCCCTTCTTCCGACAGACCTCCTCTACCAGCATAAGACAACTCACCTTCTGGCTCCACAAACCCGCGTCTGGGACTGCAACACTTTCAAAAGGAGGTGAACTCATTAACAGCTGCTTTAAGAAGGTGTAGCAGAGATATCCCTGACCTGAATGGCCCAGGCTCATCCAGCATAACCAGATCCTAGAAGCTAAGCAGGGTTGGCCCTGGTTAGTACTTGGATGAGAGACCGACAAGGAAGCCCGGGGTCGGTATGCCAAAGCAGGCAATGGCAAACCACCTCTTAACATCTCTTGCCCAATGCTCCCTCTAAGCCATGGAGTCTTGTGAGCAAAAATTCTACTTTGTGAGCAACTGGCATTAAGGATGTGAGCGAGCGATTGGGCTGCTGCATAAATCAGTTTGCTCTGGAGCCCTCCTCCCTGAGCTAATGCAAAAATGGGTGAGCCGGAGGCTAAAAAACTGTGAGCTAGCTCACACTAACTCGGCTTGGAGGGAACACTGCTCATGTCCTAACCTGGACAGCCCAGGCTAGCCCGGTCTCATCAGATCTTGGAAGTTAAGCAGGGTCGGCCCTGGTTTGTATTTGGGTGGGAGACCACCAAGGAAGGCCAGGGTTGATATATAGAGGCAGGCAATGGCAAATGACCTCTGAACGTCTCTCGCCTTGAAAACCCTACGGGATTGCCATAAACTGGCCGCGACTTGACAGCACTTTCCACTACCACCACCACCCCTAGAAGCAGTCTGGCCAGTGAACCAAAGCAGAGGATGTTAAATTCTCCTGGCTTCCCCTTTCCAGGTTAAGAACATAAGAGAAGCTACTGTTGGATCAGGCCTATGGCCCATCCAGTGCAACACTCTGTGTCACACAGTGGCCAAAAATACCAGGTGCCATCAGGAGATCCACCAGTGGGGCCAGGACACTAGAAGTCCTCCCACTGTTGCCCCCCACAAGCACCAAGAATACAGAGTATCACCTGCCCCAGATATAAGAAGCCAATGTTGCATCAGGCCAATGGCCCATCCAGTCCAACACTCTATGTCACACCGTGGCCAAAAATACCAGGTGCCATCAGGAGGTCCACCAGTGGGGCCAGGACACTAGAAGCCCTCCCACTGTTGCCCCCCACAAGCACCAAGAATACAGAGCATCACTGCCCCAGATATAAGAACAGAAGAGAAGCCAATGTTGCATCAGGCCAATGGCCCATCCAGTCCAACACTCTATGTCACACAGTGGCCAAAAATACCAGGTGCCATCAGGAGGTCCACCAGTGGGGCCAGGACACTAGAAGCCCTCCCACTGTTGCCCCCCACAAGCACCAAGAATACAGAGCATCACTGCCCCAGATATAAGAACAGAAGAGAAGCCAATGTTGCATCAGGCCAATGGCCCATGCAGTCCAACACTCTATGTCACACAGTGGCCAAAAATACCAGGAGCCATCAGGAGGTCCAGCAGCGGGGCCAGGACACTAGAAGCCCTCCCACTGTTCCCCCCCAGCACCAAGAATACAGAGCATCACCGAGAGTTCCTATTTATAACTTGTGGCTCATGGCCACTGATTCAACCATAACAGACAGAGTAAAGCCTCCATGCTGCAAAATGGGGGGGAGTAACAGATGTGGTGCTTTCTGCTTCTGCTTGCACACTGAACCCGGCTCCACCATTTACAACAAAATGAGACCGAACTTCCATCTCGATGCCCTGATCTTTGGCCAGGGAGAGCTGTATGTTCAGGAGAGACGTTCTCAGCCAGAGTTCAAATTAGGCCTCGCCTGCCCCTTGCAATCTATTACAGTAAGCTGCTCTTCCTGCACCCTTCTTAGAACTACGAAAAAGCGAAAGTACAAAGAGCGCTATATAAAAATATTTGTTAAAAGCCTCAATGGGAAAAAATGTATGGCGGAATCAACTCAGGTTTAGCCTCCCCACCCTCCCTTACCAGTGTTCCCTCTAAACTGAGTCAGTGTGAGCCAGTTCACAGTTTTTTAGCCTCCGGCTCACACATTTTTGTCTTCGCTCAGGAAGGATGGCTTCTCCAGAGCAAACTGATTTATGCAGTTAGCCAAATCGCTCGCTCACAACTTTAATGCCAGTAGCTCACAAAGGAGAATTTGCGCTCACAAGACTCCACAGCTTAGAGGGCGCGCTGCCACCTCTTACCCGTCCTACATTGAAGGCTAGCCCAACCACTTACAAAAAGGGCATAGGGTTCAACTCTGGCTACCCAAAGGAAGAAATTCTAAAGCCAGTTTGGTGTAGTGGTCAAGTGAGCGGACTCTGATCTGGGAGAACCGGGTTTGATTCCCCACTCCTCCACTTGCACCTGCTGATGTGACCTTGGGTCAGTCACAAGCTCTGGCACAGCTGTTCTCTCAAGGACAGTTCCTGTCAGAAGTTCTCTCAGCCTCTCCTACCTCACAGGGTGTCTGTTGTGGGGAGGGGAAGGGAAGGGAATTTGTAAGCCGCTCTGAGACGCCTTTGGGCAGTGAAGGGCGGGGTATAAATCCAATCTCTTCTTCTTCTTCTTCTAAAGCTGGTAAGAAGGAAACACACACGCTCTCATCTCTGTGTTGTTGTTGCTTTGTTCAAAATCAGTATGTTGACAATATACTTAAGAGGACACTCTTGGCTAATTTTTAAAGAAATTCTGACACCACGTGGGAAAGGAGGTCATCACTCAAGACTGCAGAGGCCAAGGTCAACAGCATGAGAAGAGTTCAGAAGACTACGGGAAGCCACCACGCTGTGATGATAAATACCATTCACCATCCTACTCCTTACTGGAAATTAGTAAACAAACTAGGAGCAAAAGTATTTTTCCGAAAGCTCGTCCGGACAGCATAAGAGGACACACACAGAGAGACAGACTCGATTGCTATTTCGGGCATTAGTTGGAGAATGAGACAATGTTCCCTCTAAGCCGTGGAGTCTTGTGAGCAAAGATTCTACTTTGTGAGCTACTGACATTAAAGTTGGGAGCAAGCGGTTTGGCTACTGCATCAGTTAGTTTGCTCTGGAGTCCTCCTTCCTGAGCTAAGACAAAAATGTGTGAGCTGGAGGCTAAAAAACTGTGAGCTAGCTCACACTCACTCAGCTTAGAGGGAACACTGGAGACCACCCCCCACTTTTGATATAGAAACGAGGTTGTTCTTGGGTCTGATCTCAGGACCGCTGTTCCTGAAGAGAGCTCAGAAGCTCCAGCTGGTACCGAGTGCGGGAGTAAGGTTGCTGGGCAATGTGTTCCTCTGATGCTCAAAGATCCTCATGGCTGCTGGCCACAGAAGGGCCACTTGCATCAGGCAAAACACCATCATTAGCAGAACAGATCCGCAGCATCCAGTCCATGGACCTGAGGCCCAGCATTGTGCGCTGGATGAGGAATTAAGACTTAGATCCAGGTCAGAGTATCTTTGTGTGGCCAAGTAACTCTGACGGGCTTGTTTGCCAAGAATGTTGAACTTGTATGGCTGGTGGAAATATCCCACAAAGGCTTAAATGTTATTGGCACATGCTCTGGCGGGTGCCCTTAGGGAAGTCATTTCATCTCACGACGCCCAATCCCATGTGTCATGATTCTAGGCCTAAAGTAGTGGGACCCACAGGCGCTAGGGTGGCCTAGTGACACCAGGGGAGCCTGTATTAGAGTAGCTATCAGGGGTTACCTTTCCCAGGTCCGCTTCGGACCCTGTGATTGGTTCCCCCAAAGGGGATTTGGAGGGGAAAAGGAATAAAAGGCCTTGCCCAAAGTGTGAGGTGGTTCATGCCCAGGGAGGAAAGCATGTCCAAAAGAGGCGAGAGTCAGCTTGAGACCAAATACCTAGAGAAGGCTAGGCACAGCATAGATGCGTTAGGATTTCTTATTTTCCTGAGCCCTTGTGGAAGAGCGGCATATAAATCGAATAAATAATAATAATAATTATTATTATTATTATCTACTTTTACTGTGCTCAGTTTTCCTACAAGTTATTGAATTACAGGTGTTGTTAAATCTCTTTAATAACAATAGTTTCTTACTCTGCCTGGGTCCTCACACCTCATTTGGTCATGTATAAGGGGAAACCTACTGGAAAAGAAGTGCTCTGGGGCCTCCCAAGGAGACCCATATCAGAGAGGTGGCAGCCATTAGAGAACCTTTCTGGCCACTGCCCATGATACCATGGGTGGCAGAATGTGCCTGCCTCTGACTTGCAGGCCTCGTTTCCACCCAGTCCTCCTAGGGGTTCACAACTCCTTGGAGGGGATTTTCTTCCACTCTCAGGTAACTCGCCACCACCCACTGGGAGGATCAAGACTCCCAGTTCCCCTTCTCAGTTTTGAGGACTTGCCTCTGTGTCTCCCATTTGCCCAATGCCTGGCTACCACGGAGATAGTTTAATGGCTTGGGCACCCTTAGAGGAATAGCTGCTTGCCAACCCCCTGGCTCCCCTCTACAGATAGTACGCCCAAGACGATAGGGGCCTATGAGGTACAGAGAACCACTCCCTGAATCAAAAGTTTAAAGTATGTTTTAAGAAAATGTTTACAAATGTACTTTTAGCACCGCACCAGATTTGAGCAAGGAAAACAAAAGAAACTGGTAAAAAAATGCAAATCCTCTATCCCTCTCACCAGGGCTCTTTTTGTGGCAGGAACTCCCTTACATATTACATGACACACCCCTAATGTAGCCAATCCTCAAAGAGCTTACAGAGCTCTTCTTACAGGGACTACTGTAAGCTCTTGGAGGATTGGCCACATTAGGGATGTATTGCCTAATGTGCAAAGGAGTTTCTGCTACAAAAAGAGCCCTGCCTCTCGCTACACATGCCCTACCAGCTGTTAAAAGAGGACAGGCTCTTTAAGTTTCACTAGTTACAGATCTTTACACAGGTGTCATTACCTTCAAGCTTGCTCCATGTCTCCCAGGTGACCACACGGCCAACGGCCACCTGCAGACCAGAGCTCAGAGTTTTCCTCAATGCAGACTCCTCAAAGAAAGAGAACTATTTCCTGTTGTACTGAGATTTTATCATCTCTGTCTCCTCTCCCACTTGACCCGGGCAGGACAGGTAAGAGAAGTGTTTCCTCCAGCCCCTTCCTGGAGATTTATCCCTGGAGTTGTCCTAGCCCCAGTCCTCCGAGCTCTGTTCCCTGCCTGGAGAGGGGGGGGGAGAAGGGGGAGGCTTGCCCTTTATTACTAGATACATTAGCATTTGTATGAAGGTGAGCCTGGAAAGGAAACCAACCCTGGAAGGCCAGAGACTGAAGCTGAAGCTCAAATACTTTGGCCACCAAACGAGAAGGGAGCACTCATTGGAGAAGACCCTGATGCTGGGAAAGACTGAAGGAAAAAGAAGAAGGGGACAGCCAAGGATGAGATGGTTAGACAGTGTTATCAATGCAATGAACATGAAATTAAGCAAACTCTGGAGGATGGTGGAAGACAGGAGGGCCTGGCACGATGTGGTCCATGGGGTCACGAAGAGATGACCTCGACTGTGCAACTAAACAACAACAACAAAAGAGCCTGGAATCTAAACAATCTAACCCTCATCCTCTGGTATGAAAAACTTTGGAACATATACATAATGGAAAAACCTCAGACATTCTGAAACAAAACAAATGTAAAAGTAAACACAATGATATTAAAAGTTTATGGTCTCCCATATTAGCACATCTAACCGCTAAAGGAACAATACCTGATGTAATAAATACTCTTCACCTCATCTAGCTATCTCAAAAGGTATTCTAGAGATACTGTACGGACAGCATGTAATGGAAAGTATCGCTCTTTAGGCTTTTTAGATTAGACTCTAAACTCTCGTGTCATAAGGTTTGACTTGTAAGACACTGGAAAACAGCATCCTTAGACTAGACTATATAGAGCTATATTTATTTGTATGTATAAAATAATATATGCAGGCTATCTGTACACGCCTATCCTGTTGTTAATCTTGTTGTTAATGTAAAATGAATAAAACCATTTTTGGTTGGGGAATGAATTTCCTCCTTCCCAGAGAAAAGAAAGAAAAACTTTTAGAATGCCAAGTGAAGGTCTGCTGCGTGCTGATCCCCCATGAGAAAATGCATTTCGTCACACCATGCATCTTTCCTGGGAAGAAAACATTCAGTGAAAACAACTGTCTTTAATAACAATAAATAGTCCTGACCATTGACCCCAGGAGGGTCCTTTAGGGGGAAGTGCATTCCATCAAACTTTCTTTTATTTTCTTTTTTAGTGGGTATTTGTGTGTCCGTGTCCACGCATGTATGTGCTTGCATGCCTGGAAGTCGTGGCGAGAGTTTTTCAGAGAGGTGGCTTTAGCCTGCCTCTGCGTTCCGAGCCCTGGTATTCCTTGGAAGTCTCCCTTCCGATTACTCGCCAAGGTCTGCCCTGCTTAGCTTCTGAGATCTGACAAGGTCAGGGCTCCATCAATCTTTCTGTTGAATGGTAAGGAAAAAGAGAGCCTAAAGAACAACCTGCCAACAGAAAACCCATAAACGGACTTTTCAGAGGTAGCTGACTTGGCCTGCAGGAGAACAGACAGATGCAAATCCCAGAGAGACCAAAGAGAGTTTCAACATACGAGCTTTCGAAATTCAAAGTTTCCTTCACCTCTATCACATTGTGGGGCAAGACGAGCCACTGTTTTCCCTGCCTTTATTGTCGCTGCCACTACTGCAGGTAAAATCTAGCTAGTCACTCTCATCTGGGTTGCCGAAAGCCAGCCTCACAGGGTATTGCTCAGTTAGCATGCCTAGTGGCTAGGCAGGTAGGTAAGGACTCGTGCAGACTCTCTCAAGTTAAATCAATTTTATTTCTACAAGGCACAGACTCAGGGTTTTTAACTAGTAGCAGGCATTAGTAATGTATGGCTGCAAAAGCTGGATCATAAGGAAGGCCGAGCGCCGAAGAATAGATGCTTTCGGATGATGGTGCTGGAGAAGACTCTTGAGAGTCCCTTGGACTGCAAGAGGAGGAGGAGGAGGAGGAGGAGGAGATTGGATTTATACTCCACCTTTCACTCGGAGTCTCAGGGCAGTTTACAAACTCCTTCCCCTTTCCCTCCCCACAACAGACACCCTGGGAGGTAGGCGGGGCTGAGAGAGCACTGAGAGAACGGCTCTTTCAAGGACAGCTCTGCCAGAACTATGGAAGAGTAGGGAATCAAACCCGGTTCTCCCAGATTAGAGTCCACACATTTAACCACTACACAAATCAGTCGATCCTAAAAGAAATCAACTCTGACTGTTCCCTTGGCAGGCCAGGTACTGAAGCTCAAGCTCAAATACTTTGGCCACCAAATGAGAAGGGAGCCCTCACTGGAGAAGACCCTGGTGCTGGGAAAGACTGACGATCAAATTTATTTATTTATTTATTTATTGGATTTATATCCCGCCCTTCCAGCATGGGCTCAGGGCGGCAAACACAGAGGCAAATGCCATATAAAAACAGTAAAACATAGAGGCAGATGCCATCCATAAACATTAAAACAATAAATAGTCCATTACTTATAAAACAATTGCAGCAGCGGTCTACAGAGCGAATGAGTCCCTAACATAAAACCCATAACACCAGTACTCCAGTGGGCACGGTTGTTGTTGCTCTAATGGTGTCCCACTATAACTATGGTCGCATACCAGGGCCAGTACGCCTCATGATGAGACGGTGGTGGTAGAGTAGCGGTGGCAGCCCCTACTCGAAAGCCTGGCGGAAGAGCTCCGTCTTACAGGCCCTGCGGAACTGCATAAGGTCCCGCAGGGTCCTGATCTCCTCCGGAAACTCATTCCACCAGGTAGGGGCCACCACCGAAAAAGCCCTGGCCCTGGTTGCAGCATATTTAGCAACCTTGGGGGCTGGAATAGCCAGCAGATGTTGCCCCCCCAACCCTAGTGCCCTTGGGGGAACATATGGGGAAAGGCGGTCCCTCAGGTAAGCCGGACCCTGACCATATAGGGCTTTTAAGGTAAGAACCAGCACTTTGAAGCAGATCCGGTATGCTATTGGCAGCCAGTGCAGTGCCTTCAGCGCAGGCCAGACGTGGTCCCACCTCGTAAGACCCATCAGCAGCCTGGCTGCTGCATTCTGAAGAAGGGGACAGCAAAGGATGAGATGGTTAGACAGTGTTATTGAGGCAATGAACATGAAATTAAGCAAACTCCAGCAAAAGACAGGAGGGCCTGGTGCGATGTGGCCCATGGGGTTGTGAAGAGTCCCTGCGGGACCATGAAATTGCTGAGCAGTCGGGTTAGAACAGATAAAAGGAAATACTTCTTCACCCAAAGAGTGATTAACACATGGAATTCACTGCCACAGGAGGTGATGGCAGCTACAAGCATGGACAGTTTCAAGAGGGAATTAGATAAACACAAGTGGAGACCCGCAAGAAACTTGCGGGATGGTCATCCCATTCCTCACACCTTTGCTTCCTCCCCTCTACCCTTACCTATCTCACACTCTTTCTCCCTTCTGGGGGTGGAGCCATAGACTCAACCCTCCAAAGCAGCCATTTTATCCAGGGGAACTGATCTCTGTCACCCGGACAACAGTTGTAATTCTGGGTGATCTCCAGCCCTCACCCAGAGGCTGGCAATGGTAGTTCTCATGGAGGAAATGACTGGTTTGGAGGGTGGAGTCTATGGCATTATACTGGTCTGAAGTTCCTCCCCTCCTCAAACCCCACCATCCCCAAGATCCACCCCTTAAATGTCCAGGAGTTTCCCAATCCAGAGTTGGCAACCCTATTTCCTTCCCACCCAACAGCCAACTTAACCTTTATCTGCCTTTATCTGTCTTCAGCTTTTTGTCTCCACCCCCTCCCCCACAGTTTCTACCAAGGAAAATTATAGTCTTTCTCCACAGCGGGGACCAAAGCAGCTTACATTATTCTCACCTCCTTTTATCTGCACAACAACCCTGTGAGGTTGGTTAGGCTGAAAGTATGTGACTGGTCCAAAATCACCTAGTCAGCTTCCACCGCAATATGGGGATCTGAACCTGGGTCTTGCAGACCCTGCTCTGAGGCTCTAACTGCTGCATCACTGCTGGCTTTCATAGGGTGGCTGCTGAACAGCAGCAAGCAGCCAGGCCAAGTTGAGTCATGCAAATTAGGTGATATCAAGTCACCCAGAGAGTGCTGCCTAGGGATGCCAGCCTCCAGGTGGGATCTGGGGATCCCCTGGAATTACTGCTCAGCTCCAGACTACTGAGATAACTTCCCCTGGAGAAAATGGATGCTTTGGAGGGTGGACTCTAGGGCATTGTACCCCACTGAGGTCCCTGTCCTCCCCAGACTCCATCCCCAAATCTCCAGGAGTTTCCAAACCTGGAGCTGGCAACCCCACTACCCCATCCCCTGCCAGTGCCCATGGGGGGACCTGGCAACCCTAGACTGCTGCCAGGCCTAGGGTTGGCAACCTCCAAGTGGGGCCTGGAGACTGAACTCCAGAGATCTGTGAAGAACAGAGATCTGTCTCCCTGGAGAAAATGGCTGCTTTGGAGGGTGGATTCTGTGGCATGATACCCAGCTGAGGCCTCTCCCTTCCCCAAATCCTGCCCTCCTTGCACTCCACCCCAAAACCTCTAGGAATCCCCCAGCCTGGCCCCAAGGCTCCCTCCCTCCCCCCCCCTCCAAGGCCGAAAGAGGCCTGGAAAGAAAGGGCCCTTCCCCCCACCCTTGACTGACAGAGCCAGTCAGAAGCCTCCTCTCCCCCGCCCCCCCAACGTTCTAATCTCTCACCACCGTTGCTGCCTGGAGTCAGGTCCCTGCAGAGGCCATTTCAAAAGGCTTTTGGGGGGAATTCAACTGTCCCTGAAGGGATTTCCTCACTGTTTGGATTTTTCTACAAACCCAGGAAGTCTACTGACTATGTAGGAAAAGCTGTTGGGGGAGAGTGAGGCCCCTGTTGGAGGGAATAGGTATCCGCACAGAAAAAAAAAAGTCTGGAATTAGAATAAGGATATGGAGCAGAAGTCCATCAGTGGCTATTAGCCACAGGGTATAGATAGGAACTCTCAGTCTGGGGCAGGTGATGCACTCTGTTCTTGGTGCTGGAGGGGGCAGCAGTGGGAGGGCTTCTAGTGTCCTGGCCCCACTGCTGGACCTCCTGATGGCACCTGGTATATTTTGGCCGCTGTGTGACAGAGTGTTGGACTGGAGGGGCCATTGGCCTGATTCAACATTGGCTTCTCTGATGTTCTTATGTTCTTATGACTGTGCGACTGAATAACAACAACAAAATTAGGACTGAAAGGAGGGAAAGGGAGTCCTTAAAAGAAAAAAAACAAGAGAGAAAATTTTCCTCTGGAGTATAGAGAAAGCTCTTGGTTCTCCTGATGCGTCTCCAGTTTGTGTCGCTGGCTATGCTCGGAAAGGATCTGCGTCTGCAATTGTGAAAGAGGGCAAGAAGCACTCCAGAGGAGAGTGAGGGCTGCAAGGACCCCCACAGGCAACCATCGCAAAGCAGCAAGGTTAAGTAAATAGCGCGCTGTGACCTCCACCCCTAGGCTGAGAGGAAAACTACAGCTAAGCCAGAGCATCTACTTCAAGCATCACCCCGGCCTCCCATCTTCTCAGCTTACACCAGCAGGAAACCCGTTCCCAACGACACACTCCGGCGGCGCTATCACAGATGGCATTTCTTGGTACAGCAAAACAGCACATGCAACAGACTGGCTGGACTTTGCTTCATCGATCGGAAAACATGCTGGAGATTATCCGCCCCCCCCCCACCCATGTTGTCAGCCAGTGGTCTCCTCTTCCTTTAAAGGTTTAACTTGCCTCCTTCTGACCGGGGGAAAACAAGCAAAAGGAAGCATCCAAAATGGTTTTTAGCCCAGATTTCTCCAACTGCTTAGAACTGGTTGGTGGAGTAGACGAGGAATTATATTGGAACGCTTTCCCAAGGACTCTGAATGCCCATCGAACAGACTGATAGTGTTTCCAGCAGCAACCCCAAACACTTACTAACTCCAGCACAAACCTGCCAGTCCCACAAAGCAGAGTCTCCCTCCTGATGTCGCTGCAGAGGCCATACCGCAACTCTGCGCATAAACCGAGGGAAATCACTGGAGCAAACTCTCCCAAAGTAACAGCGCTCTCGGCAAAAGCACCCAAAAGGATGCCCGGCGTTCCCGCTCCGGTCCCCCAAACCTCCCTCTGGATTCTGCGACTCAGAGGACTTCCCGAGAGAAAGAGATTTAAAAAGAATGGTTCATTTACCTCTGTGAAGCCCTCGTGCAGAATGTCTGGTAAATTTCCCCGGGACAGACAGGCGAGCATTCTTCAGAAGCCCCCGGAGCAACAGGGGCTCAGTTCTTGGAGCACACAGAGCAAATCCTCTGGCCAGGGGGGCACGACCTCCCCCTCCTCCCCTTCCTCCTTTTCCTCCTAAAGACAAAGACTTGGAGCTCAGGGGAGACCTCATTCATCGTCCCATATGTGCCGCCCGTTAACTGCACACAGGATACTTGAGCCAAAGTCAAGACCCACACTGGGCATGCTCGGCAAGGAGCCGCTGGGGGGAGCAGCGGGGCGAGATGTGGCGCCACACCGTTCCTATAGAAACGCCTCTGCGCTCACCCAGTGCAGCAGCAGCAGCAGCAGCAGGCCTAGGGACTGGTCAGGGGAAAAACATCTGAAACCCATTTCCACCAGAGCCTGGCCCCTTCCATCTGACACACAGCAGACTGTGTGTGTGTGTACCAAGTTACAGGAAGAGGGGCGGGGAGGCGCAGAGAGGGTACCAAACCGGCCTCCGCCAAGAAGAGGAGGAAGAGCAAGGCTAAGGATTGCAAGCTAACTTGGAAACTCTGTAGGCAAACTTTACAGGAAGCCGAAGGATGGCTTGACGGCAGAGGCGTCACACGCCGGGTCCTATCGGATGCGTTTTATAGGGCTGCCAACTCTGGGTTGGGGAATCCTTGGAAGTTTGGGGAGAGGGCAGGGTTTGGGGAAGCGAAAGACCTCAGCGGGGTCTAATGCAGCCGTTTTCTCCCGAGGAACTGAACTTTGTCATCTGAAGATCAGTGGTAGTTCCAGGCTGAGGGGTGACATGATTGAGGTTTATAAGATTATGAATGGGATTGAGCAGGTTGAGAAAGAAGTACTTTTCTCCCTTTCTCACAATACAAGAACTCGTGGGCACTCCATGAAATTGCCGAGCAGTTGGGTTAGGACAGATAAAAGGAAATACTTCTTCACCCAAAGACTGATTAACATATGGAATTCACTGCCACAGGAGGTGGTGGCAGCTACAAGCATGGACAGTTTCAAGAGGGACTTAGATAAACATATGGAGCAGAAGTCCATCAGTGGCTATTAGCCACAGGGTATAGATGGGAACTCTCAGTCTGGGGCAGGTGATGCACTCTATTCTTGGTGCTGGAGGGGGCAACAGTGGGAGGGCCCCACTGCTGGACCTCCTGATGGCACTTGGTATATTTTGGCCGCTGTGTGACAGAGTGTTGGACTAGATGGGCCATTGGCCTGATTCAACATTGGCTTCTCTTACGTTCTTATGTTCTTATGTTAAGAAACCATCGAGTGCAATGCTAACCTGAGTTCCAAAAGGTGGGGGGAAACAGCATAAGATACATTGGGACATGCAAGGGAGCTGCCGGAGACCAAACTCTTTTCCTACTTGGGGCTGAGACTTCCATCTCGCACCCGCTTCCTGAAAAAATATAACAAGGGCTCTCACAACACTGCTTGGGAAACTGACAAAACCAGATGTCGGTTATGCAAGAACAGCCCTGGGACGGTTCCATCCCCACGCTCTTGAAATCGCTAGATAATAATTTCACGATGTGAACTTGGCGGTGGGCTCCTAAACAAAACGGCACGCTTAAAATAAAGCCTTTCCCTGCTAATCCTAGGCGCTGTTCTTTGAAAGCAAGTCCCACGGAGTACAGTGGCACTTCCAGCTAAATATACACCCCGAGTGTTAGAAGGCACAAGAAACTGGGGCAAAAGCCAATGCCCGGGCGGGAATGTTATTTGCTTCCTCTGGGGAGTCCCAAACACTGACTTAATAAAGTCACTTTAACCGCTTACTGTTTCTGGCTGTTTCCACACAGGGGGTTTGCTCAGCATCCACCCTAACAGCAGGTCCACACTAGAGCCTTTACACATCACTGTCCTCTAATCCATGAAGTTTTGGAGGGTATCCATGTTGGTCTACAGTAGAATGGCTGAACTGGAGTCCAATAACGCCTTAGAGGCCAGCAAGATACCTTTGACTCTTGAAAGCTTAGACCCACCCCCCAAACCTTGGTGTAGCATTTGGTGTAGTGGTTAGGAGCGCGACCTCTAATCTAGGAGAACCGGGTTTGATTCCCCACTCCTCCACAAGAAGCTGCTGGTGTGACCTTGGGTCAGTTACAAGTTCTTTCAGAGCTGTTCTCTCCAAAGCAGTCCTCAAGAGAGCTCTCTCAGCCCCACCCACCTCACAGAGTGACTGTTGTGGGGAGGGGAGGGGAAAGGAGATTGTAGGCTGCTCTGAGACTCCTCTGGGTAGTGAAGGGTAGGGTATAAATCCAAACTTCTACTACTACTACTGCTCTTTCTCCTCCTCTATTGTGCTTCTGGACTTGAATCTAGCTAAAGGTAAAGGTTTCCCTTGCTCGAAAGCCAGTCGAATCCAACTCTAGGGTTGCAGTGCCTATCTCTGTTTCCAAGCCGAAGCACCAGCACTGTCCAAAGACATTTCTGTGGTCATGTGGCCGGCATGACTAGACGCTGAGGCACACGGAACGCTGTTGCCTTCCCACCGAAGTGGCACCTGTTTATCTATTTGCAATTTCTTGCTTTCAAACTGCTAGGTTGGCAGGAGCTGGGACCAGAGATGGGGGCTCACTCCATCATGTGGCACTCAAGTCTTGAACTGCCGAACTACCGACCTTCCTGTCTGCAGCTTAACCACTTGAGCCACCGCTGCCCCACGGACTTGAATCTAGCTGTCCTCTAATCTACTTTCCAGGTTGTCCCCTGCTTTAATGCATTCCTCCCAAAACCTGCCTTGCCATTTTTGGAAAACTCACTGCCAAAGCAACTTTCTAAAAAAACTCAGCAAGTGTCACACCACTAAAGAGCAATTGTGTTATGACCTGTTTCCACGAACTCCTAGCTTCGCTGAATTCCCAGCTTCCATTTCTTAAAAAGTCAGTCTCTGTACCCTTTCAGTGCAGAGATCTCTCTGCAACATAAGGAATTTGAGACTTAAAAAAAAAATAAAAGCTAAGGATTCAGAGGTGCCAGAGGATTGTGGCCATGGATCACTATAACGTGGTTGCGCTATAGCTCTCTAGCAACTGCTGATTTTTAAAATGAGCCTGAAAAGCCACCCAGTACCAATAGTTCAGCAGTTCGAGACCCAAGAGTGCTGCATGATGGAGTGAGCTCCTGTCTCTAGTTCCAGCTCCTGCCAACCTAGCAATTTGAAAGCAACAAATTGCAAGTAGAGAAATAGGTACCACTTTGGTGGGAAGGTAACAGCGTTCTGTGCGCCTTGGTGTTTAGTCATGCCGGCCACATGACCACGGAAACGTCTTCGGACAGCGCCGGCTCTTCGGCTTTGAAACGGAGATGAGCACCGCATCCCTAGAGTCGGATTCGACTGGCTTTCGAGCAAGGGAAACCTTTACCTTTTTACCAATGGGGCAGAGATGGTCATGCAGGGGATGAAGCAAGAGAAATGCTGGGGGAAGTGCCATGTGCATGCCGTGCTCCCACTGGAAATGCCTCTGCATTAAAACTGACCCAGCATCAGGTAAGGGATGAGGGTAAAGGCAAAGCATGTTAGTACGGGGGGAAAGAATATGAAAAGGGCTGATGGCTAAAAAGGATATTACAGCATTGGGGAAAAGTGCAGAAAAGGGCAACTAGAATGCTAAAACAGAAAAGGGCAACTAGAATGCACTTTCCCTATGAAGAAAGGTTAAAGCGCTTGGGGCTCTTTAGCTTGGAGAAACGACGGCTGAGGGGTGACACGATCGAGGTTTGTAAGATTATGCATGGGACAGAGCAGGTCGAGAAAGAGGTACTTTTCTCCCTTTCTCACAATACAAGTACTCGCGGGCACTCAATGAAGTTGCTGAGCGGTCGGGTTAGAACGGATAAAAGGAAGTCCTTCTTCACCCAAAGAGTGATTAAAACGTGGAATTCACTGCCACAGAAGGTGGTGGCGGCTACAAGAGGGAATTAGATCAACATATGGAGCATAAGGATGAGAATGGTTAGACAGTGTCACCAATGCAACGAACATGAAATTGAGCCAACTTCAGAGGACGGCAGAAGACAGGAGGGCCTGGCATGATCTGGTCCATGGGGTCGCGAAGAGTCGGACTCGACTGTGTGACTGAACAACAACAGCAATGGAGCAGAGGTCCATCAGTGGCTATTAGCCATAAGGTATAGATAGGAACTCGGTTTGGGTCAAGTGATGCTCTATCTTCTTGGTGCTGGGGGGGGGCAACAGTGGGAGGGCTTCTAGTGTCCTGGCCCCACTGGTGGACCTCCTGATGGCCCCTGGTATTTTTGGCCACTGTGTGACACAGAGTGTTGGACTGGATGGGCCCTTGGCCTGATCCAACGTTGGCTTCTCTTATGTTCTTATATCTGGGGCAAGGGATGCTCTGTATTCTTGGTACTTGGGGGAGGCTACAATGGGAGGGATTCTAATGTCCTGGCCCCACAGCTGGATCTCCTGAGGGCACCTGGTATTTTGGGCCACTGTGTGACAGAGTGTTGGACTGGATGGGCCATTGGCCTGATCCCACATTGGCTTCTCTTATGTTCTTACGAGGAGGGAGAGCAAACTAGTTAGGGTGGGGAAATCCCACAAGCCAGCCACTAGCGGTTCTGTATCTTTAGCAAAAGCTGCCCACAAATTTCAAAACAGTTCTTCCGCCACCTCAAGGACAAGGGCTTTCATTCAAAAAAGAAAAAAGAAAGCTGGATTCCACTCCCGGGTTCTAAATTATGCACTGCATCGAATGATAAGAGGAGCACGCATAATTCTCATCGCGACAGAGTGTAACAAAAAGTTCAGACAAGCTAAGATTCTGCATGACATTTATTTCAAAGGGAAACAAAAAGGAATGAAAGGGGATTCTGTGTCGCCTTGGTAAGAAAAACCCTCAAGTTCAATTTGGTTCTTATTCCAACATTTAAGGTCTGACCGCCCCTCACCCCCAGACATGCGATTGCTGCCTCGGTGCCTGCAGGATTAAGATGTATCTGCAGTCTTTTTCCCTGTAATAACCATGAGCTCAGTGGCCCCGAGAGACAAAATGAACGACTGTAAACTCTGCACAGCTATGAGGCTTTGAAGCCGTTTCCCACCCCCAAAAATCCCAAACCCAGATTGTACCGTGAAAGACCCACTTCCTGTGTTGCAATACAGATACCCAAATAAGCGTCTGGGCGTTCGTAAGGCAGCATTGTCAAAGTTGCGCTTCTGTGGCATCAACAATGCAGTACAATAAGATACAGTGTGCTTAGTCCAAGTCAAAACATCTTGGCACAAAGCACTGATAAATCGTCTGTGTAAAGAGGCAACAGATGTTTCTAAAGAGGCCTCTAGCTCAGTTTGCCATTCTGAAATGTTCCATCTCCCCATAAACTGTGCGATACAGAGGCTGACATTTCCCGAGCTTAGAGGGTGCTAGGGAAAACGCCTCAGTCCTGCATTAAAAACTCAGGGGGAAAAAAGTCAATTAATCCTCCACCATAAAAACAAGAGAATCCTCCTGAATAATGTTTATAGCAAGACAGCAGAGAGTGGCAAGCCGGAATTAATCCCTTCAATACAGTTTAGATTACAAACACAGAAGCCAGCAGGTTAAGCAATAGCTTTTATCAGACCAACATCTGGTGTGGGGCAGTAAGCGTTAGATAAGCACATGTACATCTCTTTGGGGGGTCTGCCAAAGTCTGTGCTCAAGACACACGGCAAATTCTACGCAAGTTTGCACAGGAGGATGAGAATCAATTATCGAGTGATTGCTTTATTCAGCTCTTGTGTAAATGTGTTCATACATGGGAGATGGAATTCATAGAATCATAGAAAGTTAGAGTTCGAAGGGACCTTGCAGGTCATCTAGTCCAACCCCCTGCACTCTGCAGGAGTGTAGCCAAAAGATAGCCCTACAACATACTCAAAAGATGGTTGTCAGGCCTCTGCTAAAATGAAAAGCATCCACCACCTCCCAAGGCAGTCTGTTCCACTGCTAAACCACTCTTACAGTTAGGAAGTTTCTCCTGATATTTAGCCAGTAAGGACTCACTTGTAATTTTCACCCATAAGAATCATAGAATGTTAGAGCTAGAAGGGACCTTGCAGGTCATCTAGTCCATCCCCCTGCACTCTGTAGGAGCGTAGCCGAAAGATAGCCCTACAACATACCCGAAAGATGGCCATCCGGCCTCCGCTTGAAAATGTCCAGCGAAGGAGCATCCACCACCTCCCGAGGCAGTCTGTTCCACTGCTCAACCACTCTGACAGTTAGGAAGTTTCTCCTGATATTTAGCCGGTAATGACTCCCTTGTAGTTTCCACCCATTAGAATCATAGAATGTTAGAGCTGGAAGGGACCTTGCAGGTCATCTAGTCCATCCCCCTGCACTCTGCAGGAGCGTAGCTGAAAGGTAGCCCTACGACATACCCGAAAGATGGCCATCCGGCCTCCGCTTGAAAACGTCCAGCTAAGGAGCATCCACCACCTCCCGAGGCAGTCTGTTCCACTGCTCAACCACTCTTACAGTTAGGAAGTTTCTCCTGATATCTAGCCGGTAATGACTCCCTTGTGCTCCTGCAAGGCTCCCATTCATTTCAATGGAGCATGTGCAAGAGAACTTCTCTGAGTGGGACGTTTTTTCCTACAACACTGGGTGAGGGAGGCTGCTGTGCTTGGAAAGGCATACACAAATTCCATTGATCTCTATGATGAAAGCCAACATGGTAGAGGGGTTAGAGTGTCGGCCAGGATCCGGAAAATTCCCCCTGCTGCCATAAAGCCTGCTCAGTAGCCAGGGGGCAGGCACCCTCTCTCAGCCTGACCTGCACTGCAGGATTGTTGTGAGGATGGTACTGTACCATCCTCACAACAATCCTGCAGTGCAGGTCAGGCTGAGAGAGGCACAGGGAAGGAGAAAGCATGTATTAGATACAGTCTAGAGCTCCAGGCTGATTCACTCCAAGTGTGGTGTTAGAAGAGAGTTGTATGGATACCATGGGTCACCAGGAAGAGAAATAAGTGAATTCTAGATCAAATCAAGCCTGAATTCTCCCTAGAAGCTAAAATGATTAAACTGCGGCTGTCATATTTTGGTCACGTTATGAGAAGACCAGACTTACCGGAAAAGACAATCATGCTAGGAAAAGTAAAAGGCAGCAGGAAAAGAGAGAGACCCGACATCAGATGGACAGACTCGGTCAAGGAAGCTGCAAAGGCCTTCTGTTTGCAAGACCTGAGCAAAGAGCAGAGTCGCCATACGTCAGCAGTTCCTGTCAAGAGCTCTCTCAGCCCCACCGACCTCACAGGGTGCCTGTTGTGGGGAAGGGAAGGGAAAGGAGATTGTCAGCCGCTCTGAGACTCCCTTGGGTAGTGAAGGGCGGGGTGTAAATCCAGTCTCCTCCTCCTCCTCCTCCTCTTCTTCCTCTTCTTCTTCTTCTTCTTCTTCTTCTTCTTCTTCTTCTTCTTCTTCTCTGCATAGTTTTCTCTTGAGTGGCTCCTGTTGTGTCATTTTGCATCACTGAATGTGACAAGTTAACACACTTATGCTTTGCGAAGTTCTGTTTTGTAGACTTCTGGCTGGACCTACAACCCCAGTCCTGTTTCCCTGTTTGCTGAACGCTCCCGTCTGTCAGTTGTAGTGACCCGCTCTGCGTGATCCACCTGGGCCCCCGCGTGAGGATACATAAAATAATACGCTTGCCGACTGACTTAAGGGCTTTGTTTTACTAGGAATCCTGGCTGTCAGATTCAACTGCTGCTACCAGCGTTATCGTAGGTTGTAATCGGCTTACGGATGGACTGAATTGTTCTGTTTGGCTTGTAATCTGCCTTCCGTCCCAGTACGAAAGGCAGGCTATTAAAAAAAACAATACATTTGTGTGGCTTGGCCAATGGGGAACTGGCACCACTGACGGAAGTGGAGTCCCCAGAAGGAAACGCTTGGTCTTTGATTACTTTTCTTTCTTTCTTTCTTTCTTTCTTTCTTTCTTTCTTTCTTTCTTTCTTTCTTTCTTTCTTTCTTTCTTTCTTTCTTTCTTTCTCTCTCTCTCTCTCTCTTCTCTCTCTCTCTCTTTCTTTCTCTCTCTCGTTCTCTCTCTCTCTCTTTCTTTCTCTCTCTCTCTTTCTTTCTTTCTTTCTTTCTCTCTCTCTCTTCTCTCTCTCTCTCTCTCTTCTCTCTCTCTCTTTCTTTCTCTCTCTCTCTCTTTCTTTCTTTCTTTCTTTCTCTTTCCCTCCCTCCCTTCCTTCCTCTTTCTCTCTCTCTCTCTTTCTTTCCTTTCTTCCTTCTTTCCTTCCTCCCTCCCTCTCTCTTTCTCTCTCTCTTCTCTCTCTCTTTCTTTCTTTCTTTCTTTCTTTCTTTCTTTCTTTCTTTCTTTCTTTCTCTCTCTTTCTTTCTTTCTTTCTTTCCCTCCCTCCCTTCCTTCCTCTCTCTCTCTCTTTCTTTCCTTCCTTCCTTCCTTCCTCCCTCTCTCTCTCTTTCTCTCTCTCTCTCTCTCTTTCTTTCTTTCTTTCTTTCTCTTTCCCTCCCTCCCTTCCTTCCTCTCTCTCTCTCTCTTTCTTTCTTTCCTTTCTTCCTTCCTCCCTCCCTCTCTCTCTTTCTCTCTCTCTCTTTCTTCTTTCTTTCTTTCTTTCTTTCTTTCTTTCTTTCTTTCTTTCTTTCTTTCTTTCTTTCTTTCTTTCTTTCTTTCTTTCCCTCCCTCCCTCCCTCCCTCCCTCCCTCCCTCTTCTCTCTCTCTCTCTCTTTCTTTCCTTTTTCCTTCCTCCCTCCCTCCCTCTCTCTCTCTCTCTCTTTCTGTTGTGTATTGGGTTCAACGAACAGAGAAGCTGGATGCTATGTGATTAATAGCTCATGGTTTATTGATACACAACAAACAACCGGCCAAAATGGCCAACTATATACAGTCCCCGAGATCCACCCACAGGTCCCATTGGAGGGTTTAAACTTCCTGCCACAGTTCCTGTAGGGGCCTCCTTGGAGGGTTCGCATCCTTGGACCCTATTGTCTTTGGAACCAAGCTCGGGTTGCCTGCCGCTGGCGCCTAGTGGTGATCCATGGACATAACAGTTTCTTTCTTTCTTTCTTTCTTTCTTTCTTTCTTTCTTTCTTTCTTTCTTTCTTTCTTTCTTCCTTCCTTCCTTCCTTCCTTCCTTCCTTCCTTCCTTCCTTCCTTCCTTCCTTCCTTCCCTCCCTCCCTCCCTCCCTCCCTCCCTCCCTCCCTCCCTCCCTCCCTCCCTCCCTCCCCTTCTGATATTATTTTTTTATAAAGACAAACATCACAACACCCAAACACACAAGTTCGTAACACACAAATAAAGAAATGTGGCAGGGTTCAGTTACATCATCAGTTTACTTGCCTGAATACTTCACACTATATTTGTTTTCCGTGTTCCACCTTACGTTCTTGGGAAAATATTTTGCATACTTTTAAATATCAGTATTTATAACCTATGAAAGGTTATACGTCTGTACACATTTATCTATTGTATTCTTCAGTTCATTTCAAAATCTAAAACCATGTGATTTCATGCATACACAAGCATTTACATGGGTCCCTAAATAACAGGGGATTTCATTACCTCCTCAGACTGCCTATTTCAATACCTCAAAATTTGTTTTTCTTTCAAGGAGATGAGGCATTCGGCTGAACAGAGAGTCCTCAGAAGGCAGGAGAGTGCCTGGCCGAGTCCCAAAATACGACAGCCAGCGAGGTGTAGCGTTTAAAGTGTCATACTAGGATCTGGGGAAACTCATGTTCGAATCCCCACTCGTGCCATGGGTGACCATGGGCCAGTCACACGCTCTCAGCCTAACCTACCTCACAGGGTTGTTGTCAGGATAAAACGGGGGGAACAGAACTATTTATGTCGTTTTGGGTCCCCGTTGGGGAAAGAGGCAGGATATAAGTAAATAAACATGCAATGCGGAAAAAGGGGAGAGAAGGCCCCTGCCTGCCAGCTCTGTTCTCCAGCAGGACAGAAGAAAGAAAAGACTGAGCCCTGAACTGGATGGCCCAAGCAAGCCCAATCCCCTCAGATCTTGGAAGCGAAGCCGGGTCGACTCTGGCGAGTACTTGGATGGGAGACCTCCAAGGAATACCAGCAGCCGGGAGGCGGGGGCAGGCTCAATTCAGCCACCTCTCTGAACATCCTCCAGGCCCCCAGTAGGGGTCAGTCACCAGAGGTCGCCATGACTTCCAGGTGCACACACACTCATATATGAAAAATACAAAAAAATACCCCAAAAAGGAGAAAAACAGAGAAGAGGAAGAGGAAGAGATTGGATTTATGTCCCACCCTTCACTACCCGAAGGAGTCTCAGAGCGGCTGACAAACTCCTTTCCCTTCCCCTCCCCACAATAGACACCCTGAGAGAGCTCTCCCGAGAACTGCCCGTGAGAGAACAGCTCTGAAAGAACCTGTGACTGATCCAAAATCACATCAGCAGCTGCAAGTGGAGGAGTGGGGAATCAAACCCGGTTCTCCCAGATTAGAGTCCACACTCTTAACCACGACACCAAACTTGGCTCTCTTATACCCCAAAAGCTCCCTTTCCCTCCCCACACCAGACACTCTGTGAGGTCGGTGGGGCTGAGAGAGCTCTGTGAGGTCGGTGGGGCTGAGAGAGCTCTTTCCAGAACTGCTGGCGAGAGAACAGCTCTGAAAGAACTTGTGACTGACCCAAGGTCACACCAGCAGGTGCATGTGGCGGAGTGGGGAATCAAACACGGCTCTCCCAGATTGGAGTCTGCGCTCTTAACCACTGCACCAAACTGGCTCTCACACAAGTCAGGCAGCAAATCCTAACCCATTCCCTGACTCCACCTTGGTGCACTTCACTGGCTGCTGCACTTTTCTCTTCCAGTTGCCCTCTGATACTGGAAATGACGGAGGGCAGTTCGGCAAAGAGAGGGAGCGAGAAGCGTTTGTTCTTTTGCTCACTCCCACGCCGCTTCCTACTTTAAAAACAAATCCCCACCACCATACACGAAGTTCAGCCTCGGGACGGGCTTCCTGCTCCACGACTACCCGTTTAGACCACACTAAAGCTTGTATCACCCTGACCTGGATGGCTAAGCAGGTACTCGGAAGGGAGGCCACTAGGGAAGCCCAGGGCTGCTATGCCGAGGCAGGCAATGGCAAAACCTCCTCCGTTTGCCTCTTGTCTTGGAAACCCGATGGGGTTGCCGTAAGCTGGCTGCAACGCCACTGTGCGTTCCACCACTGATTTGTATGACATAACACCACCCAACCACGTGGCCACTTCCTGTGCTGCTATTCCGGCACACTCCAGCATCTGCCGAAAAGGCTGGTCCCATCCCCCACAATGAGACACTCACAGAGGATGGGCACACCAGCCCACGATGCTCACGCAAAGCTGCCCTCGAGTGATTTGGGATGTTGCTCCATCTCGCCTAGCGCTGTCTGCTCTGACTGGCAGCCAGCTCTGGTGAGACTCTCAGGAAGTCCCTGCTTGGCTGCTCCTGGAGGCGCCTTGATCACTGAGGCGGCGGTTATTTGGGTGGCTTGGCCAGAAAACTGACCTCGTTGATCACAAGCTAAACATGAGCCTGCAGTGTGATGTGGCTGCGAAGAAAGCGAATGTAATCTTAGGATGCATGAACAGAAGCATTGTGTCCAGATCACGGGAGGTGGTAGTTCCACTCTATTCTGCTATGGTCAGGCCTCACCTGGAGTCCTGTGTCCAGTTTTGGGTACCACATTTTAGGAAGGATGTTGACAAGCTTGAGCGGGTCCAGAAGAGGGCAACCGGGATGGTGAGAGGATTGGAATCCAAGTCTTACAAGGAAAGGCTGAAAGAGTTCGGTATGTTTAGCTTGGGAAAGAGAAGGCTTAGAGGGGACATGATGGCAGTCTTCCGATATCTGAAGGACTGTCACGTAGAAGATGGAGCAAATCTATTCTCTCTTGCTCCGGATTGCAAGACTAGATCGAATGGGTGGAAATTACAAGGGAGTCGATACCGGCTAAATATCAGGATAAACTTTTTAACTGTAAGAATGGTTGAGCAGTGGAACAGACTGCCTCGGGAGGTGGTGGATGCTCCTTCGCTGGACGTCTTCAAGCGGAGGCTGGACGACCATCTTTCGGGTATGTTGTAGGGCTCTCTTTCGGCTGCGCTCCTGCAGAGTGCAGGGGGTTGGACTAGATGACCGGCGAGGTCCCTTCCAACTCTAACATTCTATGATTCTATGATCCTATGAAAGCAGGTCCCCCGCCACTGAGCCCCGTACCCCCTCCACACATGCAGACACACACCCACAGCCCTTGGTTTGAACACTGCGCTGAATCCTCGACATTCAAGTCACTGCGGATGTGGCCCAACAGAGGACTGAAAGCACGCTGCCCGCCCAAAGCAGTCGACGCTGCCAGCTGCTCCGGAGAGCTTATTCTGCCGCTCAGTTACAGCGGACAAAGCCACTCATTCAGCTCCAGAAGTCATAATAAATGAGCTCACGGGAAAGGGACTTCTCCCGCCTGTCTGGGATGCAGATCAGCTCCTGACAGAAGCGGAACTGGGGGTTGGGGGCGGATAATAAAATCATCTAAAGCACAAGCACTAATCCCCAGTTCCACGCAGGGGGCCCCATCTGGCTACGCTGCCTGTAAAAGTCTTACAAGAGGGGAACCGGAGTGGGCACGACCCTGGCATAAGGCCACACGTTCCTGCCATTTCGCAGGGAAACCTAAATGCACCATCCACGGGGGTGTCTGGCGCAACAAGAAGATCAACACTATTAATCCTCACAGCCCCTTTGTCGGCTAGCACAAGACCCCCGGCACATCCCACAGGGGTTGTGGCATGAAGGACGGGGCTGCTGGGATTGTGCATCCATCAGAGAGAGCAAGAGGTTAGCCAAATAAACTGTCACACACATGAACTAGCTGGCCTTGGTCGACTCCCTCACCAAGCTTAAGCCCAGCCTCATGCTGCTATGGCGCTAGGTCTTCCAAGAATAGGAGAAAAGACAGTTAGGAGGCTGCTGCAGACAGCATCTCTGGGAAAGGCACCATGCCGTAGAAGGAACAGGCTCTCCAATCACCCTTTGCAACCTTATAGTGAGGGAGAGAAACAGGCCGTGATCACGCAGGCGGTTTGGCCCGACACAGCCACGCCTCCCCTCCGGATCAAATGGGCGCAGTCAGACAGCCACATCTGTCAGGCGTCCCCCAGCCATACTTATTCTGTCATAGGACGAATTGGAGCCAGGTTAGAAAAGCACCACATCACAAGTGGTGTTTTCAGTTCCCCGTGCAGTCATTGCGCATGGCTGGATGTCTGAACGCGGGGGAGCGCACACAGAACAGATATGGCAGAGTGAACCTGCAGATCCATTCTGCCACTAAGGAGGATTTTTTTAAAAAAAAATGCTATATGCGCACATGTGCAGGTGCGTGCATGAGCATGAGTGCACATGCGCATAAGTGCACATGCACACATTATTGCACATCCACATTATTACAGTGCCTCAGCCACGGAGCATGCTGCCAAAAACTCTCCAAATTCATGTGTGCATAAGTGCGTGCACATGCACACTTATGTGCATGTGCGCACACTTATGCACACATGAATTTGGAGATTTTTTGGCAGCACGCTCTGTGGCTGAGGAGCTGCAACAATGTGGATGCTTGACCACGGGATGTCTCTGTGGGTAACCTGCAGCAGGGTGTGCTGTGTGGCTGGTATGCCCCGCAACACTTTCAACCGGCTCAATTAGAGGCAGCACCATACCGCACCAAGCCGCCAGTGTGACCACGGCCTCATAATCAACCAATGGACTTGGGAGTATAATGCTGCAATGTACACCCGGCCTCAGCAACAGGAGAATTAGGCTTCGTGTAATCGTGACCCCACTTCGAGGATCTGGCATTCTGCTAAGCTAATCAAACGCTGCAAATCTCCCGAAAGATAACTAAAGCATAAGCGCTTTGGGGGGCTTTGGAAATAATAGCGCCCGCCTGGCTTTTAAGCCTGAGAAGCATAATCTCTTCCACATATCTGTGCATCAGCACCTCTGATACAGATAAGTAAGCCAAATGATATGTTCTGGCTGTAAAAAGTCAAAGACGGTGGCCTCCTGTTCTCACTGCCGAAAGCATCTAACGGCCGTTCAAGTGTGCAGTGCAATAAAACAGACATCGTGCGGTTGCAGTAGGGCTCCAAAAATGAGATATAATAATAGTTCTAGGGCAGGAACTTGTAGAATCAAACTATGGAAAGGGGCTGCTTTGGGTTCGGCAAAGGCGTCCTTGAATTATTTAATTAGCTGTTGTCCTACCTACACATTTATTGCAGGTTTTAGCTTTTAAAAATTCAAGACCAATAGCAGAATTCAGGCCCCTTATACAGCACCCACCAGCAGCAGGGCTCTCTGCTCCCCTCCCATTGAGGCCAGATTCTAAATATTAACCTGAATCAATCCTTGCCAAAAAAAAATGGTCATTGCAAGACCAGCTGCCTAAAGCTGCCGCCAGTGACTAAAGGGAGCTGTTTTGGCCACCTGTGACCTTCAGCGAATGTCCAACTGCTTGAGGATGGCGACCTCTGGTGGCCGGTTCCAGCAAAATGCCGCAAAGGACTTCTCCACATCGATCAAAGCCCTGCCTAGACCAAATCTTTGCAAGCCGCTTGCAACACAGTGTTATTTCTGTTCTATATCTGGCCCTTTCAGCAAGGGTGAGTGGGAGGAAGAAAGCAGAAACCCCAGAAAAGGCATCTAGAAGAAACCCATTAACCTAGAAGTAATTTCTAAGAAAATCCACAGGAATCCAAAATTAGTTTTCTTTCCCTATAAAGGGAATCTCCTGTGAATTAATATACCAAGATATCAAATGGAATTGCCCTGTAAAAAAGTTTTTCCAAGAGCGTGATCCTCTTCCCCCTGCAGCAACTGTAAAAGCTTGCATTCATCATAATACAGATAGTAAATATTCAATTATATATACGTTTGTGTGTATATACACACACATACACCCACACGGTCTTCATTTAAGATAAATCACTTGAGGTTGGCGGTGCAGAATTTGACATGTCTCACGTGCCCGTTGGCCATGGCCTCATCCTGGATATACCTAATTATATACCTGGTTGAAATACGAACATTTCATGTTGCTACAGTCAGACAATTTGGACCCTAGCAGAGCAGTCCCATGCAGTGTTAATCCAGACCAAACCCAACAAAATAACCGTTTCAGATTGCACTGCAAAAGTACTCCCAGATGGGTTAATCATTGTTACACGAAGACTGCGTGACTAACAATTATTCATTTTGGGAGTTCTTTTGCAGTGCCTTCCTATGCAGAGTTATTTCCAGTGGGCTTTGCAGTGTTAATCCAGCCTAGGATTGCACTGCTAGACTCCAAAATGTCTTTGGACATACATTTGGACATACACCTGTCTGATAACCTGAGGGTTTGCTAATTCACCAAATGCAGCAATTCCTGGAGAAAGTCAACTTTGGCTGCCAGGGGCCGTAGCACGGTGGTAGAGCCTCTGTTTGGCATGCAGAAGGTCCCAGTTTCAATCCCCGACACCTCCAGTGAAAAGGAGCAGGCAGGCGGTGATGAGACAGACCTCTGCCTGAGACCCTGGAGTGCCGCTGCCAGTCTGAGGAGACAGTGCTGATCTTGAAGGGCCAATGACCTGATTCAATACAAGGCAGCTTTGTGTGTGTTCACATACACCTTGGTAACGTCCACAATAGACTAACACGCTCCATGCAGAGCTGTCCTGGACAACCGTCTGAAAAACGTGGTTGGTAGAAGTTCCATAGCAGGCGTTCTTCCTGGGACGCACTGCAGCAACCACACCGAAGCCACTGTTATTCCAAATGCCCTGGCTCCATATTTGATTCCCAGTGTCAGACTCTTGAACAAGCTTACTCCCAACAACACTCTTTTGGCAGTGATCTGTTTATTGAGAAATAAAGATTATCTGTGTCGGAACTGACTCCCTTGGCGCCAGTTCCGGTATTATACATAGTTCAACCCCCCCCCCCCCGTTGGGACCAGTCCAATCACACCAATACACCCAGCCCGCCAAAATCTACTATGCAGCGTTAACCCTCCTTCAACACTGGCAAGCTTAGTATCTAGCACCGTCTGGTATTCAAGGTCAAGCACGCATTCTTCCCAGAGATGGGAGGCCCCACATAAATGCAGTTACACACTAGTGCAACTTCCAGCAAAGCAGCTTCACACGCGCGCACACTCACATGCTCCCAGACTCCCCCTCCCAACCAGAAGAAAACAGGATAAGAGACATATCGAACCAAACAGAACTAAAGAATCACGGCAAACGAGTCCTGAGTTTGACACCCAACTGAATTTAGGGTGCCGGTTTGGACCTTTCAGACCCTAAAAGACTTGGCTCCAGAGCCGTGTTCCCTCTAAGCTGAGTTAGTGTGAGCTAGCTCACAGCTTTTTAGCCTCCGGCTCAAACTTTTTTGTCTTAGCTCAGGAAGGACAGCTCCAGCACAAACTAATAGATGCAGTAGCCAAATCGCTCGCTCACAACTTTAATGCCAGTAGCTCACAAAGTAGAATTTTTGCTCACAAGACTCCACAGCTTAGAGGGAGCATTGCTCCAGAGTGTCCAAAGGACAGCCTCGACCTTTATCAATCTGTGATAAGAACCAGCAGTAGCTGAGGCTACGTTTCCTGGGATCCTCTCGCTGGCCTTTCGAGAGGACGGAAGATGGATGGCACCTGCCATTCGGCTGCTTGTTGTTTTGAACACTGTGTCTGTTTCAATTGGTTTTAGGTTTCTAATGACTATATCGGAACAGTTTTATCCGATTTCAGCTTGCAAGACCGTGGGTGGGAAAGGCAGTTGACAGATAATCTAAAATAAACAAGCCAACTATGGATGAAGGCTACAGTTGCGTGTTCAGGAATGCCTGATAGACCTTCTGTTAATGCAAACCAAAAATGCCTAAATGGCACCAACAATAAAAACAAGGTGAGGGGGCCAAAGGAGGTGACCTTTTCAGTCCTCTCCCTCCATACCCAATGATGAACTACATAAGAACATATGAACATAAGAGAAGCCAATGTTGAATCAGGCCAATGGCCCATCTAGTCCAACACTCTGTGTCACACAGCGGCCAAAATATACCAGGTGCCATCAGGAGGTCCAGCAGTGGGGCCAGGAGGCAGCAAAAGTCGGACTTGCTGGACCAGACCAGAACCACCTAATTCTGTGACCTGCTAGACGCCCTCGGGTGCTCACAAGCAAGGCATGAGGTCATTTCTGGTATATGTCCAGCACCTGGAACTGGGGTACCAAGCCTGATATTAAAAGTCATAAGAACATAAGAGAAGCCAGTGTTGGATCAGACCAATGGCTCATCCAGTCCAACACTGTGTGCCACACAGTGGCCAAAAAAGACAAGGTGCCATCAGGAGGTCCAGCAGTGGGGCCAGGGCACTAGAAGCCCTCCCACTGTTGGCCCCCCAACAAGCACCAAGGATACAGAGCCTCCCTTGCCCCAGACTGAGAGTTCCTATCTATCCCTTGTGGCAATAGCCACTGATGGACCTCTGCTCCAGATGTTTATCTAATTCCCTCTTGAGGCCGTCCATGCTCGTAGCCGCCACCACCTCCTCCTGTGGCAGTGAATTCCATGTATTAATCATGCTTGGGGTGAAGAAGGACTTCCTTTTATCTGTTCTAATCCGACTGCTCAGCAATTTCATGGAGTGCCCACGAGTTCTTGTATTGTGAGAAAGGGAGAAGAGTACTTCTTTCTCGACCTGCTCTATCCCATGCATAATCTTGTAAACCTCGATCAGGTCACCCCTCAGCCGTCGTTTCTCCAAGCTAAAGAGCCCCAAGCGCTTTAACCTTTCTTCCTAGGGAAAGTGTTCCAACCCTTTTATCATTCTAGTTGCCCTTTTCTGCTTTTTTTCCAACGCTATAATATCCTTTTTGAGGTGTGGTGACCAGCAATGTTCCCTCTAAACTGTGAAGTCTTGTGAGCAAAAATTCTACTTTGCAAGCTACTGGCATTAAACTGGTGAGCCAGCGACTTGGCTGCTGCATAAATCAGTTTGCTTTGGAGCCATCCTTCCTGAGCTAAGACAAAAATGTGTGAACCGGAGGCTAAAAAATTCTGAGCTAGGTCACACTAACTCAGCTTAGAGGGAACACTGGTGACGAGTATAGTCACTGTACAATAGTCACTGATGAGTGTCAGTGGAACATTAGAACTCCCTCCCTGGAGATATTCCACCATCTCCCTCTATCGGCGTCTTCCATCAGTGGGTGAAGGTTTCTGTTTTGTTTTGCATACCCCCAATAACGGTTACTGGCCCTCCTCTTCGGTTCTGCTGCTGTTTGTTTATGTGTTTTTATTGACTTATTTTATGATTTGAAACGTTGGAGTTTTTTTATATCATTCAGATATGTTTATGTTTGCTGCCTTGAAGACCCTGGGTGAAAAGGTAGCATAAAAATGTTTTAAATTAATAAACGTCCTGTCCAATCAAACAATGTTAAGGTCTGATGCAGTGTTCAGAATCCAACACTCTCAGCTAATAGTGAAGACAGCTCTGACAGAGCTAGTTTGGTGTAGTGGTTAGGAGTGTGGATTCTAATTTGGGAGACTTCAGTTTGATTTCCCTACTCCTCCAGATGCAACTGCTGGATGACCTTGGGCAAGCCATAGTTCTGGCACAGCTGTTCTTGGAAAAGAGCAGTTTCTGTCAGAGCTCTCTCAGCCCCACCTGCCTCACAGGGTGTCTGTTGTGGGGAGAGGAAGGGAAAGGAGTTTGTAAGCCACTCTGAGACTCCGAGTGAAGGGCGGGGTATAAATCCAATCTCCTCCTCCTCCTCCTCCTCCTCTTCTTCATTCTGTGTGCTGAACTTGGCTTTCTTTGGCAAGGAGTTAAAATGGTCATGGTGGACAAATTACCAAAGATGGACTTTTGGTTTTGTCATGTACCAGGAAACAGCTTCATCACCGCTCTGAGACTCCAAGTGAAAGGCAGGGTATAAATCCAATCTCCTCCTTCTCCTCCTCCTCTTCTTCTTCTTGTGTCAGCATTTATTTTTGAGAAATAACCATATTTTGTGGCCACATGTTTTAAAAAAAAGAAATCAGCAGTCACCTCCATTTGCAGCCTTGAATTTTGTTACGCTCTGTCAGAGGACTGCAAAACAGCCCCTGATTTAAACACAACAGGTGTTCCTGCAAAGCACGGCTTTAAAAACCAAAGAGAAGAAGGGATCCTTGAATGAAATGTCTAGCTGCACCCCAGAACTGCCAGATGGACTCCGCTGCTCTGTTTCTGGTGTCCGGTTCGTCTTAAAAGGTTGTTGGAACATCAGCTCTTGACCGATTTTTATAGAGAAGGATTATGTGTAAAATGCCTTGAAAGCCTTATGACGATACGCAGGCTATAACTTTTCAAAACCACTAAAATTAGATTTATTGAGCCCATTTCTGACCAGGAGTTTTAAATTGCTTTGCTTAAGGAAAATAAACTGTAAAAGCCTTACGATGGCTTTGAATATACAGCAGAATAAATTACTGCAGGCATATTTTTTAAAAAAAATCCACGCCACAGCTTTTTACTGCACGCTCGCACTATCAGACATTTTCGATATGAGACAGAGTCGATTGTCCCAAGTGACCAACAAGTAGGGCCATTTTCGTGAGAATTAATTCACAGAGAATGCCATTTTCCACTTCTGCCTACTGTACCGTTTTCCCCAAAGAGAAGCCGAAAGGAGAGAGACCACTGAGGCAAGATAATCCAGATCCCTCGAATGTTTCCTGTTTTATTTCCTAATTAGGACAAAAAGGCGGGGGAGGGGGAGAAAACCGAACCTAAAACCTAGAATTCAGAACCTAAAAAAGGTTAGTCAAATGCAAAAGAGGGCCAGCGATAAAAGCTGAATATATGAAATATATAAAAAGATGCATGTATATATTAAACAAAGGTTTTAAAATTATATATAAGGGCCCAATCACACTACATGGACAAATATCCAATTATAACACACAAGGGCTGGCGGACTTGACCTGACGCGTTTCGGCCTGCACAGGCCTTCTTCAGAGGTCAAACACAGTGAGGCACCTATGGGCTATAAAAATACATTACAATCATACAGATACAAGATATAATGAACGCATGTATCTTTTTATATATCTCATATATTAAGCCTTTCTTATTTCCTAATTAGCCACGAAGAATGGTTAGCTTACTCACCGAATTTTCGGCTGGCTGCAACGCATTACAAGGCCCAACTTCCACCGGGGTCCCCATGCTAGGCTTTAGGAAGCGGGATGCGAAAGGTAGAAAGCCCTCCACCTGAACGCTGCAGCCGGAGAGACGTAATAATACCGTAGCAACAAACTACAGTTCATTTTAGTTCTTTGAAGACGTCTTCTTAAGTAACCTACCGGGAACAACAGAGAAAGCAGAGGGCCGTAAGTGAAGTGAAATTGCTCTCAGAAGTCAGAGTTGGGGTGGAGTTGGGGAGCTCGGCGGTTATGCACATTTATGTTTAAAACAGAGATCCACATCCACCCACCCACCCCTCACTTTAGATGCAAATGGTAGACTTGTATAAAAAAAAGTATTTATTTATTTAGATTTATATTCCCGCCCTCCCTGCCAAGAGCAGGCTCCGGGCGGCTTATGTGAAGTATATAAAACAGCTAAAACAGAATTTGAATAAAGTCATAGCAATACAGTTATAAACATAATATAATATAAAGTGCTAGTACAGTTTATATCATGATGGCGGGCATTAGCAGCATTCACCGGCGACATCCAGCTAACATCATAGTCTGGTTTATATTAGGCTGTTGACGATGATGTTAATATCGGGGCCGGGGCTTCAGTTTCTTGGGTGCGGCTCCCTGATTCAAAGCCTGGTGGAAGAGCTCCATCTTGCAGGCCCCTGCGGAACTGTAAAAGGTCCCACAGGACCCTGGCGTCCTCCAGGACCTCATTCCACCGGCATGGAGCCACCACTGAGAAGGCCCTGGCCTTCGTCACAGCCAGCCTGGCTTCTCTGGGGCCCGGAAGGGCCAAACGGTTCAATTCAAGGTGCTGGTTGTTACCTACAAAGCTCTCCATGGCCTAGGACCTACTTATCGACAAGACTCTCTCTCTGATACGTTTCACCAAAACTGCTTTTCTCATCTGAGCAGAGCCTCCTGAAGGTAAAAAAGTAAAGGTTCCCTTGTTTGAAAGCCAGTCGAATCTGACTCTAGGGCTGCGGTGCTCATCTCCATTTCAAAGCCGAAGAGCCAGCGCTGTCCGAAGACGTTTCCATGGTCATGTGGCCAGCATGACTAAACACCAAGGCGCATGGAACGCTGTTACCTTCCCACCAAAGTGGTACCTATTTATCTACTTGCAATTTCTTGCTTTCGAACTGCTAGGTTGGCAGGAGGCGGAACTAGAGACAGGAGCTCACTCCGTCATGCGGCTCTCGGGTCTCGAACTGCTGAACTACTGACCTTCCACAGCCTGCAGTTCAGCGTCTTAACCACTTGAGCCACCGCAGCTCCTGAAGGTAGCACTCTGCAAAAGGGTAAAAACAACAGACTGTACCCAAGCTTTCTTGTGGTGCCCTCCCACCTGATGGAATGGCCTGGTTGGTGAGGTTAAAAAAGGCACCTGAACCTCCCTGTCCAATACAGAAGAACATCAGGGGTGCCAGTCTGGATGAGACCAAAGGTCCATTTAGTTCGGCCTCCCGTGGACAGCCAGCTGTCATGGAGGGCCCACAAACAGGACCCAGAGACCAAGACCTTCCGCTGACGTTGCCTCCTCCAGCTATTGGTATTCAGAGCTTAACTGCTCCTGGACATGGAAAATTCCTTTACTCATAACTGCCTTTGATACAAATCCTCTTTCTGTGATGAAGCTAAACTGGATTATCTTTCTTTTTCAGTCTGACCTATCTCACAGGACCGGTTTGAGGTAAAATAGAAGGGAGAACAACGCAGACCGGGGGGTGGGTGGCCAAACTTGCTCAGCGTAAGGGCCACACGGAATAAATGTCAGATGTCTGAGAGCCACAAGACAGAAACAAATATTATATGCACATTTTTATTTTAAAATATGCAAATTTGCTTTTTTATTAACATTAAATGAGACGGCCAAAAATAAAAGGGGTAAAAACAGATATCGATAATGATATTTATTTGTCTGCTAACTATATTTATTTGTCTAAGAGAGAGAGAAAAAGAGAGAGGTGGAAAGAATGGAAGAGGTGGAAAGAAAGAGAGAGAGAGAGAGAGAGAGAGAGAAACAACGAAAGCAAATACATGAGAGGGAGGGAGAAGAAGTATGCCTCCCCTTCGCTTCCCCAGCTGCCCTGACGGGTGCCACATAATATGTGTGAAAGAGCCACATGAAACCCCCAAGCCACAGTTTGGCCCCCCCTGATGTAGACCCTCTCCTGAGCTCCTCAGAGGAAGGGTGCAATAAAAACGTCACAGTGCCAAGGTTCGCAGTCCATTCACGTTTGTCCTGTTAAATGATAAATCAAAGAAAAGAGAATGAGCAGTCCTCTTCCATAAGGAAACCTGTTTCTTCAGGGACAGAGGCTCTGTGCTTTTGACTCTACAGATCGGTATTTGCGCACCAAGAAAAAAAAGCTTCATAAACTGTTACGTACTGAGTCTGAACAGTACTTGGGAAACTGACATAAGCTTCTTTTGCCAGAACAATAAATATCCCGGGGAATGGGTTTGTGGGAGGTGGGGTGTTTTGCACGCATTTAAGCAGGGCTCCAGCCCTGCTAGGGTCTTCTTAAGAGTTAATAAACGATGAGCTGATCACTATGCGCATCTCGAACCCAATACATGGCACCACTCAATAAACAGATTGGCTGGAACACTCTAACCTTGACTTCAAAGCGCACATTTCTCTACCACCTAAAATACACAAATGCTTACGTTTACTTAACAACAACAAAAATGTAAATTCTCAGTATACTCCCAAGAATTCTAATGTGAAGAGTGTAAAAAATGCTTATTAAGTAAAGGTAAAGGTTCCCTTGCTCGAAAGCCAGTCGAATCTGATTCTAGGGTTGCGGTGCTCATCTCCGTTCCAAAGCCGAAGAGCCAGCGCTGTCTGAAGACGTTTCCATGGTCATGTGGTCGGCATGACTAAACACCAAGGCGCACGGAATGCTGTTACCTTCCCACCAAAGTGGTACCTATTTATCTATTTGCAGTTTCTTGCTTTCGAACTGCTAGGTTGGCAGTATTAAGATTTCTGAATCTCCCAACCCTGCAAGCAGGCTCTGGGCAATTTACAGCATTAAAACAGATTAAAATACAATCAACCAGTGTTCCCTCTAGGCAGAGTTAATGTGAGCAAGCTCACAGATTTTTAGCCTCCAGCTCACACGTTTTTGTCTTCGCTCAGGAAGGATGGCTCCAGAGTCCAGAGCAAACTAATTTATGCAGCAGCCAAATCGCTCACTCACAACCTTAATGCCAGCAGCTCACAGAGTAGAATTTTTGCTCACAAGACTCCACAGCTTAGAGGGAGCATTGGAATCAACATGAAAAAGATGGTTACAATGCACTAATAAAACAACCAATCCAGATGGCGATCAGCCCCTTTTTTGCTGGCTGCTCAAGTGGTTAAGATGCTGAACTGCAGGCTGGAAGGTCAGTAGTTCGGCAGTTCGAGACCCGAGTACCGCAAGACGGAGTGAGCTCCCGTCTCTGGATCCAGCTCCTGCCAACCTAGCCGTTCGAAAGCAAGAAACTGCAAGTAGATAAACAGGCACCGCTTCGGTGGAAAGGTAACAGCATTCTGTGCGCCTTGGCATTTAGTCACGCTGGCCACATGACCACAGAAATGTCTTCAGACAGCGCTGGGTCTTCGGCTTGAAAACGGAGATGAGCACCACAACCCTAGAGTCGGATTCGACTGGCTTTCGAGCAAGGGAAACCTTTACCTATGCTCTCTGTGCAGCAGAGCAGGGAAGGGGACGCGGGGCCAAAAGTAAAAAAGGAGGGTGCCAGTTTTAACCCTTGCTGTCCTCAACCAAAAGCCTGGAGGAACGTCTCTGCCTTACAAGCCCTGAGGAATGGCATCGGATCCCTGATGTTATTCGGCAGAGAGTCCCACCAGGTTGGGACCAGAACAATGCAAGACAAAAGGCCAGCTGGTGATTCACCAGCCATATACACTGGTGCTTGTTCACACCAACCACACAAGTACTGCTGCTCTACAATTAACTTACGGAACTCTCTGCCACAGGAGGCAGTGATAGTTGCTAACTAAGCCGGCTTTAAGGAAAGACCAGTTCCAGAAGGATAGGTCCACCAATGGCTAGTGGCCATGATAGTTAAACAGAACCTCCATTTTCAGAGGCACTACGCTTCCGAGTTGCTAGGGAGCACCAAGGGGGACGACTTCAGTCTTCAGGGCCCCCCGACCTGTTGGCTTTCCAGAAACATTTGGTTCACCACTGTGGGAAACAGGATTAGAAAGACTGTCGTTACATTCAGACGGGACTCTTCTCCTGTTCTTTTAGTTATCGATTTGATTTTTCAACTTGCCTTTCCTCCAAAGGATCTTGGTTATGTACATTTTATTTATTTTGTTTACTTTCAATTTATATCCCGTCTTGCCGGTGTGAACGTCTCTGTCTTCTCCCCATTTATTCTCACAACAATCCTGCAAAGCACGTTAAGCTTTAAGAAGAAGAGAGAAATCGAAACGGTAGATCATTTCGGAGACCACCGTTAACGCCACACAACATCTACTCTGTTGTAGAACAACATGCCTAACAACATCTATTCTGTTTAAGAACAAACAGCCTGTCATCTGTACTTATTTGTATGTTAATTTCGTGTATTCAAACCAGGTCACTCAGATAAACATTACATTAGCGTGACGTTCACAGTTCCTTGTTGCTTTACAGTTTGCTTCTACAACTGTGGCCATCTTTTGAGCAATAGAGAGATAGATAGATAGACAGACAGATGGGTTGCCAGGTCCAGGTGTGGAAATACCTGGAGATTTGCGGGGTGGATCCTGAGGAGGGTGAAGCTTGAGGAGAGGAGGAGCCTGAATAGGTTAATTCCATAGATAAGAGTCCACTTTCCAAAGTGATGGATATAGATGGATAGAGGACTATACCCAACCAATCATGAAATCTATATAGAAAACAGATTCTGTGCTTTAAGAACGACCGTACAATCCGGTTATAGGTGTGCAAGATAAGATTCAATTTAATTCTTTTATGTTAACCAGAGACAAGTACAGGCTCCATTATTGTGGCTGCTGATGTTTGTCTGTTGTTGTTTTTTATTCTTTGTAGTACCTTTCTTTTACTTTCTGAAAACAATAAAATTACTTTAGGGGTGGGGGAAAAACCCAAAGTGGCCATTTTCTCCAAGTGAAGAAGAAGAGGAGACTGGATTTATACCCTGCCCTTCACTACCCAAAGGAGTCTCAGAGCGGCTTGCAAACTCCTTTCCCTTCCCCTCCCCACAACAGACACCCTGTGAGGTAGAAGAAGAAGAAGAAGAAGAGATTGGATTTATACCCTGCCCTTCACTACCCAAAGGAGTCTCAGAGCGGCTTACAAACTCCCTTCCCTTCCCCTCCCCACAACAGACACCCTGAGAGGTAGGCGGGGCTGAGAGAGCTCCTGACAGAAACTGCTCTTTTTCAAGGACAACTCTGACAGAACTACGGCTTGCCCAAGGTCATCTAGCAGCCGCAAGTGGAGAAGTGGGGAATCAAACCCAGTTCTCCCAGATTAGAGTCCAGGCACTTAACCACTACACCAAACTGATCTGGGTTGCCTAGAAATCAGCTGTAATAGCGGAGGAGGTCTCCCTCCACCACCTGTAGGCTGGCAACCCTAACAGACAGACAAACAGACAGACAGAGTCAATTTCCGGCATGGTTTGAGTGCCAGACTAGGGCTCTGAGAGATCCAGTTTCCAAACATCCCCTCTCTGTCTCGGAAACTCGCTGGGTGACCTCGGGCCAGTCACTCTCTGGGCAGCCTGATCTACCTCGCAGGGCTGTCGTGAGAACAGGACGATGCAAGCTGCTGGGGAGAAAGGCGGGGGGGGGGTGTGTGCAAAGGAGGCAAACAGACCCCTTGCGGTGAAGAAGCCTTATCCCCTTCTTAGCCACCCGCACCTCCAAACACTTTTTTGCAAAGACCTTCCCCTTTTTTGTTGGTTTGCTTCTGTTTTGCTTCTTGCAGCAGGGCTGCTGCAATCCCCGCGCCGCCCCCCCGCCAGTGTTTCCACCGCTAATGCAGAAAAGTTGCTCCCCCCCGCTCACCTGCCGCCTCCAGGGCGCCCCTCCGTCCGACGCGGCGCGAACTCCCGCCGGCGACTTGGCAGCCTGGCATCCGCGGAGAAGCGGCGCCCCGGGGGCGGCCTGCGAGAGCCGAGCGGCGCCGGCGCGTTCCCGTTGCCCCGGCGACGGGCCTGGGGACTCCAGCGCGCCCCCGCGCGGCCCAGGAGGGGACGGCGCCGGCCTCGGCTGGAACCTGGACTGCTCTTCACCAGCGGCAGGTGAACCGTTAAGCGGAGGAAGCAGGTGCTTCGGGCACCAGGGCCAAAGGGGGCACCGCAAAGATGGGGGAAAGGGTGAAAAGAAAAGAAAAAAGGAATGAAGATTTGTAAAAAAATAAATAATAAAATTGATTAAACTAGTGCAAACTGATCACAGTGCACCCTAGGGTTATCTTCTGTTTTTGGTTGGCCAGGTGCAGTTGTCCTAAAAGGTAAAGGTTCCCTTGCTCGAAAGCCAGTCGAATCCGACTCTAGGGTTGTGGTGCTCATCTCCGTTTGCAAGCCGAAGAGCCAGCGCTGTCCAAAGATGTTTCCGTGGTTATGTGGCCAGCATGACTAAACACCAAGGTGCATGGAATGCTGTTACCTTCCCACCGAAGCGGTATGTATTTATCTCCTTGCAATTTCTTGCTTTCGAACTGCTAGGTTGGCAGGAGCTGGAACTAGAGACGGGAGCTCACTCCGTCATGCGGCACTCTCGGGTCTCGAACTGCTGAATTACTGACCTTCCACAGCCTGCAGTTCAGCGTCTTAACCACTTGAGCCACTGCAGTTGTCCTAGGCTATGTTTAAAAGTAATGCATGGAACTTTACAACACAGTTACAGAAGAGAGTGCCTTTCCGAATGCTGAAATCGCCTTAAGAATGTTTTTTAACATTCGTGGTCACCAACTGCACAACAGAGAGGTCCTTCTCAGAACTGGAACATGTAAAAAACCCAAATCAGTTATGCTTCAAGAAAGACTCAACTCACTGTGCATATGAACAATTGAAATAGGCATTCTGAGAAGTATCAATTTCGAGGATGGGTTATCAGTGCTTTTGCAAAAATGAAACGTAGAAAAATGCCTTTCGGGTCATGAAGACTGGAAAGTTTCCTCCCTTCTTGGTTGCTTTTGCACTGGAACAAAAGGAGTAAAATTCTGTGGGTTGGTTTGGATCAAATTGTTTCCAGCGTTATGGCGCGGAAAGGGGTTAACTTGTGAAATGTTAAAATAGACATTATATTGCTTTTTTGTGGAACTTTATGTAGCCAAAGCTTGGCTTAGTTTGCACAGTCTATTGTGTTATCATAGGAATAAATTTTTGTATTGCTGCAACCTGCATTGGATACCTGGTCAGACCAAGTCAACAACTAAAATGGACTGGGTCAGTGTGGGAAGGAGGGGGGCACCAAGATTGGTCAGTGCTGCTGAGGGCACCAGGGAGCCTTAATCCACCCCTGGGTTGCCAACTCCAGGTCTGGAAATTCCTGGACATTTGGGGTGGAGCCTGGGGAAGACAGGGTTTGGGGAGGGGGGACTTCAATGGGTATAATGCCACACAGTCCACTCACCAGTGCAGCCGTCTCTGTCATCTGGAGATCAATTATAAAATTCTGGGAGACCTCCAGATCCCAGCTGGAAGTTGGCAACCCTAGTTCCTGGTCATGGTCTCGGTGGCCCTTGAGTCCAAGACAGGCAGGACAGGTGGGGTTGCCAACAGTGTTCCCTCTACGCTGAGTCAGTGTGAGCTAGCTCACCGTTTTTTAAGCCTCTGGCTCACACATAATTTGTCTTAGCTCAGGAAGGAGGGCTCCAGAGCAAATTAATCTACAATCACAACTTTCACGCCAGTAGCTCACAGAGTAGAATTTTTGCTCACGAGACTCCACAGCTTAGAGGGAGCATTGGTTGCCAATCTCCCTCCAGGTGGGGTCTGGATCAACACTCCCTCTAAGGCTAAGCAGTGGAGTCTTGTGAGTAAAAATTCAACTGTGACAGCTACCGGCATTAAAGTTGTGAGCGAGCGATTTGGCTGCTGCATCAATTAGTTTGGCTCTGGAGCCATCCTTCCTGAGCTAAGACAAAAATCTGTGAGCCGGAGGCTAAAAAACTGTGAGCTAGCTCACACTGACTCGGCTTAGAGGGAACACTGGCTCTGGCTATCTCATAAGGATGCCAGAAGAGCCCCTGCTGGATCTGACCAGTGAGGGTCCACCTAGTCCAGCATCCTGTCTCATCACACAGTGGCCAACCAGTTCCTTTGGAGGTCCAACAGCAGGGCAGAGAGCCTGAGGCCTTCCCCTGAGTTTGCCTCCTGGCTCTGGGGTTCAGAGGTTGACTGCCTCTGAATATGGAGGCTCCCTTTAGTCACCGTGGCTAGTGGCCTGGCCACTGATAGACCTCTCCTTCATGAATCTGTCCAGTCCCCCCCTTTAAAAAAATATTTTTATTTTTATTAAATATAGAGCTAGTACAGCCAAGAAAACACAAAATATGGTACACAGAATTGTACCTTATGTTAAGTCCTTACACACGACATATACATTTTCCCTGTATCCACTGATATACTCTAAAGCCATCTTCTTTGAAATAACCTGTCATCTCTCCCTTGTAATAAAGTGTTGAGCCCTGTCCATTTCCACCACCTCCAGCAATTTTTTTAAATAACTCCTCTTTTAATGGAACTTTTTTCTAATTTCCAGTATCTAGCTATCAGTATTCTTGCAGCAGTGAGTATACAAGTCACAAGATACAAATCATTTTGCTCATAACCATTGGGAATTATATTTAGTAAAAAGATCTCTGGTGCCATACTCAAGTTAATATTCAACATTTCCAGTATGACTCTCCAGTCCCCTTTTAAAGCTAATAAGAACATAGAATCATAGAGTTGGAAGGGAAAACTGGCCTGGAAAGCAGGTCCTCTACCACTGAGCTCCATGCCCCCTCCATATAGAATCACAGAATCATAGAGATGGGACCCCCAGGGTCATCTAGTCCAACCCCCTGCACAATGCAGATAATTCACAAATACCTCCCCACCACCACCCCTAGTTGACCCCCCGACCATGCCGAGAGGGGGTAGGGGACCCTCCAGGATCCCTGGCCAAAGTGGTCTGGAGAAAAATTGCTTCCTGACCCCAAAGGGGCAATCAGCATTTCCCTGAGTGTGTAAGAAAGGGCCACGAGAACTAAGCACTGAGGCAACCCTCCCTCTCATAAGAAAAATCCTGCTGGATCAGACCATCTAGTCCAGCATCCCATCTCACACAGGGGCCAACCAGGTCCTCTGGAGGGCCAACAACAGGGCAGAGAGACTGAGACCTTCCCCTGAAGTTGTCTCCTGGCTCTGGGATCCAGAGCTTGACTGCCTCTGAATGTGGAGGTTCCCCTCAGTCACCATGACTAGTAGCCCACTGATAGACCTATCCTCCCTGAATCTGCCTAATCCCCTTTTAAAAAAACTGATCAAAGTCTGAGTCCAGTGGCACCTTTAAGACCAACAAAGTTTAATTCTGGGTACAGGCTCCACACCAAAAGCTTATACCCAGAATTAAACTTTCTTGGTCTTAGAAGGGCCACTGGACTCAAAGTTTGTTCTGTTGCTTCAGACCAACCTGGTGACCCACCTGCATCCCCATTTTAAAAGCTGTTTATTCCCGTGGCCGTCACTACCACCTCTGGCAGCGAACTCCACCTTTGAATCGCTCTCTGTGTAAAGTAGTCTTTCCTTCTGTCTGTTCTGAACCTACTGCCCGCCAGCTTCACTGGACGCCCTCGAGTTCTAGTCTTTTGGGAGAGGGAGGAAAAGTTCGCTCTGTCAACTCTCTCCGCCTCATGCATAATTTTATAAAACGTTGCAGAATTACAGCTGATCTCCAGGCTGCAGAGATCAGTTCCCCTGGGGATAATGGAGGATGGGCGCTATGGCCCTATACCCGGCTGAGGTCCCTCCCCCCTCCAGGTTCTACCCCCAAATCTCCAAGAATGTTTCAAGCCACAGTTGGCAACCATAATTTGGAAGGTGTAAGTGTGGTGTTGTGGCTAGAGGGATGCCCTAGGATCTGGGCAATCTGGGTTCGAATCCTGAGTCTGCCATGGAAATTTACTGGGTGACCTTGGGCCAGTCACACTCTTTCAGCCTAACTTACCTCACAGGGCTGTTGTGAGGAAAAAAATGGATGAGAGGAGAACTTTGGGTCCCCATGAGAAGAAAGACAGGGTATAAAGGAAGTTAAAAAAAAAAATTAAGGTTCCTGAGTGCAAATAGAAATAAAAAATCCAGTTCCTACACAAGGCTAGCAAGTGGGGCAGGAAATGAAGTTGCCTTGTTAACATCCTGTCTCTTCACATAGATTCAGGTAGGCCGCCCTGTTGGCCTGAAAGCAATAGAAGAAAGTTTGGTGTAGTGGTTAAGTGCATGGACTCTAATCTGGGAGATCCGGGTTTGATTCCCCCACTCCTCCACTTGCAGCTGCTGGATGACCTTGGGCAAGCCGTAGTTCTGTCAGAGCTGTTCTCTCAAGGGCAGTTCTGGAGAGAGCTCCCTCAGGCCCCGCCTACCTCATAGGGTGTCTGTTGTGGGGAGGGGAAGGGAAAGGAGTTTGTAAGCCGCTCTGAGGCTCCGAGTGAAGGGTGGGGGATAAATCCAATCTCCTCTTCTTCTTCTTCTTCTGGGTACAAACTTCCGTGTGTGTGCATACTTGCTGGTCTTAAAGGTGCCACTGGACTCAAACTTTGTGCTATCTCTTCACACGTTTCACAACTAAACTCTTGCAAAAAGTTATATTCTGGGATTCAACAAAGGTTGCCAATTCAACCTGGGAAATTCCCGGAGGTTTGGGGATGGTGCCTGTGAATGGGGGAGGGGGAATTTCTCCTAAAATCTGCGGTATACCGTACAGTTTGCCCTCCGGAGCTTCTGTTTCCTCCAGGGGAACTGAGATCTGTAGTCTGGAGACCAGTAGTACTTCTGGGATATTTCAAGGCCCCATCTGGAAGTCGCCAACCTGAGAATCAACCCTTATTTAGGCCTGTCTCAAGTTAAACCCCAGATGAAAGCAGTGGCATTATGCCTGCTCGTATCAATCATTAATGTGATAACATTTTGCCCCCTCAAAGGTTAATGAAAAACCAGCAAACGTTCCCTGTTAACTATAAAAATATTTATTTTCAATAATAAAATGAGCAGCCCCCAAACCCCGGAGTCCTCGAATTAGCTGTTTTCAGACACAACATTGAACAACTGATCAAATACTGAGGGTGGGGGGGGGAATAATCCTTTCCAGAAACAGTTTCCATGGAGTTGCTTTCTAGAAATCTTCCATTCAGTAAAATCCTTTGAACTTTATTATCCTGTTCTCTGTACAACCCATTGTCATTAGAATGATTCGAGATATATACACATTTTGTCTGCTGCTCAGCTTGGCAACTGCTGCAAATAAACAGGGACGGCTTTCCTTCATATAATATTTAACAGAGTAACCGCCCACTCCTACATTTTGCCAGTATAAGCCGGTCCATTTTATGACCCCAAAGCGAAACTTCTATTTGTTATTCAATGCACATGCCCCAGTAAACATGGGCAGGAACAGGGAGATGCTGAAAAGATACTCTGGAGTTCCAGAAAAACATTTTACCAACAGTCATCACTGAACTCCGTGCCAGCAAACCATGAAATCCACTTTTGTCAACAGGCAGATGAGTCATTTCGGCAGACCGTGTTTGTCCCTCCAGCAGTTTTATTTGTGAAAGCTAAAATTAACCAGTTGAAGGGATTCGTGATTCGCTTAGCACAGGGAGGCGCTATCAACATTGCACCAAAGTCACCTTTCCTGAGCTGGGAGGCACAGCCCATCTGCATGCTTACATTAACAGGTAATGCATACTTACATTAACATCATTTGCAAATGGGATGATGCTAATCCTCAGGTGAGAAACATGTGTGTACCTCCTTTGGGATGCTATCCGGGCAACTTCCAGTGTGGAACAAGAACCAGAATATTTTGGAAATGATCAAAGATTACAATCTAAAACGATGCGTCGTTGTCAGGAAGAGGAATATTAATTTAAATGCGCGTGGCACCGAGTTTATCTATTATAATTTGTCCTGAGGGTTCCAGAAACAGGTATTCTCTTTTTAATCTCTAATAACAGTGCCAGTTAGTCGACTCAAGCTGTAAACATGATTCATCCCCGAGAAGAGATGCTACTACTAAAAGGCCTTAAAAATCTCATTGTGTGGAAGTTTATTTCAAGTTGGGGATACTTCCTTCAAGCGTCAGTTTCTCCATCTCCTATCCTTGCGTGGCGTTTAACTTTCATCACCCCTGTGATATTGTCTCGCCAGCTGGCCTTCTTCAACCAAAGGAGACTAAACCATCGTTACTACCAATCCAACTATCCAAAATCCTGAGTAAATAATTGTGAAATCAGCTTAGAAATAACAAGATCGCAGAATGTGCTTGCTTCTTTGATTCTGAGTTTGTTTCCGGTGCTACCATGAGGACTAGAAACTTACTTCTTCACAAGTGACATTTGTGATTGTTGAAATTCTGGCCCACAAGCCGGGAAAAAAGCGCCTTGAGAACCAATGATACACCCATGACATCTCTAGTTTGTCCTCTTTCCAGTCAAAAATGCATATAGGACACCAAGAAGGTGTTATGTGAGCATGGTCTATAAAACAAAGTGCAAATTCCCCCCCCCCCAAAAAAAAAGTTCTTCAGGTATATATAATTCCAAAAGTGATTAAATGTTCACATTGCATCTAGCTAGTTAGTGCCTGTTTAACAGGTAAAATTGCTGTATTATTTCTCTTTCTCTGCAAATCAATTGATTATCTGTTCAATACATCGTACCTCTAAAATCAAGCATGTAATACTATAGCCATCTGCTGTTTAAGAATTCCTCCTGGACAACTGGAGATAAAATATAAACTCCAGATTCCATCAACTCATTTCAGAGCAGCTCCTCCTACTATTATTTTATGGGAACCTAAAAGGGCCCAGGGCTCTGTTTAATACGGAGACCTTTCTAATCAAATGACGTGGCTGGAAAACAAATTTGATCAACACCCCTTTCTAATTTTGCCGGCTGTTTAAAAAGAGAAGACACCAATTTATTGGCAACAAAATAAAGGGACTTATATAAGGGCAATACAAATGAACGTTTGGTTCCCATTCCTTCATGCTGCTTGCGAGCCTAGATCCCAAAGCATCCCGCCCCCCATTTTATTCATAATAAACATTAACTATTCTAGGACTGAGATGGTTTTAGCTGTCTGGAGAGCTTCCCGTAAGTATACCAGCATAAACAAAACCATGTCTCAAAGCTGAACCAACACATATATTCTAGCATAAAATTTTTATGGCCTCAATCTCACTTATTGCATCTGAAGACGTGGGCTTCTAGTCCACAAAAAAAATTATGTGGGAATAAAATTGTGGGCAGTTTGTAAGTGTGCTGTTTATTTTTGCCGTAACAGACTATCAGGGCTACCCCCACTGGAATTATCATAATAAAGAGAAGTTCGTTATACCTCCCTATAATGATCAAATGCTTAGACTGCAATACAGGTGGATAATTCGCCGGTGCATGAGAAACACTAAGGCAGAGGGAAATAACTGTAAGGATAACCAGAGGTCGGATCGGCGCAACCTGTAGCTCCCCCTCCCCTCTTTCCCTGAGATTTTTGCCTCCCGTTACAAAATTGTGCACAGCAGCCAACAACCGGAAGCCCCTGGCAAGCCTCACGACGCCATCCCAAACGCTACAACTGTTTCTGGATCTCCTCCTGTCCCTTTCACGGGATACCTCCACTGCATACAAACGGGGTGGTCCGGTAGATCAGCCCTGTCAAACTCTATGCACCTCAGTTGTGCTTTTTATATCAGAGGAAACCTGTCGCCATTCGGCCATAGGTGTCGTGTTGCCAGGTTCTACCTGGCAGCCAGTGTAGGGATCCTCTGTCAGTTCTGAAAGTGCGTGTGGGGCACCATGACATCACCCGGAAGTGACATCATCATGTTGCCGCTGCCGGGTTGGAGATGATGCTCTAGTTTTTGGGCAAACTGTATAGTCTGTAGGCGATTTTACCATAGAGTTTGCCCAAAAACTACAGCGTCAACTCCGACACCAGCAACACGATGACATCACTTCCGAGTGATGTCATCGTGTCACCATGCGGGGCAGTTGGGGGCGGGATTTCCCCCTGCCAGTCAGCTGGCCAGCGGTGGGGAAGTGCCCCACAAAAGCGGGGTTCCCCTGCCCCCAGCGGGGATCTGGCAAGCCCACATAGGTGGCAACCCTGCCAGCCCCATTCTCTACCTCACAGTTCCCCAAACTTTTTGAGCCTGTGGGCACCTTTGGAATTCTGACACAAGGTGGTGGGCGCAGCCGTAAAATGGCTGCCATGGGAGGCAGAACCAGCTGTAAAATGGCCGCCAGTGCCGCAGGAGGCGGAGCCAGCCACAAAATGGCTGCCGGAGCTGACCTTCAACCACACGGTGACGATCCTTGTGCTGTGGTGGCAGCTGCCGCCGAAGTAATGTTTTAAAAAATCTGCCCAGCCAATCAGATCTTCAGTGGCCGATCAGAAGCCTTGCTGAGAAAAGTCCCAACTGACCCCGCCCCCTTTCTAAAAGCACTTGGTGGGTACCAAGAAAGGCGTTAGTGGGCACCACGCTGGGAACTCCTGCTCTGCCTCTTACCCGGAACTGAGTTGGTGCAGATCCACACAGGGGCCTCGCACTGAGTCCCCTACAAGAAAAACACTGGCAATCCTTTCTCTTGGGGGAAGGAAAATCCTGTCTCTGATATTCTCGCTTTACATAAATGGGATCTGATGACCGAATCTAAATGCAAAAGTAAAGGTTTCCCTTGCTCGAAAGCCAGTCAAATCCGACTCCAGGGTTGTGGTGCTCATCTCCATTTCCACACCAAAGAGCCAGCGCTGTCTGAAGATGTTTCCGTGGTCATGTGGCCGGCATGACTAAACGCTGAGGCGCACAGAACGCTGTTACCTTCCCACCGAAGCGGTACCTATTTATCTACTTGCAATTTCTTGCTTTCAAACTGCTAGGTTGGCAGGAGCTGGGGCCAGAGACGGGAGCTCACTCCGTCACGCGGCACTCAGGTCTCGAACTGCCAAACTACCGACCTTCCGAACTACCGACCTTCCAGCTTCAGCATCTTAACCTCTGATGACTGAATCTAGGGCCACTCAAATGGGAAAGATTTTAGGTAACCTTGTTTCACCATAACTTGCAGTCACAGATTATTCATGTATTTATTTACTGCTCCTGCCTCAGACTTATATCTGAGTTCCTGTTTACTGAACATCAAAAATTAAAAGTTTATTTTAAAACTGCCCTGTGCTCTCATCGTGCCACCTTGACAGTACTGTCTGACTTCAGTTCTGTAGTGAATATTGTTACTCTGGTAGTGAAATCCAGCAACTACAAACCCGGAAGAACCAAAATCTCATAAAACATCTGTATCCTTCAGCCCAAGTTTCCAGGCGCTTCCGCCTCACAACGTAATCCTGCCACCCAGGTGGGGGGTGTCCATGTTGTAAAAAGGCATCTGGGAGAAACCTCCCCCTCCCGGTCATCTCATCCCAAAGGGTAATTGTCTTGGTGCCCTCAAGAGAAATGTTCTGCTTCTACTGCAGCGACGTCCCCAAACAGCATGCAGCCCAAAAGGGGAAGGCCTTCCAAATGTCCGCAGGCTGGATCTTGGGTGTGGAATCCATTGCACCTCCGTCAGGGAAATAATTCCATTGCCAACGATCGCCAAGCGGGTTTCCCGCTCTTACACCAGTGTCCCGTTCTTGCTGTCGTATTTCGGCGTGGGCCGGGGAAAGTTGAGGGTGGCGTACTCCGTGGCATTCTGGGACTGCAGGCTCTTCACCTCTTCCGCTGAGCGCTCCCGGATTTTGCTGAAGACCTGGATGTCGGCGTAATGGACGTTGCTGTCGTCGCGCTTGGCGTGCTTGGGCTTGTTCACGGTGGCGTAGACGGGGAATTCGGACACGTCGTCGTAAACCGGAGCACCATCAAATCCCTTCACACATAAACAGACGTATTATAGGAGGGGAGTCACCATCAGCTAAGGCAAAAGTGTTGCAGCCTTTGGCGGCCATTATGGACAGCAGCTCCCTCCATTAACTAACACGTGCCACAATTCAGTGATAAATCCTCCTTGAATTACACTGGGGAATTTCACATCACCCTTTTAAAGCCGTTATTGTACCGTCTTGGAGTAAACCAGTACAGGGCTGCCATTTCACACAGCCTTTCCCCTACCAGTAAGGAGCCGTCTCTGAAGCAGTTTGGCATTTCAGACTGCACCATTTTGTTTTCCCGCCCTTTTTCGCCCATGCGGGTGATTGCCGTCCTTTTTTTTTTGAATGTTCATTTTAGAGCGCTATACCGCTATAGTGCTATAACACAACACCAAAACAGTGCAATAGCAGTCCCATTGGAATGCCTGGACTCCACTGGGATACATGAGATGGCTACATCTGCCACCTGGAAACAAGTACTCATTGGACAGCAGGTTTAGGCGGGAGATCAGGGCATCAGTGATTGGTGAGACCTGCTGTCCGATGAGCATCTTCTCCCCAGCTGGCAACCTGAGAACCCATTACCTTCCCCTAACTCACAGTGGGCATGGAAGTGTTAGCAAGATCTGTCACACCAATCACTGATGCCCTGATTTCCCGCTTGAAGCCTAAATCCAATGAGGTACTTGTTTCCAGGTGGCAGATGTAGCCATCTCATGTATCGCAGTGGAGTCCAGGCATTCCAATGGGGTTGCTATTGCACTGTTTTGGTGTTTTGTTATAGCGCTATAGCGGTATAACGCTCTAAAACGAACATTCAAAAAAAAAGGACAGAGATCGCCTGCTCATGCGAAAAGGGGTGGGAAAACAAAGCGGCGCAGGAGGAAGCACTACGGGGCATTTTACACAGCACCCCATAGCGCTTCGGAAATGGTATAGAAAAGTGAAGACCGCTTGGAAGCAGTTTGCAGGTAAAACGGTTCAGAAACGCTTTCCTAACAGGACAGAAACATTTCTGTCTGAAAGTGAAAATATATTCCAGTAGGGAACCGTTACTAAAACGGTTCTGTCTGACATGCCAGACCAGAAACCGTTAGGGAACAGTTCCTGAACTGGAATATATCAGCTGTCTGAAATTCCCCAGTATCTTAAGCGGTGGGGGAGAGTTCTGTCAAGTCACAGCTGACTTACGGCGATCCCATTGGGCTTTCAAGGCGAGAGACGTTCAGAGTGGATTTGCCGTAGCCTGCCTCTGGGTAGCAACCCTGGACTTCCTTAGAGGTCTCCCCTCCAAGCACTAACCGGGGCCGACCCTGCTTAGCTTCTGAGAGCTGACAGTGTGCCATCAAGCTGAAAACACCGAAAAGGGGGTGCCGTGCAATTCTGGAGTTAAAACTGGCCTCAGAAGCTTGTATCACACAAGCAACTACTAGCTGTATAGAACTGGACAAGCATGGTCCCCTTGTAATCGCTTGCAAGGATGAATTAAGGCCAAGAGGGCCCTGGCTCAGTGGCAGAGCATCTGCCTGGCACCCAGAAGGTCCCAGGTTCAAACCCCGGCATCTCCAGTTAAGAGATCTGGAAGCAGGTGATGAGAAAGACCTTTTTCTGCCTGAGATCCCGGAGAACCACTGCCAGTCTCAGAGTAGACGACACAGACTTTGATGGACTAATGGTCTCATTCAGTATCGGCTTCATGTGTGTTCATGTGTACTTGGCTAGGTAAAGGTTTCCCTTGCTCGAAAGCCAGTTGAAACTGACTCTAGGGGGCAGTGCTCATCTCCGTTTCCAAGCCGAAGAGCCAGCGCTGTCCGAAGGCTTTTCCCATGGTCATGTGGCCGGCATGACTAAACGCAGAGGCGCACGGAAGGCTGTTACCTTCCCACTGAAGTGGTACCTATTTATCTACTTGCAATTTCTTGCTTTCAAACTGCTAGGTTGGCAAGAGCTGGGGCCAGAGACGGGAGCTCACTCCGTCATGCGGCACTCTCGGGTCTCAAACTGCCAAACTACCGACCTTCCAGTCTGCAGTTCCACATCTTAACCACTGAGCCACCATAGCCGCAGCCCTTAAACACACCAGCGTGGCCCCCACACACACCTTGGTCCCCTTTGGAGGCAGAAAGCAACCCGTGGCAATTGGTAGCAAACACTTTAGGGGAGGCGGTTTACCTGCTTGGTCTCTGGGTTCTGTGGATCTGGCTTACTGGTTCTTGTACCTGTAAAAGAAACAATTAATAAATTTAGGGATGGACACAGCAAACTAATATCAGCAATCCTACTCTGTAAATAGGGCCTAAACTGGGATATCACAGCTCCTGCAGAATCTTGAGAATGTGAGCTTTCATTTTGAACAAATGTGTTACGAGACCTCGTGGTTTCGGGGATACCTCTGAAAATGTTTGGAAGGAACCTCCCATATGCTTAGCTGAAGGAGCCTGTCTTCGAAGGCTTTCGCAGCCAGAGTTCATTGGTTGTTGTAGATTTTCCGGGCTGTCTGTCCGTGGTTTTGGCATTGTAGGACCTGACGTTTCACCAGCAGCTGTGACTGGCATCCTCAGAGGTATAACACAGAAAGATGGAGTACTCTCAGTGTCAAGGTGAGAGAGTACTCCATCTTTGGAGTACTTGACACAGAGAGAGCACTCCATCTTTCTGTGTTACACCTCTGAGGATGCCAATCACGGCTGCTGGCGAAACGTCAGGTCCTACAATGCCAAGACCACGGCCAGACAGCCCGGAAAATCTACAACGACCAACGAGCCTGTCTTCATTTATTTCATAGACTCCCACCAGGTCCCTTCTCCTTCTATGGACCAACCGAATCCTAATATTTTGTGAAATCCAGATTCTCCGTCCTTTGTCGCAGGGTGCAGGGACAGGGGAGGAAAACAGGAATGAAACATTTCAAATGCCACCCTTTTTAAAAAACAAAAAAGCTTATGTCACGCTGGAGTTGTGCCACTAAAACAATATGGAAATGAAGGAACTACGCGCAGACGTTTTTTTCCCATCATTAATTGCTGAGCACAGAATGTGGGCTTTTGTTCTTCACACTTTTTAATGTAAATGTCGGCCCTCAGCTGTTACCGGATCCGGGGTCCAGCATGGGTCCTTCCCATTATAACCTTTGCAGATTTTTAACCCGGGGGAAGCCACGCCGGCCACCTGACCCCCCCCCATATTCTCTTAGCAAAGCAGAGGTCTGTTCCTTTGGCCGGGCAGCTTTTCCATGAGGCATCGGCCTGCCTTGGGCCAGTGTCCATGGCAACATCCGAGCGGAGAGATTGTGACAGAGCTTTCTTTTCAAACGCTCCCAAGAAACACAGGAACATTCTGTCTACTTCTGTACCAACTTTCCCTCTGTGTTTATCAAGGAATGTGTTTTGCAAAGCTGAGGTCACGTTGGGCAGCCAGGTAAAGTCATTCCATTTATTTCCCTTGGCTCCTCCCGGCTTGGTTTTAAGAAGACTGTTTTCAGCTTTACGGAGACACTCTGAGTTCAAATGTTCCTCCACCTGCATGGGGAGACAGGGCCGATAATGATCGACATCTCTAACCACGGTTAAGAGATCTGGAACAGTCGGTAGGAACCCTTTGCCCCTACCCTTCTCTCAGTGATCTGACACATGATAAAAGAGCACATTTACTGTGCCTGTGACCATGGTAGAAGAAGAAGAAGAAGAAGAAGAAGAAGAAGAAGAAGAAGAAGAAGAAGAAGAAGAAGAAGAAGAAGAAGAAGAAGAAGAAGAAGAAGAAGAAGAAGAAGAAGAGGAGGAGGAGGAGGAGGAGGAGGAGGAGGAGGAAGAGATTGGATTTATACCCTGGCCTTCACTCAGAGTCTCAGAGCGGCTTACAAACTCCTTTCCCTTCTCCTCCCCACAAAAGACACCCTGTGAGGTAGGAGGGGCCGAGAGAGCTCTTTTGAGAACTGCTCTTTCGAGAACGGCTCTGACGGAACTATGGCTTGCCCAAGGTCATCCAGCAGCTGCATGCGGAGGAATGGGGAATCAAGCCCAGATTAGAGTCTGCACTCTTAGCCACTACACCGAACTGGCTCTCTGCTGGGTCAGACCAGTGGTCCACCTCATCCAGCATCCTGTCTCATACAGCGGCCAACCAGTTCCTCTGGAGGGTCAACAGCAGGCCAGAGAGGCCGAGGCCTTCCCCTGATGTTGTCTCCAGCCTCTTGGATTCAGAGACTTAGTGCCTCTGAATGTGGAGGTTCCCCTCTGCTAGTAGCCATGACAGACTCAGGGATATCCCCATATTGTAGAAGGGGGAAGACTGAATGCAGCTTACCTAAAAGCCATGACCTGGTAAATTTGTGGTGGAGCAGAGATTCGAATCAGGACATTTGGCTACACTAGGCTAGGTTAAGGAAGGAAGGAGAATTTGTGTGCGAGCAGAAGGAGCATACAACCATACAGCAGTGCTCCCTCTAAGCCATGGAGTCTTGTGAGCAAAAATTCCACTTTGTGAGCTCCTGGCCTTAAAGTTGTGAGCGAGCGACTTGGCTACTGCATGAATTAGTTTGCTCTGGAGCCCATCCCTTCCTGAGCTAAGACACAAATGCATGAGCCGGAGGCTAAAAAACTGTGAGCCAGCTCACATGAACTCAGCTTAGAGGGAACACTGCCCTACAGTCTCTTCCAGATCTTGTAGCGCTGGTCAGAGATCAGGAATATTACATTCCTCCAGTGAATGTGCTTGGGATCGTGGCGTTACTGGCTAGAAAGAGCCATATGTTTTAGGACGGGGCTTGAAACATCTGATTAAGAACCCACATTTGAGGTAGTTCCCAGTGACCAACCCCAAGCCTCAGGTCAGACAAAGCACTCCAAAAATGTGGCATCATTTTTTTTTTACCTGTTTTTATGTTTTTCCTCTTAAACGGTGATGGCCAGTTCCTGAAATAAAAGAGAAAGAGGGGTCGATTAATTTGGATCGCCAGTGGCTTCCAAGCCGCCCCTTCTGGTGTTCATTCTCCACCCACAGCGTGCCAGACATCATAACCACCACAGCGTGCTGCGGAACCCTGCTTGCAACTCTCAAGAAAAGCCTTGCCGGATCAGGTCAGACGTTCACCTAGTCCGGCGCCCTGTTCCTCCACAATAACAGCCAGGGCCATTACGAAGCCTGCAAGCAAAGCACGGCAACCTAAGTTATTGTAACACGCAAGGAAAGAGGTCAGTGGAGACGGACGCGCAACTGCACTTTCTCCGGCTTTTCAAGGTATCGGCACAGCCTCAGGGCTGAGTCTGGCAAACAGGGTTGCTCTCCTCCAGGTTCCAACAGGAACTTGGGGGTACGGCATTGTGCATGCCATGAAGTCACTCCCAGGAAACGCAGAAGACATGACATGCCACTCTAGGAATAGCTGGAAACTCTATAGTAAAACCGTAACGCTCCTGGTGGTTCCTAGAGCTGTGTCACGCTACTTTCAAATTTTCCCTAGAAGCGAAGCTAGGCTGCAGGTGACACTGGCTTCTCGTGTGTGTGTGTGTACATGTATTTCTCCTGCAGCAACTCAGAGTGGAATGCCAGTGGGAGGAATTGTAACTGATCTACAGAGATCAGTTCCCCTGGAGGAAACTGCCGCTTCAGAGGGCAGATTCTAAGAACATAAGAACATAAGAGAAGCCAATGTTGGATCAGGCCAATGGCCCATCTAGTCCAACACTCTGTCGGCCAAAATGTACCAGGTGCCATCAGGAGGTCCAGCAGTGGGGCCAATGGGATGTGTGTGTGTACAGTGCCGTCAGGTCACAACCAGCTAGCTTATGGCGTCCCCAACATGCCTTCTTCTGCATGGCCTTCCTCCACCATGGCCTTCCTCTGCAGAGTCTTCCTGGGAGGTCCCCCTTCCAAGGGCCAGCTCTGCTCAGCTTCCAAGATCTGCTGAGATCCAGCTCTACCATGCCGCCTTCCCTTCCATACTCTATGGTATACCATAGGTATAATCGAGTGGACAGACTAACCCGGCGACCTTTCTGCGATTCTCAAAGCCGGTCCTTTATAGAGGTTCTTGGCGCCTCCCCAGTTCATGTGAGTAGCTGCAAATACTCAACAGGTGCAGCTTTGCATATCACCGGGGGATGACTGAGCCTGTTAAATGTCACGCCTCTGCCGGGGAGGAGAGCCTCAGCCTAGGGTTGCCAACCTCCAGGCGGGGCTTGGAGACCTCCTTGAATTACAACTAATCACCAGACTACAGAAATCAGTTCCTCTGAAGTTTGGGGCCGGGTGGGGTGGACTCTGTGGCATTATACCCCGCTGAGGTCCCTCTCCAACCCTGGGTCGGACTCTCGTTCCCGCTTCCCCTCATTTTGTCTTTGCTGCCCCATCTGCTGGCATTGCCCCTGCATGCCACAGAGAGAGGGGAAACTTCTCAGTTTCAGAATCCTGAAACTCTCGTTGGTCTCTAAGGCACAACTGGGCTGGAATCTCACTGAATGCTGAAGCACGGCCAGGGCGACACTCCCCCTGAACTGCAAATGGAAAAAAACCCAGAGAGGAGGGGGAAACTTGTGGAACGGGGCGGGGAGGCGGTTGCTAAGCGACCCCTCTAAAAAACTCATTTTTCCATGGAAGGGGTTGGGAAGTGCCAAGACCTGCCGGGCAGAGAGCCCACAGCAAGCAGCTCCCTTTCCTCCACGGTGCCCCCGGAAGGCCAGGGCTAGCAGGCTGAGCCAGAGGCCTGCGCTACAAGCACGCTCCAGCTGGACGCGGGCATGAGGCAGAAAGGGCATCGTCTGTGCAGCACAGGCGGCTGGCTCCCCGCCTCCTCTTCCCAAAACCACACACCACCTTTTGCAGCCAGCGAGGGACACGGGTGCGGAAAGGGCTGTCGAGCGGCAACCGATTTATGGCAACCCTGTCAGGTTTTCAAGGCAAGAGGCAAACAGAGGCGGTTGGCCATTGCCTGCTTTGGCATACCAACCCTGGGCTTCCCTTGGAGGTCTCCCATCCAAGTACTAACCAGGGCCGACCCTGCTTAGCTTCCGAGAGCTGACGAGATCTGGCTAGCCTGGTGCATCCAGGTTAAGGCAAATGGTGGAAAGTGCTAACAAGTTGCAGCCGCGTTACGGTGACCCCAGGGGGTTTTCAAGGCAAGAGACGTTCAGAACTGGTCCACCGTTACCTGCCCCTGCATAGCAAGCCTGGGCTTCCTTGATGGTCTCCCATCCAAGTACCAGCCAGAGCCGACCCTGCTTAGCTTATCTGACAAGATTGGTCTAGCCTGGGCCATCCAGGTCAGAGTGACTCCAGCACAATGGACAATAATGCCTGCTTGGTTGCATGCACACACAGACAGAGAGCTCATAAGAAGAGCCCCGCTGGATCAGACCCATAGTCCATCTAGCTGCTGCACAAATCTGTGCCCCGTGCATCCCCAGGGCCCGATGGAAGGCACACAGTCAGAGTCCGGTGAGTTGGATAACTGTTTATTGCAATAAAACAGGAGATACAGAACTAGATGCCGAGGCACCCAGTGCTACCAAGCTGATCTGTCTCCCAGACAGGAAGGGCAGCAGATCTTATACCCAAAATGACACCGTGATAGTTTACAATCAATAAAGAGCGTTATTGGTTCCAAACAGGTAGCATCATATGAGTTGGCCTCTTTCCATTTTTGTTGTTGTTGTTGTTTTGGCCCCCCCCCCGAAGGGGAATTTTTTGATTTGCATTTTCTACACACTACAAACTATAACAGAAAAAAAGGGGATGGGAAACATCTACACTAAGGGAAAAAGAAAAGATAACCACAACTAACTAAAACCCCAAGAGATGGAGATCTTCAATAATGCTTGTATCCGTGTTAGTCCATAAAAAGCATTGAAGAAGAAGAAGAGTTTGGATTTATACCCCGCTCTTCACTGCCCAAAGGCGTCTCAGAGTGGCTCACAATCCCTTTCCCTTCCCCTCCCCACAACAGACACCCTGTGAGGTAGGTGGGGCTGAGAGAACTTCTGACAGAAACTGTCCTTGAGAGAACAGCTGTGCCAAAGCTTGTGACTGACCCAAGGCCACATCAGCAGGTGCAAGTGGAGGAGTGGGGAATCAAACCCGGTTCTCCCAGATAAGAGTCTGCACACTTAACCACTACACCAAACTGGCATTGAGCATGATCTAAAAAAAAAAAAAAAGACCCACTACTGTTTCAGCCAACTATTTTCCCAATTCAAGAGCCCTCCCCCAACCATCCCGTAATAAAAAGGCTTCGTATGACTTTCAGAGTCTCAGTTCTTGTTTTGCTTCTCCTTGTGCTCTCTCAGTTGGTAGCTTTGTTTGGGAGCAGCCGCTCCCTTTTCTGAATCCGAGTCTTCGTCGGAAGACACAGAGTCCAGCTCGCCTGTAGATTTGCTGTCTTCTTTCGTCTCCTCTTCTGGACCTCCCAGTTGCAGCCGCAAAAACTCTCGGGCTTTGAAAACAGAGTCAATTTAATTTTTGTTGTTGTTGTTGTTGTTCAGTCGCACAGTCGAATCCGACTCTTCGCGACCCCATGGACCACATCACGCCAAGCTCTCCTGTCTTCCGTCGTGCTCCTGAGTTTGCTCAACTTCATGTCCGTTGCATCGATAACACTGTCTAGCCATCTCATCCTTTGCCATCCCCTTCTTCTTTGACCTTCAGTCTTTCCCAGCATCAGGGTCTTCTCCAGGGAGTGCTCCCTTCTCACTTGGTGGCCACAGTATTTGAGCTTCAGCCTCAGTATCTGGCCTTCCAGGGAACAGTCAGGGTTGATTTCCTTTAGGATTGGCTGATCTGATCACCTTGCAGTCCAAGGGACTCTCAAGAGTCTTCTCCAGCACCATAATTCAAAAGCATCTATTCTTCAGTGCTCAGCATTCCTTATAGTCCAACTCTCGCAGCCATACATTACTGCTGGGAATAGCATCGCTTTGACAATATGGACTTTTGTTTGCAGGGTGATGTCTCTACTTTTTATCATGCTGTTTAGGTTTTCCATCGCTTTTCTCCCCAGGAGCGGGTGAGAGCCAGTTTGCTGTAGTGGTTAAATGTGCGGACTCTTATCTGGGAGAACCGGGTTTGATTCCCCACTCCTCCACTTGCACCTGGGTGGATGACCTTGGGCAAGCCATAGTTCTGATAAGAGCTGTTCTTGAAAAAGAGCAGTTTCTGTCAGGAGCTCTCTCAGCCCCACCTACCTCACAGGGTGTCTGTTGTGGGGAGGGGAAGGGAAAGGAGTTTGTGAGCCGCTCTGAGACACCTTTGGGTAGTGAAGGGTGGGGTATAAATCCAATCTCTTCTCTCTTCTTCTTCCTTTAATTTCATGGCTGCAGTCACTGTCCGCAGTAGTGTACCCCAATTTCAGATAAGGTTACAGACATTTGCATCTGTTTATCTGTACTAGAGACATTAAGGCACATTGAGGTCTTCTTCTGGAATTCTTCAAGGCCCTTTGCATCTGTATAGAACGGGGAGCTTCCCAGATAAGGTGTGATTTCTGACACAACCGCTGGCTCTTATCAGACATCCTGGTGTGCCTGGCATTACAAAGGGGGATGCTGTTTTGGGAACAGACAGAGCCCTCGCAATGTTTTTCTCATGCACAGCATCGGGCCATAAATTGTCCTTCAGAATAATTAAACAACAAAGGAGACCACAGCTGACCAAATGGTTTCAGTTTTAGGCACATCCCTGTCTTCCTGTTTCCTGAGTGAACTCAAGGTCTTTTCACACAAACAGACGAAACGCTGCTCTAAAACCCAGCTACATTTTCTGCTTACATAACATGCAACTTTATATTTCTCTACTAAACTAAGCTCACGGATTAACAGAGCAGTATATTTCTGGAGGTCCAAAAGAGGAGCTGCGGTGGCTCAAGTGGTTAAGACGCTGAACTGCAGGCTGTGGAAGGTCAGTAGTTCAGCAGTTCGAGACCCGAGAGTGCCGCATGACAGAGTGAGCTCCCGTCTCTAGTTCCAGCTCCTGCCAACCTAGCAGTTCGAAAGCAAGAAATTGCGGGGTTTCGGTTTCGGCGTCGCGAATGGCGGCCGCTTCTCGGGACGCTCCCGGAGGCGGTTAGCCCACGCGCAGTTAGGGGGTCTTCGCATGTGCGAAAGACCCTAGTGAGCCTTAGGTAAAGGCTCCGAACCGGGGGCGCTTGGGGAGTAGCCTCTTTGCCGGCAGACAGCCGGGAAATTGAGGCTTTCTCCCCGCCCCAATCGGCCCCGCTGCGGCGTGCCCGTAGTGGGACTTAGCGGCGCCACCGAATTCCAGGAGTGAAGACAGCGCTATGGCTTAAAATAAAAAGAAGAAGTAGCATCGAACCGTGAGTTGGAGATCTATTTTGAAGCGTAAATCGGAGCCCCCTGTATGCGTATAAGCGTTGGGAGGAGGGAGGAGTTCCCACCCCCTTTGAGAAGCAAGATTTACAAAGGGAGCGCGAAGGGGGCTGAGAGAAGAAAAAGTGTTGGTGAAAGTACCGTTGGGGTTGCATGGAAGATTTTGATCATCTTAGCTTCCTGGGGGATGTGGCACGAACTTTTTAAAAGTAAACAAAAAAACAAAATGTCGATACTGGAAAAAAGTCCTGCAGATACCGGAAGAGGAGAGAGGGGGGACTTCCGGTCCAGATAGCCCCCCCAAGAGCTTGCTGTCAATCAACAGGAAAAGGAGATGCTGTGCCCCCTGCTGGAACAATTGCGGAAAATCAACGAAACTCTGTCTAAAATGGATAGTGTTCTCATCAGTCGACAGAAACAGATATCGGAGACAACTGGAAAGATGATGGAGATTGAACAGAAAGCGAATTTGACTCTAGGTTTCCAGGGCGTTAAAGAAGAAGAGAAAGAAGATCTCGGATTTACCTTGACAAATGTCTTGGCACCCCTAACTGGCAGTGAAGCGATAAAATTAAAAGAAGAGGTGGATGAGGCTCCCAAAGCCTATTCCGCTTTTATAAAAGAGAATACTCTGCCAGTAGAAGGGGATGTTGAGCATAGCAAGCGACAAGCTGGAGATCTAATTTCATCCGAAGAGTTTGTGGAGCCCAGGAAGCCTGAAAGCCAGAAGTTTAAGGAAAAAGAAAAAGAAAGAAGAAGGATTTCATCTTTAAAATACAGAAACTTCTGAAGAGACACGCCAGCAGGGAGGAAGATGCAGTGTTCCAAACTGGGAAAAGCGGGGAAGACAGCAGCCCAGGGGAAAGTGGTGATGGAACAGAAGACTTCAAAGTTAAAATGGACTCAATCCATAACTGGAAGAGATTTAAAAAGAAGATACTTTGAGGACTGTTCGTGTAACATCTGAAAGGAGCTGTTTAATTACTAACCCCAATGGACTTTACTAAGTGTATTAACAGAGTGATTTTGGACTTCGCAATAGCTAAAAAGAAGATCTTCTAACCACGATAGATGCCAAAACTGGTATTGGTTATTAACCTAAACTAACACTCACTAACAGGAAAAATTTCACTCCATCTTTTTCTTTCTCCATCTGTCTACCCTTCCTGTTTCTTATAAAAAGAATAAAATTCTCTCTTTTTTAAGAGAGTTTTTACAAAAAAAAAGAAAGCAAGAAACTGCAAGTAGATAAATAGGTACCACTTTGGTGGGAAGGTAACAGCGTTCCGTGCGCCTTGGTGTTTAGTCATGCCGGCCACATGACCACGGAAATGTCTTCGGACAGCGCTGGCTCTTCGGCTTTGAAACAGAGATGAGCACCGCAACCCTAGAGTTGGATTCGACTGGCTTTCGAGCAAGGGAACCTTTACCTTTACCTATATTTCATACTTCATACAATATAGGCATGCATACACATCAGAGGTATAAAATCACATTCATTGAATTCTTGCCCTAGAATAGTCCAGCATCCTGCTCACGGGGTGGCCAATCAGTTCCTCTGGAGGGCCATCAACAGGACAGAGAGGCCAAGGCCTTCCTAAGAACATCAGAAGAGCCCTGCTGGATCAGACCAATGGTCCATCTAGTCCAGCATCCTGTCTCATGCAGTGGCCAACCAGTTCCTCTGGAGGGCCATCAACAGGGCAGAGAGGCCGAGACCTTCCTAAGAACATCAGAAGAGCCCTGCTGGATCAAACCAATAGTCCATCTAGTCCAGCATCCCGTCTCACACAGTGGCCAACCAGTTCCTCTGGAGGGCCAACAACAGGGCAGAGAGGCCGAGACCTTCCTAAGAACATCAGAAGAGCCCTCCTGGATCAGACCAGGGGTCCCTCTAGTCCAGCATCCCGTCTCATACAGTGGCCAACCAGTTCCTCTGGAGGGCCAACAACAGCGCACAGAGGCCAAGGCCTTCCTAAGAACATCAGAAGAGCCCTGCTGGATCAGACCAATAGTCCATCTAGTCCAGCATCCTGTCTCACACAGTGGCCAACCAGTCCCTCTGGAGGACCAACAACAGGGCATAGAGGCCGAGGCCTTTCCCTGATGTTGCCTCCTGGCTCTGGGATTCAGAGGTCGACTGCCTCTGAATGTGGAGGTTCCCCTCAGCCACCACGGCTAGTAGCCACTGATAGACCTCTCCTCAATGAATCTATCGAATCCCCTTTTAAAACTCCCAGTGCTCGATTTCATCACTGCTTCACCCTCCTGCTTATGCGCTCCCTGAGGGTTTTTCTGAAATCTAACCCCCCTGGCTTGGATTCTCCCATTTGGGCACGACGTTTTTCTAAACAAGCAAAAAGGACCAAAGGTATACATTCACCGGAATCAATTATAATACTTAGCGATGGCATAGCACTTCCAGTGGCCTCGCAGGCTGCATTTTGTGGTCAGCCGTATCAGGAAGGACAGTTGTCTCACCTCCACGTTGCAGGCAGGAGGCCAAGTCCGTGGCAGGAGCGAGAGATCTCCTGAGTCATCGCTCAGCCACTGCCCTGTAGCAGCCCTGGCGAGGAAGCAGCAGAAATGTCCCTTGGGCTGTTCACAGCATGTGGGGGGGGGTTCCTGTTGGCTGGACTATATTCCCCACGAAAAGCACCCATCCATCCAAGGAGGAGGAGAAGGAGGAGGAGATTAGATTTATACCCCGCCCTTCACTCAGAGTCTCAGAGTGGCTTACAAACTCCTTTCCCTTCCCCACCCCACAGCAGAGGTAGGTGGGGCTGCGAGAGCTCTTTCCAGAATGGCCCTTGAGAGAACAGCTCTTATCAGAACTATGGCTTGCCCAAGGTCATCCAGCAGCTGCGAGTGGAGGAGTGGGGAATCAAACCCGGTTCTCCCAGTTTAGAGTCCGTGCACTTAACCACTACACCACACTGGCTCAGAGTGGCATATGTGATGCCTCAAGTGCTTTCGCCTTGTCTCCCAGGGCAGACACCCCAACCCTACGATCATTTGTGGTCACCCTTCTCTGTACTTTCCCCAGTTCTTCAGTATCCTTTTTTCAGATAAGGCCACGGCGATTTGGTTACTGCATAAATTAGTTTGCTCTGGAGCCATCTTTCCTGAGCGGAGACAAAAATGTATGAGCTGGAGTCTAAAAACCGTGAGCCAGCTCACACTCACTCAGCTTCGAGGGAACACTGGTTGCCACCCTCCAGGTTGGGTCTGGGGATCTTCTGGAATAACAGTTGGAAGACAGAGATCAGTTCCCCCAGAGAAAATGGCCGCTTTGGAGTTTGGACTCTGTGGCATTATATCCCCTGAGGTCCCTCTCTAGGCTTCACTCGGAAAGCTCCAGGAATTTCCCAACCCGATGCTGGCAACCAAGTGTACCACCTCCATCCAAGAAAGGGGAGACCAGAGATTATCCTTTCCAACTTGGTACTAACAGTGTGCCTCGAATCAGCCTCCCCTGGCTTTCTCTTCCACCGCCCTACCTTTGTGTCCCTTGACGTTTTGGCTTGTAAGCCGGTCTCTCTTGATTGATGCGAACCAGTTCGAGAGACAATTGTCTGAAATGCAGGACATTCATAGTAATGGTACATAAACAAACAGTGCCGGCTCTCGCTCCCAAGCTGCGCTTCACCGGGTTGGATTCTGCAGAGGAGGTTTGGGAGCAGCAATGCAGGAAGTCAAACGCAAACCCTGGGCAACGTACATTTTGGTTAGCGGCCCCAAGACGCGAGGGGGTAAATCATGCTCACCCGTGGAATGCGCCCAGCAACCGAATCCGTAATCAGAAAAATCCAGCCAAGGAGGATATTAAGACAGCAATGACCAATTTATTTATAATGAAGAAGAAGAAGAAGAAGAAGAAGAAGAAGAAGAAGAAGAAGAAGAAGAAGAAGAAGAAGAAGAAGAAGAGGAGGAGGAGGAGGAGGAGGAGGAGGAGGAGGAGGAGGAGGAGGAGGAGGAGGAGGAGGAGGAGGAGGAGATTGGATTTATACCCCGCCCTTCACTCGGAGTCTCAGAGCGGCTTACAAACTCCTTTCCCTTCCCCTCCCCACAACAGACACCCTGTGAGGTAGGTGGGGCTGAGAGAGCTGTTTCCAGAACTGTCCTTGAGACAACAGCTCTGACCAGAACTATGGCTTGCCCAAGGTCATCCAGCGGCTGCAAATGGAGGCATGGGGAATCAAACCCGTTTCTCCCAGATTAGAGCCTGCACAGAAACACCAAACACTGTCAGAAACACCCAAACGAAAACCAGAACTTCCTTTGTGGCAGAAAACTACTGCCCTGGTTCACAAGTACAGTGCAGTGGTTGGATTAGGGTGGAAGAGACCGAGTTTCAACGCCCGGCTCCCCCATGGAATTCTCCGGGTCAGTTTGGGCCAGTTGCTCTTTATTAGCCAAACCTCCCTCGCAGGGCTGTTGGAAGGATAAAACGGAGGGGGCAACCGTATGCTCCTTGAAGGAAGGGTTGGTGAAAAATCTAGTAAGACCTTTGTGATTCTCTAAACCAGGGGTGCCGAACTCATTTGTTAGGAGGGCCGGATCTGACATAAATGAGACCTTGCTGGGCCGGGACATGTGTGTGCCATAAAATGTAATGCCGGGTAGCGGAGATATAAACTTTATAAAGGACACAAACACAAAGGTGGGGTTTTTTTTAACTTAAAATAAAAACATTGCTTAAAACATTAGCACTCTTGGTAACTGACACCTCTTTGCTCTGAATTATGGCATCAAAACGTCTGTGCTGTTGCAATCTTGAGTGTGCTGTTCAGGTGTGTATCTGTAAGCTGCAAACCTACGATGACGCAGCAGCAGAACTGGAAGAAGGAGAAGCAGAAAGCAGCCAGTCCCACTGCGGGCCTGATAGCAGCCCTCTGGGGGCCTAATCCAGCCCCCGGGCCTCATGTTTGACACCCCTGTTCTATGACATCATACCCTGATGAGGTCCCTCCCCTCCCCAAACTCCACCCTCCACAGGCTCCACCCCCCCCAAATATCCACAAATTTTCCAACCCGGATTTGGCAATCCCAGCAGAGCTGCATGCTTCCCTCAAGGGCAGAAGATGGAGCCCCACGAGAGCTCCCCTGGAGATGTACGAAGCTCTTGTGCCCTGGCCCCTAGGTACGGTGTAGCCATTTGGGGGCTCTGCCCCCTTTCTAAAAGGAAAAGCCCCATGGGATTTCCCCCTGAAAAACCTTTCTTTTTTTGCCTTTTCAAAACATTTAGACCAGGGCCAGGGCTTTCTCGGTAGTGGCTCCTCTCTGGTGGAATGAGCTCCCAGAAGAGCTCAGGGCCCGGCGGGACCTCGTGCAGTTCCGCAGGGCCTGCAAGACGGAGCTCTTCCGCCAGGCCTTCGATTAGGAGCCTCCCCCGATAGAGAAGCCACCAGAACAGCCTGTGCCGGCTGCACACAGGTGAGATCTACCGTACGGGCTGACCACGAGGACGGAATACTGAAGGCCGACCGCCATCATTGAATAACCCAGCGGTGTCACTAACGGGAGCACCTTTTAAATGTCGGAATGTTTCATATGGTTTTAGGACTTTAAATCGCTTACTGGTGTGTTTTTTATTCTTTTATTCTTTATGTAAGCCGCCCCGGGCTGGCCTCGGCTAGGAGGGGCGGGGTATAAATCTGATAATAAATAAATAAATAAAAATAAATTTAAAACGTTTTTTAAAAAGACATTAGACCCAAGCCCCCTTGAATTTTTTAAAGTCCCCAGTGGGGGGGAAATCTTAGCTGCAGGCCTGTTTGTGTCCATCCCGCCCCCTCCACCATCCCCTGCCTATTCTCCCCTCCCTCCCGCAAGGCTGCACAGTGCCATTAAAATAGTTCTGCTTTAAATATAATCGCTGGCATCCCTGGCGTGTTCCCCTAAGAAATACAAGGCCTCGGTATCAGTTTTCCGAGCTGCTTTCCTCTTGTATCGGCCGGCCAAGCGGAGGATGGCTTTGAACCCGCCGCCCGCAGGCGAGGGCTATTCTGAGCCTGTCTGCCGGCTAATCCCCACTTGCCTGAAGATGGACGGCATCTGGCTGCCTCGGTCAGAGCAGCTGGACTTAGAAGGGGCACGAATGGCACAGCACGCCAGAGTCCGGCTGCTGCTTCTCCAAACCAAATGCAGCAAAGGGTATCCTTTGAGACGTGCTCTCCTGGTCCTTGCATTCACCTTTGGACAGGTGCGTAGCCTCAGAACCAAGACATTTCTGGTCTTTCCTCAGATCTGAAGCCTGGATGTGTACCACGATCCAGACCAGCTCCTGGACGCTCAGGGGGGGACGAGACGGTTCAGATTCCTTGTCCTCAGTTTAGGCTGGTTGATCAGCCTTTCCAAGAGAGGACCCATTTAGCAGAACTTAAGAACATAAGAGAAGCCATTGCTGGATCAGGCCAATGACCCATCCAGTCCAACGCTCTGTGTCACACAGTGGCCACAAATACCAGGTGCCATCAGGAGGTCCAGCAGTGGGGCCAGGACACTAGAAGCCCTCCCACTCTTGCCCCCCCCCAGCACCAAGAAGACAGAGCATCACTTGCCCCAGACTGAGAGTCCCTATGTGGCCACTCTGTTCTGTATGTTGATCCAATTCCCTCTTGAAGCCATCCATGCTTGTAGCTGCCACCACCTCCTGTGGCAGTGAATCCCACGTGTTAATACCTCTTTGGGTGAAGAAGGACTTCCTTTTAGCCGTTCTAACCCGACTGCTCAGCAATTTCATGGAGTGCCCACCAGTTCTCGTATTGTGAGAAAGGGAGAAAAGGACTTCTTTCTCGACCTGCTCCATCCCATGCATAATCTTGTACATGCCTTAACACAGAGCCAGTGCTCCCTCAAGGGCAGTGTTCATGTCCCAAAGAGTGATTAACACGTGAAATTCACTGCCACAGGAGGTGGTGATGGCTACAAGCACGGACAGCTTCAAGAGGGAATTGGATAAACATCTGGAGCAGAAGTCCATCAGTGGCTATTAGCCACAAGGTAATAGATAGGAAGGAGCTGCAGTGGCTCAAGTGGTTAAGACGCTGAACTGCAGGCTGTGGAAGGTCAGTAGTTCAGCAGTTCAAGACCCGGGTGCCGCAAGACGGAGTGAGCTCCCGTCTCTAGTTCCAGCTCCTGCCAACCTAGCAGTTCGAAAGCAAGAAATTGCAAGTAGATAAATAGGTACCACTTTGGTGGGAAGATAACAGCGTTCTGTGCGCCTTGGTGTTTAGTCATGCCGGCCACATGACCACGGAAACGTCTTCGGACAGCGCTGGCTCTTCGGCTTGGAAACGGAGACGAGCACTGCAACCCTAGAGTCGGATTCAACTGGCTTTCGAGCAGGGGAACCTTTACCTTTACTAATAGATAGGAACTCTCAGTCTGGGGCAGGTGATGCACTCTATTCTTGGTGTTTTTTGGGGGGCAGCAGTGGGAGGGGCTTCTAGTGTCCTGGCCCCGCTGCTGGACCTCCTGATGGCACCTGGTATGTTTTGGCCACTGTGTGACAGAGTGTTGAACTAGATGGGCCACTGGCCTGATCCAACATTGGCTTCTCTGATGTTCTTATGTTCACACAGGGTTACAGAATATACTTCAGCAGGATATATTGCCCCAGAGTCCCCCTCCAAAGCAGCCATTTTCTCCAGGGGAACGGAACTCTGTAGTCTGGAGATCAGTTGTAAATATGGCTCATCTCCAGGCCTCACCTGAAGGCTGGTGACTAGGGTTGCCAGCTCCAGGGTGGGCAATACCTGGAGATTTTGGGGGTGGAGCCTGAGGACTGTGTGATTTGGGGAGGGGAGGAGCTTCAGTGGGGTATGATGCCATAGAGTCCACCTTCCAAAGAGGCCATTTCCTCCAGGCGAACTGACCTCTGTCATCTAGAGATCCAGTTGTAATCCCAAGAGACCTCCAGCCACCACCTGGAGGCTGGCAACCCCACAGGATACCACTGGTCACCTGAGTGCACCAGCATTCCGATGCAGAAATGCCCTTCTTCTTTGGCCAAGATCCTTTAACTGGAAAGGGCAGGGATTGAACCTGGGGCCCTCAGTGCGCAAAGCACATTGCCACGGGCAAGGAACATGCGTTGCAGCAACGGCTCACCTTGGACCGGACAAGGGCAGAGCAGGTCCAGGGGACGATCCCCATCGGCCCTCACGATGCCGATGTCCCGGAGCGGCTTCTTCTGCAGAGTTTGGGTGTCCCTTTCCTTGTGGGACTCTGAGCCGGGAGGGGGGGAGGCCTGGAGCCAAGCCGGAGACGGTCTCCGTTTGTGCTTTCAGTTTTGCCGAAACGGCCGATGGGGGAAACGAAACCAGCCGCGAGTGCCTGTGTCTGCTGCGTTGTGCAGCCACGGAAGCACCCACGAGGCTCCCTTCACCTACATCTGCAGCAGACTGGGTGGCCAACCTCCAGACGGTGGCTGGAGATCATCCTCTGTTAGAACGGATCTCCAGGAGACAGATGTCAGTTCCCCTGGGGAAAAGGGCTGCTTTGGAAGGTGGATGCTGTGGCGTTGTCTGCCACTGAAGTCCTTCCCCTCCTCAAAGGCTGCCCTCCTTAGCCTCCAGCCCCCAAATCCCCAGGTATCTCCCAACTTGGGTGCCATCAACCCGAGCAGCGGATGAGAAGCAGAAGCCAGGCAGAATCCTCCAAGCTCAGCTCCGAGGATATTGATTTATGTCATACACGGCACTCATCCTCCAAAGTCTTCAGGGGAGCCCCCAATGGCCATTATAACACAAACCGACAATCAACGCAACCCTTACAAGACAGAGGTTGTCTGGGTTAGTAGAAAGGCAGCCCGGGGACTTAAGATATCCCCTGTTTTGGATGGGGTTATTTTTTGTAGTTGTTGTTCAGACGCACAGGCGAGTCCAACTCTTCGCAACCCCATGGTCCACAGCACGCCAGGCCCTCCTGTTTTCCGTCATCCTCCAGAGTTTGCCTAACTTCATGTTTGTTGCATTGGTAACACTGTCTGACCACCTCATCCTTTGCCGTCCCCTTCTTCTTCTTCCTTCAGTCTTTCCCAGCACCAGGGTCTTCTCCAGTGAGGGCTCCCTTCTCACTTGGTGGCCAAAGTATTTGAGCTTCAGCTTCAGTTTCTGGCCTCCCAGGGAACAGTCAGGGTTGATTTCCTTTAGGATTGACTGATTTGATCTCCTTGCAGTCCAAGGGATTCTCAAGAGTCTTCTCCAGCACCATAATTCAAAAGCATTTATTATACTTCCCTTGAAAAGCCATGCTCCCTCTAAGCTGTGGAATCTTGCGAGCAAAAATCCTACTTTGTGAGCTACTGGCCTTAAAGTTGTGAGCGAGCGATTTGGCTACTGCATAAATTAGCTTGCTCTGGAGCCATCCCTTCCTGCGCTAAGACAAAAATGTGTGAGCCAGAGGCTAAAAAACTGTGAGCTAACTCACACTAACTCAGCTTAGAGGGAACACTGCTTGGGAGTGCTGCTTGACACAACAGTCACTTTAGAAAAACAGATGGCGGTGGTATCTCGGAGTGTGTTTGCCCATCTCCGGCTGGCACATCGATGGGGTATAATGCCACAGAGTTCTCAACCCGGTCCTAACTTAACTTGGTCTTAACTAACCCTAAGGCAGCTCCACCTTCCATACCAGTTGAATAACAAACCGCAGGAAAGGCCTTCCCAAAGAGGCGCCCCTCTGCTGCTTTCTCCATTCGCTGGGGCTTCCCAGAACTTCCCAGCCAAGCGACCCACCCAGTAATCTTGCAAGAAGTGGGGTCTGTTCAGATCACACTGTCTGGGCCTTGGTACAGAAAGTCAGAAGGCCGGAAGAGGCTAATAAATTCCCTTCTTGCTTAGAATCTGACCTGGGGGCCCTTCGTCTTCTGTCACAAGACACAACCATGCTGGTGATGTAATCAGAGTGGACACTTCCTGCATGAGTATCAAGGTCAAGGGGGGGGGGGACGGCAAGATACTTTGCTGGCTGAGCAGGTTGCCAGCCTCCAGGTGGGGCCTGGAGATCTTCCGGAATTACAGCTCATGTCCAGACTACAGAGATCAGTTCCCCTGGAGAAAACGGCTGCTTTGGAGGGTGGACTCCAGTGTTTCCTCTAAACTGTGTTAGTGTGAGCTAGCTCACAGTTTTTTAGCCTCCAGCTCACACATTTTTGCCTTGGCTCAGGAAGGATGGCTCCAGAGCAAACTAATTTATGCAGTAGCCAAATTGCTTGCCCACAACTTTAATGCCAGTGGCTCACAAAGTAGAATTTTTGCTCACAAGACTCCACAGCTTAGAGGGAACATTGGTGGACTCTATGGCATTGTATTCCACTGAAGAAGAGGAGAGAAGAAGAGAAGAGATTGGATTTGTACCCCACCCTTCACTACCCAAAGGAGTCTCAGAGCGGCTTACAAACTCCTTTTCCTTCCCCCTCCCCACAAGACACCCTGTGAGGTAGGTGGGGCTGAGAGAGAGCTCTTTCAAGGACTGCTCCTGAGAGAACAGCTCTGACAGAACTACGGCTTGCCCGAGGTCATCCAGCAGGTGCAAGTGGAGGAATCAAACCCGGTCCTCCCAGATTAGAGTCCGCACACTTAACCCACTACACCAAACTGAAGTTCCTTTCCCACCCGGGCTCCATCCCCAAATCTCCAAGAATTTCCCAGCCCAGAGCCGGAAACCCTCCCTGGCAGGACTGACTTGTAGCATCATGGGGACCATGGAGCTTGGCTTGCTCCAGGCGGGGGTGCCAACTCTGGGTTCGCAAATCCCTGGAGGTTGGCAAGGTGAAGGCTTCAGAGGTGAGACACCCCTGTGGAGTTAGACAAACCACTCAGAGGAACTGATCTGTGCAGTCTGGGGACCAGCCCCGCCTGGAGGTTGGCAACTTGAGCTCCAGGTCCGTTTTCACTTCCCAATCGGCTCCTGGACTATCCCATAAAAGAGGATGTCTACGGCCAGCTGAAGGAAACCAGACAGACACGCGCAAAGCTCAGCAAAAAAGCCTGAGAAACTGATAATATTTTCATCTGCCCCCTCCCCCGGGGTTGACAAATTCCAGCACCAGACAGACTGCTTTTGGGGAGGCATGCCGCAAGCAGGGTTCATTTCCTGCAGAAGTGCACAGGAGCAAAGCTCTGGCAGTAAAGACACCGGGGGGCAGGCACATGCAGCAAGCCCCGCCCCCTGCTCCCAGTAGCCCCCCCCCCACCATTCCTGGCCTGCTGGCCGACCCAGCGGAGCACTGCCATGAGCTGTCCCTCGGTACAAGCTGTCCCTCCTCTGTGAGGGCAGATCTGCACGTCCATCCCCCATAGCTAGCAATCCAAAAGAATCCAGTGGCACCTTTAAGACCGAGGTTTATTCAAGTACAAGATCTCCCTCCTCTGTGAGGGTGTTGCCTTCTAATACTTCTGGTGATGTCAGGGGATGTGGCATATGCAAATAAGTTATGCTAAACAGTCATGCTAATGAGCTCCTGCATCTCTTTTTCTACTAAATGACCCCTGGCCGCAAGCAAGGGGCTGCCCCGGAGAGGGCCCTGCCTTCAGCTGCCACCCAGCTGGTCTCAGAAAGAGCACGGCCTCTGTCGTCAGTCGCAGCAGAAGGCCTGCCCGGTGGCCTCCAGAACGGACAGCAATGGTGGCAGAAAGACAGATGGAAATCGGCAGTGTCTGCCTGGAAAACTTGCTGCATTTCGAATCCTTGCCTTTCCAAGCCCCCTTTAATGCTTTGGGGTGATTCTGAGCGGGTGGGCCGGTGAGGTCCGAACTGCTGCCTGCCTGCGTCTTCCTTGGCCCCCTTGCCTCTCAACTTGAGCTGGGCTCCGAGCTCCTGGGAGGGATTTCCCAAAGAGGGTTGGGCCGGCTGCTCTCCTTCTGATCAAAGCCTCTTTGTGGCTCGGTTCCTGCAGAGCGGCTCAGGGCGGCTTACAACAGTTCTAAACCCAGCATAAATACATTTAAAATACAACTCAATAAAAGTACAGATAAATACAGCAAAAACCCATTTAAAGTGGCGACGTCGGAGTGCTAATGTTTCAGGCATGTTTTTATTTTAAGTAAAAAAAAAAAACACCCTTTGTGTTTGTGTCCTTTATGAAGTTTATATCTCCGCGACCTGGCATGACATTTTATGACACACGAGGTCTCATTTATGTCAGATCTGGCCCTCGTAACAAATGTGTTCGACACCCCTGCCCTACGGGGTCACCACACGTCAGCTGCAACGTGAAAGGCCTTTCCACCATCGAAGCCAAACCAAGCAATCTCTCGGCCTCCACTCCCCTTGCTCGAAAGGCAGTCGAATCCGACTCTAGGGTTGCGGTGCTCATCTCCGTTTCAAAGCCGAAGAGCCAGCGCTGTCCGAAGACGTTTCCGTGGTCATGTGGCCGGCATGACTAAACACCAAGGCGCACGGAACGCTGTTACCTTCCCACCGAAGTGGTACCTATTTATCTCCTTGCAATTTCTTGCTTTTGAACTGCTAGGTTGGCAGGAGCTGGAACTAGAGACAGGAGCTCACCCCGTCATGCGGCACCCGGGTCTCGAACTGCTGAACTACTGACCTTCCACAGCCTGCAGTTCAGCGTCTTAACCACTTGAGCCACCGCAGCTCCATCGGCCTCCACTAGATGATGCCATTTCTCTCTTAAGAACAACCCACCGTCCTCACACAGCAATGGCGGAACCGAAACCCTTTCATTCTGCAACTGGGCCACGGGCACACTAACATTGGTGGGCCAAAAGGGATTCTTTCTGCCCAGCGTAAAATGAAGCCTGGCTTTTTTCTTTATTAAACAGGTGGTGGACAAAACAGGAAGCTGAGCTTAAGGTGGTTCCCCCAACAGCAAGCATACCCAATTCCTCCCATTTAAAGGAGTGCCGATTTGGGCCAAAAGATGAGAAGCTGAGATGCCAGATCTAGGCAGAAGGCGTGACCGACACAGCCACAAGGGCTTTAGCATGGCAATTATATTTTCTAGCATCTCAGAGGCGGAGGGGACGGCTCAGATTCCTATGCAAGAGCTCTGCTGGCTCAGCCATGAAAGGGGAACTCCCCGCAACAGCCTTCTATGTGCCAGAAGATCACGCTGTGGCCTTAGGCAAGCCACTGTTTGCAATAGGGGAATAATAATGGGTGTTTAAAATCTGTCTTCTTGGGGGGGTTTTTTGCCCGGATATCTGCCAAAAGAGTTTAAAGCAACGCAAGCGTTCCAGCTGGGTGGCTTCTGATCTAACTGACGAGGAGAAAAACCCCAGGCCTGGGCTTTTCGGACAAGTGTGACAGGTAGAAAGGAGAAATCAGCTGCTATTTTTGAGAGGAGGGACTATAGTTAAAGGTGCCCTGACTTGGACAGCCCAGGCTAGGCCAATCTCACCAGCTCTCGGAAGCTAAGTAGGCTCGGCCCCAGTTAGTATTTGGGTGGGGGACAGCCAAGGAAGTCCAGGGTTGCTAAACAGAGGCAGGCAATGGCAGGACCACCTGTTTGCCCGGAAAACCCTCGGCAGCTGTAACTCGGCAGCTTCCCACTAACATTTGTCCTTTAAAAGCTTTTTAATTTCGGAAAGGTTTTCACGTTTGCCAGCTGAGGGGCCCCGAGGGAGGGCCTCTACCAGTGTTCCCTCTAAGCTGAGTTAGTGTGAGCTAGCCCACAGTTTTTCAACCTCCGGCCCACACGGTTTTTGTCTTAGCTCAGGAAGGGACGTCTCCAAAGCAAACTAATTTTATGCAGCAGCCAAACGGCTCGCTCCCAACTTTAATGCCAGTGGCTCACCAAGTAGAGATTTTGCTCACAGGGCTCCATAGGTTAGGGCAGGGGTGGGCAAACTGCAGCTCGGGAGCCACATGCGGCTCTTTCACACATATTGTGTGGCTCCCAGTAGGGCAGCTGGGGAAGTGAAGGGGAGGCATACTTTTTCTCCCTTCCTCCCTCCCCCATCCCTCCTATCTATTTGCTTTCTTTGTTTCTCTCTCTCTCTCTCTCTCTTTCTTTCCACCTCTTTCATTCTTTCTTTCCACCTCCCCCTCTTTCTCTCTCTCTTAGACAAATAAATATAATTGGACAAATAAATATCATTATCAATATCCGTTTTTACCCCTTTTGTTTTTATTTTTGGCAGTCTCATTTAATGTTAATAAAAAGCAAATCTGCATATTTTCTAAATAAAAATGTGTGTGTAATATTTGTTCATGTCTTGCGGCTCTCAAGCATCTGACATTTATTCTATGTGGCTCTTATGCTGAGCAAGTTTGCCCACCACTGGGCTAAAGGGAGCATTGGTCTCTACCAGTGTTCCCTCTAAGCTGAGTTCGTGTGAGCTAGCTCACCGTTTCTTAGCCTCCGGCTCACACATTTTGGTCTCAGCTCGGGAAGGGAGGGCTCCAGAGCAAACTGATTCCTGCAACAGCCAAATCGCCCGCTCACGACTTTAATGCCAGGAGCTCACAAAGCAGAATGTTTTGGCTCGCAAGGCTCCACAGCTTAGAGGGAGCATTACTCTCTAGTCCGCTTTCCTCCGGCCGAGCGGGGCGGGAGGCTGCATGGAAGTTCCGAATGTAGCCAAGGTTTAGAAGGAAAAAAAGGTGCCTGTTGGGGTTGCCAACTCCAGGTTGGGGCTACTGGGGGCGGATCCCGGGGAGGGCGGGGAGAGCCCTCAGCCGTCGACTCCACCCTCCAGGACAGCCCCTTTCTCTGGGGAAACTGAGCCCTCGAGTCTGGAGAGGAGAGTTGTCCTGCCAGCTCTCCAGGGCAGCCCTAGTGAGGACCGTCACCAAAAACAAACACCCCCTAGCCGCAGATTTGCTGTTTGCCTGCCAGTGCCAGGAGGGCACTTCAGCTCCGGCTGCCGCCTTGGCATCCCGGGTGGGCGCCAACAGCCCTCGCCCTCCTTTGCCTCCTCCCTCCCTCTCCCCCCGAGAGCGGGATCCCGCAGGCGGCGCTTGGGGGTCCCCAGCAGCAGCAGCAGCAGCAGCGCCCAGGCGGGCCAGGCGCCCAGCCCAGGGGGGCGGAGGAGAGCCAGCCGCCCTCTCCCAGAGCGCGACTCCCGGCGGGGAAGCAGCAGTGGTCCCCCACCCCGGAGGCCAGCAGCCGGCCCTCGTCGCCCAGTTCCGCGCCCCCAAGTCCCGGCCGGGCCGAGGGGCGCCCCCTCGCCACTCACCAGCCGCGCCTGCAGCAGCACTGGTTGCCCATGTCGGCCCCCTCCTCCGAGCAGGACGCGCCTCTGGCCGGGGACGGGCGCTCCCCTGGCGCGCCGCGCGCCTGCGTTTCCTGCTTCCCGGTCCAGCCCCGATCCATCCCGGGGAGTGTCTGCAAGGGTCGGGTTTCCCTCCGCCGCGGCAGGGAAGGGAAGGGAAGGGAAGGCGCCGGCTGCCACCTGCTGGACGGAGACGGGCCGCCGCGCTTCTCCTCCCCCCCGCGCCGCCCTTTGCTGTCTTGGCACCGGAGGGGCGCCTGGAAAGCAGCGCGGAGACGGAGGCCCCGGAGAGGAGCGTCTGTCTCCCAGCAGGGAAAGGCTGCGGCTTCGCAGGGCCCTGCTTGGGACCGCGGTCGGCTCCAGCCAGTGGCAGATTCACCATTAAGCGGACTAAGCAGGTGCTGAGGGCACCAGGGCCAAGGGGGCACCACAAAGTTTGGGAGAGGGTGGAAAGAAAAGAAAAAGGAATGAAGGCCAGAAAACGCGGGGGAGATGCCTGGCAGTTCGCCCGGAGCTAAATAAGGCGCGGTAGCCCGATCACACCAGCCACCGGGTTGCCACACTCCAGCTCTGCGTCCCATCACACCGCGCTGCTGCAGCGCAGCAAAAAAGCAGCGAAGTGCGCATGCGCCATGGGGGGGGTGGGCCACTGTCGGTGTCTTGTGTGCGCGCACTGTTCAGCGTTGGTGCGCGTCCCATGGACACTTACAACATCCGGAAACCCTGGGGACATGGGCGGGCGTCGGAAGTCGCGGGATACTGGCGCTCCCGCGATCAGACGCTAGCCTTTGCCCCGGGGTTTCCGGAAACTAGTACTTCGGACCGACTAGTTTTTTACTCCGCGTTTTCCACGGGAAGCCGCGGGGGTTGGCCACGGGAGCACTACGCCTCCCAGATGTGCTCGTATGATCGCGCAGGGAAAGTCCGCAGGGCTCCCGTGCCTTCAGCGGGGCAAATGCTCAGTGTGAACGGGGCCGAAGATTTGTACAAAGATAAATACATTGATAAAACTAGTGCAAGTGGTCATGGTGCCACCCTAGCGTTATGTTCTGTTTTTTGTTGGCCAGGTGCAGTGTCATCGGGGATGTTTAAAAGTAAACCGCATGTGTTTAAAAGTAATTGTATATCTGGTCAGGCAGGTCGACCACTCAAATGGACTGGGGTCAGTGTGGAAAGGAGGGGGGCACCGAGATTGGTCAGTGCTGCTTAGGGCACCTGGGAGCCTTAATCCGCCCCTGGCACCAGTGTTCCCTCTCAGCTGAGTCAGTGTGAGCCAGCTCACAGTTTTTGGGGGCCTCCGGCTCACAGGGTTCTGCCTTCGCTCAGGAAGGAGGGCTCCAGAAGTGATGCTCCCTCTAAGCTGTGAAGTTCTTGTGAGCAAAACTTCTACTCTGTGGGCGACTGGCATCGAAGTTGTGAGTGAGCGATTGGGCTAACTGCCTAAAGTAGTTTGCTCTGGAGACGCCCTTCCTGAGCTAAGAACAAAATGCATGAGCCAGAGGCTAAAAAGCTGTGAGCTAGCTCACGCTAACCCAGCTGAGAGGGAACGCTGCTCCAGAGCAAACTAATTTATCCAGTCGCCAAATCACTACCAGAGAGCCAGTTTGGTGCTGTGGCTAGGAGTGCAGACTCTAATCTGGGAGGACCGGGTTTGATTCCCCCCATTCCTCCACATGCAGCTGCTGGTGTGATGTTGGGTCAGTCACATGTTCTCTCAGAGCTGTTCTTTCAAGAGCAGTCCTCCAGATGATAAAAGGGTTGGAACACCTTCCCTACAAAGAAAGGTTAAAACGCTTGGGGCTCTTTAGCTTGGAGAAACGACGGCTGAGGGGTGACATGATCGAGGTTTATAAGATTATGAATGGGATTGAGCAGGTTGAGAAAGAGGCACTTTTCTCCCTTTCTCACAATACAAGAACTCGTGGGCACTCCATGAAATTGCTGAGCAGTCGGGTTAGAAGAGATAAAAGGAAGTCCTTCTTCACCCAAAGAGTGATTAACATATGGAATTCACTGCCACGGGAGGTGGTGGCAGCTGCAAGCATGGACAGTTTCAAGAGGGAATTAGATAAACATCTGGAGCAGAAGTCCATCAGTGGCTATTAGCCACAAGGTATAGATGGGAACTCTCGGTCTGGGGCACTCTATTCTTGGTGCTGGAGAGGGCAACAGTGGGAGGGCTTCTAGCATCCCGGCCCCATTGCTGGACTTCCTGATGGCACCTGGTATTTTTGGTCGCTGTGTGACAGAGTGTTGGACTAGATGGGCCATTGGCCTGATTCAACATTGGCTTCTCTTATGTTCTTATGTTCTAGAGACCTCTCTCAGCCCCAATGACCTCACAGGGCGTCTGTTGTGGGAAGGGGAAGGGGAAGGCATTTGTAAGCTGCTCTGAGACTCTGAGTGAAGGGCGGGGTATAAATCCAGTCTCCATATTTTGGCCTAATATGCTAATGAGGTGTGCTGTTGGGGTGTGGCCTATTATGCTAATGAGGTCCTGTTGCTGGGTGTGGCCTATTATGCTAATAAGTTCCTGCTGGGCTCTTTCTACAAAAAAAAAGCCCTGATAAGAGGGATGTCTGAACATCCTTCTTTGGAGGTTTTCAGACAGAGGCTAGACGGCCACCTGACAGCCATGCTGATCCTGTGAATTTTGGCAGATCACAGGAGGGAGGGAGGGCTGCCTCGGTGCTTAGTTCTTGTGGTTCTTTCTTACACGCCCAGGGAAATGCTGATCGCCACTTTGGGGTTGGGAAGCAATTTTTCTCCAGGCCGGTTTGGCTAGTCATCCTGGAGGATTTTTGTCATTTTCTGCGCATGGAACAGGGGTCACTGCGGGTGTGGGGAAGGAGGTATTTGTAAATTTCCTGCCTTGTGCAGGAGGTTGGACTAGATGACCCCGGAGATCCCTTCCAGCTCTATGATTCTGTCTATTCAGCCTGGCAGCAGCTCTCCGTGGTCAGGCAGAGGACTTCCGTAACACCAGCTATCTATCTTTTAAACTGGAGATGCCGAAGATTGAACCTGGGTCTTTCCACATGCCAAGATGATGCTCTACTGTTGAATCACAGCCCCTCCCCAAACTACTTGGATGGGAGACCACCAAGGAATACCAGTGATGCAGGCAATGGCAAACCACCCCTGAATGTCTCTTCAGTTGTCTCTTCAGCTGACAAACTACTCCAGTTTGGTGTAGTGGTTAAGTGTGCGGACTCTAATCTGGGAAGAACCGGGTTTGATTCCCCACTCCTCCACTTGTACCTGGCTGGATGACCTTGGGCAAGCCATAGTTTCTGGCACAGCTGTTCTTGGGAAACAGCAGTTTCTGTCAGAGCTCTCTCAGCCCCACCTACTTCACAGGGTGTCTGCTGTGGGGAGGGGAAGGGAAAGGAGTTTGTAAGCCGCTCTGAGACTCCTTCGGGTAGTGAAGGGCAGGGTATAAATCCAATCTTCTCTCTTCTCTTCTCTTCTCTTCTCTTCTCTTCTCTTCTCTTCTCTTCTCTTCTCTTCTCTTCTCTTCTCTTCTCTTCTCTTCTCTTCTCTTCTCTTTTCCTCTCTTCTTGCCTCGAAAACCCGATGGGGTCACCATAAGTCCCCAGCAACTTGATGGCACTTTCCACCATGAGAGACACAGCACCTCTGGCCATAAAACAAGCTTATGCTCCCGTACACCAAAGCATACCGTCTGCAGGAGCAAAGCCCAAACGGCAACAACCGTCAGAGACCAGCTGGGTAGAAAAACAGGTCTCTTTGAACTCTTAATGTGTTTCTTTCTCGAAGGGAAAAAATTGGCTTTATGAATCAATAAGGCATTTAGATTGTCTCTCCCACTCAATAAAAGTACAATTCTCTCTCTCTCTCTCTCTCTCTCTCTCTCTCTCTCTCTCTCTCTCTCTCTCTCTCTCTCTCTCTCTCTCCAGACTCTTAGCATCTGCCCAAATAATGACAAAGTCATTTCAAATTGCCTTCTTTATTGGCAGAGCAGAGGAACTCAGGTTGAACTTAAACTGACAAGAGACTATTGCTCTATCGTGGTCAGACACCTCTCCAGGGTCTCAGGCTAAGATCTTTCACATCAACTCCTGGCCCTATTCGCTGGAGATGCCCGGGATTGGACTTTGGACTTGCTACATGCAAAACCGAGGCTCTGCTCCGAGGCCACAGACCCTCACGGCTATCAAAACTCCTTTGTCGCTGCTGAGTGACCCAAAGGCACTGGTCACCAGAACACCTGTTGACACCTCTGCTGGAGCCCACAATGGGTTTTTTTAGAAACTGGGTGGGACCTGTTGGGGCTTTTGCCCAGCAAGGCTTTTGGTTGGCCATTGGGGGTTTGATTGACTTTACAGATTTTTAACTATGAGCCCACCTCCAGGGGTGGGGGGACGGGATATAAATCCCCAAGAAACAAACAAACAGTGGTTAAGTGTGTGGACTCTGATCTGGGAGAACCGGGTTTGATTCCCCACGTCCCAACTTGCAGCTGCTGGATGACCTTGGGCAAGCCATAGTTCTGGCACAGCTGTCCTTGAAAAAGAGCAGTTTCTGTCAAGAGCTCTCTCAGCCCCACCCACCTCACAGGGTGCCTGTTGTGGGGGGGGGAAGGGAAGGGAGTTTGTCAGCCGCTCTGAGACTCCGAGTGAAGGGCAGGAGATAAATCCAATCTCTTCTTTTTCTTCTACCTCATAGGGTGTCTGTTATGGGGAGGGGAAGGGAAAGGAGATTGTAAGCCGCTCTGAGACTCCGAGTGAAGGGCAGGAGATAAATCCAATCTCCTCCTCCTCCTCCTCCTCTTTCTTTTTCTTCTTCTCCTTCTTCTTCTTCAATAAAACAATGTTACTTCGGCAGCAGCTGCCAGCACAGCACACAGATTGTCACCGTGTAGCTAAAAGGAAGCTGGGGCAGCCATTTTGTGCCTGGCTCTGCCTTCTACGACAGCCATTTTGTGGCAGCCATTTTGTGGGCGTGCCCTCCACGCTGTGTCCGAAGTCTAAAGGTTAGAGATGCCAGCCTCCAGGTGGGACCTGGGGATCCCCTGGAATTACAGCTCATCTGCAGACTACAGAGATCAGTTCCTCTGGAGAAAATGGATACTTTAGAGGGGTGGGCTCTATGACACCATACCCCACTGAGGTCCCTGTCCTCCCCAGGCTCCATCCCCAAATCTCCAGGAGTTTCGCAACTTGGATCTGGCACCTGTACCCCCCATCATCCGCTGGTGGCCAGGGGGCACCTGGCAATCCTACCGAAGGAGCCTGCATGCTGAAAAAGGTGGGGGTCCCCCCGCCCTAACATAACCTTTCCCAAAGACAGCCAGAATCCTGTTTTTATTTCAAAGAGTTCTCTGAGTTTTCTTTGCCCCGCGCACAAAAAGAAAACACGCTCTGGTCTTCCTCCGCCCCGTCTCCGAACATGCGCGGGGTCTGCTTGTTTTTAGCTCCGCTGGGGACAGAGAAAGGCGCCGAAAAACACGACCGGTGCCAGCTCGTTCTTGGCCGCCAGTCCACATTCCCTTTTCATAACGTGTCTGTGGGCACAAAAGAGAGCCTGGGTGCCTGCCCACCCCCGGGCTTAACAAGACAAATATTGTGGGCTTTCTGCTTAGCAGGCAAAGTCGGGGGGGGGGGATGGGGCTGGCCTGCTGGGCGTGGGGCAGGAAGCGGGGCCCTCTCTTGGGAGGCAGGGGCCAGTCTTGAATAAGGCCGCCAAGGCCTGAGCCTGTGGAAGCAGAATCGGTCTCTCTGATGAGGAAGAGGCTGCAGGCGGACTGAAGAGAAGAAGAGATTGGATTTCTACCCTGCCTTTCACTCGGAGTCCCAGAGCGGCTTACAAACTCCTTCCCCTCCCCACAACAGACACCCTGTGAGTCAGTGGGGCTGAGAGAGCTCTTTCCAGAACTGTCCTTGAGAGAACAGCTCTGCCAGAACGATGGCTTGCCCAAGGTCATCCAGCAGGTGCAAGTGGAGGAGTGGGGAATCAAACCCGGTTCTCCCAGATTAGAGTCCGCACAATTAACCACTACTGTCCACCACTTAGCTTGGAGAAACGATGGCTGAGGGGTGACATGATCGAGGTTGATAAGATTATGCATGGGACAGAGCAGGTGGAGAAAGAAGTCCTTTTCTCCCTTTCTCACAAGACACGAACTCGTGGACACTCAATGAAATTGCTGAACAGTCAGGTTGGAACAGATAAAAGGAAGTACTTCTTCACCCAAAGAGTGATTAACACATGGGATTCACTGCCATGGGAGGTGGTGGCAGCTACAAGCATGGACAGTTTCAAGAGGGAATTAGATAAACATCTGGAGCAGAAGTCCATCAGTGGCTATTAGCCACAAGGTATAGATAGGAACTCTCAGTCTGGGGCAAGTGATGCTCTGTCTTCTTGGTGCTTGGGGGGGGCAACAATGGGAGGGCTTCTAGTGTCCTGGCCCCACTGCTGGACCTCCTGATGGCCCCTGGTATTTTTGGCCACTGTGTGACAGAGTGTTGGACTAGATGGGCCATTGGCCTGATCCAACATTGGCTTCTCTTATGTTCTTATATTCTTATGACCAGGCAGCCTGATAAGGTTGCAAACCTCCCAGTGGGACCTGGAGCTCCCCCGGAATAGGTTTGCCATTCCCCAGGTCCGGGCAGGAAATCCCCTGGTTTTGGAAGCTTCTGCCTGCCCACAGACAGCAACGTGATGCCTGCACCCAGAAGTGACATTGTCATGTCAGGGATGCCACGTGGCAATGCTCTGGTTTCTGGGCAAAACTTGATGGTTTGAGGGCAATGTTACCACAAAGTTTTGCCCTCAGACCAGAGCATCGCCACAGGATGTCCCCGACATGATGTGACTTCCATGCAATGTCGTCACACTGCAGAGCCCTGCCCCACTCCCAGAAGGGTTCAGAAGAGAGCGATGAGGACGATCAGGGGTCTGGAGACTGAGCCCTACGAGGAAAGGCTGAGGGCCCTGGGAATGTTTCGTTTGGAGAAGAGGAGATTGAGGGGGGCCATGGTTGCTCTCTTTAAATATCTGAAAGGCTGCCATTTGGAGGAGGGCAAGGGGCTGTTCCAGTTGGCAGTGGAGGAGGGGACCCAAAGCAACGAGTTTAAATTACATGCAGAAAAGTATCGATTGGATATTAGGAGAAACTTTTTCATGGTCCGAGTGGCTCAGAGGTGGAATCTGCTGCCTAGGGAGGTGGTGAGCCTCCTCTTCACTGACAGCTTTCAAGAAGAGGCTGGACGGATATTTGTCAGAGATGCTTTGGCCTGGTCCTGCATTGGGTAGGGGATTTCACTAGATGGTCTGTAAGGCCCCTTCCAGCTCTATGATTCTATAAGGCTCCCTCCCAACCCTTGCTGGCATGCCGGCAAGACTTGGCAACCCTACCCCGGAATTACAGCTCATCTCCAGACTACAGAGATCAGTTCCCCTGAAGAAAATGGACGCTTTGGAGTTGGACTCTATGGCATCGTACCCCACCAAAGTCTCTCTCCTCCCCAGGCACCATCTCCAAACCTCCAGCAGTTTTCCAACCTAGATCTGGCAAAACCTACCCCCCGCCCCCCATCCACAGCCAGTGGCCAGGGGGGACCTGGCAATGCTTGGCTCCCGACTGGTTCCAACTGAAGTCCATCAGAGCTGCACAGGATGAAAAAAACCCAGAGGAGGCTAGAATGAGCAAACACGGCTAATACCAAAATGTTTGAGTGACGATCAATTCAGGAGAGAAATTGGGGCTTTTGTTGCAATTACAGGCTGCAGGTTTAAACGCTGTCATTTGGGGGGTCAGTTTAGGGGTGCCAATCTCCAGGTGGGGCCTGGAGACCTCCCGGAATTACAACTGATCTCCGGGCAGCAAAGATCAGCTCCCCTGGAGAAAATAGCTGCTTTGAGGGTGCGATCGATGGCCCTGTTGTGGTCCGTCCACTTCCCGAGCCCCACCTTCCCCAGGGGTGGAGGGAAATGACGCCACCTGGTCAACAACTTCCTATTAAAGGTAAAGGTTCCCTTGCTCGAAAGCCAGTCGAATCCGACTCTAGGGTTGCGGTGCTCATCTCCGTTTCCAAGCCGAAGAGCCAGCGCTGTCCGAAGACGTTTCCGTGGTCATGTGGCCGGCATGACTAAACACCAAGGCGCACGGAACGCTGTTACCTTCCCACCAAAATGGTACCTATTTATCTACTTGCAATTTCTTGCTTTCGAACTGCTATTAGGCCTCTGTTAAAGAGACAGGACTTTATTTCTCCAGGCCTGTTGACGTGCCAACTCAAAAAAGAATAGTAAAACTGGAAGCATAACCGGGCGTTAAGGCGGAAGAACCAAGGGAAAGGATGCTTGTTGGTTTGTAGCTGCGGACATCTGGATGGGACAACAGTCGCCCAGACATCCCCATATCAAATGAAACACCTTTGAACATCAAGGGTCTGTAGACAGGGTGATACAAGGCCTGCCAACCTCCAGACGGGGCCAGGAGTTCCCCTGGAACAACAACTGGTCTTCAGACTGCAGAGACCAATTCCCCGGGAACGAATGGCTGCTTTGGCTGGTGGACTCTGTGGGACGATGCCCTGTTGAAGTGCCTCTGCTCACCAAACCCCGCCCTCCCCACCCCAGGCTCCTCCCCAGAATCTGCAGGAATTTCCCATCCCAGAGCTGGCGACCTTGAAAGTAACTGACAAGATACATGAGCTGCCTTGCTTTAAGCAGGGCTTTGTTTGTAGAAAAAGCCCAGCAGGAACTCATTAGCATAACAGGATACACCCAGCAGCAGAAACTCATTAGCCTATTAGGCCACACCCCCTGACAGCACGGCTCATTAGCCTATTAGGCCACACCCCCATGTTCCCAGAAGTGTGATCATCCAGTCACACCCACCTTTTGCTTCTTATTCTGTTTGCCTTGTTTGTTGTCAAAACCCAGGGCTCTTTTTGTAGCGGGAACTCCTTTGCATGTTAGGCCACACACCCCTAATGTAGCCAGTCCTCATGAGTTTCTGCTGTTGGGTGTGGCCTGTTATGATAATGAGCTCCTGATGGGCGTGGCCAACTCGGGAGCCAGCCGGAACTCCGTTCCTGTGTGTTCCTGCCCAAAAATAGCCCTGGTAGTTGAGGTCAGATAGGTCTAATCGCACTTAGGGATGCCAACTGCCGGGGGGGGGAATGGTCAGTCCCAGAGGATTCTCAGCCTCTCAACAAACAAAGAATTCCCTGAATTCTTTGAGGGAAAACCGTGAGAATTATATCCAGTGTTCCTTCTAAGCTGAGTTAGTGTGAGCTAGCTCATAGTTTTTTAGCCTCCGGCTCACACGTTTTCGCCTTCGCTCAGGAAGGAGGACTCCAGAGCAAACTTAATCTCTGCAGCAGCCAAATCACCTGCTCACAACTTTAATGCCGGTAGCTCACAAAGTAGAATTTTTGCTCGCAAGACTCCACAGATTAGAGGAAGCACTGATTATATCCCAAACGTATCTGCTGTAGATACTGGGCCTACTAAGCCAAAGAAATGGGTGTCCTCTTGGTGGTCATACAGAGACGTCACTGTCCCCACCCTGCACTGCTGGCAAGCATTTTAGGACTGGGATTTCTCCTTGGAATTCCCCTCTTGCCCCGCTGGTTCTTCTTGGCACGTGATTTTCACATCCATGACCTTGGCTTTCCTTTCCTTCCCTGTCCGCGGAGCCTCTATGCTCAGGATGCCATCGTGGGTCACCGTGGCTTTGACCAGCAAAGGGTCAGCATCCAAGGGGAGGATGTAGGTCCTGGTGAACTCCCGGGAGATGAAGCCATGTCGGTCGACTTTCTGCGGGTGCTGAGCCGTCACCTCCAGGAGGTTGTCCACCGTGCGGATGGCGATCTCGTCAGGGGTGAAATGGCAGACGTCGAGGAAGACCTGGAATTTGTGGTCGTTGAGGTTGACCTCGGAGACCCCTCGGTCGAGCTGCTTGTTGATCCGAGGCCGGATGTAATAGCCGTGGTACAAAGTGGGAGCCAGGATGTCTCCGGGGGAAATGCCTAAAATAGACGGGAAGAGACGTTGTGTCACGCCTTATCGGCAAACAAGGGTCATGGTTGATGTACCCCTTCGGGTCAGTACAAAAGCGATGGAACTGTTTGGTGGAACTTTTGTTACTTTGCTGTGTCTCGCCCCGAAGCTGAAATGGGACTAGCCAATTTCAGCCTGGCCTTAGTCTTCTCAGGTGGGTTAAGGGTTGGGAGTACGTAGATGTGATATGGCAGACGTGCATAAAAGAAAGATTCAATTTATCCATCCATCCATCTGTCATACTCTAACCACTACACCAACTGGCTTACTCTCTCTAACTTCTCTCTTTATCTTCTGTCTGTCTATCTATCTATCCATCCATCCATCCATCCACCCATCTATCACACTCTAACCACTACACCAACTGGCTTACTCTATCTATCTATCTATCTATCTATCTATCTATCTATCTATCTATCTATCTATCTATCTATCCATCCATCCATCCATCCATCCATCCATCCACCCACCCACCCATCAAACTCTAACCACTACACCAACTGGCTTACTCTATCTATCTATCTATCTATCTATCTATCTATCTATCTATCTATCTATCTATCCATCCATCCATCCATCCATCCATCCATCCATCCATCCATCCATCCATCCATCCATCCATCCATCTGTTCATCCACCCACCCACCCATCTATCAAACTCTAACCACTACACCAACTGGCTTATTCTATCTATCTATCTATCTATCTATCTATCTATCTATCTATCTATCTAGCCACCCACACTCTAACCACTACACCAACTGGCTTACTCTATCTATCTATCTATCTGTCTGTCTGTCTGTCTGTCTGTCTGTCTATCCACCCACCCATCTATCACACTCTAACCATCACACCAGCTGGCTTACTCTATCTATCTATCTATCTATCTATCTGTCTGTCTGTCTGTCTGTCTGTCTGTCTGTCTGTCTGTCTGTCTGTCTATCCATCCATCTATCCATCCACCCACCCACCTATCACACTCTAACCACTATACCAACTGGCTCTATCTATCTATCTATCTATCTATCTATCTATCTATCTATCTATCTATCTATCTATCTATCATCTATCTATCTATCTATCTATCTTCATCATCATCATCATCATCATCATCATCTTCTCTTCTTCTTCTTCTTCATCATCATCAATCTTTCTACCATCTCTTATTTTTTAAAACCTGCAAGCAATATTAATTTGACTGCATTAAAATTAAAATGGCTGCTTTTCCATCCCTGGTGGGCACCCACATCTTCCCCTCCATGAACAGAGCTGGGGTGGACTTTGACCAGAAAAACAGATTAAAGCCATAGAGGGTACCCCTTTTCAAAGATGAAAAGCAGTTGAAGGAGGACAATTTTGAGTGAAAGCAGCCAGTGGGAAAGGTTGCATCAGTTTCTCCAGTCAAATATAAGAGTTTCTGTATTAAGTTGCACATTGTATATCTCTCTTAAGGACATATCACTTTCAGGTGTTCTCATTAGAACAGCGGTTAGGATTGACTTTGAGAAAATGTGTTATCCGATTTTTTTAAAAAAATTGCACCATAAGCATCCCCGGGCCAGGAAACATAGATGGACTTTTGCACAATAAAGCGTGGTATTTTGCTCCAAACACTGTTTATTTGTGGTTGCCTTGGGAGTCCTGGACTGAACAGTCCTTGCCACCGCCAGGGTGTCCTCTCCCACCTTCCAGTTTTTGTTCATGAGTGAACCCTCAAGCACACACCCCACCTTTCCTTAGGTTTGGTCCCCAGGAGGGTGGAGAACCTTGTGGCTGTCCTAGGTCTCTGCTTGACAATGCTGCCTCTTTCCTTTACTCCTGGAGGGTACCAACAATAACAGGCAGGGCTTTTTTTGTAGAAAAAGCCCAGCAGGAAATCATTAGCATAACAGGCCACACCCAACAGCAGGAACTCATTCGCATATTAGGCCACACCGCGGACAGCACAGCTCATTAGCACATTAGGCCACACCCCCATGTTCCCAGAAGTGTGATCATCCAGCCACACCCACCTTTTGCTCCTTATTCTGTTTACCTTGTTCGTTGTCAGAACCCAGGGCTTTTTTTGTAGCAGGAACTCCTTTGCATGTTAGGCCACACACCCCTAATGTAGCCAATCCTGATGAGTTTCTGCTGTTGGGTGTGGCCTGTTATGCTAATGAGTTCCTGCTGGACATGCCCAAATCGGGAGCCAGCCGGAACTCCGTTCCTGTGCGTTCCGGCCCAAAAATAGCCCTGATAACAGGTATATCAACTGGCTGCTTTGTGCCTGGAGTCTTGAGGACTCCTTCCTTTATGCGATCTCCCAATTTGCAGCTGATTCCAGTTCACAGAGCGCAGTCCCAGGGGCTGAAATACTGGGGTGGATTGTAGGGCGGAGGGCGTCCCTCCACAGTTTGTTTGGGAGGACACTTATTCTGTACGGCAATCCGATCAAGGTATTTCTGTGTTTTGTTTTTGCATTACAATGACCTCTGGTCTTAAGCGACAGTGAGTAAATGAAGAACAGCAAATGCAAGGAAACAAGGGTGATATTTTCCCCAGGGAGTCCAAGGCAGCGTGAAGTTGGTGTTCATTACACGTGAGACGGTACGCTTATACCGTGGTCATACGATCTGGAAAGCAAGCCTTGTTAGGGATCTTTTGTGCTGTAAAACCACCCCGCAAAACCTGTTTGACCAGGAACAACAGAGGGAATTAACACTAAGGAAGTATTGTCTATCTCCAGTCGTTTGAGGTTGTATAGAAACACCTTGGCGGGGGGGGGGGGCATCCCCGTTCCAGACTCTGGTTCCTGCATGCAAGAGAATGAGGCAGTAGAATGCTAAGCAGTCCTGGTGCTCCACGGAGGATCATGGAGTCTCACATTTTTATTTTATTTATTCCCTTCGTTTATCTCTGATCTTTCTGCCCGTGGAGACCCAAAGCGGCTTACGGAGTTCTCTCCTCCATTTCCCCCTCACAACAGCCCTGCAATGTACGTTAGGCTGAAAGAGGGTGACTGGTCCAAGGTCCCCCACCAAGCTTCCGTGGCAGAGCGGGGATTCCAACCCGAGTGTCCCAGATCCTAGCCCGACTTTCTAGCCACCAGTGTTCCCCCTAAGCTGAGTAAGTGTGAGCTAGCTCGCAGTTTTTTAGCCTCTAGCTCACACATTTTTGCCTTAGCTCAGGAAGGGACGGCTCCAGAGCGAGCCAATTTATGCAGCAGCCAAATGGCTCGCTCACAACTTTAATGCCGGCAGCTCACAAAGTCGGATTTTGGCTCACAAGACTCCACAGCTTAGAGGGAGCATGGCTAAGCACCTGTTGGGTTGCTCTCCTATGTTTTTTTAAAAAGATGCCCTAAAAACTTCCCGCAAATAGAAAAGTGCCTCAGCCAGCAACGAGAAGAGGGAGAGACTTTTTTCTTCCGCTGTGCTAGTTGTCTAATATGCGGGGAGCTTTCTGTGCCAAGGAACGCTCAGTGCTGGACCCCTCTCGGACTCACAGTCTGAACAGGTGCAGCCCATTCTGCCTAGGGTTGCCACTCTCCAAGTGGTGGCGGGAGACCTCCTGCTATTACAACTGGTCTCCAGGCAACACAGATTGGTTCACCTGGAAAAAATGGCCGCTTTGGAAGATGGACTCCATGGCATTCTGCCCCATTGAAGTCCCTCCCCTCTCCGAACCCCGCCCTCCTCAGGCTCCGCACCCAAAAATCTCCAGGTATTTTCCAACCCGGAGCTGGCAACCCTAATTCTGCTTCGGGCTCTGTTCGTCCTCTCGCCTGTGTGAATAAGGCACAGAGTGGAGCACCCCAAGATGGAAGAAGAAAGAAGAAGAAGAAAGAAGAAGGAAGAAGAAGAAGAAGAAGAAGAGATTGGATTTATACCCCACCCTTCACTACCCAAAGGAGTCTCAGAACATCTTTCAATTTCCTTTCCCTTCCCCTCCCCACAACAGACACTGCCTGTGCGGTAGGTGGGGCTGAGAGAGCTCTGACAGAAACTGCTCTTTTTCAAGGACAGCTCTGACAGAACTATGGCTTGCCCAAGGTCATCCAGCTGGTGCAAGTGGAGGAGTGGGGAATCAGAAGAAGAGGAGGAGGAGATTGAATTTATACCATGCCCTTCCCTTCCCCTCCCCACAATAGACTCCCTGTGAGGTAGGTGGGGCCAAGAGAGCTCTGACAGAAACTGCTCTTTTTCAAGGATAGCTCTGACAGAACTATGGCTTGCCCAAGGTCATCCAGCAGCTGCAAGTGGAGGAGTGGGGAATCAAGCCCAGTTCTCCCAGATAAGAGTCCGCGCACTTAACCACTGCACCAAACTGGCTCTCCAAACTACCCAAACTGGAGACCTCTGCCCCTCATTCAGGGCTTTCCTCTTTGCCTTTCCCCACCCATCACCACGGCTTCTTCTGCCACTCTCGTCTTGCCTGGCACTAGCTGTGGTGCTCCAGCTCTGGCCATTCCGCTAGATCCCAAAACACATGGCCGTTATGTTCTCAAGCAACCGTTGCCAGCACACTGGCATGAAGAACGAAAGCCCCTTTACCACCACTTGCTTGTCTTCTGGAGAGCGAGGACTTCTCACTTTGCACCCAGTCCCGACGGTGCTTTAAGTGAGCCGAATGGCTTCCCGCTGCCTTCCGCCACATTCTTTCAGAGCTAACAGCCTCTGCCGGCCTGTTGTCGGGGCTTTGTGTACAACCCACCAGCTCAGCTTTCCACTGCTTAACGGGGCTGGCAAAAAGCCTTCTGGCAGCAGCATTTTCCGAAAGCCATTTCTTGCCAACCACGTCCTAAAACTAAGTCCAGCAGGAACTCATTAGCAAGATAGGCCACACCAAACAGCAGAAACTCATTCGCATATTAGGCCACACCTGTGACAGCACAGCTCATTAGCATATTAGGTCACACCCCCATGTTACGGGAGTGTGCTCATCCAGCCACACCCACCTTTTGTTTCTTATTCTGTTTACCTTGTTTGTTGTCAAAACCCAGGGCTTTTTGTAGCAGGAACGCCTTTGCATGTTAGGCCACACACCCCTCATGTACCCAACCCAAATGAGTTTCTGCGGTTGGGTGTGGCCTATTATGCTAATGAGTTCCTGCTGGGCGTGCCCAACTGAGGAGCCAGCCAGAACTCCGTTCCTACGCGTTCCTGCCCCAAAATAGCCCTGCTATACCCCATCCTATCTCTCCTCTCCCCAAACCCCGCCCTCCTCAGGCTCCACCCCCAAAGTCTCCAGGTATTTCTCAACCTGGAGCTGGCAACCCTAGTCAGGGCTCAGTTCCACCGGGTTTGGATCCTCTGAACCTGTTATGCAAACAGCGACATCTTCCCCTGACCTGAGAACAGGGGTCCACAACATGGCGCTCGCGGGCGCCGTGGTGCCTGCCTGCTGACAGCTTTCCCGACATCTGCTGAGTGTTTTTGGGTGGAGTCGTGTGGGGCTTCTGCTGAGCAGGAATTCGGATTGGCTGTGCCGATTTTTGAAGAGCTGCTCCGCCAGTGGCGGCCACCACAGCTTTATTTTAAAAGGCATCCTGTTCAACACCGCTTCTGCCAGAAACGCTGAAGGGTTACTGTTAAGAGTTATGCATGACCCTAATATTCTGCGCCACCTCCTGCGGCAGCCATTTTGTGGTTGCGCCCATCACTCTGTGTCAGAATTTCAAAAGTGCCTGCAGGCTCCAAAAGGCTGGGGAACTGTAGGCTAGGAGCTCCTGTGTCCAGGGAGAGTGCTTGGCATTGGCGGAAGGGGCCATTATTTGCAGAATAGATTCACAGAGCCAGATCCCTGTACGTACATTGCCTTCAATAACATAATGGGGGGAAATGGAACACAGACAGACAGGGAATACAGTCCCAGACCCTTGACTGCTTGCCACTTAACGGCTTGCTCCGATTGTCTCCATTCGCCAGGAATGGCTCCTATTTTTCCTTGGTAAATCACCATCCCTATTTGGGAGGCGTCTCCTCCCCAGCCACAAATTTCGTGAGTCTTGAAGGCGCTCTTAGACTCTTGCTCTTTTCCACTGCGACAGACAGACTAACATGGCTACCCGTCTTGGGAGATGTCTTGTCAACTTTTCATGAGATTTGCTAGTCTTGAGGGCACAGTTCCCTCCACAGAGTCCCTCCACATTAGATCATGGGTCCAAAACCTTTTTGAGCATGAGGGCACCATTGGAATTCTGGTGGGTATAGCCACAAAATGGCTGCCATCGGAAGTGGAGCCAGCCACAAAATGGCTGCCACCAGAGGTGGAGCCAGCCACAAAATCGCTGCCGCAGCTTACCTTTAGCCACATAGTAAAGATTCTTTTCCCTGGTGGCAGCTGCTGCCAAAGCAACATTTTTTAAAAAAACCCGCACAGCCAGTCAGATCTCCAGTGGCCAGTTAGAAGCTCTGCCGTGCAAAAGACCCGCCTGACTCCACCCTCTGCCTGAAAACACGGGTGGGCACCAGGAAAGGGGCTCGTGGGTGCCAAGGCGCTCCCAGGCACTATGTTGTGGACCCCTGTATCAGATCATGAAGACGGGAGAGGACATGCCATCAGCCTACCCATTTTTAATCCCACCCGTCCTCCAAAGAATCAGGGTGGGGCACCTGGCTCCCCCCCATTCATTTAATCTCCACAATAACCCTGCCAGGTAGGTCATCGGGGTGAATAACTCCATGCCGCCCAGTGAATTTCATAGCAGAGTGGGGATTTGAACCTGGGCCTCCCAGGGGCTATGTCTACTCCTGGACTGGGACCCAAGTTCATACATACGCATGAATACTGAAGTGCCAAATCAAATAAAATTTAATATGGTACATGACCGTATCAAAGTGCCAATTCTCACAGTGCAGCTGCTATTCTGAATGGATCGTAGCTCTATTGTGTTCTCCTAGTATATCTTTAACCAAACAAACAATCGCCTTTCTCCCTTTTCAGTCATCGCGGGATGGGCGACTGAAAGAGAAACGAATACACACGGCATGCAGAAGGCAAGAAGGGCCTTCAGCCAGACAGATTTTTTGTGGGGAAAGTCAGCCCAGGCAATGACCTCCAGTATGAGGAGGAGGAGGAGGAGATTGAATTTATCCCCCGCCCTTCACTTGGAGTCTCAGAGCGGCTTACAAACTCCCTTCCCTTCCCCTCCCCGCAACAGACACCCTGTGAGGTAGGTGGGGCTGAGAGAGCTCTGACAGAAACTGCTCTTTTTCAAGGACAGCTGTGCCAGAGCTTCTGACTGACCCAAGGTCACATCAGCAGGTGCAAGTGGAGGAGTGGGGAATCAAACCCGGTTCTTCCAGATTAGAGTCCGCACACTTAACCACTACACCAAACTATATACCCGCGCTGAGGTCCCAACCTCCCCAAACCCCACCCTCCCCAGGCTCCACCCGCCCTCAAAATCTCCAGGAATTTCCCAACCCGGAGCTGGCGACTGTAGTCCTTTCACAGGTCCTTTAGATGCCACCTCAGGGTTAAGCGTTGAGGGAGCCGGACTACCCAAGTCCCAGGAGGTGCTGCCTGTTCTATTCTGGGGCAGGAACGCCGCCTCCCGACTAGAGATGCCAGCCTCCAGGTGGGGCCTGGGGATCCCCTGGAATTACAGCTCCTCTCCAAACTACAGGGATCAGTCCCCCTGGAGAACACGGATGCTTTGGAGGGTGGGCTCTTTATGGCATCGTACCCCACTGAGGTCCCCCTGCCCTCCCCAAACATAAGAACATAACAGAAGCCAATGTTGGATCAGGCCAATGGCCCATCTAGTCCAACACTCTGTCACACAGCGGCCAAAATATACCAAGTGCCATCAGGAGCTCCAACAGACTTCTGCTCCAGAAGCCCTCCCACTGCTGCCCCCTCCAGCACCCAGAATAGAGTGCATCACCTGCCCCAGCCTGAGAGTTCCCATCTATTTCCCATCCCTGCGGCTAATAGCCACTGATGGACTTCTGCTCCAGATGTTTATCCAATTCCCTCTTGAAACTGTCCTTGCTTGTAGCTGCCACCACCTCCTGTGGCAGTGAATTCCATATGTTAATCCCTCTTTGGGTGAAAAAGTATTTCCTTCCCTCCCCGGGCTCCACCCCCCAAATCTCCAAGAGTTCCCCAACCTGGATCTGGCAGCCTGACCCCCGCCCCCAGACCCCCGCTGGTGGCCAAGGGGGACCTGGCCGCCCTCACCAGAGCAGGCCTCCGTGCCCCGCTGGGACTTTCCTTCTCAGCTTCCTCCGTCTGCCATCCAGCAGCTTCCTCCCCTTTAAAGGTGGCTCCCCCAGGGGCGGATCAAGGCTCCCTGGTGCCCTTAGCACTGACCGACCTTGGTGCCCCTCTCCTTTCCACACTGACCCCCCTCCATTTTAGTCGTCGACCTGTCTGGCCAGATATACAACGCAGGTTGCAGCAATACAAACATTTATTCCTGTGATAACACAATATACGGTACAAACGAAGCCAAGCTTTGGCCTACATAGGTAAAGGTAAAGGTTTCCCTTTCTCGAAAGCCAGTCGAATCCGGATCTAGGGTTGCGGTGCTCATCTCCGTCTCCAAGCCGAAGAGCCAGCGCTGTCCGAAGACGTTTCCGTGGTCATGTGGCCAGCATGACTAAACACCAAGGTGCATGGAACGCTGTTACCTTCCCGCCAAAGTGGTACTTATTTATCTACTTGCAATTTCTTGCTTTCGAACTGCTAGGTTGGCAGGAGCTGGGACTAGAGACGGGAGCTCACTCCGTCATGCGGCACTCTCGTGTCTCGAACTGCTGAACTACTGACCTTCCACAGCCTGCAGTTCAGCGTCTTAACCACTTGAGCCACCGCAGCTCCATTTGGCCTACATAAAGTTCTCCAAAAACGCAATACATCTATTTTAGTATTTCACAAGTTAAGTGTATCAAAAGTTCCAATATTCATGACCTGAAAGGCATTTTTCTACATTTTTTCCCACCCTTTTCCTAACTTTGTGGTGCCCTCTTTGGTCCTGATGCCCTAAGGCACGTGCTTAGTCCTGCTTAATGGTGAATCGGCCACTGGGCCCCCCCATCCAGCCTCTCCACTCCTTTCCTGCCTTGTCCTTCTTCTGTCAAAAATGGGTGTTCTTTCTTTTTCCTTTCGAGACTCTTCACGTGATCGCCATCCTTGTGTTAACAACAATACGCACATTGTTCTCTTAGCTCTCCCCTAGGACTTCTGTCTGTCTCAGGGCACTGAATCATTTCCTCTTCCCTCTCTCTTTCGTGTGTGTGTGTGTAAAGCGCCGTTAAGTCACAGCCCACGTATGGCGACCCACAGGAGGTGGTGGCAGCTACACGCATGGACAGTTTCAAGAGGGAATTAGATAAACATATGGAGCAGAAGTCCATCAGTGGCTATTAGCCACAAGGTATACTGCCAACCTAGCAGTTCGAAAGCAAGAAATTGCAAGTAGATAAATAGGTACCACTTTGGTGGGAAGGGAACAGCGTTCCGGGCACCTCGGTGTTTAGTCATGCTGGCCACATGACCACGGAAACGTCTTCGGACAGCGCTGGCTCTTCGGCTTTGAGACGGAGATGAGCACTGCAATCCTAGAGTCGGATTTGACTGGCTTTCGAGCAAGGGAACCTTTACCTTTACCTATAGATAGGAACTCTCAGTCCTGGGGCAGGTGATGCACTCTATTCTTGTTGCTGGGGGGGGCAGCAGTGGGAGGGCTTCTAGTGTCCTGGCCCCACTGCTGGACCTCCTGATGGCACCTGGTATATTTTGGCTGCTGTGTGACAGAGTGCTGGACTAGATGGGCCATTGGCCTGATCCAACATTGGCTTCTCTTATGTTCTTATGTTCTAACCCCAGCAAAGGGCTTTCAAGGCAAGTGAGAAGTCGAGGTAGTTTGCCGTCGCCTTCCTCCGCAGAACCTCCCCTGGACCTGCCATTTTATCGGGGGGGGGCGGGGGGCGACCAGGGAGCTCTAACAGACGACTCTCAGCAACCCAACGAAACTATGGTTCTCTCAGGATACTTTGGAGGAGGCGAATGACATGTCTATAAAACATTCCTCTCAATAGTTCAAATACAATATTTTGTTAAAGGATGTTTCCGGAAAGGCTTTCTTCAGCGGGATATGTTCCGCATAGAGAGCAAGCAGATCTTTGGCACAGAGAATTCCCTGCACGTTAGACAACTAGCTCTGCAGGGGGCGAAAGGCTCTCCCTCCTCTCATTACTTGCTGGGCTGCTCTTCTATTTGCAGGGAGTCTTCAACACAGGAGAGCAATCCAGCATGCGGACTGAGAGCCAGCATGGAGTTGTGGTCAGAGTGTCGGACTACAATCCGACAGGTTCGAATCTCCACTCATGCCATGGAAGCTTGCGGGGCGACCTTGGGCCGGTCACATGCTCTCAGCCTAACACACCTCGCAGGGTTGTTGTGAAGACTGAATGGAGGAGAGGTGGAACAAAATAAGATGCTTTGGGCCCCCGGGGGGAAAGGAAAATGGGGTGTCAATGAAGCGGATAAATAAATATACTGTGGCTTCTCAAGCTAGTAGAACAGGGGCTTGAAAAGAGAGCAAGAATATCGCTCCACCATTCAGTGAAATACAACTCATGCTCCAGGACGCTCCACAGCACACCTAAGAACAGCATTTGGGGGGACACGTAGAAGCTTTCCACATGTATACTCAGAAGCCGTAATTCTTTCAGCCTTTGGTGCCTCCGGAGATTATTTTGCACCAAGCACAGCCCGCGTAACACCACCTTCGTCCCACCTTAAGATGCTACGGACTGTGGACTTCACCATGCTCAGCCACCCGCCGTCTCTCTTCCAACCTGACGAACTCCTGAAGAACTCCGGAAGAGTTTCCTTGTCCTTCTGTGATCGAGACGGAGGCCTGTCATGGCCGCCTGGCAACACTCTTTAAGGCTGCATTCCGCACACGCTTCCCCACAGAAAGCACAGGGGAAACATTCAGTGTGTGAACACACACTTGAGTTCCAGGGGCATCTAGAATTCCAGGGTACCAGTTTCTGGAAGTCAGAGCTCCCTTCGGCAGATACCTGCCTGACTCTCCCTGGAAATCTTGTGCGTCTCTAAGGTGCCCTTCTGTTGCAGACCAACATAGCAGCCCACCTGAAATTATCCCCATTTATTATCTCTCCTGCTGTTTAAAAATGGAGTATCCAGGAGTGTCGTGGTTAAAGAGTCAGCCTAGGATCTATGTAAAGCCGGGTTCAGCTCTCCACGTGGCATGGAGGCCAGCTGGGTGACCTGGTGCCAGTCACCCACTCTCGGCCTAACCTATCTCACAAGATTGTTGTGAGGATACAACAGAGGAGAGCAGAAGTCGCTCTGGGTCCCCGTTGGGGCGAAAGGCGAGAGATAAATAAATACATAAATAATAGAGCAGAAAGCAGCCTGTCTTTGAAGCTAGAAGAAGAAGAGGAAGAGGAAGAAGAAGAAGAAGAAGAGGAGGAGGAGGAGGAGGAGGAGGAGGAAATTGGATTTATACCCCGCCCTTCACTACCTGTAGGAGTCTCAGAGTGGCTCACAAACTCCTTTCCCTTCCCCTCCCTGCACCAGACGCCGTGTGAGGTAGGCAGGGCTGAGAGCTCTTTCGAGAACTGCTCTTTCCATAACAGCTCTGAGAGAACTGTGACTGACCCACGGTGACACCAGCAGCTGCATGTGGAGGAGCGGGGAATCAAACCCGGTTCTCCCAGATTAGAGTCCACGCTCTTAACTACCACACCAAACTGGCTCTGGATGCCTAAGGATGTGTTTGCCTCCAGCACGGGTGTTCCTCTTCCCTCCCGCCCTCCCTCTTACCTTCTCCAAAGTTCTGATCATAGATCTTACTGGGGTTGGCAAACTCGTACTCTGCGCTCATGGGGTAAGCGTGAGGCACGGTGCGCTCGGCCATGCTCTCTGCTGGGCGACGGACCTTTCGGCGTACCTGTTCCGCTCTCTCTGAGCGAGAGCCCCGGCCAGATTTGCAATGTTTTCATTGAGCTAAATTCCACGGGGAGGAGTGGGTGATGAAATATGGACCGAAATAGACCGGCAGGCCCTGGAACGCCGAGCCCCGGGTGAGGGCCCAAAGCAACTTGCCGCATTCCACCAGAGGCGTCTTTCTCGCTGCTGGAAGGCGGCTGGAGGCGGCCGGTGACAATGTGCCTGCAGCTGTTAGAAACGTCGGGAAAATGCTCTCCCCCCAGGCTGGCTGGGACGACCGGACAACGAACATAAATGCAGGGCACGGAAGATCTGATGGCGCACGGTGAGCGGCTGCAGCTCCTTGCCTTCCCGCAACCCCTCATCCCATCTCACTTCACGTCTTGTGACTGCTTCAGCCACCAGACTCATAGAATCATAAAAGTATAGAGTTGGAAGGGACCTCCAGGGTCATCTAGTCCAACCCCCTGTACAATGCAGGAAATTCACAAATACTCCCCTCCACGCCCAGTGACCCGTGCTCTGTGCCCAGAAGAGGGCAACCCCCCCAAAAAACCCCTCCTAGATCCCCAGCCAAACTGGCCTGGAGAACAATTACCACTTGGGACTTGTTCATCTGAATCCAAGGCAGGGGCGATGCTGCAGAAAGCAGGAGGAGGGGGAGATTGGATTTCTACCCTTCCCTTCACATGAAGGGCCACAGTGGCTCAGAGGTTAAGACGCTGAGCAGCAGACCGGAAGGTCGGTGGTTCAGCAGTTCGAGACCCTAGTGCCGTGTGACAGAGGCCCCAGCTCCTGCCAACCTAGCAGTTCAAAAGCAAGAAATTGCAAGTAGATAAATAGCTACCGCTTCGGTGGGAAGGTAACAGCGTTCTGTGCACTTCGGTGTGTAGTCGTGCCAGCCAGATGACCCTGGAGAAGTCTTCGGACAGTGCTGGCTCTTCGGCTTGGAAATGGAGATGAGCGCCGCCCCCTAGAGTCGGATTCGACTGGCTTTCGAGCAAGGGAAACCCTTTACCTTTGCCTTTCACTATCCGAAGGAGTCTCAGAGCGGCTTACAATCTCCTTCCCCTTCCCCTCCCCACAATAGACACCCTGTGATGTAGGTGGGGCTGAGAGAGCTCTTTCCGAGGACCCCAGCAGGGGGCTTCCAAGGCAAGTGAGAAGCAGAGTTGGTTGGCCATCGCCTTCCTCTGCAGAATCTTCCTTGGCGGTCTCCCTTCCAAGTAGCAACTTGGATCCCCCTCTGGGGATAACAAAATAAATGCAAGCTAACTATGGCTGGATCCCACCGGCTTTCCTGGAGGCTCAAAAGGGAGAGGGACGATCTGACCCGATTCCTCTCCTCACTGCAGCCCCCCCCCTTCCACAGCCCCCAGCAGAATCTTTTTGAGGATGAAAAATGAGTTCTCCTCTCTTGAACTTCCACGAAAGCCGACAGGATCCAACCCAATGTCCCAGTCAGGGGGACTCTCTTCCCAGTAAGGCATCTGTCTGTTTGGGGTATTAGACTCGTATGGAGAGACACACGTTCCAAGCCCAGTTTGGCCGTCGGCCTCAGCCTCGGTTTCCCTTTACAAAACGGGAAGGGCGGCGGGCAGCCTGGCAGGCCCGCTGCCGCCAGAAGCCCCGAGGACGATCGAGCACTTCTCAGGCTTTGCTGTGCAAGGAGGGGCGAACAGACTGCCAGGAGACGGCCCTGCTTTTGCCCGCGCAACGAAGCCAATTAGAAAGTTATTAATATTTGCAAAAAGACTTTTTCCTGGCACGGAACGGGAGAACCTCTTTTGGAGCAGCAGGTGCAAAGGCAGACTGTCTGCCTCGCGGACAGAAGATGAAACCAGAGAAAGGGGAGCCGGCCTGGGCTGTGCTCTCTCAGCCCTCTTGGGCCCAGACCTGAAGCTATGGGGCAAAGGGCTGCCTTGTGCCTCTAGCCCACCTCCCCCTCGCTAGGCCACTGGGGGCTCCTCTCCATATGTTTTCATATGAGCACACCAAGATGCCTTGTGCTGAATCAGACCATTGGTGCACCATGGTCAGTATTATGTATCCAGACTTGCAGCGGCTCTCCAGGGTCTCAGGCAGTGAAAGGCCTCTCAAAGCACCTGCTGCCTGGTCCTTTTAACTGGAGATGCCGGGGACTGAGAAGATCTCTGCAGGGCTCTGCAGAGGGGCCACGGCTGACTGGCAAAGCACCCGCTTGGCATGCCAAAGGTCCCAGGTTCAATCCCTGGCATCTCTAGGTCAAAGTATCAGGTAGCAGGTGATGGAAAAGACCTTTCTCTGCCTGAGACCCTGGAGGGCCACTGCCAGTCTGATTTGGATGGACCAAGAATCTGATTCAGTAGAAAGCATGAGAAGGAGGAGGAGATTGGATTTATACCCCGCCCTTCACGCAGAGTCTCAGAGCGGCTTGCAAACTCCTTTCCCTTCCCACAACAGACACCCTGTGAGGTAGGTGGAGCTGAGAGAGCTCTTTCGAGGACTGCTCTTGAGAGAACAGCTCTGAGAGAACTTGTGACTGACCCAAGGTCACACCGGCAGCTGCATGTGGAGGAGTGAGGAATCAAACCTGGTTCTCCCAGATTAGAGTCAGCACACTTAACCACTACACCAAACTACATCATGTATGTTCATATGATGTAGCCCTGTGGGTGTACGCATATGTGTTCCGTGTCCATCCCTCACACAATGTGGACTAAAACTGACAGTCCCTTGCTGAGAGCCAGTTTGCTGTGGTGATTAAGTGTTCGGACTCTAATCTGGGAGAACCAGGTTTGAGTCCCCACTCCTCCACTCGCAGCTGCTGGATGACCTTGGGCAAGCCATAGCTCTGTCAGAGCTGTTCTTGAAAGAGCAATTTCCGTCAGAGCTTTCTCAGCCCCACCGACCTCACAGGATGTCTGCTGTGGGGAGGGGAAGGGAAAAGGAGTTTGTTAGCCGCTCTGAGACCCCGAGTGAAGGGTGGGATATAAATCCAATCTCTTCTTCTTCTTCTTCTTCTTCTTCTTCTACAAATGGGCAAGATACATGTTGTATCAAATTGTTGTGTTGCATGTGGGTTTGGGGCAATATCATTTCCTTGACATTCATTTGCAAGACACACAGGCTGTTCCTAAGTGTTCCTAAAAAACTGAATCCTTACGTACAATTTGGAAATACCCAAAAGACAACATTTCGGGTGAAGCCTGCAACCCGTTTGGCCAAGCGACGCACCGATGCAAAACCAAACCCCAGCTCGGCCGTCAAATCCCAACCGTGCACTGACATTCCTGTTGTGCAAAAATGAGCACACGCTATGAACGGGCACATCGTGTTTCTGGATGAGATCAAGGGCCGGCTAGACCGAGAGTCTCTTTTCGGCAGCTGCTCCCTGGTGCCCCTGGCAGTGCCTGGCACGCCAAGGTGCCCCTGCAGGGGCGTGGAGAGTCGGGCCCCCTGGATGCTCGAGCATGGACTGGCAGGAGGAACTTGTCGGTGAGGGATGGTGGCTGCACCCATGCGGAGACGGGAGAGCGAAGGGAGAGGAACAGAGAAAGTCAGAACAAGACGAACAGCATGCATGTCATACTCAGCTGACAGTGGCGCAACGGCTGGCAGGGAGACTCTCTCTGGCTCAGTTGCCGCCTCTTCATTCATGAGCCTACAGCAACCAGACCGGCTCTCGGTTTTAAATTTAACCCAGCGGGGTTGAGATGAGTCACCTCGTATTGTTAGCAGCTGCTGAATACGGAGGGAAAGTTTCAGGTCCAGGGGCGGGACACGAGGAAGTAAACACGCCACAGAAACCGGGACGGTTTCCCTCGATGCCGTGTGAGTGGAAGCAGAGTCGAGGGAACAAAAGGCCTTTGGGATGTAAGGAATCGCCACGCTGGATCAGGCCAAGGCCTAGAATTCTGTTTCCGGCGGGGAACAACAGAATGCCCCAGAACGTTTGCAAACAGAACTAGGGTTGCCAACTCTGGACTGGGAAATGTCTGGGGATTTGGGGGGATGGAGCCTGGGGAGAGCAGGGTCTGAGCAGGGGAGGGATCTCGGCGGGATATAATCCCATAGAAACGGCCCTCCAAAACTGCCGTTTTCTCCAGGGGACCTGATCTAAGTAGTCCAGATATCAGTTGAAAATCCAGGAGATCTCCGGGCCCAGCCCAGAGTTTGGCAACCCTAAGCCGTGCTCAGAGCTGTCACTTATCCCTATGCTGTTCCTGCCATCATATCCAGAGGCAATGCTCCCACTAAGCTGGGGAATCTCGTGAGCAAAAATCCTGCTTTGTGAGCTACTGGCCTTAAAAATGTGAGCAAGCCATTTGGCTACCGCATAGATCAGTTGGCTCTGGAGCCCTCCTTCCTGAGCTAAGGCAAAGATGTGTGAGCCGGAGGCTAAAAAACTGTGAGCCAGCTCACACTCACTCAGCTTAGAGGGGACACTGTCCAGAGGTACACTGCATCCTTACGGAGGGGTCCCATGCCATGCTCCCTCTGAGCTGTGGAGTCTTGTGAGCAAAAATTCTACTTGGTGAGCTCCTGGCATTAAAGTTGTGAGTGAGCAGTTCGGCTACTGCATAAAATTAGTTTGCTCTGGAGCCCTCCTTCTTGAGCTAAGGCAAAAATGTGTGTCACACTAACTCAGCTTAGAGGGAACACTGGCCCATGTTCAGGTATCTCTGCCGAAACCTGCCAATAGAGAGGTCGTCAGCTGAACTTTTTTTAAAAAATGACCTAAAGTAGCGGCACCCTGACTTGGATGTCCCGGGCTAGTCTGAGCTTGTCAGGCCTCAGAAGCTAAGCAGAGTTGCCCTGGTCAGTACTTGGATCCTTAAATACTTAATGAATACTTAGGGAAAATATTTATAAAATGTTTTATAGATGGTATCACTCCAGACAGATGAGCAAAGTTTTATCCTGAGCTACCGAATGATTGTTGGAAGTGTCAAAACCATGTTGGTTCTTTTTATCCATACGTGGTGGACGTGCAATAGAGTTAAAGAATATTGGTCTTGGATTCATGAATTGTTACCAAAAAATGCTGAAATGTAATATATACCTTATGTGCCAGAGTTGTTTTTATTAAACATATTGCCAGAAAACTGTAAAAAGCAAGACGCTTATCTTATTATACATGTAGTGACAGGCGCAAGAATATTATATGCCAAATATTGGAGGGGAAATGAGGCACCTTCATAAGAACATAAGAACATAAGAGAAGCCAATGTTGAATCAGGCCAATGGCCCATCTAGTCCAACACTGTCACACAGTGGCCAAAAATACCAGGTGCCATCAGGAGGTCCAGCAGTGAGGCCAGGGCACTAGAAGCCCTCCCACTGCTGCCCCCTCCAGCACCAAGAATAGAGTGCATCACCTGCCCCAGACTGAGAGTTCCTACCTATACTTTGTGGCTAATAGCCACTGATGGACTTCTGCTCCATATGTTTATCTAATTCCCTCTTGAAACTGTCCATGCTTGTAGCTGCCACCACCTCCTGTGGCAGTGAATTCCGTATGTTAATCACAAAAGAAGAAACTATGAATAAAATACTTGAAACGGCAGAGATGGACAAATTAACTTCAATTTCAAAAGTGCAAAATGAAGAAAACTTTGAAAATACACGGTTAAGATTTTACGAATGGATGGAAGAAACCAGTAAATAAACTGTGTGGACATACAACCGAAATAAAAGGAAATATGAACTATAACTCCATTTTTTTAGTTATAAGCAATGATATATTTTAAAATACAAGGTGGAAAAAAATTTGAAAAATACAATTTGGTAATGCATGAGGTCATTTAACAGACAAATTAATGTTGTCGATGGAAGCCCCCCCTTTTGTTGTTGTGTATGTTTGTCTATTTTGTGTTTGTCTTGTATGGAAAATAAAAGTTCCCCTCCAAAAAAATACTTGGGAGGGAGACCACCAAGGAAGCTCAGGGCTGCCACGCAGAGGCAGGCAGTGGCAAACTACCTCTGAAGGTCTCTTGCCTTGAAAACCCTCCGCCATCACCATAAACTGGCTGCGGCTTGCAGGTGAAACGAACAAAGAAAAGGTAGTGGCTCTTCCTATAGATTTTGTTGCGTTTGTTCTGTTCTTTCTCCCTGGAACTCAGGGCAGCACTGACTGGCCTGGTCACCCAGTGAGTTTCACGTCTGAGGTCAGGTCTAGACCTCTCCTCCTTCCTGGTATGATCCTCAAACTGCTCTAACAGGGCAATCCTGAAAAGAATTACACCTTTCTAAGCCCACTGAGCAAGGCCACGGTGGCTCAGTGGTTAAGACGCTGACCTGCAGACAGGAAGGTCTGTAGTTCGGCAGTTCGAGACCCGAGTGCCACGTGACGGAGTGAGCTCCCGTCTCTGGCCCCAGCTCCTGCCAACCTAGCAGTTCCAAAGCAAGAAACTGCAAGTAGGTAAATAGGTACCTCTTCGGTGGGAAGGTAAGAAGAAGAAGAAGAGATTGGATTTATACCCCGCCCTTCACTACCCAGAGGAGTCTCAGAGCGGCTTACAGACTCCTTTTCCCTTCCCTTCCCCACAACAGACACCCTGTGAGGTAGGTGGGGCTGAGAGAGCTCTGACAGCAACTGCTCTTTTTCAAGAACAGCTGTGCCAGAGCTTGTGACTGACCCAAGGTCACACCAGCAGCTGCAAGTGGAGGAGCGGGGAATCAAACCCGGTTCTCCCAGATTAGAGTCCGTGCACTTAACCACTACACCAAACTGGCTCTTCCCCCAGGCCAAACTGGTAACAGTGTTCCATGCACCTCGGCGTCTAGTCATGCCGGCCACATGACCACAGAAACGTCTTCGGACAGTGCCAGCTCTTCGGCTTGGAAACTGAAATGAGCGGCGCACCCTAGAGTCAGATCCGACTGGCCTTCGAGCAAGGGAAACCTTTACCTTTAAGCCCACTGAAGTCAACTCTGTTTAGGGTGGCACTGTGATTCTTGTGCCCAGTGGCAGTAAGTGCCACAGGTGAATGATGTCAGCCCTGGGGCTATGACTCAACAGTTGCATTGGGCGACCCTGTACTTAGCACTCTAAGAAAGGGAAAAAGTTTTATCTGAGTAACATCTGGCTCGCACTCAGCCCTCACCAGGACTACGGCTCTCGTCGTTCCCTGGCAGAGCGTGGCATCATCACAAACGAGACCCCCCCCAGGCGACAGTGACAAAAGTCTCTTTTGTTCCCCGGTTTGCGAGACAAAGATCACGACTGTGCGGCTTCCACTGGCATCTGCCAGTGGGTGGGGAGGCGATGCCAGCCGGATCCCGGACTTTTCACAGAAGGGCGGGGAACGGGAACGATGTTTTCTTGCTGACCTGCTGGAATTTTGCTGTGTTCTCCCCCCGCCCCCCTGCCCCGAGGCGATGCCAGTCCGGGAGCAAGCAAATCCCTAGCTAATCGGGCAGGCCGTGTGGAATGGTGCAGATCGCGGAGCAGGGACAAAGAAACCCCTGACATCACGGTTCCAGAGGGTTCAGCCGGGGCAAGGCCTGCTGCCCAATAGGATATAAAACCCCGGCTCCCGGCCGGCAGGACCAGCATCTCTGCCCAGTGTTCCCTCTTGGACCCATCCAGATGGATATCACCGTTCACCATCCTCTCTTCCGCAGGCCCCTTCTGTCCGCCCTGTCGCCCACCCGCCTCTTCAGCCAGGCTTTCGGAGAACACCTGGCGGAATCCGAGCTGTTCCCCAGCACCTCGGCGCTCAGCCCTTTCCTCTTGCGGCCCTCTCTTTTACGTCTCCCCAGCTGGCTAGACAGCAGATTCTCAGAGGTAACGCCCCCCCTCTTGTTAAAGGCACTTTAGCATGCTCCCACCCCCCAAGCAGTCATGGACCCAGGTGGGGCATCTTGGGGCCAGGCCCCCGACTTACTGGCAAGGCCCCCTGACTTCCTGTCCAGCCCCCGAGCAGTGGTGGGTGCAGGGAAGGAGCTGGTATTCCTTTAATTTGATTAGCCAGTGCCCCCTAAGAAATCTAAATGCCCCCCAACTAAAAAAATCCTGGCTACGGGCCTATCAGAATCCCTACCCATTTATTAATTAAGAGAACCAGTTTGGTGCACTGGTTAGAAGCGCGGACTCTAATCCGGGAGAACCGGGTTTGATTCCCCACTCCTCCACAATGCAGCTGCCGGAGTGACCTTGGGTCAGTCACAAGTTCTCGAAAGAGCTGTTCTCTCAAGAGCAGTCCTCTAAAGAGCTCTCTCAGCCCCACCTACCTCCTGGGGTGTCTGTTGTGGGGTGGGGAAGGGAATGGAGATTGTAAGACGCTCTGAGAATCCTTCGGGTAGTGAAGGGTGGGGTATAAACCCAATCTCTTCTCTTCTTCTTCTTAATTAATCCTTATTGACCTCTTTAGCAATTGATTTGTTGGATTTTTAGATCAAGGTTAAGGTAAGAATCTGTGATGTTAACCAGTCTGTAAAAGAGAAGCAATACTGTGTTGTGGGGAAGGTGCTGGTTTAGGATCTGGGAGACCCGGATTCGAACCCCTGCTTGTGCCATGAAAGCTTGCTGGGTGATCTTGGGCCAGTCATACCCTCTCCGCCTAACCCACCTCGCAGGGTTGTTGTGAGGTTAAAATGGAGGAGAGTGATGTCAGCTGCTTGGGGAAAAGGTGGGGAATTCAGATGAAGTCAGTTCAGTGAATAAATAGTTGCCCACTGAGAAATTCATTCTATTTCCACATTTTCTATTTAGAGACTTGGCTCGTGGAGTACTTACCCCCCAGGGCAGATACTCTGCTGAATTTCTTCTGTCTGAGTATCCGTTCAGGCACCCAACCTGATGGGTGATGCTGATGCAGAGAAGCCGTCATATGCAAGCCAGGCTCAGTTTGGTGTAGAGGTGTAGTAGTTAAGCGCGCGGACTCTAATCTGGGAGTACCGGGTTTGATTCCCCACTCCTCCACTTGCACCTGCTGGATGACCTTGGGCAAGCCGTAGTTCTGATAAGAGCTATTCTTGAAAAAGACCAGTTTCTGTCAGAGCTCTCTCAGCCCTGCCTACCTCACAGGGTGTCTGTTGTGAGGAGGGGAAGGGAAGGGTGTTTGTAAGCCGCTCTGAGACACCTTTGGGTACTGAAGGGCGGGGTATAAATCCAATCTCTTCTTCTTCTTCATTTTGGGAATGAGGAACAGCCAACCTTTTTGAGCCTGTGAGCACTCTTGCAATTCTGACATGAGGCGGTGGGCACAGCCACAAAATGGCTCTCACAAAATGGCTGCCCCAGGTGGAGGCAGCCACAAAATGGCTGCCATGACTTAGCCGCATAAGCAAAGACCCTTGTGCTGTGGTGGCAGCTGCTGCCCAAAACGACATTTTTAAAAATCTGAACAGCCAATCAGATCTTCAGTGGCCAATCAGAAGGTCTGCTGGGCAATTGGCAAAAGACCCACCGGACCCCACCCACTTGACGATCACAGCACCCAGGGGCTCCTAAACTAGAGGTCTTTTCTAAGCTCTAAGCTTATAAAAAGGACTGTGTGGCTCAGTGGCAGAGCCTCTGCTTGGTATGCAGGAGGTCCCAGGTTCAATTCCCGGCTTCTCCAACTAAAAAGGACCAGGCAGTAGGTGATGTGAAAGACCTCTGTTTGAGACTCTGGGGAGCGGCTGCCAGTCTGAGTAGACAATACTGACCCTTGATGGACCAAAAAGGTCTGATTCAGTATAAGGCAGCTTCATGCGTTCCTGTGTCACGTGTTTTCCGTGGCTGACATTGAAAAATTTTGAGGCTGCCATATTCTGAACAAATTGTGGACAGACGTCTTAAGACAGGCATTCTCCCCGTTTTGCTACATCCAAGACACCCAAAGCTTCCCTCTAGTGAGGTTGGTCTGTCGAGATCAATATTGTCTACTTAGCATCTCTCCAGGGTCTCAGGCCGTACGCACTGCCAGGAGCTCCATCTTTGGTCGACTGAGTTCCATAACTATTTGTCTGACGCATGACGCCCAGCCATTTCAACACATACGATTGCCGTAACCAGACTGTTTTGTCAGCAGATGCGACTGGATAAGGACAAATTCTCGGTAAATGTGGACGTGAAGCATTTCTCTCCCGAGGAGTTAAAAGTCAAGGTTCTGGGAGATATGATCGAAGTCCATGGGAAACACGAGGAACGACAGGTCAGTGGCGGTCGAGGCTCTAGGCTGGGAGGTGGGGGCGAGGGCGGGAGGAAAAGCAGAGCGGAGCCTTTTGGAACAAGGACGCCCGTCAAAGACGGAGGTGTCGGTGCTGCTCTGTCATTCCTTTCGTGTAAGGGCCTCGTAAGCCTGGTTCACGTAAGCAGGAGAAAGAGGGGGTAGAACGCTGGGGAACTAGGCTGTGCCTCTTCAGACTGTGGGCAGAGGGTTATGGGGGACCGCATGCCGCGACGTTCCCCTCTGTTGAAGACCCCTGCAAAGCAAATAACAGCACAGCAGACAAAACCCTCTCTTGCGCTAAATTCTCACTCGACGCTCCCTCTAAGCTGTGGAGTCTTGTGAGCCAGAATTCTGCTTTGTGAGTGACTGGCATGAAAGCTGTAAGCCAGCAATTTGGCTGCTGCATAAATCAGTTTGCTCTGAAGCCCTCCTTCCTGAGCGGAGACAAAAATGGGTGAGCCGGAGGCTAAAAAACTGTAAGCTAGCTCACACTAACTCAGCTTAGAGGGAACTCTGGCAGGGACCTTTACAAGAGAAAGGAGCCTTCGAAGTCGGAATCCACCTTCTGCTGTGGTTCTGTTACGGTTGTCACCTTTGGGTAGGAAAATAGCTGGAGATTTGGGGGTGGTGGTGGAGTTTGGAGAGGAGACAGAGACCTCAGCAGGTATAATACTGTACATCCCACCTGCCAAAGTTGCCATTTGAGGAAACAGATCTCTGTTGCCCAGAGATCAGTTGTGATACTGGGAGCTCTCCAGGCACTGCTACCTCTTGACCACCTGTTGGTGTCACCGAGGCTAAGAGGAAGTTGGAAGGCCTGTCACTCACCTGGCTGAAGCTCAAGGCAGTCCTGGCTGAAGCATAAGGGGGCCCAATAAGTTCAAGAAATATAAGAGGGTTCGATAAAGCCCAAGAGGGCCTTGGCTGAAACATGAAAGGGGGTTCAACAAAGCCCACCTCTGCCCACTTTAACTGGCAGCAGCTCTTCAGGCTGTCTTCAAGGCAAAGGCTGTCTTTCCCAAACCTACAAAGTGAGATATTTTTTCACGAGATACGGAGACTGGCGCTTGGAGCCTCTAATCTGGGAGAACCGGATTTGATTCCCCACTCCTCCACTTGCACCTGCTGGATGACCTTGGGCAAGCCATAATTCTGACAAGAGCTGTCCTTGAAAAAAGAGCAGTTTCTGTCAAGAGCTCTCTCAGCAAAAACTGGAAAAAAGTGGAGGAGGGGGAAGGGGAAAGCTCAACCCAGGATAACACTGCGAACCAGAAGGGTCAAGCTGACCATGTATATTATAAAAATACAAAATTTATTAAGGTGTACACTGAGAAAGGCCCTTTGAGGCCGAAACGTGTTTGGTCTTCAGTTGGAAAGTGTTGACCCATCATGTGTATTAATACTGGATATGCTTTTATTAGTCTGATACTTGAAAAATAATTTTTAACGTATATATTTTAATATGTGTGCACCTTAATAAATTTTGTATTTTTATAATATACATGGTCAGCTTGACCCTTCTGGTTCGAAGAACTCTCTCAGCCCCACCTACCTCGCAGGGTGTCTGTTGTGGGGAGGGGAAGGGAGTTTGTAAGCCACTCTGAGACTCCTTTGCGTAGTGAAGGGCAGGGTACAAATCCAATCTCTTCTTCTGCTTAGTATGCAGAAAGTCCTAGGTTCAATCCCCGGCATCTCCAGTTTAAAAAAAACAACCTGGCAGTAGGTGATGTGAAAGACCTGGGACCCTGGAGAGCTGCTGCCGGTCAGAGTAGACAGTGCCAACCTTGACGGACCAAGCGTCTGATGCAGTTTTAGGCAGCTTCATGCGTTCATGGCTGGAGAATAGATGAGGCTAGACGGGTATGGGACTGATCAGTGCCTACATGTCAGTCCTCTTAGGAATTCTGTGTACACTGCCTTGGAAAAAACCCCATAAAATGACACACTTGGTTTAACTGTCCTTCCCCCCCCAACAAGGATGAACAAGGCTTCATAGCCAGAGAGTTCAACAGGAAATACAAGATCCCAGCTGACGTGGACCCCCTCTCCATCACCTCCTCCCTCTCTTCTGATGGTGTCCTGACGGTGAATGGACCAAGGAAACCGACGGAACTCCCAGAGCGTACCATCGCCATCACCCGGGAGGAAAAACCTGCCCTAGCGGGCGGGCAGAGAAAGTAAACGGCTCTTTGAGACCCACTCTTTTATACCCAAGAAAGCCTTTCTGTCTGTACGCAGCAAGCAGTCCCACCGACCGGCTGCTCTTATTTATTTCTGCTAAGATACGCAGATGAGCTCGTTTACTGACAAATAAAACCGATGTATAAGCACCTGCTGGCCTCTTCCTTCAGCGTTCGGGGCAGGCCTCGTCAAAGGGGCAAGGTGGTCTCCAAGATTATGTGCGGTGTGATCGCAGGAAATGGAGAGAAACTTTTCTCCTTCTCCAATAATATCAGAACTTGAGATCACTCCCCTGAAACTGACTGGCAGCAAATTGAGGACACTCAAAAGGAAATGGTATTTCACACAATGGGCTGAGTTGCCTTGTGGCACTTATGGCCACGAGATGGAGCGGTGGGAGGTGCTTTAGATGGGCTTCAAAGGGGCTTAGATTTATGGCAGAGAGATCTATCGTTGGCTATTAGCCATGGCAGCTAAATGGGTCCTCTGGGCTCAGAGGCAGAAAATCTCTGATCGTCAAATGCTGGGGAATAGTCAGCAGGTGAGAGATACCGCCTTCTGTGTGGCATCTGATGGGTCAAAGCTGGAAACAGGATGCTGGGTTAGATGAAGTATTGCCCTGAGCCGGCATAGCTCTTTGGTGTAGAGGTTAAGTGGTGTAGCCAGTCTGATGTAGTGATTAAGTGCACTGACTCCAATCTGGGAGAACTGGGTTTGATTTCCCACTCCTCCACTTGCACTTGGCTGGATGACCTTGGGCAAGCCGTAGTTCTGACAAGAGCTGTTCTTGAAAAAGAGCAGTTTCTGCCAGAGCTCTCTCAGCCCCACCTCCCTCCCAGGGTGTCTGTTGTGGGGAGGGGGAGGGAAAGGAGTTTGTAAGCCGCTCTGAGACTCCTTTGGGTAGTGAAGTATAAATCCAATCTCTTCTCCTTCTTTTGATATTCTTCTGAATATCTCTGAGCGACTCTGAGCATGCACAGAGTTCCATTCAGTTATCACAGACAGCCAAACATTTTTTATTAAGAAGATCCAGGTTCTTCGACCAATGGCTGCACAACTAAACAGAATTTAATAGCCAGCAAACTAGGATGTCAAACAGTTTTCCACAGATTAGAGTAGCAAAACAGCAGTAGAAGCATTGGGTCACAACTGCAAATGAGAATCTTCTTTCTGCTCGGGGGCACTTCCATTTAATTACAACCACAACAGTCTCTGATGCTGCACAGCAGCCTAGCCTTGGGTGGGTGGGTGGGTGGGGAGAAATCAGGTCAGGTGACCAGGGCCTTCCACACCAGGTGTCTCGAGGCCTCTTCCCCTCGCTTACTCCTTCGGCTGAGTCTCTTCTGGCTCCTTGGGCTTCTCTTCGACCACCAGGGAGGGCCCCTTGCCACGCGGAGCCTCGTAGTCTATCATGTAGCACGACCGAGCAGTTCGCTTGACCGGTGGAGGCTCCAGCTCCGGCTGGTGTCCGGGGAACCAATGAGGCTCTCGCGTGACTCCTAAGAGCAGGGGAACGCAAAGGCTAAGCACACACTGGGGGCTAACTAGGCAGAAGGCAACCGCTGCCTTAGCTTCTAGTAAGCTGAATTCCCGAGATCCTGCCACTGCAAATTACAAAAAGCCAAATCGGCAGTCCTGCTGGACCACAAGAGCACTGGCGGGGGGGGGAAATCAGCTGATACTGGTTATTGATCTATTTAGGTGTATGGGCAGTTGTTGGTTTTGCTCAGTTGCAGGTTGGCACCTGCACATCTTGTATCCGGCTCAGATCTGGGGTTTTCCAGGTATCAAAGAGAACAGGAAGAGGATGTGACCTCGGCTGGAATCTACCAAAACACTACAAAGTTGTGAGCAAGCTCCTACGTCCACAGATCCCTTCTTCAGACTGGATGTTAAACAAGAAGGGCGGTGGGGGAGACAGGAAGTAGATGTTGCTGGACGTGATGTTAAAAGTCCCAGCCTGAAGTTGGTAGGAATCTGATGACGGGAGCGGAGACGGGTGGGGCCCATCCAGCATCTAGCATTTGCTCCGCTGTTTTACCAAACGCACGCTGGAACAGAAATCCCCCTCTGCATTGTATGCCACTTTCACTTTGATTGTTGGATTTTATGGCAGCGTCCAGACTGCATGTTGCTTTCAATTCATTTGATATCTTGGTTTTATGGTCGCTGTCTGCATAGATTTATGGCCATTTTATGGCCATTCAGGGGTGATTCTGCTGTCAGTACGGCGTTGGCCTGGGATATTTGAATGTGGTTCTGAGCCGTATCTTTTTCCGTTCCAGTGTGGGTTTGGTAAGACAGCGGAGCGAATGCTAGATGCAGAAGGGGCCGGCGTTCAGAAGATTTAAACTGCTATCCTGCGCAGAGTTACACCTTTTTAAGTCCGTTGAACATCGATGCAACGAACATGAAATTAGGCAAACTCCGGAGCACAACGGAAGACAGGAGGGCCTGGTGTGATGTGGTCCATGGGGTCACGAAGAGTCGGACTCGAATGTGCGACTAAACAACAAGAACAAAGTCTGTTGAGAACGGTGGGCTGAGGAGGACGTCTCCGTATTTAGGATTACACATATGTGCAAAAAAGATGTCACTGCACCAAAGGCTATGGGAAGAAAGAAGTCTCGGCTGGTCTCCCTTTGAACACCTAAAAACCTGCTGCTATTCAGGGGATGCCCATTTCCCGCTTTTCATACCGCGCACTCTCTCTCATGCTCTGCTACCTGTCAATCATAGAATCATAGAATGTTAGAGCTGGAAGGGGCCTTGCAGGTCATCTAGTCCAACCCCCTGCACTCTGCAGGAGCAATCACTAAACAGAAGGTTCGAGTTCAGTAAAACCTGAAAGGCCAACACGATCTCCCCAGGGGACAAACTTTCCAAAGTCAGAGCTCCCTTTGTCGGATTCAAGAAGGAAGGGAGATTCCACCTTCTGACTGGGATATCAGGCCTCAGGGATCTCCTAACGAAGGGAGCTTTGACTCTTAAAAGCTTGTCCCCTGGAGATCTTGTAGCTCTTTTAGGTGCTACTGAATTAAAATCTTGCCCTTCTACTGCAGACTGCCCACCTGAAACTTACTAAATAGACACAATGCTCCCGACTAAATGACAGCTTGGAGGTGTAACCAGGGGTCATTTCGAGGGGGAATGAGCCAGAACGGGTGTTCCGGGAGTAACAAGCCCAGGAGCGGGCATATATGGCTGGCGTCTCTTGACTATTTCCTTTGTGCTTTTGAAGCAGTTTTCCTCCAGGTAGGCTCACCAGTTCTGAGTTGGGAAATACCTGGAGATTTTGGGGATGGAGCCTGAGTGGTGGGTGTTGCCTTCTGACACACTTCCGGTGATGTCAGGGGGTATGGCATATGCAAATAAGTTATGCTAATGAGTTGTGCTAATGAGCTCCTGCACCTCTTTTTCTATGAAATGACCTCTCTGGGTGTAACAGAGAGGTAGAGATCGAAAAAGTCCCCTGGCACATCTGTCTGCATCCCACTAGGTTAGTTTTATTGTTCTACACTGGCACATCTGGCTGCATCCCACTGGGTTAGTTTTATTGTTCTAGTTTTATAGTTCTATTGTTCTCTTTTTAGGGCATTGTACTTTGATCCCTAGGCTCTTTGTGGATGTCACCAATGCTCCCTCTAAGCTGTGGAGTCCTGTGAGCAAAAATTCTACTTTGTGCGCTACTGGCATTAAAGTTGTGAGCCAGCAATTTGGCTACTGCATAAATTAGTTTGCTCTGGAGCCATCCTTCCTGAGCGAAGACAAAAATGTGTGAGCCGGGGGCTTAAAAACTGTGAGCTAGCTCATAATAACTCAGCTTAAAAGGAACACTGTATGTCACTGATTTACTGCACTGTAGCCCACCTCGGGAGCCCTTGGGGCACATCAGATTATCCTCTGCAACCTGGAAGGCACACTGCTTGCGTTCTGCTTTGATTTGAGCTAATCTATTAAGAATATTTATCTGTTTTAAAAGGTTGCAACCTATCCCATTCCCAAAGGGTTCCAATTGAGCAGGTTGAGAAAGAAGTCCTTTTCTCCCTTTCTCACAATACAAGAACTCATGGGCACTCCATGAAATTGCTGAGCAGTCGGGTTAGAACAGATAAAAGGAAATACTTCTTCACCCAAAGAGTGATTATCACATGGAATTCACTGCCACAGGAGGTGGTGGCAGCTACAAGCATGGAGAGTTTCAAGACGGAATTAGATCAACATATGGAGCAGAGGTCCATCAATGGCTATTAGCCACAGGGTATAGATGGGAACTCTCAGTCTGGGGCAGGTGATGCACTCTATTCTTGGGGCTGGAGGGGGCAGCTGTGGGAGAGCTTCTAGTGTCCTGGCCCCACTGCTGGACCTCCTGATGGCACCTGGTATATTTTGGCCGCTGTATGACAGAGTGTTGGACTAGATGGGCCATTGGCCTGATTCAACATTGGCTTCTCTTATGTTCTTATGTTCTTATGTAATGTGTTTGGGGTACAGAAGATTCAGCAACGAGGGAGGAAGCAGATGGGCATTTGGGTCCCCCCTCCCCCTCCCCCTTCGAGTTCTCTACCTGCGTTTCGCTTTTGGACACCTACTTCTTGTACTGTGAGGCATTTCCTTGGAATAATCCGACGAGTAGGTGGACTCGAAGTAGTGGCTGAACTGAAAAGGGAAGTCCAGATTTAGTGCCATTTGGCGAAGAAACTGTCTGAATTAAATCACATTGATTCTTCAATAGGCAGAATATCTCCATCAACAAACTCTTGCAGAGAGAGTGGAATAATCAGCTATGGAGAAAGCATTGAATCTACATTGCGTGCAATGTTCCCTCTAAGATGTGGGGTCTTCTGAGCAAAAATTCTACTTTGTGAGCGACTGGCATTAAAGTTGTGAGTGAGCAATTTGGCTACGGCATAAATTAGTTCGCTCTGGAGCCCTCCTTCCTGAGCGAAGACAAAAATGTGTGAGCTGGAGGTTAAAAAAACCGGTGAGCTAGCTCACACTAACTCAGCTTGAACACCGATCGCGTGTTTATTTCAATCTTCCTCTGAATAGCTCAGGGCAGCTCAGGTGAGTCTCCCCTTTTCCATTTCATCCTCACAACAACCTGGTGAGGTAGGTTAGGCTGTGAGAGAGCGTGGCTGGCCCAAGGTCACCCACGGAGCTTCCTGGCTGGTTTGAACTCGGCTCTTCCCGGTCCTAGCCCACTATGTCGCTTCAGGACTCAAATGATGGAGAAACAGCACTTGGGAACTGAGAACTGGGACAAGAGCATGCTGAGGAATGCTAGTGTAGCTTCTAAAGACTGTCCTCCGGTTTGGTGTCGTGGTTAAGTGCGCGGACTCTAATCTGGGAGAACCGGGTTCGATTCCCCACTCCTCCACTTGCACCCGCTGGATGTCCTTGGGCAAGCCATAGTTCTGACAACAGCTGTTCTTGAAAAAGAGCAGTTCCTGTCAGAGCTTTCTCAGCCCCACCAATCTCACAGGGTGTCTGTTGTGGGGAGGGGAAGGGAAAGGAGTTTGTAAGCCGCTCTGAGACCCCGAGAGAAGGACGGGGTATAAAGCCAATCTTTTCTCTTCTTCTTCCGAGGAGCTGAGCAGTGTCTCTGGGTCACGGGGAGATTTCTCAGCCAGCCCTTGGGCCTGTCCAGGATAAAGCCATTTTTTCTGATGTGATTTATCTACTCACGCATCACATTCGTATCTCACTTTCTCCAAGGGACTCAGGGTGGCGTCCAAGGTATCTCCCCCTCTCCATTACCACCCTATCAGATATATCAGGGGTCCCCAGTTTTCTGAGTCTGTGGGCACCTTTGAAATTCTGACAGAGTGTGGTGAGCGCAGCAACAAAATGGCTGCCACAGAATGGCTCCCTCAGCTGACCTTCAGTCACACAGTGGAGACCGTTGGGCTGTGGTGGCAGCTGCTGCCAAAGCAACATTTTAAAAAAAAATCTGCACAGCCAATCAGATCTCCAATGGCCAATCAGAAGCCTTGCTGGGCAAAAGCCTTATCTGGCCCCACCCACCTCCTACAAACAGTTGGCGAGTGCCAGAAAAGGTCTCAGCAACATGTTGGGAACCCCTAGGATACACTACCAGATTGACTGATAGCACGCCAGCATGATATCACAGTAGAGTGTTGGACTAGGACCCAAGAGACCCAGGTTCGAATCTCCACTCTGCCAGGAAAGCTTGCTGGGCGACCTGAGGCCAGGCACGTCCTCTCTGCCTGATCCACCTCACGGGGTTGTTGTGAGGCTAAAATGGAAGAGAACAATGCACGCCACTTTGGATCCCCTTTGGGGGGGAAAGGCAGAGTTCAATGCAGAAAAATTATATATATTTCAAAGCTGAAAGTGATTTGCCCAAGATTGCACTGAACTTCCTGGAGGACCCAGTATCTGAACCTAGGTCTTCCCAGTCCGATGTCGACAACCTGTCTCCCCTTATTAGCTCTCTCAAGTTTGTGCTTTAATCATCGGTCACATTAGAAAAGAAATTAAATATGAAATGCTAGAGGATGATGCACCCCCCACCCCCCTTGCAAGCTTTGGAGCCTGGTGGTTGGACGCTCCTACCTGGGAAGGGAGAGGTTTGGCCTGCAGAATTCTCCGGATGTCGTAACGCTCCTGATTCCAGTTACCTAGCAGAGTTTTGTTCGAGTAAGAGTCCTCGTTGGTGGTGCACCTCCAGCCGTATTGGGAGAACTTAGATGTGCTGTTCCAGTCGGCCCACACTTCCCCGTGGCCGTCGGCGTGTAACAGACAGCCATGGCGAGGGTTAAAGAAGCAAGAGAGGGACATGCCCTGGGAAAGAGAAAATGGGAAAGGGGTTGAAGACAGGAAACAGAGAGTCTGGCTAACTGCCAGGCCTGCCACCCAAGTAATCCTCAGGGCTACAGCTGGATGAAGAATGGAGAACCTGATCGTAGATTCCTATCCGGGGTCGCCAACAGACAAGGAAAGGGTTTCTACATACTCCGGGGACTCCCCAGCTATGCAGGGAGAAAAATATAACTTTGCAAATTTACTTTAAAGATCTACAACTACTTTTTTATTTTTATTGATTTTTGAAATATTACGGGACGGGAAATATAAGGATGGGAAGGATACAAGGTGAGGGATATGACATAAAGGAAAATTACATCAAATTTGTATCACAGCTGTTACATATTTTCAGTCTTAATTGTTTGTTTCTTTGTATAATTACTACGGTTAGTATCACTTAATCGCTGACATATTCTGTTATGTTTCCTGATAAGAGTCTAATTCTCTATAGTTCAAGTTGGAGTTTCTCCAAATTTATGTTATGTGTATTCATCATTCTTGGTCTTCGAGGTTTCTTTCCACTCATAGTGGAAATAGTATCCAGTTATTTCTTAAGTTTCGCTTACTTCCTTCAATAGGTTTGACAATATATCCATTTCAGCTATTCAAGATTTTTTTTTTGTCAAAAGTTCATTTTCTGTTGGTATTTCCGCTTTCTTCAAGTACTTAGTGTATAGAATTCTTGCTGCTGTAACTACATGTATAATTAGATATTTCACTTTCCTATCTTTTACATCAGGCATAATATTAAGCAAGAACATTTCAGACTTAAACATATTTTCTGTAACATTTCATGAACCTTAGCTGGCTGTAGACTTTCCAGGCTGTCTGGCCGAGGTCTTGGGCATTGTAGGACGTGACGTTTCGCCAGCAGCTGTGACTGGCATCCTCAGAGGTATAACACAGAAAAATGGAGTATTCTCTGTGTCCTTCTTTCTGTGTTACACCTCTAAAGATGCCAGTCACAACTGCTGCCGAAACGTCAGGTCCTACAAAGCCAAGACCACAGCCAGACAGCCCGGAATATCTACAGCAGCTAATGAACTCCAGCCGTGAAAGCCTTCGACAATATATTTCATGAACCCTTCTTCAATATAACATTGCCTTCTTTACACTTCCACCAAAGAGATCCTACAACTACTAGGGTTGTCAGCTCCAGGTGGAGAAATGCCTGGAGATTTTTTGGAGGGGGAGCCCGAGGAAGGGGAGGTTTGGGAAGGGGAGGGCCTGCAATGGGATATAATGCCACAGAGGCCACCTTCCAAAGTAGCCCTTTGCTCCAGGTGAACTGATTTCCGTTGACTGGAGATCCATTATAATCCCGGGAGATCTCTAGCCACTGCCACCACCTGGTGATTCAAGCCACAAATGGACCACAGTGACTAACAATGTTCCCTCTAAGCTGTGGAGTCTTTTGAACAAAAATTCCACTTTGTGAGCTACTGGCATTAAAGTTGTGAGCAAATGATTTGGTGACTGCATAAATTAGTTTGCTCTGGAGCCATCCTTACTGAGCCAAGACAAAAATCTGTGCGCTGGAGGCTAAGAAACGGTGAGCTAGCTCACACTAACTCAGCTTAGAGGGAACACTGGTGTCTAACCAAAGTGTTCCTTCTAAGCTGAGTTAGTGTGAGCTAGCTCACAGTTCTTTAGCCTCTGGCTCACACATTTTTGTCTTAGCTCAGGAAGGATGGCTTCAGAGCCAAACTAATTGATGCAGTAGCCAAATCGCTGGCTCACAACTTTAATGCCAGTAGCTCACAAAGCGGAATTTTTGCTCACAACATTCCACAACTTAGAGGGAGCCTCGGTTCTGACCTAGGCAGTTTGTTATCTATGCGTCATTCTGACTCAGGCACACATTTCGGATTTGCGAAAAGTGCTGAGTACGACATGCGTTGACACAACGGAACAGTCCCTGTCCCTTTAGGACAGCGGCCAGAATCTCTTCACTGGTGAGTGTCCCCTTTCACGATAAGAATACCCTCTCAGATCTGCGAGTTCATTGTTTTCTGGATACAAGGAACAGAGGATTATAGTGTCACGTGGGAGACGGCACGGCAGAAGGACTAAGGGAATAAGTGGCGGTCCGGGAGGCTGCTTGCCAGTGAAAACCCCATCTCAGTTGCAAACTCATGAGGACAGAGGCGCCTCACCCGCCATCCGCTATCTGGAAATAATCATAGTGGCCTACCTTACTGGGGTGCTGTAAGGAGCACAAGACAAAGAAGGTTGACGTGCTTGGAAAAGAGAAAGCACTACACAGGTTTACATTAAGAAGGAAAAGATGAATTTTGTCTAGTGCCAATGCTAAGCACTGATATAAAAGGACTTAGATCGTAATGAACACTCTGGTTCAACCTAAGAAATGCTTAAAATGGGGGGGGGTGAAAAAGGGAAGGGGGAATGCAGAAAAGCATCCCCCCAAATAAACCACGGCATTTGTCATAAGCACCCTAGCAGGGGTCCCGTGGCTAAAGACCATTCCAGAACAGAATTTGAGTCCAGTGGGGCACCTTTAAGACCAACCAAGTTTTATTCTGGGTATAAGCTTTCGTGTGCACGCACACTCCTTCAGGTATCCAAACAGGTGTGCGTGCACATGAAAGCTACACCCAGAATAAAACTTTATGGTCTTAAAGGTGCCACGGGACTCAGACTTTGCTCTCCCTGCTTCAGGTCCACACGGCTACCCATCGGAAACATAATTCATTCCAGTACAAGCTTTAGCGAGTCGGAGCTCATTTCCTCTGACATACGAAGAGATGTACTGGATGAAGTAAGCTCTGACTTACTTCATCCAGTACCCTTTTGGGTGCTACTGGACTCCTGTTTAATTTTCTACAACAGCCTAAGACAGGGGTCCCCAGCGTGGTGCCCATTGACATGTTTCCCGGAGCCCACCAAGTGTTCTTAGAAAGTGGGTGGGGCCAGGTGGGGTTTTCCTCAGCAAGGCTTCTGATTGGCCACTGGAGATTTGATTGACTGTGCAGATTCTGTAAAATGCTGCTTACGCAGTAGCTGCCAGCGCAGTACCAGGATCTTCACTGCGTGACTGATGGTAAGCTGAGGCAGTGTGGCTGTGGCCACCACGTCATGCTAGAAGTCCAAAGTTGCTTACAGGCTCAAAAAGATTGGGGACCCCTGGCCTGAGACAATTAACTCATCTGGAAATGTCATAGCAGGAAGGCAAACTCAGATGCCCTTATTCCAGGGAGAAAAGAGACTTTGAACACACCCTTGGATAGACTGGGAGGAAATTTCGAACCGGGTTTCTGCAGAGAAGTACCTCTGAGTCAGAAGTAACGGTTGTACTATACGAACTGCTGCTGTCCTCCACGTCCCACATCTCCTTGTGACTAGCAAGACCTCTCCTGCTGGAATCTGAACTCCGGATCTCAGAGTCTCAATGGAAGGGGGGTTACGACTAGAAGTTAAACACTCCAAGGGCTCCGGCAGCCTCAAAGAAAGAGGCGAGCTGGAGCAAGCAGCCAGGAAGGCCAATGATCTCTGTTTGTGATATCATTATGTGATCACTGCTGAAGACTGATGTCACCTATTCAGGACATCCAGGGGATGAAAAACTTGGGACTCAAAATTGTTCCTGTATGCTAACTAAACAAGGAGATTGTATTTTTTACAGAACTGCTGTGAGGATGCTGAGGTCAAAAAAATAGGGCACAAGTCTTAATAAATTAAATAACAGCTGAAACAATAGACACAGGAACATACCTACACCTAGGGTGGCCAAATTCCAGGTGAGAATACACAAGAGATCACAGGAAAAGCAGTTAAGAAGAACATAAGAGAAGACGATGTTGGATCAGGCCAATGGCCCATCCAGTCCAACATTCTGTTACACAGTGGCCAAAAATACCAGGTGCTATCAGGAGGTCCAGCAGTGGGGCTGGGACATTAGAAACCCTCCCACTGTTACCCCCCTCCCCCAAGCACCAAGAAGACAGTGCATCACTTGGCCCAGACTGAGAGTTCCTAACCCTAACCTTGTGGCTAATAGCCATGGATGGACCTCTGCTCCATACGTTTATCTAATTCCCTCTTAAAGCCATCCATGCTTGTAGCCACCGCCACCCCCTGTGGCAGTGAATTTCATGTGTTAACCACTCTTTAGGTGAAGGAGGACTTCCTTTTACCTGTTTTAACCAGACTGCTCAGCAATTTCATGGAGTGCCCACGAGTTCCAAAATACAGCCGTGATCTAATTACTCAGTGTAAGACTGTATAGTCAATTATATTGTTTACCAAACATGTTCATATAAACATATATATGCAAAGGTTATAATGGATAAATTTTAAAATTAAGATAAGAACAGGGCAACATGGAGACATTGCAAGCTACAGCAAAGAACTTTACACTGAGATGGGTTGAAGTTGTGTAATAGAATTCTACAAACATATTTGATAAGATTGGTTTGACTGCCAGGTTTGCCTTGAGAAAGGAAGGAAACAGGGTTCTTTAGCTGGCCCGTCGGAAGCCTTGGCAGTTGCTACACTTGGACTAAACATACACAAGAAGAAAGTGATAAGGAAGTAATTAGAACTGAACTTTGGCAGGAATAGTTCATTTATTTAAAACATTTATCCATTATAACCTTTGCATGTATATGTTTATATGAATGCGTTTGGTAAATAATATAGAATTGACTATACAATCTTACACTGAGTAATTATATCACGGTTATATTTTGGTTCTTCTTAACAACTTCCAGGTGGGGCCTGGAGATGTCCTGGAGTTATAACTGAACCACTGAGGTCAGTTCCCCTGAAGTTCTCTCTTGCATTATACCCTCAGAGGTCCCTCCCCTCCGAAAACCCCACCTTCTTCAGTCTCTACCAAATCTCCAGGAATTTCCCGACCTGGAGATGTCAACCCTACCCATACCCAGCTGATCACTACAGTGCCTTCAAAGATCATTTGCACAATGCATCCCTTGGGTTCCCTAAAGAGCCTTATTAGTTAAACTGCAATCTGGAATTTTAATTTCAGCTAAGTACTCTTCAGAGTAGGGCTATACATCTTCTTCCGACAATATTAATTCCCAGGATTTATTATTAATTCCCAGGATTACATTATAAGATATGCACACAGAGAGTGAGAGGCAGTTAGGTATGCAGATATACTAGTAAGAATAAGGAACTGGAATTTAAGCCCCCCCCCGGGAATATTTGCAATCCCCCCCTGAGCCTTCGGGAGGGCGGGATACAAATCGAAACAAATAAATAAATAATAAATAAATAAATATTAGTTTTGACTCAACAATGATAGCCTTTTTAAGAAGTACACAGTGGTTCCTTCTTGCTTTGTTCAAGAAGCTTCCCTGGAACGAAAAGCAAGGTCTGAGCCCCAATTCGTCACAGAACTCAAAACATAACAAACCGCCCTTCTGGATAAGGCCCAGGGTCCGTCTGGCCCAGCGTTTTGCTCTCAACAGCAAACCATACCTGGGAAGCTCCAAATCAAGGTATGAAGACCATAATGGAACCCCCAGGACAGGGTTGCCAGCTTCAGGTTGGCAAATACCTGGAGATTTTGGGGTGGGGACTTGAGGAGGGTGGGGTTTGGGGAGGGGAGGTACTTCAGAAGAAGAAGAAAGAGAAGGAGATTGGATTTATACCCTGCCCTTCTCTCGGAGTCTCAGAGCGGCTTACAATCTCCTTTCCCTTCCCCTCCCCACAACAAACGCCCTGTGAGGTAGGTGGGGCCGAGAGAGCTCTTTCGAGGGACTGCCCTTGAGAGAACAGCTCTGAGAGAACTTGTGGCCGACCCAAGGTCACACCAGCAGCTGCATGTGAAGGAGTGGGGACTCAAACCCGATTCTCCCAGATTAGAGTCCGTGCTCCTAACCACTACACCAAACTGGCTCTCAGTATACCTGGAGAAAATGATGGCTTTGGAAAGTGGACTCTATGGCATTATAACCCATTGAGGTCCCTCCCCTCCCCAAATTACGCCCTTTTCAGGCTCCTCCCACCCCCAGTCTCCAGGTATTTCCCAACCCTGAGCTGGTGGCAACCCCATCTCCAGGGAACTCTGATACCCGCAGAAAGAAATAAGTTGTAATTCCCGGGGAAGTCCAGGCCCCGCCTGGGGGTTGGCAACCCCAAAAGCCCAGCCTCCAGCCAGCTGCTTCCAGGAGGCCCCTGAACCAAACATGGAAGAAGCAACAGCCAGGGGTAGACTGCTCCTGTCCAAGGCAGCTCGACTCAGCGGAAGCCACCAGCCCTTCCCCACACACCTAAGCCCCTCCGTCTCCAGGCAGCCGGCCCCCGAGGTGGAGGACCCCCGCCCGCCGCCAACGAAGCCGGAGCCACGCAGACCGCCCAAAACAGCCGGCCGGGGCAGCGGTTGCCACGGCAACCGCCGAGCGGGCCCGGAGGAGCGCGCCGGAAGTAAGGCCCGGCTGTTGGCGGAAGTGACGCACGAGGCACCGCGCCGCAGGCTCCTGGGCCAGGTTGGGAAGAGGTGCGTTGGGGGGAGGTCGTTCCTCGTTAGTTTTCCCTCCTCTGGTCGGGACAGCAAGATTAAGAATAAGAATTAATGCTAATTAAACCGGCTCGCACTAGGTGGGGGCTGCTCGGTGCAGGAATACCTGAAGGGCTGCAAAAAAAAAGAAAGGGGGCGGGATTGCAGGTGTTTCCTCCTCCTTTCTTTGGCTTTTTAACCGTTCAGGTACTCCCGTATTGAAAGGCTCGACGTGATGCCACCGGCATAATGGTCACTGTTACGATTGCAATAATGCGGGGGAGTAGTGGTGTTCAGGTTGCCAAGTCCTGCTTTGGAAATACCTGGTGATTTGGGTGGGGTGGAGCCTGGGGAAGGGAGCAGTGTTCCTTCTAAACTGAGTGAGCGTGAGCTAGCTCACAGGGGTTTTTAGCCTCCGGCTCACACATTTTTGTCTGAGCTCAGGAAGGGATGGCTCCAGAGCAGCCTAATTGATGCAGCAGCCAAATCGCTGGCTCACAACTTTAATGCCAGTAGATCACAAAGTGGGATTTTTGCTCACAAGACTCCATAGCTCAGAGGCAGCATTGGAGGGGAGAGACCTCAGTGGGGTATAATGCCATTCATCCCACCCTCCAAAGCAGGCGTTTCCTTCAGGGGAACTGATTGCATTTGGAGATCAGTTGTAATTCTGGGAGATCTCCAGGCCCCACCTGGAGGCTGGGAACCCTCGGAGGAATACAAGCACTTGAAATCTGCTCTTATGGTCTCTGCTGCAGTGCCCGAGGAGGAAGAGTGTATGTTTCAGACAATGAGTTCTATTTATTTCTTTGACAGACTCTGGGCTGCTTTAATGTCAGTCTGTTCAAAGCTGCTTTTACTGAACTTTGCACACGGTCAGCCTCAGGGTTTGGACAAAGCATCTGTCGGCTAGTAGGTGTTAAGGAAGACATTTATGTCCTTCAGACCCTGCAGAGCTGCCACCAGTTGAAAGTAAAAAATATGGAGCCAGGTGGGCAATGTAAGGTCAGCTTCATGTTGTAGAATCAATATGATAATTCCGTTGTGGTAGCTGTGTTAGTCTGTTGTAACAAAACAATGCAAAAGTCTGAATCAGCATTTATTTACATTATTTAGAGTCCACTTTTCTCACAGGGACTTAAGGTGGATTACACAGAGTGAGTCAATATAATCAGCAAAATGGGACATTCAATAAGCAATGCCTTAGAATTGTAGTAGCCTGGGACCAACCAGAAAGAACTGAAGCATAGCATACATATCATAGCTTGTTGTGCTTCTGTGGTACCCAGAACCCTCAGCTCAAGGGTTGAACAAATGATGATGGTTGCCAGATATTGGGCTGAGGATCCTGAGTACTCAGTTCCAGTAGACACAGCTCTTGATGGTGGCAATGAGTCTTAGGGTGGTCTTTTCACCAAGAGGGGGTGTGGCATCCTTGCTTATTGGGGAGACGGTTTTTCCTTTAAACCACCCTCTGTGTACATAAACTTGGTAGATTTCTGCTGCCACCAGGAATTAAAAATTCCAAATCTCTCTCTTTTGGTAGAATGACCTAGGGGGTCTGGGCACTTCAGAGGACTATGTGGCCCTGAGGAAGGACTATTCTGATTTCTGGGATAAGCTTAAACAAAAATTGATTTATTTAATAAAGAACAAAATAGGTTTCTGGTTATTTTGAACTGTTGCTGATGAAAGGAAATTGTAAATATAACTAGCAAAGCTTGGTGTCACAAACAGTCTCTCAAACTCCCAAAACTCCACTCTGACAGGTGTAGACACTCAGTCTAATCTCCCTCTCATCTATATAGCCACACACACTGAACTCTTTGTCTTATTCACACAGAATAGACTCAAAACTCATATTCACACAGACTAAACTGTTTGTCTTTTTCACACAGAATAGATTCAAAAACTCCCATAGTCACACAGACTATGCTCTCTCTTCAAGCTTCACACACAGAATCACCTCATAGACACCCCTCCTCCCACACTCTCAGTCATCAGCCAATCACATCACACTTGTCTCCCACTATCATGCTTCTCATATTACTACAGTCAAACGTTTAAAGAAACACAAACACCAAACATGAAATCATTACAAGGGGGGATTGTAGGATAAGGGAAAAATGAATGTGATTTCTGAATGTGAGTTCTGACATGTTTATATGCTGACAGCTGTCACTGTGCCCTCATAAGAGTTTAACCATAGTAAATTCAGATTTTGGTATTTAGCCGAAATGGAAGAAGGACGGTTAATTCTGGAAGTGTTCTCAAAACATCTGGTACTGGGAAACCTGCCAAGAGCTAAGCTTAATGTGAGTCAGAGCCCTTATCAGCTAGCTCTCCAAAAGTGAGGCAGGAGGCTGACTTCAGCAAGGCCAGAAAGGGTCCTGGTGTTCTTCAGTGTTTCACATTGTTCTGGAGACCAGATGAGGAAGCGTAATTATTGACACCAATGAGAGATGCACTCAGTCAAGTGATGTTTCTATGATGTTACCTGCTGGGCACCAGTTAGAGATTCTTTAATGTGTAAACTAGATGTGATGTCATTTGGGGTATCAGACCTTCTGCCCTTCCTGGTTATGGAGGAATACGGCTTGGAATTGCTGAAGTGCTAAGATACTCAACCCCCTGTATTCCCTGCTTCCATTGCAATAAACAGATTCATCTAACTCGTTGGACTCCGACTGTGTGATTCCAATTCGGCTAAGGGGCCAACACAGGGCACAGATCTGTGCATCAGAATTACACATTAAGCGGTGCAAAAAATTACATAATAGGATCCTGCTTACTCTAAGTTGTACAGAGCAGTATAGACTGCAGTCCCTAATAATTTATCCAAGTAAGCTTGTGAACCATTTTGTTCAGTGCAGCCCTGTTACCTGTGCAGAAAAGCCCTGTTGAATCCAGTTTTTGCACAGTTTGCGGAAAGCTAGGTGAGTGGGGAGCTGTCGCCAACGTTGGCTCTTCTACTTTGTGTTTCCAGAGAGGGGAGCGGTTTCTCGTCAGTGGTGGTAACAGAGCTGCTCAGAAGGCTTTGGAATGCCCCCAAAAGTCTTCCTGGCACGTCTGTAACTGGGGGTGGCTTGGGACATCCAGTGAAGCCAGCTTACCGTCATTTTCTTCCTCCTCAAAGCTGGGCCAGCATGAAGTCCTTGCATCCTCAGAAGCGCTTCCTCCTCATCGGAGAAGGAAACTTTTCCTTCTCTGCCGGTTTGTGCAAAGCGAGAGGTGACGAGGCTCATATCATCGCTACCTGTTACGAGAGTGAAGACGCCGTTTCCAGGCAAGAACTGGCTAAAACCAACATCCAGTATCTGAGGGACAGAGGTAAACACCCCCTCCCGATGCTCCCTCTAAGCTGTGGAGTCTTGTGGGCAAAAATTCTACTCCGTGAGCTACTGGCATTAAAGTTGTGAGTGAGCGATTTGGCTGCTGCATAAATGAGTTTGTTCTGGAGCCGTCCTTCCTGAGCCGAGACAAAAACGAGTGGGCCAGAGGCTAAAAAAGCCTGTGAGCTAGCTCACACTAGCTCAGCTTAGAGGGAACACTGCCCCCTCCCCACTTGCTGTGAAACTTCTGATTGCTGGGTTTGGAAAGTCATTCACTTTGGGATCAGTTGAAAAAGAGGCTGTTTGTGTCACAGTTTGGTGATCCAATGTGCACTTATTGCTGTGGCACCCTCTGTCCTGGGGAGGGGAGGGAAGACTAACAAGGAACGACCTCCCCCTTTCCCACATCTCTGATTAGAGATGATGTCAGAAACCTCCGCCTGAGACCGTGGAGAGCTGTTGCCAGTCTGAGTAGACAATACTGACCGTGATGGACCAATTGGTCCAATTCAGTATAAGCCAGCTTCAGGTGTTCATATTGTGAACTCTGGGATTCCCCCTTTGATCCTAAAGGGCTGTGGATTTGGTGTAGTGGCTAAGTGCGTGGACTTTTAATCTGGGAGAACCGGGTTTGATTCCCCATGCCTCCACTTGCAGCAGCTGGATGACCTTGGGCAAGCCGTAGTTCTGGCACAGCTGTTCTTGAAAAAGAGCAGTTTCTGTCAGAGCTCTCTTAGCCCCACCTACCTCACAGGGTGTCTGTTGTGGGGAGGGGAAGGGGAAGGAGTTTGTAAGCCGCTCTGAGACTCCTTTGGGTAGTGAAGGGCAGGGTATAAATCCAATCTCCTCCTCCTCCTCCTCCTCCTCCTCCTCCTCCTCCTCCTCCTCCTCCTCCTCTTCTTCTTCTCCTCCTCCTCCTCCTCCTCCTTCCCAATCTTGATTTTTGTTGTTCAGTTGCACAGGTGAGTCCGACTCTTCGCAACCCCATGGACCATGTTACGCCAGGCCCTCCTGTCTTCTGCCGTCCGCTGAAGTTTGCTCAATTTCATGTCTGTTGCATCGGTGACACTGTCTAACCATCTCATCCTTTGCCGTCTCCTTCTTCTTTGACCTTCACTCTTGATGCTAAGGGTCTATTAAAATCTGTTGTGTGTGGATGAGTTCTTATTATTTTAAGTAACTCGCCTTTTCCTCGTGCACTTTCCAGGAGCTGAGGTTCACTTCGGTGTCGATTGCATAAAACTGAAGGAGCGCCTTTTGCCGGCGGAGAGGGGTTTTGATCGCATTTATTTCAATTTCCCCCATTGTGGGAGAAAAGCCGGAGTGAAGAAGAACAAAGAGCTTCTGGCCAGGTTTTTTTGTAGGTAAGGACCTGGGTAACCCAGACTAGCTTGATGCTATCAGATCTCGGAAGCTAAGCAGGGTCAGCCCTGGTAAGAATTTGGATGGGAGACCGCCAAGGAAGTCCAGGGTCAGAGTGCAGAGGCAGGCAACGGCAAACCATCTCTTTCTTTGAGCACCCTTCAGGGTTGCCATAAGTCGGCTGTGAACTTGACATCAATTTACACACACACAAGGACCAAGTAAAGTAATTTAGGACACCCTCTTCTGTTACCGGGTGTGTGGGTGTGAACCTGTTCAGTTCAGCATCATTCAGACCTTTCTTCAACCTCCATCAAACTCTCTTCTCAAAAGAAGGCATCAAAACGAAGCCGTTAAGAATCAGATTCATCAAAGTGTGATAAATAGCAAACACATCAGAATGTATTTCTTTTGCACAGACTTGTTCAAGTGAAATGCTTTTAAGTTGAACCTTTGTTTTGAGCCTGCTGTGGTTGGCGGTTTTACTCAAAGCGTTGGTAGAAGACACTCAGTACGGTCAGGGGAAACATGCCTGGGGGTTTCAAGGAAGGGAGGGGAGATGTTACAAGCTGCAAACCAAAAGCTCTTCTGTCTGGAGCCGGGACCTTGTCTTTACGGCTTTTTCTGATAAATCTGCCCAGTTCTGGCCTCTGCAAGGTATGTGGTAAGAGGAAAGTTGCTAAGATGCAGTGACAGAGTGCACGTGGTGCTATCAGGAGGCCCCACTGCTGGACCTCCTGATGGCACCTGGTATATTTTGGCCGCTGTGTGACAGAGTGTTGGACTAGATGGGCCATTGGCCTGATTCAACATTGGCTTCTCTTATGTTCTTATGTTCTTACGTGACCAGTCGCTTGATAGCTGTTTGAATCTCTGTTCTATTTATTGTAAAAGTCTTTTTAAAAAGAAATTCCATACCAGGCCAAGTAATCAATCGATTATCTGAATAGTTTATTTCCTCTCTTCTGGAAGTGTAACTCTCACACTCTTCTCCTCCTGCATCATTAAAAGCAATACTGTTCAGAGGCTTCTTGGGATCAGACCAGGGATCAAGTGAACTGCCGAATCCTGCCAGTTTGGTGTAGTGGGTGTAGTGGTTAAGTGCACGGACTCTAATCTGGGAGAATCGGGTTTGAGTCCCCACTCTTCCACATGCAGCTGCTGGTGTGACCTTGGGTCAGCCACAAGTTCTCTCAGAGCTGTCCTTGAAAGGGCAGTTCTGGAAAAAGCTCTCTCAGCCCTCACAGGGTGTCTGTTGTGGGAAGGGGAAGGAGATTGTAAGCCACTCTGAGACTCCTTCGGTTAATGAAGGGCAGGGTATAAATCCAGTCTCCTCTTCTTCTTCTCCTCCTCCTCCTCCTCCGCCTTCTCCTCCTCCTCCTCCTCCTCATTTTGTTGTTTTGTTCCAGCTGTGCAGAGGTTCTGGCAGAAAAGGGAGAAGTCCATGTGGCGCTTTGTAGGGGACAGGGCGGTACTCCTGTGGACCAGCCAAGGAGGGATTGGCACAACAGCTGGCAAGTTGTTGCTATGGCAGCAGAGGCGGGATTCATTCTGAATAACATTCATCCATTTAGCACCAGGGATGCTGGCGGATATAAATGCACAGGCTACAGGTAAGCCACAGATACTGCACAGCAGTCGTTGGGACTCCAGATGTCCTTTTAGGTGTTGCCATAGTAACTTTGGTCTTATTACCTGCTCCTGCCTCTTAAAATGATTTTTTTTTCAAGAAATTGTGCGCATGTGACTCCGTCTGGAGAAATGCATATAATGTTCCAGCATCTGTTATTTCGATAGCGTAAACCTGAAGATTCCTGCTATTTAAGATTTTTTTTCTCCTCTGGTAATAGAATCTATATTTTATACATACCTTAGGTTCTCTGCCCCCTATTAATCTTATGTAAATTTGGGTAAATGGGAACGGAATAGCAAAAAACTAGAGAAACTTGCTTTGAATTTTGAGCCAGTCTCACATTTAACGTCTTCGATTCTCCCTCAATGTGTGTAATTTTAATTTTCTGTCCATGCTACTTTGAACTGTCTGTTCCTTATCTCAGAACACCCCTGCCTTATTTCCATTTAGGAGTCAGAATAAATCTTTCTGTGTGGAAGGAGCTTTGAATCACATATTCACCCGGAGTCTGCCACTTCTGCTTCCTAGACCTCTGATCTGTCAGACAGAACTGGAAGGCAAACTGGTTTCCTTCCAGGTTCCGGAGATATTTCGAGATAAGATCAACAGGTTTGTAGCTGGGTTTCTAAATCTTGTCAATTTAACCATGTACAGCGTAGTCACACTATTGACGACTGTGATTTTAAGTGGAAATCAAGCAGTCTGAAATTATACCCATCATGGTCCATCCTAAGACTTCTAACCTAAACATATTGGATTGGATATAAGACCTGTTGATTTCAATGGGATTGATTTACAGATTTGGATGTTTAGGGTTGCAGGTTGATCCTAATCTGTAATCTGTTTTGAGTTTTAATGGTAAAGTAAAGGTAAAGGTAAAGGTTCCCTTGCTCAGAAGCCAGTCGAATCCGACTCTAGGGTTGCGGTGCTCATCTCAGTTTCAAAGCCAAAGAGCCAGCACTGTCCGAAGACATTTCCGTGGTCATGTGGCCGGAATGACTAAACACCAAGGTGCATGGAACGCTGTTAATGATAAAAGTCAACTATAAATAACCTAAATAAATAATTGCTTAGGAGTAGTAAATGTTTTTAAAGATGGTATGATGTAAAGCAGGGGTCCCCAGCATGGCACCCACTGATACCTTTCCTGGTACCTGCCAAGTGTTTTTCAAAAGTGGGTGGGGCCAAGTAAGGCTCCAGCCAACATGGTTTCTGGTTGGCCATTGGAGATCTGATTATCCTGCAGAATACATTAACATCACTGCAGCGAAAGCTGCCACTACAGCTTTATTCTCTCTCACACTCCTTTCCCAGTGTATTTTTTTTTAAAAAAATCACTTCTCACATCCCTGCGCTTGGTCTGTCTGTTTGTGTGTTTGTATGTTTGGCTTCACCTCCCACAGTGGCTGTCTTTTTTGGCTGGCTTCACCGTCCGCAGTGGGCATTTTGCGATTGTACCCACCACCTTGTGTCAGAAACCCAAAGTCACCCACAGGCTGAAAAGGGTTGGGGACCCCCGACTTAACGGGATCGCTGTTGAATTCGGGACTTAAAAAATAAGTAACCTTGGACAAGTCATTGGACAGGGAAGATGTGAACTTGATCTTAGCCAAAAGGCCGAGAAGCACCACTTTATACAGGGAGTGATTAAAATGGGCTGCCAGAGGATGTAGTGATGGCCACAGGAATAAACAGCTTTCAAAGGGGATTGGATAGATTCATGGAGGATAAGTCTATTAATGGCTACTAGCCATAGTGACCGTGGGGAACCTCCACATTCAGAGGCACTAATCCTCTGAATCCCAGAACCAGGACACAACATCAGGGGAAGGCCATCCAGAGGAACTGGGTGGCCACTGTGTGAGACAGGATGCTGGACTGGATGATCCAGCAGGGCTCGTCTTATGTTAGGAAGGCCTTGGCCTCTCTGCCTTGTAGTTGGCCCTCCAGAGGAACTGGTTAACCACTGTGGGAGACAAGATGCTGGACTAGATGGACCACTGGTCTGATCCAGCAGGGCTCTTCTCATGTTCTTATCAGGGGAAGGCCTCGGCCCTATGCCCAGTTGTTGGCCCTCCAAAGGAACTGGCTGGCCACCATGAGATAGGATGCTGGACAAGATGGACTACTGGTCTGATCCAGCAGGGCTCTTCTCATGTTCTTATCAGGGGAAGGCCTCGGCCTCTATGCCCTGTTGTTGGCTGTCCAGAGGAACTTTTTGGCCACTGTGTGAGATGGGATGCTGGACTAGATGGACTATTGGTCTGATCCAGCAGGGCTCTTCTTATGTTCTCAAGCAGTATTATTCAGGGAGAGATGTCTGTTGCCAATGTTGGCAGGGCCCCCTCTTAATATAAAGCCAAGTTCAGCCTGCCTTGGATTATCTGGAAGATTCCTGTTTGCTGCTAAAAATCTTTCCACCAGTAAAGTAAAAGGTAAAGGTAAAGGTAAAGGTTCCCTTGCTCGAAGGCCAGTCGAATCCGACTCTAAGGTTGCAGTGCTCATCTCTGTTTCAAAGCCAAAGAGCCAGCGCTGTCCGAAGACGTTTCTGTGGTCATTGCAAGTAGATAAATAGGTACCACTTCGGTGGGAAGGTAACAGCATTCCACCAGTAAAATGAAGTGACAAAAGTGATGATGAACGGGCTGTGGGTCATCAAGCATTTGGCACACATTTGGTGCTGTGTGGTGTTATTTAGTGGCTTGACTAGTGAAGCACAAATCTGTGCCCCATGCGTCCCCAGTGCCCAATGGAAGACACACAGGCGGAGTCCAGTGAGTTTGATAACTAACTGTTTATTGCAATGAACAAGAGATTCAGAACGTAATGCCTAAGCATCCGTTGTGCCAAGCTGATCTCTCTGGCCCAGACAGGAAGGGCAGAGGATCTTATACCCAAAATGGCATAACATGGGTTTACAATCAATAAAATAGCATTATGGGTCCCAGGTAGGTTAGTGTCATATGAGATGGCATCCCTCCATTGGCCAACCCTATTTTAGGATAGAAGAAGAGATTGGATTTATACTCTGCCCTTCATTCGGAGTCTCAGAGTGGCTTACAAACTCCTTTCCCTTCCCCTCCCCAAAACAGACACCCTGTTTGGTAGGTGGGGCTGAGAGAGCTCTTTTGAGAACTGTCCTTGAGAGAACAGCTCTGGCAGAACTATGGCTTGCCCAAGGTCATCCAGCAGCTGCAAGTGGAGGAGTGGGGAATCAAAGCCGGTTCTCCCAGATTAGAGTCCGCGCACTTAACCACTACACCAAACTGGATAAGGTTACAGGCATTTGCATTTGTTTATTTGACCTAGAAGGAGCTGCGGTGGCTCAAGTGGTTAAGACGCTGAACTGCAGGCTGTGGAAGGTCAGGAGTTCAGCAGTTCAAGACCCGGGTGCCGCAAGACGGAGTGAGCTCCCTTCTCTGGTTCCAGCTCCTGCCAACCTAGCAGTTCGAAAGCAAGAAATTGCAAGTAGATAAATAGGTACCACTTCGGTGGGAAGGTAACAGCGTTCCGTGCACCTTGGTGTTTAGTCATGCCGGCCACATGACCACGGAAACATCTTCGGACAGCGCTGGCTCTTCGGCTTTGAAACGGAGATGAGCACCGCAACCCTAGAGTCGGATTCGACTGGCTTTCGAGCAAGGGAACCTTTACCTTTACCTTTATTTGACCTAGGAACATTAAGGAACATTGAGGTCTTCATCTGGAATTATTCAAGGGCCTTTACATTTGTGTGAGAAGGGGAGCTTCCCAGATAAGGTGTGAATCGAGGCACAATATTTGGCTCTTATCAGACATCCTGGTGCTACAGAGGAGGATGCTGTTTGAGAGACGCAGGGCCATAGCTGTGTTATTCTAATGCAGAGCAGGGGGCCATAAATCACCCTTCAGAAAGATTCAACAACAAAGAAGACTGCAGTTGACCAGATGGTTTCGGTTTTAGGCGCATTATTGTTGTCCTGCTTCCCGAGCTGACTCAAGGTCTTCTCACACAAACATATCTTTTCTAAAATCTTGCTAAGTTTTCTACCAGTTTACATGCAGCCAAATGTATTCTACTAATATATCTATTGTATTAACTGATCAATATGTCGTATGAAAAGGAGCTGCGGTGGCTCAAGTGGTTAAGACGCTGAACTGCAGGCTGTGGAAGGTCAGTAGTTCAGCAGTTCGAATCGAGACCTGAGAGTGCCACATGATGGGGTGAGCTCCCGTCTCTAGTTCCAGCTCCTGCCAACCTAGCAGTTCGAAAGCAAGAAATTGCAAGTAGATAAATAAGTACCACTTCAGTGGGAAGGTAACAGCGTTCCGTGTGCCTTGGTGTTTAGTCATGCCAACCACATGACCATGGAAACGTCTTCGGACAGTGCTGGCTCTTCGGCTTTGAAACGGAGATGAGCTCCGCAATCCTTGTCGGATTCGACTGGCTTTCGAGCAAGGGAACCTTTACCTTTTTACTATGTCGTATGAATATGAGCATGCATACATGTGATACTCCCTCTAAGCTGTGTTGTCTTGTGAGCAAAAATTCCACTTTGTGAGCTGCTGGCATTAAAGTTGTGAGCGAGCGATTTGGCTGCTGCACAAATTAGGTTGCTCTGGAGCCGTCCTCCCTGAGCTAAGACAAAAACGTGTGAGCCGGAGGCTAAAAAATTGCGAGCTAGCTCACACTAACTCAGCTTAGAGGGAACATTGCATACATGTCAGGGATAAACAAGACACACAAAGATCAGATTGTCTCCTCGCCCTACACTAGTAACGATGCTTTCTTGTTTTTACTATTTGAAATAGGGGCTTTCTGGATGTGAATTCCAAGCACCCTGTCAGAACGGTAAATGAAAAGCTCCTGGAAGGACTCGGCAAATCATTGCCCGTTTGGAAGGTGAACCGTCCCCTTTCCTTGGTGTTCCAAGGCAGTAGCAATTCCTCTTTCCCCCTGGATGCCCTTTGGATGGTCCCTATTGCTGAAAGAAATCCAGATTCTGAGTCAGTGGCTGAGAAGAATAGGAGGGATACAGAGACATTTCCTTTGGAGTTTCCTGACTGGGATGCTACCGACCAAGAGAGCGGCTTTAAAATCAGGGACTGGTTCTTGGGACGATTATACCTGAGACCTTCCCTTCTGGTTTTTCTTCCCACGTTAGCGCAAGAAACAGAGTTTCCTCCCGAGACCCTCCTGGCACTCAGCGGGCCCGTCTTTAGGAAATGCAAGATCTCGCCTTGTGCTCTGCCTGTTTTTCACGAGGCCCTCTTTATCTGTGTAGTTGAGAAAGGTTTGGGAGATGCATGCATGCAGCTCTTTGTGGAAAGCCTTACTGGAACGCTAAACCCTTTGCTTAAGGCTACGGGCTTTAAGTTGGGTTTTACAACGGATGAGCCAGATCCACCCGAACTCGGCGCCTTCGTGACTTCCGAACCGCAGCTCTGCAAACCGAAATATTTAATCGCTCTCGAACTTGAGGCTTCTGATCCTGAACCGAAAAGTTGCTGTGTGGGGACCATCGGCTTAGTTCCCTGGCATCCGACAAGCATCAGTCGGGAAATTGCATATGTCTCATTGAACCTCGATCTTCTAGCCATGCACGTATGTGGCATCTGCGACTGGCAAATGCTCTGGACCTCTGATGAGCGTTTCCTTAATCAGTTTTCAACAGGGAACTTAGACGGCTTCAAGAGCTTCTCGCTCTATCCGCCCTCCTACGTGCATGACCTCAGCTTCTGGGTTCCAGAACCAGAAAGATTTAACGAAACCCAGCTTCACGCCATTGTCAGGCACACGTCTCGTGAATCGGTTGTGTCTGTCCGGCTGCTCGACAGGTTTCAGCACCCGGAGACGGCGCAAACCAGCCTCTGTTATCGGCTCACTTACCAGTCTTGTGACAAAGCTCTGACAGGCCAACAAGCTGCAGCAATGCAACTGAACCTCAGGAAGGAGATTGTGCGTTCCCTGCGCGTGACTCTTAGATAGCTCCTTATCCTCACTTTCATCTCCACGGACGGGTTTAGCCAGTGCTCGTAATTCAGCCTTGATGTGGAACATCTGGATCTTGCGTGGGAGAAGACTCCGATCCAGGGTGTTATGTCAGGTCAAAGGCTGTGGTGGGCTTCGGCGAGGCGTACCTAGCGTTTTGGTCTCTACTGCTGCAAGTAAATAGACTATGTCAATTTATTTAAAACATTTGTTCATTGCCTTTTTACCTTGTGGAACTCAAGGTAGCTTAGTGTACTACAATATGTTGTCGAAGGCTTTCACAGCTGGAGTTCGTTAGTTGCTGTAGATTTTCCGGGTTGTCTGGCCGTGGTCTTGGCATTGTAGGACCTGACGTTTTGCCAGTACCTGTGACTGGCATCCTCAGAGGTGAACAGAAAAATGGTAGGCAGGTAATTTATATCTACCCCGGAAGGTGGGGTAGGGCTGAGTCATTATCTTGTAGTAGTTCTCCAGGCTATGAACATGCTAATGGAGGAGCTTTCCTGAGGAGGTTCTTTTGTCTATGGATTGTTTCTTGAGGAGGTTCTTTTGTCTGTGGATTGTTTCCTGAGGTGATTTCCTGTTTCTTGAGGAGATTCTTTTTTGTGTGGAATGGCTATTGAAACTCTAATCTTATCTGTAGTGCTATCGTCAGCTGTAGAGTATTTTGTGTTTTTGTGTTTCCTGTACTGAGAGTTTCAATAGCCATTCCACACACAAAAGAACCTCCTCAGGAAAGAGGAAACTGCCTCAGGAAACAATCCGTAGACAAAAGAACCTCCTCAGGAAAGCTCCTCCATTAGCATGTTCATAGCCTGGAGAACTACTACAAGGTAATGATTCAGCCCTACCCCACCTTCCTGAGTAGATATAAATTACCTGCCTACCATTTTTCTTTTCACCTTGACACAGAGAGTACTCCATCTTTCTGTGTTATACCTCTTGAGGATGCCAGGCACAGCTACTGGCGAAATGTCAGGTTCTACAACGCCAAGACCCCGGCCACACAACCCGGGAAATCTACAGCAACTAATTAGTGTACTACCTCTGTTACTGTGGGGAGCTGGTGACCATCAAGATGAGTAGCCTTTGACAGCCCAGTCCTCTGTGAATTTGTCCACTCCCCTTCTAACCCCCCCCACCCCCGAGTTGGCGGCGATGAACACATCCTATGGCAGCAAGTTCCGTTAGCTGTTTTTTTACCTTGTGGAACTCAAGGTAGCTTAGCATACTATCTCTGGTACTGTAGGGAGCTGATGACCATTGATGCTGGATTGATTTATTACAGCAAGAGCCAGTAAAACAGTACAATTCTGATATAAGAAGGATTAAAACAATAATAACATAGGAATAGTATAAAAACATTAACAAGAGAAAATTAGTAAAATTAGTAAAATGTAATAACGTTAATAAGGGAATCATATCATTTTGCAGCTAAAATAAGTTTATGTTTCCTAATAGCCAAGCAACAAAATTTTGCCACAGTGTAAGTCGCTGATAACCAACAAGATGAGTAGCCTTTGATAGCCCAGTCCTCCGTGAATTTGTCCACTCCCCTTTTAAGGCCACCTCCCCCAAGTTGGCGACCGTGAACACATCCCGCGGCAGCAAGTTCCCCAAGTTAGCTATACGCTGGGTGAAGAAATATTTCTTTGTGTCTCTCCCAGGCCCGTAGCCAGGATTTTTAAGTGAGGGGGCATTTAATTTTCTGGGGGGGCACTGGCTAATTGAATTAAAGGAATGTTTGGCTCCTTCCCCGCTGCTGCTCGGGGGCCCTGGGTTGGATGGGAAGTCGGGGGGGCCTTGCCAGTAAGTCAGGGGGCCTTGCCCCGAGATGCCCCACTGTAGCTATGGGCTGGTCTGTCCACACACTCCACACCACGCAGGAGGATCCCTGAAGTTGTGGGCCTCGGGAGGGCTGCAGTGACAGGGGGAAGGGGTGAAATAGCCCACTCCCTTCTGCGAGCACGATCTGCCGACAGCCATGTTTTGCTTGTCCTGAATGGAAGCAAAGCTCCTCCCATCGTTTGCTCGACTAATCAGTTTGCCTAATAAGCCGTTCTCAGCACTGCCTGCACCTGTAGGTGGCACAATGGGGAAAGAATGTGAGATGAAAGCCAGAGCCATTTATAGCCGCCGCCCTCACAGATGCCCGAGTGCCCTGTTTTATTTTTAGAGAGGATTATAGCAGTTGTTGCTCAGACTGAAGCAAGAGAATAACAGAATCCCCAGCCACCATTGAATGTTTCCAGCCACAATGGGGAGAGGAGATGGGACGGCCATTCTGGGGGTCCCACGCCAGCCAGTCCTTGACCAGCTAATCAGTTTGGACAGGCAGAACGCTCAGATGAGATCAGGTCTCGTTTCAGCCTAGTCCAAGTGTTTCATCTGTAGCACGTGGGCCTGCTTTTGCATGCTTGGTGCACAATCACATAGTTGCTGGTGAGATGGACTATTTTCGGCCCAGAGGTGCGACCCCGTTTGCAAGACAGTCAACACGGCTCTTCCTTATAAGTGAAACTTCATTTACAAGTTCAGCATGCCACAAAAAAAGCCCAGTGCCCAGACAAACTTACAGTTCCTAAGATGCATACACTGGAGTAGAAAAAAAATAACATAATTAAGGCTCGGTAAGATGCAAACGAAGAGTTGAAGCGCCGAAGAAAATTCTGGTGAAAAGACTTATCGCTTTCTCCCAGTGTTAAAAACATGAATATCTCTTGAGAAGACAGAGAAAGAATGTCGTTGGGGCAAGCAATAACGGAAAGAAAAGAACAAAGTTTGAGTCCAGTGCAGTGTTCCCTCTAAGCTGAGCTAGTGTGAGCTAGCTCACAGTTTTTTAGCCTCCGGCTCACACATTTTTTGCCTTGGCTCACGAAGGAGGTCTCCAGAGCAAACTAGTTTATGCAGTAGCCAAACCAGTTGCTCACAACTTTAATGCCAGTGGCTCACCAAGTAGAAGTTTTGCTCACAAGACTCCACAGCTTAGAGGGAACATTGGCCCAGTGGCACTTTTAAGACCAACAAAGTTTAATTCTGGGTATAAGCTTTTGTGTACATGAAAGCTGATACCCAGAATTAAACTTTGTTGGTCTTCAAGGTGCCCCTGGACCCAAGCTTTGTTCTGTTGCTTCAGAACAACATGGCGACCCGGCCTGATTCTACTCAGTAACAAGGAGGAAACAGTATCACTTGGCAAAAGCAAGATTCAAGACCAGTGGTACCTTTGTCAGAGCTCTGACTCTCGAAAGCTTATCCATTGGAACTCTTGTTGGTCTCTAAACCATTACTGGACTTGAATCTTGCTTTTCTGCAATAAGTAAAGGTAAAGGTTTCCCTTGCTTGAAAGCCAGTCGAATCTGACTCTAGGGGGCAGTGCTGATCCCTGTTTCCAAGCTGAAGAGCCAGTGCTGTCCGAAGACATCTCCGTGGTCATTTGGCCAGCATGACTAAACACCAAGGCGCACAGATCGCTGTTACCTTCCCACCAAAGTGGTACCTATTTATCTACTTGCAGTTTCTTGCTTTGGAACTGCTAGGTTGGCAGGAGCTGGGGCCAGAGACGGGAGCTCACTCCGTCATGCGGCACTTGGGACTCGAACTGCTTAACTACTGGCCTTCTGGTCTTAACCACTGAGCCACCGCAGCTCCTTTTTTTTACTATAGACCAACATAACTACCTCTGGAGACTATGTTCCACTATAGGTGTTCTTGGCTTGGGCACCTTTTCACACAGTTTGGATCATTTACTCCAACATGGGAAACGAAATGCAAAAAAAGTCCACTTTTCTCTTGGGTTGGTGGGAAAGATCCTAGCATGTAACACGCTCTAGCCAGCAATGATGCCAAATTACATAGCATGGTATGGGTAGATTGGATCCTGCCTTGGAGCAGGTGGCCGAAGTACATGAACTTCAGGTCCTTCCAATACCCCAAATAGTATGCAGCTACAGAGAAACCCTTTATACTGGCATACAAATTCACTTTGTACTGAGAGAGAAACCCTCGATCTATCAAGGTCAGTATCGTCTACTCCAGGGGTATGGAGGCTGCCACAAAATGCTTACTGCTGCAAAAGGCAGAGCCAGCCACAAAACGGCAGTTGTATCCAATGCTCCCTCTAAGCTGTGGAGTCTTGTGAGCAAAAATTCTGCCTTGTGAGCTGCTGGCATTAAAGTTGTGAGTGGGCGATTTGGCTACTGCATCAATTAGTTTGCTCTGGAGCCATCCTTCCTGAGGTAAGACAAAAATGTGTGAGCCAGAGGCTAAAAAAACTGAGCTAGCTCACACTAACTCAGCTTAGAGGGAACACTGGTCCGGAATTCTACCCCCTTTTATCTTCTCTCCGCTCGGACTGCTTGCGCGGACCGGCAATCAACCCTCCTCCGCCCGCTTCTCGCACGCGCCGCTTTCGCCACCCGGAGGCCGGTGCGGGCCCGGCCAATCACGCGCGGGGGAGCCGTCGCGCACGCGCACGCGCTCGCCTTTCGCCCACACTTATCATGGCGGCCGCCCGCTTCACGCTCTGACGTGTCCCGCCGGGCCCTGCCGGGGAGGAGCGCGCCCGCCCGCCAGGATTCCTGCCCACACTCGGCATGGCGGCCAAGGGGCCCCGGCAGCGGATTCGAGGGGGCGGCGGGGATGTGGCGGCGGCAGCGGCAGCGGCGCCCCCCGGCAGCGAGAGGAGGCGCCCCCGCCGGCCGCCGAGGAGGCCAAGGCCGAGTAGGTGGAGGGAGGGGGAAGGAACGGAGGAAGGGAAGGGGGGGTTCCCCCAGGGGGAGGGGCTCTGGGTCTGCGAGGGTCGCCTGAGGTAAATTGGGGCGGGGGGTCTGTGGGGATATGAGGGGCACGGCTCGGCTGGGGCGGGCTGAGGAGGCTCTTTGTGGCCTTCGTGAGTCGAAACTGGGGCGGGGGGGGGCTTAACTGTCAAGTGTCAATGTCATATTTCTTTTCAGGTTTTGTGCCCTGTTTCATTGAGGGGGGCGCATAACGTATGTGCATTTATTTATTCACTTCGTTTATACCCCCTCATCCTTCTCCCCAGTGGGGACCCAAAGGAGCCTGCACCACTCTCCTTTCCTCTTTTTCCTCCTCACAACAACCCTCTGAGGTAGGCTAGGGTGAGAGAGAGCGTGAGTGGCCAGTGGGCACCCAGCGAGCTTCCATGGCAGAGCAGGGATTCAAATCCGGTTCTTCGAGATCCTGGCCCGGCACTCTTAACCTCTACACGCTGTGGTTTTACTTAAAATTTTATGTTTTAACATATCTTGATGTTTTAATATATTTAAATGTATATATATATATATATATATAATATTATATACTATATTATATATATATATATAAAATATATATTTAAATATATATATCCGTGTGTGTGTGTATATCTATCTATCTATATCCTGTAAGCTGCCCTGATCCTGCCTTGGCAGGGAGGGCAGGATAGAAATTAAATAAATAATAATAATAATACACCATGCTGGTTCTTGTTGTTGTTGTTCAGTCGCACAGTCGAGTCCGACTCTTTGCGACCCCATGGACCAGTTTACGCCAGGCCCTCCTGTCTTCCGCTGTCTGCTGAAGTTTGCTCAATTTCATGTTCGTTGCATCGATGACACTGTCTAACCATCTCATCCTTTGCCGTCCCCTTCTTCTTTGACCTTCAATCTTTCCCAGCATCAGGGTCTTCTCCAGTGAATGCTCCCTTCTCATTTGGTGGCCAAAGTATTTGAGCTTCAGCTTCAGTATCTGGCCTTCCAGGGAACAGTCAGGGTTGATTTCTTTTAGGATTGACTGATTTGATCTCCTGGCAGTCCAAGGGACTCTCAAGAGTCTTCTCCAGCACCATAGTTCAAAAGAATCTATTCTTCGGCGCTCGGCCTTCCTTATAGTCCAACTCTCGCAGCCATACATTACTACGGGGAATACCATTGCTTTGACCATGCGGACTTTTGTTGGCAAGGTGACGTCTCTGCTTTTTATTATGCTGTTTAGGTTTGCCATCGCTTTCCTCCCAAGGAGCAGGCGTCTTTTAATTTCATGGCTGCAGTCACCATCTGCAGTGATCTGGGATCCTAGGAACGTGAAGTCTGTCACTACTTCTACGACTTCTCCTTCTATTTGCCAAGGAGTGATGGAGCCAGATGCCATGATCTTAGTTTTTTTGATGTTGAGCTTCAAGCCCACTTTTGCTGGTTCTTATATATGTATATTCAGAATATAAACAACAAATATAGACCATTAGGTAAAGGTACAGGTTTCCCTTGCTCGAAAGCCAGTCGAATCCGACTCAAGGGTTGCGGTGCTCATCTCCGTTTCAAAGCCAAAGAGCCAGCGCTGTCCGAAGATGTTTCCGTGGTCATGTGGCCGGCATGACTAAACACCAAGGCGCACGGAACGCTGTTACCTTCCCACCAAAGTGGTACCTATTTATCTATTTGCAGTTTCTTGCTTTTGAACTGCTAGGTTGGCAGGAGCTGGAACTAGAGACGGGGAAGCTCACTCCGTCATGCGGCCACTCGGGTCTCGAACTGCTGAATTACTGACCTTCCACAGCCTGCAGTTCAGCGTCTTAACCACTTGAGCCACCGCAGCTATGTAAATGTAATGGGACTGTTGTAAATGATTAGGGACTGTGGGCTATACTACTTGGTGAAACTGGGGTCCTGCTACGTAATTTTTGTATCATTTACTGTGTCACGAAAATAGGACAAACAGCACCCCCCTGATCATTTCGGTGTGGGGAAATGGTGCAGGGGAGAGGGCTGTGAAGCCACTTCTCCATGTGCCATGCATCTGACACTGCTTGAGAGCCACCCCCCACCCCTCCAGGAGAACCAAGCTTAAACAATCAGCTGGTGGTTTGCTTCTGCTTTTCCTTTTGCATGAAAGAGCCCTGCAGCCAGTAGTTAGAAAAGTAAGCAGCCTATGGAGGTGAAGTTTCTGCCTGGTTTGGATCTGGTCAGGCATTTTGATGACAACTGGCTCACAACAAGCATTCACTGGTTAAACTGTTTGGATCAATATATTGTGAACGTGATATAAATACACAAGACGGTCCCAAGGAGGGGAGTAAAAAAAGTTTTAGAATGGAGATGTCTGTCTTTCTGAGCAAGTCCAAATATTCGGAAATGCTCCATTTAAAACCCAGAGTGGTTTCTTGAGCTTCTTTCTCCCTTCATCTTATACATTAACTGGGCTAACACTGATGACTTTTGACTCTTGGTCAGGGTGTCTGGAAGCAAAGCAGGACACGTCTGGGCCCCCGAAGGATCTACAGCTTTCAAGTGTCTGATCTCAGCCAGGTTCTGTGCAGCTCTGCTGAGTAACATCTCCGACTGCGATGAGACGTATAACTACTGGGAACCTGTGAGTGGCTTTCTTGCCTGGATTTAAAACATCCCATTCGAGTTATGAATGGGTAGATGTTCAGTCCACCTTAGATTGGGAATAGTCTAATACATGAGCATAGAGTCGCAGGTGCTTATTTCCTTGGTTGCTACCAAGGAAATCTGGTTTGAAACTTGGCCCGTAAATGGTGTAGCATTCCAGGCTTAAATTTGTGTGCATGGATTAAACCAAAGCAGGGTGCCCCATCTGCCCACACCTTTCGTGGCACCCACCTGTCAGGTAGCCCTGTCATTGGGATGGAATGTAAGGGAATACTTTTCTCCTCTCAGCTTCTCATCAGTACTGTTTCATTGCTTGTATGTTATCATTACTCTGACCTTGTGGTGTACCCAGCTGCAGGACACTATGCTGGGAATCAACGGCTTTTAACTTGTTTTTCTCCTTTGCCTGCTTGCTTTGCCCACATGTGCGAAATGTATCCATTGGCTTCACATAGTCTAGGGGGGTGTCTGAATTCACTATAAGTCAGGGGCCTCCATTATCCACGGCCATTCCTGACACAAGCTGTATACGTGTCTTTAGTTATGATTCACCGATAAACAGATTCTTCTTATGAAGTCCTGCATTGTGTGACCTGACTAAGAGGCCTGAAACCACCAAGTTTTAGAAAGTGAGCAGGGCCAGGGGGGGCTTTTGCCCGCAAGGCTTCTGAAGGGCTATTGGAGATGTGATTGGCTGTGTAGATTTTAAAAAACGTTGCTTCGACAGCCGCTGCCACCACAGCACAAGGATCTTTGTTGTGTGTGCCTGAAGGTCAGCTGCGGCATCCATCGTATGTCTGGCTCCACCCCCTGCAGCAGCCATTTTGTCAGAATTCCCAAGGTGCCCGCAGACTCAAAAATGTTAGGGACACCCAAGCTAAAGCTTTCCTCGTTCTGACTTGTGTCTGCCCTGGCTTCTTCTAGACACACTACCTCGTCTACGGTAAAGGCTTCCAGACGTGGGAATACTCTCCCGCCCACGCCATCCGCTCCTATGCTTACCTGTGGCTCCACGCCTTGCCAGCTGTGTTCCATGCCAGAGTTCTGCGGACAAACAAGGTAAAGTGCCTCCCCAGAACTCTCCTGCCAAGAATTTTTCTCTCCTGCTACACACAGAAGGCACGGCTTATTCGCAAGAGGGAGTCTGGTCAACAGAGTTTTCTAGCTGGCGGTTCTGAGTCCTGTAGCGGCTGATCCTCAGTCTGACTTGGCCCCCGACATTCACGACTGGTTTAGTAACACATGAGACTTGAAAGCCAGTTTGGTGCAGTGGTTAAGGGCGCAGACTCTAATCTGGGAGAACCGTGTTTGATTTCCCACTCCTCCGCTTGCACCTGCTGGTGTGACCTTGGGTTAGTCACAAGTTCTGGCACAGCTGTTCTTGAAAAAGAGCAGTCACTGTCAGAGCTCTCTCAATCCTACCTACCTCACAGGGCGTCTGTTGTGGGGAAGGGGCGGGGAAGGAGTTCATAAGCCACTCTGAGACTCCAAGTGAAGGGCGGGATATAAATCCAATCTCTTCTTCTTCTAATAACCTTGGGGTGGTTCCAGTCGTGCTCTTCTTCACTTGTTTGTTTACCGCCACCGGGACTCCTCATTCCCATTCTGCTCCATCACAGGTTGAACACGTCAACTACAATTGCAACAGGAGACTGTTGACTGAACCCGTTGAATCAAACCCTCAGCATAGTGGTTTCTTTCTGCTCCATAGGTGTAATCACGCCATATCTGCAGACTTGTTGTGATGATGCATATGAAACTAGAACCAGTTTGCCCACTGCGTAGGGCAATGCTTATGGTGATGCTCTTCCAAACCATATGTAATTGCAAGCAGCCTTAAGTTATAGAACCATTCAGTCACAGAGTTGGAAGGGGTCCTACAGGCTATCTAGTTGAACCCCTGCTCAGTGCAGGGTCAGCCTAGAGCAGCGGTATCAAACATATGGCCCACGGGCCAGAAGCGGCCCACCCAGGGCTCTAATCCAGCCCACAGCTCTCTTCCCCCCTCCCCTCCCTGTCCTCAACCGTCTGAGCTGCTGCTTAGTTTGGGGAGCAGAGGGCAGGGCTGCTTCCCAGCTCCCAGCCGCCTGGATCGGGTTGAGTGGTTAATTCCTTTAAGTCTGCTGTGTAAAGGAGAGGGAGTTTGGTCGTTAACATTGTTGTACTCTGGGGTAGTTTTCTTTTGCATTGATTGCATGGGAGGCACTAAAGCTCCCGTATTTGGGTTGGGAAACACCAGGAGATTTGGGGTGCGGGGCCCGGGGATGGCACAATTAGGGGAGGGGGTGGGACGTCAGCAAGGTTTAACTCCATGCACCCCATCCTTCAAAGGAGCTGTTTTCTCCAGCGGAGCTGAACCTTGTCATCTGGAAGTCAGTTGTAACCCCGGGAGATCCCCAGGCCCCACCTGAAGGATGGCAACCCTATTTACAGGCCCAACAAAGACTGATTTATGTCTTATCTAGCACTGACACCCCTGGCCTAGAGCATCCCTGACAAGTGTTTGTCCAGTGGCTGCTTCAAGACTGCCAGTGAGGGGGAGCTCACCACCTCCCGAGGCAGCCGATTCCACTGTTGAACAACTCTTAACTGTCAAAAAGTTTTTCCTCCTATCCAGCTGGTACCTTCCCACCATTAATCTAAACCCATTATTGTGAGTCCTCTCCTCTGCTGCCCACAAGGACAGCTCCCTGCTCTCCTCCAAGTGGTAGCCCTTCAGAGACCTCAAGAGAGCAATTGTGTCCCCCCTCCACCTCCTCTTCTCCAGACTAAACAGTCCCAAGAAGTCCCTCAGCCTTTCCTTACAGGGCTTCTTGGTCTCCAGGCCAATAGGACTTTATTCTCATTCATGTTTTTTTCTGGTGGGTAGCTGTGCTGGTCTGCAGTTGGAGACCCAGACTGGAATCCAGTAGCACCTTAAAAGACCAAGAAGGTTTCCAGGGTATTCAGCTTTCAAGAGTCAAAGGTTGAAAATGTTGGTCTTTTAAGATGCGATTGGATTCAAATCATTTTTGTTGGTCTGTCTTGGGATTGTTCCAGCTTTATGTCTCACCAGTGGGCTGAAACAGCTGGGCCGGGTTATTCCTAAAAGCCTTCTGTTTTCCCCAGGTCCTCATCTTCTACTTTGTCCGCTGTCTCTTGGCCTTCCTGAGTTGTGTTTGTGAACTTTACTTCTATAAGTGAGTACAGGAGATGCTTCCTCTGTGTAGCTTTTGGTGTGAATGGCGCGACTGCTGATGGACGTCATTGTGAGAACGTTTTTCAGTTGTGTGCCATAGCACGTGACCGGGGTGTGTACGGATTGGCGAGTGCTTTTGCTGTATATGTTTTTTTTTCTTTTATAATGTTACTTTGAAGCCCTGGTTTGGTTAGAAACCAAAATAATAAATCCATAAGCATTTGCTTCTTAGATGTCTCTTCCTACTGATTGCATTGACCTGCATGCTTGAGTCTTGTTGAGAAAGACAGACCATAAATGTGGTAAAATAAAAAATGAACAGAAGAGAAGCCATGGTGGATCAGGCCAATGGCCCGTCCAGTCCAACACTCTGCATCACACAGTGGCCAAAACCCAGGTGCCATCAGGAGTTCCACCAGCGGGTCCAGAACTCCAGAAGCCCTCCCACTCTTGCCCCCCCCAAGCACCAGGAATACAGAGCATCACTGCTCCAGACATGAGAACACAAGAGAAGTCATGCTGGATCAAGCCAGTGGCCCGTCCAGTCCAACACTCTGTGTCACACAGTGGCCAAAACCCAGGTGCCATCAGGAGGTCCAGCAGCAGGACCAGAACTCCAGAAGACACCCTACTCTTGCCCCCCAAGCATCAAGAATACAGAGCATCACTGCTCCAGACATAAGAACACAAGAGAAGCCGTGTTGGATCAGGCCAATGGCCCATCCAGTCCGACATTCTGTGTCACACAGTGGCCAAAACCCAGGGGCCATCAGGAGGTCCACCGGCGGGGCCAGAACTCCAGAAGACACTCCACTCTTGCCCCCAAGCACCAAGAATACAGAGCATCACTGCTCCAGACATAAGAACACAAGAGAAGCCGTGTTGGATCAGGCCAATGGCCCATCCAGTCCGACATTCTGTGTCACACAGTGGCCAAAACCCAGGGGCCATCAGGAGGTCCACCGGCGGGGCCAGAACTCCAGAAGACACTCCACTCTTGCCCCCCAAGCACCAAGAATACAGAGCATCACTGCTCCAGACATAAGAACACAAGAGAAGCCGTGTTGGATCAGGCCAATGGCCCATCCAGTCCGACATTCTGTGTCACACAGTGGCCAAAACCCAGGGGCCATCAGGAGGTCCACCGGCGGGGCCAGAACTCCAGAAGACACTCCACTCTTGCCCCCCAAGCACCAAGAATACAGAGCATCACTGCTCCAGACATAAGAACAGAAGAGAAGCCGTGTTGGATCAGGCCAATGGCCCATCCAGTCCGACATTCTGTGTCACACAGTGGCCAAAACCCAGGGGCCATCAGGAGGTCCACCGGCGGGGCCAGAACTCCAGAAGACACTCCACTCTTGCCCCCCACGCCCCAAGAATACAGAGCATCACTGCTCCAGACATAAGAACACAAGAGAAGCCGTGTTGGATCAGGCCAATGGCCCATCCAGTCCGACATTCTGTGTCACACAGTGGCCAAAACCCAGGGGCCATCAGGAGGTCCACTAGCAGGGCCAGAACTCCAGAAGCCCTCCCCCCTTGCCCCTCAAGCACCAAGAATAATGCCCTAGATACTTCCACCTAAACCTTGTAGTTAATAGCCACTCGTGGACCTCTGCTCCATATGTTTATCCAGTCTCCTCTTGAAGCTGTCGATGCCTGTAGCCACCACCACTTCCCGTGGCAGTGAATTCCACATGTTCATAACTCTTTGGGTGAAGAAGGGGCGTAGGGGGCTGTGGCTCAGTGGTAAAGCCTCTGGTTGGCATGCAGAAGGTCCCAGGTTCGATCCCCAACATCTCCATTTAAGAAGATCAGATAGTAGATGATGTGAAAAACATCTGCTTGAGATCCTGGAGAGCTGCTTGCCATCTGAGTAGACATTTTCTTTCCAGCACAGTCATGGGTCCTTCAGTTCCTGCCCTGTGATGTCATGTTACTTCCTGTCATGCGCTTGCAACTCAGTGGGTCCCCTGTTGCTGGATGGGGGTTAAAGATGGGTCCCAACTTTGGGAAGGTTGAAGACCACCACTTTAACCGCAGATGCCAGGGACCGAGCCTGGAGCCTTCTGCCTGCCAAGCAGCTGCTCTGTCTGAGCTACAGTCTCTTTAGAAAACAAAGGTACCTGATCCTGAATCAGGCCAGTGGCCCATCTAGTTCAGTCATGTGAGTTCCCAGCTGCATTGACTGTTAATTCCTCTGTGCATTGGCGCTCCCTTAGGCTCTTTCCTCTGCTTCCTCAGGACGGTGTGCAAGAAATTCGGGCTGCACGTGAGCCGCCTCATGTTGGCTTTCTTGGTCCTCAGTACTGGGATGTTCTGCTCAGCAGCCGGTAAGCTAAGAAGGGAGCAGGTGGAGGGCTGGGACTGATCTGCTCTTGGACATTCGATGAGGAAGGAGATTTTTGGTACGTCAGAAGAGCCCTGCTGGATCAGGCCAGCGGTCCATCTAGGCCAGCATCCTGTCTCATGCACTGGCCAACCAGTCCCTCTAGATCAGGGGGTGGCCAAACTCGCTTAACGTAAGAGCCGAGGCCTTCCCCTGATCTTGCCTCCTTGCACTGGTATTTGAAGATTTACTGCCTCTGAATGTGGAGGTTCCCTCCAGTTACCCTGGCTAGTAGCCCCCAATGGACCCCCTCCTCCATGAATCTGTCTGATCCCCTTTGAAAGCCACTGACACCTGTGGCCATCGCTACATCCTCCGGCAGCAAATTCCACGTTTTAATCACTCTTCTCTCTGAAGAACTATTTCCTTCTGTCCGTCCTGAACCTACTGCCCATCGGCTTCACTGGATGCCCTCAAATGTTAGTCTTTTGGGAGAGGGAGAAAACATTCTCTGTGTCCATGCTCTCCACCCCGTGAAGATTTTATAAATCTCTGTCGTGTGTGCGCCCCCCTTTGCCATGTCTTTTCAAAACCAAAATGTCACAAACTCCTCAGCCTTTCCTCATAGGAAGGGTGCTCCAATCCCTTAAGCACAGAGGAGTTGGACTGTGGTAGTGGAGGAGCAGGGGAGTGCATGAGCCAGTAAGGGGGGGTCTGTGTGGGAAAAGCAGGAAGTTGCATGAGAAGAAAGGTGATGCTCCCTGTTCAGGCGTTCTGCTCCCTGTATATGGCTTCCCAAGACTCAGCTAACACTGCATGTGCCTTTTCACTTTGGTGTAGTGGTTAAGCGCACAGACTCTTAATCTGGAAGAACCGGGTTTGAGTCCCCACTCCACATGCAGCTGCTGGTGTGGCCTTGGGTCAGTCATAAGGACTTTCAGAGCTCTTCTCCCAAGGACAGTTCTCGAAAGAGCTCTCTCAGTCCCGCCTCCCTCACAGGGTGTCTGTTGTAGGGAGGGGAAGGAAAAGGAGTTTGTAAGCTGCTCTGAGACTTCCAAGTGAAGGGTGGGGTATAAATCCGATCTCTTCTTCTTTCAAACTTTTCTTCACAACAGTGAGGGCCAGAAACTTTGGCAAATATAAATACTGAAATTTCAGGATCCTGAAAAGACCACCAAGTTTTATACCTGCCTGTTAGCCCTCTGCCAGTGGGACTGATTCTGCAGAAAGAAATGCCGAGGCATAGGAGATGTTTCTAGATATAGTTTTGGCATGGCCGAAACACAGAAGCCTTTCGGATTGCTTACCAGAATGGTTTATACTGTTTGCGGGAAATAAATTTGTACAGATCTTGTTTTAGAGGCAGTGGGTTCATAAGAACATAAGAGAAGCCATGTTGGGTCAGGGCGACAACCCTTCCAGTCCAACGCTGTGTCACACAGTGGCCAAAAATACCAGGTGCCATGAGGAGGTCCAACAGTGGGGCCCGAACTCCAGAAGGCCTCCCACTGTTGCCCCCCCCAAGCACCAAGAATACAGAGCATCACTGTCCCAAACATAGTGTTCCCTCTATATCTTGTGGCTACTAGCCACTGATGGACCTCTGCTCCATATGTTTATCAATCCCCTATTGATGCTGTCTGCTTGCAACTGCCACCACTTCCTGAGGCAATGAATTCCATGTGTTCATGACTCTTGGGGGAAGAAGTACTTCCTTTGATCTCTTCTAAGCCTCCTGCTCATTAATCGAGTGCCCACGAGTTCTTGTCTTGTGAGAAAGGGAGAAAAGTACCTCTTTCTCTGCCTTCTCTAGCCCATGGATAATTTTTTTAAACCTCTTATCACGTCACCCCTCAATCATCATTTCTCAGCCTAACCTCTATCTTACATCCTGGAGGATCTAACACAAGTCTAATTGCGCTAAATCATCTTCAAGGGACAGAGTCTCCAGTCTTCATTGGGCTGCTTCTGAGAAACCATTGCCAATACATAGGTTTTCAGGGTTTTGATTTGATTTATTTGATTTATATCCCGCCCTCCCTGCTGAGGTGGACTCAGGGTGGCTTACAAGCCATTCAAAAATACAGTTAGATACAATAAAATGCAGTAAAACCTAGTATGAACTTATAATTTCCATTAAGATAACAGCCAGTTAAAAACAGATACATAAAACGCTGGAACACACCTAAGCAGCAAGCGGAGCAATTCTTATAAACATGGTTTAGGTGACTGTTAGATGTTCCATATATCACACCTGTACAGTTCTCGTCTATTATGCGGCGAGCACAGGTCAGGGTTTCAATGGTAGGACCCAGGTTACAGGCTGGAAGGCCAGGGCACAGGGACATTCCCCAGTGTGTATTGCAGCTCCGTAATCGAATGCATGCTGGAAGAGCTCCGTCTTGCAGGCCCCGCGGAACTGTAAAAAGTCCCGCAGGGCCCTGATAAGAACATAAGAGAAGCCAATGTTGAATCAGGCCAATGGCACATCTAGTCCAACACTCTGTCACACAGCGGCCAAAATATACCAGGTGCCATCAGGAGGTCTAGCAGTGGGGCCAGGACACCAGAAGCCCTCCCACTGCTGCCCCCTCCAGCACCAAGAATAGAGTGCATCACCTGCCCCAGACTGAGAGTTCCCATTCTATACTCTGTGGCTAATAGCCACTGATGGACTTCTGCTCCATATGTTTATCTAATTCCCTCTTGAAACTGTCCATGCTTGTAGCTGCCACCACCTCCTGTGGCAGTGAATTCCATGTGTTAATCGCTCTTTGGGTGAAGAAGTATTTCCTTTTATCTGTTCTAACCCGACTGCTCAGCAATTTCATAGAGTGCCCACGAGTTCTTGTATTGTGATTTCTACCGGGAGCTCATTCCACTAGGATGAAGCCGCCACCGAGAAAGCCCTGGCCCTGGTTGCTGCCAGTCTGACATCATTAGGGCCCGGGAGGGCTTGTGCAAAGCCAAACAGCCTTTTCCCTTGGTGCTGTGCCGTTCTGCAAGACGGCCTGCCGAGGAGGCTTGATTTTGCCCTGTGAGCCTGTGTGAATGCTTTCTTCTCTCTCCCGGATCCTGACCCTTTTCCCCTTTCTGCTTTGCAGCCTTTCTCCCCAGCAGCTTCTGCATGTACAGCACCGTAGTAGCAATGACTGGGTGGTACATGGATAAGGTCCCTCTGGCAGTGATGGGAGTGGCTGCTGGAGCCATCGTCGGCTGGCCCTTCAGTGCGGCACTCGGGTAAGCAACGGCGGCGGGGCAGGAGTGTCTGCACATGTCTGGAGGTGTTCCAGGCCTGGTTGCTTTGACTGGCCACAAGAAGGCTAGATAGGCAGGTGGAAAGGCACCCATGTCCCTCCCAGGTTTATTAGTTCAATTCTTGTGCGCTGATTGGGGACAGTGTTCCCTCTAAGCTGAGTAAGTGTGAGCTAGCTCATAGTTTTTTAGCCTCCGGCTCACACATTTTTGTCTTAGCTCAGGAAGGAGGGCTCCAGAGAAAACTAACTTATGCAGTAGCCAAATTGCTTGCTCACAGCTTCAATGCCAGTAGCTCAGAAAGTAGAATTTTTGCTCACCGGACTCCACAGCTTAGCGGGAGCATTGATTGGGGATCTATGTTTTGTCAATCAAGCACCTGCATGAGGCTGTGCATATATGCGCATGGGATGTGGCCGTGTAGTGGCTTGTCTTTGGAGGGACTTGGATTTTGTACTTTGGATAGTGGTTTGAATTCTTTGCAGACGCTGTGAAGCTCGGTTAGTTTTTAGGAATCTTTTAGCAAATGTGTTTCTAACCTCCATGGACATAGAGGAAAGCGCTGGAGTGGGTGGGCGCTGTCTTTGAGACGAAAGGGAGCTTCCCGTGCTGAGGCCGTAGCTGGTAGAGCTGTGCAATACTTCGACTAGAATTCTTCAAGCGCCTCCTGTGAGTTGCATGATTCTGAAAGAGAACTTTCGAGGACTGCCAGTTCAGACTCTGTGTCTTCAAAAGCTGCAATGTAGTGCAATGCAGATTTTAAGCAGTGTAGTTTTCAGGGTTTTCCCCAAAAAACAGGATGTGGAAGGAACGGCTGGAAGCTCTTACCCAACTATTCTTCCACAACAAGGGGTTTCCTTTAGTTGGGGATGGGAGACCGTTGCCCGGTAAAGCATCTCTGGGGTGCTTGCTCCCCTAGATAGCTAGATTTGAGTCCAGTAACACCTTAAAGACCAGCAAGATTTTGGGGGTATGAGCTTTTGGGGTATAAGAGAGCCAGTTTAGTGTAGTGGTTAAGAGCGCAGACTCTCATCTTGGAGAACCAAGTTTGATTCCCCACTCCTCCACAGCAGCTGCCAGTGTGACCTTGAGTCAGTCACAAGTTCTGTCAGAGCTGTTCTCTCAAGGGCAGTTCTCGAGAGAGCTCTCTCAGCCCCACCTACCTTACAGGGTATGTGTTGTGGGGAGGGGAAGGGAAAGGGATTGTGAGCCACTCTGAGACTCCTTCGGATAGTGAAGGGGGGATATAAATCCAATCTCTTCTTCTTCTTCTTCTGAGAGTCAAGGCTCCCTTCCTCAGATACCATCAGACTTTCAAAAGCTTATACTCTGAAAATCTAGTGCAGGGGTGTCAAACATGTGACCCGGGGGCCGGATCAGGGCCCCGGAGGACTCCTACCTGGCCCACAGCGGAACTGGCTGTCTTCTGCTGCTTCTTCCAGTTCCAGTTCTGCGGCTGCTGCTGCATCATCGTTAGCCGCCCTGATAGGGCGGGGTATAAATCTCAAAATAAATAAATAAAAAATCAATCAATCAATCGTAGGTTTGCAGCTTACAGACACACACCTGAACGGCACACTCAAGATTGCAGCAGCACAGACAGTCTGATGCAGTAACTCAGAGCAAGAGGTGTCCGTTATCGGACACTGTTAAATAAACGAAAGATTGCAGGAGTGCTGATGTTTCAAGCATGTTTTTATTTTAGGTAAAAAAACAAACCAACCCTTTGTGTTTGTGTCCTTTATAAAGTTTATATCTCCGCCACCTGGCATGACATTTTATGACACACACGGCCCGGCCCAGCAAAGTCTTATTTATGTCAGATCCAGCTCTCATAACAAATGAGTTCGACACCCCTGGTCTCGAAGGCTCTGCGGGTCTTGAATCCAGCTGCTCCACCGGAGATCAACATGGCTGCTCTCCGAAACTGTCCTCCTGTTAAAGCCTCTCTTTGGTGTTTTGCTCGCCAGGCTTCCAATCGCCTTTGACTTCCTGATACTCAAGAGAAGATGGAGGAGCTTCCTAAAGTGGTCCCTCGTGGCCTTGGTGGTATTCCTGGTGAGTTCCCACAACCGGTTGTGGCTAAGGGGGGGAGGAGTGGGAGGAGCTCTGTCTTCCGCATCTTTCACATCGAACATTTCTATCTGGAGAGACTCTTTCTTCCATTGTACCGTTCACACACTCCTTGGGTAAAGGAAAGCATTCCCAGCAAGCAGGGCTATTTTGGGGCAGGAACGCACAGGGACGGAGTTCCGGCTGGCTCCCAAGTTGGCCATGCCCAGCAGGAACTCATTAGCATAATAGGCCACACCCAGCAATAGAAACTCATTAGGATTGGTTACATTAGGGGTGTGTGGCCTAACATGCAAAGGAGTTCCTGCTACCAAAAAAGCCCTGGGTTTTGACAACAAACAAGGCAAACAGAATAAGAAGCAAAAGGACAACGTGGCCGGTTGACCACACTTCTGGTAACATGGGGGTGTGGCCTAATATGCTAATGAGCTGTGTTCTCAGGGGTGTAACCTACTATGTTAATGAGTTCCTGCTGTTGGGCATGGCCTATTATGCAAATAAGTTCCTGCTGGGCTTTTTCTACAAAAAAAGTCCTGCGTGCAAGTTTGTGCTCATGGGAAGCCACAGAAGATATGCCAACATTTCTCATTTTTGTCGAAGGCTTTCATGGCTGGAGTTCATTAGTTGCTGTAGATTTTCCGGGTTGTGTGGCTGTGGTCTTGGCATTGTAGGAGTTCCCTAACACATTGTCAGGCCTCTTAGTCAGGTCACACAATTCAGGGCTTCATAAGAAGAATCTGTTTGTTGGTGAATCGTAACTAAAGACACGTATACAGCTTGTGTCAGGAATGGCTGTGGATAACGGAGGCCCCTGACTTATAGTAACTTCAAACACCCCCCTAACTAATTGAAGCCAATGAATACATTTTGCACGTGTGGGCAAAGCAAGCAGGCCAAGCAAGAAAACAATTTAAAAGGCTTTGATTCCCAGCGTAGTGCCCAGCATCTGGAGACACCACAGGGTCAGAGTAATGATAACATGTGAACAGTAGAACAGTGCTGATGAGAAGCCGGGAGGAAGAAAGCCCTCCCTCACATTCCATCCCAATGACAGGGCTACCTGACACACATCTGCACTTTGCTTTGCTTTTCTACAGCAGGCTGGCCTGCCCATGCCTCCCCAGTGCAGGGGCACCTACCCTCCCCGATTGCAGCAGCTGCTTTGCTTACCAGATCTGGGAAAGTGCACCCAGGGCCCGAGGGGGGAGTGTCTGGTACTCTCAGATCCTTACCCCCGATTCAGAACAGGTTGCCGTCAATGCTCCCTTTAAGCTGTGGAGTCCTGTGAGCAAAAATTCTATTTTGTGAGCTACTGGCATTAAAATTGTGAGCAGGTGATTTGGCTACTGCATACATTAGTTTGGTCTGGAGCCCTCCTTCCTGAGCTAAGACAAAAATGTGTGAGCCAGAGGCTAAAAAACTGTGAGCTGGTTCACGCTAACACAGGTTAGAGGGAACACTGGTTGCTGTTCCCCTCCGTCACTGCAAAGGCCAGTCTTGCATCCTGACTTCCCTAAAACTCTGGGCAGGGCTACGCTCTCCTCCCTCAGAGGGAAAGAGTTCTCTTTTAAGCTAATAACAATAATTTAGGAGGGCCACAGGAGTAGAAAGGCTCACGATCTGGGGGAGACGACAGGGAGTGCGTGGCCTCCCGGCCCCCAGCTCCTGACAGGTCCAGATTCTGTGAGGGAAGGGAAAGTTGTCACTTCGTATGGGATTCAAGCTTCACGCAGGCCCAAAGGTCTGTAGGTCCTAAAGAAGCAGAGGAGCAAAGGGAGCAGGGACCTGAAAGGCAAAGAAGGTGGGAAAGGATGGTGCAGAATCTGCAGGAGAATGAGAAGCAGAGAAAGCAGGCGGAGGAAGAGGAGGAGTCTGGAGGAAGTGAGGCGGTGAAGCGAAGGCAGGAAGGGAGCTCTGAAGAAACTGCAAAGCCGCCGGCTGGTTGTGGCTTCTGCCGCCAGCTGTTGTGCGTTGTCACCCAGGGGTCGTGGTCAATGGCAAAAGCTCCCAAAGAGGGTCCGAGAGTGATTGTTGGACCGGCCAGCCCAATTCTGGGGGGCCCTCGAGTTCTAATCAAATGTTAAAAGCAGGACTTCATGTTATGCCAGACAAGGGCTGCCACCCAAAGTGAACTCCCCGTGTCACATGTTCCACTTCTGCTTTGTCATGTGGGGCACCGCTCATCCCAAGCCAGGATGTGATCTCATGGTGTGTTTCCACCCCGAACCTCCCTGCCAGGGGCCGATAACAGTGTGGACAGGGGCAGGGAAACACACACTGTGATGACAACACACCATTAGGTTGTGAAAATTGAAAGCAGATTTATCTAGGACAGCATTTGACTACTTTAGTTATTATTTATTGGCAGTCCTAATTGAGATCTTAAACTGTTGCCTCTTACGTGTTTTACAACGGTTTTGTTTCTATTGTGAACTGCCTTAAGAACATAAGAGAAGCCAATGTTGGATCAGGCCAGTGGCACATCCAGTCCAACACTCTGTCACACAGTGGCCAAAAATACCAGGTGCCATCAGGAGGTCCACCAGTGGGGCCAGGACACTATAAGGCCTCCCATTGTTGCCCCCCCCAAGGACACAGAATACAGTGCATCACTTGCCCTAGACTGAGAGTTCCTATCTATACCTTGTGGCTAATAGCCACCGATGGACCGCTGCTCCACATGTTTATCCAGTTCCATGCTTGTAGCCGCCACCATCACCACCTGCGGCATGGAATTCCATGTGTTAATCACTCTTTGGGTGAAGACGTACTTTTATCTGTTCTAACCCGACTGCTCAGCAATTTCATTAGGTGCCCACGAGTTCTTGTATTGTGAGAAAGGGAGAAAAGGACCTCTTTCTCTTCCTGCTCTGTCCCATGCATAATCTTATCAACCTCGATCATGTCACCCCTCAGCCATCGTTTCTCCAAGCTAAAGAGCCCCGAGCGTTTTACCCTTTCCTTGAGTGCCACAAGGTAGAAAGGTGGCTAATAAATGCTGTCAATGAATAACATAACTACATATTACAGGGTAAAGGGAATTAACCTGTCTCAGGGATGCAGAATTTGACAGCAGTCCCATGTTCAGCATAAATTGTAATTTTGTAATATGTTCTGGGGAAGGCAGGTGGCATGGTACAGTCCAGTCTCCGCTAAGCAGGGTCACTACTTGGATGACCGCCAAGGAGGGCTCTGCAGAGGAAGGCAAGGGCAAAGCACCTCTGCTTCTCCCTTGCCTTGGAAGCCCCTTGCTGGGGTGGCCATAAGTTGGAAGCTAAGCAGGGTCTGTACTTGGAAGAGAGACCACCAAGGAAGGCTCTGCAGAGGAAGGCCATGGCCAACCACCTCTGCTTCTCCCTTGCCTCAAAAGCCCCTTGCTGGGGTGGCCATGAATCGGTTGTGACTTGACGGCACTTTGCACGCACAATATGTCCTGATCAGTGTGCATCTTTGGCTTTATAGACAGAATTCAAATGCTGCTCTTAGTTTGTGAGATGACGCAAAGTGTGAGAGAACTTACAAATTCTGTACTGCTTATTGAAGGTACCCCTGGTGGCGGTCGACAGTTATCACTACGGGAAGCTGGTGATCGCGCCTCTCAATATTGTTTTGTATAACGTCTTCACACCACACGGACCGGATCTTTATGGTGAGTGTCCCCGCTGACCATCCGATGTGCTTTGCGGAGGGGGAGGGAGGGGCTGCTGAGGCCGGTTGTGCTTTGAGACCGGCTCACGCTCTTGGCTGGCCTGGTGAATTTAGCCCCTGCCAGTGGCTGTGCCCTGGGATCCTTAGTTGCCCCCCAGCAGCCTTGCAGGGAGACCCCTTGGATGTTGTGCGGCTTCATTTGCACCCCTAAAAGTAAGGGTGGCCAAAATAACCGCCTTAGGCCTCGGGGGCCAGAGGCCACCCAAACACGCTGTCCGTTTTGTACCTCTGTGCTAAGCCAGAAACATGCAGGAGAAGCATGCAAGGAAAAGCTGCCCCTTCTGCAGGCTCAGAGTATATTTCTGCCATGCTGTTCTGGTCTATATAGTAAGAACGGAGCACTGCAGGTTGTGGGAGAGTGTGGGCAGCGGTGATGGGGTGTGCCCTCGATGCGCATCTTGTGCCCCCTCTAAAATTGTTGTAGGGGGCTTGTGAAAGGAGGGTGTCTCTCTTCCAAGCCTCCCCGTGGCTTTGTTTGCTTGCTGTTTGAGTCGAGAACCTCTGTTGCCTCGATTGTTCCTCTGAACAGAACTGCTTTATGTCGGGTCAGATCGCTGTTCCACCTAGCATGGTATTGCTCCTGCGTTTTTTCTATGCCAGGGGTGTCGAACTCATTTGTAATGGATTTGACATAAATTGGGCTTCGTCGGGCCGTGTGTGTCATAAAATGTAATGCCAGGTAGCAGAGAGATAAAGTTTATAAAGGACACAAACACAAAGATTTTTTTAACTTAAAATAAAAACATGCCTGAGACATCAGCACTCTTGCAGTATTTTGTTTATTTAACAGTCTCTGATAACTGACACTTCTTGCTCTGAATAACTGCATCAAACTGTCTGTGCTGTAGCAATCCGGGAGGGGGAGGAGCCTCAGCCCTGTGCAGGGAGCAGAAGCTTGCCCATCTATCTCTCCTGAGCGATTGAGAGAGTCTGGGAAAGCAAGCTGTGACGCAACAGCAGCAGCAGAACTGGAGGAAGAAGCAGGAGACAGCCAGTCCCTTGCGGGCCTGATAGAAGCCCTCTGGGGGCCTGATCCGGCTCCCCGGGCCACATGTTTGACACCCCTGTTCTATGCTCTGTGCGGCCTCCAGTCGAGATGTTGCCAGACACCCCGTGCGGAAGGCATTTGCCTGCACGCGCTGCACGGCCTTTGGCGTCCCGAGTGCACGAGAGCAGCTGGCTGCTTGTCCTTCTGGGTGTCCTTCGTCCCTGCACAGCGAGTCTCGAATGCGTTGCAGTAAGACCCGGGAGCCGCTTTGCGCTCATCAGTGTAATCAGCCTGACCTTTCCCCATCTCGTGCGTGAGCCTGAGGTGGCTCCACGCCGTCCTCCAGGGACCAGCGAAACGGCGAAATCATTCAGAATGGTGCTTATATAACCGCTCCCTGCTAATGAAGGAGCCGCTTGAATGCCGTCTCGCCTGGGAAGGCATCGAACGCTGGGTCTGGAGTGTGCGCTCTGACGCTGATGCCCGCTTGGGAGGGTGATTCAAGGGCAGGCGCACTGGGGCAGGATCTGCTTAGGTGCAGAATCCGGCACCCCAAGGAGTTCCCCCCTTTTCAGCCTGCTTGTCACTTTGCAGGAAAGTTCTGGATTGGTTGGGGGAAATTGATTGTTTTTGATGTATCGGGCAAACTGTGAGTGATGGTGGGGCGGAGACGTGGCTCAGGGGCAGAGCCTCTGCTTGACGTGCAGAAGGTCCCAGGTTCAATCCCTGGCACCTCCGGTTAAAAGGACCAAGTATTAAGTGACGTGAGAGGCTTCAGCCTGAGACCCTGGAGAGCAGCTGCCAGCATGGACAATACGGAACTAGATAGACCAAGGGGGTCTGATTCGGTATAAAGCAGCTTCATGTCTGTCGCCAGTTTGGTGCAGTGGTTAAGTGCACGGACGCTGACCTGGGAGAACCGAGTTTGATTCCCCACTCCTCCACTTGCACCTGGCTGGATGATCTTGGGCAAGCCAAAGTTCTGGCACAGCTGTTCTTGGAAAAGAGCAGTTTCTGTCAGAGCTCTCTCAGCCCCGCCTCCTTCACAGGGTGTCTTTTGTGGGGAGGGGAAGGGAAAGGGGTTTGTAAGCCGCTCTGAGACTCTGAGTAAAGGGCAGGGTATGAATCCAATCTCCTCCTCCTCCTCCTCTTCTTCATTGTGGGTGCTGAACTTGGCTTTCTTTGGCAAGGAGTTAAAATGGTGATGGTGGACACATTACCGAAGATGGAGCTTTGGTTTTGTCATGTACCAGGAAACAGCTTCATCACTGAAGACCTGGACAAAAGCATGAGGCATTTTTCATAAAACCTTTAGGTGGCTGACATTGGCTTTCGGGACTTGCATGTCGGCTTGATTTCTGACCCAGCAGTAGCTTGCTGTAGACTGTTTGTTTCGGCCCTCCCCATGTGTCAGTGTGCTTGGTCCTGCACACGGGAAGAAATTGGGCTGGCTTCTACATGGAAATCTGGGAAGATGCATGGAATGAATAAGATGGAGAGGGGCTCAGGGACTGAGAGCCCAGTATTCTGGGTTCGGGTGTCAGAAGTTGAACATTGAGAGCCAGTTTGGTGTAGTGGTTAAGTGTGCAGACTCTAATCTGGGAGAACCGGGTTTGATTCCCCCACTCCTCCACTTGCACCTGCTGATGTGACCTTGGGTCAGTTACAAGCTCTGGCACAGCTGTTCCTGAAAGAGCAGTTTGTGTTAGAGTTCTCTCAGCCCCCACCTACCTCACAGGGTGTCTGTTGTGGGGAGGGGAAGGGAAAGGAGTTTGTAAGCCACTCTGAGACTCCAAGTGAAGGGCAGGGTATAAATCCAATCTCCTCTTCTTCTTCTTCATAAGAACATAAGAGAAGCCATGTCGGATCAGGCCAGTGGCCTATCCAGTCCAACACTCTGTGTCACACAGTGGCCAAAACCTCTGGTGCCATCAGGAGGTCCATCAGCAGGGCCAGAATTTCAGATGCAGAGTGGCAGCAGGGAAAAAGGAACACGTGAACACAAGAAGAACACGTGAACACAAGAAGAACACGTGAACACAAGAAGAACACGTGAAGCTGCCTCATACCCAATACCACTGAGCCACAGATGTTCAATCATGCCAGCAGTGTCTGAAGCACTCCTGTTGTTTGTGTAAAGACGTATATATCCCATCATTATTGACCAAAGGTACCCGCAGCATAGACAGCCATTTAAACCAGAAAGATGCACAAGAAAGTAGCTGGAATCTAGCCAGTCCACATTTTCCCGAAAGGAGTGGAGGGGAAACAGCTGGCCCATCCTTTCTTGGGAGGAAGTTCCATAATCTGGGAGTGACCCATGAGAATCCTAGAATCACAGAGTCGGAAGGGGCCATAGAGGCCATCTAGTCCAACCCCCTGCCCGATGCAGGACCAGCCCAGGGCATCCCTGACAAGTGTTTGTCCAGCTGCTGCTTCAAAACTGCCAGGGAGGGGGAGCTCACCACTTCTCAAGGCATCTGGTTCCACTGTGGCACAACTCTAACTGTCAAAAAGTGTTTCCTTATATCCAGCTGGTACCTTCCTGCCCTTAATTTAAACCCATTCTTTCAAGTCCTCTCCCCTGCTGTCCAGAGGAACAGCCCCCTGCCTTCCTCTGAGTGACAGCCCCTCAAATACTTCAAGAGAGCCATCACGTCCCCCCGCAACCTCCTCTTCTCCAGAAGGTCCCTCTGCCTGGCCACATCTAAATGGGAGGCAAAAAATGAAGCCAGAGTTCAGATGATACATCAGCAGGTGGTCCCCTGGGTGTCTGAGCCCTTCTTTGGAGCCCGTGGGTCAAAATCAGGATTTTGAGTGGCACGGTAGAGTAACAAATGCTTAAAAAGTGGGCATGTCCCTATACGTGGGAGCTCCGTGCCTGTACAATAATGTGGCCGCGACTGCCCCAGGAATTTCTGTTTAGTTCATTTCTGCCCGACCTTTCTCCCTGAAGGTGGCTGACATGGTTAAATGTGCGGACTCTTATCTGGGAGAACCGGGTTTGATTCCCCACTCCTCCACTTGCACCTGCTGATGTGACCTTGGGTCAGTCACAAGCACTGGCACAGCTGTTCTCTCAAGGACAGTTTGTGTTAGCGTTCTCTCAGCCCCACCTACCTCACAGGGTGTCTGTTGTGGGGAGGGGAAGGGAAAGGAGTTTGTAAGCCGCTCTGAGACGCCTTTGGGCAGTGAAGGGCGGGGTATAAATCCAAACTCCTCCTCCTCCTCCTCCTCTTCTTCTTCTTCTTCTTCTTCTTCTTCTTCTTCTTCTTCTCACAACAACCCTGTGAGGTAGGTTAGGCTGAGAGAATGTGACTGGCCCAAGGTCACCCAGCCAGCTTCCACAGCAAGGTTGGGATTCGAACCTGGGTCTCCCAGATCCCAGTTTGGCATAGTGGTTAAGTGTGTGGACTCTAATCTGGGAGAACGGGGTTTGATTCCCCACTCCTCCACTTGCACCTGACTGGATGACCTTGGGCAAGCCATAGCTCTGTCAGAGCTGTTCTCTCAAGGGCAGTTCTGTTAAGAGCTCTCTCAGCCCCACCGACCTCACAGGGCATCTGTTGTGGGGAGTTTGTAAGCCACTCTGAGACTCCAAGTGAAGGGTGCGGTAGAAATCCAATCTCCTCCACCACCACCACCTCCTCCTCCTCCTCCTCCTCCACCACCACACTGGCTCTCAGGGAAATCAGTGGCGCTGCTCTAAAGGGGACGGAAGCCTGAAGCAGGTGCTGCTGCCCCGAGGCCAAAGGTAAGCAGAGCCCCCTCCCCACCCCGTTCCGGGTCCCTGAAGGCCTCCTGGAGCTACAGAGCTCTCTGGGTTGCAGGTGGGATTATTCTGCAGCTCCTCTTCCATGTGTGGGAGGGCAGCTCCTGCAGACCTCCGCTTGCCTCGGCTCATGAGGCTGGATGTGCACGCTGGCCAGAGAGGCCCCGGAGGCCTTCCCACGCCACACCTCCCTCTGCAAACCCCCTCGAGGAAGGCCCCCCCCCTTGTGCTGCCAGGGAGTCGACCCTGGAAGAAGAGCCCCGCTCGGGCAGGGGAATGTTAATCGGGGTGTCGGGTTCACAGGGTCCCCCCTCGACCAGCTGTCGGGTGACTCTTTCCGAATCGGGGCGGGAGCAGCACGAGCGCTTTTGTTCCCCGGGCGGGCTTTTTATGTCTCCACGCACGCAGCACGCGGCGTCACCCCAGAACTATTCTAATCCCCGAAGCATCCTGCGCTCTCCGTGGAGCCTTCTAAATCGGGAACGCGCCGTTGCCAAAAGTGAGCAGGGCAGGGAAAAGAGCTGCCGAGAAGGGGGCGGAGGAGCCGGTGCCAGCCGTGAGCCCCTCGACGGCTCTGCCAGCTCCCGTGGCAGGCCGAGTCCTCGTGCCAGGGCTTGTTGCTAGGCAACCGCCGGCCTGGCTTTCCCTCTCTTTCAGGCTGGAGAGCGGGCGCCTCTCTGGGTGCCAGCGAGAGAACAAAAGGTGGCCGTGGTGGCATTGATGGTGGTAGAACTTCTGGCCCAGTAAGCCCCACTGGAGCTGAAGAGGGATTGGAGCCGAAGGCAAAAAACGGGCTTCCTTTCCGGAGCTGGTACAAACCCAGCCCTTGAGTGAAGGGGGAGGCCGTCTGAACAGCTCTGTGCAGGGATGAAAGGACTGAGAAAGGGATCAGAGACGGCAGCAGCAAAGAGACTTGGGACGAGGGTTGCCAGCCTCTAGGTGGGGCCTGGAGACCTCCCAGAATAACAGTTGCTCTCCCAACTACAGAGCTCATCTCCCCAGGAAGAAATGGCTGCTTGGGAGGGGGGGACTCTGTGGCATTGTGCCCCACTGAAGAAGAAGAGATGGGATTTATACCCCGCCCTTCACTACCCGAAAGAGTCTCAGTGTGGCTTACAAACACCTTCCCCTTCCCCTCCACACAACAGATGCCCTGTGAGATGGGTGGGGCTGAGAGAGCTCTCTTGAGGACTGCCCGTGAGAGAACGGCTCTGAAAGAACTTGTGACTGACCCAAGGTCACACCAGCAGCTGCAAGTGGAGGAGTGGGGAATCAAACCCGATTCTCCCAGATTAGAGTCCGCGCACTTAACCACTACACCAAACTGGCTCTGAGGTCCCTCCCCTCCCCAGGCTCCACCGCCAAATCTCCTGGAATTTGCCTACCTGGAGCTGGGAACCCTACCTGGAACCCAAGTTCAAGGAAAGGAAAAGATGCGGTGGGGTCTCTCATCAAAGAATTCACCTCTGGAAGCTGGCCGAGGCCTTTCCATCACCAACGACTGCGTACCTGGTCTTGCCCCTGAGCAAATAGGGAACCAAAGGGAATTCCAGCCCTCCCGTAGGGTGATTTCAGGTCGCTGTTTTGTTGCATTCATATTTTTAGGCAGACAAAATCTTACGTGTGCACCTAAAATGAAGATGACTTGAGAGGCTGGAATTGTTGATCCAGAGTCTCTTCATGTTATAGTTTTCCTTTTGCCCTGGAGATTGCATTTCTTATACTGGAGGGCAGGGCTTCTTTTGTAGAAAAAGCCCAGCAGGAACTCATTAGCATAATAGGCCACACCCAACAGCAGAAACTCACGAGCATATTAGGCCACACCCCTGATGGCACAGCTTATTAGCATATTAGGCCACACCCCCATGTTACCAGAAGTCTGGTCATCCAGCCACACCCACCTTTTGCTTCTTATTCTGTTTACCTTGTTTGTTGTCAAAACCCAGGACTCTTTTTGTTGCAGGAACTCCTTTGCATGTTAGGCCACACACCACTAATGTAGCCAATCCTAATGAGTTTCTGCTGTTGGGTGTGGCCTATTATGCTAATGAGATCCTGCTGAGCGTGGCCAACTTGGGAGCCAGCCGAAACTCCGTTCCTGTGCGTTCCGGCCCAAAAATAGCCCTGCTGGAGGGTAGTCTGTTAGACCTGAACAAGGGTATCCTGGCTCCATACAGCAGTTCATCTGGACTGCGCCCACCAAGAGGCCTCTTCTGTGTGTTTCTCCCCTAGGCACGGAGCCCTGGTCCTTCTACTTCGTCAACGGCTTCTTGAACTTCAACGTGGCCTTTGCGCTGGCGCTCCTGGCCTTGCCCTTGACCTCGCTCATGGAAAGTCTGCTGCAGAAGTTCCACGGTGAGTGCCGCGGGCCCTTGCTTGGAGCTCAGGTGGGGGCTACAGTGGCAGAGGGCTTCTAAGAGTGGTACTTTTTTTTGACTGGAATCGCCAAAGGCCTCCACAGCACCCTTGGGAACAGGTGTCCGGGGGAGCAAACTTTGCAGCATTTGTTTTGCTGAGAATCTTGGCTTGAACAAAACCTTACAGTTAGTTTCTAACCCTTACGAGTGCAGGGAAAGCATTGCACTTCTAGGTCCGAGTCTTTGGGGCCCACTCACAGCTCCGTGTCTTCTTTCCCACATCTATTGTGCGTGCCCATTTTACCTTTCTCTTTTTGGTTTCCATAGTTCGGGGTGTATAATTCCATGGCTGTGGGCTTCTTGGCTGAGTTCAGCTGTAATTCCGGATCTGGGTTATTCTGAAAAATCATCCAATGAAATGGGCAAGAATGCCCTCCACCTCACATTGCTCTGCCCTCTTGCAAACATTTAAAATGAATGTCCTTGCTACGTGCGTACCTGTTATGCCAGTGTCAGTGTTCCCTTTAAGCTGGGTGAGTGTGAGCTAGCTCACAGTGTTTTAGCCTCCGGCTCACACATTTTTGTCTTTGCTCAGGAAGGACAGCTCCAGGGCCAACTGATTTATGCAGCAGCCAGATCGCCGGCTTACAACTTTGGCTCCACCCCACGTTGCTCTGCCATCTTGCAAACATTTAAAATTAATGTCCTTGCTACATACATACCTGTTATGCCAGAGCCAGTGTTCCCTCTAAGCTGAGTGAGTGTGAGCTAGCTCACAGTTTTTTAGCCTCAGGCTCACCCATTTTTTCTTAGCTCAGGAAGGGACGGCTCCAGAGCAAACTAATGTATGTAGTAGCCAGATTGCTCGTTCACAACTTTAATTTCAGTAGTTCACAGAGTAGAATTTTTGCTCACAAGACTCCACAGCTTAGAGGGAGCATTGCATGGGACCAGTGTTCCCTCCAAGCTGAGTTAATGTGAGCCAGCTCACAGTTCTTTAGCCTCCGGCTCACACATTTTTGTCTTTGCTCAGGAAGGGTGGCCCCAGAGCAAACTAGTTTATGCAGCAGCATTGGTTGAGATATGCCCAAGTTTCTCATGTGCACATTGGTATGTAAAAAGTTCCCCAAGTATAGGGGGGGGCGCTGTAAAAGAATCCCAGGGATGGGCTGCCGTGGTCTACTTTTGATTTTTATTTTTTAAAGCTAGCAACACCACAAACTTCTGATGGGTATTTAAATTTCAAAGCAGGAGTCTGCCGACCATCGTGGCCTAACTCCTCTGTGAAACCGTCCCACTCATCCACTTTAGTTTAAGAACACAGGACACGCATTCCTGAATCAGATCGAGGTCCGCCTAGTGTTTGGTGAGAATCCCGAGAACCAGCAAATGCCAGGGCCGTGGCTCAGTGGTCCCTCTACTCGGCATGCAGGAGGTCCCGGGTTCAGTCCCCGGCCTCTCTGGTTAAAAGGGCCAGGAAGAAGAAGAGAAGAAGAGATTGGATTTATACCCTGCCCTTCACTGGGAGTCTCAGAGCGGCTTACAGACTCCTTTCCCTTCTCCTCCCCACGACAGACACCCTGTGAGGTAGGCGGGGGCTGAGGGAGCTCTCTCCAGAACTGCCCTTGAGAGAGAACAGCTCTGAGAGAACTATGGCTTGCTCGAGGTCATCCAGCAGCTGCGAGTGGAGGAGCGGGGAATCAAACCCGGTTCTCCCAGATTAGAGTCTCCGCATTTAACCGCTACACCAGACTGGTGATAGGGCAGATCTCTACTTGAGACCCTAGAAAGCCGCTGCCAGTCAGAGTGGGCAATACTGACCTTGATGAACTGTTGGTCTGATCCAACAGATGGCAGCTTCATGAGGTCCACTAGAGGCTGGCCCAGTCCTGCTCAGTCGTGGTCGCTTGTGCTTTCAGGGACGCCCACTAGAGAGCACCAAATGTGCACGTTATGCGTAGAGCGTTGGGTTGACTGTTGGAGGCACACGCCCGCCTCTCGCCGGCTCAAGCCCAGCAGCGGAGGCCGCGACTACTCATTTTGTTCCCTTTCGGCTTAGCGCACCGTGTACCTCTCCGGCAGGGGGTCCCTTCTCTGGCACTCCTTGTTCCCGTGGGTGTGTGAAAAACGCTTACAGTCTTGATTTGTTTTAACACCACCAAGCAGTTTCTTTTTAGGGGCAATTCACATTTCTGACATGGATCAAAGCTGCCTCCGCAACCCTCACAAATTGGAGTAATTGCTGTTATTTCCAAATAAATGACTTCCTGCTTAATTTGGGGGAGAAGGGGGGGTTAAATAAAGAGCAAGGCAAGTGCTGGAGAATTCTCCCGTTCTCGCAGTTGCTTCTGGAAGGAGGCAGGGAAGGTTTTGGAAAAGCCCAACCCAAGGGAGGCATCTTTTCCCCCTGGTATCTTAAGCTTCTTAGAGAATTTCCCCTTTGGATGAACTTCTACCACACTCTGCAGGTAGCTGGCAAGTCCAAAGAACAGGCTTTTAATTTTCCTATTATTATACTTCTAAATTAGGAGAGACGTGTTTCTGGAACTGGAGAATTTGTGAGATTGTTAATTATAAGTACGGGAAGAAGAAGAGTAGGTTTTTGATGTAGAGCCAGTTTGGTGTAGCGGTTGAGTGCGCGGACTCTAATCTGGGAGAACCGGGTTTGATTCCCCCACTCCTCCACTTGCAGCTGCTGGATGACCTTGAGCAAGCTGTAGTTCTGTCAGAGGTAGTCCTGAAAAAGCAGTTTCTGTCAGAGCTCTCTCAGCCCCGCCTACATCACAGGGTGTCTGTTGTGGGGAGGGGAAGGGAAAGGAGTTTGTCAGCCGCTCTGAGACTCCCTTGGTTAGTGATAGGCTGGGTATAAATCTAATCTCCTCTTCTTCTACCTCACAGGGTGTCTGTTGTGGGGAGGGGGAAGGGGAAGGAGTTTGTCAGCTGCTCTGAGACTCCCTTGGTTAGTGAAGGGCGGGGTATAAATCTAATCTCCTCTTCTTCTTCTACCTCACAGGGTGTCTGTTGTGGGGAGGGGAAGGGAAAGGAGTTTGTCAGCTGCTCTGAGACACCTTTGGGTAGTGAAGGGCGGGGTATAAATCCAACCTCTTCTTCTAAGTCATACATGATTTATAATCTCCCCAAGGCAACGGGTCTGCTGCTGCAGCTGGAAATAGTAAACAGTGCCTGATCCGGCAAAGCCACCTGGGCCATGAGACGTCAGGATGAAACGGGAGTCCAGTGGGAGCAGGGGCTCCACACACCCTCTCCTTTTTCGAAAACCCAGGAACGCTCTGCACGTGCAGATCTCCAGGTGCACGTGGGAGCCCCCAAGGACCAGTCTGAAGAAATATCCAATCTCTTATCTTCTTCTTCTTTTTATACCCCGCTTCTCTCTACCTGAAGGAGTCTCAAAACCACTGACAATCCCCTTCTCCACAGCAGGCACCTTGTGAGGCAGGTAGGTTCTGAAAGAGTTCTGAGAGAACGGTGACGGGCCCAAGGTCACCCAGCGGGCTTCACATGGAGGAGGAATGGGGAATGAATCCCAGCTCTCCCGATCAGAGTCCGCCACTCTTAACCACTGCTCCAAACTGGCTCTCAGTGTGTCTTGTGTCTTTACTTGGGATCCAGTGGCTCTGGAAATGTACTGATTTATTTATTTGAAACATTTATGAGCTGACTTTCTTCCTCACAGAGCTCAAGGCGGCTTACAATATAGATAAAAATACATAAAATAAAACTCATAAAAACATATAAACCCAAAAAATTTAAATCATTTTAGGATGGGGAGCCAGTTTGGTGTAGTGGTTAAGTGCGCAGACTCTAATCTGGGAGAACCGGGTTTGATTCCCCACTCCTCCACTTGCACCTGCTGATGTGACCTTGGGCCAGCCATAGTTCTGGCACAGCTGTTCTTGAAAAGGGGCAGTTTCTGTCAGAGCTCTCTCAGCCTCACCTACCTCAGTTTGGTGTAGTGTTTAAGTGCGCAGACTCTAATCTGAGCGAACCAGGTTTAATTCCCCACTCCTCCACTTGCACCTGCTGATGTGACCTTGGGTCAGTCACAAGCTCTGGCACAGCTGTTCTTGAAAAAGAGCAGTTTCTGTCAGAGTTCTCTCAGCCCCACCTACCTCACCAGGTGTCTCTTGTGGGGAGGGGAAGGGAAAGGAGATTGCCGCTCTGAGACTCCTTTGGGAAGTGAAGGGCGGGGTATAAATCCAATCTCCTCTTCTTCTTCTCACCGGGTGTCTGTTGGGAGGGGAAGGGAAGGGAGTTCGTAAGCCTCTCTGAGACTCCTTTGGGTAGTGAAGGGCAGGGTATAAATCCAATCTCTTCTCTTCTTCTTCTTCTTTAGTCAAACGCAGCCCTCAATGAAACCGTCCTCCACCGCCTCCCAAAGATGGGAGAGTGGGGGGGGGGGGCACCTCCCTGGGTAGGTCGTTCCAGAACCAAAGGGGGCCACCACGGAAAATACCACCTCTCTCATGTACCCACCAGACGAGCTCCTTTGATTGGTGGGCAGTCAGGTGGGGCTCTGCCTTGTGACCTTAATTCCTGGGCAAGAACATCTGGGAGAGGAGAATCCTTCAGACTGGTCCTTGGGGGCTCCCACGTGCACCTGAAGAGCCGCACGTACAAAGCGTTCCTGGCTTTTCGAAAAAAGAGAGGGTGTGTGGAGCCCCTGCTCCCACTGGACTCCCGTTTCATCCTGACATCTCATGAAGCCATGGGCAGGCCCAGGTGGCTTTGCCGGATCAGGCACTGTTTACTATTTCCAGCTGCAGCAGCAGACCCGTTGCCTTGGGGAGATTATAAATCATGTATGACTTAGAAGAAGAAGAAGAGATTGGATTTATACCCCGCCCTTCACTACCTAAAGGTGTCTCAAAGTGGCTGACAAACTCCCTTCCCTTCCCCTCCCCACAACAGACACCCTGTGAGGTAGCTGGGGGCTGAGAGAGCTCTGACAGAAACTGCTCTTTTTCAAGAACAGCTGGGCCAGGACTATGGCTTGCCCAAGGTCATCCAGCCAGGTGCGAGTGGAGGAATGGGGAATCAAACCCGGTTCTCCCGTTAGAGTCCGCACACCTAACCATACACCAAATTTAACATCACATAAGGTTCCAAATATTTCTCGGATATACGCCAGTATTCAATACATGAAATACATGAACTACAATAAATAGGCTGGAGATCGAAAGCAATTATCTAACGTTTACTATTTGACGCTCCCAAAAGAAAAACTTCACAGATTCTGAGTTCACAGTTTCAATGGACTGAAAAACACGATCTTCAAATGGGGAGATTATAAGAAGATTGGGCCGCCGATAGCATACCGGATTTGCTTCAAGGTGCTGGTTTTGACCTTTGGAGCCCTATGTGGTCTGGGCCCTGCCTGCCTGAGCCTTTCCCCGCATGTTCCCTAGAGCACACTGAGGTCTGGGTCTCAAAACCGCTTGGCCTTCCCCTGGAACGAAAGATCCCAGACTGGCCTCTACCAGGGCCAGGGCCTTCTCAGTAGCAGCTCCATCCTGGTGGAACGAGCTCCCGGAAGACATCAGGGCCCTGCGGGACCTTCTGCAGTTCCGCAGGGCCTGTAAAACGGAGCTCTTCCGCCAGGCCTTCGATTAGGAGCCACTGCTGAGAACAGCTGGATTGTCAAGGCCCTCTGTGTCAACATCAACAGCCTGCGATATACTGGACTGACTGTGGCCATGCTTTGTCATCCTTTTCTCATGGCCTGTTGGGGCGCTACCCCCACCAGCGCTTTATCTGTGTTTGTGACTTGTTCCGTTTTAAGAGTTTTGATGATGCCGTATTGTGTTGATACATCTGTGTTTTAATATATTTTAACTTCGCCCTGAGCCTGCTTCGGCAGGGCGGGCGGAATCCCAAACTAAACAAGTAAACAAATAAGTAAAAAAGCAGGGCCCAGCCTTCCGCCGGTCCTCGGCACTCCAGCCTCTTGTGTTCAGAGCAGGGTTGCCAACAGAGATCAGTTCCCCCGGAGAAAATGGCTGCTTTGGAGGGGTGGACTCTCTGGCACTGCACCCCATGGAGGTCCCTCCTTTCCCTAGGCTCTACTCTCCCGTGGCTCTGCCCAAATCTCCAGGTTTCCCCCAACCCAGAGTTGGCAGCCCTCGTTCAGAGGCATGCTGGCCCTTTAGAAGCCTGGATCCCGTTTCGCCACCAAACAGCCCTTCCTGGGAAGTCAAGGCGTCTGGAGAGCTGTGTGGAGGGAGGGTTCCGGACCCAGCGCCTCCGTGTTCTCTCCCTCTATGAGCCCCAAAGGGTTTTACGATCTGCCGTTCAACACCTTCTGGTGGTCCCTGGCCCCAGGGATGTCCGTCCCGTCCCGCCTCGACTAGGGCCAGGGCCCGGTGGAAGGAGCTCCCATATGAGATCGGGGCCCTGCGGGACCTTTTACAGTTCCGCAGGGCCTGCAAAACGGAGCTCTTCCGCCAGGCTTTTAACTAGAGTGACGGACGTCCCTCCCCCTTTTCTGGGCCTCCCCTCAGTGGGTCAGAACTGCTGACCAGGGATGGCATCTGTGAGACCTAATTCTAATGGCAACTGCACCGGCTGCCGGATATAGTAAATTATTAGTGTTTTAATTGTATTTTTACCAATTTCTTTGTATTTTATGTATTGTATTTTTATTAAATCTGATGTAACCCGCTCTGAGCCTGCCATGCGCGGAGGGGGGAATAGAAGTCGAATGAAATAAATGAAAATAAGCCGGCCTGTTTGTGTCTTCCAGTCCAGAACCTGGGCCGCCCTTACTGGCTGACGCTCTCTCCCATGTACATCTGGATCCTGATTTTCTTCAGCCAGCCCCACAAAGAAGAGAGATTCCTGTACCCCATCTACCCCCTCATTTGTCTCTGCGGAGCCGTGGGACTCTCGGCCCTCCAGGTGCGTTTTCTTGGGGGTCTAGGGGCAGCCCAGATGGGGGAGGGGGTCTGGAGAGCAGGCAGCCTAAGAAGAGCCCCGAGGCATGAACTCCATGCTGCAGCTCTCCAGGGGCCTTTGCAATCACGGGGGCAAGACCCTTCTCCAGAAAAGGTGAGCTGCTCTGTAAACCTCCTCAGGAAACAATCCATATGCAAAAGAACCTCCTCAGGAAACAACCAATCCATGTACAAAAGAACCTCCTCAGGAAAGCTCCTCCACTAGCATGTTCACAGCCTGGGGAATGACTTGGCCCTATCCCACCTTCCTGAATAGGTATAAATGACCTGCCTACCATTTTGCTTCTCACCTTGACGCAGAGAGTACTCCATCTTTCTGTGTTATACCTCTGAGGATGCCAGTCACAGCTGCGGGCGAAACGTCAGGTCCTACAATGCCAAGACCATGGCCGTACGCCCAAGAAAATCTACAACAACTAATGAACTCCAACCATGAAAGCCTTCAACAACATCCTGAAAAACACAAAATGCTCTACATCTTACAACAGCACTACAGATAAGATTAGAATTTCAGCAGCCAATCCATATGCAAAAGAACCTCCTCAGGAAAGCTCCTCCATTCGCATGTTCACAGCCTGGGGAAATCCAACAAGATAATGACTCGGCCCTACCCCACCTTCCTGAATAGATATAAATGACCTGCCTACCATTTTTCTGCTTACCTTGACACAGAGAGAGTACTCCATCTTTCTTTGTTATACCTCTGAGGATGCCAGTCACAGCTGCGGGCGAAACGTCAGGTCCTACAGTGCCAAGACCACGGCCAGACAACCCGGAAAATCTACAACAGCTAATGAACTCTGGCCGTGAAAGCCTTCAACGACATATTGCTCTGTAATATGTTTCTCTGTTCACATGAGCAGACTCTCTGAAAATGTGCCTTCTCTCTCTCCCTCTCTCTCTCTCTCGCTGTGCGGCAGCCTTCCATTTTGGCTCTCCTCCCCGGGCGCAGTCTTTTTTTGGCCAGCCAGAAGGCTTTGCTTCATTGAGCTACATGAACAGCAGCCATTTTACAGCCCCAGCGGTTAATTTCTCCTGGCGGCAGGCTGGGTGCTGAGAGCCGACCGTTTCCTCTGCTTTCTGCCCAGCAGAACTGCAGAACCACCCCGGGGGCATTTGTCTCCCTTCTCGTTTTGGCCATCGGCGACTGAGAGCCGCTTCCTCGCCAGGCGGGGGAGGAATCTTCCAGCGAGCATCGTTTGTTTGTTTATTTCTTTGAAGCCTTTTTCTGCTGCCTTCCCACCCAAGGCGGCAAACTTTTAAAAATAGGTTTAAAACATACGAGCAATTAAAAGTACAGTTAAAGTTGTAAAATTATTCAGTTAAAAATACATAGATAATGCTAGAAGGAGGCCCAGTAGCTGTAACTGGGGGGTTATGCCAGACGAAACAAAGACGTCTCCCTAAGCTTCCCTCTAAGCTGAGTTTGTGTGAGCCAGCTCACAGTTTTTTAGCCTCCAGCTCTCACATTTTTTTGTCTTAGCTCAGGAAGGATGGCTCCATGGCAGACTCATTTATGCAGTAGCCGAATCACTCGTTCACAGCTTTTAATGCCAGGAGCTCACAAAGTAGATTTTTTGCTCACAAGACTCCGCAGCTTAGAGGGAGCATTGCTCTCCACCTCCTGGTGAAAGACACAGAGGGAGACAGACGGGTCTCCCCGGGGAAGGAGGTCCGGAGTTTTGGTGCCCCGACCGAGAAGTCCCTTTCGAGGGTTGCAGGTGGTTTTGGATGACCAGGGCAACCAAAGCAGGGCCTTGGAAGAGGACCAGAGGGGCTGGGTCAGTTTATACAGGAGGAGCTGGTCTCTCAGGTCTGCTGGTCCCGGGCTGTTCAGGGCTCTCGGTGTCCCTGCCGGCTCCTTGCATGGAGCCCAGAAGCAAATTGGCCTGCCTGCCTTTTTGGACAGGGGAGGGAGAGGCAGTGCCTTGCTCCATGCCTGCTCTGTGCCCAGTTTGGTGTAGTGGTTAAGTATTTGGACTCTAATCTGGGAAGAACCGGGTTTGATTCCCCACTCTTCCATTTGCAGCTGCTGGATGACCTTGGGTCAGTCACAAGCTCTGGCACAGCTGTTCTTGAAAAAAAGCAGTTTCTGTCAGAGTTCTTTCAGCCCTGCAGACCTCACAGGGTGTCTGTTGTGGGGAAGGGAAGGGAAAGGAGTTTGTAAGCTGCTCTGAGACTCCGAGTGAAGGGCAGGGTATACATCCAATCTCTTCTTCTTCTCTGCTGGAATCTTCGTCCCGTGGCATGTTCATCTGGGCTTGCAGGAGGATTCAGGCAAGCTGGCCGGGTGGAGAGACTGCCGAGCGGCGGCCCAGGAAGTCGGGCCCTAGGCCACAAGTATTCCTTGGGTTGTTTCACACTCGATAACTGCGGTGGGGGAGACATTCAAGGCGTGCACATGTGAAAGCGACACATTAGGGAGTTCTGCCGCGGTTGCTTGCGAGATCGGAAGTGAGGTGACACGGTGCCCACCTCTGACAAGGCCTTTGCGGTCTTTTCCTACCAGCAGCGCAGAAATAGCTCGGATGTGAGAAGCGGCCTCGAGTGGGCCCTGCCTCCGCTGTGTCTGACTCACTTCTCCACCTCATAAATTTTTATTTCCTCGACTTCATTTGCACCCTGCCTTTCTCTGCACCGGGGACCCAAGCTTCTTATATCATTCTCCTGAGAACAGAATTCGAGTCCAGTGGCCTCTTTAAGACCAACAGAGTTTCATTCTGGGTATCAGCTTTTGTGTGCATGCCCACTGCTTCAGAAAGCGCACAGAATCTGATACCCAGAATTAAATTTGGTTGGTCTTCAGGGTGCCCCACTGGACTCAAACTTCGTTGAGCTGTCTGTTGTCGAAGGCTTTCATGGCCGGAGTTCATTAGTTGCTGTAGATTTTCCGGGCTGTCTGGCCGTGGTCTTGGCACTGTAGGACCTGACGTTTCGCCAGCAGCTGTGACTGGCATCGTCAGAGGTATAACAAAGGAAGATGGAGTACTCTCTGTGTCAAGGTGAGAAGCAAAATGGTAGGCAGGTAATTTAGATCTACTCAGGAAGGTGGGGTAGGGCTGAGTCATTATCTTGTTGGAGTTCCCCAGGCTGTGAACATGCTAGTGGAGGAGCTTTCCTGAGGAGGTTCTTTTGCATATGGATTGGCTACTGAAATTCTAATCTTATCTGTAGTGCTGTTGTAAGATGTAGAGCATTTTGTGTTTTTCAGGATGTTGTTGAAGGCTTTCACGGTCGGAGTTCATTAGTTGTTGTAGATTTTCTGTGGTGTATGGCCATAGTCTTGGCATTGTAGGGCCTGACGTTTCGCCAGCAGCCGTGACTGGCATCCTCAGAGGTATAGCCCAGAAAGACGGAGTACTCTGTCTGTGTCAAGGTGAGAGGCAAAATGGTAGGCAGGTAATTTATATCTACTCAGGAAGGTGGGGTAGGGCTGAGTCATTATCTTGTAGGAGTTCCCCAGGCTGTGAACATGCTAGTGGAGGAGCTTTCCTGAGGAGGTTCTTTTGCATACAGATTGGCTGTTGAAATTCTAATCTTATCTGTAGTGCTGTTGTGAGATGTAGAGCCTTGTGTGTTTTTCAGGGCAGGAAACCATTTCCAAACTCTCTTCTTTCCTCTTGAAACTGTGTTTATCTTTATGAATTTCCGTGGCTTCCCCGTGTCATCTGCCATGGTCATTGTTGAGCTGCTTCAGACCAACAAGGCTGCCCACCCGGATCTACCACCCTCTGTAGACTGGGAGAGCGTGACTGGCCCAAGGTCACCCAGTGAGCTTCCATGGCAAAGTGAAGATCTGAACCCGGGTCTGCCAGATCCGCCTCTGACACTTTCCCCGCTGCCCCTCCCTGGCTCTCTAGACCACCCACCTTGTTGGTTCTTTTAGCCTCAACGACATTCCTGTTTTCCCTCTCCGCCCCTTAGAAGTGCTACCACTTCATCTTCCAACGCTACCGCCTGGAGCACTACACAGTCTCCTCGAACTGGCTGGCGCTGGGGACTGTCTTCGTCTTCGGGCTGCTGTCCTTGTCACGCTCCGTGGCTTTGTTCCGAGGTGGGTGCCGGAAGGGTTTATTTGTCGGTCGCAGAATGCTGAACAAATCTCCCGGAAGGCTTCAAAAGCGGCCTGCCCTTCACTCATGCCGCCTGGCGCCCTCCCTGGTGGCCTGAGGGGCGTAGGGCCGTCTGTGCCACGCCGGGGGAGAGAGGAGTTCTGGGGGACTGACTCGGGCATTCCTTTGCTCCGGAGAGTCACCAAGGCCCTGGCCCAGGGAACTCGGGGAGTGCTGTCGGAACATTCCGCCTGTGCCGGGGAGGGGAGCGAACACTGGCGGGGAGGAGTGGCAAATGCTTCTGTTACCCTCCCCATCCCTCCCGTTTCTTCAGCTTAGGGTGTTAGGCAGGCAGCCCGGTTGAAGTGGAATGCTGAGCAAACCACATTGGGTGTCCCTTTTGTGGCTGGTGGTGGAGGACTTCAGGGTGACCCCATAGGGTTTTCAAGGCAAGAGAGGGACAGAGGTGGCTGGCCATGGCCTGCCGCTGTGTAGCAACCCTGGGCTTCCTTGGTGGTCTCCCACCCAAGTACTAACCAGGGCCGACCCTGCTTAGCTTCCGAGGCCTGATGAGCTCAAACCAGCCTGGGCCGCCCAGGTCAGGGGCAGTGTTCCGGCAGTGTTCCCTCTAAGCTGAGTTAGTGTGAGCTGGCTCACACTTTTTAGCCTCCGGCTCACACATTTTTGTCTCAGCTCAGGAAGGAGGGCTCCAGAGCAAACTAATTTATGCAGCAGCCAAATTGCTCACAAAGTAGAATTTTTGCTCACAAGATTCCACAGCTTAGAGGGAACATTGGTGAGGGGTCTTTGTAGTTACGAGGACTCAGTTAGGTGAAAGCGTCCATCTTCTCTTGCCTCTTCCTTTCAGCAAGCCAAAACGAGAGGGACCCCAAGCGTATGAAATGTACAGAGATGGGAAAACGTAAGGGCAGACCATCAAACATTCACAGATTTCACAATAGTTTATGGCAACCTAATCACAGTAAAACAATGAATAGAGCAGAATTAGTGGTCACAATTCCAAAACACTAGTCACCATTCAAAAACTAGAAGACCATTGATGTAACAATTCAGTAGTGAAGAAAGAATCCGACAGGTGACTCCCCCGTATCCTTTCTGTGTAATGGTGTCCTAAAGACCTCGAAGTCCACAAAAGAAGGCAGAGGATGTCCCAGAGATAAATCTGCAACCGAAAAACGTCCTTCCTAGGTATGCCAGACGTTTCAAAGCATTCTTCCTCAGTTGTACGGCTGAAAAGTGGAATCTGATTTCCACAATAATCTAGGCACCGGCTCATGTCTCAAGTGGAATCTGTTCTATTCTTTGAACTGTTACTAGTGTTTTGGAATTGTGACCACTAATTCTACTCTTATTAATTGTTTTAATACTATTGTCTAATGCTAACTTGTGAAATTTGCAAATGCTTCGATGGTCTGCCCTTGCGTTTTTCATCTCCTTCTTTTAACAGGCTTAGCTCAGTTGGGTCTCTCTGAGGCCTAAGTGACTATCGAAGGAAAATTGACTGGAGGGCGGAGGATGTTTGTGCCTAAAGACTTTGAAAAAAAAACAAACACCCGGTACAGCTCGGGGGTCCTCCTCTTGGTTTTCAGTGGCTCCAGGCATAGTCTAGTTGCTGCCAAGTCTCCCAGTTCCCGACCGAAAAACATTTCTTCCCTGCAGGTTACCACGGCCCTCTTGACCTGTACCCGGAATTCCACCGAATTGCTACCAACCCAGCCATCCACACAGTACCAGAGGGGAGGCCGGTTCACGTTTGCGTCGGGAAGGAATGGTATCGGTTTCCCAGCAGTTTCCTCCTGCCGGAGAAGTAAGTATTGCGGTGAAATCCGAGCAGGGTTGAATCCAGGGGTCTTTTACCCCTTCCTGGTTCCAGGGCACGATGTGGCCATGAGGGCAGCTGGGGTTACGTTGGTGAGTGGGCCAGCCCCCCCCCCAATGGCCATGGCCTCTGCACATGCTCCGATACCTGTTTGACCTGGGCTTCAGCAACGGCAAGCTGCAGAGAAAGGGAACGGGACCAGTGTTGCGTAGCAACAATAGGAACAAGATGTCAAGACAGTGTGCGACTGCAATAAAAAAGGCCAATGCTATGCTGGGGATTATTAGGAAGGGAATTGAAAACAAATCAGCCAGTATCAACATGCCCCTGTATAAATCGATGGTGCAGCCTCGTTTGGAGTACTGTGTACAGTTCTGGTCACCACACCTCCCAAAGGATATTATAGCATTGGAAAAAGTACAGAAAAGGGCAACTGGAATGATAAAAGGGTTGGAACACTTTCCCTATGAAGAAAGGTTAAAACGCTTGGGGACTCTTTAGCTTGGAGAAATGACGGCTGAGGGGCGACATGATCGAGGTTTTTAAGATTATGCATGGGATAGAGCAGGTAGAGAAAGAGGTACTTTTCTCCTTTTCTCACAATGCAAGAGCTCGTGGGCACTCCATGAAATTGCTGAGTGGTTGGGTTAGAACAGATAAAAGTAATTCCTTCTTCACCCAAAACACCCAAAACCTGATCAACATGTGGAATTCACTGCCACAGGAGGTGGCGGCGGCTACAAGCATGAATGGCTTCTAGAGGGAATTGGATAAACATATGGAGCAGAGTTCCATCAGTGGCTATTAGCCACACAGTATAGATAGAAACTCTCAGTCTGGGGCAAGTGGGGCTCTGTATTCTTGGTGCTTCGGGTGGGGGGGACAGTGGGAGGGCTTCTAGTGTCCTGGCCCCACTGCTGGACCTCCTGATGGTATTTTTGGCCACTGTGTGACACAGAGTGTTGGACTAGATGGGCCATTGGCCTGATCCAACATTGGCTTCTCTTATGTTCTTAAGTTCTTACGGAAGAGATTATGGGACTGTAACAATTCACCTGATTGCCATCTGTACAACTGGATTGCCTCTATCTGCCACAGAAGGCCATGGACTCCGGGGGCGGGGCGGTCCACTGCAGTCTGTGTCTTGATTGGGATTGTTTGTTTGCAAGTAGAAAAACGCCCAAGGTTTTAATCTGCATCTTCCCTCCCAACGGCTGTAGCTGGCAGCTTCAGTTCATTCCGTCGGAATTCAGGGGCCAGTTGCCAAAGCCCTTCGCCAAAGGACCAGTGGCCACACGCATCATTCCGGCCAATATGAACGACCAAAACCGAGAAGAGCCCTCCCGATACGTAAGTACCGCCACCCCTGTTTTCTAACTCTGCTGGGGATATGTGTCACTCGCCCCAGCCCAGCATTCCTCTTGGAGGTCGTGGCGGTGTCAAGCTAGAACTTCCTGTGTGTGGCTTTGTACGCAGAGCTGCAGAAGATGGAGCACAATGACCCCAGGGGTGTGTGTGTGTGTGTCTGCGATTGTTTTGGTTCTGTTGTAGGCAGTTGTTGCCTCTCAACGCTCCCTGAGAAAGAGTTTGTTGCTAGCTTAGTACAAGAAACAGTTTAAAGCATCTGGCTGATTCAACAGACACAGTCTTGGGGGCTGTTCAGAACTGACCCTCCTTCCAGTCATGGCGCTGCTGACGCCCCAAGTTCTAAACATGTAATTGTAGGAATCAAGTCAGTGGGATTTCGGTGGCTGTTGCTTCCAAGCAGAAGGCAAACCCGTGGGCTTTTTGGCGTGTCCCAGCATGCGGGAGGCTCCGGCTCATCTCCCTGTTCATCCACGTGTTGTGACATGCCCAAGAGGCCCTGAACATTGCCTAGATGTGCATCACGCAGGCAACAGTGTGTGTTTCGAAGGTACCAAACGACAACAACAAAGACCCCGCTACAATGACCTCTGTCCCTCTCAAAGACAGAGGGAGCTTACCTGAACTGTCTCCCTCTTCCCAGTTTGACATTTCCAAATGCCACTACCTGGTGGATCTGGACACGCCGGTGGAAACACCCAGGGAGCCAAGATACGCGGCTAATAAAGATGAATGGATCAGTATCGCTTACAAGCCATTCCTAGATAGTTCCAGGTAAGTGGCTATTAAATCACAGATCTTTGGGAAGCAGATGAAAGTATGTTGGGTGTAGTTTGGGGGGGTGGGGGGTGGCTGTTGACACTTGGTAGCTGCTTCCTCGGGGGAAGAGGCCTGGCGGTGTCTCTGGATGCGCACGTGTGTTCACCTGCAAAGACCCACCACTGCTGCTCTGCCCTTCCCCATGTCGTGGTCAGGGGCAGGATGAAGCTGTTCCCATCGATGACCCAGGACAGGACCGGAGTGGCACCAGAAACAGAACCAAGTGACCTGTTCGAGATCCAGGAGGAACCCGGCCCCGAGAGCCAGTGTAGCATAGTGTTTAAGAGCGGCAATCTCTAATCTGGAGAACCGGGTTTGATTCCCCATCCGTCCACGTGAGGCCTGCTGGGTGACCTTGGGCCAGTCACCATTCTCTCAGGACTCTCTCAGCCCCACCCTATCCCACAAGGTGCCTGTTTAGGGAAGGGAAGGGGATTGTAAGCTGCTTTGAGACTGGTTAAGGTAGAGAAGAAGAGAAGAGATTGGATTGTCCTTCACTCGGAGTCTCAGAGCAGCTTACTAACTCTTTTCCTTTCCCCTCCCCACAGCAGACACCCTGTGAGGTAGGTGGGGCTGAGAGAGCTCTTTCCTGAACTGCCCTTGAGAGAACAGCTCTGACAGAACTATGGCTTGCCCAAGGTCATCCAGCAGCTGCAAGTGGAGGAGCAGGGAATTGAACCCGGTTCTCCCAGATTAGAGTCCGCACACTTAACCACCACACCAAACTTACTCTTCTTCTTGGCTGGGGTGTCTGTTGGCAACCATGAGCTCCTTGCCTCCTTCACCTGGTGTGTATGTGTGTGTGTGTGAATTCAGCCCCATACTTTCCCTTCCAGGGCTCCATTTCTTCTTTTGTGCCATCCTTGTTAACCCCCGGTCCAGCTTTGCTCCAAGTCTTTGTGTCCTCCGGGCGCTTCCTTTCAGGGGAACCAACATCTGCCTCTCCTCAGCCACGCTTTGGGCCCTGCCCCGTCCCCTCCGCCTTCCCCATCAGCCCACACTTGGCGGCAGTCAGCCTGGCTCGTCAAAACCGTTCCCGGCCTGTCTGGCTTCCCTGGAACTCCCCACGCTTTTCTCTCCCTCTCCCTCTCTTTTAAGAAAAGATGGAGCGTGACTGCGAATTGTTACCTTTTATAAAATAGCTTGATGAGTGGGCGGAGGGACAGCAGGCGCTGGGAGAATTTCCCTGAGGAGCAGAGCGGCGTGCGTTGTGTTAACAGGCTCCTGGCTGGCTGGAGAGACTGGATTGCCAGCGACGGGGGATGGCAGAGAACCGTGCTGCCAACTGAGCAGGCCAAACCCCAGCTGCCGCCCTCTCGGCCTGTGCCCGCCGCTGCTCAGTCGCGTTTGCTCTGCATACTGCCCAGGGCCGTTTCTGGGCAGGAACGCACAGGAACGGGACTGCCGGCTGGCTCCCACGTTGGCCACGCCCAGCAGGAACTCATTAGCATAACAGGCCACACCCAACAGCAGAAACTCGTTAGGATTGGCTACATGAGGGGTGTGTGGCCTAACATGCAAAGGAGTTTCTGCTACCAAAAAAAGCTCTGGGGTTTGACAACAAACAAGGTAAACAGAACAAGAAGCAAAAGGTGGGTGTGGCTGGATGACCACACTTCTCATAATATGGGGGTGTGGCCTAATAGGCTAATGAGTTTCTGCTGTTGGGTGTGGCCTATTATGCTAATGAGTTCCTGCTGGGCTTTTTCTACAAAAAATCCGTGATACAGCCTTTCCGTTGTCGTGTCATCGTCCCCCCCCACACACACACACTCTGTAGTTCCTGCCAGGGCTTTTCTTTCTGAAGAGGGAGGGGTGGGATGAGTCAGGAAAGCACTTCCTCTGTCTCAGAACTGAGCCAGTTTGGGGTCGCAGTCTAGGAGCGCGGACTCTTATCTGGGAGAACCGGGTTTGATTCCCCACTCCTCCACATGCAGCTGCTGGCATGACCTTGGGTCAGTCACAAGTCCTTTCAGAGCTGTTCCCTCAAGGGCAGTCCTCGAAAGAGCTCTCCCAGCCCCGCCTACCTTGCAGGGTGTCTGTTGTGGGGAGGGGGAGGAGATCGTAAGCCGCTCTGGGACTCTGAGGGAAGGACGGGGGTATAAATATCCAATCTCTTCTTCTTGTCTTCTTTAATGGTTGCACTCTGCATGTAGTTTTGAGAGGGGAGAAGGGGTTGGGATTTGAAGAGGAAGAAGAAGAAGAAGAAGAGATTGGTTATTTATACCCCTGCCCTTCCCTTGGAGTCTCAGAGCAGCTGGCGAACTCCTTTTCCCTTCCCCTTCCCACAACAGACACCCTGCAAGGGAGGTGGGGGCTGGGAGAGCTCTGAGAGAACTGTCCTTGAGAGAACAGCTCTTGACAGAACTGTTGCTTGCCCAAGGTCATCCAGCAGCTGCAAGTGGAGGAGTGGGGGAATCAAACCTGGTTCTCCCAGATTAGAGTCTGCGCACTTAACCACTACACCAAACTGGTTTAGACTTGGCCCAAATTTAATCTGTAAATACTCCCATGAGTGCCGGAGCCCCAGGTTTTCCCCTGAAGCTTTCCACATAAATCTGGAGCAGGTTCCCATAGAATGGGCTACTTCCAGTTTCCAAAGGAGAGAGAAGGGGGGCAGGCCCTGAATTCTGGCAGCCTTTGAGCTCTGGCAGCCGCCTCGCCAATCCAAACGCAGCAGCTCAAAAAAGAAATGAAGCATTGAAAAGTGGACCGTCGATCGCTATTGGCTATTTTCAGACAGAGGAATTTGGCCGGGGAGGGGCAGGGAGTTCATGTGGCTGTTTGCAAACAGTCACAGCCGCCCTCCAGCCGCCTGCCCTCCCCTCCCCTCCTGGCCCTGCCGGCCTCTGCTGTAGCACAGCCCCTCTGGCCGCGGGGGGGGATGGGGGATGCCAGAACGGCCTGCATCGATGCCCCCCTCTCCGGGCTCCAGGCAGGCTGTAAATAATGAATCACCAACTGGCCACGGATGCAGGCCCAAATGTTCTGGGTGAATTTCTAGAATTAGTTGCGAGACCGAGAAGTTCCCTGTCGCGCAGATGTGCCGTGTGGCAAAGAGGGCTGCCGTTTCATGCAGACTTTAGTAACGTCGATGCCAGTTTCGTTTTGAGCTGCTTCCAAAGTCCGGCTTTTGGGGAGGGAAACAGGAGGGGAGAAAGAGCCTGGCGAGGGGGCCACACAGCTGCTGGGGGAACAGGGTGGCATGGCCCCACCCGGGCACAGGGCACTCTGTTCTTCAAGCCCGGCAGCTCCGATGCTTCGGGAAACTAATGGCCCCAGCTGCTTGATTTGTGCTCGCTGAACCGGAGGCTTCTGGGACTGCCTCCGAGTCTCCCCGACTGACGTCAGCAAGGGCCGCTGCAACTCTCCACTGGCTCTGATAAATGGCGCCGCTAATTGAATTAGAGAGCACTCAGAGCCATCGACTAATTACGCCACTCTGGCAGCCGCTTTGTCCGGGCCCGTTTAATTCTGCGTTGGCCGAAGGCTCCGGTTGGGGTGGCGGAAGGGGCGCGGTGCTCGGCCGAGGGTCTGCGGCTCTTGTGGGCGGGGCACCTGCTTTGCTACAGGCCCCGGGGGCCTTGGATGAGCCGCATAGCCCAGGGCCAAGGCACGCCTCTCCCGTTCCCTCCCAAAGGACTGTTACTTGCCCTGACCTGGATATCCCGGGCAAGCCGGACCGCATCAGACCTCGGAAGCTAAGCAGGGTCGACTGTGGCAAGTGCTTGGATGGGAGACCTCCTTGGAATACCAGCAGCCGGGAGGCGGGGGCAGGCTTCATTCAGCCACCTCTCTGGGTATCCTCCAGGCCCCCAGTAGGGGCTAGTCACACACTCGCTCACTACTACGCACACATGCACATATGGAAAAATACCACAAGCAAAATCTTTGATAGCTCAAAAATGGAATCAAGTTAAAATTCCTACATTGACTCAGTGGATATCCAAGAGCTGGGATTTAGCCGTGGCCGATAAGATTGCGGCTCAATTACTGGTATCTCAAGTTCCGTCAAAAACGAACAATTTCCTCAAGAAATGGCTCCCATATTTTGATTACATTTCATCGAGCTTAAATTTATTATATAATGTTCCAGATAAATATGTGGACTTTGTTTTTTACTAAGTTTTAGCATTAGACTAGAGGATAGCTAGAAACGATTATATAAAAGGAGGCCAGAATGTTGGTCCTTTTTTTGGCCTGGCTGTGGAATGCCATGTTTTACAGCTAGTTAATGGCTTTAACTAGGGCTTTTTTTGTAGAAAAAGCCCAGCAGGACCTCATTAGCATAACAGGCCACACCTGGCAGCAGAAACTCATTAGCATATTAGGCCACACCCCTGACAGCACAGCTCCCTCCCAGGATTGGCTTCCCCAGGTGCCCCACGGCTTGTGGGGCGCCTGGGGAACCCGAGGAGGGGAGGTAGTTTAAACTGCCTTTCCTCCCTGGATCGAAGTCCATCAGTGGCTATTAGCCATAGGGTATAGATGGGAATTCTCAGTCTGGGGCAGGTGTTGCACTCTATTCTTGGTGCTGGGGGGGGGGCAAGAGTGGGAGGGCTTCTAGTGTCCTGGCCGCACTGCTGGACCTCCTGACAGCACCTGGTATTTTTGGCCACTGTGTGACAAGAGTGTTGGACTGGATGGGCCACTGGCCTGATCCAACATTGGCTTTCCTTATCTTCTTAAGTGATGCTCTGTCTTCTTGGTGCTTGTGGGGGGAAACAGTGGGAGGGCTTCTGGTGTCCTGGCCCTACTGGTGGACCTCCTGATGGCCCCTGGTATTTTTGGCCACTGTGTGACAAGAGTGTTGGACTGGATGGGCCACTGGCCTGATCCAGCATTGGCTTCCCTTATGTTCTTAAGTGATGCTCTGTCTTCTTGGTGCTTGTGGGGGGAAACAGTGGGAGGGCTTCTGGAGTTCTGGCCCCACTGGTGGACCTCCTGATGGCCCCTGGTATTTTTGGCCACTGTGTGACACAGAGTGTTGGACTGGATGGGCCCTTGGCCTGATTCAACATTGGCTTATCTTATGTTCTTATATCTGGGGCAAGGGATGCTTTGTATTCTTGGTACTTGGGGGAGGCTACAGTGGGAGGGCTTCTAGTGTCCTGGCCCCACTGCTGGACCTCCTGATGGCACCTGGTATATTTTGGCCGCTGTGTGACAGAGTGTTGGACTGGATGGGCCGTTGGCCTGATTCAACATGGGCTTCTCTTATGTTCTTATGTTCTTATGACTCGGCTTCCTCAGGCGGCCCGTGGCTTGCGAGGCGCCCGGGGAACCCGAGAGGGGGAGGCTGTAGGCATGGCCGACTCGGAAGCCAGCCGGAACTCCATTCCTGTGCGTTCCTGCCCCAAAATAGCCCTGGCTTCACCTGTGATACAGTGTGTATTGTTCTGAATCTTAACATTTTGTATTGTTCTTATTGTTGTTACTGCATTGTTATACATTTAAAATAAAAAAATTGGTTTAAAAAGAAAAGAAAAGAAAAAAATACAACAGCAGCAGCAACAACGACGGCTTGTTCCTTGCAGACCCTCCCCCCCTCCTCGGGAGCCTACTCACGGCCTCTCGGCACAAGTCCTTGGAGAGAAGGAGACGCTCCTCCCTCTCTGCCCGGGGAATGAGCCGGCACGGCAGAGAAGCAGGGCGCTCACTCGCTCTCCGCAAAGGCCAGGCTGGAGGAAGGCGGTGGGAAGCCAGTCTCCCAAGAGCCTGCTTCAAAAACAAAACACTCTTCGTCGGCTCGTTCCAAAACTTAGGATTGCACAGCTGTCATTTTAGTGCCGCTGATTCTGCTTCCATGAGTGTCTTGGTTTTATTGTGATTAGCTGCCTCGGTGGAGAGAAAGGGGCCGAAACCTTCTCAAGAGGGGAGCCATGTTAGTCCGTAACGGAAGAGCGAAATTTGGGTCCAGTAGTATCTTAGAGACCAATGATATTTTGGGGGAGATTAGTGTCTGAGGGTCAAAGAAGAGAGAGAAGAAGCGATTGGATTTATACCCCTGCCCTTTACTCGGAGTCTCAGAGGGGCTTACAAACTCCTTTCCCTTCCCCTCCCTACAACAGACACCCTGTGAGGTGGGGGGGTCTGAGAGAGCTCTTTCCAGAAGTGTCCTTGAGAGAACAGCTCTGAAAGGACTTGTGACTGACCCGAGGTCATCTAGCAGCTGCATGTGGAGGAGTGGGGAATCAAACCCAGTTCTCCCAGATTAGAGGCTGCGCTCTTAACCACTACACCAAACTGGCTTTCAAAGCTTGATACCCTGAAAATCTCATTGGTCTCATAGGCGGTCCTGGACTCGAATCTAGCTAAATGTTTTCAAGAAACCAGTGAGCAGAAGGGCTGGGGGATTTAACTAAATCTGAACTCAAGGCCGCTGTCCCTCTTATACACCTGAGAACAAACAATACAGCTGTAAAAGGGCTTTAAAACGGCATGTCTTTCCAGGTCTTCAAAGCTGTTTCGGGCCTTCTACGTCCCCTTCCTGTCTGACCAGCATACAACATACGTGAACTACACCATCTTGAAGCCCCGGCGAGCGAAGCAAGTCAGGAAGAAAACGGGAGGCTAGCAGCTCCTGGGGCCCAAAGGGAATCGGCCAGAAGGGTTGGCTTTCTGCTTCCTTAATTCCACCTCCTACCCCTACATTTGTGCGCGGAGGGCGGCGGGGGTGCCAGGAACGGAGCTTGCGAAAGTTCCCCCTGCGCCTGTTCGTTCTGCGGGATCTTTCCGGCCACACGATCGGCCCGCGGTTGGGGGCTCCCTGCTCTGCTTCCTGGGCCGGCAGCAAGGCCGTGACCCTGCTGCTCTCTGGCTGCAAGAGGGAACGGGAGCAGAACTCTGGGACAATTGCCCAGGGGCGGCAGGGTCTCCCGAGAGAGCCCACCCGTCTTTCAGCTGTCCCCCTACGCTACAGAACATCTCACTCGCTCTTGAAGGAAGGAAGCTCGTGTTTCTTTTCAGAGGGTCCTTCAAAAGAGAGACGGTCGCGATGGCCTGCAGGAACACAAAGAAAAACGCACTCCCTCAGGCCTACGGACAAAATTGCTCCCAAAACGGACCCAGAGGAGGGCAGGCAGGACTTTGCACTTTCAGAAACAGACATTGCTAGCGGCGTAATTTAGCGGAACGTGACTTTTGTGTCCGTGGCGTTCCTTCCCCGTCGTCCTCCTAAGCACCGGCCACGGGCGGCTTTTTTAGAAGTTCAGGTTCTGTGGCGAAGGTCCAAGCTCCGTAAATCCAGAACGTTTACAAAGATGTCGGGGAAAACACGAGGCCCTTCCTGGGCTTGTGTATTTCAGGCTGTACCGTGTGATGAAACTGTCGTTAAATGTTCATTAAAAATTAGGCTCTGCCTCCTCCAAGCACAATTTCACGATGGAACGGAAGCCAGGCTCTCTTCCTTCTCTCCCCCCCCCCCCGCTTGCCTAGCAGCCCTCCGGCTGTCTTGGGGTGCACGGCCTCTGAATTGGCTTCCCATGTTCTGGAAGAGTCCGGAGCAGCGGGTGGTTTTGTTCGTCAGAGGTGATGGGGAAGGGCTCTCATCTGCAGTCGGAGCAGGGACCAAAGGGTTGGCAAACAAGGAAGTTGCTCTGGAGCAAACTCGGCCCCGGGAGGTGGGGGGGGGAGCAGACAGCTGCTTTTCATCAAAGAGGACAGCCTAATTTATTATGTACCCATTTGGTGGTAGGGTGGAGAAAGGAGCAAGGACATTTCCTGGTCGCAGGCGACCTGCGGGGACCTGCGAATTCCTGGCGACTGAATTGTTTCCCTGTAGCGAGGAACTCTCCCTTTGAAGCCTTGTTTATTCATTATGAACTTTTCTTCTGATTCCTGTGCATCTTAAAAGGGGGCTGGGGGTACGCAGAGGTTTTACTCCAGAGAAAAGAGTGTCTGATCACCGTTAAAAGAACTGCTAGGTTGAAGAGAGCTACCTGGAGATATAGGTGACAGGTGCTCAGTGCTCATTTCAAGAAGAGAAAATGGAGGCAGACTCGAAGCTCTGTTCCTCTGCCTCCGGTGGCTATTATTTTTATTTTTATTATTATTTATTCGATTTATTAGTCACCCTATCCCAGCTTACGCCAGGCTCTAGGCAATGTACAAAGGGGCACAATGCCATAAAATATACAAAACATTAAGAGCTGGGCTCTTTGGTATAGTGGTTAAGTGTGCAGACTCTAATTTGGGAGAACTGGGTTTGATTCCCCCACTCTTTCACTTGCACTTGGCTAGATGACCTTGGGCAAGCCATAGTTCTGACAAGAGCTGTCCTTGAAAGAGCAGTTTCTTTCAGAGCTCTCTCAGCCCCACCTACCTCACAGGGTGTTGGTTGCGGGAAGGGTGAGGTAGAAATCCAGTCTCTTCTCCTTCCTCTCTTGCTACATTCAACTGAATTGCAAGGGGGAGTGGTGAAGAAACTCGCTGTACGTTTCCCTGTGGAAATTAACATGCCAGCCATTTCCACCAGTGGGGACAAAGTCGCAGGTGACCGCCTGCCTCCTTGTGTCCCTCCAGTCCCCTTCTTTCAAAAGGGAGCTGAATTCAGTTCTCCGTTCCAGATTGGAGGACTGCTTGGAGAAGGCCGGAGGAACAGAGGCGCTGTGGCCAGTGAGGGGCGGGGAGAGGGAGGGCTGAGCTCCAGCCAGAAATGGCTCTTCTCTTCGCTGTGTGAGGCGGGGACTATGGCAGGGAGCCCCCCCACACACGCCTTTTCAAGCCTGTAGGGGCATTTTGAGTTCTGATACAGTGTGGTGTCAGCTGCTGCCAAGAGCAACGTTTGATCACCTCTGAAGCTGCCGTATACTGTGAATCAGACCCTTGGTCCATTGGAGTGTTTCCTGCTCAGACGGGCAGCGGCTCTCCAGGGTCTCAGGCGGAGGTCTCTCACATCTCCTACTGCCTTTAACTGCCAGGGATTGAACCTGGGGCCTTCTGCACGCCGAGCAGAGCCTCTTCTGCTGAGCCGTGGCCCCTCCCCGAAAAGTGAATGCTTCCTCCCGTCCCGTGACAACAGGACCACGTGAAGCAGCCTTATACTGAATCAGACCCTTGGTCCCTGACGGTATTGCCTGCTCTGACTGGCAGCTGCCCTCCAAGTTCTCAGGCAGCGGTCTTCCACATCACTTCCTTTCCCGGTCCTTTTAACTGGAGATGCCGCTGGGGATTGAACTTGGGACCATTTGTGTGCCAAGCAGACATCCAGTGGCCAGTCACAAGCCTTGCTTGGCAAAAACCCCACCTATCATAGAATGTTAGAGTTGGAAGGGACCTTGCAGGTCATCTAGTCCAACCCCCTGTACTCTGCAGGAGTGTAACCAAAAGATAGCCTTACAACATACCCGAAAGATGGTAGTCCAGCCTCCGCCTGAAAAGGTCCAGAGAAGGAGCATCCACCACCTCCCGAGGCAGTCTGTTCCACTGCTCTACCACTCTTACAGTTAGGAAGTTTCTCCTGATATTTAGCCAGTAACGACTCCCTTGTAATTTCCACCCATTAGATCTAGTCTTGCAATCCGGAGCAAGAGAGAATAGATCTGCTCCATCTTCAACATGACAGCCCTTTAGATACTTGAAGACTGCCATCATGTTCCCTCTAAGCCTTCGCTTTCCCAGGGTAAACATACCCAACTCTTCCAGACTTCCCTCGTAAGACCTGGATTCCAACCCTCTCACCATCCTGGTTGCCCTCTTCTGGACACGCTCGAGCTTGTCAACATCCTTCCTCAAATGTGGTGCCCAAAATGTGGTGCCTGGCAACACCCACTTTCTAAGAACTCTCGGTGGGCACCAGGGAAGGCCGCACGATGCCCACGGGCTCTGGAGAGGTGCTGACACGAGACCTTGAAAATGATTTTTTTTCTCTGGGTGGCTCCCCTCCCCACCGCCCAGCACAGCAGGAAAGAAGCTTTGGTGTGTTTCTTGGGAAGGGAAGCAGCGGGGGGGGGGGGGAGACAAAGCAAGCAACAGCCAGGGGTGGAGTAAGTCACGACTCCTTGAGCTGAGCTGATGTGCCCGGAGCCCCCTTCCTGGCTGGTTTATGCAACCCAGCGTGAATCATGCCATCAGTGAGCTCAGGGCCTATTCTTAGACGAAGAAACTGCTGCCTCAGACAAGGTGGCCTTATAAATAGCAGCTTCTCTCCCCCCCCCCCAAAAAAAAAAAAATGTGGGGCAGAAGAAACGGGGGCGGGGCAGGGAGGAGGCTTTGCCTGTTTCTGCAGCCTCTCCCCTGCCCCGGCTGCCTTCCCTGCTCCAAATACAAACCCCGTCGACTGCTGCAATAATCACTTCAGTTTGGTGTAGTGGTTAAGTGCGCGGACTCTAATCTGGGAGAACCGGGTTTGGTTCCCCACTCCTCCACATGCACCTGCCGGTGTGACTTTGGGTCAGTCACAAGTTCTCTCAGAGGTGTTCTCTCAGGAGCAGTTCTCGAGAGAGCTCTCCTGGCCCCACCTACTTCACAGAGTGTCTGTTGTGGGGTGGGGAAGGGAAAGGAGTTTGTAAGCCGCTCTGAGACTCCTTCACGTAGTGAAGGGCGGGGTATAAATCCAACCTCCTCTTCTCTTCTTCAAGCATCTGCTGCCCGGGGCAGCAAAGAGCCAATAATGAGTGTTTCCCATGCAATCTGAGTGGGTGTGCAAAGAAACCCCAGAGAAATCGTGCTGGATCTCATCGGGGCTAAAGGATTAGTCCTACCCAGTCCATGCATAGGTTGTCTAGGCCCCTTTGCCCTCCAGTAAGGAGTGTTAACATCTCAACAACAACACACCCCCCCCTGGAGTTTTATGTTGCTTAACTAGAGTGCTAGACCAGGACGTGAATTCAGCCCAACTGCTGGGATGCAAGGACCATTGCCTGTTCCTTTAGCCAGGGAAAGAAGCAGCAGCTTTTGGACAAATCCAAGCAACGTGGCAGGGCAGGCAGACAGGCCCGGAATGGTGGGCAGATAGGACAGCCCTGGGTTCTAGGCAGCTGCAGCACTGCGTCAGAGCAAGCGGCTCACCTGGCCAGAGCTGTTTGGCAGAGGGGAGGGGAAGACGGGGGCCCTTCTTGTCCTGATCCAAACCGGGTCCCCAGCCCTTGGGCAGGTCAGCTTCCCAAACCTCTGCATGGCAAACAAGTCAAGTCAAGGTTCCCCGACCGGATTCTTGGCCAAAGGTGTCGTCACAGTCTGGCTCTCAGTTACCATCTATATGAATGGAAAAGAGCAAGAGTCCAGGAGCGCCTTAAACACTAACACAATTGGTGGCAGGGGAGGAGCTTTTGTGGCTCACTTCCTCAGATAAGCTAGAATGTGAGTCCATCTGTGCTATACATTGGGAAGCGGAGTGATTTCAGGTTCCAAAGGGCATTAGCAGGCAAATGACAATAGCAGGTGTGATTAGAGGTGTGATATGCAGAGGGTTAGTTGGTGTGGAGAAATCAGCATTGGTAATGAGGCAGGAAAACCTAGGTCTCGATTCAGTCCAGGAGGACACATTGTCATGAGCTTCAGCAAGTCTCTCTTTCTAATCTCCCTTTGAAATTCCTTTGAGACAGATCAAGATGGGCAACCATGTTTGTCTGTAGCAGTAGAAAAGAGCAAGAGTCCCATGGCACCCTAAAGACTAATGAAATCTGGGGCAGGGGAGGAGCTTTCGGGAGTCACTGCCCACTCCTTCAGAGACAGCTAGAATGTGAGTCCATCTGTCCTTTACATTGGAAAGTGGCGTGATTTCAGATGCCAAATGACCTAGCCAGATGCCAAATGCCATTAGCAGGCAAATGACAATAGCAGGTGTGATTGGATTAGGTGTGATGGGCAGAGGGGTCATAGTCTTTGAGGCTAGTCTCTAAGGGGCAACTGGACTCTTAACTCTTTTCTACCGAATTGAGTATAAGAGATTGGCAAAGTTTCGTGGCGAAGCCGGAGAGACTGAAGGGGGCTTGTGGGCTTATTGGGGGGAGGGGCACAGCTTCTTTCAGGCAACGGACTAGGACCACAGGAGGAAGGGTTCAGTATGCCATACTCTCCAAGCAGATTCGAGCAAAGAAAAAGGCAAAACTCGTTGCTTGGCAGAGGACTGTTGAAGGAGGCAGCCGCAAACTCGGGTGGTGCCGCGCAAGGAAAGCTTTGCCACGGCCAGGCCTCCCTTTCGGCAGTATCCCCAAACTCCTTGTGCTTGCCCGGGGGCGGATGAAGGCTCCCGGGTGCCCTAAGCAGCCCTGGCCAATCTTGGTGCCCCCCCCCTTCCACACTGACCCCAGTCCATTTTAGTCGCTGACCTGTACAATGCAGGTGGCAGCAATACAAAAATTTATTCCTATGATAACACAATATATTGTACAAACGAAGCCAGGCTTTGGCGACATAAAGTTTTACAAAAATGCAGTACAACATCTATTTTGATATTTCACAAGTTAAATGGATCCAAGTTCCAAGATTCATGACCTGAAAGGCATTTTTTCTACATTTTTTTTCACCCTTTCCCCAACTTTGTGGTGCCCCCTTTGGCCCCGGTGCCCTAAGGCACGTGCTCTGTCTGCTTAAGGGTGACTCTGCCCCTGTGCCGGCCGTAAGAGGCTCACGCAGCATGAAATGCTCGATACCCAACCCCCGTTTGATAAAAGTATTTATGAGAACATTTCTGTTCCACCCGTCCGTCCCCTGCAGGAGAGCCGGCTCCAATTACTACAGATCTTTGAACAACTTAGAGCAAGTCAACAGCCGAAAACAGGAAGCCCGCTCCACAGAACTACCGAGTCAGCAGCTGAGTTTCATAAGCCAAAAAACAATATGAGCCCTCCTCCTGCTGCACATCTTCAAAAGGATACCAAGGCAGAGAGTGAGCATAAACATAAGAACATAAGAGAAGCCAATGTTGAATCAGGCCAATGGCCCATCTAGTCCAACACTCTGTCACACAGCGGCCAAAAATACCAGGTGCCCTCAGGAGGTCCAGCAGTGGGGCCAGGACACCAGAAGCCCTCCCACTGCTGCCCCCTCCAGCACCAAGAATAGAGTGCATCACCTGCCCCAGACTGAGAGTTCCCATCTATACCCTGTGGCTAATAGCCACTGATGGACTTCTGCTCCATATGTTTATCCAATTCCCTCTTGAAACTCTCCATGCTTGTAGCTGCCACCACTTCCTGTGGCAGTGAATTCCACGTGTTAATCACTCTTTGGGTGAAGAAGGACTTCCTTTTATCTGTTCTGACCCGACTGCTCAGCAATTTCATGGAGCGCCCGCGAGTTCTTGTATTGTGAGAAAGGGAGAAAAGGACTTCTTTTTCAACCTGCTCAATTCTATGCATAATCTTATAAAAGTGAGGCAAGGTTTCCTGGGGGCTGCTGACAGGAAGGCGCGTTCCTTCGTGGCCACTCACCCTACACGGGCGGGGGGGCAATAGAGAGAGACCTGGCTGGTGGGGTCTCCCCTCCAAATACTAACCAGAGCTGACCCTGCTGAACTTCTGAGATTTGTGGATCTGAGGGGTGACACGATCGAGGTTTGTAAGAGTGTGCATGGGATAGAGCAAGTCAAGAAAGAGGTATTTTTCTCCCTTTCTCACCATACAAGAACTGGTGGGCACTCCATGAAATTGCTGAGCTGTTGGGTTAGAACAGATAAAAGGAAGTCCTTCTTCACCCAAAGAGTGATTAACACGTGGAATTCACTGTTTGTGGGGGACAACAGTGGGAGGTCTTCTAGTGTCCTGGCCCCACTGCTGGACCTCCTGATGGCACCTGGTCTTTTTGGCCGCTGTGTGGCACAGTGTGGGACCGGAGGGGCCACTGGCCTGACCCAACAGTGGCTTCTCTGATGTTCTTATGGGATCAGGCTAGTGTGGGCCATCCAGGGTAGGGGGTGAAAAGTCTTCCAGGGGCTTTAATCTCCGGCACGAGGAATCCCCCGCGGAGCCCGGCTTCCCAAGCAGGTTCCGTCCCTGGCCATCCTAACAGCTCGCACTCCAGGTCTTGCTCCAGAATTCCCAGCCTGGGATGCTGAACCAGCAACCTGACGCATCTCAACAGAGCAAGAGGTTAACAGAGAAGTTGGTGGCAAGACCGAGGGGGAGAAGAGTGTCGGGGGGGGGGCTGTTCCAGCAACAGGGAACCATTTGCCTAAAGCCCATAAGAAACTTTCTTTTTGCCGACTCCTGCCTTGAGAGAACCGGTGCTGATGGAACGCCTTTCAGTCCTTTCCCTGCGGCCTGTCCTGGGGAATGCTGGTATGTTCAAGCAGGAGGGAAGGCCAATGGTGGGGAGTAATCTGCAGAGCCCCCGCCCCGCCCGAGGGTCTCTGCTAATTTGGCCCCGCCCTTCTTACCATCCTGCCAGTGTTCCCTCTAAGCTGAGTTAAGTGTGAGCTAGCTCCAGTTTTTTAGCCTCCGGCTCACACATTTTTGTCTCCGCTCAGGAAGGAGGGCTCCAGAGCAAACGAATTTATGCAGTAGCCAACGTCGCTCGTTCACAACTGTAATGCCAGCAGCTCCCAAAGTAGAATTTTTCCTCACAAGACTCCACAACTTAGACGGAGCGTTGGACCCAGCCCTGTATGTGTGGGTTGAATCGAGCAGGGATGTATGTTGGGAGAACGAGAACATATTTGGGAGGCTCCTTCAAGGCCATGAGCTCACGTAAGTGGCAGCTGGCCCAAAGAAGACATTTCACTTGCTTTGCGATCCTTGCTGAATTCAGGTACAGCCTGCCTGATCCAATGGGTCTACTCTACCAGGCAAGAAATGTACAGTCTGGGGTGCAAAATCAAGACTGCGTACCAGGTGTAGACGAAAAGGCCCACGGGAAACCCACGGGCCGGACCAGGGCTCCCTCTGACTCTGGACTGCTAGGATCTTTCAACCACGCAAACTGAGTGGGTGGGGAAATTCCTGGAGGTTTGGGGGTGAAACCTGGGTCAGGAAGGGAGCTCAGCTGGGCGCAACGCCATGGAATCCACCCTCCAAAGCAGCCATTTTCTCCAGGAGAACTGTTCCCGTTGGCAGCAGAGGAGAGGACCAGTGTTCCCTCTAAGCTGAGTTAGTGTGAGCAGGCTCACAGTTTATTAGCCTCCAGCTCACACATTTTTGTCTTCGCTCAGGAAGGAGGGCTCCAGAGGAAACTAATTTACGCAGCAGCCAAGTTGCTCACTCACAACTTCAATGCCAGTCGCTCACAAAGTGGAACTTTTGCTCACAAGACTCCACAGCTTAGAGGGAGCATTGGATAGGAGCCGAAGCAACGGGTTTAAATGACACGCAGAAAGGTATCGGCTGGACATTAGGAAACACTCTTTCATGTTCAGAGTGGCCCAAAGGTGGAATCAGCTGCCTGGGGAGGTGGTGAGCTCCCCTCCACTGGCAGCTTTCAAGAAGAGGCCGGGCAAATATTTGTCAGAGATGCTTTAGGCCGGTCCTGCATTGGGCAGGGGGTTGGACTAGATGGTCTCTATGGACCCTTCCAACTCTTGATGATTCTGTGATTCTATCACTGTCACCTGGAGAGCAGTTTTAATTGAATGAACAGTTGAATATGGCATCGAGCCAGTAAATCAACTGGCTCGATGCCGTAATAGTTCCACCTCTCCAGGCCCCACCTGGACGCTGGCAACCCTAAAACTATCACCTCCCCACCAGCATCAAGACACTTATTTGGCAACTACCTGCCTCCTAAGCGGTTACGAACATAAACCTCCCTGATAGCAAAACTTCCTCCGTCTCAGTGCCGACAACCCGAGGGGTTCCATCTGCGGCAGCCCTGGAAGCAGAGGGCAAGTGTTGGCAGCGCCCCCCGGGGGCAGGGGGTATATCCCACCCACCCCCTTCCCCAAACTGGCTTCCCGGCGATGGTGAGACTTGACCCCGGCCTGCCTGCCTGGGAAGGCGCGCAGGGGGCCGCTCTGGGCCGCTGCTTTGGGTAAACAGCCAGGGTTGCGTCACTCCGCTCGCCTTGTGACCGGCCAGCCGGAAGGAATGCAGCGAAACTTCTCCAGGGAGCCCGTGGACTTTCGGTTGGTTTTGGCTCCGGCCCAGTCGCTGCCTCCCTCCGAAGGGCTCGGTGTTTTCCGTCCGATTCCCAGCAGAGGGCAAAGAGAGGGAGGCCGGGACAGTCCTCCAGGAGAGGAGCCAGGGGTGTGTGTGTGTGTGGGGGGGACACAAGACTCCCTCCCCCCACAATTCAGCTCTCCTCCTCCTCCAGGTCAATCTACCCAGAAATCTCTGCCTGTAAAGGGAATTTCAGAGGCTGCCGCCATGTCGGTCTGCAGCAGGGGGCTGGATTGAGTCCTGTAGCCCCTGAGAGGCCCACAAGATATTTTTTTTTGGGGGGGGGAGGTAAGCTTTTGAGAATCTGACGGTATTTGAGGAAGGGAACGTTGGCTCTCCAAAGCCTCGTACTGTAAGCCTCAGATCCTGAAAAAGCCAGTCTGGTGTAGTGGTTAGGAGCGCAGACTCTAATCTGGGAAGAACCGGGTTTGATTCCCCACTCCTCCACTTGCACCTGGCTGCATGACCTTAGGCAAACCATAGTTCTGGCACAGCTGTTCTTGGAAAAGAGCAGTTTCTGTCAGAGCTCTCTCAGCCCCACCTAGCTCTCAGGGTGTCTGTTGTGGGGAGGGGAAGGGAAAGGAGTTTGTAAGCCGCTCTGAGACTCCTTTGAGTAGTGAAAGGCGGGGTATAAATCCAATCTCCTCCTCCTCCTCCTCCTCTTCTTGGCGTAGTGGTTAAGTGTGAGGACTCTAATCTGGGACAACCGGGTTTGATTCCCCACTCCTCCACTCGCAGCTGCTGGGTGACCTTGGGCAAGCCACAGTTCTGTCAGAGCTGTCCTTGAAAACTAGCAGTTTCTGTCAAGAGCTCTCTCAGCCCCACCTCCCTCCCAGGATGTCTGTTCTGGGGAGGAGGAAGGGAAAAGAGATTGTCAGCCATTCTGAGACTCCCTTGGGTAGTGGAGGGCCATGGGGTATAAATCCAATCTCCTCCTCCTCTTCTTCTGAAAATTTTGCCGGTCTGGAAGGAACCACTGGGCTTGAATCGAGATCCTCCTTTTGTAAAGGTTTTGTGTTGGTTTTTCTGCCACTTTCTCCACGCAGCCAGAGAAAGCACGAGCCAGGCAAGTTGCCTCCTGGCATCAATGGTCAAAAAGGCACGGAGAGGATTCTCTTGTGGACCGGCAGCTTGACGGAACGGACAGCTCTGGCCGTTGTCCTCCAGGGCCCCTCCGGCCTGCAGCTCCTGCAAATGGCCGCCGCCTCTCTGCTCTCCCTCGAAGGCTCCGCTTAAAGAGCAACCTTTGCTGTGATCCCCTCCCCCAGCTTAAAACGGGAAACTCCCCTCTGAGTTCTTCCACCACCGTTGTGGTCTTCTACACTGTCACACCTCAGACTGGTGAACGGTGTTCCCTCTAAGCTGAGTTTGTGTGAGCAAGCTCGCAGTTTTTTAGCCTCCAGCTCACAGATTTTTGTCTCAGCTCGGGAAGGGAGGGCTCCAGAGCAAACTAACTTATGCAGCAGCCGAATCGCTCCCTCACAACTTTTAGGCCAGCAGCTCACAAAGTAGAATTTTTGCTCACAAGACTCCACAGCTTAGAGGGAGCGTTGCTTGTAAGCCTCTCAGGGCAGAGACCTCCCTTTGACATGCGCTCTGAGGGTGGCGTGCAATTTACACCCCGCCCACACCCCAGCCATAGCCAAACAAGGATCCTGGCTCGTCTTTAAAAATACAAACCGGCAACCTGGCGGGATTGTTGTTCTAGCCAATCTTGAGTTATTATTATTCTTTATTATTTATTTATTTACCCCCTGCTTTCTCCCCAAGTGGGATCCAAAGCAGTTTACAACCTTCTCCTCTTCTCTGTTCCCTCCTCGCCACGACCCTGCGAGGTAGGTTAGGCGTAGAGCTGGGGCCAGTCACACGACAAAGTAATGAACTCTTGAGAGTTTAAATTACTTTTTAAAGAGTAAACGGGGGTGGGTGGGGGTGGAACCAAACCCAGGGTGCTGGAAGCCGTTCCCCTCGGCCCTGACCGGAGGAGGACGAGGCGGGGGGGGGGGAATGCTGAGCCCAGCCCTGCTGGCAGTTGCTCAAAAATGTGCTTGTTTTTCAAGAAAACCTTCACAAAACAAGAGCGGGAGGGTTTGGACTTCGAACTAGAACAGGGCAGAATAAAGAGATGATAAAGGGGCGAAGGGGGAGCTGCTGCAGGGGCTTTGAAGCGGGAGGGAGAGCCAGAGGGCAGCTAGGTGAAAAGTTATTCTGCCCCCTGGAACTCCCCTGAACACACAGGATGAATCAGACCCTCAGTCCCATCAGGGTCAGTCTTGCCTGCTCAGACCGGCAGCCGCTCTCCGGCATCTCAGGCGGAGGTCTTCCCCATCACCTGTTTCACGGGCCTTTTAACTGGAGGTGCCGGGGATTGAACCTGGGACCTTCTGCACGCCAAGCAGAGGCTCTGCCACTGAGCCACGGCCCCTCACTCTAGCCACTCCTGGCTTTGTTGCAGTGACCGGCCTCCACGCCAACAGAACCCCACTCTGAACACCGATTCGCCATCCTGGCTTCTCCCAAAGTATCCCGGGAATCCCTGCAGTTCGTTGGGTGGGGAAACACCGTCTCATGCAGTCTCCCCTTCTTCTCTGGGTTCGTTTCTGTCTGTGAAGTGCTGTTGAGCCATTCCCGACTCATGGCGACCCTATGATTTCATAGAATCATAGAATGTTAGAGTTGGAAGGGGCCTTGCAGGTCATCTAGTCCAACCCCCTGCACTCTGCAGGAGCATAGCTGAAAGAGAGCCCTACAGCATACCCGAAAGATGGTCGGCCAGCCTCCGCTTGAAAACGTCCAGTGAAGGAGCATCCACCACCTCCCGAGGCAGTCTGTTCCACTGCCCAACCACTCTTACAGTTAGGAAGTCTCTCCTGATATCTAGCCGGTAACGACTCCCTCGTCATTTCCACCCATTAGATCTAGTCTTGCAATCTGGAGCAAGAGAGAATAGTTCTGCTCCATCTTCTACATGACAGCGCTTCAGATATTTGAAGACTGCAATCGTGTCCCCTCTAAGCCTTCTCTTTCCCAGGCTCAACATACCCAGGCTCTTTCAGCCGTTCCTCGTAAGACTTGGATTCCAACCCTCTCACCATCCTGGTTGCCCTCTTCTGGACCCGCTCCAGCTTGTCGACATTGTTCCTAAAATGTGGTGCCCAAAACTGGACACAGGACTCCAGGTGAGGCCTGACCATAGCAGAATAGAGCGGAACTACCACCTCCTGTGATCTGGACACAACGCTTCTGTTAATGCATCCTAAGATTGCATTCGCTTTCTTCACAGCCTCCCGTGACCTCCTTCTTCCAATAGAGACACAAACAGATATCCTGACTGCGGAAAAAAACCCAACTTAAGCAGCAGTTCTCCAAAACCAGGTGGGTGGGTGGGTATAGTGGTGGTCTGTGCCCAAACTGGGGAGGCCCCAGGGCGAATTTCACCATGCCGTGCCAGCACCCACCTGGGGCTACGCGGATCCGCAAACCCTCTGAGGGTGGCGTGGGATTTGTCAGAGTATCTTCATTGTAAACCCAATCCCACAGATGTGAGTTGTTGCCGGAGGGGAGTAACAAGTCGTCTTTAAGACTTATACTTCTACTTCATTTATATATTTTATTCTTTACATTGTGTTGCCGATTTCTGTACTATTTCTGTACTGAGCTAGTCTGGTGTAGTGGTTAAGTGCGTGGACTCTAATCTGGGAGAACTGGGTTGGATTCCCCACTCCTCCACTTGCTGCTGCTGATGTGACCTTGGGCAAGCCATAGTTCTGACAAGAGCTGTCCTCGAAAGAGCAGTTTCTGTCAGAGCTCTCTCAGGCCCACCTCCCTCACAGGGTGTCTGTTGTGGGGAGGGGAAGGGAAAGGAGTTTGTAAGCCGCTCTGAGACTCTGCGTGAAGGGCGGGGTATAAATCCAATCTCTTCTTCTTCTTTTTGTATTTTATATCTTGTATTGTGATGGCCAGTGGCTATATGCAATAAACTTTTGAGTGAGTGAGTGTGGCGTGGGCATCTGCCTCACCCTGCCCAGTCAGTGCGAAGGGGAACTGGAAGCAGGTGGCAAGACCAGCCACTCCTACCCGCCCCATCCTGACCCTCCGAGAAGGACACGGGCCCTGGAATCCGGGCCCCTTCGCTCACAGACTCGAGAGGGCAGAAAGTGCTGCCAACTCCGGGGGCAAAAAGGCAACCGGGGGGGGGGGAGAGCTACCCATCCAGTAGCCCGAGAAACTAGTGCAGGTTACAGAGTGCATTCCCTCGATTTTTCTAAGAACCTGTCAAATGGTGTTCATAAAAGCCCGTTTCCTTGACGACAGCTGATGTCAGTCTTGCTCTTGCAGGAAACGGCAGCTGTGCGAGACCCCCCTCCGAGCCGGAGGCCAGCTGCGGAGGGGAGACAAAAGGCAGAGACTCTCGCCGGGGTGAATCGATAACCCCGTTCAACCTGTGCGGTGCGGGAGCCTCCCCGGGCAGCCGACGTCTCTGGGACTCCCCCCCCCCACCTCGCCCCACGTGAAAGAAGAAAAGCACTGCCGTTCTCATGTTGCAGTGCTCTGCTCCTTACCTTTGCAATCATAACAGCCGTGTAAAGATATGCTACTTTGTCCCCATTTCACAGATGGGAAGGCTGAGGCCGGTGGTGAGGAACCTACCCAAGACTCTGAGCCTTGTGTTAAGAGTTGGAACCCGGGCATCTGGGGGCCTCCCAGATCTAACCTCACCAACTTAACCAGCCACACGGAATCTTAACATGCTTCCTCTGCTGTGGCTGCTGACCTGCGACAGAGAATTTGGACAGGGAATGCTGTTCCCCACTGCTTCCATACCCACCCACCCCCGATAAAACTGTAGTCTCTGGCCTTGAGAGCTGTTAGCCGGCCAGTCCTCAGTTGCAGTGGTTAAGACGCTGAACTGCAGACCGGAAGGTCGGTAGTTCGGCAGTTCGAGACCCGAGTGCCGCAAGACGGAGTGAGCTCCCGTCTCTGGCCCCAGCTCCTGCCAACCTAGCAGTTTGAAAGCAAGAAATTGCAAGTAGATAAATAGGTACCACTTTGGTGGGAAGGTGACAGCGTTCCGTGCGCCTCGGCAGCTTGTCATGCCGGCCACATGACCACGGAAATGTCTTCGGACAGCGCTGGCTCTTCGGCTTGGAAACGGAGATGAGCACCGCAACCCTAGAGTTGGATACGACTGGCTTTCGAGCAAGGGAAACCTTTACCTTTTACTAGGGCCGGCAGCTCTGAGTTGGGAAATTCCGGGAGATTTGAGGACGGAGCTTGGGGAGGGGGCAGGGTCTGGCCAAGCTGTGGAGTCTCGTGAACAAAAATTCCACTTTGTGAGCCGCTGGCATTAAAAGTTGTGAGCGAGCGATTTGGCTATGGCATAAATGTGTTTGCTCTGGAGCCCTCCTTCCTGAGCTAAGACACAAATGTGTGAGCCGGGGGCTAAAAAACTGGGAGCGGGCTCACACTAACTCAGCTTAGAGGGAACACTGGACCTCAGCAGGGTAGGATGCCACAGAGTCCGCCCTCCACAGCAGCCATGCGCTCCAGGGAAAGGGTCTTTTCCATCTAGAGATCAGTCATAACTCTGGGAACCCACCAGATTCCGCCGGTAACTCTTCCCTGGTAGCCAAACACCGTTAAGTGATCTGAGTCAGATCCCTGCCCTCTCCCTGTCACCCCCCAGATGACGTTCCAGAACTGTTTTAAGAACTAAAGGAGACCATTAGTGCAAAGAGCTTGTGAGCAGGGTTCCCCCTAAGCTGAGTTAGTGTGAGCTAGCTCCCAGTTTTTCAGCCTCCGGCTCACACGTTTTTGTCCTAGCTCAGGAAGGAGGGCTCCGGAGCAGTGTTCCCCCTAAGCCGAGTCAGTGTGAGCTAGCTCCCAGTTTTTCAGCCTCCGGCTCACACGTTTTTGTCCTAGCTCAGGAAGGAGGGCTCCAGAGCAGTGTTCCCCCTAAGCTGAGTCAGTGTGAGCTAGCTCCCAGTTTTTCAGCCTCCGGCTCACACGTTTTTGTCCTAGCTCAGGAAGGAGGGCTCCGGAGCAGTGTTCCCCCTAAGCTGAGTCAGTGTGAGCTAGCTCCCAGTTTTTCAGCCTCCGGCTCACACGTTTTTGTCCTAGCTCAGGAAGGAGGGCTCCGGAGCAGTGTTCCCCCTAAGCTGAGTCAGTGTGAGCTAGCTCCCAGTTTTTCAGCCTCCGGCTCACACGTTTTTGTCCTAGCTCAGGAAGGAGGGCTCCGGAGCAGTGTTCCCCTAAGCTGAGTCAGTGTGAGCTAGCTCCCAGTTTTTCAGCCTCCGGCTCACACGTTTTTGTTCTAGCTCAGGAAGGAGGGCTCCGGAGCAGTGTTCCCCCTAAGCTGAGTCAGTGTGAGCTAGCTCCCAGTTTTTCAGCCTCCGGCTCACACGTTTTTGTCCTAGCTCAGGAAGGAGGGCTCCGGAGCAGTGTTCCCCCTAAGCTGAGTCAGTGTGAGCTAGTTCCCAGTTTTTCAGCCTCCGGCTCACACGTTTTTGTCCTAGCTCAGGAAGGAGGGCTCCGGAGCAGTGTTCCCCCTAAGCTGAGTCAGTGTGAGCTAGCTCCCAGTTTTTCAGCCTCCGGCTCACACCTTTTTGTCCTAGCTCAGGAAGGAGGGCTCGGAGCAGTGTTCCCCCTAAGCCGAGTCAGTGTGAGCTAGCTCCCAGTTTTTCAGCCTCCGGCTCACACGTTTTTGTCCTAGCTCAGGAAGGAGGGCTCCGGAGCAGTGTTCCCCCTAAGCTGAGTCAGTGTGAGCTAGCTCCCAGTTTTTCAGCCTCCGGCTCACACGTTTTTGTCCTAGCTCAGGAAGGAGGGCTCCGGAGCAGTGTTCCCCCTAAGCTGAGTCAGTGTGAGCTAGCTCCCAGTTTTTCAGCCTCCGGCTCACACGTTTTTGTCCTAGCTCAGGAAGGAGGGCTCCGGAGCAGTGTTCCCCCTAAGCTGAGTCAGTGTGAGCTAGCTCCCAGTTTTTCAGCCTCCGGCTCACACGTTTTTGTTCTAGCTCAGGAAGGAGGGCTCCAGAGCAGTGTTCCCCTAAGCTGAGTCAGTGTGAGCTAGCTCCCAGTTTTTCAGCCTCCGGCTCACACGTTTTTGTCCTAGCTCAGGAAGGAGGGCTCCGGAGCAGTGTTCCCCCTAAGCCGAGTCAGTGTGAGCTAGCTCCCAGTTTTTCAGCCTCTGGCTCACACGTTTTTGTCTCAGCGCAGGAAGGAATGGCTCCAGAGCAAACACATTTATGCAGTAGACAAATCACTCGCTCACAGCTTTATGGCCAGTAGCTCGCCAAGTAGAATTTTTGCACGCCAGACTCTTAGAGGGAGTCTTGCTCCAGAGTAAACTAATGGCTACAGTAGCCAAATGGCTCGCTCACAACTTGAATGGCCAGCGGCTCACAAAGGAGGATTTTTGCTCCCACAACTCCACAGCTTAGAGGGAGCCTTGCTTGCCAGCACTTTTAAATATGAAGGCTGAACAGTATTACAGTTACCAGGTCAGCGGAGGGCTAGCCGAAGCGCCGTTAACTTGCGGGCGGCGACTTTGGCCTGGCTCCTGGGGTCAAGGACCCCTCCAGAAGTGGCTCCGGGCCCGGCCTGCCCGCCAGCCGACTGCATGGCCCGCTTTGGGAATATCTACCCGCGGACAATTTATTCACGCCGCCGGGCGGGGGTGGGGTGCTGGGTGCGCGGGGGGGGGCACCTGCACTGGAAGGTTGTTAGGGAGACATTTATGAATTATTCACGCTCATCAAAGTGCCGCTGCAACCCCGCCGGGCCGGGGGGGGGGAGATGAAGTGGGGGGGGGGCGGGAGCAGCTTCACCTCCTGCTCAAGGTGATTGCGGGCCGGGCGCTGACGAGCACGAGCGGAGCGTCTCCTTGGAGCCGTTGCCATGCCAACTCATCTGCCTAGGTGATTGCCACTTGTTGAAAGTTGGCGATGGATTAGCGGCTGGAGGGGAGGGGGAGCCGGAGGAGGCTTTAACTCTTTCCCCGGCGGGCCAGATCCAGCCCTGGGAGAGAGCTTTTGTCCTCCTCCTCCTGTTGATTCGGGAGCCAGGGAGGCAGAGTTACCGGCGGAGCCAGTTTGGTGTAGCGATTAAGTGCGCGGACTCTAATCTGGGAGGACCGGGTTTGATTCCCCCACTCCTCCAATTGCACCTGCTGGATGACCTTGGGCAAGCCACAGTTCTGTCAGAGCTGTTCTCTCAAGGACAATCCTTGAAAGAGTTCTCTCAGCCCCACCGACCTCACAGGCAGTGTTCCCTCTAAGCTGAGTTAGTGTGAGCTAGCTCACAGTTTTTTAGCCTCCAACTCACACATTTTTGTCTCAACTCAGGAAGGACGGCTCCAGAGCAAACTGATTTATGCAGTAGCCAGATCCCTTGCTCACAACTTTAATGCCAGTAGCTCACAAAGCAGGATTTTTGCTCACAGGACTCCACAGCTTAGAGGAAACATTGCTCCCAGGGTTTCTGTTGCGGGGAGGGGAAGGGAAAGGAGTTTGTAAGATGCTCTGAGACCCCAAGTGAAGGGTGGGGTATAAATCCAATCTCTTCTTCTCTGTTCTTCTCCTTCTTCCGTGCCCTGCAAACCAGAAGGCCCAGGGAGGTGGCGGCTGAACGGCCAAAGGTGGTGGGAAGTGCCATGGGGTTGTAGCTGAGTTATGGCGGAACAGTGGGGCAGCCGTGGCTCAGGGGTTAAGACGCTGAGCTGCAGACCAGAAGGTCGGTAATTCAACAGTTCGAGACCCGAGTGCAGCATAACGGAGTGAGCTCCTGTCTCTGGCCCCGGCTCCTGCCAACCTAGCAGTTCGAAAGCAAGGAATTGCAAGTAGATAAATAGGTACCCCTTCGGTGGGAAGGGAACAGCGTTCCGTGCGCCTCGGTGTTTAGTCATGCCGGCCACATGACCACAGAGAAGTCTTCGGACAGTGCCGGCTCTTTGGCTTGGAAACGGAGACGAGCACCGCCCCCTAGAGTCGGATTCGACTAGCCTTTGAGCAAGGGAAACCTTTATGGTGGAACACTGTAGAGTTTTCAAGGCAAAGAATGTTCGAAGAAGTTTGCTATTGCCTGTCCTGGGCCTCCAGCGCCGACCTTGCTTAGCTTTCGAGATCGAATGAGATTGGGCTAGCCTAGGCCATCCAGGTCTCAGCATGCCTCTCTTCCCAAGAGAGACGGTCAAGGCGTGGGGTACGACCCTTGGGCTGCTCCTAGGAAACCCAGACTCAGCCGGAAGGAGTGAGGCACCATTCTGTCCACTGGCTTCGTTTGGTCTTATGTCCCTTTGGCTTCTGTGATTCGGGTTGGCTAATTTGGAGCTGTTTTGGTGAGGACAAAGTTTCCAAGCTCTTCCTTCTCCTGTGGACTAGAAGCTTGATGGGAAAAAGCTAAACACAGAGCGAGCAATCATTACGCAGCTGAATTTGGAGAAAGATTAGCTGCTGGGCTTGCGTGCTAAGCCCGCGGAATGCAGCCACGGCGTTGACGCGAAGCGGAACCTGCTCCTCTCGGTTTGCAGTGAAATTCTATGCTTTTGTTTTTTTAAAAAAAGGATCTACTGCAGGCGAAGGGGCAGCTGGCCTGCGCGGCGCTCTTTGCGGAGGGACGGCCTCAGCGGGGCCTTGCTGAAAGGCTAACACGTACTCTGGTGATTTCAATGCACGGTATTATTTACCCGGCTGACGTCACCGGGAGCCGCTTCCATTCTTTCTGGAAAGCCCCAGGATACGAGGCACCTGACCCATTTCACTGGCTTGCAAACACAGCTAACCCTTTATAGCGCCCAGCATATGATGCGAGCAGGGGTGGAGGGGGAGGCTGGGAAGGGGGAGAAAACCTTCGCTCTGGACGGTTTTGCAGAGAAGCCCTCCTGCTTAGTCTTCAGCGACTTACCCGAGTTTCCCCCACTAGCTTGCAAAGGCCCACAGTCACCATTGGTTGGTGTTTGGTCAATTCGGAAGAGAGAAGGGTGGCTCTCAGTGACTTCTTGGCTCTTATGGCACCCGGGGAGCACAGAGACCCTGACTTTTGCCCTTCGCTTCCAGCATGGTGTTATTTTAACTCCTTTTCTAATACTAAGAGTGAAGAAGTCTCTCTCTTTCTCTCACACACTCTGTTCAAATGAAGCAAGTGTCCGGAAAAATGAGCCCCGCTGCATAAATCTCTAACCCAGGGGTGTTAAACATGTGGCCCGGGGGCCGGTTCAGGTCCCTGGAGGGCTTCTCTCAGGCCCGCAGAGGAACTGGCTGTCTTCTGCTTCTTCTTCCAGTTCTGCTGCTGCTGCTGCGTCATCGTAGCTTTGCAGCTTACAGATACACACCTGAACAGCCTACTCAAGACGGCAACAGCACAGACTATTTTGATGCAATACTTCAGAGCAAGAGGTGCCAGTTATCAGACGCTGTTAAATAAACAAAATATTGCAAGAGCGCTGATGGTTTAAGCATGTTTTTATTTTAAGTAAAAAAAACACAACCCTTTGTGTTTGTGTCCTTTATAAAGTTTATATCTCCACGACTTGATAATTACATTTTATGACACACACATGGCCCGGCCTGACAAGGTCTCATTTATGTTAGATCTGGCCCTTGTAACAAATGAGGTCGACACCCCTGCTGTAACCCTTTTGGGCCTGCGGGCACCAGTGGAATTTCGAGAGGCAGCGGAAAGCACCGTCTGAAAAGGGCCGCTGCAGACGTCAGAACCAAATACTAAAATGGCTGCTGTGGGAGACCGGGCCAAATCCAGTATTTCCCCTCCCCACTTTACAGACGTGGGAAACCCTTCCAAGGGGAGCCAATAACCAGCCCTGCCTCACCATGGCCCCGCCCACTTCCTGAAAAGCACGGGCGCCATGTTGGGGAACCTCGGCACAAACGCTCCAGCTCTGAAGCAGAATGTGGCCCGTGACTCTCCCTGCGCCGTCAGAGGCCCTGTTCAAAGAACTGGCTGCAAGACCAGATGATGCCTCTCTGTTCAGGCGATCTGGAATTGATTAGAGCTTCGTGTCATTCTGGGCTCTGCCCTCCGCCTCAAAGTGCTGAGTCTAGGAAGGACCTCCAAAACGGGGCCATTCCCTTTAAATGTGGCCCCGAGTGCAAGAAGCGTGGGGACGGGAAGGGTCCAAGGGAAGCCCGTCTGCCGTGCTCGGCAGGCGTCAGTCTCTGGCAACTCATGTTTAAGAGGGGAGGGCAAGTCAGAACTTAGCACAGGGGCTTTGCCCTACAGGCAGACGGGATCCACTTACAACTCTCCTAAACAGCACTGTTAGCAAGACTGAGGGGAGAGGACGTTCCCCAAATGCTTTCCCTCCCAGCCTCTAATGGAGAATATTTCTCCAGTGGGACCACTCCGGCAGGAGAGCACTCCATGACACAAACTGTGACCGATTTCCCACAAGCTGCCACTCCGCCTCGCTCTTCCTTTCCCCCCAATTGTATTAATCAGTTTCTATTTGCTGCGCGACCACATTTTGACCCGCAGCTTCGCCCGATTCCCCCGCATCTTCTCAATCCTGTTTTTTTGAGGATCTAGAAAACGGCGGGGGAAATCGGGTGAAGCTGCGGGTCAAAATATGGCCGCGCAGCAAGTAGTGGGAAATTGACACATACTATCGGGGGAAAGGGAAGAGCAGGGGTGGAGCGGAGGCTTGTGGGAAATTGGTCTGTGATTTGAACACCAGAGAAACGTTTCTGCCCTCACACTGCAAGTGTGGAACCCCCTACCTCAGGAGTAGGATGATGCCTTCTGAAGCAGAACCTGCTGAGGGAGCCCATGCACTTAGGCATGCTTTTGGGCTGTGTGCAGAATTAATACTTTTGGGCTGTCTTGGCTGGTTGCCACAGAGACTACACACTGGAAGCTGGAAACATGGCCTGGAATCAAGGTAAGCAACAATGCCAGAGGTCGGATAGCCGGGAAGTCAATTCAAGGTTGCAGCCTTCAAGGACAAGGAGCGGCTGCTACACACACAGAAACAGGTCTGAGTATGCAGAGTCGCTGCTGCGCTGGAGCAGGTGCGAGGAGTGCTTTTGAGCAGTTCCTCCCTTCCCTGGGAGTTGAGTCTGCAAAGGCTTACAGCTCCTCCCATTGCCTTTGCAGGAGCTGCAGTCTGGCACTCCTTCGCTCCTACATAGTTGGCCTCTGGCGTGCCCTATGTCTGGGGCACTCAGGGGAACTAGGCAGAGAGTCTGGCCTCGGGGTGCCTGCAACTGGGGGTGCTGGGCCAGGCTCACGATTGGTCTCTTCTTCAGGCTGCACCTCCTGTGCAACTGCTGGGGACTCTCCCTCCTCAAGTGCTGTTGGGGGTTCTTCTTCTGGGCTGACTCCAGAGGAGGCTGGGTTGCTCCCTGCCTCTTCCTCATCTGAGTAATCAGCCTCAGCAGGACCAGTACCCACGACAGCTTTCATGGGAAGAGCCCCTCACAGTGCATTTAGCCGGCTGTGGTGCACCGATCCCGATCCGTGCCTCCTCCTACATCCTCTCAGCTCTCCATGCACTTCCATCCCTCACCACACTCCAAAGGAGACAACAGGCGTTCCATGTCATGAAACTCGATTCTTATCGTGTTATTGAATTGGAAATTTCCTAACCGGTGGCTTCTAAGCTGGCCTCTGCACTACGATGAAAACAGGGCTCGGTAAAATGAAGTTTCCTTAATAATGGACGCCAGTCCTGGCAAGAGATCAAGATGAGTCGTCGTTGTTTGCCTGTAGCAGTAGAAAAGAGCCAGAGTCCAGGAGCACCAGGAAGACTAACAACATTTGTGGCAGGGGAGGAGCTTTCGGGAGTCATGGCTCACTCCTTCGGGTACAGCTAGAACGCGAGTCTGTCTGTCCTTGTACCTGAAATCCCTCCCCTGAAATCTCTCCACTCCCCATTCTAGCTGTATCCGAAGAAGTGAGCCGTGACTCACATAAGCTCCCTCCCCTGCCATGAACATTTGTTAGTCCTTCACGGGCTCCGGGACTCTGGCTCTTTTCTCATCCTGGCAGGAGTAGGCTTGTTTGACCGGGCCCAAGAGGTGGGGTCTGCACCTCTTGCCATTTCTTTTGTCTTGCCTTCCGGGAGGCAGCCCCTGTATTCCTGGCCCATCTCGAATAGGAATACCCAAACACCATTTCTCTTCTTGGGGGAGGGAGTCTCATGAGAAGGGAAGGAACTCGGTCTCAAGGACACGCAGGGGGTCGCACAGACACACAGGCAGTGTTAAACCAAACCAAGTCGTAAGGTGTGGGAATGAAGATGCGCTTGGTGTCAGCTGGGCCTCTGGGCCTCTAGCTGCCATGGAGTGTGTGTGTGTGTGGGGAGGGGGCCTCTGGAATTTTAAGTTTCTTTTCTCTGTGCCTTTAATGTTTCTTTATCTCTGTAACATGAGCATTTGGACCTTGGTGTCTAGCACCAGCTTTCTCCTGGGAAACTGGACCCGTTAGGTTTGGCGGGCTTCTACCGGTTCCGTGACTGGCTCCAGGCCATCAGGGGACCTTCTTGAATTATGTATATCTATTCGCTTTGCGCACTTATTGTCAGTTCTGACACGGGATGCTTAAAGACAACCTGCATACTTCAACGTTTCAATAAACTTTACTCCTTTGCAAGAAAAGTTGTTGGGAACTGATTGCTGCAGGAGTCGGACAGCTGGTGTCCCTGTTGGAAGCAGCTTCCAGCAAAGGCTCCCCTTTCTCCTCTTGTTGCCGGACTCCAGGGATCTCTGTAAATGCAACGTGGGACTGGGAGCCTTTCGAGGATTTTCTGGACGCCCCGCTGCGGACCGCCCTGTCGGCACCACTGCAAGCCGCAGCCCAAAGACGCCAGTGTGTTGGAGGCCACTTCAGAACACCCGGAAGTTTAAAAACGGAAGGTCCACGTTCTTTATTTTGCATTAATACATTGTAATTGCTTTTACAGAGTCCAGCATACCAACTGCAAGTAAATACTACAGATGGGCTCACAGAACTAGTGCATTTCTCCCAAAAGCAAAAGACTAAAACCCTTTCAACTCTTTTCTTAAAAAAAATACATTAAAACGTACCACGCACACATATTGCACTTGTCGCCATATGAAATATTTTTTTTTTAACCCCATGTACATCTCACCAAAGTCTCTTCAAAGGAGCCTGTATTCAAACTAATAAAGCTACTAGTTGCTCTACAGTAGTTAGACACAAAATCCTCTAACGACGGACACGGCAGACTCGACAGAAGCGGTTATTCTGAAGTAGCCGGTAATACAGAGAGAGAGAGAGAGGAAGGGAGGGAGAGGGAGGTGAGCGTGGCTGAGGAAGAAACGGTTTCCTCTCCTCTCCGGTTGTAAGAGAAATGACACCAAATGTTAAGAGACGTGTGCTGCTAAGCAGAGGGACACGTCTGACCTAGTTTTACATTCAGAACTTCCCCTCCCCTAAACTGAGGTACAAAGCGATTTGCCAACAGAAAACGGACATTTATTAGCTCTCTGCCCCTGAATACTGATCCGTAGCCGCCTCCTCGGGCCGGCTACGGTTTGTGCTCTGTCTGCTGCACCATGGGGTTTCCCTGCATGAAACACGGCCACCCGGGGGTGCTTGGCGGCTGCAGGGGGGCTGCTTCCCTGGCCTTTGGCAGCCCACGGCGGGAACGTGCAGGCAGAGACCTTGAAGCCCCGGACTCCGCCCCGCCCCCGAAGCATCCTCTGACCCATCTCTTGCGGAAAGCTGATTTCAGGAGGCCGAGGCGCCCCCTTCAGAAGCCACGAATGCCTGAGCACGGGGGGTCCTTAAACCCCCCCTCCCTTTGGGGAATGGAAAAACTACTGAAAATAGCTTAGACCCACAGCTGGCAATGTGAGGTCAGCGCGGAGGCTATCTCCAGCTCGCCAAGACGGTACCCCTCCTCCCCGGGCTGGAGATGTTCAGAGGGCTGTTGTTGCCCTCCCCCTGGCTTGGGGTGGGGTGAACGGCTGACTTGCCCGCTGAATGCAACACCAGAAGATAAGAGTCAAGGGCCAGCAGGGTTTTCTGCCCCCCACCCCGCTTTCAAGGCAATAAGGCAGTTGGCGTCAGCTGGGCCGGAAGCCTCCTCTCCCTCCCCCACGTGAAGTGCATAGGATGCAGCCGGAGAAGGTCTCCTTGTGAGAAAAGCCTCGCCGTTACAGATTAGATGCGGACATAAGTGTTATTACTCTGGGGAGGAAGGATGCCCGGCGGTTCTGGCAAAGACGGCCCAAAAGGACCCCCCCGAGTCCTGCGGAGAGCAAGGGTCCTCCGCGGGAAAGAGAGGGATTCTCCAAGGCAAGGCGGCCCTCTTTTGGAAACCTTTCAAGAGATGGCTTCCTGCCCCCTCTGAATGAAAGCTGAGGCCTCGCGACAGCAACTGGAGGCCTGCCTCCTCACCACTCACAGCCCTGAAGATCCAGAGTTAAGGATGGCAAAGGCTGGGTGGGGTGGGGCCTGGAATGGGGTTTTATTTTTTGAAAGGGCCGCAGGGTGTGAGTGCAGCGCACTGGACTCTAGGACGGGGTGTGGGACGGCCTGGCCCTGAAGTGACTGAGCCGTCTGGACCGCTTGAGAAGACCGGCAGAAGCTTGTGTGACCGAATGGTGCTCTGGCGAAACAAACTGGGCTGGAGCCTGAGGGCACGTCTGGCTGAAGGGAGCCTTCCTTCCGCTCCTTTGACTGGAGGCGAAGGCCCCCCCCCCGCTAGCAGAAAGCCCCCAAAAGCCCTCACCCCTTTGGCTCCGACCCAGCTGTGTAGTTCTGAAGAAAGACCTGCCCGTCTGCTTTTGGAAGCAGGGGAGGGTGAGCTGTCCCAATTCCCATTCCCATTCCACTCCCTGGGCTGTTCCTGAGAATCCACGGACTCCCAGAAACAAAGCCTCGGGGTGCATGTGTGTGTGTGTGAAAGGAAAGGGGGAAAGTCCTGCTCCCTGGGCCAACCTTACTGGATAGGAGCCATTGCCTCAAAAAAAATTTGAAACAAAGCCCCAGCACGTCAGGAAGAAGCTCAACTAGAACCCTCCCCTCCCGATATTTCATGCGCTTTGTAGAGAAGCATTTGGTCACGTGAGCTTCAGCCGACCATCTTAAGTGGTGTGGCCCGGGCACCGGTTCGCCACTTCTGTGAGACGTGGGCCCAAGGCTTCCTAAAGACAGACTGTTGTTTTGTGCTTTAAATACACCTGTGTTGTGCTTAAAGTGTGTCACCTGGCCCCAGCAGGATGCTCCACACTGCCAGCATCGTCCTTAACGGCACCGAAGCATTTTAAGCCGCACTCCTGCGACCGGCTGGAGGGATTTCCCCACATTCTTCCCGTGGTTTTCAAGTTGGCGTGGATCACGCATCGCCTACGCCCGGGCAGGGCAGAGGCCTGTTGGAAGGGCGACCAGCTCAACAGTTCTGGATCCTGGATATTGCTGTAATACTTCAACGTTTCATCAAATATGTAGATGACCCAGTCAAACACATGTGAGGAAAGATTCTAAAAGCCTGCGCTCCACACGGTGGAACCCTGGCCCTGAAGGGACTTTGGTGCCGGCGTGGATATAAATGGGGTATTTTTCTATTTCAGAAAGAAAAGAAAAGAAAAGAGAACAGAAAAGCAGAGTCTCTTAAAAAGAACCCAAAAGGCACAGCACGATCACTTCACATGGGTTTTCTGATAAGCTCGTCGTGTTTCACCCTTAAATGCTAATTCCCTAACTAACAGTCCAAATATACAAAGCCTAACAAACCACCAGCAACGCACACTGTTCGGCCCCGTTTACAGTCGCCTCTTTCGGACAGGGAAGCAACCGAGGGCAGCTTATAACAACTTCTCCAGTGATCAGAACGAGGCCCGGGGGCAGCTCTGCCCAGCCTCCCCGTCACCGCTTTTCCACCCCACCCACACCCCAACTTCTCCGTCTTCCGGTCTCTGAGGAACCTTCTAAGACAAGAGTCCTGTGGAAATCCTACCCGTCAGGTCCAGGGTCTTCTCAGTATATGGAGATCGCAGACCTATTTGCCAAAGAGCCAGGGATCTGTCACGGTGTGGAAAGAGCAGACATTTCCTGGTTCGCATCGAGAAAAACGTTCCAAGCCCACGCCAGGGCTGCCCCGGGGTCCTCCAAGAAATTGGCTGCAGCCTGGTTCTCTCTCGGTAGCTAAGGGCCCAGTCTGCAGGGACCTGGGCCTGCTACACTCCTGGTTTCCCTTGAAAACCAACCCAAGTCTTTGCTGAGTTCCATTTGAGAGAGGGGGAAAAAAAGGTATTGCTTTTATTGCCAAGAAGTACGGTGCATCAGACATCTGATTTCCTTCCTGAACTCCGCCAGGTTCCTCCCGACAGACAAGACGCAGCACACAGAACACCAGACAGTTCGGAAAGGCCACGTCAGCTAGCCTGCCTGCCTGCCTGCCTTCCGTCCTTCCTTCCTTCCTTGAAGTGCCCTGGTTGCCTGCCTCCCGTCCTGCCTCCGAGAAAAGTGCGGCACCTGCCTCCAGCTCCTGCCACCAAGCTTCCTGGGAGAGTTGCCGCTCAGCCGTTCCCTGCTAGTACCAATTCGGAGGGTTAGTACATTCACCCAGGAGGGTCAAGGATTGGATCGCGAGCCAAGAATTTTAGGGATGGAACGTAAAATGGAAATCCACGCGTTATTTCAGTCCTCCGCTTGAACCGGACCACCTTCCATCCAGAAACGCTCCAACCCCTGCTAGTTCACCAAGACGTAGCCGCCATGTTGGGGGTCGACGGTTTCCATCATTTCACAATCAAAGAGTCCCGGGAACTCCCCCAGGCCTAAGGCCTCGTAGCTGGACTGGGCCCCGGGAGAGTCAGAGCTTCTCTGGTTGTCGGTGGCTGCCACGCCACTCTGCTGCGCTGGATCCAGGGGATATTGATGCTGACCGGCATAGTCTGGTTCCGACGAGGCGCCCAGCGGCAGTTCGCAAGTCTGATAGGGGTATGGCGGCGGCTGCAGGGGGATCTGCGACGGCAACCGAGAGGCGCCGTGGACTTGGGGCGAGGGCGGCTGGTCGAGCGGAAGCTTCGGATACTGGCCGAGGAAAGGGTCGCACTGCATCTGCTCCGCGGCCGGCTCCAGGAGTGGGCTCAGGGGCTGCACCAGGCTGAACTGGGGAGGGTGTGGTGGCGGGGGCTGCTCTTCGTGGCAGGGGAGGGACAGCTGGCCGGACCGGGGGTAGGCGCCTTCGGCTATCTGCATCTGGTTGAAGTAAGCCTGCAGCTGGGATTGCTTCTGCAGGAAGAGCCGCTTCTGGTGCAGCCTGGAATCAAAAGCAACAAGGAAGAATCAGTTTGGCCTTCCCCAAACGCCACGACCGGTCTTGTCCTCCCGACTTTGACATTTGCCCTCCCTCACATCAGAAGAGCCCTGCTGGATCCGACCAGTGAGGGTCCACCTCGTCCAGCACCCTTCCTCTCTCACACGGTGGCCAGCCGGTTCCTTTAGCGGTCTAGCAGCAGGGCCCAGAGGCCGAGGCCTTCCTCTGATGTTGCCCTCCTGGCTCTGGGATTCAGAGGATTAGTACCTCTGGACATGGAGGGCCCCCTCAGCCACCATGGCTAGTAGCCACTGATAGACTTATGCTCCATGAATCTATCTCACTCCCTTTTAAAGCTGTCTATGCCCGTGGCCATCACTACATCCTCTGGCAGTGAATTCCACTCACTGCATGAAGAAGTACTTTCTTTTGTCTGTCCTGAACCTCCTGCCCACCAGCTACACTAGATGCCCTCGAGTTTTAGTATTTTGGAAGAGGGAGAAAATGTTCCCTCGGTCAACTCTCGTCACCCCATGCATAAGCTCATAAACCTCTATCAAATCCCCCCCCCTTAATCGCAGAGCCATTTTGGTGCAGTGGTTAGGAGCGCAGACTCTAATCTGGGAGAACTGGGTTTGATTCCTCACTCCACCACATGCAGCTGCTGGTGTGACTTTGGGTCAGTGACAACCTCTTTCAGAGCTGTTCTCTCCAGAGCAGTCCTCGAGAGAGCTCTCCCAGCCCCACCCACCTCACAGGGTGTCTGTTTGGGGGAGGGGAAGGGAAAGGGATTCTAAGCTGCTCCGAGATGCCTTCGGGTAGTGAAGGGTGGAGGGGCATAAATCCAATTTCTTCTTCTTCTTCTTTTCCAAACCCCAAAGTTCCAGACCTGGAGGACCACGGAACCCCTGTGCAGGCACCCAGCTCCCCACCCAAAGCCACTTCGACAAACCCATCAGCCTCCGGCGCTCTACTCAAAGTTAACTTTTTAGGGTGCACTTTCAGTTCAGAGGCAAATTTTTGCAATACTCTTTTGAATACTAGGGAAACCAGACTAAAACCAGCGCTTCTTTTCTACAGACCTAAGCATGGGTGTAAAGCAAAACACGCACGAAAGAGCCCTCGGAGTGCTTAGGGGGAAGGATATCCCACCTGTAAAGTTTCCAGGCCTACGTGGCTGGACAACCTCCACTTGACGTGAGCACCAGGGTGATGCCAGCGTTTTGGACTCCCCTTTCCTTCTGGGCAACCAGCTCCTCATCCAATTTGGTACTAAGCCCTGCAGTTGGCAGGAAAGGAGCTGCCCACTCACTGTGCTGAAGCTCACAGGCTGGCGGATCTTTGTGCCAAAGTCTTGCGCCGAGCAGTTTTCATTCAGGAACACAAAGGGAAGCCACCTGCCTCCTCTGTCTTCAGGAGGCCTGTTGGTGTGAGACCGTGTCCAGGAACACAGAGAGGCCCGGAGGAGCCTACGGGGGACCGGGGTGCTCACCTCAGTTTACCTGCAAAGGTGTCCATTTCTGACTTCTCACCTGTGCTCCTGCAACTGCTGTTCCAGGCTCCGCGGTAACTCCTTGCAAAAAACTTGGCAGGCGTTTTGAGCTTTTGAAAGCAGGCTGGGCTTCTGGAACGAGAAACCGAGTTGACTTCCTTGATCACCACGTAACATTTGGTACAACAATAGCTCACAATCTTGCTGGAAGCCTTTTACGAACCTGGGTCTGCGACAGGAGTGGCAGGGCGGCTGGGCTTTCTGGCGCAACGCTGCACAAGCCCCTGCCACCTGACCTGGCATGGCTGCAGGGGAGATCCCTTCCGGAGCCCTTAGAACTGGGGTTCCCAAGCAGTGTTCCCTCTAAGCTGAGTTAGTGTGAGCTAGCTCACAGAGTTTTAGCCTCCTCCGGCTCACACATTTTTGTCTCAGCTCAGGCAGGAGGGCCCCAGAGCCAAACTAATTTATGCAGCAGCCAAGTCGCTCGCTCACAACTTTAATGCCGGTAGCCCACAAAGTAGAATCTTTGCTCACCAGACTCCACAGCTTAGAGGGAGCACTGTTCCCAACCTGCTTCAGCCAATGGGCACCTCTGGAATTCTGACACAGGGTGATGGGCACAACCCCAAAACGGCCACCATGGGAGGCAGACACACACACACAGCCCAAGGAGTGATTTTTAAAAATGCCCTGGGAAAGGGGAAAGTGCGAGTCCAGAGGCACCTTTAAGACCAACAATGCTTAATTCTGGGTATGAGCTTCCATGTGCAGGTGCACTCCTCCAGATACTGAGAGAGAAAGCATAAACCCAACGCTGTGGTGGCAGCTGCCAATGAAACAGCATGACCGATTTCCCACCAGCTGCTGCTCCGCCCTTGCTCTTCCCTTTCCCCCAACTGTATTCATCAGTTTCCCACCATTTGCTGCGCGGCCACATTTTCTGACCTGCAGCTTCGCCCGATTTCCCACGTGTCTTCTCAATACTCAAAAAACAGGCTCGAGAAGATGCGGAGGAAATCAGGCAAAGATGCGGGTCAAAATGCGGCTGCGCAGCAAATGGTGGGAAACTAACGCACACGATCGGGGGGGAAAGGGAAGAGCGACAGCGGAGCGGCGGCCTGTGGGAAATGGTCCGTTACTTCAATCTGCATAGCCAATTGGAAGCCCTGCTGGGCAGGAGTGTCCCCCCCCCCCAGCGTATCCACACTTGACGGGCGCCAGGAAAGGTGCTGGCTGGTGCCACGGCGCCCACAGGCACCACATTGGGGACCTGCGTTAGAGGCGGGGAGATACAAGGGGACTCCCTGTAGACCTACGTGTTGCTGAGTTTGGATTAATGCTTCAGAAGGAGGCACTGTACCTGGAGCCTGTGCTGCAAATACTGAGTTTCTAAGCTCTGCCGCCTGGACAGTAGCTGGGGATGCACGCCGTTAGGGAAAACAGAGGCCGCTTCCTGCTGCTGGGATGCTTCCTCCTTGGGAGAAAGGGAAAAAATAAGATGCTCAGAACAGAGTGGAATCCTTCATCTACCCACAGGCTGTCTTTGCGGCTCAGGACTCGTGGGATGCCGCTGAGTCAGTGAGAGGTCTACAGAACTAGAAAGAGCGCCAAAGCAGTAGCCAGGCAACTAGCCAGCAACCTGGGAGCCGGAAAACTTGGAAGGGATGGGGGGTGGGGAGAGCACCTGCGCCTAATCTTCCTCCCTCCGTCCACAGCCAAGCCTGGAAAGGTCATTTCCAACTCCCAGGCGCCATCGTCCAATCTGTGGCCTGCATGCTTGTGCGGGGAAGCCGGAAGTGGTAGAGGAGTTATTCATCTCCCAGGGAAACCCTGGAGAGTCAGGAAGATGCCTTTCCTGTGGCTGGTGTACTGTGTGCACTTAAGGTCAGTGGCGCTCCTTGCCCCTCTGTGTAACCCTTACAGCAGGGGTGTCAAACACATTTGTTACGGGGGCCGGATCTGACATAAATGAGACCTTGTCGGGCCGGGCCAGGTGTGCGCCATAAAAGGTAATGCCCGGTAGCGGAGATATAAACTTTATAAAGGACACAAACACAAGGTGTTTTTTTTTTAACTTAAAATAAAAACATGCTTAAAACATCAGCACTCTTGCGATATTTTGTCTATTTAACAGTGTCTGATCACTGACACCCCTTGCTCTGAATTGTTGCATCAAAATGTCTGTGCTGTTGCAATCCTGAGTCTGCTGTTCAGGTGTGTACCTGTAAGCTGCAAACCTATGATGATGCAGCAGCAGCAGAAGTGGAGGAAGCAGAAAACAGGCAGTTCCACTGCGGGCCTGATATAGAAGCCCTCCGGGGGCCTCATCCAGCCCCGGGCTGGAAGTTTGACACCCCTGCCTTACAGGACCCCCCACTACCCAGCCCCCACATCCATTCTGCTTTCTCCCTTCCCAACCCCCTCCTCCTTCCCCAGCAACAAAAACTTCCAAAACTTGCAAAGAGCGAGACAACGGCAACTAGAACGTGGAGTGAAAAGGACATTAACAAAACCCATGGAAATGAAGCACCTGGTGCAGACCGCTCCCGAGGTCTTGCAAATGAGTGGCGGACGTCAGGGCGGGCCCATCTTCTGACCTCATCTGTTCATACAGCAGCTGGACTTTGTTCAGCTCCAGGATTCCTTTCGTTCGGGCCAGGTTCTGAAGGTGCTGTCTGAAGGCTACGATTCCTGGATTTAAAGGAACATCAGAAGAGCCCTGCTGGATCAGACCAATAGTTCATCTCATCCAGCACCTCGTCTCACACAGCAGCCCACCAGTTCCTCTGGAGGTCCAACAACAGAGCCTAGAGGCCGAGGCCTTCTCCTGATGTTAAGAACATCGGAAGAGCCCTGCTGGATCAGACCAGTGAGGGTCCATCTCGTCCAGCATCCCATCTCACACAGTGGCCAGCCAGTTCCTCTGGAGGTCCAACAACAGAGCCTAGAGGCCGAGGCCTTCCCCTGATGTTAAGAACATCGGAAGAGCCCTGCTGGATCAGACCAGTGAGGGTCCATCTAGTCCAGCATCCCATCTCACACAGTGGCCAACCAGTTCCTCTGGAGGTCCAACAACAGAGCCTAGAGGCCGAGGCCTTCCCCTGATGTTAAGAACATCGGAAGAGCCCTGCTGGATCAGACCAGTGAGGGTCCATCTAGTCCAGCATCCCATCTCACACAGTGGCCAGCCAGTTCCTCTGGAGGTCCAACAACAGAGCCTAGAGGCCGAGGCCTTCCCTTGATGTTAAGAACATCGGAAGAGCCCTGCCGGATCAGACCAGTGAGGGTCCATCTAGTCCAGCATCCCATCTCACACAGTGGCCAGACAGTTCCTCTGGAGGTCCAACAACAGAGCCTAGAGGCCGAGGCCTTCCCCTGATGTTAAGAACATCGGAAGAGCCCTGCTGGATCAGACCAGTGAGGGTCCATCTAGTCCAGCATCCCATCTCACACAGTGGCCAGCCAGTTCCTCTGGAGGTCCAACAACAGAGCCTAGAGGCCGAGGCCTTCCCTTGATGTTAAGAACATCGGAAGAGCCCTGCCGGATCAGACCAGTGAGGGTCCATCTAGTCCAGCATCCCATCTCACACAGTGGCCAGACAGTTCCTCTGGAGGTCCAACAACAGAGCCTAGAGGCCGAGGCCTTCCCCTGATGTTAAGAACATCGGAAGAGCCCTGCTGGATCAGACCAGTGAGGGTCCATCTCGTCCAGCCTCCTGTCTCACACAGTGGCCAGCCAGTTCCTATAGATGGCCAACAACAGGGCATAGAGGCTGGGGCCTTCCCCTGATAAGAACCTCAGAGGAGCCCTGCTGGATCAGACCAGTGAGGGCCCATCTTGTCCAGCATCCTGTCTCACACAGTGGCCTGCCAGTTCCTCCGGAGGGCCAACAGGGCAGAGAGGCCGAGGCCTTCCCCTGATGTTGCCTCCTGGCTCTGGGATTCATAGGGTTAGTGCCTCAGAACGTGGAGGTTCCCCTCAGCCACCATGGCTAGTAGCCATTGACAGGCTTATCCTCTATGAATCTATCTAATCCCCTTTTAAAGCTGTCTATTCCTGTATATACCTGGACTTTCAGAAGGCTTTTGAGAAGGTACCTCACCAAAGACTCCTGAGTAAATTTAGCAGTCATGAGATAAGAGGACGGGTTCTCTGATGGATTAAAAACTGGTTAAACGGCAGGAAGCAAAGAGTCAGAATCAAAGTGGACAGTTCTCACGATGGAGGGAAGTCAGCAGTGGAGTCCCACAAGGATCGGTATTGGGCCCGGCACTATTTAATTCATTCATCAATGATCTGGAACTCGGGATGAGCGGTGTGGTGGCCAAGTTTGCAGATGACACAAAATTATGGAGGGTTTTTGCCCTCTTCTGGGCACGGAGCAGGAGCCACTGGGGGTGTGTGTGTGTGTGGGGGAGGCAGTTGTGAATTCCCTGCATTGTGCAGGGGGTTGGAGTAGATGACCCCAGAGGTCCCTTCCAACTCTGTGATTCTATATTCAGGATGGTGAAAACCAAGGCTGACTGTGAAGATCTCCACAAGGAACACCACAGACTGGGTGAGTGGGTGACAACGGGGCTAATGGAGTCCAGGGTTGGTATACCCGGACTTGGAAGACGAAGCTGTTCTAACAACTTCATTCTCTTGTCCTTCTTACATTTGGGAGGGGGCTGCTCGCTGCCCCATGCTGCACTTCAGGCAGTGCAAACACAATGACACACCCTTCAAATGCTAACGACGCCTACACACCGTTTGGTACCCCAGGGAACACCAACAATTAAAAGGGGGGAGAATTTTGACAGACTCTGTAGGAATTGCTCATATGCAGCCCGCCCCCCCCAAACCCTCCCGCGATAAGGACTGCCGAACAGCAGGGTGCCCGACATCAGATTTGGACCAAAAGTTTTAAAAGGTTCCAACAGAAGGGAGGGAGGCAGTACTAAGCCTGGGCTCGGGAAGGTGGATGATGCCCGAAGAAGCCCAGGGAGGTCCTGGGGAAGTCCAGGAACACAAAACTCGCCTCTAGGCAGGGAGTTCTGACTGACGGAAGGCAAAGGATGAGGGGTCTGGGCCAGTGTTCCCTCTAAGCTGAGTTAGTGTGAGCTGGCTCACAGTTTTTTAGCCTCCGGCTCACACATTTTTGCCTTAGCTCAGGAAGGATGGCTCCAGAGCACACTAACTGATCCAGTAGCCAAATCGCTCACTCACAACTTTAATGCCAGTGGCTCACAAATTAGAATTTTTGCTCACAAGACTCCACAGCTTAGAGGGAACATTCGTCTGGGCTGCACAAGCCACTTGTTGCGCTGACAGGAACGAGTGACGGGCACGTTTGTTGTCCCAGCCACACTTCCGAGTGCCTAAACCTCCCCTAACACACACACACACACACACACATATTGCAGCCAGAACCAGATGCCATCATCCACGGGTGCATTAGCGGCAGCTACCTTGCGTCAGCGACGTGTCCGATGCTCTGCGCCCCTCCCGGAAGCTGACGGGGGAACGGTTGTGGGCCTCTCGCTTCTGAGAGGCCAGCGCCTGCATGGCGGGATTGGCGGGTCTCAGCCCGATAAAACGGGGCGTCATCCGGGGAGCCGGCTGGTTGGCCAGTACCATTTCCTTCAGGGAGGGGGTGTCTTCCAGGAAGTTCAAGTCCTGCTGGAGGGACCCCATGTCGTATTCGGAGTCGACGCTGCTCAAAGACTGGTTCTCATCCATGGAGTAGACTTTCCCTTTGGCACATTAAGAAAATTCACAGTCAGTGGGAATACCGGGTTACGTTAAGCCGCTGGGCACAGAAGCTGCGGAATATTTGCAAAGGTCTACAAATAAGATTATGTTCCTTTAACATTTCCAAGCTCTGGAAAACGGGGCTGATTCACACAAAGCAGTGACTTCTCCAGCTCAGTAAGGCTATGGTCACATGACGAGCTTATTCCAATCTGTTCCTGCTACAGACTGGATCGGGAATATTTTTTTCAGGTTGGGATGATCACACATCCCTCCCTGAACTGTTTGCATCACACAACAAGGTTCAGGGCACCACCCAGATAGCTGTGCTGCCCTTTAAAAAAAAAAAAATTGGGTTTGCACATGGACATACAAACATGGCCAAATCAGCACTCCCACTGTTTTTGCAGGTTCCCCCTCCCCAAACAGCTAACAAAATTAACCGGTGACCTACAACCGAGCACTGGAGTCTATATGTGCACTTGAACATTTATACATTGAATTTATTCAGCACAGGATTGCTCATGCACACAACGATGGAAGCTTGTGGTGGTGGTGGGGGGGGAATATTGTGAGAAGGATGTTACAGATGACCTAATCGTGATTATTGTGAGAGATGGCTGTCCAGATTGCCAAATTGCGGATTCAAAGTGCAAGTATCCGGAAAGTACTTGATTTTTCCAGGTGTAGGAAAACTCGCTAGGGACCGGGAGGACTGCGCAAGTGAGCCCACTTTGGTGCGGGGTGTGTGGATGTGGGCGTCTGATCCGCAATTTTAAATGCGAGAGGGAACAGCGGTGAAACCCGATCCAAATGACCGTGTCACCGCAGCCTAACAGTCACGTGAATGGGTGTGACGTCAAGTAAGAACCTGAAAACGGCAGCCACGGTGTATACAACCGAGAATCCATCTGGTCAGACAGATGCTCAGAGGAAACCCACAGGCAAGGTCTGCAGACATCAGCCCTCGCCTAACTTGACTGCTCCCCAGCATCTGACAATCAGGCCCGTTCAGCTGTGATGGCAAACAGCCCGGGACAGACCTCTCCCACATAAATCTGCCCGTCTAAGCCCCTGGCCCCCTCCATGGCAGAGTGCTGCGTGAAGGAGAACTCCCTCTCGTCTGTCTTGAGTCTCCCGCCAATCAGTGTCGCAGCCACACATCTGCACACTCAAAACATCTTAGCAGACGGACCTTTTTCTGAAGCAGGTTAGTTGGGTTCTCTTTTAGGATGGGCTCTAAATTTTTCAAAAGCTTGCACACCACTGAATGGTGGTCAGAAACATGAGAAGGCGTCAACAGAACCCACCGATTCTCATCCAGAGACAACGATGCACAGACTTTCGAACAGAAAATGTGTTTCTCGCAATCAAAGCACCGAGAGTTTCTTGCAATGTGACCCCATCCCTTACTTATCAGATCACGTGGAGATACTTGTTGTGAAAGCCCTAGCCTTAGATGACCAGCCCAGCTAGGGCATCTGAAAGTGAAACATTATCAGGAAATGCAACGGCATATGCCCATGTGCTGGTTTTCAGCTTCCGAAGGACACCAGTCCTGACCCTCACGGCATTCCCTTGAGATTTGTTTGCTCAAAAGCCGTTTTGGCAGTCAGTGATTTTTAGCAGCCAGCCATGGGGGGGGGAGGTAAGGGAGGGGGGATTTCCTCTGGCCATCCCCTGAACACATAAAGAAATACCTTCTATGTATTCCTGAGATCTGCAGTTCAAGACGAGAGAGCTGCTTCCTTGCCTTTGCACAGGAATGCTGGAGAGGGGGTTTCCTTTGGTTTGCTGCCTGCAAACTACACACGCACTAGCTGGTGGCTTCTTAACTGAAACTTGTTTGCTTTCCCCAGTCTTTGCTTACTGTCATGAGATTATCTGGCCTTCTGCTTGCTTTGCCATCTGTACATTTACCCCTCTTATCTCCCTACTGGCCTGTGAAGCAAATTCATCATTAGCTCCAAGGCGATAAAAACAAAGACCCTGGCTCTGCTGCACTGGCAGCTAGCTCCAGGGGGAGGGTAACGCTGAGCCTGAGGCCTCGAACCCACCCCTTTGCTTGAGCTGTGTGGATCATTACACTCCTCCAGGCCTAGAAGTTTGCCACAGGCCCTTATCATAGAAGCATAGAGTTGGAAGGGACCTCCAAGGTCATCTAGTCCAACCCCCTGCACAATGCAGGAAATTCACAAATACCTCCCCCTCCACGCCCCCAGTGACCCCCTGCTCCATGCCCAGAAGATGACAAAAACACCTCCAGCATCTCCGACCAAAAAGTGGCCTGGAGAAAAATGACCCCAAAGTGGCGATCAGCATTTCCCTGGGCGTGTAAGAAAGGGCCACAAGAACAAAGCACTCATGCAACCCTTCCTGCCCTCCCTCTCGTGATCTGCCTTGCTTGCCCTAGCTCTCAGGCTGCCATCTAGTACAAGTGGAAGGATGTCGATGAACATGAGCATGACTTCTCGGTATTCTTCAATGCAAGCCCAGATTCTTAGCCTCCACCCTGGACATTCATTCTTTACCTAACATAAAAGAGCAGCCAATGCTGGATCAGGCCAATGGCCCATCCAGTCCAACACTCTGTGTCACACAGTGGCCAAAAATACCAGGGGCCATCAGGAGGTCCACCAGTGGGGCCAGAACTCCAGAAGCCCTCCCACTGTGGCCTCCCAAGCACCAGGACTACAGAGAATCACTGCCCCAGACATAAGAATGTAAGAGAAGCCAAAGTTTGATCAGGCCAGTGGCCCATCCAGTCCAACACTATTGTGTCACACAGTGGCCAAAAAGTCCAGGTGCCATCAGGAGGTCCAGCAGTGGGGCCAGGACACTAGAAGCCCTACCACTGTGCCCCCCCCCCCCAAGCACCAAGAATACAGAGCATCACTGCCCCAGACATCAGAGCATAAGAGAAGCCAGTGTTTGGATCAAGCCAATGGCCCATCTAGTCCAACACTCTGTCACACAGTGGCCAAAAATACCAGGTGCCATCAGGAGGTCCAGCAGTGGGGCCAGGACACTAGAAGCCCTCCCACTGCCGCCCCCCTCCCAAGCACCAAGAATGCAGATCATCACCTGCCCCAGGCCGAGAGTCCCTATCTATGCCTTGTGGCTATGCCTTCTCCTGTACCTGTGCCTGGCATTACAACCAGCTGGTTGGTTACTTCTGCCAGAGTGTGACGCCTCTTCCCACAGCGAGTGGCTTGCAGGGCAGCAAATGCTTGCGCGGGATCCTCTTCGGACTCTCCCTCCGTCTCTATGCCTTCGTCAATCGAGGTTTCCATCATGCTGCTAGGCAGAGACTGGCAACCCTTCCTCCCCATCATAGGGGGAACAGGATCCAGCAGGCAGCCGTTGAGCTAAATGCCACCGCGATGTGGGGAAGGGGGGGAGAAAGAAGAGAGAAACAACATGGTTTTCAATTAACGCTGAATGTCCCCTCACAGACACAGACACAAAACCTCTGTGAGTCAAGGTAGGCAGACAGTTACACAGCAGAGGCCATCGGCTAATGGAACTCAACCCAAGAGCCCCCTGAAGTGCAAAACCCCGTCGGAACTCAAAGAGTGGCGCTGGCAAAAGACATCAGTGGCACAATCAGGGAGGTGGTGGCCTTTCTGAATGGGCCACCTTCTCCTGGTGAGAACATGCAGGCTTTCTGGCTCGGCAGGGTTTCCCTCTTCTCATCCTGCCCCCAGGCAGACAACACAAGCTAATCCAGCAACGGGCATCCCTCTCACCATCCCCTGGGACTTGTGTGCGGCATTCTGGAAAAAGTCACAGCGGTGTTGCTGCTCCAATGCCACCCTGCCCCAGAAATTTCCGCAAGAAACGGGGAAAGTACAACTTCACAATGCCGGGGCGGGCTTGCCCTGCAGATGAAGATCTGCGCGCCTTCTCGGGATCTACAGACCCAGGCGTCACCAGCCAGGTATTCTCCGCTGCCAGCCCCATGACAATTAACAGATGTGTGAGCTGGTCCAACGGGGCTCCGCTTGGCAGGAGAGGTTCCCAGAACACCGTGTCCCAGGTGTGCCGGCTCTGAGAACCAGAAACCCTCCCGGCCAGCTGAGGAGTGACTTGGCTGCTCTGCGCTAATCTGCAGGCGTTTAAGCAGCTGTTCCCAAATTCCATCAAGAAATCTGTCTTGTAGGATCAGCTTCAAAATTCAGCTAATTGCCAAACTGCTGGGGGAGGGCTAAGTGCCCACTCATCTGGGAGCGTCTCTTAGTCTGAAGCCACGGCCACATGGTTGGCCACGTGAGAAACACACGTGCTTCTCGGATAAGGCTTCCGGTTTTGAACGCAGGTGAATGGGGCATTAGGAAGGGCTATGAGTGTCAGACAAAGGGCTAGGTCTCCAGAAAGCTCCTGAACAGGCACAGAACACAGCAGAGGAGGAGAAGAGGAAGAAGAGATTAGATTTATACCCCGCCCTTCACTTGGCGTCTCACAGCGGCTTACAAACTCCTTTCCCTTCCCCTCCCCACAACAAACACACTGTGGAGTAGGTGGGGCTGAGAGAGCTCTGAGAGAACTGCCCTTGAGAGAACAGCTGTGACAGAACTATGGCTTGCCCAAGGCCATTCAGCAGCTGCAAGTGGAGGAATGGGGAATCAAACCCAGTCCTCCCAGATTAGAGTCCACGCACTTAAGCACTACACCAAACTGTGTAGTGCCTTTACTGTACTGGCCAAAAGACAGGACACTAATACACTAACATCATTCATTATTATTAAACGGTCAATCAGCTATCTCCAAGATAGCTATCTTCATCAGATGGATGAAAACACAAGAAATAATAATAATCAAGCGGCACTTTTGGCAGAGATCAGAAAATCTTTCGGCTTTATGTTTTCACATTCTCTTTATGTGAGATATGAAATTTCAGGCGCGTTTCACGCAGGAAGAGCCTGGGCGGAAACCAAAGAAGGCAGTTCCAAGGGTTGACTCTGCAAAGCGAGACAGCGAAGACGCCGGACGAGAGGCCGCCTGGCTGGGGGAGCTTCCCTGGCAGGTTTTACGTGCCTGAACGTGACCCTGTCGTGGCTCTGATAAATCACTCACTCGCAACAGGGAGCGCTAGGCAGGCCTGTTCCGGGAACAACCGCTGTGCAACATCTCTCCAGATCGGGCACCCCCAACCTTTCTGGAACCAGCGGGCACCGTTGCGATTTTGACACCGGGAGACAGGCACAACCACAAAAGGGCCGCCACGGAAGATACTGCCACACAGGCACACACAGAGGAAGTCCAAGAGCAGGGGGCAAGAGAAGTAATTAAAAAAAGAATACCTTAGGGAAGACGAGTGAGAAAACAAACCCTACACCAGGGGTGTCAAACACAAGGCCCGGGGGCTGGAACCGGCCCGTCCAGGGCTCTTATGCGGCCCGCGAGCAACTAGCGCAAGGGAGGGAACAGGAGACTGCTCAGAACAACCTTGGGAGCATGGGAGCGTCTGCCCAGTGCTGCACCGCTGGCTCTCCAGTCCACCCATGCGGGTTTTTCTTTGCACCCCTCTCCCAGCCCTTGAAGCCTTGCAGTGGGGATACACCAACTCAGAGCTTACCAGCTGCTGTCCTTTATACAATTTCTATCTCTGGTACCCGGCGTTATGTTTTATGGCACACATGGCCCAGCCCGACCAAGTGACATTTAAGTCAGATCTGGCCCTCGTAACAAATGAGTTCGACACCCCTGCCCTACGCTGTGGTTACTAGCCATTTACCAAAAATACATTGATTTAATCTGCCTTGTCACTTGGATCTCCAGCGGCCAATCAGAAGCCCTCCTGGCCCCACCCACTTTCTAAAGAGAAGAATAAGAGAAGAGATTGGATTTATACCCCGCCCTTCACTACCCAAGGGAGCCTCAGAGCGGCTGACAAACTCCTTTCCCTTCCCCTCCCCACAACAGACGCCCTGTGAGGTAGGTGAGGCCGAGAGAGCTCTGACAGAAACTGCTCTTTTACAAGAACAGCTCTGAGAGAACTATGGCTTGCCCAAGGTCATCCAGCAGGTGCAAGCGGAGAAGTGGGGAATCAAACCCGGCTCTCCCAGACTAGAGTCCGCGCACTTAACCACTACACCAAAAACCACTTGATGAGGGCCAAGAAATGCGTCAGCGGGCCCCATGGCACACACGGGGGGGCCCCTGCCCTAGATTCCACCATGGGATGAAGCCAGATTCCTCTGCTGTTTAGATGCAGGGCGCAGAACACTTGAGAAGTCCTACAGGCGTTTCCGGTAGGGTGTGTGTGGTCGGAAGTTCTATTCTGGACGTCTGTAGTTCTCTTTCTTAAATCCCCTATGTTCTCCTACAAACGGACCTTGAGCTTGTTTGGAGGTTCTAGCAGGGAAACGCAGCTATTGTATACCCTTGACCATCTATCCGGTGAGTGCGCAGCTTTGGGAGGGACGCACGTGGAGCGGTGAGGGACGTAGGGGACACCAGCCAGCCAGATCAGCCGAATCAACCCTGGCAATCAATGGGGTGACAGATCTCGCAGCTGGATCGCCCTCACCTAAAACCCACCCTAATTGAATCATCTTATACAAGAGCTAACATGGCAACTGCCACATCGTGTGGGCAGCCACTCTTCCACACGTAGCATGCAACAAATACAAGACACCGAGGGCTGTATCTTGAGATACAGGCAACCACCACGGTGGCCAGGTGACATGCCATGACCCGTTGGCCAAGCCTTCTTCATATGCCTTTTCTCTGAACACAGAAATTATTATTGTGCCCTCTATCTGCACCCAAGGGGCTGAGAATTCAGAAAGTATCTTCTGCTTATACAACCTATTTGTTTGTTGCATTTACAGACCACCTTGCAGCTTTAACCGCTCTCAGGGCTCCCCAAAACTTGCGTGCCTACAGCAGCGCACGAGAACTATTTAGGGATCGCCGATGTCTCAGTTGTGCTATCTGTCCCATCTGCTTTGCCACGGGCCTTTTAATTATGCTGATGACGCAAAAAGGAGATCAGCGTTGCCTGCTTCTCCCCATCTCTACAACAGGCGTAATTAATTGAAAAACAGAGAAGAGGTCAGGTCTTATCGGTGCGCCTATCACACAATACATGACAGGGAACCAGAGCTGCGTCCTCTGGATCGGGAATTGTGAGTTTCTGTGCGTCAAAACACCTGTGGGGGAAAGTCGCTTGCTTTGCTGCCGTGAAGGCAGGGAACTGAGTCAGGATACACCAGTGCAATGGCCGTGACTGCAAGAAATACAGTTAGCCTTTTATTTATTATTTGCATAATTTATACTCCACTTTTCTCTCCAATGGGGATCCAAAATGGCTTAGAGCATTCTCCTCTCCTTTTATCCTGATCTCGTAACAACATCAGAGAAGCCAAATGTTGGATCAGGCCAATGGCCCATCCAGTCCAACACTCTGTGTCACACAGTGGCCAAAAAATACCAGGTGCCATCAGGAGGTCCAGCAGCAGGGTCAGGACACTAGAAGCCCTCCCACTGTTGCCCCCGCCCAAGCACCAAGGATTCAGAGCATTCCTTGCCCCAGGCTGAGAGTCCCTATCTATCCCTTGTGGCTAACAGCCACTGATGGACCTCTGCTCCAGATGTTTTATCTAATTCCCTCTTGAAGCTGTCCCTGCTTGTAGCTGCCACCACCTCCTGTGGCAGTGAATTCCATGTGTTAATCCCTCTTTGGGGGAAGAAGGACTTCCTTTTATCCATTCTAACCCGACTGCTCAGCAATTTCATTCAGTGCCTACGAGTTCTTGTATTATGAGAAAGGGATAAAAGGACTTCTTTCTCAACCTGCTCTATCCCATGCACAATCTTATAAACCTCGATCATGTCACCCCTCAGCTGTTGTTTCTCCAAGCTAAAGAGCCCCAAGCGCTTTAACCTTCCTTCATAGGGAAAGTGTTCCAACCCTGTTATCATTCTAGTTGCCCTTTTCTGCACTTTTTTCCAATGCTCTAATATCTTTTTTGAGGTGTGGCGACCAGAACTGTACACAGTACTCCAGACGAGGTTGCACCATTGATTTATACAGGGGCATGATGATACTGGCTGATTTGTCTTCACTTCCCTTCCTAATAATCCCCAGCATAGCGTTGGCCTTTTCTTTTTATCTTGAAAGCTAAGCAGGGTCAGTATCCTGGTTAGTATTTGGATGGGAGACCACCAAGGACCACTGCTATGCAGAGCCAGGCAATGGCAAACCGGCACGGCTTGTCTCTTCTCTTGGAAACCCAACAGGGTTCACTGTGAGTCGGCTGCAACTTGATGGCGTTTTCCACCACTGCTCGGTCTGCCCGGCTGTCTTGAGATGCTTCTGGGCGAAGGCACGCCCTGCCCGAGGGCCCAGTGCAAGGGATCTCTTCCTGTGCTCCCCGAGCCCCTGTCGGCAGATCAGGGGGACCACCTGGGCTGCCGCCGGCAGCATGCTTTGGAGGCGGCTGGGCAATAATCCTGCATTGCTCAGACGCCTCTTTGGGGGCAAAGCAATCTATTTCGTTCTCGTTCCCCTTCTCCGTTTTAGCGCCAAAGCGTGTAAGTCAGCTGTGGGTGTGTATGGAGGAAGGGGGAGCTGCCATTTTACCAAGCTCTTATTTAAGATATACATTTACAATATGTTGCCCCCACCCCCAGATGACTGCGGACCTACTTGGTGTCATCTGCCCCGTATGGGCTGCTCTTATATAAATAGATATAGAACACTTCCAGACTGGCAATCAATGCACCAGTGTGGTATAATGTGAATCAGAAGGAACGAAAATATGTCAGTTTTAATGAGGCAATTAATGTGCAAGAACAGAAAAAGTGACTGAGTAGATATCCCTCCTCCTCACGTCGACACACACGCGCACGCGTTTCTGACCTATACTGCATTTCGGCTGCAAGAACCATCGTCGCCTTCCCCTCCCTGCCAGCTCACGTCTCCCAAGTTATCCCCCCCTTTCCCTTTAGGGACATCTCCATGGAGTCTAGGATAGATGCGTCAACGTGTGCCATGCCGACTGGAGCCACTTCACCCTTGCACAACTGCAACGCTGTCGCTTCTCATTAGTCGCCTTCCGTGCCAGCCTGTTAACCGGCGAGGGGCAGGTACCCTAGACTAGTTTCTCTGCATAACTACCTGAAGCAAAACCCCAGGGAGTGGCAGTTTGGTTACAGATTCTGGGGGGGGGGGGGGGAGAGCCCTAGCTGTCAACGCTTTGGAGACAGATGCCTCCTAATATTTTCTGGGAGGACCCAGAAAGCCTGGTGCCGTCAATGAGATAAACTAAAAGCAAAAGAGAAATTAATTGAAACCGCTGTTTTATTTTTGCTTTTCGTTCATTTCACTGACAAATATCTTTTGTGTCTTCCAAGCTACCAACATCTCATAATCCAGACAGGCAGGAAAACCATCACAACTGCAGCTGAACATGAAACAATTCTCAGCTCAAAGGAAATCTGAAGTGAGGGAGCAGCCAACCACATCTGAGAGGTGACAGGGTGAAGGAAATGTGTTCTTCTGGATAGAAAGGACTACCGTCGACACTGTATGGGGAAAACCAAATCCAGCTAGGGGGATCCTTTATGCTAGAAGACCTCAGATTTGCAAAGATGGAACAAACACTTCAGAAACAACAAACTGTTCTGGTTAACTTCTGCACAGAAGAAAGGCTGATGGGGAAACTGGGTGTCAGACAGAGGACTGCGCAGCTAGAGGAACAGGGCAAGCTGCATCACAGTAAAATCCAGTTTTATCACGCGTTGTTATCTCTCCACACATTCTACAGCAACAACTGCGCACCAGACAAACTTGCTAACTACTGTGAACCGTCTTTTCAAATCTTCTGTTCACTTTGCAGGTTCTTCAACTATCTTTACCACAGGCATAAGGGTTAACGAGATTAAACATTTATACGTGATTAATGAGGGAACATTCAGTCTATGAAGATGTCTTTCCTGAAATTTACTTCCTTCGTTGGCCTTAGAATATTTGGGAAGGAAACTGCCGCCACGGGACTTTCGTAGTTTAGATTTTCATTCAATTCTGCACCACCTCGGAAACCTTCCAAGGCCTGCTGCCCTGACTGTTCCAAGCAATCCTCTAGTTCTCTCTAGCCAGCACATGGAATATTTCTAGATGTTTTATGACAATTCTGTTTATAAAAATAAAAATACCTACAGAAGTGTCTGTCTTTGACTCAGAGCAGATTCCCTCCCTCTCCCGGAGGTGACCCCGGAGGCCCAGAAGAGCAGCAGAAAGCCAAGCCTAGCCTTTCAGTCAGTGGCCTTCCACCCAGAGCAAACTGCTGCTCCTACACTGAAGTCAGTCGAGGGACGGCATTCTTTTAACCTTCCTCAACGCTGCGAGGCGTTCCAGATACTGTGTTTATTTTGCGGCTCTGGAAACCACACCACGGTAAATGCACGGCCTTTTCACCTCACGACGTGCCCTCCAGAAAATACCTGTGGGCCACCCACTTCCTCCTTCCATGAAACAAGTCAATCAATCTGTCCTGTACAAACATTTATTAGTAATCCACGCCTGATCTCATAAACAGAAGCATCCGGGGGTGGGGGATGGCTGTGGTATTACCGCCACAGTGAAGCAGACATTTATGCGGTCACCGCAAATAAATGGAAACCGCAGCTGCTGCAACACCACAAGGAGATTTAAACGCTGCCCCTGCCGCAAGGTAACGGAGAGAGGCAAAACCGGCCACAGATCTCCAAGGCACTCGGCACTAAACCAGTACACCCCCCACCCCCTAGAATTAGGCGAAGAGGTAGATCTGAGTTGCACAAAAGAGCTACAGCTGCAATGACTCTGCCACTCCACTGCAGGGGGGTCGAACTCATTTGTTAGGAGGGCCGGATCTGACATAAATGAGACCTTGTTGGGCCGGACCACGTGTGTCGTAAAATGTAATGCCAGGTTTGTTGTCGTCGTTCAGTCGCACAGTCGAGTCCGACTCTTTGCGACCCCATGCCAGGTAGTGGAAATATAAACTTTATAAAGGACGCAAACACAAAGGGTTTGTTTTTTTTACTTAAAATAAAAACATGCTTAAAACATGAGCACTCTTGCAACATTTTATTTATTTAACAGTGTCTGATAACTGACACCTCTTGCTCTGAATTACTGCATCAAAATGTCTGTGCTGTTGCAATCCTGAGTATGCTATTCACGTGTGTACCTGTAAGCTGCAAACCTACAATGATGCAGCAGCAGCAGCAGCAGTAGAACTGGAAGAAGAAGCAGAAGACAGCCAGTTCCACTGCGGGCCTGAGAGAAGCCCTCCAGGGGCTTGATCCGGCCCCCCAGGCCACATGTTTAACACCCCTGCTCTACTGTATCTGATGAAAGGAGCTTTGACTCTTGAAGGCTTACACCCAACAAACTTGTTGAGGGTCTCCAGTGCTCCCTCTAAGCTGTGGAGTCTTGTGAGCAAAAATTCTACTTTGTGAGCTGCTGGCATGAAAGTTGCCAGCAAGCGATTTGGCTCCTGCATAAATTGGCTTGCTCTGGAGCCCATCCTTTCCTGAGCTGAGACAAAAATGTGTGAGCCGGAGGCTAAAAAACTGTGAGCTGGCTCACGCTGACTCAGCTGAGAGGGAACACTGATGGCCTCTAAGGGGCTACTGGACTCAAATCTGGCTGTTCTGCTGCCACCCTTGGAAACAGCCCCAAATTCTGGGAAGCTAAAACACGGCACATTTGTGAACTTTAAAAAAAACTTACCTTTGGTGTGTCAATGCGCTCCTCCTCCATGAAAGCAGATTCCGCCTGGCAGCCGGGAGGAGGGAACGAGAAAGCTTCGGCGGCAGAAGTGGGAGGCAGGCCGGGAGACCTCAGCAACCTCATGCTCTGGGGGCGCAGATTGACAGGCGCCACGGCTGCCTGGGCCTATGAGGAACGAGAGAGACAGAGGGGAAATGGAGCAGGCGGGAGGCCGGCAAACAGAGGCAGGTGGAACGGATCAGAAGGGAAAGGGGCAGCGATTCGGGAGGTTTTTTATTTTTAAAAGCCGACCCAGAAAAAAGGACCCAGGGAGCGTTCCACTCAGAAGTCGCTGAACTGCCCAGAGCAAGTTCTTGCTGTTGCAGGAAAGTACTTGGGCCCTGCTGCCCTTTGGGGCTGGAACACCAGGCACGATGCCGTCACCATTACTTAATTCATTTACAGTGGGGACCAGTGACCCCTCTAAGCTGTGGAGTCTTGTGAGCAAAAATTCTACTTTCTGAGCTACTGGCATTAAAGTTGTGAGTGAGCAAATTTGGCTGCTACATCAATTAATTCATATGGAATTCACTGCCACAGAAGGTGGTGGCAGCTACAAGCATGGACGGCTTCAAGAGGGAATTAGATAAACATATGGAGCAGAAGTCCATCAGTGGCTATTAGCCACAGGGTATAGATAGGAACTCTCTGTCTAGGGCAAGGGATGCTCTGTATTCTTGGTGCTGGAGGGGGGTCAACAGTGGGAGGGCTTCTAGTGTCCTGGCCCCACTGCTGGACCTCCTGATGGCACCTGGTATATTTTGGCCGCTGTGTGACAGAGTCTTGGACTAGATGGGCCATTGGCCTGATTCAACATTGGCTTCTCTTATGTTCTTAAGTTTGCTCCGGAGCCATCCCTGCCTGAGCTGAGACAAAAAGGAGCTGGAGGCTAAAAAACTGTGAGCTAGCTCACGCTAACTCAGCTTAGAGGGAACACGGGTGGGGTCATATCATTTTCGTCTTCTCCACTGCTTCCTCACGAGAACCCGGTGAGGTAGGCGAGGCTGAGAGAACACATAACTGGCCCAAGGTCACCCAGCGAACTTCCATGGCCCAAAGTGGGGATCTGAACCTGGGTTTCCCAGATCCCTGTCTGATGCTCTAACCACTACCCACCACACTGGCATGTTATTCGCTGGAGGGGAACGGGCAAGCCATCGTTCGCTCCTGCCGAGGGCTCTGGAAGGTTCCATACTGCGGGCTGCGCATGCACAGTCCAGGCGAAAGGTCATAGAGAAGAATCTGGGTCTCTCCAAAGGCTTGCGCTGGTTTGCCCCTTCGCTGCCATTAAGTACGCGCTGGCTTAATGCTAACTAAATTGGCGTCACGCTGATTAAAGAAAGGATCATAGGCTGCCAGATGCCCGACAGCACAGAGAGGGCCACAGCAACAACATCTGCCACCGACATACCCTGCCGTTCCAAAACTCCAGGCGGATGCCGTTCCCTTGTCTCCAAGTACAGGACATTCGGTTACTATACGTTTTTTAAAAGATTAAGAGAGTTCTGCAGCAGTGAAATTCAGAACACGTGGGGATCTGCTGCGAGCTCCAGGCTAGCACTGCCCCTCATAGCCTGCAAGGTCAAGAGGGCTTTTTGCTTGTTCAGACGAAAAGCAAGCTCAAACGCCATCTAACGTCTGGCTCTGAAGGGTGTCTGGATGACCTGGTATTCACCGAGTGAAGGTCTGCAGAGTGGCATCTGACTTCAGGGATTCCAGCAGGACTTCTGCATCAGAGGCAAGGCCAGGACCGGTGGGAACATCAGGACAAACATTCCCCAGTGCAATATACCCCGTGTGTTTCACCAGCCAGCTTGAAACCTACTTTGTAGCCCGAATGCTTTCCGGACTGCCAGCTGGCTTATGGCTGTGCTAATGCTGGCTGGAGCTCACCCTACGGCTATGGGCTTGATGCTGTCCATGATTTGCACGTCAGGGGAAACTGCAGACATCTGCCCAAAGTAGAGGATGGCGCGACTGGCAGAAAAGGCCGCTGGCTCTTCAATGCCAAATGAATAATTAACAAGCATGCGCCTGGTGCTTAAGCGCCTCCAAACCGTTCCGCAATTATATCAGTAATCCTTACCACGACCTTGCAAGGTAAGCCGGTGTTATTGTCCCCACACTGCAGACAGGCTGAGGGATGCTGGCCGGCCCCAGGGTCACTCAGTGGCAGAGGGGAGATGGGAAGCAGAGGCTTCCTGACTCACAGCGCGGCATTCTTAGTCACTACAGTGTGCTATTTTTAAAAGGCACGACACGCCAGATGTCTTGGGTTGCTCTGAGTCAAATTCTGTTGCATCTGGAACGCTCGGCTCTAGACGAAGTTATCGAGGCTGGGAACTGGGGAACGGCCTAAGCTGCCCCCCCCCCGATGCACGGGAGAGCACCGCTTTGCGGAACTGCATCAGACCACCTCTTGAGTTTGGTCCCTTTTCAAGAACACAGCAATAGGTGACAATGGTTACTTGTTGCGCGCAGAGCCTTTGCACGACACGGCTTCGGGTTCTGAAAACTCACGAAGGAGGACGGGGGTTCTCCAGAACGGGACTGCCTGGTTTGGAAGGCGACAGCTGCTGGGACTGAATGCTGGCGCAAGCGGCTGATCTGCCTACAATGGGGGGTTTGGGGGGGGTGTTACCTTGGCGACTGTCTGTTCGGCGATGGTGCTCGGTCGCCGCTGACGGGAATCCAGCCGCTGATCCACGGGGAAGCTGCTGCGATGAGACTTGAGTCTCTCAATGAGCAAGTAATAGATGGCGGCAAAGTGGTTGTAGCTCTTGTTCTGCAGGGACTGGAGGGAGACAAAAGCATCTCAATGTAGGTCACGGCGGCCACATCTTCCGTCGCTCTCCGGAGCACAAATCGAGGGGGGGGGGGAGGGAGGGGGCCGCACAGGGCCCACCACGCTTCTTTGGGAGGGCTTCGGGGGGTGGGTCGTTTTGGTCTCGGGTCCTGATTGGCACGTGACCTTGGGGTTGAGAAGGAGACTTCACGGAGTCCAGCTACGCTAGGGAAACAAGTTCCTCCCCCCACCCCACCCCACATGTGGCTTTCCCTGCTTCCATAGGTCATGTGGCGATGTCTGCCTGCAGTGCCGTTTTTGTGTCTTTGGGAAAGGCGCCTTTGATTCTTTCCAGCTCTGCTTTGACCACTGGAGGGGGAGGGGGGCTCACTGGCTCCAGGAACAGCAGCCTTAGGAGGAAGTCTCTGCTGGAAAGCCTGCGTCATTGGCCGTGTCGTGCTCGTGAGCTCCCGGCCTGTCCTTCGCTCCTCAGAAGCACGGAAGTGCTCTAGCGAGGCCTTCCAAAGCCTGAGCAGCAGTGGGAAACGGAGCCCCGTGCACAGAGAGGACCAAGGCTCCCCCCCACTCCCACCCCCAAACTGGCAGGGAGCATTAATATCAGCTAAAAATATCAGCCAGTCTAGGGGAAGTGATCACACAGACTCCCCGGGGAGCATTTCAGCTTTTATTTCTGGTAAGAGGCTTGGTTTGGAATCCTAGCCGAGTCGCCGAAAATAAAGGCAACTGCTTGCTGGCTCCCCCCCCCGCCCCCGATTTGAATCTCGTGTCTCGAAAATTAAACACAAAGAAGTGGGGGGAAGTGGAGGCTTACTTCCTGTTTTGTTCCTTTCGTTTCCCCCAGTACTTTCCAAAACCTGCCTTGCGAACTCAAAGCCCATTAAAAATTCATTTAGGTAATTCTAATCTGCCTCTCCAGGGAAAACATCACCACCCCGTCCTCCTTGCAAGCTGAGTCACACAGTTAAGGTTTTGTAAACCTAAAAATTATCACTCTAAAGGATCATCTGTTGTTTTCTGGCAGATAGGAAGGAAGGAAGGAAGGAAGGAAGGAAGGAAGGAAGGATAGGAAGGAAGGAAGGAAGGAAAGGAAGGAAGGAAGGAAATGGTAGAAGTTCCAAAATACTTTGGCTATAATACATTTAGGGAGTGAAAATATCAAATTGTGGTGGCCGGGGGTTCAGCCGTTCAAACACGGATGAGAATCTTAACACTTAAAACTAAACACTGTTCCAGCGTCAAAGGTGATGTGGCACTCTTGTGAGCCCCTCCTACCCCATGCGCTTTGATTGTGCCTTTGTCGGCACCTGCAGTGCCCAGATGAGCAACAAAATCTGCACTGTGGGATGAAGCACAGTGTATACCCTCTGCTGAAACAGCTCTTGTTAAGGACCAGCAGCCTCCACGCTAAAGCGTAGCCCCTCAAATCAAACAGCAACCTCCCGTGGAGACCGGAAGCACCGGCTCCATTAAAGCTCTTGTGTGAAGCTCGACAATCCTGAACCATCGGGGGAGGCGGGGGGGGGGGGGAATGCCAAAAAAAAGAAGAGCTCCTTCCCCATCCGAGGAGGCTTTACCTCAATGGTTTTTTGTTGGTCTATTCCCAGGCTATGCATCAGTCGCAAAACTTGCTCGTTGTATTCTCCGACTGAAGGCTCATTCTCCTGCCCTTGGGGGTAGAGGGCAGGCCTTTGGACAGGGACCTCGACTAGCATCCACTTGTGCTCTTTAATCTGAGTAATCGTCAGCCTTTTCGATGGATCCAGGACGAGCATCCTCCGGATAAGGTGCTCACACTCTGCAGGGACAGGGAAGGGGGGAGAGATGGAACTGATCTGCAACCGGGATAAACGGTCACACGGTACTCGTTTGGAGTGCTGGGCACAGTTCTGGTCACCGGACCTCAAAAAGGATATTATAGTATTGGAAAGAAGTGCAGAAAAGGGCAACTAGAACGATAAAAAGGGTAGGAACTCGTGGGCACTGAATGAAATTGCTGAGCGCTCGGGTTAGGACGGATAAAAGGAAGTCCTTCTTCACCCAAAGAGGGATCAACACATGGAATTCACTGCCACAGGAGGTGGTGGCGGCTACAAGCAAGGACGGCTTCAAGAGGGAATTAGATAAAACATCTGGAGCAGAGGTCCACCAGTGGCTATTAGCCACAGGGTATAGATGGGAACTCTCAGTCTGGGGCAGGTGATGCACTCTATTCTTGGTGCTGGAGGGGGCAACAGTGGGAGGGCTTCTGGTGTCCCGGCTCCACTGCTGGACCTCCTGATGGCCCCTGGTCTTTTAGGCCACCGTGTGACACAGAGTGTTGGATTGGATTGGGCCATTGGCCTGATCCAACATTGGCTGTCCTGGTGACAAGAGTTACTCAATTTAACACTGATTGGTAAGAGGCCATCGACAATGGGAAAAGGCTTGATTTTGACACCAGGTAAGTTCCTGCTAAAAATAAAAATAATCTTGAGGCTTTTAATTTGTACAAGGAACAAGATCCATTTCTCCCACAGGTGTGCAATTGTGGAGAACGGCAGAATTATTTCTAACTGCAGGCATGATAAAAGGAATAATAATAATAATAATTCTTAGCACCCCTCGGGACAGCTGATGGGCACAAAAAGCACAGGCGTGTTAACCAATGAAGACTCTAAAGAGAGGCAAAAAATATTCACATTTCACAAAAGGTCAAGGTGTTCAAAGAACGGAAGCGATATGACCATGGTTACCAAGGAATACTGTGGCAGAGAATCCTGCCCTTTCCCCACGAACACCGCTTCCTGGCCATAAACAGGATTTTTGTATGAAGCAAGAAAAAAATATCTAAGGACCTCCTCAGTTATTTCACAGAATACACCTTGCACCGTGATAAGCAGTTATCCAAGAAGTACCCAAGTTTTACAGCACTCAGAATTCTCAGTCTGTGGCCTTTGTCATCATCGACCACCCCAATTTGAGACGGTTCAGACAACCAGATGCCACACAGTAGCGGCGACACGGAAAGGCAGTCATCAGAACTTGGCTGCGTAGCCAATTCTCTGGATTCCTGCAGGAGGTTATTCAGCCAGCCACAAAATGGCTGCTGCAGCTTACAGTAAGTCACGCAGTGAAGCTCCTTGTGCTGCAACACCCAGGGGTCTTTTTTGGGGGGAGCGCACCGGAGCATAGCTCCGGCAGCTCAGGAGCCAAGCCCCGCCCCCATCTGGCATCCTGAGAGTCTTTCAGGCAGCCGAATGTCAATTTCAGCCCCATTATATCCTATGGGCCATTGAAGTCAATGGTGAAAACATAGGGAATATTCTGGGGGCTGGAGGGAAGGGGTTTGAGGGAGAGGCTCCAAACTCACAGGGTAGCTGATGGAGCCTCTCCCCAAGATACCCACCAAGTTTCAAGAACATTGGACCAGGGGGTCCAATTCTATGGGCCCCCAAACAGGTTGCCCCTATTCCCTCCATTGTTCTCTATGGTGGGAAAAAAGTTACTTTAAACCCCTTCTCTCTTCACTCTCCCACCCAGGCCAGCTGGGGAAGGGAAGGGGAGGCTTTTGAAGATGCCTCCCCTTCTTTTGCTTCCCCTTCTGACATCACTTCCGGTGATGTCAAGGGGCGTCACATATGCTAATAGCCTAATAGCTTATTAGCATACCATATGCTAATGAGCTCCTGCAGCTCTTTTTCTACGAAAAGACCCCTGGCAACACCTTGAAAAACCTGCATAGCCAATCAAGCCTCCAATGGCCAATCAGGAGTCTTGCCGGGCAAAAGCCCCACCTGGCTCCAACCACTGTCTAAAAGTGCTTGGCGGGTGCCAGGAACACACATGAACACGCATGAAGCTGCCTTATACTGAATCAGTCCCTTGGTCCATCCAGGTCAGTATTGTTTACTCAGACTGGCAGCAGCTCTCCAGGGTCCCAGGAAGAGGTCTTTCACATCACCTCCTGCCTGCTCCTTTTAACTGGAGATGCTGGGGACTGAACCTGGGACCTTCTGCATGCCAAGCAGATGCTCTGCCACTGAGCTGCAGTGGGTGCCATGGTGCCCACGGGCACCAAGTTGGGGAACCCTGCAATAGAAGAATGCCTGCCCAGAGTCTTCCAGCACCACTTGCTAGGCTGTCAAACAACTACCATGCCACTGATACAGCCGGGGAGTGAGGTGAGCCGAAAGGCCCTCCACGGCACGTATCTGCTCACCTGTCACCTCCTCCTGTACCCACCAAGCTGCTGCGGCCAGAAGCAAGGCCGGAGGGGATGAGCAAGCCGACACCTGTTGCTGCTGCTGGCTGGGTTCAAGCTGAGTTGCCAGCACCGCTAAGGCCAGGCTTGTTCCTGGCTGCCAGAGGCCATTCAAGGCAGCGGCCGAGTGGGAACTTGTCCAGGAAGTTACGGGGCTGACAGTGCATTCCTAAGTGCCTTTACACCCTTCTAAGCTCATTGGCTTCAGTGGAATGTAGAAAGGGGTAACGCTGCTTTGGATGGCACTGCAGTTCCCCCAGGCGTCAGCCCCAGTGTCCATCCCTCCAGGGGAGAGGCAACGCCACGTTTAAGGGTGACTCTGGGGCCAGAATTTTGTATTTGGTTTGCTCAGGGTCACTATGTCCATTTGAGGAGGAAAAACAGCTTTAGACCATAGGCAGAAACAAGCATTCCATATGAAACAGCCTCTGGTTTCCACTGAACACTGAGCAGAAACGCAGCTACGGCAGAAGAGGCTGGCAAACGCCCAAAAGAGACATGAAGAATGAGGGACAGACTGAGGCTGAGGTCACAAGTGCGCCTTGCGTGTGGGGAATACACAGGTTCAACGTACACGCGGGCGCAAAAACGCTTCCTTTTAAAAAAGTCAATAGATACTGTGTTTTGGGGGTCTATACGAAAAGCTTCTTCGATTCCACAGGGCCTGCAAGACGGAGCTGCTCTGCCGGGCCTTTGGTTGAGGCGGCCGGCACCCATCTACGGCCTCCCTGAGGTTGCTGTCACCCGCCTGTCACCTGTCCACCGACTGCCGACAACTGGCCTTTAACTTGTCATACCACCGGGCCAGAACTGGCTCTCAAAGCTTGTACCAAACTGGTCCGAGTCTCTAATTAATGGGGAGGTGACATGTTATAAACTGGAAATGTTCTTGGTTTGAAACCACATCAAGGGCAAAGCTGGGAATTCTAACTTGGCCATGAGTTTACACAGGGGTCTTTTCGTAGAAAAAGAGCTGCAGGAGCTCATTAGCATATGGTATGCTAATGAGCTATTAGGCCCATAGAATTGGACCCCCTGGTGAGTATCTTGGGGAGAGGCTCCATCAGCTACCCTGTGAGTTTGGAGCCTCTCCCTCAAACCCCCTCCCCTCCAGCCCCCAGAATATACCCTATGTTTTCACCATTGACTTCAATGGCCCATAGGATATAACGAGGCCGAATTGCCACCAAATTTATTTCATTCCCTCCTTTCCTTCTCTCTTTTTCCTCTTTCCCTTCTTCTTCTCTTCTCTCTTTCTTTCTTTCCCACCTTCTTCTCTTCTCTTTCCCCCTCCTTTCCCTGTTTCCCTCCTTCTCCCCTCTCTTTCCCTCCCCCTTCCTTCTCTTTCTTTCCCCCTTTCCTTCCTTCTTTCCTTCTCTCTACTCTCTCTCTCTCCTTCCCTCTTTCCTCCTTCTGTGGCCCAACTCTCATGAGAAGGAGTTTAAACTTTAAACCCCTTCTCTCTTAGCTCCTCCACCCAGGCCAGCTGGGGAAGGGAAGGGGAGGCTTTTGAAGATGCCCCCCCCCCTTTGCTTCCCCTTCTGACATCACTTCCGGTAATGTCAGGGGGCGTGGCATATGCTAATAGCCTAATAGCTGTTTTTCTACGAAAAGACCCCTGGGGGAACCTTTACCTTTGCTTTCAGGGTGATATGGAAGATCCTCCTCTGCCTGTAACTCTGGAGAGCTGCTGCCAGTCTGAGTAGTCAGTAGTGACCTTGATGGGCCAATGGTCTGATTCAGAATAAGGCAGCTTCATGGGGACACGCTTACGAAGTCACATGCTAACATGACGGAACAACAGAACAACCCACTCACAACTTTGTTGTGCATGCTGGGCACTGATGGGGGAGACTGTCAAAGGTAACTTTCAGGCATGCAGAGAGAATTTTTGCATTTTTGTTCTCTGTATCTGAGAGGCAGCTTGCTATTTTCATCTGGGTTTCTGCCTTTGGAATGAAGGGCACCCCATCACCCACAGGCCACCCATCACCCACAGCATTTCATAACAAACGGGAGCCAACGTTAAAAAGACCTCCAAAGTATATTACCTTCTGACATGAAATAGGGGATCCGGAACCTCCCTTCCAGGACCCGTTGCCTCAGGATGGGAAGAGTGGGTCCGTCAAAAGGCAGCGCTCCACAGACTAAGACATAAAGAACCACACCCATGCTCTGGAAGACAGAAGAACACTTTCTGCATTCATCTCTGGAAAAACCCCTTGGTCCCAGGTTTGCTGGTCAAACACAATTGTACTACCTTTTCGAAAATATGTGACATCTGTATTTCACAGAGTGCTTCAGTATCCAAGTAATGCCCATCTAGTGCTTACTCTGCATGAGCAATATAGAACAGCAGGCTCTGCAAAGCAGCATTACTGGAAGCATCTACAAGCCTCGGACACTCGAGTCTAATTTTAAACAAAATGCCAAAGCCCGTGCAATTTTGCATCCCACATCTTTCCCTCCGCCTTCCTTTATCCTGTGAGAAGCCAGTTTTATGCACATCACCAGACGTTTGCCCATTCGCTTAATTTCTCTGCAGAAACTGGGTTACAAGTTGTCATTATCACCATCACATCCCCAGTAGCTTTTCTTGTTGTCTGCAGCATTCCCCCCCACTGACATGATTTCCCCTTGGGGGAGTAAGTTCTCCAGAGATGCTGAGTTCCTTTTGCCAGCATCCTTCTTCTAAAGACCGTGCCTCCTGCTAATGGAGTCTGACTTCCTGCGTTTGGCTGAGGTGTGAATTCCCGCACTGAGTATTCTTCTTCAGACTGCATCCCAGAGTCCAACCTGTCAGGCAGAGGGGGTGCCTTTAATCAGCCTGTTTTAACACCCCACTGAACTGCAGTTACATTTTTCTATGGCGCTTGGAAAGGGAGTGTCTGTCTAGAACGATGACAGCTCCAGTCAACTGGACTTTTTAAGAACTGGGATTAATCTAAGTCAAGGCCAGGAAACAGACTGTTATTAGGCTCTGTTATTTTCAAAACTGCACACTCTCTCCCTTGTTTAAATAAAGCCCGTCTTTCCTTCCAGCCTTGTCTGTCTCGGAGGTGAATTCCCAGCCGACGGCTCAAGGACGGATGTGCACATGTGTGCAGTGAGGTATATGAAAGGAGGGCAGAGCTTCTGCCTATCCAGCTCTGTCTCTAACCGCAAGGAGGCAGGTTGGTGGCACACTACCTGAAGCCTGCCCCTGCTCTCTGGTGGCCCGAGAGTGACTGGGAAAGTTGGGTGGTGTCTTGGTATCTGACCCCATCGCAACACAAGTCACGGCAGAATGGAAGGAACTGGGGAGGGGATGGGCTAGCGGCAAGCGGCAAGGATGAAGGGTGCTCCTGGGGGCACCAGGCAGGAGGCTTTCAAATGCTCAGGCCATGAGAGAGACAAGAACAGATTCAAAGTCACTATTGCTGCTGCTGGGACTGTAAGCGACTTACAAGCTAGCAGAGGGGCAAACGCAGGGAAAAACTGAACCTGTGCATATTTGTAGTGCTGATGGCCACTGCTGGAGTCCAATTTATCACCCAGATAGCGTCAGCGGTGGCACCTAAATCCCAGGACTCAACTGCATGGTTGCCATTGCCTTTGGGAAAAGACTTCTTTCATCTAGAGCTCTTAGAAGCCATATAATTCGGTACGTGTAATTCTTCCCATCACTTCAGCAACACAGCACTTCTCTTAGAGCCGTTAACAGAACGGAAAAAACCCATCCTGAAGAATCCACGGCAGCCCTGCCACCTTATCTATGGCTACAGGCATTTTCCATCTAATCTGATAAATCCTAGGCATTTTTCTGCAGCGCTGTGGGACCTTGTGTAAGACTGATAAGGGGAGACGGCCTCGAGAGCAAGTTTCACTCAGTGAAATACAAGCCATCTTCGACAGAGGCACAAAGTATTTATCCCGGCCCAAATGCCACCCAGAGCTTCCTTGGATTCTCGCTGCTCAAAATACTGAAGGGTGATGTTCTCTTGCTCCCAACTTGAAAAAGCTTAAGGGAAGAAATCCCTCCCGAGGTCAGGATAGGAGCCTCAGATCTGGGTCTGCTGCAAAGCCCACGGGAGTTAGGACGGAAGACGTGAAGGGAGGGAAGAGGCCAGGCAAAATCTCACCACTGTACTGACTGTCAAGCTCTCTTCTGAACAAGCGGGCCACGAGTCTCATCTAGTAGTATCAAGTGGAAGTCTGAGAAAATCTGCCCAACAATTTAATGGTGCAGAGATATGACCTGGCAAGGACAGAAGAAAAAGTCTCACAGGAAACAAAAAACCCACCCCAGATTTGGAACCAGTGTTCCCTCTAAGCTGAGTTAGTAGGAGCCAACTCACAGTTTCTTAGCCTCCGGCTCACACATTTTTGTCTTCGCTCAGGAAGGAGGGCTACAGAGCAAGCTAATTTATGCAGTAGCCAGATTGCTTGCTCACAATTTTAATACCAGCAGCTCACAAAGTAGAATTTTTGCTCACCGGACTCCACAGCTTAGAGGGAGCATTGCTCGAAAATGCAATAAGTGTAGCTGTATGGGCCCTTAGTAATTGCCGTAGGAAGAAAAACATACAGCTCTGCCCTTCCCCATGCCTGGAATGATCAGTTTCGTAAAAAATACCGAACCCAAATGTGCCGTTTTGTTGTCAAATAAACTCCCAAAACTTTTTACATTTCAATGCAAGTACTTCTCTTGTCTGGTTTCGAAAAATATTTTTGTTAGCAACACAGCAAGTCAGTCATTTTAGGAAATATTTCCCCAGTGCTCTGCAAATGTTCTGGCACAACCTCACAAGAGCATCCGGAGCTGTAAATCCTTGGGCGTGTTACCAAGTTCATTTTAAAGTTACAGCAGGTGCAACGGGGCGGTAAATGGCTCTCTCATTAAAGAGGGATTCTTGTTGAGAAATGTTTCTTTGTTAAACAAACGCGAGTCTCTTCACAGCGGCAGAATATGCCACAATCTTCCACGCCCTTGCCTAAGTTCCTAAAGAAAACTGTAAGCAAGGGCCAGTTCCAAGAATGGGAAGGCGCTTACATTCCACCAACAAGAAATATGAAGAACCCCAGCTGGGTATAAAACCTGTAAACTGACAGAATGGATACATCTCTCTACCATTTAGAGGTTTCCTTACTGATGCGTGCACTCCCGTGGCTGGAAACTACGGTCAGAAATTGCTGAGAGATACACCTGGGAGATGTTCAGCTTGGCAAGTCCGTAAGCCCAGCCCTACAGCAGACTACAGAGCCATGCTGAGGATGCTTTGCTAATACCAGGTGACACGGAAATCCAATTATTAAATAAAGGAATGAAAAGCCCTGTGTCTGACGGAGCACTCAAGAGTTCAAGGGCCCTGGCTCAGCACATTTTGTCTCCTGCATGCACCATGTGAGATTTTTTTTGGTCAGCCTGCATGTCCTTTCCCATTAGAGTAACATGAAGCAAACACGCCACGCATTCCGGTTCAGCCGCATGGAACTTGCCTGCAGCGGAATGGTTCCGGGCAAACAGCCTGTTCCCTCGACTCAGAGGGAAGAGGGCAGAGAGCAGCCGTGTTACTAATGACTCAGACAATCCCTCTCGGCCTTGTGAAGAATTCAGGATCCTAACTTTGGTCCGGACTCCCGAGAAAGGAGAGAGAATTAATACAATAAGCCACAGCGTGGAGAGTTGAGCACACACGAGGCATGAATTCAGGGGAGAGGACAAGCTGCCCAGATAGGCCATATCACTTCCCATCTTACAAAAGATATCAGTTTTAAATGGGGCTTTTTTTGTAGAAAAAGCCCAGCAGGAACTCATTATCATAATAGGCCACACTCAACAGCAGAAACCTATTAGTATATTAGGCCACACCCATGGCAGCACAGCTCATTAGCATATTAGGCCACGCCCCCATGTTACCAGACATGTGGTCATCTGGCCACACCCACCTTTTATTTCTTATTCTGTTTACTTTGTTTGTTGTCAAAATCCAGGGCTTTTTTTGTAGCAGGAACTCCTTTGCATGTTAGGCCACACACCCCTAATGTAGCCAATCCTAATGAGTTTCTGCTGTTGGGTGTGGCCTGTTATGATAATGAGCTCCTGCTGGGCGTGGCCAACTTGGGAGCCAGCCGGAACTCCGTTCCTGCCCAAAAATAGCCCTGGTTTTAAAGGAATGTTTCCAGTTCCCCCATCTCACAGCGACTGGGCACTGTGACGGGTCTGAAAAACCAAGAGCAACTTTGGCTATATGCTGGTAAAAGGAAAAAAAAAAGGTTAACAGTTTCTAGATTATGGTTTACACAACAAAAATCAAGATACCCAAATATCCAGCTGCGGACCCTCGTACTGTTGACCTTCAAAGACCTCGGGGGCAGCATAGGGGGGGCTTCCGCACCACGTCGTCAGAGGCTCTCCGCTTTTGTAGAAATTGCCAAACCCAAAATCTGTTGAGAGGGAAAAGGAAGAAAAAAAACCCCATCGATAAGCTTTCTTATATTTTGAAATCCAGGTTCCTATTATTCATTCCTGGTCGACACTTTCAGGGTAAGCGATGAAAGGAAGTTGGGCCCAGACACGCACGTTAAGACCAAAACATCCTGAAGCGTATTCACCAGATCACCCAGAGGAAGCTGTGCAGAGCTTCATACAGAATGTTGTAAAACGTTAAATGCGCAAGACACGTCCCTTCTCCTTGCTCCTGCTATAGACTCATCTTAAAAGGTGTACTCGGCTCTTTGCCCTGACCGGGACGGCCCAGGGTAGCCCAATCTCGTCAGACCTCAAACGCTAAGCAGGGGCAACCCTGGTTAATACTTGGATGGGAGACCACCCAGGAAGCCCAGGGTTGCTACGCAGAAGCAGGCAATGGCAAACCGCCTTTATTATAGCATTGGGAAAAGTGCAGAGAAGGGCAACTAGAATGATAAAAGGGTTGGAACACCTTCCCTATGAAGAAAGGTTAAAACGCTTGGGGCTCTTCAGCTTGGAGAAACGACGGCTGAGGGGTGACATGATTGAGGTTTATAAGATTATGAATGGGACTGAGCAGGTTGAGAAAGAGACACTTTTCCCCCTTTCTCAAAATACAAGAACTCGTGGGCACTCCATGAAATTGCTGAGCAGTCGGGTTAGAACAGATAAATGGAAATACTTCTTCACCCAAAGAGTGATTAACATATGGAATTCACTGCCACAGGAGGTGGTGGCAGCTACAAGCATGGACAGTTTCAAGAGGGAATTAGATGAACATATGGAGCAGAAGTCCATCAGTGGCTATTAGCCACAGGGTATAGATGGGAATTCTCAGTCTGGGGCAGGTGATGCACTCTGTTCTTGGTGCTGGGGGGGGCAGCAGTGGGAGGGCTTCTGGTGTCCTGGCCCCACTGCTGGACCTCCTGATGGCACCTGGTATATTTTGGCCGCTGTGTGACAGAGTGTTGGACTAGATGGGCCATTGGCCTGATTCAATATTGGCTTCTCTTATGTTCTTATGCCTCTGAAGGTCTCCTGACTTGAAAACCCTACAGGGTCACCAAAAGTCGGCTGAGACTTAACAGGACTTTCCACCACTACCACTCGTGCCTTCAACAGTAAGGGGAACAATGGCTGGTTTTTCGTTGCTGTTGTAGCTCCCAGGTCTCCACTCTGTGCCTGAAGGCTGACTGTGTAGCCGCTAGTCCTGAGTCCAACTGGTTAACCATGCAGTTGTGTTGTGGACACCCTGGATTTTACATTCTGCACCCCCCCACCTCCGTGTCTCACAAACAAGGCCATTAACATTCCATCCACACTGCTACAATCAATGGGCACTTGTTCTGATCCTATGAGAAGCCCTGGGAAACTCAGACGTGGCTTTGATGGCACCTTGGGATTTGAAATATTGCTTCAGTCCAGACTTTGGGGGGGTTCTGAACAGCTGTAACCTGGTTTCTTGTTCTGTGGCCGTCCGAGCCCATTTCGCAGGGTACTTCACTTAGTACGTCTGCTCTGGATGGATTCCACCCACTCTCAATCAGGAAGCTTCCATCATACGTGCAACCCTGATCATTTCTCAACCTCCAACCCCGGCTAGCCATTTCGGCAGATCCGCTTTCAGGAAGCGACCAAAGTCCCCCTGACCTTTGGCACCTTACAGCTGCTAAAATGTCTCCTACACAGAAAGCGGAGCTCAGAGGCCATAACTCACAGCTCAAAAGCAAAAAGGGGGTGAGCAATTAAGTGGCTTGGTGAAGAGGGTACAATGGAGAGAAAACAAAAGCCCGTTAGTGCTCTTTTCTACCTTAATGTCACCTCCACAGCTAGCGAGAGGGGTTGAAACAAAGGAGCGCCAGGGAACTGATTTGAACCATTTCCATATTCTTGCTTTTAAAACCTTCGGGAGACACATAAATGCACGCTTCCCGTTTGCCTGGCACTTCAGTCTGTCAAATGCAGCTGTCAAAAGTCTAACATACATCTTTTGCAGAACCCTGGTAAAAGGAGACCTCGACGCCACAGTCTCATTTATGCGTCCTATTAGCATAGCATGGTGCTCCACTGTCAATGGCCTTTCTAAGTAACTGCCCTGACTGCGCTTCTACACAACACTGGTTTCCAGCCGTGCTTTTACAGGGAACAATACATCACATTAACAAGTCAAATCCTTTGCGTGGTTTGAGGAACCTTATGGAACTCAGTCTCCTAGATATGTGGGAACGGTGTTGTCAGCTTAGCTGTATCTCCCATCCGAACGGTTCAGGAGCATGTGAGTGCCATGTGGCGCTGATCAGCAGATAGCAGAACTGATGAACACGGCAATTAGAAGACATTGGACAGGCACCACACGGAGGCTTCACTTTGCCCCAGTGGTGGCAAGCTGCACTACATTGCAGAAGGGACGCCAAGTTCACCTCACATGACCTTATGAAACAAGAAAGAAATCTGAAGTTGGTTCCTGGGTTCATAATCTGCCGTTCTGCCTTCCCTTTTTTTATTCAGAGGTCCAAATGCGGGCCCGTTCAAGGACCTGGAATTTAAGTAAGTCTACAGCTCAAAATCCAAGGCAAATCATTCAAGATCACAGTAATCCAAGTCTATGCCCCAACCACGGACGCAGAAGAGGATGAAGCGTACCGGTTCTGTGAAGACCTGCAACACCTAAACAGCATGATAAAAAGCAGAGACATCACCCTGCCAACAAAAGTCCATATGGTCAAAGCAATGGTATTCCCTGTAGTAATGTATGGCTGCGAGACTATAAGGAAGAATAGATTCTTTTGAACTATGGTGCTGGAGAAGACTCTTGAGAGTCCCTTGGACTGCAAGGAGATCAAATCATTCAATCCTAAAAGAAATCAACTCTGACTGTTCCCTGGATGGCCAGATCCTGAAGTTGAAGCTCAAATACTTTGGCCACCAAATGAGAAGGGAGCACTCACTGGAGAAGCTCCTGATGCTGGGAAAGATTGAAGGTCAAAGAAGAAGGGGGAGGCAAAGGATGAGATGGTTAGACAGTGTCATCGATGCAACGAACATGAAATTGAGCAAACTTCAGCAGACAGCGGAAGACAGGAGGGCCTGGCGTAGTCTGGTCCATGGGGTCACGAAGAGTCGGACTCGACTGTGCGACTGAACAACAACAACACAACACCTCCTAGAACTAACACCAAAAAAATATGTCCTTATCATCACAGGGGACTGGAATGCTAAAGCAGAAAGTCAAAAGGTAATCAGAATAACAGACAAGTTTGGCCTTGGAGAACAAAATGAAGCTGGGCAAAGGCTAATAGAGTTTTGTCAAGAGAACACGCTGGTCATAGCAAGCACCCTCTTCCGACAACCTTAGAGGCGACTCTACACATGGACATCACCAGATGGGCAACAATGAAACCAGATTGATTATATAATTTGCAGTCAAAGATGGAGAAGCTCTATACAGTCAGTCAAAACAAGACGTGGAGCTGACTGTGGCTCAGATCATGAGCTATTCATTGCAAAATTCAGGCTTAAACTAAAGAAAGTTAGGTCATTCAGGTTTTTACCTAGATCATATCCCTGATGAATATACAGTGGAGGTGAAGAATAGCTTTAAGGGACTAGATTTGATAGACAGAGTGCCTGAAGAACTATGGACGGAGGTTCATGACACTGTACAGGAGGCAGCAATCAGCACCATTCCAAAGAAAAAGAAATGCAAGAAAGCAAAGTGGCTGTCTGATGAGGCTTTACAAATAGCAGAGAGGGAAAAAAAAGTGAAAGGCAAAGGTGAAAAGGAAAGATTTACCCAACTGAATGCAGATTTCTAGAGAACAGCAAGGAGAGATAAGGAGGCTTTCCTGAATGAACAATGCAAAGTAATAGATGAAAACAATGGGAAGGACTAGAGATCTCTTCAAGAAAATTGGAGAAATCAAGGAAATGTTCCCTGCAAAGCTGGCCATGACAAAGGGCAAAAACGGTAGGAACCTAACAGAAGCAGAAGAGATTAGGAAGAGATGGCAAGAATACACAGAAGAACTATACAAGAAGGACCTCAATGTCCTTGACAACCACGACAGTATGATCACTGACCTCCAGCCAGATATCCTGGAGTACAAAGTCAAATGGGCCTTAGAAAGCATTACTAGCAACAAAGCTAGTGGAGGTGATGGTATCCCAGCTGAGCTATTCAAAGTCCTAAAAGATGATGCTGTTAAAGTGCTGCACTCCATATGCCAGCAAACTTGGAAAATGCAACAGTGGCCACAGGATAGGAACAGGTTAGTTTACATTCCAATCCCAAAGAAAGGCAATGCCAAGGAATGTTCAAACTATCGCACAATTGCACTCATCTCACATGCTAGCAAGGTCATGCTCAAGGTCCTACAAACTAAGCTTCAGCAGCACGTGGATAGAGAACTGCCAGAAGTACAAGCTGGGTTTCAAAGAGGTAGAGGAACTAGAGTTCAAATTGCCAACATTTGCTGGATTATGGAGAAAGGAAAGGAGTACCAGAAAAACATTTACTTCTGCTTCACTGACTATACTAAAGCCTTTGATTGTGTGGATCACAACAAACTATGGCAAGTCCTTAGAGAGATGGGAGTACCAGACCACCTCACATGTCTCCTGAGAGACCTGTATAAGGGTCAAGAAGCGATAGTTAGAACCGGATATGGAACAACTGATTGGTTTAGCATAGGAAAAGGAGTATGACAAGGATGTATATTGTCACCCTCCTTAATTTATATGCAGAGTACATCATGTAAAATGCTGACCTGGATGAATCACAACCCAAAATTAAGACTGCTGGGAAAAACATCAACAACCTCAGATATCCAGATGATACCACTCAAATGGCAGAAAGTGAAGAAAACCTCAAGAGCCTCTTGCTCAAAATGAAAGAGGAGAGCGCAAAAGTTGGCTTGAAACTCAACATCAAAAAAACTAAGATCATGGCATCCAACCACATCACTCCTTGGCAAACAGAAGGGGAAGTCATGGAAGCAGTGATAGAATTCATGTTCCTGGGATCCAAGATCACTGCAGATGGTGACCGCAGCCATGAAATTAAAAGACGCCTGCTCCTTGGGAGGAAAGGGATGGCAAAACCTAGGCAGCATAATAAAAAGTAGACATCACCCTGCCAACAAAAGTCAACAAAGTGATGGTATTCCCAGTAGTAACGTATGGCTGCGAGAGTTAGACCATATGGAAGGTCAAGTACTGAAGAATAGATGCTTTTGAATTATGGTGCTGGAGAAGACTCTTGAGCGTCTCTTGGACTGCAAGGAGATCAAATCAGTCAATCCTAAAAGAAATCAACCCTGACTGTTCCCTGGAAGGCCAGATCCTGAAGCTGGAGCTCAAATACTTTGGCCACCAAATGAGAAGGGAGCACTCACTGGAGAAGAGCCTGGTGCTGTGAAAGATTGAAGGTCAAAGAAGAAGGGGACGGCAAAGGATGAGATGGTTAGGCAGTGTTATTGATGCAACAAACATGAAATTAAGCAAACTCCGGAGGACGATGGAAGACAGGAGGGCCTGGTGTGAGGTGGTCCATGAAGTTGCGAAGAGTCAGACTTGACTGTTCGACTGAACAACAACAAGAGCAGCTCAAAATAGCCTTCAGAACACCCACTAAATCAGGAGCAATGTCCCTCTAAGCTGTGGAGTCTTGTGAGCAAAAATTCTACTTCTTGAGCTACTGGCATTAAAGTTGTGAGCGAGTGATTTGTCTACTGCATGCATTAGTTTGCTCTGGAGCCATCTTTCCTGAGCTAAGACAAAAATTTGTGAGCCGGAAGCTAAAAAACTGTGAGCTAGCTCACACTAACTCAGCTTAGAGGGAACACTGATCAGGAGTCCTCAGTGTGGTGCCTCTGGGCACCACGGGGCCTGCCAACACCTTTCCTGGCACACACCAAGTGTTTTTAGGAAGTGGGAGGGGCCAGGTAGGGCTTTTGCCCAGCAAGGCTTCCAAGTGGCTGTGCTTTTTAAGTATTCGTTTGGCAACAGCTGCCACAACAGCGCAAGGACCTGCACCGTATTACTGAAGTTAAGCTGCAGCAATCATTTTACGGCCGGCTCCACTTCCCGTGGCGGCCATTTTGCTGTTGTACCCACCATGCCGTGTCAGAATTCCAAATGTGCTCACAGGCTCAAAAATTTGGGGGATCCTTGCTCTAAATCATACTTCAAGACTACGGGGAGAGGGAGAAGTCTCTTTAAGCTCCAGCATGCAAATATTCAGAGCACAATTCAATAGAGACCACAACGTACTCTCTAGCAGGGTGCCCCTATTATTACCTGAGATGGGTATTGCTGTGCTCCCCATCATATATACAGACCACAAGGGAAGTGTACCCTGAAGACAGGGATTTATGGCAATCAGCTCAGTATTATCCCAGGCAAAAAAAGATGACAGTGGTTCAAGGTAGCATACTCTGACAGGTAATATTTTTTCTGACAACCACTCTGCCCAACACACAGTCTATTTGATGTTACCATGTTCAGTTCAGGAAAGGATATATGGTTTTCACAAGCCACCACTGTTCAGTATATTAGTTACTTGTTTTCAGGGCTGTTATAGACTATATGGTAACACTTTAAGGTCAAGCAGGCAAAGTTTTAGTAGAGTTCATACACATAACTGGGCTGCATTGCACAAGATGGTTATAAGTAAAGATTTCAAAAGTGGAAGGAAGGCCACAGAATTGACTGCAAAAGTATGGTACGAAGTGGTAAGTGGAAGAAGGTGACATTAAACTGATCTGTTGACCTAAAGATGCTGGGGTTGGATTCAGCAGAAAAGGGAAGGATTTTGGCCGGCAGAGTGTGACTTTCTCACCTTCCCCTTCCTCCTGCAGCCCAGGAGTAGCATTTCCATGGCACTCTGGGTTGCAGCGGGAGGGGGGGAGTCATGCCCTGCTGGCAGACAGCCTGCCCTTCTCAGAAACCCTAACCCCTCTGGTGGACCCGAGCAATTGGTCTTCTTAATGGCACATATGGGTTAGTTTACAAGGCAACATCTTCCAATCTTGAAGTGACGGGACTTTGAAGGAGAAGAATCGGTGTTCTCGTTTTACCTCCACACATGACATCTGCTCACATCTCACTTCCTCTGGCTTAGATCCCCTCCCAATACAGGAATTGCAGCGCTGAGCCGTGTTTTTGTTATTCCCAGACAGACTTGTATTGTGGATCTCTAGACAGCTTTTCGGCATGTTATATAAGCTGAGCAATCCTTGGAAGAGGCGAAGCAATTTCCCTCCACCTTGACTTCAGTGCAGGTATCAGTCTTTCCCTACAATTGCCTCAAAGCCTGCCACACCAGCTGAGATTTCAATGCATTGACATCCCCCAACTTTCGGACAGGCAGTGACCGTCCAGCGTGAATTAATGAGCCTTTTAAAAGTGTTGTCCTTGGGAAATTGCCCAAGCAGATTCTGCATACCTTTGCTAAGGTAAAATGACAGAAGCTTGCACAGTCAGGGAACGCCTGTTAGGCAATGCCGCGTGTCAAATTCCAACAAAAGAACTTTCCAAGCATCAATGTATTAGCAACTGAGCTCTCTCTCCTCCCCCTTCAGCTTGAGGGAGGAAAGAAAATTGGCAAACAGTTCCTACTTCCCAAGCTTGCCTCTCTTTCAGAAGGAGAGCTCAGAAGGGTTTCCTCTCCATCTTGGACCTACTGGGTTGGTCTCTCTCCTGTTACAGGGCAATACAAGAGCTGGGGGCTGTAAGCTTAAGCACAGAGAAGAGTCATGCAAGCCAGCAAGGAACTGCCAGTACTCAGTCCCATGATGACTTAGAAGAGAAGAAGAAGAGATTGGATTTATACTCCGCCCTTCACTCGGAGTCTCAGAGCGGCTTACAAACTCCTTTCCCTTCCCCCTCCCCTCCCCACAACAGACACCCTGTGAGGCAGGTGGGGCTGAGAGAGCTCTTTCAAGAACTGCCCTTTCAAGGACAGCTGTGCCAGAACTATGGCTTGCCCAAGGTCATCCAGCCAGGTGCAAGTGAAGGAGTGGGAAATCAGATCCGATTCTCCCAGATTAGAGTCCACGCACTTAACCACTACACCAATTCTACATCAGTAGATAAGGGAATTTTGACAGGGGTTGCTTCTCTCACCCTCCCACAGCAAGGTGCACCTGCTAAAGCTCTCTTTTCAGCATTGCCGTGAACAGGTGCACAAATGGAGAAGGAGATAGCCGATTCTATTCCAAAATAAATTAAAAGTGGGCCACAAACGCAGTATGGGGTTGTTTTAAGCGCTCCAAGCCCTGCCCTCGCAAGTATGCAAGTTAAATCCATGAGAAAACAGCGTAGGTTGGAACAATGGAACTGTCCTTACTTGCAGATTATTGAACACTATAAGTCTTGGTTTGGATATGGTCTCTCCCCACCCACACCCATCCGGCTTTGGATACCTACCAGTTGTACCAGGGTGCGTCCGTTCTTTCAACATTTCTTTCAACAGGACTTACATGTGAACCCCATTTAACCTGCACTAAAGTAACACAAGTTGAAAAGTCCTGGACGGAGCCAACAGCTCTCTTAAAAAAAAAAAAAAGTACTATTGTGATGTCCCTGTGTCAAGCTGGTTTCCCTTCTACAAACTAGACATCAACAGCAGTCGACAGCAGAGTGGTACACAGTCATATCACTCCGCTTGCTCACTCCATGTGACGGTCACCTCGAGGCTAGACTACTGCAACACTCTCTACCTGGGGCTGCCTTTGTCGCAAATCCAGAAGCTGCAACTAGTGCAGAATGCTGCAGCCAGGCTGTTGATGGGTCTCTCTAGAAGGGATCACATTCAGCCTGTGCTGAAAGCGCTGCACTGGCTGCCAATAGCGTACCGGATCCGCTTCAAAGTGCTGGTTCTTACCTTTAAAGCCCTGTATGGCCAGGGTCCGGCTTACCTAAGGGTCCACCTCTCTCCATATGTTCCCCCAAGGACACTACGGTTGGGGAGCCAACATCTTCTGGAAATTCCAGTCCCCAGGGATATTAAATTTGCTGTCACCAGAGCCAGGGCATTTTCGGTGGCAGCTCCTACCTGGTGGAAGGAGCTCCTGAAGGAGATCCAGGCCCTGCGGGACCTTGCTCAGTTCCGCAGGGCCTGTAAGACGGAGCTCTTCCGCCAGGCTTTTGAGTAGGAGCCGCTGCCACTACTACTCCGCCACCGCTATTTATGCATCATCGCACCACTGCCACCACTATGTGGTTCCATCAGGGTGCGAGGTGACCCTGGAGGGGGAATGGGATGACAGGCTACTGGAACGTTGCCGCTGGATTAAGACCTACCCCATCTTGTGATAAACGGAGCACTGACGCCTTGTTGTTCGTATTACATGGTTTTATTCTGTTTCAACTCTGGCACTCGTGCCTCGTTGTTAGCTGCCCTGAGCCTTCGAGGAGGGCGGGATATAAATCCAAATAAATAGATAAATAAATAAAATAATGCTGTGTGAGGAACTTTAGGATGTTATTCAATGTTAGGATGTTATTCATTGAAGATACAGAATCACATGAGGAAAGGCTGAAGGAGATGGGTATGTTTAGCCTAGAGAGGGGTGACTGAGAGGTGATATGATAACCATCTTTTAAGGATCTGAAGGGCTGTTGTACAGAGGATGGTATGGAATTATTTTCTGTTGCCCCAGAAGGATGGACCAGAACCAATGGGTTGAAATTAAATCAAAAGAGTTTTCGGCTAAACGTTAGGAAGAACTTCCTGACAGAGCAGTTCCTGAGAGGAACAGGCTTCCTCGGGCGGTGGTGGGCTCTCCTTTGGAGGTTTTCAAACAGAGACTAGATGGCCATCTGACAGCAATGCTGATTCTGTGAACATAGGCAGATCATGAGAGGGAGGGCAGGAAGGGTTGCATCAATGCTCAGTCAGCTCTTGTGGCCCTTTCTTACACGACCAGGGAAACACTGAGTGCCACTTTGAGGTCAGGAAGCAATTTTTCTCCAGGCCGGTTTGGCTGAGGATCCTGGAGATTTTTCTGTCATCTTCTGGGCATGGAACACATCGGGCTGTGGGGGGTATTTCTGAATTTCCTGCATGGTGCAATTCTTGTAATGGAAGTAAGCAGTGGGGTCTCACAAGAATTGGCCAGTACTACTTAATATACTCATAAATGACCCAGAACTGGAAGGAAGCAGTGTAGTGGCCAAGTCTGCAGATGGCACAACATTATTCAGGACAGTGGAAATCAAGGCTGTGAAGAGCTCCAGGAGGATTTCCACAAATTGGATGGGTAGGCAACAGTGTGGCAAACAATGTTCAGTGCAGGTAAGTGTAAGACGATGCACATGGGAACAAAAAGAATCCAAGCTTCAAGAGCGTGCCAACGGGGTCTGAACGTGCAGAGACTGAGAGGGAACGAGACCTCGGGGTCACCGTGCATAGCTCAATGGATGTGTCAACCCAGGGATGTCCCAGCAGTGAAAAAAGGCCAACTCTGTGCTGGGGATTATCAGGAAAGGGATTAAAAATAAAACAGCCAATATTACCGCAATGCCTCTGTATGGGTGTCTGGCGTGACCACATTTGGAATACTGTGTGCAGTTCTGGTCACTGAATCTCAAAAAAGGACACTGCAGAGTTGGGGAAAAGCACAGAAGAAAGCAACCAAGATGATTAAGGGCTTGGAGCGCCTTTCCTTTGAGGAAAGGTTGCAGAGTCTAAGACTTCTTCATTTAGAAAAGAGACAGCTAAGGGCTGGGGGGAGGAGTGATAGAGGTTTATAAAATCACGCAAAAGGTAGAGCGAGTGGACAGAGAGAGCTTTTTCTCCCTCTCCCAAAATACCAGAACTCGAGGGCATCCAATGAAGTTGAGGGGCGACAGATGCAGTTTGAGGTTGAGAGCCCTGGATCTGAATAGGCTGATGGTGACTGCAAAGGAACAGGCTCGCGAGCCCTACTCAGGACTTTCTGGTTGCCCCCCGGGGAGGTCGGGAAAACCCTGCCACAGCCACAAGTTTCCAATTGGTGATGCGCCCCTTCCCCTCACTCCCAAAGGATGCTGGTAACAAACGGGATAAGCACCAACTGCCACCAATGACTCGGAGAGCATCTCCTGCCAGACAGAGTTATAGGTCTAGAACTCCATTCCTGCACGGCTTTCTGGAGCCCCTGCCTCCCATGTTTCTGCAATCAAGAGTGAGACTCATCTGTCTCTTATTCCAGGGATGCAACACATCACTACACACAACACAACCAGTTTGGTGTAGCGGTTAAGTGCACGGACTCTAATCTGGGAGAACCGGGTTTGATTCCCCACTCCTCCACTTGCATCTGCTGGATGACCTTGGGCAAGCCATTGTTCTGATAAGAGCTGTTCTTGAAAAAAGAGCACTTTCTCTCAGAGCTCTCTCAGCCCCACCTACCTCCCAGGGTGCCTGTTGTGGGGAGGGGAAGGGAAAGGAGTTTGTAAGCCGCTCTGAGACACCTTTGGGTAATGAAGGGCGGGGTATAAATCCAATCTCTTCTCTTCTCTTCTTCACAACACAACAAACCTTTATTGGCATAACAGCAGCCGCCTTCGGTACAGGAACGGCAAACAAGCAAAACAGTTAATTCACTAACCCTTTTGCCGAAAAAGAACTTCTCCTATACACTGTGTAAAGGAAGTCTGACACCACTTTGATGGTATCAGCCCTGTTTGAGGGTAGGAGGTTCATTATCTTACTTTCCTCAGATCTGCCCTCCAGGGATCGCAGTATAGGGACAAGGTGATAAGCACGTAAATCCTGGTAAAATCTACAAGTCAGAAGTACATGGTCCGTTCCCTTCAATCTCCTTTAGCCCACAGGGACATAACCTATCTGGGAATTATACTTTTTTAAATCTCCCATATAACACGGCTGAGGGGAGCATGTTAAAACAGGCCAGCGTGAATATCCTTCTAAAACAGGGATATTTTCAGACAGGAAAAATACTCTGGAAGCGGCCCATTAAGAGAAATCCCCCAACGAATGGGAAAGCCATGTCCAGTAGCAAGACTTCTAAGTTCTTGCATTTCTGTATTGATCAGTTTTTGTTTAATCATGCCAAAAGCATACTTCTCCGAAAGAAGGATCAAATCATCCATGCTGAGCCCCATCAGTGTAATTTTCCCTTCAATGCGTGTCAACCAATCTGACAGGTGAGATTCACACAGTATATAAGCGATGAGACAATTAAGCTCACTTCTATAGAGGATGCACAGTCAGAATTTAAAAGTTGAGAACACATCACTAATAAGAAACCGTGTCCCTTCCTGAAGTTTAACTAGCATGAATGTAAACTGAGCGACACTATGCCTGTATGGGCAATACCAGAAATACAGGCACTCTCTCTGTTTTGCTGCAGGCTATGTATGCATTTGTTCTCGAACCTTATCTTTCATGTTCATAATGAAAGCCATCCCCTCCCCGAATGCTCTTTGATTTCTCAGACTCCTACGTTGCCCATGAAAGAAAACGGAGCAAAGTTTCACTTGCAAGAGACGTGGAAGCGGCACCCATCTGCCTTTGAAATGCGCCCTGCTATTTAAAACCAGGGAATCTCAAGTTCTCACCTCTGAAAAAGCCCTTTGTGGAAAAGCGCAAATGTGTTTAAAGGGGGAATTGTTTTTAACGGAGTGAATTTACTTGCTAGCAAAAGTCAAGGTGCTCAGCTTCGGAGGGAAGCTTTGGGGATCTGCTGTTTGGTAACGTGAGCAGGGTGGCAAGCGTGCAGATAAAAGGAAAGGTACAGGTGTGACAGACACAAACCTGACCCACTCCAGGAACTGAATACTGATCACTGATCACCCAGTCCTGACGTCAATGCATGTTACACTGTCCGCCAGCGGAAAAGGCTGCCAGGCCTTCCTTTCAAAATAGCGGTCTCTTGCTTTCCTTTGCATGACCTAACTGCAACCAGAGCACTGAGACCTCCAGTTGATCTTCAAGCTGCCCTGCCAGGGTGAACACTCCTGGCATTTAAAGAGGTGCCAAAAGGAACAAGGTGTTTGTAGAAATGGGCTGCAAATGGACAAGAGCATCTATTTAGGCTCAAAGGTGCTGCAGTCATCTTTCCTTCCTCACCGGGAGCACAAGCCTGCCTCGCCTGAGAGCACACTGAAGAGTGAATTATTAACAGGGACCTTCACGGGACCCTCAAAAATCTGCAAACTTCTAACCAGAAGGCAAGTGAGCATGTTCTCAACAGGGAAGCGTTCTATCACAAGTAGCCACAAGTCTGCCAAACGGCACTAGCCAGACCCTTTCTGCCTGGGGCTCCACCAACCAGAAGGAGGATTCACACCCCAGAAGCAGAGTGCAGGCAAACACTCCTGCCGGCTTTAGGGGTACAAGAAGAAGAAGAAGAGGAGGAGGAGGAGGAGGAGGAGGAAGGAGGAGACTGGATTTATACCCTGCTCTTCACTCAGAGTCTCAGAGCGGCTTACCATCTCCTTTCCCTTCCCCTCCCCACAACAGACACCCTGTGAGGTAGGTGGGGCTGAGAGAACTCTGACAGAACCTGCTCTTTTTCAAGAACAGCTCTTGTCAGAACTGTGGCTTGCCCAAGGTCATCCAGCAGCTGCGAGTGGAGGAGTGGGGAATCAAACCCGGTTCTCCCAGATTAGAGTGCGCACACTTACCCACTGCACAAACATTTGCCACCTTTATTGTCCTTGCAAGAGGTAAGGAGTATTTCGCCAAACTTGCAAACCTCCAGCCAGAAGGTCCGGGGAAGGAAGGGCAGAATGGCAAAATACTCCTCAGTACGGTGCGTTTTATTTATTTCAAATATTGAATATTGCAGTGGCTTACAATCAATGTTAAAAAAGACAACCCCAAAATGCATTAGAAGTAATATAATGCTACTATTGGAAATAAAAACATCAGCTACTAAAATAGCGACCTTACAAATCAAGGATAAATCTTTAAGAACATAAAAGGCAAAAGATTTGTACAATCTGAATGGGAAACCACAGTGAATGGTGCAAGTCGCTTAAAATTCAGCAACGGTAAGAATGCACAAACTCAAAACAAAAGCAGCACGAAACAATGCGGGTTCACCTGGTGCCTCTACACAGAAAAAGATGACAGATGAGCCTTAATGGGAAGAAAATCCCTAAAGCATAGCTGCACCGTGTGAAAGCCCTGGCCCGTCACAACTGTGATGGCTTAAAATGGAATCTCCATGCTAAAAAAAACACTTTAAATCCCAGTTGCTGAGGGCTTCGTGGAAACATCTGGCTAACCACCATAGGAAATGCAATACAACCTCAGAACAAGCTAGGAGGCCTTTAGGATACCACGTCCTAATTATTTGATCCTGTGTTGATCTTTTCAGTGGTGAAGCCATCGTGGAGGATATACAGACCGACAAAGCTTCACAAATACATCTACGCTGGGTTGCTCCAGAGCATGAGTGACACTCCTGCCGACAGATGGAGGAAGAACTGAGCAGAAACACCGTCACTGGATGCCTGAAGAAGTCTCGAGAACTGCCAGAGAAATTACTTAATTCTCAAGGTACTCTGATGTGCCTTAGAGGCAATGCTACAGGGAGGGTCCCCAAGTGATTCATAAACGAATACTGCTGCAGATTTTTCCGGGGTGGAGCGCAAGCCACCAACATTGCCATGTGCCAAATACGCAGTGTTGCTCAATATATAGAAATTATACACTTTTTCCCCCCTGTGATTTTTCAGTTTTCTCTTTACAACCACAAAAAGTTCTCAAAAGGAGATCTGGACCGATCCTAACTTTTTCCAGCACAGCAAACTAGATAAATACCAACCACACAAAAGGAACTTAACACTTCCCCTTTTCCTGACTTCTGCTTTACTAGGTAAATTTCCACTTGTAATGGGAAAGGGGGAAATCAGCATAATCCAATCAAACGTGCTCTTATAAAATAACCCACAGGTCATTTTTGGGAGTGATCAATTTCCTTCAGAAATAGAAGGACAAAATACCAGTATTTAGTAAACAGAAGGACAAAATACCAGTATTTATATGGAATTGAATTTAGGTATTTTATGTATGTACTCATGTTGGTTTTATGGTTTTATATAAGCAGCCCTGAGCTGCCTTGGTGGGAGGGCGGGGTAAAAGTCAAATAAATAAATAATCTACCTTCCTCTCAAGAAATCTCTTTCTGGTAGCCCATTAACCACTCATTAGATTTAGTGCAGAAAGTGAGTTGCCATATCTTCCAAAAAGCTTTTACTACCTGTAGGATTTGAACAGAAACCAGAGTGAATGGTGCAAGTCTGCAGGGCCTGCAAGACGGAGCTCTTCCACCAGGCATTCGACCAAGTAGCCGCACTGTGGGGCCCTGTGCCCTGGTATCACCATCGGCAGCCTGGGCTTCGCCGGCATGAATGGCCCGAGAAGACAGTCCTAACATCATTGTTGACTGTACCCCATCAGGACTGATCTGCTACCAAGACAATCTGTTGCTATGCTTCGCCATCATTGTACAACCTTTTATACTAGCACTTTATGATTATGATTGTTTTATAAATGTTCTGTTTTTAGCTGTTTTAAAGTTTTATGTAAGCTGCCCTGAGCCTGCTTGGGGGGAGGGCAGGATATAAATTGAATGAATGAATGAATGAATGAATGAATGAATGAATGAATGAAGATTAGTGCTTCAAAGTTTTTTCAGCATTCACATTTCACTAAAAACTATTGCTAAATCAATGCTAAAAGTTCACTTGCGTGCCCAACATGTATTGCAAAGCATTTGTAGGCAGGGAAGTTTGAAGGAGACATAAAGGGAGTTCCGTTAGCAGACACAAGTGGCTTCTAAAAGAAGCAGGAAGTTCCAACCTCTCTCGACCCTGCCAAACTTGAGTGGAAGTAGCACTGAATGTGGGGCTGCGGTGATTTAGAGGTTAAGACACTGAGCTGCAGACCGGAAGGTTGGTAGTTTGGCAGTTCGAGACCCGAGTGCCGCATGACAGAGTGAGCTCCTGTCTCTGGCCCCAGCTCCTGCCAACCTAGCAGTTCGAAAGCAAGAAATTGCAAGTAGATAAATAAGTTCCACTTCGGTGGGAAGGTAACAGCGTTTTGTGCGCCTTGGCGTCTAGTCATAGTGGCCACATGACCACGGAAACGTCTTCGGACAGCGCTGGCTCTTTGGCTTGGAAACGGAGATGAGCACCACCTCTAGAGTCGGATTCGACTGGCTTTCGAGCAAGGGAAACCTTTACCTTTACCACTGAATGCAGAAGAAGTTAAGTGTACGGATGATCCTGCTCTTCCATCTGCAAGATTTAGAGCTAGATGCCAGCACGGTGCATCTTGCAAAGCGAATAAATTTCACAGAATTTAATTCTAAAAAGTTCACTTTACTTCACACTTTTTTCTCAGTGCAGCTGCTCTTTCTGCCATATCTGCTCTCTCTACGTAAGTAATGCTAAGCAGTCTCAAACAAATCATTCTTCCCTCTGCCTCGGAACTAAACACCATCTGGAAAAGTTGTCAGACATCTTTTATTCCAAGAATTCCACAGCACTATAGAAGTGCAAAAAGTATTCTGCTCGAGAGTGTCCTTTGTTGTTGAAATTCTGGTCTGGCAATCCAAGGAGCCTTAGCATTGCATGGAGGCAAGAGGAAATTATCCTCTTGCAAGGAACATCTGCTGAGTTTAAATTTGTAATCGAAATTAAATCAAGCATGCTAAAATAACCCAGAAACTTTCCATTTTGGGCTTTTTTTCTTGTACTGAAGAGTTATTTGATTAATTTGATTGTAACCTGTGCATCTGGCAGTGCTAGTGAGTTGTCATGACACTACAGAAAAAACTAATAAGAAACTCTGCAAATTACTGTCATTTTCCCAAAGAGCAAAAAAAAGAGTACAAGCAGGGCTATTTTTAGCACACGTTTAGTGCCAACATCCTACATCACCCACAATGCAAAGGGAGCAGGCAGGCAAGCCTTGCTGCCTTTCCACTTCCTTGTGTTGCCACAGGATATTAACAAAGGTCATTTGGAAGAGAGGAGGATTTATACCACAGGCAGCTGTACAAAAAGGCGGGCGGGGGGAGGAAAGGATCCGGCTACCTGCTATTTTGATATTCATGTTGTTATCGAGCAGGAGGTTTTCAGCTTTGAGGTCACGGTGCACAATCTTCCGGCTGTGACAGTACTCCACGGCGGAGAGGATTTGCCAGAATTTGCGCCTTGCCTCGGACTCGCTCAACCGCCCATGGTTCGCAAGGTAATCTGTGAAAATAAACACAGGTTTCAAAGGGTCAGTCCCAGAGAAAGCCTCTGCACCCCACTGACCAGACAGACTCAAAGCAGCTTACAAAAATGAAAACAAGGAATTTCTGATATTAATACTTTTGATTCTTCATGTATTTGCGCTTTTAAGATTGACATCACTAACGCATGATCTTAGCCAAAAGGCTGAGAAACGACTGACATTTAGCGGCTGGAAGGTCAGTAGTTCAGCAGTTCGAGACCCGAAAGTGCTGCATGATGGAGTGAGTTCCTGTCTCTGGTTCCAGCTCCTGCCAACCTGGGACATTTCCATGGTCATGTGGCCGGCATGACTAGACGCCGAGGTGCACAGAACACTGTTACCTTCCCACCGAAGCGGTACCTATTTATCTACTTGCAATTTCTTGCTTTCGAACTGCTAGGTTGGCAGGCGCTGGGACCAGAGACAGGTGCTCACTCTGTCACGCGGCACTCAAGTCTCGAACTGCCGAACTACCGACCTTCCGGTCTGCAGCTCAGCGTCTTAACCACTTGAGCCACCACAGCCCCTAGGTTAATATTAGTTATCTACAAAAGGGGATACTGTGAGGACTTACAGCAGAGGTGAAGTCATGGGACCCTCCTGGATCACAAGCTCTCTTCCGCCCCCTCCCAGCCCTCAGCCCTGACACACGTTTTCCTCCCCAACCTTCCTGGTCATTCGCTTTCCCCTGCATGGCCATCCCAGTGGCCTACTTCCCTCCTTCCTCCCACCACAACCCTCTTGGTCACATGCTCCCCCCAAGCCTGATTACATATCCCACTGAAGCCTAATTTTAAAATGGGTTTGGGGTTTTTTTTATATTTTGTGCAGATGTTGCAAATTACTGCGGGGATGTTAACCCTTTTAATTTTTCTGCATACCTGGGGGTCCCCAAGGTTTGTAGAAATGTTTGCCCTGATCCCCAGTTGTGCAGATTTATTTTTTTAATCAACACAGTGAGACCAAGTTGGAACTTAAAAAACATGACGTTGCCCCAGATTAACTGGTGGAGACACTTCCTGTCGTGGGAAGCTTTTTTCATGTTTGGTGGAAGTGTAAAGAGGTGATGTTATACCGGGGAAGGCTTCACGAAATGTTACAAAAAATATGTTTGATACCGCTACCATTCAAACCTGAAATGTTTTTAATATTATGCCTGAAGTAAAAGATAAGAAAGTTAAGCACTTAGTTATACATATAGTTACAGCAGCAAGAATTCTGTACGCTAAGTACTGGAAGAAATCGGAGATGCCGACAGAAAATGAACTTTTCGACAAAAATCTTTGAAACAGCTGAAATGGATATATTGTCAGACTTGTTAAAAGACCGAAGTAAACAAAAAGCGAGACACAACTGGAGACCGTTTTACGACTGGGTGGAAAGAAACTTTGAAGACCATGAATAATGAATATAGTTAGTATGAACTTGGAGAACTTGAACTCCATAGAAACTTTTTTCAGGATTCACTATAGAAGATTGTAGGGATTTGATTAAGTATTATTAACATCAGTAAATAAGAGAGAGATTCAGAAACAAAGAATTAAGATGGAAAATTTGTAACAGCTATTTTATAAACTTGACGGAGCTTCCCTTCATGTCTCATCTCATCCCTTGTACCTCCTATCCTCATACCCTCCCTATCATATAATGTGTTAAGATCAAATAAAAATGTATATATAGGTATAAAAAAGACACATTCCATCGTGTCATATAAAAATCTTTGCTTTCAGGCTCGTAGCGCCATCCTACTCCGAGTTAGACTCTTCAGAGGCCAATGACGTCCGTGGATTTGGAAGAGTTAAACTCTGCCTAGGATGCTACAGTTAGTCACTAAGAGGAAACACTCCGCATTCTTGTTCGGAGGGCCGGCAGCCTTTTGTGGCTTTGCCATTAGCAAAAAATTTCCTGTCGATTCTTCGTCGTCTGGTGATGGAACTTTTCACCCTCGCCGGCATGGTACACTCTGTACTGTCTATTTACTATAGCGACCCAGAGGTGTGGTCTTTTCCCTGGGGCCCAGCTGGGGCTTACCCTGCAACCACAACCGACTGGAGGCTGAATGAGTCTGCCGCTCCTCACTAAAAGTCTGAGAAGCGACACACAGCCGGAGAGGTTGCCAAGAAAAAAATTAAACACACAGCATGACAGCAATCTGGTATATTCTCTCTCCCAGTTTCAATGTTCTGAAATAAGGGACATTTGTTATGGTCCACAGAATGGGTGGAGGGGAAAAAAATAACTGCAAATGCATAGGCACCATGCACTTCTCCTGCCCTCCAACTAAGGAGCAAGGAAAGAGAAGAGAGAAGAAGAAGAGATTGGATTTATACCCCGCCCTTCACTACCCGAAAGAGCCTGAGAGCGGCTTACAATCTCCTTTCCCTTCCCCGTCCCACAACAGACACCCTGTGAGGTAGGTGGGGCAGAGAGAGCTCTGACAGAAACTGCCCTTTTCAAGAACAGCTGTGCCAGAACTATGGCTTGCCCAAGGTCATCCAGCAGCTGCAAGTGGAGGAGTGGGGAATCAAACCCGGTTCTCCCAGATTAGAGTCCGCACACTTAACCCACTACACATAAGCAGCAAATCTTAAAACCGTGGCTCTCCACACCCATTCAAATTAAACCTTCGTCCTGTATAACTGTAGCTTATTTGGATCTCAACGTTTAAAAGATGTGTAAGGCATCGTCCATCCACCCCCACCCCCCACAGGCTGACCCCTGATTATTCTCACACACTCCCTCGCCTGGGTATCCCAAGCTTGAAAATGAAACTCACACGGCAAGAAGAATTGCCTGCAGGGGATGAGTTGAAACCTCCCTCCCTCCGTCTCTCTCTCTCTCTGTGTACGTGCAACTGGCCTATCGTTCTAGAACTAATTTCCTCCCTTCCTGGAAACCAGACCGCTTCATGCGCGGCCTCCAGAACAACGATCCTTCATCCTGAAGGCTCCGTGTTGGGCTGTCCTCCTTCCTTCCTCCTGGAGAGAAACCATCCCAAGTACTGCCTCTCCTAAACTAAGCTCTGTATTACCAGGGATTCTTGGAGAGGAAGTGCTCCAGCTCAGGGGACCGACCCTTTCTTCACTCCCCTCCCCACTGCAGGAGGAGAGGGATGGAGGGGGAGGGGGGAGAATTTAATACTTTTGTGTTGGGCGGTGGGGAGTTCTCCCCTTGTTTATTTTAAAGACTGGGACACCAGTTATTCCGGAAAGCAAATCTGAAGCACAGTATGTGGTTAAAAGTCTCCATTTGCACTTTATTACAATTAGGCAAGCAGTTACTTCATTCTCGCCAGGAATTACAACAGAAGCTTACATTTCATTGCCATGTAACCTCAATTTGTTATCTCCCCTCCCCAGTCCAACATATGCATGTCTTCCAACCAAGAGTTCACTTCATATCTTTAATGAAGTAGGCTTCGGCCACTATAAATGTGCTGATCCTTGGGGTGCCTGGAGAGTCTAAGATACAAACTAGACTATTTTTAACAAGAAGGAAAAGGAGGAAGAAGAAGAAGAAGAAGAAGAAGAAGAAGAAGAAGAAGAAGAAGAAGAAGAAGAAGAAGAAGAAGAAGAAGAAGAAGAAGAAGAAGAAGAAGAAGAAGAAGAAGAAGAAGAAGAAGAAGAAGAAGAAGAAGAAGAAGAAGAAGAAGAAGAGGAGGAGGAGGAGGAGGAGGAGGAGGAGGAGGAGGAGGAGGAGGAGGAGGAGGAGGAGGAGGAGGAGGAGGAGGAGACTGGATTTATACCCTGCCCTTCACTTGGAGTCTCAGAGCAGCTTACAAACTCCTTTCCCTTCCCCTCCCCACAACAGACACCCTGTGAGGTAGGTGGGGCTGAGAGAGCTTTTTCCAAGGACAGCTGTGCCAGAACTATGGCTTGCCCAAGGTCATCCAGCAGCTGCAAGTGGAGGCATGTGGAATCAAACTGGGTTCTCCCAGATTACAGTCCTCACACTTAACCACTATGCCAAATTGGCACCAAGCTGAGTCAAGGAGAATCTTCTGACCCACTGCTCATCCCCCTCAGTCAAATAGCATCTAATGAGGACCTCCACTTCCCAGAGTGGCCGGGGCCCAGTTTGGAATGAGACTACGGCACAAGGCGAAAGGGGGCTTCAGCCTCCCACTGCACCATTTTCCTGACATGAAACAGCTCCCAGATAACACTCACTGGGACCATTTCAGGTCGGGAAAATGGTGGGAGTGGAGGGCTAAACACCTTCAGCCCCCATGCCACAATCCCCATCTGAACTGGGTTTCCTGCAACACTTTGGAAGGTCACTCTCAACAGCTGCTGCCTGACCGAGGGGAATGAGCGCTGGGTTCCGGAAACACCGATCCAACTTGTTAAAGAACATCAGGTCTAGTTGAGTCCTCATCTTTGCCACAACAGAACTCGTTTTATAGCTGTTGCATGTTGCTAAGCAATAATACATGCAGAGAGAAAAAATATATATGATGCAAGTGAACCAGTTTCCATCATACTACACTACTGCATCTGGATAAACGATACATCCTCTATGAAAATACTTTCAGAGGCTAGCTGTGTTGGTCTGCAGTTCACCGGGTGATAAATGCAGCCTTAACAACAACTACATCAGGACTGAAACACTTTAAGAAGCTGAAGACCAGGGAACCGGGCTGTAATCCACGTGTTGCTAGACTGCAAGATGAGCAGGAAAAGAAAACATTTCGCATCTTGGAGTTTGCTTCACGAAACTTAATAAGCCAAGGGAGGCGCAAACATTGCCAAACATTCTCCCCTGACAATATGTTGGTGGCGCTGTGTTCAGACACACAGAATTTGTTAAGAACAAATTTAATTTACAATACCAGTTTAGCGGTTTGCGGAACAGAACAGGAACTTAGCGGGCCAAGAACTGCAAGGGGAAAGGCTACAGTCCACCATGGCTATTTGCTACAGACAAGACACCTTGGACTTTATTTATGCCGCACCTTACTCCCCAGTAGGGACCTCCAGGTGGCTTACATAATTCTCCTCTCCTCCATTTTATCCTCACAACAACCCTATGAGGTTGGTTAGGCTAAGAGTGTGTGACTGACCCGAGGTCATCCAGTGCGTTCCCACAGCAGAGTGCAGATTTGAACCTGGGTCTCCCAGATCTTAATCCAGCTTTCTGGCCACTACAACACGATGGATTTGATTGTCTCAAAAAGTGCAAGAAAAGGCAACTAGAATGATAAAAGGGTTGGAACACTTTCCCTATAAAGAAAGGTTAAAGTGCTTGGGGCTCATCAACTTGGAGAAACAATGGCTGAGGGGTGACATGATCATGGTTTACAAGACCATGCATGGGATAGAGCAGGTGGAGAAAGAAGTCCTTTTCTCCCTTTCTCACAATACAAGAACTCGTGGGCACTCAATGAAACTGCTGAGCAGTTGGGTTAGAACGGATAAAAGGAAGGACTTCTTTACCCAAAGAGTGATTAACACATGGAATTCACTGCCACAGGAGTTGGTAGCAGCTACAAGCATGGATGACTTCAAGAGGGAATAGATAAACATCTGGAGCAGAGGTCCATCTGGTGGCTATTGGCCACAAGGTATAGATAGGAACTCTTGGTCTGGGACAAGTGATGCTCTGTATTCTTGGTGCTTGGGGGGGCAACAGTGGGAGGGCTTCTAGTGTCCTGGCTCCACTGCTGGACCTCCTGATGGCACCTGGTATTACTGGCCACTGTGTGACACAGAGTGTTAGACTAGATGGGCCATTGGCCTGATCCAACATTGGCTTCTCTCATGTTCTTATGTCTCACAGTAGATGGTTGGTGATTTATGACAAAAGACACAGGCAAGCATTTGGTTCTCCACTCTATTTTCACTTGAAGAAAAACCTGTTATGGTTACTCTAGTCAGTTACCAGTGTACAGGAAAGTGGAATTTTATACTTGAGATTCAAATCAGAGTATTTTGTTAGTAGATAATTAGATGCCTTATGAGAGAGGTTTAGTAGTTAGAGTGATCTTGCCCGCACTGGATTGGCTTCTCAGTTTACTTGGGGGAGGGGGGGATTCTGATGGGGATATTTCAGAATGCTCCACTAAACATTTTTTAAACCTAGTCTACGCATGCAACATTTACTAATGGCTCATACCTGCTGGGAGTCCTGGGTAGGGATGGGCACAAACCAGCTAACGAATTAAAGTTCATCATAAAATTTGGCCGGTTCATGGTTCATGAAGCTACATTCACGAACTAAAGAACCAGCAGAAACTTCCATTAAATTTGGTGCAGTTCGTGACAGTTTGTGACGAGCAGAAAGCAGGGTTCTACTCTTCACAAAAAAACAGCCCAGCTTTTTGGAACCCCCTACTTTCTGCTCCCTGTGGCTTTTCATGGGGAGCAGAAAGCAGGGCTTAAATGCCTGGGAGCTATTTAAAGCAAACAACTGAGCGGCAGTCCCACCACTTAGCTGTTTGGAACCCCCTGCTTTCTGCTCCTCATGAATGAGAAGCAGAAAGCAGAGGTTTACACTTTAAATGGTTCACAAGTCAATATGAACCAGGTTGGTTTGCAAACCACTGCCTCCCAGTTTGTATGGATTCGTGGTTCGGTTCATGGTTCAGCCAAAATGCATTTTTTTGCCCAGCCACTAGTCCTGGGAGCAGGATACATGAAAACTGGCTCTCCTTAACTATCATAACAGACCATTATGATAGCAACCCAGTTCTTCTCTCTCACATGTGCACTACCCTTTCCAACACCGCATCACTCCTCTCTACACCCCACCCATGCAAAAGCATGCCAAAATTTCTGCAGCGTTTCTATATCTACCTATTTAGTGGTATACTAAGAACTTTCATTCACTTCAGTGTAACATAACACGGTGCAATTTAGGGAAGGGCACACGAGGTAGGGATATATGGTACATTTTGGCATAACATTTAGGGATAACATTTACATAAAAGATCCAGAAAAAACCTGCCAGGGTATAGTGACAAATTACATTTTAAATTTCACAAGGCTGTATTGTTTAGAATACTGATTCAGGTGGGTGGCCCTGTTGGTCTGAAGCAGTCTGAAGTCTGAAACAAAATTTTAGTCCAGTAGAACCTTTAAGACAATCAAAGTTTTACTCAAGGTGTGTTTTTGTGTTGTGTGCACACTGTTGTTGTAAGTACTGTATGCATGCCTGTTTCTGTCATTCACTAGAAGGATGGAGAAGACAAGGACGAGCAGGGGAAGAATTGATTTTTCCATTTAGCTGTATTTTATTTAGGCTTTGTTTCATTAGGAGGCACGGCTTAAGGGACTGTGGTTGAGTGGTTGAGCAGTGGAACAGCCTGCCTCGGGAGGTGGTGGATGCTCCTTTGCTGGACGTTTTCAAGCGGAGACTGGACAACCATCTTTCGGGTATGTTGTAGGGCTATCTTTCAGCTATGCTCCTGCAGAGTGCAGGGGGTTGGACTAGATGACCTGCAAGGTCCCTTCTAACCCTTAACATTCTATGATTCTATGAAAAGACAGCACTGAAAGAATTCGGGGAAAAGGCAAATTTTGCAGTGGGATCTGAGGGTAGAAGGGCAGCATTGTGTAGATGTCCTGTGAAGCAATTCAAAGCACAGGGGAAAGGAAGAACCGTTGTTTGAGGGAACCGGAGGTCATCTGACAGGAAAGGGTGAAGCAGTGGAGCAGCAAAGGTCAGAGACATAAGGAAATGGGACACATTCAAGGAGGGCCTCTGAAGGTAAAGACAACATTTGTGCTGGATAAAGGAGAGGAGGGAACACTGTCGAGGAAATTTAAGGAGGGACACCTCAGGATCTGTGCGATGAGAGGCCAACGATTTCAGCAGCAGAGCTCTAGATTTAAGGGAGAGGGCTGAGATGCAACAGAAACTTGGAAGGGTATAAATTGTCAAGATGGGAAATGACCAGTGCACGAACCAGAAATTTTGCTGAGAGGACAGGTTGTATTTCCCCAATACAGCAGATGAAGACATGACATTTATTTAGAAAATGCATGTGCCATCTATGCAGACGCCAGCTCCAGGCATCTCACAAAGAAATATAAAATCATAGTTCTAATTCTGAACTTGACACCAGAACAAAAAGAAAATTCACACAGTGCGGCCAGGTGCAAGAAGGGGAAATCTTTCTACAACCCTTGGGGAACGCAAAGTTTACGGAGAAATCAGAAACGTTTTAAAAGGGGAGTTTTCAACCTCCCCCACCACACAAGTGATAACTATGTCCACAAACATCACAACAACAAAGTTCCCTGCCACACAAGATCTTGCAAAAACATATCATCTATTTACGTCATTTCTCACCAAGAAAGGGGGCAGATTGCAAAATATTAAAAAAAAATAACCAGACAGCACAGTACTTCCAAATAAACAATGCAGCAGGATGAGAATTACAGAATTAGAAAACATGAGGTCTCTGTGCAAGAAGCCATTGGAAGAGTCAGTCAACACTGGGATGTACGTAACAGAGGGGAGGCCATTTGGAAAGTCCCTAGCAGGAAGGTAGCCAACTGTTGTCAACCAAAAGCAGCCTGTTGTGGGTCCCCACCAATGTTCCCTCTAAAATGTGGAGTTTTGTGAGCAAAGCTCCTACTTTGTGAGCTACTGGCATTAAAGTTGTGAGTGAGCGATTTGGCTGCTGCATAAATCAGTTTGCTCTGGAGCCCTCCTTCCTGAACTAAGACAAAAATGTGTGAGCCGGAGGCTAAAAAACTGTGAGCTAGCTCACTCTAACTCAGCTTAGAGGGAACACTGGTCCCCATTTGTAGAATCGTAAGAACAACTAGACTGGACCCAGCGTTATTGCTGGAGAAGCAGGCTCACGTAGCAGCAAAAAGTGCTTTCCGCCATCTTCACAAAGGAAAGGAAGGAATCGAAGAAGAGAAGCCTATTTAATAGGGCGGTTGGCGGTCGTGCCATGGCTTACAGAGAGTGTGCAAGAAGGGGAGAGGATTGATTTGGGGCACACAAGAGCCAATCTTTGTGATTTTGTATTGCTGGCCTTCCCCGATTGTTCTTTAAAACTAGAATGAAAGGGTAAAAAAGAGAATACATTTTATTTACTCTACAGACTGCCTTTCTTGCGAAGGCTCAGCCTACACATTACAATGCGTGTGATTTTGCCACATGGACTTGAAGCCATACTGTTGCTGCGAGCTCCCCATGGGAACTCCACTGAAAAGTGACACAGGGACCCAATTCAGCCTGTGAAACAGAGCTGGACGGGGGGGTAATATTTGGCAATATGGATGCTGGGGCTCTTTTTGTAGCAGGAATTCCTTTGCATATTAGGCGACACACGCCCTAATGTAGCCAATCCTCCAAGAGCTTACAGAGCTCTTCTTACAGGGGGCTACTGCAAGCTCTTGGGGGGATTGGCTACATGAGGGGTGTGTCGCCTAAGATGCAAAGGAGTTCCTGCTACAAAAAGAGCCCTGCTAGTCCCTATGGCAGACTCGTGTTTGGCCCCGAGACTCAAGACAGATTATAAAATATAAGAGCAAATGCAATGCAATCAGACGCTACAAGGCATCCGATAAACAGTGCAATAGGACAAGGATTACAGAATTAGGAAACAATGCTAATCAAAAAACAGTCTAACATGCTATGTTTAAAAAAAAAAAGGATTACAAAGGCAGAAGACAGTGCGGTAAAAAACAAGACGCTGCATATAATAAACAGCACAAATACAACCTTATTCCCTCAGAAAAGTGCCCTCCTGAACTATTCTATTACAGCCTTTGTAAAAATGCCTTCCTGAATATTTCTGCTCGCACATTCTGTGGAATGACAGAAGAGTGGGAACCTTTTCTGACATAGACGGGTCGCTCCATAATGTGGGAGTCATACCAGAGTGCACACGTACAGACAAGTTGCCGTAATTACCCATTTGCAGGGTGGCACCTTCAGAAGACTTTGCTCAGATAAGCGAAGCTGTCATAGTAGAACATAGCGGGGAAAGTGGTACTACAGATAGGTGGGTTCAAGGCTACTAAGTGCTTTGCAGGTGATGAACAGTACGTGGACTTGAACACAATAACTGATTGGTAACCAACAGCGAGTCCTGTATGAGGAACGTGCTCATGCTCTGCCTGACCCCCAAGCGTAACTGAGCCACAATGTTCTCTGTACAGATGAGAATTCCAAGACTACTTTAAGGCAGGGGTCTCCAATGTGATGATGCCTATGGGCACCACGGTGCCTGCCAATACTTTTCTTGGTGCCTACCAAGTATTTTTAGAAAGAGGGTGGAGCACTTGCCCAGCAGGGCTTCTGACTGGCTGGCAGATTAAAATACCATTTTTAGTGGCAGCTACAACCACCATGTTGGGTTTTATTTTCTTTCAATCCTCTTTCCTGGTGCATTTATAAACTACGCCCATTCTTCTTTGAACTTGAGCTTCCTCTCTGTGTCTGGTGCCGCCTCCCATGGTAGCCATTTTGTGGGTGCGCCCACCACCCTGTGACAGAATTCCAAAGGTGCCAACGGGCTCAAAAAGGTTGGGAACCCCTGGTTTGAGAGTGGACCCACACAGAGTGCATTACAATAGTCTAGCCTTGAGGGTACTGTACCATGGATCCATGTGCCCAGATCAGCTAAGTTGAGGCAGGGAGCCAGGTGAGGAGAAAAGTACTTCTTGCAAGTGCATTAATTTGCTTCCCCAGTAATAATGCTTGGTCCAGTAATAACCCCTAAGTGCTTAATGGGGTCAACAAATGCCAGCTGGACTCCATCAAATGCGGGAAGTTCAATATCCTTCGGGGTCTTGATTTGGGCACCACATTTTAGGAAGGATGTTGATAAGCTTGAGCGTGTCCAGAAGAGGGCAACCAGGATGGTGAAAGGTTGGAATCCAAGTCTTATGAGGAAAGGCTGGAAGAGTTGGGTATGTTTAGCCTGGGAAAGAGAAGGCTTAGGGGGGACATGATTGCGGTCTTCCAATATTTGAAGGGCTGTCATGTAGAAGATGGAGCAGATCTATTCTCTCTTGCTCCGGATTGCAAGACTAGATCTAATGGACAGAAATTACAAGGGAGTCGATACCGGCTAAATATCAGGAGAAACTTCCTAACTGTAAGAGTGGTTAAACAATGGAACAGACTGCCTCGGGAGGTGGTGGATGCTCCTTCGCTGGATGTCTTCAAACGGAGGCTGGACGACCATCTTTTGGGCTATCTTTTGGCTATGCTCCTGACGAGTGCACGGGGTTGGACTAGATGACCTTCAAGGTCCCTTCCAACTCGAACATTCTATGATTTGATGATCAGCATCACCTTCGCCTCATCAGGAATCAGTTTCAGCTTGTTCACCCTCATCAATTTACCTACAGTGGCCAGGACCTCTACAGCATTGCTTGGGAGAGTTGGATAAAGAAACAGAGCTGGGTGTCATCGGCCTACTCTAAAACCATGGAGGATTTCTCCTAAGGGATTTACACAAACCCTGCCAGATCAGACAGGGTGCCCAATAGGAAACAAGGTGGCCAGGAAACAAGTGGAATGCTCAGTTTTTCCCTGGAGCCTATCGTAAGGAAAGATCAACATCAGCAACTATGAGGAAGGGGAGAGACGCATGGAGGATGACACCCCACCCAACCTCCAGGGCAGAGCTGATGAAGAACTACCACATAACCAGATCTGGAGTCAAGTGAGACAGATACATTTCATCACTTTCTTCCAACCAGGTCTTGGTCACATAAACTAGATCAATATTTCCACCTCCAGCAACTCAGACAGGAGTGCCGTTTTGTTCCTTGCCTATCAGGCATTGCACAAGATTAATGAGGGAACAGAGGCAACAGGGGGGCCTTGTACGAGCATCTCTTGGGATGGGACAACGGGTCAGATAAGCAGCGAGCTCAGTTATGTCTCACCAGCTGTCTTTCAAAACGCCCGGCCCCGTACACCTCCCAGCTGCACAGAAACAGAACCTTCACTCATACATCCTATTCCAGTTCAAAGCCACCGGTACAACTAGGGAGCCCACAGCACGTGACATCCTGCCAAGCCCAAAGAAGCCACAGACAAATCCACAGGTTAATTAGTGACGAGCTGATGCTATGCTATGCACGGGGCATTGTCATAGCCCATTCATGGGCCAGCGCTCTTTCCAGGTTCCAGGTATATGATTGGATTCTCTCTCTCTCCCCTGCTGACAGAGCTTCTTACCAGCCACGGCGTGAAGCCACCTGTAATGTTATCTGTCTACACTTTCCTGTGACAGAGCAACATTGAAGGTTATTTACTTCCTGGCAAACATGCAGTGATAAGACTGCATGTGTGGTTTCCTACACAAATCTTCTTCTTTTCTCTTTCTAGACACTGGAGATTTCTACCCTCGTCAAACGCAGGGTGCTTGTTGGGGCCATTCTGCTTGAGGTTGCTGGCGGGAGCTTCTGCCTTTGGTGTGAGTGGAAGTCGCCCTCAGCATACCAGAAACCATCCTCAGTTAGTTACATCAGTCCTTCTGTAGCCCAGGGGGGGCAAACTGTGCTTTGGGAGCCACATGCAGCTCTTTCATACATATTGTGCAGCTCCTAGCAGGGGAGCTGGGGAAGCGAAGGGGAGGCATACTTTTTCTCCCTCCCTCCCTCTCATTTGCTTTCTTTGTTTTTTACTCTCTCTTTCGCCCTCCCCCTCACTCCCCAATCTATTTGCTTTCTTTGTTTCTCTCTCTCTCTCTTTCCAACTCTTTCATTCTTTCCACCTTTATATCTTTTTCTCTCTGTCTTAGACAAATAAATATTATGAGCAAACAAATAAATATAATTGGACAAATAAATATCATTATAAATATGTTTTTACCCCTTTTGTTTTTATTTCCGGCAGTCTTATCTAATGTTAATAAAAAAAAAAACAAATTTGCATATTTTTAAAATAAAAACGTGTGTGTCGTATTTGTTCATGTCTTGCAGCTCTCCAACATCTGACTTTTATTCTATGTGGCTCTTACGTTGGGCAAGTCTGGCCGTCCCTGTTGTAGCCTCTTAAATCTACGGTACCAGTTCTGTCTTCTCCACCTGGACGCGTGTGCATTTCCCCCCTTCCCTCTCCCCTCCTGGCTTCTGACGAAGGAGGATCTAGGCCATGGAACCCTGCGTCTTAGTAAAAAGGTCAGAGGTATCACAAGATTTCCTTTGCTTTTATCTATTGTTACAAAACGGTATTACAGGTGCTAACATCAAAGTCACTAAGAGGAGTGTTTACACGGCAGAGGGCAGCTTTTTGCAGCGCTGGCATCCGCCGTTTTATGCAAGCTGTTCACCCTCTTTCAACACGGGCCTCACTCTTGACAAGATTATTTTTTATTTATTACCTCCTCAGCCCACCTTTTTGTCAGGAAACTTGAAGGGAGTGTACACAGGGTCGGCTTGGAGGTCTTCCGTCCAGGCACCGACAAGACATGCTTTCCATCCAGTCCTTGGGATCAAGTTTTAAAATTTAACGCTTGCATGTCATTCACCAACATGTTGGCCAGTAACCCATAATTTACTTTCCCCGTAACTGCTAGGAGCTACATTCTAGTTATGTACCAAACTAGAAATGTTCTACTAACTAGCATACTTTTCAGTTATATGCAAAGCCCCCATGTTCTCAGTTATGAATAATAATTAGCCTAGCTGACTGAGGCATCTCAATCCTTATAGCTGCATTTTGCCTACTATACATATTTTTTTTAAAAAAATCTTCCTTTTCTCTTGTTGGTTATGCCTATGCAAGACACGACAACAGCCCCACCCACCTCTGCCTTCCCGCTGAAGAAAGATTCATTTCCCCGTTCATTGAAGTCACCTTTAAAGCTCTTATCTTCTTAACCACTAGGTGTTATTTTGCAAAATGTGAAGAACAATTACATAAGCCAAACTACGTAGTGGCTGGCACTAAATCCTGCTCTTTTGCCAGGAATAACAGAGAGAGAGATAAAACACACCATGCTGACAAGTCGGAGCCAAATAAGGACTGCTTATTCCCTACGCCCTATACGTACGTCGAGAGAATTCGTGTGCAACAAGAATGCGGGTGTGGTTGCGTGGCAGATTCTCAGGCTGCCCGGTTCAGCCCTCTAGCCTGGGAAGGAAACATGTCACTAAGCGACAGGCTGAATCTCTGGGCTGACATTCATTGCGGGGTCCTACCCACTGGGTAAACCTGTACTGATCCCCCCCCCAATGTCACCCTCTGACCGTATGGATGGGCAGAAGGCCAGGGTACGTGGGCTGCAGGTGTGCGGAATTCATTCCCATAAATACCTACAAACACAGAAGATGTTCTCGGCAGCATAAACGTTTTGGAATGAAGAACCCTATGTGGCCTTGTAGGTCTTTTGTCTCCTTTAGGGTGGTTTCCAGTCTAAGTCATTGTTCACCACTGATCGGTATTTGACACCAGTGTTTTTAAAAGGCAGAACAATAAAAGATGGGCGATGGAGGGACTCCCTGCTGGAGCTGGGGTCCCAGGTATGGAGGGGGAGTTGGCTGTTTTGTGCTGTTCCCCGAGACCTCATAAATGGTAGCTGAAATAGGTTATGAACACTTTCACTGTTTGAAGACCACACAACGTTGACCTGGCATTAAATGCACATTTCTATTGCTCTATCAGACATATTTTTGCCATTATATATGTCAAACAACTGGAACTTTCAGTACAGGGAAAGATGTTTTGATACTTCCCAACAAGCAAATATTGAAACACCAGCTAGAAGTGGAAAAGGACGTATGTCAGCCTCAGAAATTTACTAGAAAGTAATAAGTCCCTAAGGCTGCAATGCAAAGAAAACTTCCCTTGGAAATGCCCTACTAAACAAAATGGGATTTGCTTCTGAGCAGACTAGTTTGAGGACTGCCACCTAAGTAAACTATTTTGTTGACCTGTAGTGATCCTGGGTCGAGTTTTCCTGAACTGAAGCAAGATGAGCCATGAGCCCCTTTCCCCTCAAAATGCAAAAGGCAATCATTCACGCTGAAAGAGTTGATGCTGCGGCCACCCAGAGGGAGGGGGCGGGAGGACCAGGACAGCCTTAAGAGAACTTTCTTGACTAAATTTATTATCAGCTACGCTGCCATTGCAGGTGGTGGTGGTAGTGGGGGAGACGGCTGGATGAATAGCTTCTTACCATGCTGGAATCTTAACTTTCATTTCTCCTCGCTGTACCTTATCTTTTAGCCTCAGCCTGTGACCTTGGTGCTGCTCTCCTGATGCTCTGCTGGGAATGTGAACCCTTTAGTTTAGGCGCACTTCAGCTAATTCCCTGATTGGCTCTAATCCATCAGGGGGCCCCACTCTGAATCCTGCACATCTTTCCCTCTCCCGACCTTATGGTTAGTTCTGATTGTACGCACAGATGACCTGTCTTTACTGTTTTCAATAAACTTGAACCTTCTGAAGGAACATTGCTGAGAACTGATTGCTGCGGGACTCTGACATTTACCTCCTCCTTCCAGTATTCAATTCTCAAAACAGCAACACAAGACAGACGGTAATCCACTACAATCAACAATAAAATCAATGATAGTTTCAGAGGGTGGCCGTTCTGCAGTCGAAGAGCTGGAAACACGTCCAGTTGGACCTCAGGGACCAGCAACATTTTCAGGGGGATAAGCTTTTGAGAGTCAAAATTCCCTTCATCAGATCAAAATCAATGATGCAGATGTACTTATCTTTTCGCAAAACTTAGGTTCAGTTCGGGAATCACGTGAAACCGTGGTTAGGTTAGACTGTGGTTCCTGTGACTGCCTGAACATGGGCAGCTCACACAAGAGGCTTCTGAGGCAGAGTGGGCCTAGAAACAATGCTCCCTCTAAGCTGTGGGGTCTTGTGAGCAAAAATTCTACTTTGTGAGCGACTGGCATTAAAGTTGTGAGTGAGCGATTTGGCTGCTGCCTAAGTAAGTTTGCTCTGGAGCCGTCCTTCCTAAGCTAACACAAAAATGTGTGAGCTGGAGGCTAAAAAACCTGTGAGCTAGCTCACACTAATTCAGTTGAGAGGGAATATTGCCTAGAACCTAGGCTAACACACCAATCCCTACACCATAGCTGAAGTGTACTTTGAATTAAAGGAGGGTTTTTTTTTGTAAAATACTCCAGTCATTCTACCTTGCTTTTGAAAATACTGGGAGAAGTGTACCAGCTGCATACTCTTCAATGGGAAATTCCTGGGAAAACACTGATCAAGAGTACTGCATACATGCTGCTCTTACACTGATGAATTTGAGGTAATCAAGATTTTTCTTGCTCTTTTTACAGGGTTAGACCTCCCCTATGAATCACAGACCTCCCCTGTATAAAGCCCCACCTTCAGACCCGCTGCTGAATACCCGAGATAGCAATTGTACTTCTGATGAAAAACCCCATAATTTTTTTTTTTTAAACCACACTCTGCTGAATTCCCATGAACAGGTCAAAGCCTTTTTAAAAATGTAAACAAAGGGCGATGATGTAATGATGGTAGAGGCAAGCCCTACTTCTGTTTGCAATAATCTCATTGTAAGATCTGATTAATGGTTTTACTTACGGATTTCAGTCAGACTGGTTATGTAATCGTGATGGGCCAAACAGGGTTGGCCTAGAACATTTCATTTCTCAGTAGTGACAGATTTGAGGAGCTTCTGCTAAACAGGCCAATTTGGACTGGATTAGTTCACTGACATTGTCACAAGAGGAATCTATCCCCACACCCCTAAGCGTTACATACTTAAGCGTACGGGGTGTCCCAAAAAGTTATACAGACCACGTGATTTTTCAGGTATAACCTCTACATTGGGATCTAAAAGCCAAATCTGTTGCAGGATCGCCCCTCTCCTTTAAAAAAGGACCCCCTGAGTGTTCGCTACAAGCCTCACTTCACAATGCTAAGAATTTTGTAAGGTCAAGGTTTCCCTAGCTTGAAAGCCAGTTGAATCCGACTCTAGGGGTGCGGGGCTTATCTCCATTTCCAAGCCGAAGAGCCAGCGCTGCCCGAAGACTTCTCCGTGGTCATGTGGCCGGCATGACTAGACGCCGAGGTGCACAGAACACTGTTACCTTCCCACTGACGCAGTACCTATTTATCTACTTGCAATTTCTTGCTTTCGAACTGCTATGTTGGCAGGAGCTGGGGCCAGAGATGGGAGCTCACCACGTCATGCGGCACTCGGGTTTTGAACTGCTGAACTACAGACCTTCTGGTCTGCAGTTCAGCGTCTTAACCACTGAGCCACTGCATTTGTACCTTGCTGCAAATGCATGTGTCAGCAGGAGCCAATTTTAGCACCACTATGGCCATTTCGACACTATATTATACTTCTGCACAGGTACATTTGCCTGCCAGCTGAGACTTCTTGGAGTCGTGTGGAGTGAATTCGGGGCCATGTGTCCTTGTGTCTGACACTACTGATTTACATCTTTGTGTACGGTCTACCTCACAAGCCCTTTGTCTTCATGCCCACACCTTCAGAAGTGAAACAGAGGCCAGGATTTTTCAGTAGGGGCTGCTACCTTGTAGAACAGCCTTCCCCTTATGGCTTTGCCTGGCACCGATGCTACTCACTGTTCGGTGCCAGACCAAAACACTTCTATTTACCCAGGCTTTTAATTAAGGGGGTAATCTTCTAGCACCATTTTTAACAACGTGCTTTTAACCAGAAAACAGTTAAGCTCATTTTAAGCTGCTCGGTGATTTATTTATTTTTTAAAATGCTCTGGCTGGGTTTTAATTAATGACTTTTTAACATTTTATGTTTTTATTAGGTTTTTACTTTATAAGCTGTCTCAGGCAGGCTCCCTGGAGAAGCAACATAATTTTTTTTTCTAAATAACTAAATAAATGAGATTCACTTCCAGACTTAACCTTCCCATCCAATGTAAATTAACATAAGCATACATTTGCTTACCTATATACAATAGAAGAAGGGCACGGCCACTGCCTTATATTATTATTACAGAAACCAAAGCAAATTGCTATGAAAGGGTTTTAGCAAAGACACAGTAAGAGGTGACCGAATATTTAGGGAACCAGAGACTATGGGTGCTTTTCCGACAGAGCTGCTGGCTGGTTGGTAGCTGGCAGGCAACTGAACAAAACCTTCTTCAGGTCAATCTTAGCTATTTGTAGCATGTGACAACGGGCCACACACACACACACAAATATCCTTCGTTGTGGCTCCCACCTTGAGGAACAGCCTCACTGTGGAGATTAGGAAGCCCCCCCCATTACCATTCAGTAGAATGTACAAAACAGAAATGTTGAGGAATGAATTTTGTAAACAGGACATTTTTTTTTAAAAAAAGGGAATAGAATGATAGTATAACTGAGCCTAACCCGAAGAATAGATGCTTTTGAGTTATGGTGCAGGAGAAGACTTTTGAGAATCCCTTGGACTGCAAGGAGATCGAATCAGTCGCTCCTAAAGGAAATCAACCCTGACTGTTCCTTGGAAGGCCAGATACCGAAGCTGAAGCTCAAATACTTTGGCCACCAGATGAGAAGGGAGCACTCACTGGAGAAGACCCCGATGCTGGGAAAGACTGAAGGTCAAAGAAGAAGGGGACAGCAAAGGATGAGATGGTTAGACAGTGTTATTGATGCAACGAACATGAAATTAAGCAAACTCCATAGGACGGTGGAAGACAGGAAGGCCTGGCGCGATGTGGTCCATGGGGTTGTGAAGAGTCTCACTCGACTGTGTGACTGAACAACAACTTAACTGAGCACCTCCGAAGTGTGTTTTTATAAGGGAACAGTACTGCAATTTTTACTGTATCACCTTCCATTTACTGCATTTTATTCTGGCTCTGTAATCCACTTCCTGCATTATGGTTTATCATGCCTTTGTTGTTTGTTTGCATCGTTTTCTAGTTCTGTAACCTAGTACTGTTGCATTGTTTACTGGATGTCTTTTGCTGCCTGCCTGCACTGTTTTCTGTAGTTTGTAATCCTCCTTGAGTCTTGGTGAGAAAGGCACAAGCACAACTGGACCAGGATTCTAAGTAGAAACCAGCGTGCGGCCACGATGACAGACAGACGGCATTCACAAAAGACATTTCGACGCACCAGCTGGACCTTGCTCTAAGGAGATTTGGAGGGGCTGCCAGCGAGATAATAATTTAAGCTGCTGCTTTTCTTCAGGGATGATGGCTCGCTTGTTAGGGATATTGGGAGTCAAAGAACTGCAGTTTAATGATACGCACAGGACAGAACAAAACCAAGTGTTAAGCCCCCTCTGGGAAGGAAGGCAGCACGTTACAGCTCGATCTCATCAGATCTGAGAAGATAAGCAGGGTCAGTACTTGGAAGGGAGACCACCGAGGAAGACTCTGCAGAGGAAGGCAATGGCAGACCACCTTCTGCTTCTCCTTTGCCTTGGAAGCCCCTTGCTGGGGTGGCCATAAGTTGGAAGCTAAGCAGGGTCGGTGTTTGGAAAGGAGACCACCAAGAAAGGCAACGGCAGACCACCTCTGCTTCTCCCTTTCCTTGAAAGCCCTTGCTGGGGTCACCATAAATTGGCTGCATTTTAACAGCACTTTACACACACACAAGCCTCTCCCCCACCCCTATCTGCAACAACCAAGTTCAGTGATATACTTTTTTTTTTTTTAAATAAAGTCAGCGCCAAAAAAGAAGAAAAATTCCTCTTCATCCATATGAACATTTTCTAACTCTATACTAAAATGGTAGTGTCTACATTGCCCTTGCTTGCCAATTAGCTGTTCACCAATATTTCATTCTCAGGGGTGAAAGGAAGCCAGTTCAGGCTGGTACAGAATACCACTAAGAAAGGGGCTGAACTATTAAAATCTTCTGCTTCAGGCTCCCCAAGAGAGACAGTGGTCGTAAGAAATCTAAGTTACTTTCACCCCGGTTCATTCTTGGAGACCTCCCTTGCTGTCCTTTTGCAACTGATTGGGGGCATGTCTGATAATCTTGACACGTCATTTTGTGCGAGGTAATTCAGAATAAACTGGAAACCACCTCAGACTTAACACAGAACAATAGCTGGAAGAAACTGGCCTTTCACTTGGAAGCAAAGCAGCTTCCTGTCCAGCACTGTGTTCCTTACTTGGAAGAGTAAAAAACGTCAAGGTATTTGGAAAAGGCTGATATTTCAAAGCATGTGATCTTAACTAATTGAACGTGATGGAAACATGGGCAGTTAACACTTTCACTAGGTGTTTAACATCTTTTTCATGACACTACTCGTAAGAAAATCAGGCTACCTAGAGAAAACCTCTGACCCAGTCACTCTACTGAACACATAGTGCTTCAGATGAGCTCTCCAGATGGTCTTCAGTACCTCTAAATACCTCCCTCCCCAATTTTAGTGTTGAAGAAGATGCGCAGACATCCACTCGTCTGTATCTGAAGATAAGCCAGGCTGATTTTCTTATTATTATGTGAGCAAGGAACAGAAATGACAGCTTTAGCCTTTAAATAAATTATTCTATATCTTTTAATAAATGAATAATAGAGAAAATGATATTTTACTGAATTAATCTAGGTTGGAGAGGATAACAAATTATATAGCTCTCATTACTCAGTCTATTCAATTTATTTAAAACATCTGTATCCTGCTGTTCTGCCCAATTAGGGATCTCAAAGCAGCAAACTATTAAGGCATTAGCACAGGACAGGGTATTTGGCACACATTATTTTATGGTAACATTTCCCAAGTATTTCTATGCTTTCTTATATATGCAACATTTCTTGAAGGGTAGCTAAGCAGCTCTGTAAATAAGCCGACATACAAAAGGTTACCTTAGTACCCTGCCTACCGATATATGCAAACTGAACTTACTTATTTGAAAACAAACACACATGAACACACAGACCCTGGGAAATTCAAGTTCTTAAAACCACACATCCTGGGACACAAGTTAAAAGAGAAGGACCGTAAGCACTGTTATGAGGCCCTCGCATAAAACTCTACACAAAAAGCAATTTCCAGGTTGTTTTCTCTTGCAATAACCGCAGGTTATAAAGTAAATTCAAACCGCTAATTGGAGTTCGTTTTACATTCTTCCCGGAGCATCAGAGCGAGGACAAAGTAAACAGAAGACGGAGTTCTGGACAGAGACAGAACCCCCCTACCCACTTGGCAGGAGCGCAGGCAGTCTCCTGACTCTGACTGTGATCTGCACAAATAGATACAGAACAGCAGAGTCCTTCATAGAAAGCAAGAGATCTTTGTCATGAAAATGCTGGTTTGCTAACTGAAAAGAGTTCAACCAGAACTGAGCAGGGCAATTTTTAGTTGCCAACAGTGACCAGCTCCTCTGTTAATGACAAGCCTGAGTTAAATCCCAGCGCTTATGTTCAAACAAGTAATATCCTCCTTCTGTGAATGAACACACACACAGAACCAATAAATAAGGACAGAGGAAAAGGAACTTCTAGGGAAGAACTGGTCAAGACTCAGGGGCAGTGTCATACTTGAATCTGAGACAAAAGGAGTAAAAATGTTCACAGTAAAGCTAATTCACTGGGCTTTTAAAATATATATTTAAAGATACAATCACGCCTCCGGTGAAATCAGAGATATGGATTTCAGGGGTCTGAAACCGATGCGGACTGTGCTCTTGAAGCTCTCAAGAAAATTATAACCATGTTTGTTAAGCAGCGTCTCGCTTTTCAGTTTATAAACTTCAAATGCAAAGTCTGCTACTTCTAGAAAACGACAGACCATTTTGGAAGGCAGAATTTAAATTCAGGACAGCAAGGGTTTTCTCGTGGTGCTTCCTTGGCACACAGCTCAAATGCAGCTATTGACGACACCAAAATGCAGGTGATCAACATGGTCAGGAAGATGAAAAGAAGCAGAACAAAGATGGTTCCTCATATTTGCACATGGAGGAGCCTCACCAATATATTCTACCATTGCTCACATTAAAGTCTAAAGTTGTTACTAATGTACACTAATGACTTCACTAACAGCTTTAGAGCGACAGCTTCCCTATTTGTTTTTTTTTGCCAGCGTCACAGCCGATTTATGGTGACCCCATTGGAGCAGGGGCCGGATCAGGGCTCCGGAGGGCTTCCCTCAGGCCTGCAATGGAACTGGCCGTCTCCTGCCTCTAATTCTGCTGCTGCTGCATCATCGCTTGCTTCGCCAGACTCTCTTAAGCACTCGGCCATTTCATGTTTTAACCTGGGTCCTGGACTCAGAACTCTGAGCGTGAGATTCCTGTGGCGAATGTCAATAAATCAAAAGCAAGTTTGCAGCTTACAGAGCTGATGTTTCAAGCATGTTTTTATTTTAAGTTAAAAAAGAATCTCTGTGTTTGTGTCCTTTATAAAGTTTATATCTCTGCTACCTGGCATTACATTTTATGACACCCATGGCCCGGCCCGACGAGGTCTCATTCATGTAAGATCCAGCCCTCGTAACAAATGAGTTCGACACCCCTGCCACAGAGTTTTCAGGGCAAGAGACATTCAAAGGTGGTTAGCCTGCCTCTGGGAACCAACCCTAGACTTCCATGGTGATCCCCCATCCAAGTACTAACCAGGACTGACCCTGCTTAGCTTCCGAGATCCGACAACACTGGGCTAGCCTAGGCTATTATCCCTACCCGTACCAGACCTCTGCTTCACAGCTGTTTCTGCTTTAACAGACTCCCAAAGTGCCTTACAACATAATTAGTTTAAAAGCTCCAAAACAAACACAATGTGGTCTAAAAAAAAAAAAATCCTATGTTAAAAATGTTCAAAGTACAAAGAGACTCAGAAAACCCAGCATGACCGAACCAGGTTACAACACACTTGCACAGGCAGTGAGTTAAGTAGCACAGGTGAAAAGCAGTTTTTGGCACTATCGCAGTTAGCCCTCCACAAACTGGGAAGGGAGCCGAATGGAGTTGGGAGTTCTGTAATGGTGGCCAAGGAAAGCCCCATCATGTATTGCAACCCACCAAGCCTCTGAAGGTGGTGAGAGGCCCCGAAGGCAGCCTCGTGGTCCGGCAGGCGGTCTTTGAGGTACCGTGGCTGCAAACAATTTAGGTCTTTAAAGGCAAAAACAGGCGTGGCGGCTACTGATGCCACCCAACTCACCTGAGCCCGGCGGCAGCCTCCACACAACTTACTGGCAGTAGCCACCACACAACTCAGCTGCGTGGCTTGTTACGACATGCTTTTTATGACTGGTAAAGACTTTTCCCAGGAACAGCATGAGGAGGGAACATATGGAGAAGAAGTCAATCAACGGCTATTAGCCACAAGGTGTAGATAGGAACTCTCAGTCTGGGGCAGGTGATGCACTCTATTCTTGGTGCTGGGGGGGCAACAGTGGGAGGGCTTCTGGTGTCCTGGCCCCACTGCTGGACCTCCTGATGGCACCTGGTATTTTTGGCCACTGTGTGACACAGAACGTTGGACTAGATGGGCCATTGGCCTGATTCAACATTGGCTTCTCCGATGTTCTTATGAGGGGACGGAAGGAGGGAAAGCAGGAAAGCTATGAGCCACTGTGGTGTAGCAGCTACGGTATCAGGCAAGGACCCGGGTTCAAATTCCCGTTCTGCCTTCTTGGTTGACCTTGGAGCCAGTCACCCTCCTAGCCTAATCTACCTCATGGGGTTGTTGGGAGGATAAATGCAGGAGAAGGAAATGGGGAGGAAGGCAGGGAAGGTAATAAGCTGAAGAATGAGGGAAAGATGAAAAAAGGCCAGCTTGTGAACAGGAAGGAAAGAGGAGGGGACATAAGCGCTTGGTGGGAGGAGGAAAATAAGAAATAGTGTGGGGCAATGTTCCCTCAAAGCCATGTGGTTTTGTGAGCAAAAATTCTACTTTGTGAGCGCCCAGTGTTAAAGTTGTGAGCCAGCGATGTTGGCTGCTGCATGAATTAGTTAGCTCTGGAGCCCTTCTTCCCACGCTAAGACAAAAATGTGTGAGCCAGAGGCTAAAAAACTGTGAACCAGCTCACACTAACTCAGCTGAGAGGGAACACTGGTGTGGGGAAAGGGACACATGGAAAAATGAAGTGACCCCCACAAGTCCTTGTGGGTTTCCCGCTTAACGGCTCTAAAATGTGGATTAAAAAAAAATCTGCAGAATGGGGCTGTGATGGGGGATTCTATAAAGCAGGGACAGTCCCCAAGTCTGCGGGAAAATTTGAAGAGGGAAAGGAATGAGGAACTTTTTTAAAAGCTCCCAGATCTAAACTTATAAGGAAGGGGAAATTAGCTGCTGCATCACAAGACCTCAGACATCATTCAGATGGCTGTTTAGCAAACTGGAAAACTGGCAATAGCGACAGGAGGGGTGGGGAAAGGACAGAGGCAATGTAAGAACATCAGAGAAGCCAATGTTGGATCAGGCCAATGGCCTATCCAGTCCAACACTCTGTGTCACGCAGTGGCCAAAAACACCAGGTGCCATCAGGAGGTCCAGCAGTGGGGCCAGGACACCAGAAGCCCCTCCCACTGTTGCCCCCCACCCCCAAGCGCCAAGAATACAGAGCCTCCCTTGCCCCAGATTCCCTATCTATACCTTGTTGCTCATAGCCACTGAGGGACCTGTGCTCCATAAGTTTATCTAATTCCCTCTTGACAACAACACTGGGCAAAGAATGAAGGGATGTGGGGATGAGAGAGCCAGGCAGATGGGTACTGTCGGTGGGCATGGCAGCCGGGGGTGGGGGGAGGTGGCAGTGCCACGAAGGTACTGCCACAAAGGAACCAGCAGTGGTGTGGCTGAGTGAGCAAACCAGAAGCAGGGGTGGTGGGGAAGGAAGGGGGCAGGAGGAGATGGGGTGGTAGCAGGAACAGGAAAAAGGCAATAGCAGGGAGGGGGCAGCCAGAAAAGGGCGGGAGGACGGGACCCAGTAAAGGCAGGGATTTCCTGTCCCCCCACCAGCAGGTAGGCAGTGGGGAGAGGCTTGAAAGTGCAGAGGATGAATTTTCTGCTTCAGCTCTCTCTGATGCCCAGCTCGCTTGGGAGCCTAGCTCAGAAACAGGTTGAAGAGAAGGGAGAAACTGGGGCCTAGGAGGAACTGGGATTTTCCTCTCGCACAATTCTTGCAGGTTTCCTATTTGCTCCAACTATTTTACAAGACAATCAGGCTTTGGCACTGGGGTAGCATCATGATTTACCACATCTGAGCACCTTGTGCTAAGCAAATAATTTCTCAAACTGAACTAATTAGACACCAGCAGACAGATCGGCTACTCTACCCCAGAAGAGATTTGTCTATCACTAGGCAACTGAAGATTACCATTAGAGATATAGATTAAAAAGAACTGTAGAAGTTACAGGTGGACACACCTAAATGAGCTGAGGGGATTAAGAAATCCTGCAAATACGTCACACAGGAGCCTGCTGAAATCACAGTTTGCAAACAGCCTAAACAGATGTGGAGGGTCAAAGAGCTCTGGACAAGTATTCCAGGCACTGCTGCTCAGTTAAGGGGTTCAACCTTAAGGGGCTAAACGCACCTCCAAAACAAGGCTGAATTTCACAGGCGGCTTGGCTGACACATTTTACACAAAGCAATCAATGCCAGGCAGGGGAAAAAAAGAGGGGAAAGCAAAACACAGCTCAATATTCTTTGCTTTGTTTCTCAACAACAGCCTTGACTTCTTGGCTCTTATGAAATGAAAAAAACTCTTGTACACGCAAAACAGACTTGACACCCTGGGCACTGAAAAAAGTACCTCCCCCAATAAAGATTTGGAGAAAATGCAAACAGACAGTAGACTCGCTGCAGATTCACCCTCATCCAACCCCAAACCACTGAACAAACAGGATGGCATCAGCCGGCCTCCACCTCCTCTGTTCTCCAATCCCCGGACGCTTCAGTGCCACAAGCTGATGAACTCTGTTCCAATTACTCTTCAAAGTAGACTTCTCCTTCCTAGCCTGCCCTCTCCCCCACCCCCCCAATAACTTGACTTGCCACCAACTGGCGACGACTTTTATTAGTGACAGTAAGTTAACAAGGGTCTTATTATTTCTTGGTTGCCAGTGCCACTTTGCCCTTCCTTGAATGTTTTTTTAACAAAGATCAGCAAGCCAAACTGTTTTGGACCTGAAGCTCATTCTTAACCATTATTTCCGGCACAAATGCAAATTGTGTTCTGTTCCTAGAGGACACAGCTATAACGTCTTAGCCTTTCAATGCTAAGATGCAAGGGGGAAAATGGCAAGTCTCCTAAAATAGCTCATACTATCACCCAGGGAGATACAGGTGACCTTTGTCTTCGGAAGGATTATAATGCATTATAACTATGCCAAAACTCAGCCCTTTTGCTCTGTTATAAGGCAAGTTCTGAAGACTCATGCAAGCCAGTTCTGACGATCCAACAGGAGTTTGGACTTCTTTCTTGATCCGGCCCCCCACCCCCCACCATCCACAGGAATTCTGCATGGCAAAACACCGTTGAACCAAGGAATTTCAAAAGCAGCTTGCAACATGAAATGGAGTTCTGTCGTTCAAAAGAAAGCTAAAAATTCAATGTAAAAAAACGCAAGCCCTTTGGCATGTCTAGATAGCACCTGCAACATAGTCCTCGTTTCTCCATTTTGTTATTTAACTTGAGCTCTTTTTCAGGAGGAGGGTAGGATATAAGTTTTAACATTATGTTGTATATCATATAACATATTATGTTATATATTAATCGTTGGCTGGTATTGATAAGAAGATATTCAGTGCTTTTGTGAATTTCTTGTTTCAACCGGCAGCGTAATCAAAAGACCAGCATATTCTCCCAACTGGTCCCTAAACTTGACTTTTTTTCCTCTTTGTAAATTGTTTAATATATTCCTATACTCCAGGAGTCCCCAACATGGAGCCCATGTGCGCCAAGGTGCCCACTGGCACCTCTCCTGGTGCCCACAAAGTAGTTTTAGAAAGTGGGGGTTGTCATGCAAAACCCTTGCCCAGCAAGGCTTTCGACTGGCTGCACAAAGTAAAATAAGGTAGTCTCAGTGGGAGTTGCTGCCCCTGGGTTGCTTTTATTCTCTCCCACCCCTCCTTCCCAGGGTATTTTTAAATTATTTCTCTTCTCCCCTGCACTTGGGCTTCCTCTGAGCGCGTCGCTCTGCCTCCCACAGCAGCCATTTTGCAGTTGTGCCCACCACCCTGTGTAAGAATGCCAAGAAGACGGGCAACTCCTGCTATGCACTTTCACCCAACACTCTGTTCCCAGCCATAAAATTCCATCAGCACGCACAGCACTGTATGAGGCCAGCACTCAGCCAAAGAGCCTTCTAAAAAGTTTGGCTAAACAGCCTTCTAAAAAGTTCTGTCATGAACTCCGTAATTCAGTAATACGTGCGTTTACTTGCACTGAGCTGATCAAGCTCGTGTTCGGCAATACAAAAGTACAGAGCTGTAGTTTAATACTCCTGGTTGTTAGCCCCATTAAGTATTAATTCGCCAATGAATTACAGGAGGCCTCATTTACACTGCATGAGTATAACCCAACAGCAACACTGCAGCAGGCAATAAACTCATCATAGAAAGAGCGCACTGGCTTTGTCTTTGCAAGCAGGCTGATGGCCTCGTCCTGGAATTTCCTCTCCAGAGATTTCTCCCTAAGCACTGAAGACACCCGTCATGTGCAAGAGACAGTATGGACTCGCAGTTCAGTTTAGCATACAGGAAGTACGTAGAACTGGACATCACACTGGCTCTAAGCAAGCCAAGTAGCCAAAGCAGGATGTGGGGATAAGGAGAGATCATGTACTCTGCTCTAAGCTCTTCGAAGAGCAGGATAATATGATGACGTTAGCCAGGATCAAGGAATTGTGTTTCCCAACTATTTCAGTGAAACTTGCTTTAGCTTACAAGGGATATCTATAAAGGTATGCACACAATCATTCATTTCTAAAGGTGTAAACACACACAAGCTGGGACCCATGTAGCTGAAGGACCAGCTCTTCTTCTCAGGAACCCGTGAGCTAGTTACACTCCTCCTTGACAGCTCTCGCTTGCTGTGCCAAGCTGGAGAACTGTGCAGTCAATCTCAGGCTGGCTGTAGGCCGTTTCAGGCACTGTCCAATCCCCTGAAAGATCTACCAGGGGAGTTAAGAAGGGTACCTTCTTTGTTGCTTTTTACAAGATGCTGCAAACAGTTCAATTGAGAGAATGTTTTGCTGAGCTACATGAACACATGTATGCACTGGAGCTGGGTTTTAGAATGCTAGACAGATGATGGAATGTTATTTCACTGCTTTTTAGTGCCTATAGTGGAGGGTAAATAAACCAAGCCCGTGTTGGAACCCTTTCTGGGAGGAACAAAAGTATTTCAAACAAACAATATTATGGGGGAGGGGCAGCTGCCCTATAACCACTAGCAAATAGAAAACACGACTGAAACAGCCTAATTTACAGGTATGGGAAACTGGTATGAAAAGTTTACATATCTGAAGACAGCATCATTCCAATAATGCCACATTATCCTGCTTTCCATGAAGAGATCTAGTTTGAATCTCATGCTTTTACTCTGACAAATGACAAAGAATTACTTTGAAATGGAAATTACCCCACCTAGCAGCAAATACAAATTTACCTACTCCGAGAAAAAAACCAATATGCAAATAATTATTTCTCATCCAAGCTGTGCGTTTAGAGGCATCGTAGAGGCCAGAGGGGCCTGAAAAAGATAGTTTTCCACCGGTCATCTGCCATCTTAGCTCAAGTGAACAGTGAAACTGAAAGCCTGCAAGGTACCTGAATGGTCATCATTACCAGGAACAGTGAAGGTGCTGAAGTCCCTCAGATCTAGGATGGGACACAGACCGCTGTCCTCTTTGGGTATCATGAAGTGGCACAAGTAGAATCCTGTAGCTCTCAGAGAATGAGGGACTACCGAGGTTTATGAGATTATGCATGGGATAGAGCAGGTAGAGAAAGAGGTACTTTTCTCCCTTTCTCACAGTATAAGAACTCATGGGCACTCAATGAAATTGCTGAGCAGTGGGGTTAGAACAGATAAAAGGAAGGACTTCTTCACCCAAAGAGTGATGAACACATGGAATTCACTGCCACAGGAGGTGGTAGCAGCTAGAAGCATGGACGACTTCAAGAGGGAAGTGGATAAACATCTGGAGCAGAGGTCCATCAGTGGCTATTAGCCACAAGATTTAGATAGGAACTCTAAGTCTGGGGCAAGGGATGCTCTGTATTTTTGGTGCTTGGGGGGGGGAACAGTGGGAGGGCTTCTAGTGTGGACCTCCTGATGGCACCTGGTCTTTTTGGCCACTGTGTGACAGAGTACTGGACTGGATGGGCCGTTGGCCTGATCTAACATTGGCTTCTCTCATGTTCTTATGTTCTATGGCACTGTCGTTTAAGATGGAGGAAATCTCTGAGAGGAGAGCTGCATTTCAATATGTAATCTTTAGGTTTCCTTGGTGTGGGTGAGCAATGCAAATTTAGCAGTCCAAGCGAACAACAGGGAGATGAAGCTGTACATGGGAGTTGCACAGAAAGGAGGAGTGCAAACGCAGTCAATGGTTAGAGGTGAGGGAAGACTTGGGATACTGACCAGCGGCTTTTACAGTCATCTTGAATTTTATATTGTTGAACAGCATTTACATTGTTGGAACCTGCCCTGAGCCCATCAAGGGGAGGGCGGGATATAAATCCAAATAAACATAAACAAACATCCTAGAGATGGCTTCATGCAAAGCGCTTTGCCCCAATATTCCTTTACAAATTGGAGGAATGCAGTAAGGTTGTGGGAGGTGGGGGGGCGGACTAGTGAAGTGTGGGAATCTACCAGGTGAAAGGCTGGTGGAGAAGACTGTTTGATGTCAAGCCCCTGGCAATGTGGCCAGTCAGATGAGCTGTCTGGCAGAGCCGGAGGTGTTCAGTTGCTGAGCAAGGTTTCTGACCCCCTATTAAGGGCGCAGGAGAAGATTACGAGGCTACTGCTAACAATGCTGATGCTAACCACCCCATCTCATTCAGAGACAATGACAAAGATCTAGATTGCCTACAGATGTCCTCTGAGGCAGTTTAACTGAGCACCAAAGTCGCTAGGATGGGAGCAAGGTCAACAGCACAGCACAGTATTGTCTGTGTTGGTATTAAGCAAATTGATTCTCAGCCACTGGAACCGAGGGGGCAGGAAGAATTACAGAGGGGGGACATGATTGCTCCCTTGAAGTATTTGAAGGGCTGCCACTTAGAGGAGGGCAAGGAGCTGTTCCTGTTGGCAGCAGGGGACAGGACTGGCAATAATGGGTTTAAATTACAGGTGGGAAGGTACCGGCTGGATATTAGGAAAAACTTTTTACAGTAAGAATTGTGCAACAGTGGAATCAGCTGCCCTGGGAGGTGGTGAGCTCCCCCTCACTGACAGTCTTGAAGCAGCGGCTGGACAAACACTTGTCAGGGTTGTTCTAGTCCAGGGGTGTTGAACTCATTTGTTACATAAATGAGACCTTGTTGGGCTGGGCCATGTGTGTCATAAAATGTAATGCCAGGGAGCGGAGATATAAACTTTATAAAGGACACAAACACAAAGGGTTTGTTTTTCTTACTTAAAATAAAAACATGCTTAAAACATCAGCACTCTTGCAACATTTTGTTTATATAAGAGTGTCTGATCTCTGACACCTCTTGCTCTGAATTACTGCATCAAAATGTCTGTGCTGTTGCAATCTTGAGTATGCTGTTCAGGTGTGTATCTGTAAGTTGCAAACCTATGATGATGCAGCAGCAGCAGAACTGGAAGAAGCAGCAGAGTTCCACTGCGGGCCTGACAGAAGCCCTCCAGGGGCCTAATCCGGCCCCCGGGCCGCATGTTTGACTCCCCTGCTCTAGGCTAATCCTGCATTAAGCAGGGGATTGGACTAGATGGCCTGTATGACCCCTTCCAACTCTGTGGTTCTATGATTCTAGGGGCATCCCAGGCTGGAGACAGCAAAAGGATTCTATGTCCAGCACTCTTGCTGTATTGCATGATCCTATGTAATTTCTGCATCGCTTAGCATGTCATGTTAATACTTAGAATTTATTTCAGCTCCATTTCCAGATTTCTGCAATCCAAACTTTATTGCTTCGTTTACTGGATGCCCCATCTTGTTGATTTTATTTGACCTGTGCTGTGTGATCCACCTTGAGTCTCAGAGAGAAAGACAGACTGTAAATAACGTGAATAAATAAATAAATAAATAGTGGCAAATGAAACTAAAAGGAGGTTTCAGGACCTAGGCTGCCCTGGGCAACATTTGGATCCAAAGAAGCAATCGGGCTCTAGGGAAGAGGCCCTAGATAAGAAAACGACTCACAATCGCATTTGTAGCCGTAGTACTGAGATGGAGCAGATGGGTCTACTCAGTACCTGGACCCAGTGTTCCCTCTAAGCCGAATTAGTGTGAGCTAGCTCACAGTATTTTAGCCTCTGGCTCACACGTTTTTATCTTAGCTCAGGAAGGGTGGCTCCAGAGCAAACTAATGCACGCAGTAGCCAAATCGCTCGCTCACAAATTTAATGCCAGTAGCTGTCACAAAGTAGATTTTTGCTCGCAGGACTCCACAGATTAGAGGGTGCATTGCCTGGATCAGAATCCAAGTACCAATAAGGCACGTTCTCCCAGCATAGCTCAGTAGTCTTGCTTTGTTAAAGCACTGGCCATGTGTGACAGACTCAACTGTGGGGCTCTTGCCTAAGCCAAGACATCAGCAATTGTGGCTGTTCGAACTAGGCAGTCTGCTCTTTCACTCAAGGTGCTTTTTGAATGCGGACTCTGCCACAGATCTGTAACCCAACCAGGAAGAAATCATAAAAAGGTTAGGAAAGTTGGAAAACCATACAGAAGAGAGTCTTGCAGGGCAGATGGCCAAGACTTGCCAAAATTAAATTCTACCTTTAGGGGGGGAAATCCCATAGTCGTGCTTACATATTCTCATCTAAACAGCCACCAATGGAAAGTCTGTTTTTGTAAAAACTTTTTCAGGTCCAAAATGCAGCTCTAAATGAGAATAGATAAGACCAAAACCCCTGCTGCGGGGTTCAAGACAGAACTGTCGATGTTTCCCTATTTTATCAGGCTCTCTGACAATAACAAGGGACACCATGCCTATTTGTTTTGGAAACAAAGCAGGCTTACTAAGCACCAATCCTGCAAACATACAGGACTAAACCCAAACCCAACCACCACCACCACCAATCTACCTGCAAATTAAAATTTGAGCTCCAGTTCTTTGGTGGACCTACTGCAGACTAGTGAGCTAGTGATTCTGGCAGCAACGGACTGTTTGCTTCCCCCCCCCACACACACACAATTGATCTTTGCTTTTGGAATCGTGGACCCAAACAATTTACTACTATAACCTAGTTACAAAAACAAATACCAAGGCTACGGGGTAGAAAATACCAGGCAAGACAGACAGCACCTTTTCAAAATTATCGCCATTTAGGAAGGTTAGCTGCCTTCCAGAGAATAACCCTGTCTTAATAGAACAGCAGCTGACCCCCCCCCCCGTTCCTTCCCCTGGTCTTATCCCCTCAGACCTCCCTCTGATCTAGTGAAGCAAAGAGGGCAAAATAAGCTTTTCCTTTTTCTGTTATGAGCAGGGCTATTTTGGGGCAGGAACGCACAGGAATGGAGTTCTGGCTGGCTCCTGAGTTTGCCACGCCCAGCAGGAATTCATTGGCATAACGGGCCACACCCAACAGCAGAAACTCATTAGGACTGGCTACATTAGGGGTGTGTGGCCTAACATGCAAAGGAGTTCCTACTACAAAAAAAAGCCCTGGGTTTTGACAACAAACAAGGTAAACAGAATAAGAAGCAAAAGGTGGGTGTGGCTAGATGACCAGACTTCTGGTAACATGGGGGCATGGCCTAATATGCTAATAGGATGTGCTGCCAGGGTTGTGGCCTAATATGCTAATGAGTTTCTGTTGCTGTTGGGTGTGGCCTATTATGCTAATGAGTTCCTGACGGGCTTTTTCTACAAAAAAAGCCCTGGTTATGAGGTTGTTGAAGAAGCAGGACCCACAGAAGTGACAACACGACTGGTATTGAAACTAGCACATAAGTCAGTCTGTGGGATAAGGCGATTCACTGAAGTTAAAGAAGCTTATGTTAGCTTGGTCACAAGGCTAAATAAACGAACACTGCATAGGAACAATAAGTAAGAAATAAGAGAAAAGTAAAAACCAAAAAAAAAAAAAAAAGCCTACATCTGATTTGAATTAATCGAATGTAAAAATCGTTGCTTTCTAAAAGTATGACATTGTTATGAGATAGTCATCCTGCCTATAATACATTGTAGTTATTGACATGCTGGGTAAATAGTAAAACAATGAATTATTTTCTTAACTTGATCGCAAAAATGGTGCTAGATGCTACTTTGAAACAGAAAAAGACACAAAGGAAGCAATATAAAGCTTCCATTCTTAAAGTGAAAACAATTAACTACAATATTTAGTCACCAAGTTACTTAAGTTAATTTTTAAACAAAAGAAGGGCTTACCAAATATTTCTCCATTTTTGGCAAATTCCGTCACAAGGTACAACATGCTTTTGGTCTCCATCACCTATTGATGGAGAAACAAGACATTAGCTTAACTTATCTGGGGACAGACAAAAAGCGACAAAGTCCTGGAAACACCTTTTCCCTCCCAACACATCACGGTGGCCGTTAAAAGCCTAACAACCTCCGGTTATTTTACAGATTTGAAGGCATGATTAAGTAGCTTGCTAAATTGGTGCCTAGATGAAATGTTTCCTGACCATGAAGATCTTTAAAAGGATGCGTGGTTTCCCCCGTGCTAACTGTAAGACTCAGAGGTGCGTTTGTTCAGGCCCTAGAGAACCGTCAGGCTAAGCATGTGTGGTGTAGAACCCCTAATTTACCAGAGAACATTTGGGATCCATGCTGCTTTCTGACGCAACTATCAAATATTGCGTGAGGGAGGGTACAGAAAAACAAACTCGTAACCTTGAAAGGTCATGAAGAGTCTAATAAACCACAAGAATCCACCCATATTCTAATGAAATTTGTATAATATCTAATCCACCGTATTATTCAGGTCCTCTCATCCACCTATCCCTCCCTTTTCCATCAAACCCAGCACAGTTATATACATACAAATGTCTAAGAGAGCTAAAAAAGCTAAGATGAGAATGACTCTGGAAGCAGTTCTGCTAACATCATAGTTTTATGTTTTCTGCAACTTCAGCTACCAACTAATTCGCCCATACTATTCCTTCATCAAGACCTGGCCTCTTCCTTTACTGGGTGCTTAATCATCTGAACAAAAATGGCATGTTTGCAGATAGGAACAATTTTTACAGCTTTGTGTAGGCTTCAAAATCTGACCCTTCCGCCCAAGAATTTCAAGTATATTTTCCGGATCTGGCCTCCCTCTCTGCCCAAGTTAACAGAGACTGTAAATCCCCATGGTAAGAGTGTGCTCTGCTAGCACTCAGTTAATTTTAAGTTGTAGTGGTGAATTAGTTATCTCAAGTCAGTAGAATCCATTTCCCCTCAATATCTAAAAAGTAGAATTTATTTCGGAACCCCACAACAGTAGTACGTCCTGCCACAACTGGCCTCCATGGCTACCAGGCAATATACTGATCCACAAGCGGAGGAATATGCGCTACATCTTTACGCAGGGCTCTTTTTGTAGCAGGAACTCCTTTGCCTATTAGGCGACACACCCCTAATGTAACCAATCCTCCAAGAGCTTACAGAGCTCTTCTTACAGGGGCTACTGTAAGCTCTTGGAGGATTGGCTCCATCAGGGGTGTGTCGCCTAATACGCAAAGGAGTTCCTGCTACAAAAAGAGCCCTGTACCTGCTCATTAAAGAAATATCAACAAAGCAAATTCAAAGGTCAGCTTAATTTTTCCCTAACCAATCCTTACTCTTTGGCTCTTTTCAATATGGAATTATAGCATACCAACATTTGTTTGACTGCACCCACTTTTCTCCCCAACAGGAACCCAAAGCAGCTTACATCATTCTCCCCCAAGCTGGGAGTTTTCATAAGAGGGAATTAGATAAGCATATGGAGCAGAGGTCCATCAGTGGCTATTAGCCACAAGGTATATATATATAGGAACTCTCAGTCTGGGGCAAGTGATGCTCTGTATTCTTGGTGCTTGGGGAGGGGCCCAACAGTGGGAGGGTTTCTAGTGTCCTGGCCCCACTGGTGGACCTCCTGATGGCATCTGGTCTTTTTGGCCACTGTGTGACACAAGAGTGTTGGACTAGATGGGCCACTGGCCTGATCCAACATTGGCTTCTCTTTTGTTCTCATGGCAGGGTGAGAAGTCAAACGCGGGTCTACCATATCCTAGTCCAATACAAACCACTGCACCACATATAAAGGGGTACAATACCCTGCAACAATGATCAAGGGGTAACTAGTTCTATATTGTGCAGACAGGAAATCTATGTCATTTGGTTCATAATAACTAGCTGTCCTTTACATGGCCATTACATCCAACTAACTCCATGGCAATTTCTAAAAACTGAGTTACAAAGTAATAATAATGTGGAGGCCCCCCCCTTCCCCCTAGATCAGAAATGTTCCAGGAACATTAGGAATGTTAGCTAGCCAAATTTTCAGCAAGAGCCCATCATACAGAAGTGTATTGCAGAGCTCAAGGGAGCCATGGGCTGGGGGGGAGGAACAAAATCACCTTGCCTCTTCTGTTGAGTGGGTGACTTTGTCCCCTTCAGCCTCCTGACCCACTCAGTTTCATGCAGTCTCCAGAGCCCTGGGAATAAATCTTCCCAGGGTCAGAAAGGACTACTAGAAGGAAGGAAATGCAAGAAAGATCACTGCATCCACAGATTGCTCCAATTGGGCTGTATGTGGCGATCTGTTAATGTCAGTGAGACGGCTTATGCACAGGGCTGTCTTGGACAGAGATGGGGAGGGCCAGAAAACAAATGGAAAAGGTGGGGGGGACGTCCCACCCCCCCAGAAAATTGAAAAAATGGATTATGGAATATTTTCTTTTACAATGATAACGACATGTTGTTCATATTTTTAATCCTCCAATATTATTTCTAAAAACTATGTAACATGACTTTTATGTAAGACTATGTAAGGTATCAACTCATTGCAATTACACACTTGAGGATAAGCAAATGCTGGAATACAATTCAAATGCTGAGAAAATACTGAGGATACAATTCGGTTTTTATTGGGGGGTGTCTGCTCTCATAAACTGGCAAGAGGTTCCTTACAGGTCAGGTGCTCGTTACATTTCAAGACCTTGTCATTCCATTTGTAACAAAAAATAAAGTTTAAAAAAGTTCAATTTGTAATTATTTTCTCAAAAAGCTGTACTTTAAACATATCAAACATAATACTTTTGTGCTGATCCAAATTATGCACACTGCATTTTATGTGACTGTAAAGTCACATAGAGTACTAATACTGCATTTTTTTTATTTCCCCCCAAAATTCCATTTTTTTTCTTTAAAAAACCGGGGAGGGGGGAGGGGGCGGCATTCCCCCCCCCCATGCCTTCAAAATTTCTGGAAACTTTACATCTCTAGTCTTGGAACTGGAATTCCACCTTAAAAGCTGTAATGGACTCAGTCCATTGGCATCTTGTATATACAACTGTACTCCTGAACAAGTGCCAATAATTTCCTTAAATGCTGTACTGGCTTGGTTTACTTTGTGGTGAGATTTCAACTAAAGTGGGGCACCACATGTAAAATAAAACTGTGATGTCTGGACGTGGGCTTTCAGCTTTAGTTCAATTATTTGCTTCCGTTGTAAACTCCCACCTACCTAAGTTACAAGTGCAAAGACTGCTCTCTTATCCCAGACAGCAAGACAAATATCTCAGACCTGAGGATGTTAAAAACGAACTTGTGCGTGACTGCCATCACTAGATCCTGTCAAATGGTAGCTGAGGTTCTAATGGAGGCTGCTTGGGCTGTTCAGTCAACTGACATGCAAGACGAGACTCTCTCTCCTCCCAGTGCGACTGCATGGGAGTGTCACTTGAAAGATTAACAGCCTGGTGGCACAACACATTCAAACCTAATTTTAAAGCATGTTCAGCTTTCATGGGCTCCCCGAAGAAATTGGAAAGAAGCTGTATTTCTTTGAAGGACAAAGGCACTCTGAACTACAAATCAAAATTATCTTGGAGAAACAATTTTGTTTATTTATACCCTGCCTTTCCTCTTACTGCAAAGGTGATTTAAACCAATGTCACACCAATTCGAACTGGCAGTGTAGATGTATTGAAGTCCAGCGGTCAACCAACTCATGTTTGGAAGGGGGACCTTGGGAGAATGAACTCCACCCCTTAAAACACAAAAAAAATCTATATCCATGTTTCCCAACCGGTGGGTGGAGACCCACAAGTGGGTCACAAAGCCTCTGAAAGTGGGTCACAGGCCAGCCTTTCCTAACGGCTGCTCCTGACCTTTGCACTGACCTCTTCCTCTCCCCCTCCTCCTTGCAAACTTTCTTACATTCTTGTCTCCCCCGCCCTGTCTGTGAGCTGTCTAGCAACTAGAACATTTATTGTAGTAGTTGGAAGAAGGGGGGAAGCGGCTGGGGAGTGGGCAGGAGCTGTTCAGAGAATGGAAAAGATGGATCAAGGTGAGTACCCATGTTGGCCTGAAGCAACTGAACAAGGTTAGAGTCCAGTGGCACCTTTAAGACCAAAAAAGTTTTATCCAAGGTGTGAGTTTGCACACTTCGTCAGACAAAGAGACAGAATTACACATCATAGTTGTATATATAGGAGTGTGTCATGGTGGGGTGCGGCCACCCCGTCCCTCCTGGGGCGCAGAGCATGGACCAGGTGCCGGCGGTGGGACGCCGACGAGTAGCCCTCTTCCCAGTGGAATGAAGTCCGGCGGCATCCCCGGTGCCACAGGGCTTGCGGGTTGGTAAGGGCTGCGGGAGGGCCGTGCTTGCTCCACCGCCGCCGTTACCACCCCCCCCAGCTGGGTGGTCCCGGGCTCCTGGGTCCCGCCCTCGGGATGTGTGTGTGTGTGTGTGTGTGTGAGAGAGAGACTCAGTCCCAGGTCAGGACAGAGTGCTTTGTGAGGAGTGGTTCTCACTATTTCGCATGCTAATTTAACAAACCACTCCTATATATACAACCACGATATGTAATTCCATTTCATCGTCTGACAAAGTGTGCATGCACACAAAACCACACTGCCAACCCCTTCCTGTTTGGTGTAGTGGTTAAGTGTGCAGACTCTAATCTGGGAGAACCGGGTTTGATTCCCCACTCCTCCACTTGCACCTGCTGATGTGACCTTGGGTCAGTCACAAGCTCTGGCACAGCTGTTCTCTCAAGGACAGTTTCTGTCAGAAGTTCTCTCAGCCCCGCCTACCTCCCAGGGTGTCTGTTGTGGGGAGGGGAAGGGAAAGGAGTTTGTGAGCCGCTCTGAGACGCCTGTGGGCAATGAAGGGCGGGGTATAAATCCAAACTCTTCCTCTTCTTCTTCCTCCTGCCTACCCCACACTCCTTGCCAACCCCTTCACTGCAATCTTCACTGCATCTCCTCAACTTGAGAGCCAGTTCGGTGTCGTGGTTAAGTGCGCGGACTCTAAATCTGGGAGAAACCGGTTTGATTCCCCACTCCTCCACTTGCACCTGCTGGATGACCTTGGGCACGCCATAGTTCTGTCAGAGCTGATCTCTCAAGGACAGTTCTGGAAAGAGCTCTCTCAGCCCCCACCTGCCTCACAGGGTGTCTGGGTGGGGGGGAGAAAAAGGAGTTTGTCAGCCACTCTGAGACTCCTTTGGGTAGTGAAGGGTGGGGTATAAATCCAATCTCTTCTTCTTCTTGCCGTCCCTCAAGCACACCTCCCAAGACTCCACTCTGGCCCAGCTGGCAGGGGAGGAGGAGACAACAGGGAGAGGCCCCTGACCTCACACATGAAGCGGCCTCATACTGAGTCAGACCATCGAGGTCAGTATTGTCTACTCAGACTGGCAGCCGCTCTCCAGGATCTCAGGCAGAGGTCTTTCTCATCTCCTACTGCCTGGTCCTTTAAATTGGAGATGCTAGGGATTGACAAATCTCAAGGGGGAACCTTGTGAACTCTTCACTCGGAAGAAAAGGAGCCTCTTTGTTATAACCCCTTTTCCTCCACATGTGACATGGTGCATGGACAGACTTGGGTTACTGTAACAGAGACCTCTTAATTTCCCTACTTAGGCAACCTAGCATGTGCATTAAATCTTTCATCTTCTCACAATGCGGGCATTGATGAAGTCTACACTTCAACCACCCTGGAAGTGGTAAAAGGTGGTATAATGCTCAGTGTCAAGCAGTTCTGAGCACACAGCCATTGAATATCATCAACCCTCTCATTCATAGTGGGTTTTACTCAGTGGCAAAAGAACCAGATCTGTCTTGGGAAGCTTGGGAAACCAGGGGTGCTTTCACAGCTTGTACCCCGCTACACCTCTTACACTGTGCTAAAGGTGAAAAACAGGCCATTTTTTCTGTGATATGCCTGAACTGATGTTTCTGCTTTATAGAGAAAAGAACATATGCAGTCCATGTGTGATGAATGCAAACAACCGTGCTATGTCAGTAAGCTAAATATGACATTTGACTACAAATGATAGGTATAGACATTCCCCTGAATAGAACAATATCTCTGCAGGAAAATTATCCTTTATGAAGTAGCTCCAGAAGAACCGACTTTGGTGCTTAACCTGAGGTAAGGCCTTGATCTGTATTTTGGAAACCAGTCCTAGACCCTGGAAACAGGATATTCTGTGCTGCACATTAGCTGGTATTTCTTTCATTAAAAAAAACCTGAAAATGTTGTATGTGTCTACTGCAGGGGTCCCCAACACGGCAGCCAGTTTGGTGTAGTGGTTAAGTGCGCGGACTCTAATCTGGGAGAACCGGGTTTGATTCCCCGCTCCTCCACTTGCAGTTGCTGGATGACCTTGGGCAAGCCATAGCTCTCTCAGAGCTGTCCTTGAAAGGGCAGTTCTTGAAAGATCTCTCTCAGCTCCACCTACCTCACAGGGTGTTTGTGTTGGGGAGGGGAAGGGAAGGGGAAGGGAAAGGAGTTTGTAAGCCGCTCTGAGACTCTGAGTGAAGGGTGGGGTATAAATCCAATCTCCTCCCCCACCCCTCCTCCTCTTCTTCCTCTTCCTCCTCCCAGGGGCACCATGGTGCCCATCAACACCTTTCCTGTTGCCTACCAAGTGCTTTTAGAGAGCACTTGCCCAGCATGGCTCCTGACTGGCCACTAGAGATCCAACTGCCTGGGCAGATTAAAATAACTTTGTTTTGGTGGCAGCTGCCTCCTCAGTGCTGGCTTCACTCTCTTTCACACCTCTTTCCCAGTGTATTTTTTAAAAGAAATCCCTGTACTCTCCTGCACTCCCCGTATTCACCTGCTTCTTCCCTCTGTGTGTGTGTGTGCAGCTGCACCTCCTGCAGCAACCATTTTGTGGTTGTGCCCACCACCCCGTCAGAATCCCAAAGGATTAAAAAAGGGTGGGGTTTCCCACCCCCACCCCTGCAAATTTTCTAATTTTTCCCTCAGAAAAAAAGTTCTCCAAAAAAGTTTTCTGAACTTCCCCAGTTTTTCCCTGGCCCTTCACATCTCTAGAAAGTACCCACAGTTCCACTGATCTACCTGGATTCATACCAGTGAATGGCTTAAAGAGTGGCAATATACTCAAGGCAGTGCAGAAACTTCATGAGCAAGTTCTCTAGACAGGATCTGTTCCGATCAACATGGGGTCCCGCAGCAATGGAGTAATTTCTCAGACATCATGCCCCCCCCCCTTACGGCTGCTCAAATCAGTGGGAGTCCAGCCTTCTGAAATAAAGAATTCTCAAAAGCCATTCTGATCCCAACATTCCCAAAGAGGCGAGGGGGAGGGTTTTCTTTTTTAAAAATATAAAGCGTGATACTAATTGGCAGATCAAAACCTGCATCCATTAACAGCCACCCAAGGGCTCCAGCCACAGCAGGCAAATATAAACCCGCAATGTGGCACGGAGACAAAAGGGACTTGGTTCTCCAACCCTGAGCCCACAGACTTGGTAGAAAGGAAAGGCGGCACATACCTGGTAAAGCTTGATAATGTGTGGGTGGTCCAGCATTTTCATTATCTGCACTTCACGGTAAATTTTCTCCAGATTCACAGAATCAAGTTGAGATTTGTCAATGATTTTTATTGCCACCTAGAGTCAAAGACAAGACTTTTTTTTAAGAAAAAGGACTTTCCCAGACCAAATCACCAAGTTTGCAAACGTTGCTGTGACTTAACTATCTCCACATCAGACATGTATTTGCTATGTTTTTTTAGCAAAAGAAAACTGCACTCAAAATGTAATATTTTGGACAGAACTCCCAGGCATTCTTACAGTCACCCAATGCTTCGCACAGCATGAACAAGTCTGCTACCTCGGCCATAATATTGTTTTACGGTTTTTCATATACAGCAAGGTCTGCTTACGTTTGTCACCATAAACAAAGAGAAGCAAAGGGATATCAAAATAATGCAGTCACTAGACAGGAGCACAATTTTGAAGGAAAGATTCCCAACAGAAATATTGACCTCCACAGTATTTTCTCTCTGATTCTGCAGTTCCATTTGCACGGCTGTAACACACTGGCGGTAGTGACCTTGTTGTGTGCTTTCTTCAAAAAAAATTAACAGATCTTCAGTATCATTAAGTCTGCTGTTATTTCCTTGGAACCAGGCACGGCCCTTGGTGCAGCGTGGCAGGGCATCAAATTTATATAAACTGAATTTACTGCAATGGGGACTGATAAAGACAAATTCCATGGTTAAATTTAATCCAGCATAGGAATATTTTTTTTTAAAAAAAACTACGAAGATAGGCGCTTTGTTAAAAAAAAAAAAAAGTCAACGCTGCAAATTTGTGCAGCAGCGAAAGCAAAACACCGTCACAAGATTTCTTATACACACACAGACCCGGGTCCAAAAGACCATGTGACTCGCTCTGTAAACTGAAGTGGCTTTCGACCAGACGACATGACGAGACTGCTTTTGAAACAGAGGGAGCTTCCAAAAGCAGTTGAGGTTCAGCAGGTGGCAGGAGGGGGAGGAAAGCCAAAAAAACGAAAACGCTCAGAGCGGCTTACATAAAAGTGTTACAACAGTTTAAAACACATAAAATCTAAAGTGCAAGACATATACATCCCAGGGAGAACACAACAGCCCTGCTAAAGCTGCTTTTAGTACCCAGCCAGACAGCCTAGCCCTAGATGCTTGTTTCCACTTTGAACACATGACTTTAAATGCTTTCAAGATTAAAGCCGAGGTATTAGAAGTGCTTCAGGCTCCATTCTTGGGGTTGTAATAGAGATGCCATTGTGATAGGCTTCAATTATAATGTATAGGAGGAAGAGGTGGTTACATAAATTATAGTATGATATGAATATAGGGTCAGTGTAAATTTATATGAATTACTGTGATTTTGTATAATAAAGGCTGTTTTTTTTTTAATTCCACAAGTACCAGTTCTACTAGTAGGAAGAATGTCCCACCTGCTAGCACAAAGAGATGAGTTACTGAATGTAAAAATACAATTTGAGCAGAAGCTCACTTATATTCAGTGAGGAAACAAAAATCAATGCAGTCTGAATTACTCACGTGCTTCATTTTAACTATGATTAATGTTTCATACATACAATCCTTTATAATTACTCTACTGAGACTTTGGAGAGTATAAGTTCTCCTTAGGGAAATTCATGGCAGTTAAACACAACAAACTCTGTTCAACTCCTCTACGACCCAATTTGGGGCTCACAAAACCCCACGTATTGTTAATGCTGGATAAAGAGAGCTATAAAGAAATGCACTTAAGGGTTTGCAGGTTCGTTTTAAATGCAAATACCAAAAAAGTGAACATGTAGTTGAAAATACTGTACTGGGGAAGCAGAGCTGATAAGGCCTTTCAGAAACACTATAGTAACTGTTATCAAGAGGAGGAAAAGCCACAAAATTATGTGTATCATCAAACTGATTAGATGCCAAAAAAAATGGGTTTACTTTTTATTACCACATAATATCAATAAAAGTTCATCTCCTACCTTCCCTGACCCTATATAACTGATCAAGCACTTACTTTATACTTACTCCTGACTTAAGTTTAAAAAGTAAAGGCAGATGAGAAGATATGCTTAGTGGCCACACAACTGTGAAATACCTCTTCTGTAGAGACTTGCCAAAGCTCTGAGAGAATATTTGGGTTGGCTTCTATATAGCCAAAGACAGGACAGGAAGGGATGGGGTTTTGTTGATGGCATGTTTTGCTTCAAGCCTAATAGCTGTTTTGGGCTTATGATTTCCCATAATCAACCCTCAAGCTTTTGGGATGGGCTACACGTTAGAAATCTGAAGAGACAGGAAAAGGGAGAGGACTGCTAGTTCCTCTGTCCAGTGGGTATCTCTGCCCTGACACGTCATAACGCTTTTGGTTCCTCCTTGTAATATACAATGTTATTATCTTCTATCAACGAATCAGAATTTTACAGAACGTAGAAATTTTTATTCAGAGCATGACTTCTGATCAATTAGCAACGTATCCCTTGCCACCCTATAAGCTTAAGAGGAGAAATTTTCCTCTTAAGATCTCTACACAAGCAGATCTAGCTAGCAGAAGAGACCACTGTCCTTTGGGAAGAAACCACCCATGGCTGTTTCAAAGTTCCACAGGAGCTAAACTACTTGTCAAAAGCCAAATCTTGTAACCAAATGGAAGAATTCATTGAAGGTGAAAACAGGCTTGTTGCACTTACCTGTAACTGTTGTTCACAGCGTATCTTCTGTGAAGGCACACATGGGGACTACGCATGAGCAAGCCTGCCATTGGAGAGGTTTTAAAGCCAAAAGCCTCCAGGGGGTGCCGTGCACCAGGTCCAGAAACTTGTTCCCGCCCAAGGAACATGTGCTCCCACACAGCAGCACCCCTACCCTCAGTACTTTTAGCACCACCAAAGCAGAGAGCATGCAGCGGGGCAGGAGGGAGGGTATGTGTGCCTGCACAGAAGCTCCTCGGTGAACAACACTTACAGGTAAGTGCAACCCTCTTTTCATCATTGATCTTCTGTGCAGTCCCACATGAGGATTCTAGCAAGCTACTCACCAGGTGGTAGGGCATGCTCTCCCCATTTGAAAAACGAGTCTGCTTCTGCCTTTCCCACTTGAGCTTCCCATCTCGCCTGCAGATCCGACGCATAGTGGCGTACAGACATGTCTGCTGACAACCAAGCAGCAGCCCGGCATATCTCTGTCAATGGCACTCCATCGAAAACGGCTACAGAACAAGCTATAGCTCTGGTGGAGTGGGCATGAATGTTCAGGGGGCGTGGCAACTTAGCTAAACTATAGCATTCTCTCATGGTAGAGGCAATCCACTGGGACAAAGTTTGAGAGGAGGCCCTCCTTCCTTTATTAGGCCCAGCCAAGCATATAAACAGTGCTCTCTCCTTGCGGAACGCTGAGATTCTTTTAAGGTAAAACAATGAAGCCCTTCTAAAATCTGGGAATGCAACAGTCACTCATTTGCAGAGCTTGGTGTAGGAAAGAAGACGGGCAAAATAATATCTTTGCATACGTGGAATCTGGAAACTACTTGAGAGAGAAATCTAAGACTGGGTCAAAGGATCACTCTCTTGAGGATAATCTTCAGAAACAGAGGTCCTACCTGAAGAGCTGCTAACTCACTGTCCTGGCTGATGTGACGGCCACTAAAAACAGACTTTCATAGAGTTCAGCTAAGGAACATGTCCCAAGAGGTTCAGTGGGCTTACCCATCAACTGAGGTAGGCATAATCCCTTAAGAAAACTCTTGGACAAGCGATAGAAGAAAACAGAGACACCCCCCCCACAATCAACTCCCCTGTGGTAACAAGAGATGGAAGCCAGATGGACCTTTATTTCTCAGGAGCAATTAATATTCAAATATGACTTGCAACAGAGCAGTACCCGGAGGCATTTCCCTATCACCACACCAGAGAGAAAACTTCCTCCATTTATACAAATAGGACTTCTAGTATTGGGCTTACATGAATTCAAGAGTACATCATTAACCTCCTGAGAGAATACTGAGTCTCTGTCTCAAGCCTCCAAGCCATCAGATCGAAACAATTTAGATCATGGTGGAACACTTGGTTGATACTGATTAAGTCGAACTGTTTGGGCAAGGGGAGGTAGTGCTCCCAGGACACCTCCATAAAGATCAGAACCCGATTTGGTGAGGCCAAAATGGAGCCACCAAAATCATATTCAGTCTCTCTCCCCTGGCCTTCTTTATCGCCCTGATAAGGAGCAGAAGTGTGGGGGGGGGGAATGCATAGAAAAGGACCCCCTCCCAATGAATCTCCCCTGGGGAACCTAAGCCCTTCCCTGCTCAAGAACAGAATCTTGCAGCCTTTGTGGTTTCTCTTGTCGCAAAGAGATTGACTTCTGGGACTCCCCAGAGGGTGAAGAGCAGTTCCATGTACCATCCAGTCTTTCAAGGATGTTTCGTGAGTGTCCCTCCGTCTTTAAACTTCCAGGAATATGGATGGCTTGAATGTTAAGCCTTGAGCTTCAGGACCATTAACGCAGGTCATTCAGGCCTGTGCCCCCTTGCTTGTTTAAATAAAACACTGTGACAGTATTGTCCATTTGGAGCAGTATGGACCTATTCCACGGGATATCTGAGAGACAGCTAAAGGCATTACAAACTGTCCACCAACTCTAGTAGGTTAACATTAAGTTGCCTCTCGTCCTTAGACCACGTTCCCTGTGCAGAAAATCCCTCACAGTGAGCACCCCACCCTAAGAGTGAAGTGTCTGCTGTAAGGGTGACTTCACGCTCAGGAACTCCAAAGGGTATGCTCTGGGATAAAATGTCATGAGATAGCCACCATGATGGAATGGACAACCTGTCTGGGAACGGAAAATCTATGCCAATGGGGATGTAAGTCTACTCGATATCAGGACAGAAACCAGAGCTGTAGAAGCTGCATATGTAGCCTGGCAAGGGGCAGAACTGCTGTCATAGAAGCCATATAGCCCAAAAGGCAAAAGATTTTCTGAACTGACTGGAACCGGTTTGATCTAAACTGCCTAGTTAAAACAAAAATGGCCTGTACTCTGTCAGGGGGCAAGAAACCTCTTTGCGCTACAGAGTCCAACATGGCCCCCATAAATTGAATCCTTTAGGACAGAATTAAATGGGACTTCTTCCAATTCACCTGGAGTCCCCGTCTCCAAAAATAGAGCACAATGTTTCAATAGCTGGTCTCTGGAATCTGCCACCAGCAGCCAGTTATCCAAATAAGGGAATATATGGCAGCCTGGTAGACATAGGTAGGCAACCACCGGGGCCAAACGCTTTGAAAATACCCTGGGTGCCGTGGCCAGGCCAAAAGGCAAAGCAGTGCACTGAAACACATGCGCTCCACAAGAGAAACATAGGAACTTGTGGTGTTGAGGACAGACAGAATCATGAAAATAAGGCATCCTTTAAATCAATAACAATAAACCAACAGTTAAACTTTAATAATCATAAAACTGAAGGAATGGAAACCATGCGGAACTTGGAAACATGGAGAAAAACATTCAAACTTCTGAGATCCAAAATGGGCCTCCCCCCAAACTTTTTATCGACTAGGAACATCTGGGGGGAAACCCTCAAGTGCCTGGAACTCTGACACTTCCTCAATCACACCCTTCTCAATTAATGTACATAACACCTGAGACAGGTCTGATGTTGCCTGGCAAGATAGTCTCAGTGGTAAAGAAAATGGAGGAACCAGTTTAAACTCTGATCTATAACCTAATCAGATTGTGGATAGAACCCACCCATCAGAGGTGATAGCTTCCCAGGCAGCATAAAACTGAACTTCACTGGAGCAGAGACCACTTCTAGTTAGAAGGAGGATTTTTGTAATGGAGCTGCCTCTCTTGGACTGACCTATGTCAGTTGGAACCCTTGCGTTTATGATAGCCCTGTTGGGAAATAAAAGGCTTAGAGGTAGGATACTGAGGACCTGGAATGTTAACATAGTGGTAATCCCTCTGGTAAGGGCGCCAGGGATGCTGTACAAATGGCCTCTGCTTGAATTAAGATGGGCCTGTTTGCGATACCCCCAATGACTTGGCCGTCTGCTTGTTTCTCTATTAAGGACAATATCTCATTGGTCTTGGTGGAGAAGAGCAGAGAATCTTCGCAAGGTAAGTCCTCGATCTTGCGCTTGGTCTCTACAGGCAACGCGGTTGACCTCAACAAGGCGTGTTGTCTGAGGACAGTGGAACTCGCCATGGCACGCGCTACAGAATCCGCGGAATGGCAACCAGCATTGAGATGTTGCTGCACAAGTTTGATGACCTCGGCATGCAAAACTTTAGCAAGGGGACACTTGTCCTCAGGCAGAAGCTCCCGGAAGAGCAAGATTCTCTCCCACAAGAAAAGCTAGTAGCACGCCGTGATGGTCTCAGAGCTGGAGATCACCAAAGCAGAAAACAGTGGAGACTCCAAATGACCACCTTCTCCATCAGTGGCAAATGAGGAACTGAGGATGGCGCACTGCTGTGCAGGAGCACATGGTCCCTGGGCAGGTACAAGTTTCTGGTTCTGGCACGCAGCGCTCCCTGGAGGCTTTTAGCTGTAAAACCTCTCCGGTGGCACGCTTGCTCATACGCAGTCCCCATGTGGGACTGCACAGAAGATGGATGATAAACAATCATTCAGGCCTGCTAGAATAGAGCGCTATACCCCCTTCCTGGGCGGGCGGGGTATGGGTGGGGGAAGTGCTGCTAAATCAAATGACTTCAAATGAACTGCATGCCTGGAGCTTAAAGCTCTGGATCTGCAAAGAGCTGCTTAGGGGCTTACATTCTCTTTGTACAAGATCAACCTGGCATTCAAGGAAAGTGAGAGTCAACACTACTTTGAAGAAGAATAAAAGCTACTGTTTTTTGTTTACCTGATGTATAATCAACCTGTGGAAATGTCACAAGGTATCATTAAGATTCGCATTGCTTTTAAGGAGTGTGAAAGGCAGCTTGAATCACAAGATCATCAAAGTTTACTAGAAACGGGACGGGGTAAAAAAATTCTTATCCCCTCTGGACCCTCTGAATGGCATTCACTTGGAATGCCAGGAAACACACAGCATGCAGAAAACCTTGTCCAGGCATAAAACTAAAAATGCAGAGGAACTTTATATGGTGTCTGAAGAAGAACCATCCATTATGGCCTTTAATGCCAAACCCTGATTGTCAGCAGTCCCCCAAGATCTTAAGCAGAGTCTTTTCCAGTCCTGGTGGAGATGCTGAACCAGAACCTGGGTCACTCTCCCCTTTTCTGATCCGCCTGCCAGCACTTCCTCTTTTTCTTGCACTCTCAGATGCAGAAACCCTGCCTGGGCCCACCCTAACAATGAGGCTATCGGAATGGCACATTTCCCCACTCGGAGCAGACGCCCGCTGCTTCTCTGCCACAAAACTCAGTGGAGTCCCTGCTTGCCAAAAAAGGACAAGAGGCCAAAAGATAATGGCAGGTGTCTAGAAAAGTTGCACACAAACGAAAACTTTGGTTTTGTTCCGGCATCCACACCAAACCTGACTGACCAGACTGTTTTTTAACAAATTCTTGGGTTTAGACAGCCGCCTGGCAATTGGGCAAAGGGTGAGGATGCCTGGAGGATGGATGGAGCATGCATAAACCCGAGGGTGTCATTTACGCAGGCGCATTCCAGTTGTGCTCCAATTGTTTGATTTTGCATTTCTTGTGTTCAAACAATATTACTTCCCCTTCATCTGCGACGTGTCATTTCATTATTTACATAACATCCTCAATGATGGAGAATTTGGATCACAATTTGCAACAATGATTCACCTCTTGTAGCCTCTCACAGCCTAGAAGATTCCAGACAGAGCTGTCGGAAGAGGAGGACTGTTTTAAAGAGAGAGAGAGAGAGAGAGAGAGAGAGAGAGAAGTGGTGTGTGCGGTTTGGTTGCAAACCCTGGTCCCCATTTCACAGCGTTAATCCAGCTCACAATGACTTGTCCTCCCTCTCCAAGCTGCAGATATCTGCTCCTTCTCCAAACAATGACGGAATAAACTATTTCATCTGAAAGCTTGAAAGCAGTGCTGTGCCAAGAAATTCAGCTCTCAGTAAGTCCGATGTTGATGAGAGAGAGAGAGAGAGAGAGAGAGAGAGAGAGAGAGAGAGAGAGAGAGAGAGAGAGAGAGAGAGAGAGAGAGAGAGAGAGAGAGAGAGAGAATGAATATCCAAGGAAGTTAGCTCAGTAACTTTCAAATATTTGCTCAACGGGGGACATGGGGGAAAAATTCTATTCTAAATCCAAATGCTTTGGAATTCAAACTTCCACAGAGAAGCTTTCCAGAGCTCTATCAAATCTTTGTGTAGCACACACTAGTAGCACTGGACTTTTTATCCCGTTCACCAGATACCATGTTTCAAATACCTGTGTCATGTTCGGTTTACACATACTAGGCTCTAACATAATTCAGACTTCTTAAAAGAGAGCCAACATACAAAGCGGGCGATAACAAGCTTCCAGCATGAATAAAATAGCAAAAATGATGAAGTGTAGTTCACGTAACCTTCTACCCAACTAAACTATACAGTCCAGGGCCCTGAGAGCAGAACAATGAAGCCTAAAGAATGTAAATAGCATTTATCACTCCACACCGCATGTCACTGTATTCACCTTGTATGACTACAACATTTCAGCTTTCTTAATCTTTCTTCCCACAGAATTCTGCCGGTTTGACTACCTCAACAGCTTTGCCTGCACCTGTTTGCCTTCCATTTTGTGAATGCAAGTTCTCCTTCCTTGCAAAGACAAACCAAGGCATAGTGCTTCTACATTTTGCAGCCTTAATCCTGTAATCACCATACACCTTTGCGCTATAACAAACATGTACTCATCTGTAAGGGAAAAAATCACCCCCTGCAAAGGAGTGGCCATTTTCAACTGGGATACTGGGCAGTTTTGACCACATTTCTCATTTGGGAGGCAATTTCTGCATTCCTAATGAAACAATATAGCTAATACAACGCTTGAAGTTTAAAGAGCACAAGCATACTAATGGTTACAAGATCCAGTGCTAAACTGAAAGCACAAAACTATACAAAGTAGAATCAGAGTTGTCCATTTTCTACATCAGCCTGGATTGTGTTAGTGGAGACAAGCCCATCTATTCGCTGGAACGCTGTCCGGACTAGCAGCAGTGGTGCTTTCCAAATTGCATGGTTTGAAGGCATCAGGTGCACTGCGTGATACCCCTAAGAATTCTGTCTGAGGAAGCAGCAACCCAAAATTATCTATCTTAGCAACAGCCTTGGTCAGGTCCCAATTTTATCACATACCTATGCCACACTAACATGTGATGACCGGCATATTTTAAGACCTCACTTTAAAGTCCCCTCACTTTAAGTGTGGTTAGCAACTGCACAGTTTCCATGTAATAATACAGGACAAGTCTACTGGGTGTTGGCCCAAATTCATTTTTTCTTTCCTCCAAGAGACTGAGTGGAGCATGAAAAAAAAACTATCCATCTAAGCATGTATCAATGAAGTACATTAGCAAGTGCCAAAATCTGGCTGCAAGCAGGAGAGAGTGAGAGGCTTCGCAACTAAACTGTAAAAAATATTTACAATGTGGGATACAGCATCTGAAAGCCAGTAAGCCTGCAAGACACATTACTATGGAAGCCAGGCAAAGGGGATCCCTAAAATGAGAATCTGGGCTGAAGAAGAGATCCTTCCCTTTCCAATGAGCCCAAGTAGCACACACCGTGTTTCTACGATATCAACCAGAAAATATTTTGTCTTGATTTCACAAGGACTCTTTTACTTATCAAAGAGCCAACATGTAGATAAGTGAAAGAATGTGAAAAAGAACATTCAAGTTTCTGCAAAGCTACATTTGCAATCTCACAGCAATCTGATGTGAATGTTTTTGGGGGTCTCAAAGAGCCATTAAGGGTTGCAGTCGCTGACAAAGACCTCTACTAAGGGTGGGCTCCAAAGATCCTCTTGAAAATCCCTACCTCCACTCCCCGCCCCCTTCTCACATTTTGAAAGGCTACTCCAAAGGCCAAGGGACACCGTGCAGCAGTGTGGAAAATGGGACAGGGAACAGCACATGAAATGAGGAATCTGCCACCCTCCTGTACGTGAGAAGTGTTTCATTCACATATGCTGAGCTCTGGATCCAAGCCAAGGCAACAGTAAACAAGGCAACACATGACTTCAAAAAGGTATGACAGTGGAAAGTGCCATTAAGCTGCGGCTGACTGAAGCCGACTCCACTGGGTTTTCAAGGCAGGTAACAAACAGAGGTGGTTTGCCGTTGCCTGCCTCTGTGTTAACGACCCTGGACTTCCTTGGTTTCCCATACAAATACCAACCAGGGCTGACCCTGCTTAGCTTCTGAGCTGACAAGATTGGGCTAGCTTGGGCCATCCTAGTCAGAACATCATAAAGGTATACACCGAGTAGTTCATGGCTCTTTACCAGTAGGAAAAATTATTATGGCAGGAATTCTACTTCATATTCAAGTTTCCCTCATTTAATTATCCCACAAATGGTATTTTAACATTACAGTGAATAAATCGACCTTTTGCTGTAGACAACAGACAAGAGAGCCAGTGGTGGAGAATAAAGAACAGGATAAGGAAGAGCAATACATTTTTTTGCAACTTTGGTTTGGTCAGATCTGATTAGAAGCCTATGAGTTAAGGCGATCAAGATCAGCCGTTCAAGGGAAATCAGACAGGTAAAGTACGAGAAATAAACATTACCTGGTATTTCCACAATCCTGGAATCCTTCCATCCTCGCAGCAATAACAGAGATGAGCTTCCGATTCCAGATCTGAACAGGGCGTGTAACACTTGCCAAGAATGAAAAATGGTTTGACTGAATTTACGAGCCCCTTAAGCAATACCAAAAATTTCATTTAAAATATTTTAGTGCGTTTTATAGCCTCGGATATGGCTACATTCCCACAGCCAGAGAAAGAACTACTGCTCTTTCTCCTCCTGTATCAGACGCTGGCCTGTCGCTTTATCTGTACTGGAGGCCTTAAGAAGTCCCCTGGGTGAGAATCATTACACATCTGTGTTTTGCACAGTGCTTCCATGTTGGCTGTGCTCACCAATAATAATTATAGTTATTTAAACAGACTTTTTAAAAATGCTCCAAGCTTTACAATTAATAAATCGTGACGAGTTCAAAGTTCTATCCTTTTTCACTGTAGTAAGGTAAGAACTGAAGCCTTCTCTCCAACGACATCCCACCTGGGCATGAAACCCAAAAGATTAGTTGGCTGGTTACCAGGTGAAAAGGAAAAACAGAACTCGCAGCATGAGAGCTTTCAGGTTTTAATAGTAGCAAAGTCAGGGGCATTGTTAAGAAAGCTATCCAAAATATAATTTAGAAACTACAATCTGATGTGATTTTGTTCTGTTTATATAGGTTTTAAAGTGTTTTATTGGGCGAGTGAAGCAATCAATATTAAGAAGCAAAAATACTACAATTACCGGATCTGTTTGCTTTCACACAACCTATTGTGACAATTAAGATGCCAGCTTTTTAAAGCAGAGTAGCAGTTCTTCCTTTTTATACGGGACCTTCACAGAACATCCAATGAAATTTTAAGAACAAAACTGAATGAACTTAAACCCTATAAAATCAGTTAGGGAAGTTACCACCATAAAGAACAAAGTTTTCAGTCGCTTAAATAAAAACACATTAAAGTTATCTGAAAGATAATCCCCACAAAGACTGCTCCCATCCTTCATTTAACACAGCTCACCTACCTATTTATCCGGCAATCAGTAATTATATGTACCTCTGATCCACCCCCACCCCAAGACTTGTATCCTATTTAATGTGCAGCTTGCATTCGCAAAGGCTCCTGTGGCCTTAATTTAGTGCAGACAACAATGACTCATGGGACTGGAAGGTAAAATGGAACCATCCTTCTTTAAGCTTACCAGTTCAAGGGAAATGGTCAGGCCTGTGATGAGTCCCAAATGGACAGGCCCCAACTTAACACTTTGTGGTCGAACTCGGATCACTCCCAACTTGGGCCAAACAAAAGTGTTTTGTAGCAAGTCAATCAGTCCGCCCAGCCTGCCAGTTACTCCCATTCTTGCCCAGTGCAATAACTACCGGAAAACCGAGACAATTGAACTGGCACGATGAATCTCCCCACCGCTTTGAAATGCACCCACAGACTAGGCCTGGGGCCTGCTGCCAGGACTGCCCGCACTGCTGCTGCTTGCTGGGAGCGAAGGAAGCTTTTCAAAGCCTGCCAGACTGATTTGCTTTGGGGAGCTCCAAGGAGAAAAGAAATCACCTCTCCTCTACTCCTTTTCTTACCCAAATAAGCAAACAGTGCTGGCTGGAGAGGCACTGACGAGTGCCAAGATTATGCCAGGCTGGCAACGACTTCTCAACCTCGTTTGCCTTTGCTGTGAAAGAGAGAACAAAAGCAGCTACTCATTCCCATTTGATCCAAGCTGGCAGGAAGGGAATTATGAAGGTCAAAGTTAGAGGGCAAGGGACTGGGAAGGCCAAAGTGCCAGAGTGCCATCATAGCCAAGGAGACCAGAAGAGGCTCAAAGCAGAAGGCAAATGCCCAAGGCCAGCGGAAGATCGTGCCCTTCGCCTTCAAAACAACATCCTGGCTGCTCAGAAATAGGCACCTGATCTCGCCCATGAGCTAGACCTCTCCCATTTTATTTAAATGTGTCAAATCTAACTTTTATAGTTAGATGTAGTGTAGTGGTTAAATGCACGGACTCTAATCTGGGAGAACCAGGTTTGATTCCTCATTCTTCCACATGCAGCTGCTGGATGACCTTGGGCAAGCCGTAGTTCTGTCAGAGCTGTCCTTGAAAAAGAACAGTTTCTGTCAGAGCTCTCTCAGCCCCACCTACCTCACAGGGTGTCTGTTGTGGGGAGGGGAAGGGAAAAGGAGTTTGTAAGCCGCTCTGAGACTCCCTTGGGTAGTGAAGGGTGGGGTATAAATCCAATCTCTTCTCTTCCACTTTTACCAACCAGGGAGAAAATGCCTTTTCCCTCGCAGAAGCCTCCTCCTTGGTTTCTTCCTCCATACCATGCCTACAATTTCATTAACATTCTTCTGCGAGTCCCCACCTTTTCGAAGGATGCCACGCTTCCTTCTGCCATGCTTTTCTGAAGGGATCCCGTCACATCACACCAAGCGGGACCCCTGGCCCATCAGTGCCTACTGGGACTAGCAACAGCTCTTTGGGGTCTCAGCAGTAGTCCTGCACATCACCAACTACCTATCCTTTAAACTAGAGATGCTGGGGCCTGAATCTCCGTCCTTCTGCATGCAAAGCAGATGTTCCACCACTGAGTCACAGTCCCTTTCCTGGCAACACCTTGCTTTGAGGAAGCAAACGCTATCATCTTTGGAAGGGACAGGCTTGCTTAATCTATTTCTATAGGGAATTAGCATGTATCTGGGTCCCTTGTGGGAAAGCGTCACTCATTTTGACTCCTCTGGATAAGGACCGAGTGTTTTGGAGGGGACCACCCCCGGGACACCATCCTTCTATCTACTGTCCTGGATATATGGCTCCATTTCCCAAGATGGGCAGAGCTGAAGAGACTCCACATTTAACAAAATGAAACAAATCTATGCTTATTACAGCAGCACCTCTTTCCCGGGGCCATGTGCTTGTTTAGGAAAGCATCATCTTCCTACCAGGCAGGATAGGCGGATGCCTCCTGCTTTCAGTGGGTTGCTTTTCAACTAGCGCCACCGCTTTGGACACCTCCCTAACAAGCAGTGCTGCTTACTCGGAGGCCACATTCGCAATTACCATCAACCAAAAGAGCCACGTGACTACTATTATATGCCCTGTGCACCCCCCCACCACATGCACGCGATAATATATATTTGATATTAACAGTTATGCTATACCTATAAGAATTTAATGACCAGATTACTTCTGAGCACGCAGCATTGCTCCTACCCGGCACTGCAGAATCTTAGCCAGCCCTTGAGTATCTAGAGTGCCCTCTCCTTAACAAGAGGCATGACAGCTTAGGGTTGTGGGGAAAGGGCATGCAGAATGGCCCCCTCCCCCACGGCCACGCTCTTTTCCTGTGTGACTGCCACAGCGGTGGATGCCCTCCTACTTCTCTGCAGCTGGCCTCGTCCCCTCCCAGGAGCTGCTGAGATATCAGTGCAGATGGAGAGGTGGGCTCTTTACTTCCACCCCTGGCCTGATGCCCACAGCAGTGCAGGGAGGGCTGGACTTCAGTCGTCCCCCGGCAGCTGCAGTTACAAGATAGGAACCACCTGCTAACCATGAGCCTTCCAGGCAATGGCCTTGCTTGCCTCCCTGGTGGTGAACGGTGCTCAGAAGAGCCAAAGGTGGCATGTCGAAGAGCCACGTGTGACTCCCAAACCCTTGCAGAGAGAGGAGAAACAACTCCTGTGCCTTCCTGCATGTGCAGGTTCCAAGGGTGACCTTTCTCCCTGGTGGGAAACCCACCACCCTTCTTCCCCCCCCCCGGGATGACCTTCACACAGGAAGGCCCCACCCACTCCCCTTGACTCTGAGGGGAGCAGGCGGCGATCTCCGTTTCCTTCCAGCCTTAAGTAATCAATCGCCTTTCCTTGAGGCTCACCATTCTCCCAGAACCTTTGTCTTGTACACATACCTTTTCTTTGTACATGCATTTAGTCGTTCTTATGTTAGGTGTACAGCTGAACGCATGACTTATTCCCCACATTTATCGGTAACAGGTCCCCCAATTTTATTTTTTAAGCAAACACGGGCCAGCTTTTTCTTACAAGATGATGTACATAAAGAGCTCCTGTTCTCTCTTCTAACAGGGAGAAGCAGAAATACAGCCTGTTATACATGTCACCGTGAACACACATACCTCCTGCACGTACGTCTGTTTGCAAAACAGAGCCGACGTGCCCTCGCTTGAAAAATAAAACCAGGGATCGGTACCTGCATATGTCTGGGTTTTTAAACTGCACATTCAACCACACGCACACATTGAATGTAGCACAAAAATTAATCACCTGGCGTACAAAGAGAAATCATGGTCCTGTACCCAAGTTAACAGCAATCGAAAGCGCATCCTGTGTTTACACGTGTGCATCATCCTTTTGTAACAACAACAACACCTGTCCACTTTAAAAATAACAGCAGGGACCAGTAGCTGGGATTAAATCACGCCTGCAACCCTACACGCGTTGAACGCAACATAGGAACTACTGAACATATACACAAAAGAAGAATCATGGGCAATGCTGTCCATGGGTTGTACATGCATTCACAACAACGTGGCAGGGTTGCCAGGTCCCGTCCCCCATCCGTCCACCGGTGGTGGATTGGGGGGGGTTAGGGTTGTCTGATCCAGGCTGGGAAACTACTGGAGACAGGGGAATGAACCCAGGGAGGACAGGGACCTCCGCGGGGTACAAAGCCATAAAGTCCACCCTCCAAAGCATCCATTTTCTCCAGGGAGACCGACCTCTCAAGTCTGGAGAGATAACCTGTCATTCCAGGGGATCCCCTCAGGTCCCACCTGGAGGCTGGCCATCCCTTCCGGAATGTGAGTAGTGGGATTGCGCATGGGAGGAAAGAAGAGGTCACTAGTCTCTCCTCGCCCAAACACTAGTCTCTCCTTCCCGCATGTCCTTGGCCTTTTTTTGGGGGGTGGGGGCAGGAGCCCCACCTATCTCAAGCCACCCCTCTGATGGGGGGCCCCCACTCCCTCTTCTCACCCCGCTCAACAAAGCCCCCTCCCCTCCTTCTACCAAAGACCCACAAGCTAAGGATTCCCTTTTTTTGGGGGGGGGGGAGGGCTGTCGGGGAAACCTTGCCGGAGATTTGAGGATCCGTGCCTGGTCCAGATAAGGGACCTCGGTGGGGTGCAGAGCCACAGAAAGTCCATCTCCTCCCAAAGGGCAGGCACTGATCTCTCTGCAGCCTGGATCAATGCTCCCTCTAAGCTGTGAGCAAAAATTCTCCTTTGTGAGCTGCTGGCCTTAAAGTTGTGAGCCGGTGCATCCATTGGCTTGCTCTGGAGCCATCCCTTCCCGAGCCGAGGCAGAAATCTGTGAGCTGGAGGCTCAGGAACTGTGAGTTAGCTCACACTGACTCAGCTAAGAGGGAACGCTGGCTGTGATGCGGCGGGGGGGATCCCCAGGTCCCACCTGGAGGAGGATGGCACCCTACCTGGAAGGGGGCGTGTGTCTGTGTGCGCGTGCCAGCAAGGAGAATCGACTTCCCTCCTCCTCCCGTCTACCTGCGTGGGGGGGAGGGGGCGCCGCCCCCCCGCCGAGAGAGACCCCCCGCCCGGGAGCGGCCGCCCATTCTCCCGCCCTCCCGCCCGGGGGGCCTCTCACCTCGCTGCGCGTGATGCGGTGCCGGCCCAGCTTGACCACGGCGAAGTTGCCCTTGCCCAGCGTGCCCTCGATCTCGTAGAAGCCGACGCGGACGGGGCCCGGCCCTCCTCCTCCTCCTCCGCCGCCACCGCGGGACGAGGGCGGCTGCAGCAGCGCCGCGGGGGGAAGCCGCCGGGGCTCGGCCATCACCATGCTTGCCCGGGCGGGCGGCTCCCCTCCGGTCTCTCTCCCGCGCTCCTCTCCCCGCCGCCCGGCTCGCTCTCCCCTCAGGAGCGACGGAGGAGCCGCCACTGAAGCGAGCGAGCGAGCGAGCGCGCCGCCCTCCCAACCGCCGCCGCCGAGCTCGGCCCGCCCCTCGGCCACGCCCCCTCCGCCCGCGTCACCGCGCGCGTCAGAGGAGACCGAGGTGGGGGGGCGCGGCTGGGCGGACGCGCGCGCGGGCGTCGCCACGGCAACCGCGGCCGTTGGAGCGCTCCAACGGCCGCCGCCGCCAGTTTCCCTTCTGCCCCCTCCCCCCTCCCCTCCCCCTCTCTCTCTCTCTCTCTCTCTCTCTCTCTCGCGCGCGCAGGGTGAGGGGGGGGGGGGGCAGGTTCCGAATCCCGCCAAAAAGCCCGGCCCGGCGGCGAGGAGAAACTTCCCCATCGGCCCCCGCGGCCGTACTTCAGGGGCTTTCCTCGCCGCCGCCCGCGCATTCCAGTCCTGGAAGTGTCGCCTCGCTCTTCTCCGCCAGGGAGAAGGAGGAGGAGGGTGTTTCTAAAGAAAGGCGGTTTTTGGTCGGAAAGAGTCCCCGCTCGTTGTTATCGGAAACACCGTTCGTGGGCAGGGGCGGATTGGGGCTCCCTGGTGCCCTCAGCAGCACTGGCCGATCTTGGTGCCCCCCCTCCTTCCCACACGGACCCAGAGTCCATTTTAGTGGTTGACCTGCCTGACCAAATCTGCAATGCCGCTGCAGCAATACAAAAATTTATTCCTGTGATAACACAATATATTGTACAAACTAAGCCGCTTTGGCGACATAAAGTTCTACAAAAATGCAATACAACGTCTATTTTAATATTTCACAAGTTAAATGTATCAAAGTTCCAATATGCATGACCTGAAAGGCATTTTTTCTACATTTTTCCACCCTTTCCCCAACTTGATGGTGCCCCCTTTGGCCCTGGTGCCCTAAGCACATGCTTAAGTCTGCTTAATGGCTAATCGGCCACCGTGGGTGCCTTTCCTGGGCTTAGACCAGCAGGTGTGTGGTCTAGGGAAGGAGCCTGGAGGGCTCTCCAGAAGCAAGGTGGCCAACCTCCAGGTCAGGAAACTTCTGAAGATTTTGGGATGCAGCCTGGGGGAGGATGGCAACCTCCCTGGGGCACAATGCCCACAGAGTCCAGCCTCCCCAGCATCCATTTTTCTCCAGGGGAGCTGATCCCTGTAGTCATAAGAACATAAGAGAAGCCATATTGGATCAGGCCAATGGTCCCTCCGGTCCAACACAGTGGCCAAAAAGACCGGGTGCCATCAGGAGGTCCAGTAGTGGGGCCAGGACACTAGAAGCCCTCCCACTGTTGCCCCCCGCCAAGTACCAAGAATATAGAGCATCCAGCCCCAGATATAAGAACATAAGGGAAGCTATATTGGATGAGGCCCACTGGTCCCTCTGGTCCAACACTCTGTGTCACACAGTGGCCAAAAACACCAGGCGCCATCAGGAGGTCCGGCAGTGGAGCCGGGACACTAGAACCCCTCCCACTGTTGCCCCCCCTAGGCACCAAGAATACAGAGTCTCACTTGCCCCAGACCCAGAGTTCCTGTCTATAGGTAAAGGTACAGGTTTCACTTGCTCAAAAGCCAGTCGAATCCAACTACAGATGCAGTGCTCATCTCCGTTTCCAAGCCAAAGAGCCAGCGCTGTCCAAAGATGTTTCTGTGGTAATGTGGCCGGCATGACTAGACACCGAGGCGCACAGAATGCTGTTACCTTCCCACCGAAGCGGTGCCTGTTTATCTACTTGCAATTTCTTGCTTTCGAACTGCTAGGTTGGCAGGAGCCAGGGCCGGAGCTGGGAGCTCACTCCGTCACGTGGGACTCAGGTCTTGAACTGCTGAACTACCAGCCTGCCTTGTGGCTAATAGCCACCCATGGACCTCTGCTCCATATGTTTATCCAGTTCCCTCTTGAAGCCATCCGTGCTTGTAGCCACACCACCTCCTTTGGCAGTGAATTCCACATTTTAATCACTCTTGGGGTGAAGAAGGACTTCATTTTCTCTGTTCTACCCCGACTGCTCAGCAATTTCATTGAGTGCTCACGTGTTCTTGTATTGTGAGAAAGGGAGAAAAGTATTTCTTTCTCTACCTGCTCTGTCCCATGCATAATCTTGTAAACCTCGATCATGTCACCCCTCAGCCGCTTTTTCTCCAGGCTAAAGTGCCCCAAGCGCTTAAACCTTCCTTCATAGGGAAAGTGTTCCAACCCTTTTTATCATTCTAGTTGCCCTTTTCTGCACTTCTTTCCAGTGCTATAATATCCTTTTTGAGGTGTGGTGACCAGTACTGTACACAGTATGAGGCATAATTCCAGGGGATCCCCAGGTCCCACCTGGAGGCTGGCATCCCTATTCAGAAGGCCGACTCTCCCCCCTCCAAACACACACTTGCTCCCTAACACTCATAGTAAGAAATGTAAAGCTTCTGGCCATGGAGCTTCTCTATGGTTCAGTGGTTAGAGTGATGGCCTAAGTTCTGGCAGACACGGGTTCAAATTCCCACTTGTGCCATGGTGGAAGCTTATTATTTGATTTCTGCCTCACCTTCCCTGCCAAGGCGGGCTGAGGGCAGCTTACAACATTTCATAAAATCCAATTAAATACAATTAAAAAACTATAATAAGCATATACATTACTTAACAGCCATTTAAAACATAGACACATAAAACGCTGGGATCGTGGGTGGCCTTGAGCCAGTCACATCCTCTCAGACTGATCTACCTCACAAGGTGATTTGTGAGGAAAATGGAAGAGAGGTGAATGACGCTCAATCGCTTTGGGTCCCCACGGGGGAGAAAGGTGAGGTACAAAGGAGGTAAAATCAGATAGTCCGTGAACCTGCCTAATCCCCCTTTAAAGTCCTCTAGCATTGGAAAAAGTGCAAAAAGTGCAGAGAAGGGCAACTAGAATGATAAAAGGGTTGGAACACCTTCCCTATGAAGAAAGGTTAAAATGCTTGGGGCTCTTTAGCTTGGAGATACGACAGCTGAGGGGTGACATGATCGAGGTTTACAAGATTATGCATGGGATTGAGCAGGTTGAGAAAGAAGTCCTTTTCTCCCTTTCTCACAATACAAGAACTTGTGGGCACTCCATGAAATTGCTGAGCAGTCAGGTTAGAACAGATAAAAGGAAATACTTCTTCACCCAAAGAGTGATTAACAGGTGGAATTCACTGCCACAGGAGGTGGTGGCAGCTACAAGCATGGACAGTTTCAAGAGGGAATTAGATAAACATATGAAGCAGAAGTCCATCAGTGGCTCTTAGCCACAGGGTATAGATGGGAACTCTCAGTCTGGGGCAGGTGATGCACTCTATTCTTGGTGCTTGGGGGGGCAGCAGAGAGAGGGCTTCTAGTGCCCTGGCCCCACTGCTGGACCTCCTGATGGCACGTGGTATATTTTGGCCGCTGTGTGACAGAGTGTTGGACTAGATGGGCCATTGGCCTGATTCAACATTGGCTTCTCTTGTGTTCTTATGTTTGGGATCTGGATGGCGCAGGCTAGTCAAATCCCACCAGATCGCAAAAGCTAAGCAGGGTCAGTCCTAGTTAGTATTTAGATGGGAGACCACCAAGGAAGTCCACGGTCGCTACGCAGAGACGGGCAATGGTAAACTGTCTCTGAACAGGGTTGGCATAAGTCGGGTGCAACTTGAAAGCACTTTTTACCACGTTTGCGGCCATCGCTCCATCCTGTGAGCAAGTCCCACAAATCAGTGGACGGCGTTGCATAGGAGCCCACCCTCAGACTTCCCTGATGGACTTGAATCGAATTGAGTTATTCTATGAGGATTTCAAGTGTAAATCTCAACATAGGGAGAAAATGAAAGGCATAGCAAGGGTAGGTGTCGTGGTTAAGTGCATGGACTCTAATCTGGGAGAACCAGGTTTGATTCCCAACTTCTCCACTTGCACCTGCTGATGTGACCTTGGGTCAGGGCACAAGCTCTGGCACAGCTGTTCCTGAAAGAGCAGTTTCTGTCAAGAGCTCTCTCAGCCCCACCGACCTCGCAGGGTGTCTGTTGTGGGGAAGGGAAGGGAGTTTGTAAGCCGCTCTGAGACTCCTTTCGGTAGTGAAGGGCGGGGTATAAATCCAATCTCTTCTTCTTCTAGGTCATGCAGATGGTCACACATGAAGCTGCCCCTTGGTCCATCAAGGTCAGTATTGTCCACTCAGACTGGCAGTGGCTCTCCACCAGGTCCTTTTAACTGGAGAGGATGCTGGGGATTGAACCTGGGACCTTCTGCATGCCAAGCAGAGGCTCCTCCACTAAGCCACAGTGTGACTAGTCCCAGCATATCAACAGAATAGCCCTAACCCTAACTCATACTGGATGTTGAGGGAGGTCAGAGGTTTGAACACAGAAGCAGAGAGTCAAAGTGAAAATTAACTGATATAGGTACAAGCTTGTACTTTGGTGTAGTGGTTAACTGTGTAGACTGTAATCTGGGAGAACCGGGTTTGATTCCCCGCTCCTCCACTTGCAGCTGCTGGATGACCTTGGGCAAGCCATCGTCCTGTTAGAGCTGTCCTTGAATGGGCAGTTCTCTCAGAGCGCTCTCAGCCCCACCTACCTCACAGGGTGTCTGTTGTGGGGAGGGGAAGGGAAAAGGAGTTTGTAAGCCACTCTGAGACTCTGAGTGAAGGGCGGGGTATAAATCCAATCTCCTCCTCCTCCTCTTCTTCTTATAGTATGATTAAAATATGTTAACAGCCAGGTAAATTTTCTAAAAAGTGGGTCCTGTTGATCTATTAGGGATTGTGTTGACTGGGGACGCCCAAGCTGGTGTGACATGTAATGTTTCGGGTTTTTATGAATCATTATTCAGCACGAAAAAGGTAAAAGGTAAAGGTTCCCTTGCTCGAAAGCCAGTCGAATCCGACTCTAGGGTTGCGGTGCTCATCTCTATTTCCAAGCCAAAGAGCCAGCGCTGTCCGAAGACGTTTCCGTGGTCACATGGCCGGCATGACTAAACACCAAGGTTCATGGAACGCTGTTACCTTCCCACCGAAGCGGTATGTATTTATCTCCTTGCAGTTTCTTGCTTTCTAACTGCTAGGTTGGCAGGAGCTGGAACTAGAGACGGGAGCTCACTCCGTCTTGCGGCACCCGGGTCTCGAACTGCTGAACTACTGACCTTCCACAGCCTGCAGTTCAGCATCTTAACCACTTGAGCCACCGCAGCTCCTATCACACTGTATATTCACAGATGAAGCTGCCTTATATGGAATAAGACCCTTGGTCCATCAAGGTCAGTAATGTCCACTCAGAGTTGCAGTGGCTCTCTAGACCCCAGGCAGAGGCCTTTCCCATCACCTACTCTCTGGTCCTTTTAACTGGAGATGCCGAGGACTGAACCTGGGACCTTCTGCATGTCAAGCAGAGGCTCTTCCACTGAGCCACAGCCCCTCCCAACCTTCCTTTTGAAGTTTTGTTTTGGGGTTGTTGGGGTTTTTTTGCAGACCAGTGACTTTCAGGTATGTAACAGAACATCCAGAGAGATTAAAATGTCCCCCCAGTGGTTTCTGAACATTGTGATTTTTAATGCCTGATTTGTGTTTGTTGATTCTCTCACAGACGGACACGTTTGTCAGACGGCGACATTAGAAGGTCATTACTAGCACATGATGGCAGACATTAAATTGGATAAGAACAAATTTAGAGTTAAATTGAAACTGTATGGCTTGAAAAGGGGAAAAAATGATTTCTAAACTGTACAAGGTTTTATTGAAATGGTATACTGAGGATGAAATTGTAAAAGAGCAAATGATAAAATGGGCGGTAAATGTTAATAACGAGATATTAATGACATCTTGGGAATATTTGTGGAAAAGGTCAATGAAAATTTCAACATGTGTAAATGTTAAAGAGAATTGCTATAAAATGATGTATAGATGGTATATGACGCCTAAAAAAATTGCTATTATAAATGAAAGTATGTCTAACAAATGTTGGAAATGTAAGAAACATGAAGGGTCTTTTTACCGTATGTGGTGGACATGCGATAAAGCAGTATGTTATTGGACTAAGATCCACAATGAGATACAAAAAATTCTGAAATGTACTTTTAAGAAAGACCCACAGATGTTATTGCTAGGTCTTAAAATGGAAGAAATAAATGTAGCCAAGAGAACACTATTATGGTACTTGATTACAGCAGCTAGACTGACTTTTGCTCAATGTTGGAAACAAGATAAAGTACCTGAAACATGGGAATGGATTAAAAAGACGTTGTTTATGGCAGAAATGGACAAACTAACAAAAAAGTTAAACAATGAAGAAGATGAAACTTTTTTTGAAGACTGGAAAGACTTTCAAGAATATCTGTTGAAAAATTGGGATATTAAACGTGGTTTGATTTGTTTTGATAGTTATTAAGAAGAAAATGAAAGAGACTTAGTTTTTTGAATTGTTACCGTTAGTAAGAGAATATAAGTTTAGAAGTAATTGTAATAGAATAAGAGAGACATTAATGGGGTTGGAGCAGTGCGGGAAGCCTTGTTTGGGGGGGAGAGGGAGTAAGAAAAATGGATATGTAGTGATATGTTTAAATTGTATGAACATGTGATATATCCAATAAAAAACTGAGATACCAAAAAAAAAAAGAACAAATTTAGAGTCCAGCGGCACCTTTAAGACCGGCAAAGTTTTATTTAAGGTATGAGCTTTTGTGTGTGCGCACACTTTTTCAAACACATTGGAAGGAAGGTAAGGTTCAGACTTACAGACAGGGACTGGAACAGCAAATTAACATGTAACATGATGAAGGTGTTTTAAGATATGCAAGACGGAAACTAAATTACAGGCTAAAGTTATAAAGTCAACAGTTGTAGAGCAATAAATATGTCAAAATAAGACCGAGACGCTGAGGGTCTTAGGTCCCGTAATAGTATTACCTGAATGTCCATGAGGACAAAGTTGGCATCTGGGTCTGTTGCCGTATGTACTACCCGATGGGCTCCTGTCTCTAGTTCTAGCTCCTGCCAACCTAGCAGTTTGAAAGCAAGAAATTGCAAGTAGATAAATAGGTACCACTTCGGTGGGAAGGTAACAGCGTTCCGTGCGAACTTGGTGTTTAGTCATGCCGGCCACATGACCATGGAAACGTCTTCGGACAGTGCTGGCCCTTCGGCTTTGAAACGGAGATGAGCACCGCATCCCTAGAGTTGGATTCAACTGGCTTTCGAGCAAGGGAAACCTTTACCTTTACTTTGGATGATCTGAGGGCATGAGTGAGAAGCTGCTTTAGGTTGGGAGGATGCCTGTAAGCGTGCAAAGGCCTGTGAAAGAGAAATATCCTTATCCAAAAGAGACTGGTCATTGCAGCTATCCCTTGGCTAAACGCCGGCGCAGCCCAGCAGCCCAAATAGTAGACACAGAAGTGGGTGGCTGGTAGCGCTGCCAGATTCAGATTGGGAAATATCTGGAGATTTTGGGGGAGGAATCTGAGGAAGGTGGGGTTTGTGGAGAGGAGGGACTTCAATGGGGTATAAGGCCATAGAATCCAAAGCGGCCATTTTCCTCCAGGTGAACTGATTTCTGCCATCTAGAGATCAGTCGTCATTCCAGGAGATCTCCAGCTACCACCTGGAGGTTGGCAGCCATAATGAACAAAGGGTGCTCCCTAGAACGTGCCGCACACTCCTTTGTAGTGTGCTGAGGTTCCTGTGTGGCAGGTGTACTACCACCACACAGGCCACGCTGCAAAGGTGTCCCCTTCCCCGAAGGTTGAAAGTCTGAAAACTAATGCTGCAAGTTGGGGGCAGAAGGTAATACACTGGCTAGTTTCCGGTAAACCACTCGGCACCTGTTAGACAAAGTGGACCTTGGCATGATCCAGCAAGACAGTTTGTATATTTTGTCGAAGGCTTTCACAGCCGGAGTTCATTAGTTGCTGTAGAATTTCCGGGTTGTGTGGCTGTGGTCTTGGCATTGTAGGACCTGACGTTTCGCCAGTGGCTGTGACTGGCATCCTCAGAGGTATAACACGGAAAGATGGAGTACTCTCTGTGTCAAGGTGAGAAGGCTGAGAGAGTACTCCATCTTTCTGTGTTATAGCTCTGAGGATGCCAGTCACAGCTACTGGCGAAACGTCAGGTCTTACAGTGCCAAGACCACGGCCACACAACCCGGAAAATCTACAACAGCGAATAAAAGTTTGTATATTCTTAAGCAAAAGTGGATACTCGGGAATTGCTTAAAAGCCAAGACATAACAAATCCCACACTGTCAGCTTGAAACAAGTTGGTGGACCAAGGAGGGCCTTATCAAAAAAGAAAGCAGGGCATGCAAACTGAAGTCAATCCGTGTTCTACATCACAGAGAAAAGGTACTGTTTGTCTGGATGGCGGTCGGTGTATCTCATGGATGGCATGAGATCAGGATTTAAGGTTTGGTGGTGCCATCCAGAACTACAAAGTCGGCAAGACAGGAAGACGCCAATTTTCCCTCCAAAAGTGCCTTCCTGTCTCTTACCCCTAGCAGCGTCTACTAGGAAAAGTATATAGATTTTAAATGGGATTATGAACAGGTAAATATTTGTAGCATATAATTTCACGATCTGGGTGAGTCATCGAACTAAATTGCAACATACAAGAAAGGGGAGTTTGGGAGAAAGGCGAAGCCAGCTTGTGTGTGCAAAGTACCTCCAAGTCCCAGCGGACATATGGCGACCCAGCAAGGGGCTTCCCGGGCAAATGAGAAACAGAGGTGGTTTGCCATTGCCTTCCTCTGCAGAGTCTTCCTTGATGTTCTCCAGTCCAAGTACCTACCCTCCTTAGCTTCCGAGATCTAACGGAGATCAGGCCATTAGCATGCTGCCTTCCCTCTGTGCTATGGTAGTTTAGGTACAGACGATTCCCCAGACCAACATCCTAATCTAAATCAAATAGCAGCAAAATTGTAACCTTGGGGAATGCATTCTGGCTCTGCAATCAATGCACAGTGCGGTCATGGTGCTCTGCAAAAGAGAAAGCCAGAGGAGGGGACGAGTCGTCATTAGTCTATGACAGTGAAATCCAGAGCTCTTGGGATGCCACTGAAAATAGGCTAAAGGAGACGGTTGCTTCAGAAAAAAAAAACCCAGCTTCTAAAATGTCACAGGTCTTTTGTCTGGCTTCTTGAAGTGTAATGCCTGAAACAATTAATTCCTGGCAGTCGTTTTGGACTCAGAATTTACTTGGATGATTGCAAAACTGTTCCCAATTATCAGGCAAAACTAAGCCAGGGGTGGTTTCAAAGGGATTAAGACAGTCTGAGCATGGGGAATAAGCGCCAATATTGCATAATGGGGATTTAAAAAAATAATAATAATGGCAAATCTAAAAAAACCCACAAGCTTGGCATATTAAGCATGTGCCATTTGTAACAAGTTTTTTAAAAAACTTAAAATAGGTAGTGACTGAAGTACCTTATGTTTTGCTTTTTAAAAATAATAAGTGCACACCCTTGAGCCTTCATAATGTTAATTTACCCATACAGAAGTTGAGGTGAGTAGTGGCCATCTCCAGAGGAAGATTTAGCAGAACTTTTTAAGCTTGGATGATCTTTAAAAAATTGGATAGAGAAGGATAAAGAAGAAGAGTTGGTTTATATACCCCACTTTTCTCTACCCTAAGGAGTCTCAAAGCTGCTTAGAATCATAGAATGGGAAGGGACTGTGCAGGTCATCTAGTCCAACCCCCTGCACTCTGCAGGAGCATAGCCGAAAGATAGCCTTACAACATACCTGAAAGATGGTCGTCCAGCCTCCGCTTGAAAACGTCCAACGAAGGAACATCCACCACCTCCCAAGGCTTACAATTGCCTTTCCCTTCCTCTCCCCACAACTGATACCTTGTGAGACAGGAGGGGCTGAGAGAATTCTGAGAGAACAGTGACTGGCCCAAGGTCACCCAGCAGACTTCATGTGGAAGAGGAGTGGGGAATCAAACCTGGTTTTCAGCGGTCTACGTTTCTCTTTTTTTTCTATGGAGAGAACCAATGTGGGCCTGTGGATAAGCTGGATGTGACTTGGGCAGTGGAGCTAGGTGTCATGGGTCAGAGCCAGGGTTTAGCAGTAGTGAGGATTCCTCAAGAGAAGAGGAGCCCTGTGTAGCCAGCCCTGAGTCAACACAAGCTGACCAACAAGAAAATGAGCTGCTGGCTTGTCAGGATTCATAACCAACGGCTGTTGCTGAGCCATCACCACCCTCCAGCCCCCGCTCAGCAGGTTAAAGTCAGTTGGCCATTCCCAGCCCTCCAGTATCACATACATCCTTAGAGCACCATAGACGGAGGCTGAGAACGGAGCAATAGGTGAGACAGCAAAGTGCACGTCTCCTGGCCTGATGCCAGCTGCTTGCTGATAATGGAAATGAGTTGTTGCAGGACTGACCCTGAGTAGCTGGCGGAAGGCTTGACAATTCGGCATGCAGCTATAAAGCCACCCAAGAAAGGCTGCTGGGTCTGGACACAAGGCATAGGCTATATGCTGACCTGCTACCACTGCTTCACCGGGTTAATCTCTAATACTCTGACCCTGGACTGAACCACTTTGATCTGCTGGATCTCTGTCCCACTGACCTCGGGCTGAATGGCACTGCTTGATGTCTGGAGTCCTGACCATGGACTGAACAACACCAGACTTCAGAACCCACTTCTAGCCATACCTCCTTTGGCCAACAGACCAGGGCGTGGCCACCAGGTATTTGGAGCCCACCATTCGGTGCATGCTTAAGCTCTTTGGTTTCCGCAAGAGATCTACACCCTGACCTGGATGGAGCAGGCTAGTTTGATCTCATCAGATCTTGGAAGTTAAGCAGGGTCGGCCCTGGTTAGTACTTGGAGGGGAGACCCAAAGGCAGGCAATGGTAAACTACCTCTGAACGTCTCTTGCCTTGGGAACCCTACACGGTTGTCGTAAGTCAGCTGCGGATTGACAGCACTTGACAGCACCAAGAGGTCTACGTTTGCCTCATGTCCATTCAGGGGTTGCTACTTTTCTGATCCCCCGTTTGGGGGGAAATGGGAATCGTAGTGGTCTGTCTTTGGTTGTTACTGTGAAGACGAATGACAGGAGAAAATGCAACCTGGTATCAGCTTTGGAGAAAGGTCATGATGCAGAATCTAAACAACTCATAAGAAAACTCTCTTTTGACAGTCGTTGGTCTTTCCAGATATTGCAGATTCCCTTTGTTCCGCTTTTACCCCTGGTTGCCTTCAAGACCCTGACTGTTACATCTCAAGATGGGGAGAAGAGGCAACACTTCATTTACATGCACTAATTTATTGACATATTTGCATATATCAGCTCCAGACATGGACAAAAAGAAAGCAAAAATAAGCCAGCCGGGTCAGAAGGCAGTCCTGTGTAGTCATCCACCCTTAAATAATTCTCACATAATTCAAATTGATGTGAGGCTGACTAAGTCCTGGCCAGCGGCTGATGTTGTGTTGCAAATGTCCTGGGAACAAGAGACAACCTGGTGGTGGGCAGGCAGTAACGTACACATTGGATGACTGCCATGCAGAAGGCTTAATTCAAGTTGACAACCACCTCCACCCTCCCAGTCAATCCTGGCCTGAAAAAGTTGGTGTCAGAGGGAAACTCTGCCACCCAGAACTCCTTCTAAAGTACAGCTTTGAGGTATACTGCCAAAATACTAGAACTCGCAGGGCATCCAATGAAGCCGATGGGGAGTAGTTTCAGGACAGGCGAAAGGAAATACTTCTTTACAGAGAGAGTGATTCAAGTGTGGATTTTGCTGCCAGAGGATGTAGAGATGCCCACAGGCATGGATGGCTTTAAAAGAGGATCCGACAGATTCACAAAGGACAGGTCTATCAGTGGCTACTAGCCATGGTGGCAGAAGGAAACCTCCACGTTCAGAGGCACTCAGCCTCTGAATCCCGGGGCCACGAGGCAACATCAGGGGAGGTCTCGGCTTCTATGCCCTGTTGCTGGCCCTCCAGAGGAACTGGCTGGCCACTGTGTGAGACAGGAGGCTGGACTAGATGGACCACTGTCTGATCCAGCAGGGCTCTTCTGATGTTCTTATGAGGGGAAGGCCTTGGCCTCTCTGCCCTGTTGTTAGCCCGCCATAGGAACTGGCTGGCCACTGTGTGAGACAGGAGGCTGGACTAGATGGACCATTGGTTCTTATGGAGGCCTTGGTCTCTGTGCCCTGTTGTTGGCCATCCAGAGGAACTGGCTGGCCACTGTGTGCAATAAGATGCTGGACTAGATGGACCACTGGTTCTTGTGTTCTTATGACTTACCAGGACATCATGAAGGTTGGCTGCTGAGACTGATGGGGTCCACAGTAATAATTCATGCTCCACCCTTCACTTTTTGAAAATGTACTTGGGTCTGGCCTGATTCTTACAGCTGGGGCACTCTTCGCTGCAGCAAAGGTGGACTATGCCATTGGCCAGAATTTATGGCTTCTCTTTTCTACGATATCCTAGTTGTCAGCTGGCAGACATTTTTACCCTCAGAATACATCAACTGATAAGCTTCTTAGCCGGTCCCTTGCTGAAAACCACCAGGCCTGTTTTGGTTACAGGGTCCTGGTTCTCTGTACCCCTATTCATCGGTCCTGATTTGATGAAAATCCCGAGCGTTCAGGTGCATTGGCTGGGCTACATATTTGGCCTAGTGATGGATCGCAATATTGTTTCTGCACATAGGCTTCCACCATGGGCTGCTCAGATGTATATGAAGCGGGTTCTATGGTCTCCTTAGCATCAAAATGTCAAACCTTGCTTTGCCTTGCTCGCTTAGGTTGTCACAGTTATTGGGGGGATTCCTGCAGGGAGGGGAGTGGGGTGCATATGATGGGTGAGTGAGAACCTTTGCTTCTAGGGGCCATAACTTTCCTTACAAGATGTGCCTCCTCTCCTTTCCCCAGGGAGAGGTGTCCTTGAAGCTTTTGGTACCAGCTTTAGCAGTAGATAACCAAGCCCTATATTTCCCCACTTGGTTGAGATGGCAAGGCTAGGTGTGGTGTGTATGTGACGTGTGCCTGGGGAAGGAAGAGGCTTTGTTTGAATTACCTATATTAAGTTTGTACCCACCAAAAAGTCTTTAGTTCTAACCAGTGTTCCCTCTAAACTGAGTCAGTGTGAGCTAGCTCACAGTTTTTTAGCCTCTGGCTCACATATTTTTGTCTTAGGATGACTCCAGAGCCAAACTATCTTATGCAGCAGCCAAATCACTCGCTCACAACTTTAATGCCAGTAGCTCACAAAGTAGGATTTTTGCTCACAGGACTCCACAGCTTAGAGGGAGCGTTGGTTCTAACACAAGTGATGTGCTGGATCATGCATACATCTCAATAAACTTATCACTGCCAAAGAAAGAGTTGTTGAGAGTAACTTGACCGGAAGTCTGACACAAAAACCCAAGGCCAAGGGCACAAACAGGTGGTGTAGACCACACTGATAAGCGCTCATGTGTCTCCTAAATCACATCTTCAATATAGCTCGCTGTTCTGTGGATATCCCTGGCATTTGATGCATATAAACATAGGGCAATGGCCACAAAATTCTGCATCCAATCCAGTTTGGTGTAGTGGTTAAGACCACGGACTCTAATCTGGGAGAACTGGGTTTCATTCCCACTCTTCCACTTGCAGCTGCTGGATGACCTTGGGCAAGTCATAGTTCTCTCAGACCTGTTCTCTCAAGGGCAGTTCTCTCAGAGCTCTCTCAACCCCACCTACCTCACAGGGTATCTGTTGTGGGGAGGGGAAAGGAAAGGAGTTTGTAAGCCGCTCTGAGACTCCGAGTGAAGGGCAGGGTATAAATCCAATCTCTTCTTCTTCTTCTTCTTGACATGGCTACTCTCTGTGTGTATGTTAAAAGGTAAAGGTTTCCCTTGCTCAAAAGCCAGCTGAATCCGACTCTAGGGTTGTGGTGCTCATTTCTGTTTCCAAGCCGAAGAGCCAGCACTATCTGAAGATGTCTCTGTGGTCATGTGGCTGGCGTGACTAGACACCGAGGCGCACGGAATGCTGTTACCTTCCCACTGAAGCGGTACCTATTTATCTACTTGCAATTTCTTGCTTTCGAACTGCTAGGTTGGCAGGAGCTGGGGCCAGAGACGGGAGCTCACTCCGTCATGCGACACTTGGGTCTCGAACTGCTGAACTATTGACTTTCCAGCCTGCAGTTCAGTGTCTTAACCACTGAGCCACCGCAGCTCCGTGTGTATATTAAGTGCCATCAAATAACTTCTGACATGGTGACCCTATGAATAAATGTCCTCCAGAATGTCCCACCATGAACAGCCTCGCTTGGGTCTTGCAAACTGAAGGCCGTGGCTTCCTTTATTTGGGTCACTCCATTTCATGTTGGGTCTTCCTCTTTCCCGGCTGCCTTCAACTTTTCCCAACATTACTGTCTTTTCCAGTGACTCTCGTCTTCTCGCAATGTGACCAAAGGACAATAGCCCCCGTTTAGTTATTTCAGCTTCTAGGGAGAGTTCAGACTTGATCTGGAACCCACTGATTTGTCTTTTTGGAGGCCCGTGGGATCTGTAGAACTCTCCTCCAACGCCACATTCCAAATGAATCAACTTTCGTCCTGCCAGCTTTCTTCATGGTCCAACTACAGGGCTACTACTGGATTATTTTCAATTCGGACGTTTCCGTCAGCAGTGACTTATCCTGTCATAGCTTAGGGTTGTTTTACTGCCTTCCGGATTTATTCACTGCAGAAAGTCCCAGGGGCTGAGAAGCCTCTGAGTGGAATTAGTCACCCTTCCACCCCCTGAGATGGTTGATGTAAGCAGGAGCGAGCTAAGAATAGTCGCTATCAGGGTATAATGTGCTGCAATCCAGACCGTCGACTTTGTGCACAAACCCATTCATTATCCCTTCTCGGGGATTGCTGTAGTGCTTCATTCATGCAAGGCACTCGTCTGTAATTATTCTTTCATGCTACCCAAACGACTCCGAAAAAGTTCTTGCAGTAGATTCCCCCCCCATCTGTTCTTTAGTCACCATTCATTTTTAGAACCAGCTAATTCAACCCAACAATCCTTTACCGGCTGTTGTCACAGGTGCCTGAAATCGTTCACTGAAGTAATGATCCTGCCCTTACTGTGTCTGATGGAACATGAGCCAAATAGGCACCCCCTTCTTGTCTGCAGAGAGCCAGAAAACTGGCAGGATCAAACAATGGCTATTCTGCAACACTTTTCTGAGAGAAGAGCCTCCTTTATAAGCGAGGTGGTTTTAATGCCATTTTATATATACATATATAATATGCAAATACCTCACGGTACCCTTGTCCATTTATGCTTAAGCAGTCAGGTATATAACCTTCCGCAAACTACGCAAGAAAATGCTCAGACAAATTGCTCCTGGCAATGCTAAATCTGAAACATGGGCGCCCTCTAGCGATATGCATTTTCCCTCTGTGTATTTGAGTACGGAGAGTACGTTCTGTATTCCTACCACGCAAGTTTCAACGGTGGGTACTTTCAATATTAATTGTAATTTCTCTGGCAGAGATTGTCTTCCAAATGGCATCATGCTGTACAGTGGCCTACGTACTGCAATTCTAGCCATGCGCATAAAAGCAGGTTTTATTCTCAGCGCTCTCCGACATGACCAAGAAATGGAATCTGGGATGTGGCAAAGAAGATAGGGCCTGCTTCTGTCTTCTTCAGGGGCTAACTCTAAGGGGTGGAGTAAATAGGCAGCAAACTTCATGTGGCAGGCTACCTAGGAACAAGCTGCCTGGCAGAGCAGGCCAGGGCAGGCCCTTGGGCCTAGCTGCAAGATACGCAGAGTTGAAGTTGGGCAGGACATTTGCAGTCTGGCCCAGGGAAGCTCAAAGGGTGTGGAGCAAGCCATGGTGGAAGAATAATGGCTCTCTGGGCCCAGGGGTTGTGACGCAAGGCCGGGAACAGAGAAGAGGGTGGAGCTTATCTCATGGGCCAGGTGTGAAGCTGGGGCTATAGAAAGGGAGGAAGGGGAAATAGGAAGAAGCTGGGAGGAGATGAAGAAGGCAGAAGTTGGGGGTAGGTTGCAGAGTCGTGGCACTTCTCCTGTGTAATGCAGTGCAACTCTGAGGTGAAGCGAACCACACCTCCAGGGGTCTGGATTAGGGATGGGCATGAACCAGCTGAGGAACTAAAGTTCATCATGAATTTTGTTTTGCGGAACGAACTTCGAAGAATATTGATACAATTTGTGGTAGCTTGAGAACTGCAGAAAATAGGGGTTAAATGGCTCAGAGCCATTTAAACCCCTGCTTTCTGCTCTTCATGAAAAACAGCTGTTTGTTTTAAATGGCTCGGAGCCGCAGGGAGCAGAAAGCAGGGGTTTAAATGGCTCAGAGCCATTTTACCCCCAGCTTTCTGCTGGCCGCAGCTTCTTGCAGCGAGCAGAAAGCAGGTGGTGAAAAGCCTGGGAGGGATTTCCCTCCCTGCTTTTTCCTCGCCATGAAAGGCATGGCCAGCAGAAAGCACCAGCCATTTCACCCCCTGCTTTTCATTCACCGACAAAAGTCGTGACAAGCAGAAAGGCTCAGAACCACTTAAACCCCTGCTTCCTGGGAAAAGTGGCAGGGAGCAGAAAGCAGGGGTTTCAATGGCTTCTAGAGGAATAAAATTTGAGTTTTGACAGAACGTTTTCAAAGATGGGGGGAACGTTCTCATCTGCACTATAACAAAGCACACCGGATGACTGAGATTCCACAGTAGCAACATGGCGTTTTTGGATTGGAAGGGCTGTGGCTCAGTGGCAGATCAAAGCTCCCAGGTTCAATCCCCACCATCTCCAGCTAAAAGGACCAGCGAGTAGGTAAGGTGAAAGATCTCAAGCCTGAGATCCTGGAGAGCTGCCAGACATCATAATATTGAAGGACTGTGTCCTATGGAAATGTTTTAATGGCTTTATACGTTCCATGAAGTTATCCAGGTAACAGTTGCAAACGTATTGGGCCTTATGAGGAACTGTTGTGTGTGTGAAGAGGTTTTGGATTTGAAAAGGTAAAAGGTAAAGGTTTCCCTTGCTCGAAAGCCAGTTGAATCTGACTCTAGGTGGCGGTGCTCATCTCCGTTTCCAAGCCAAAGAGCCAGCACTGTCCAAAGACATTTCTCTGGTCATGTGGCCAGCATGACTAAACACCGAGGTGCACAGAACGCTGTTACCTTCCCCTCGAAATGGTACCTGTTTATCTACTTGCAATTTCTTGCTTTTGAACTGCTAGGTTGGCAGGAGCTGGGACCAGAGACGGGAGCTCACTCCGTTATGCGGCACTCGGGTCTCAAACTGCCGAACTACCGACCTTCCAGTCTGCAGTTCAGCATCTTAACCACTGAGCCACTGAAGCCACTTGGCTTTGATAAAGGTTTTGCCAAAACGAGGAACAACTGGGCACCCATTCCCATTGGCCAAGTAGCTGAAAGCTGAAGTCAGAAGGGAAGGGCACTTTCTTCTATGAAATCCTCTTGGATTTGGACTTGAACTATTTCGGATGGCTTTCTGTATGTATGGGGTGTTGCATTGTTACATTGTTCTTGTTCAATTGTTACATGGTGGCTTAATAATATAAAATTGTAGAATAGTTTTTTTTTTACAAAAAGCAGCAATTATCATATAAAAAGAGGTTGGATGTCTTCTTTGGCTGATCCGGTGTACGGCAGCTTCAGACCAAAGACTTTTAAGGCTACTGATCAAAACCTCTTGTTCTTCGCGGGGGGAAACACCAAAAGAAGGCAGCAAGCCACATTCCACCAGATCCACATCACTCTTTATATCCCCGCCAGAGGAAACCCCTGAAGAGTTAACCATTGCAGAGGAAGACATGACAGTCGGGGAGAGATCACTAGCATTGTTCCTACCTGGAAAGACTAACTGTGGACAGAGATTGGATGCCATGATTTCCTCCAGTGCAGCTCGTTTCACAGAATCATAGAATCCCAGAGTTGGAAGGGGCCCTACAGGGCATCTAGTCCAACCCCCTGCAGAATCAGCCTAGACTAGCATCCCTGGCAAGTCTTTGTCCAGCCGCTGCTTAAAGACTGCCAGGGAGGAGGAGCTCACCACCTCCCCAGGCAGCTGGTTCCACTGCTGCACAACTCTTACTGTAAAGAAGTTTCTCCTGACACCCAGCCGGTCCCTTCCCGCCCTTAATTTAAACCCATTATTGTGAGTCCTCTCCTCTGCTGCCCACAGGAACAGCTCCCTGCCCTCCTCCAAGTGGCAGCCTTTCAAATGCTTCAAGAGAGCAGTCGTGTCCACCCCCCCCCCGTTAACCTTAATCCCCCTCCCACCCTTCTGTGCATGGCCCAAGGCAAACTGAGGCTGTGCACACCAGCCATTTTAATTTCTTGGTCCAAACAAGACGCATAATCTTCATCCCACCTCTTTGAGCCCTAATATGCAGTTTTCCCTAAGATCCAGCTGGTACCATCCTGCCCTTAATTTAAACCTAATGATTTTAGGAATTTAAACTCCTTGGCAAATAGAAGGGGAAGCCGTAGAAGTAGTGACAGACTTCACGTTCCTAGGATCCCAGATCACTGCAGATGGTGACCGCAGCCATGAAATTAAAAGACGCCTGCTCCTTGGGAGGAAAGCGATGGCAAACCTAAACAGCATGATAAAAAGCAGAGACATCACCTTGCCAACAAAAGTCCGCATGGTCAAAGCAATGGTATTCCCCGTAGTAATGTATGGCTGTGAGAGTTGGACTATAAGGAAGGCCGAGCGCCGAAGAATAGATTCTTTTGAACTATGGTGCTGGAGAAGACTCTTGAGAGTCCCCTGGACTGCAAGGAGATCAAATCAGTCAATCCTAAAAGAAATCAACCCTGACTGTTCCCTGGAAGGCCAGATCCTGAAGCTGAAGCTCAAATACTTTGGCCACCAAATGAGAAGGGAGCACTCCCTGGAGAAGACCCTGATGCCGGGAAAGACTGAAGGTCAAAGAAGAAGGGGACGGCAAAGGATGAGATGGTTAGACAGTGTCATCGATGCAACGAACATGAAATTGAGCAAACTTCAGCGGACAGTGGAAGACAGGAGGGCCTGGCGTAATCTGGTCCATGGGGTCGCGAAGAGTCGGACTCGACTGTGCGACTGAACAACAACAAATGATTGTGAGTCCTCTCCTCTGCTGCCCACAGGAACAGCTCCCTGCCCTCCTCTAATACTGAAAGAGAGCGATCATGTCCCGTCCCCCCAACCTCCTCTTCTCCAGACTAAACATTCCCAAGTCCCTCAGCTTTTCCACATAGGGTTTCTTGGGCTCCAGGCTCCCGATCATCCTCGTCACTCTCCTCTGCACCTGCTCCATTCCGTCCACATCCTTTTTGAAGTGAGGCCTCCAGAACTGCACACAATACTCCAAGTCAATGCTCCCTCTAAGCCGTGGAGTCTTGTGAGCAAAAATGCTACTTTGTGAGCTACTGGCATTAAAGTTGTGAGCGAGTGATTTATCTACTGCATAAATTAGTTTGCTCTGGAGCCATCTTTCCTGAGCTAAGACAAAAATGTGTGAGCCGGAGGCTAAAAATTAGCTCACACTAACTCAGCTTAGAGGGAACACTGCTCCGGGTGTGGCCTGACCAATGACAGCGGGGCTACAACATCTTGTGATTTGGACGTTTATGCCTCTGTTGATAAACCCCAAGATCGCATTAGTCTTTTGGGGGAAATCTCCCATTTTCCTAAAGCAGCAACAGAACGTCTTGGACTTGTGAAGATGGGAGGTTTTTCAATTTTTTTAAGCAAACACTAAAAGAGCAACAAAAAGCGACTGCGTCTTGTAAATGCTCACTAAGCAGTTAGCATATTAAAGATTGGGAATGCAGCCCACGGCCATCACTTAGCTGCCTACCACTTCCCCGGAGCCACTTGGCGGCGGCTGCTTAGCATCGTTCAGAACGCTTGTAATAATCTGTCTGGTTTCCAGCCCCTCTCTGCAGGCGGCCGCTGCCGCTTTCTGCAGAGTCTCATTCCCTGGAGGACCCTCTCAGCAGGTCTTTCTTCTTTTTTTTAAGGAGAAGAGGGACGGCTCGCCATGGAATCACAGGATGGTGCTAGACAGCAGAGGGTAAAAGCCGAGGGAAAGATTGCCCGGGTTTCAAAGTGACGGGGCTCCCTTCCAGAAAGCTGGCAGCCCGGCGTGTTTATCCTGGCAAAGCGAGCTCATAGCCATGCTGCGTATTCACTTTGGTGGTGGTTTCATTCCCAAATGACACACTTTCCTCATGACGCTACCTCGTACTGAATCAGAGCCTTGGTCCATCAAAGTCATCATTGCCTACGCAGGCAGGCAGTGACACTCGGGGGGAGGTCTTTCACGTCACCCGCCACCTGGTCTTTTCAACTGGAGATGCCGGGGATTGAACCTGGTATCTTCTGCATGCCAGGCAGATGCTCTTCCTCTGGGCCACAGGCTCCCTCCTCCAAGGGCTTTAGAATGCCTCAGCTTCCTGGTGGCTTCTGGGTATGGGATTTTTAATTTGGAGACTGAGCCCTGCGAGGAAAGGCTGAGGGCCTTGGGAATGTTTAGTTTGGAGAAGAGGAGATTGAGGGGGGACAGGACTGCTCTCTTTAAATATCTGAAAGGCTGTCCTTGGGAGGAGGGCGAGGAGCTGTTCCAGTTGGCAGCAGAGGAGAGGACCCGAAGCCACGGGTTTAAATTACACGCAGAAAGGTATTGGCTGGATATTAGGAAAAACTTTTTCACGGTCAGAGTGGCTCAAAGGTGGAATCAGCTGCCTAGGGAGGCGGTTGGCTCCCCTTCACTGGCAGTTTTCAAGAAGAGGCCGGGCAAATATTTGTCAGAGATGCTTTAGGCTGGTCCTGCATTGGGCAGGGGGTTGGAATAGGTGGTCTGTATGGCCCCTTCCAACTCTCTATGATTCTGTGATTTTGCGGTGCAGCTTTCTTTGATGCAAAAGATCCCCAACTGTTATATTTACAACATCAGTATCTAATGAGAGTTCAAAACACTTCCTCAGTATTACTCAGCTGGTCAATGCGTGCAGGGGATGAAATGGGAGGTGGACAATTTTTCTCCCCGGGATGAGCAGAGAGGCTATTGACAAGCCTGCTCCAGCCCCACCGATGGGCACTATGCCTTCTCCACACCACCTCCTGTCTTCTGACGCCACTTCACATGCTGCAACGAAGAGCTACCCACACCTGGCAGCTACATTTGTCATTGCTCAGTCACACAGTCGAGTCCGACTCTTCGCAATCCTATAGACCAGATCACGCCAGGCCCGCCTGTCTCCTGCCTTCCTCTGAAGTTTGCTCAATTTCATGTTCGTTGCATCGGTGACCCTGTCCAACCATCTCATCCTTTGCCGTCCCCTTCTTCTTCGACCGTCAATCTTTCCCAGCATCAGGGTCTTCTCCAGTGGGGGCTCCCTTCTCATTGGGTGGCCAAAGTATTTGGGCTTCAGCTTCAGGATCTGGCCTTCCAGGGAACAGTCAGGATCGATTTCTTTTCAGGATTGACTGATTTGATCTCCTTGCAGTCCAAGGAACTCTCAAGAGTCTTCCCCAGCACCATTAGAATCCCAAATTCCATCCTACAGGGATGGTTTGTATCTGCCCAGTCACTGCCTGGTGACTGTAAAGTTAAAGGGATTGACTTGCAAGTGGAAATCAGCTGTCAGTAGCAATACTCCCTCTAAGCTGTGGAGTCTTGTGAGCAAAAATTCTACTTTGTGAGCTATTGGCATTAAAGGTGTGAATGAGCGATTTGGCTATGGCATACATTCGCTTGATCTGGAGCCCTCCTTCCTGAGCGAAGTCAAAAATGTGTGAGCCGGAGGCTAAAAAACTGTGAGCTAGTTCACACTAACTCAGCTTAGAGGGAACACTGATCAGGAGGGTTGCCAGCCTCCAGGGGGTAGCTGGAGACCTGGGATCACAGCCAATCTCCCTTTCACCTGGAGGAAATGGCTGTTTTGGAAGATGGGCTTTATGGCCTTAGACCCTGATGAAACCCCTCCCCTCCACAAACTCCGCCCTCCTCAGGCTCCACCCACCACACCTCTAGGTACTTCCCAACCTGGAGCGGGCAACTTTAGCGGTCAAGACATCCAACATGATGCCTTTCAGTGCAGGCAGGTCACCCGTTCTGGAGAGCCACTGCCAGTCCGTGCAGGCAATATTACTCTGGAGGGACCAGTTCTGTGTAAGGCAGCCTCATGTGTTGAGATGTTATCATTTCAGGTTGCTGTGCTAGTCTGCGGGGGAAATGCTATATTTGAGTTCAGCAGAGCAAGTTCAGTGTAGGGGTGAAGTGCGCGGACTCTAATCTGGGAGAACCAGATGTGGTTCCCCAGTCCTCCACCTGCAGCTGCTGGATGACCTTGGGCGAGCCATAGTTCTGACAATCATAGAATCATAGAATGTTAGAGTTGGAAGGGACCTTGCAGGCCATCTAGTCCAACCCCCTGCACTCTGCAGGAACACAGCCGAAACCCCTACATACCTACAACATACCCAAAAGATGGTTGTCCAGTCTCCTCTTGAAAATGTCCAGCGAAGGAGCATCCACCACCTCCCGAGGCAGTCTGTTCCACTGCTCAACCACTCTTACAGTCAGGAAGTGTCTCCTGATATTAAGCCGGTAACGACTCCCTTGTAATTTCCACCAAAGACAAGAGCTGTCTTTGAAAGGGCAGTTCTGGGAAGAGCTCTCTCAGCCCCACATACCTCACAGGGTGTCTGTTGTGGGGAGGGGAGGGAAGGGAAAGGAGTTTGTTAGCCACTCTGAGTGAAGGGTGGAGTATAAATCCAATCTCTTCTTCTCCGAGACAGAAAAGATCTCCGTAGTATAAGCTTTGGAGAGTCAAAGCTCCCTCCACTGAAGGGAGCTTTGACTCTTTAAAGCTCACACCCCGAATATCCTGTTGGTCTCTTAAGTGCAACTGGACTTAAATCTAGGTGCATTGCCAGTCTGGCGTAGTGGTTAGGAGCGTGGACTCTAATCTGGGAGACCCGGGTTTGATTCCCCACTCCTCCACATGCAGCTGCTGGTGCGACCGTGGGTCAGTCACGAGTTCTCTCAGAGCTGTTCTCTCAAGAGCAGTTCTTTCAGGTGGCTAAAGAAACCTGATTTGGTGTAGTGGTTAAGTGCGCAGACTCTATTCCCCACCCCTCCACTTGCAGCACCTGGGTGAAGCCATAGTTCTGACAAGAGCTGTCCTTGAAAAACAGCAGTTTCTGTCAGAGCTCTCTCATCCCCACCTACCTCACAGGGTGTCTGTCGTGGGAAGGGGAATGGAAAGGAGTTTGTAAGCCATTCTGAGACTCTGAGTGAAGGGCGGGGTATAAATCCAATCTCTTCTTCTTCTTCGCCTCTCCTCCTAGAGCACACAGGCTCTTCTGTCCTTAGGGCCTGTATTTCTCCACAGCCCCTCTTCTCACTACCCCCTTTCCCCTCACACCTGTCTCCTCTGTCTAGCCTTCCCTCAGGCTTACTGTCTTAAAAGCTTCCCTGCCTCCTGGGATTCATTTCTCCTCGTTTAGAGTCGCTTCTGTGAGGCATATTCCCAACTAAGGCAACCTTTCACTTTACTCTCGAAAGCTGGCTTATTTGAGCAGATTCTGCAGGTCACAGCTCCATTCCTTCAGCAATCAGAATGTTCATGCACATTCCATGACACTACAGCGCCCCAGCTCATCGCGGCCAGAGACTTCATGTATGCACGCACACACAGACATACCCGGCGCTACCTGAAAATCCCTTTTAACACATCACAGTACAGATTTTTTCCATGAAGCGCATCTCACTGGTATCCATAAACCTTTTGCGTCCCCAAACATAAAAGGAGTTCAGTCCTATTACAGGTCAGGCAAGCTCTGTCTTTCATCTCTCACATGGCAAATAACAAAACGGAAGCAAAAAATGTGTATCTCTGTCCTATATATTGACTCAAAGCTTCTTCCAGGGGACGGAAGGACACTCCTGAAAAATTGCAAACACTGTGGTATCGAATAACATGCCAATCTTGAACATGCCAAGAAATTATGCATTGGTTGAGCCGGTTTTGGTCTTTCCCCTAGAATGACAGCATGGAATTCATACTCCTGGTGAACAGCAAAAGACAACTTTGGACACCTCTCCGCAGTCAGGAATTACAGGAGCCTGTAATATCGTGTCCAAAGCAGAGTAAAAATTTCCTGAAATGTCAAGGACAGGGCCATGGGTGGGGGGGCTGGTTATATTTTCCCAGACTTGCATCCGTTTCCCTCCTTCAAGAATTGTGCTTCCCAGGAACAGAAATGGGGTCTGTTCTTGACCCTCAATGAGGTCCTGACAATGACGGGTCGTTTACAAGCTCAAAGGTGAATCCTTCCACTTTAGAATCAATACTCCAAAACTTTAAGTTCTAACATTTCTCTGCTCAACTTCTGATGACGAAGGAAATCATGTCTCACGATTGCCAGAGCAGCCTCAGTAGATAACCAGGGTCTGTATACTAAACGCTGGCAGAATTTTACTTTGTGGAGGTTTTTTACCGCTTCCATCATTTGTGTATGTGCAGTTTCCGGGCTCTTCTGAGATGCTGAAAACCTTTTAAAAGCAGTCCTGTGAAATGTCCAAGCAACAACAAAGATTAGTAAGTCAATATGCCAAATGCATGCAGATAACCACCCATCCCCCGGGCTTTGTTACAGGATTGCTCCCTCTCCACTGAAAGATAGATTTCTAGAAGTTCTTGAGTATACTCACGTATACTTTTGGAAGCTTTCTGCATATGTGGTAAAAGTGAATTTAATTTAATTCAAAGTTACATAGATTTTTTTAAAAAAAACAGGTTTGTAACGAACATTTCCCAGGCCATCTGCAGAGAAAAGTAATCCCTCTTACAAGGAGGCAGGATACTTTTAGAAAAACTACCTTTTTTCTCAGCTGTGTGGGTCTGCAGTAGAACAGCCAGATTTGAGTCTGACAGCAACAGAGAGACCAACAAGATCTTAGGGGCATAAGCTTTTGAGAGTCACAGCTCCCTTCCTCAGCTGAAGCAGCGTTGATTCTTGAACGCTTATACGCCTAAAATCTAGCTGTCTTTTTTTCCTCATATGCCACAAACACCCAATACAAAATGACTCTGATCCAGTCAAAATGAAGCACAACAGCCCCGACCTGGATAGCCCCAAGGCAAGCCCGATCTCATCAGATCTCGGAAGCTAAGCAGGGTCGACCCTGGCGAGTACTCGGATGGGAGACCTCCTTGGAATACCAGAGGCGGGGTGTGGGGGCAGGCTTTATTCAGCCACCTCTCTGAATATCCTCCAGGCCACCAGTAGGGGTCAGTCACCAGAGGTCACCATGACTTCCAGGTGCACACACACATGCACATATAAAAAAATACGAAAAAAAAATGAAGCACACAGAAGTCCCAGAGATTACGAAAGAAAGTTGATTATGGGCTTCAGTGCTTCCCCCATTGCAATTAACAGGATTTAAAAGTTCCGGCTGGATCGGGCCCTGTCTGCAGGTGGCTGGTCTATTCAACCGTTCTGGGGATGAGTAACTTTTGTGGACTTATATGAAAGGCTGAGTAGAATACAAAGCTGCTTGTCCTACTTGAACATCACTGCAATATAACCAGCATACAAAATACAAATTTAGAAAGATATACCTTCTGGTGTTGCTGCCCCGACTTCCTAGCTCTTTACAGTGGCACGTCAGCGCCGGTTTAGGCCCTAACTGATTGGACTGGGGAGGTTCAGGTCTATTTCACAGGGTGGCATGTTTACAATCCACGTAAGATTCACAAACCTTTCTTGGTAATCCCAGCCGCATCACGACTTCCAGGAACACAGCTGGGCTGGTCTCCAGTATGTTCAGTATGGCGTGCCAGCAGCACAGAGAGTAAAAGAGGTGAGAACGTTAACAGCAGGCGGTCACCTGTTTCCTCCACATTTAAATGACCTGCTCTTTCCCTCAAGGCATACTAACAAGCCTAGTGCAAACATCCCTTTGACAGCTGCATCGAAGGCCATTGCAGTGCTTTCTTTTGCAACAGCTGCAGACAACAGCTGTTTCATTTAGCAGTACCGGTTAGCTAAGGCAGCCATTCCAATGATAAAAACACCTGCATGGCATCTTTGAATGAGTCTTTTTCCGCTTCACGTGTTGATTCCAACACCTTTTATCTAGTGCTTCAACTTAAAAGTCACTGGTTTGGTCGGAACGTTTCTCCACATAATGTGTGGGACCTGAGAAAGCTATTTACATCCTTCAAAATAGTCGGGATGGAGAAGAGCAAAAAATACCCCCCTCAGAATGGCAACTTCCTCCATGTTGGAAAATTGTTGGCTCTCAAGACGACAAAATGGATGAAGATGGGAACTCGGCAGCCGGTGCCAGACAGGTGGTCATGCTATACCTGTTGTATTTTTAGCCGTGGAGCTAGGGAAACGAAACCAGTAAACATGAGATCCATCTGGCAATTAGCTTAAAGAAAAAGCAAAGTTAGGAGATGGTTGACGTCCAACAAGAAATGGAATCCGTTCAGATCACCCAAGGCCATTCCCTAGTCTGAATAAGAGCACTGCATACGTACATATATAAACACGCATTCCCCTTCTGTTCCACTTGAAGAAAAAAAACACCCCTCCTTATCATAAAACAACCGATAAATGCAGAACCACATTCCTTTGCATACGCGGGCCTTGTCTTTGCATGCCCAAAACTGGTCCTGAGTAGTTCTCATCCTGCTTTAGTCAGTATCCCCGAGCTTGATCTTCTTCAATAGCCGTAGATGTCGTTCTCGACCCAAGCGGACTCTTTGCTCCGCCCGACTCTGTCGTTGCACAGCTCGTATATATCGTTGGTGACAAAACCACTTTCCGTGCTGGCCAACGTCACAAAGCCGCTTTCTGAGGTATTGACGGCCATATTGTCATAGTCTCCGGAGAGGTCGTCGGGAGCGTCGTCTCCCAAACGGCCCCGGAACGAAGAGTTCTTAATGTCTGGTCTGGTCCCGCCTAGGTCGGCTTCCGATTGTTTTCTAATGACGTTGTATATCTCCAGACTGGGGCTGGTCTGCCTGTTGGGAGACAGCCAGGTGTCCTGCTCCTTCATACTCGCTTCCATTTGCTCTCGTCTCCTTCGTGTGGGAAGAAAGAAAACATATTAACTTCCCCCCATTAGAGGTAGATCACAGCTCCCCGGCAAGAAATTAGTATAAATAGGGCCGTTTAAGAGAAAGATGCTATTAAAACATCTGATTTAGCTATTTCTTTTTATACGTACATCTGTCGCCAGAGGATGCAGTGATGGCCATAAGCACAGACAACTTTAAAAGGGGATTAGATAAATCCATGGATGAGAGGACTAAAGGGAACCTCCATGTTCAGAGGAAGCCAACCTCTGAATCCCAGTGCCAGGAGGCGACATCCAGGGAAGGCCTCAACCTCTATGCCCTGTTGTCAGGCCTCCAGAGGAACTGGCTGGCCACTGTGTGAGACAGGATGACGGACTACTGATCTGATCCAGCAGGGCTCTTCTGATATTCTTATGAAGGCCTCGGCCTCTATGCCCTGTTGTTGGCTGTCCAGATCAACTGGTTGGCCACTGTGTGAGGCAGGAAGCTGGACTAGATGGACCAGTGATCTGACCCAGCAGGGCTCTTCTGATGTTTTTATCAGGGAAAGGCCTCAACCTCTGTGCCCTGCTGTTGACTGGTTGACTGTGCCCTGTTTAACTGTTGACTGGTTGACTGTGCCCTGTTTAACTGGTTGGCCCCTGTGTGAGACAGGATGCTGGACTAGATGGACCACCAGTCTACTCCAGCAGGGCTCTTCTGAAGTTCTTATCAGGGGAAGGCCTCGGCCTCTCTGCCCTGTTGTTGGCCCTCCAGAGGAACTGGTTGGCCCCTGTGTGAGACAGGGTGCTAGACTAAAAGGACCACCAGTCTGATCCAGTAAGGCTTTTCTTATGTTCGTAAGGCCTGCCTTCCGAATATAAGGACTATTCAAAGCAGCTTGCAATCATATAAAAAACCACAATACAAGAACTGCCGTCAGCCTAACGTACAAAATAAAGAATAACACATGAACTAAAATCAAGCACATAGCAAAGCACAGAAACCCTCCATTAAATACCCTACTGGGGGTACATTTCATTTGCCAAATGTCCTCCAAAATAGCTGCCTTTGGCTAGCACCTTAAGACCAATAAGGAAATGACAGCAGATCCCTGCATAGGGCATTCCAAGACATCAGTGCCACTGCTGAGAAGGCCGTCTCCCCTGCACCAGCCTACCACTTCCAAGAAAAATCACAAAGAATGACCAGGAGTGTATTGGAAATATCCTGGGTCCGCTGCATTCAAGGTCAAGACCGGCACTTTGACTTAGGCCCAGAAATTAGCTGGAACCCACCAAAGATCATACAAAATTGGCATTACGTTCCCCGAGGCCCATGCCAGCTAATAATCTGGTAGCTACATTATGAACCAGCTGCAGCTTCCAACCCCTTTTTTAGGAGCCCCACAGAGAGCATGTTGCAGTAGTCTAGTACGTAACTTGGCATACTAGACTATATCTTGGTATTCAAGACTAGATCTTCTAGTCTGACCAGTGTTCCCTCTAAGCTGAGTTAGTGTGAGTTAGCTCACATTTTTTTAGCCTCCAGCTCACACATTTTTGTCTTAGCTCAGGAAGGATGTGGCTCCAGAGCAAACTGATTTATGCAGTAGCCAAATCACTCACTCACAACTTTAATGCCAGTAGCTCACAAAGTAGAATTTCTGCTCACAAGACTCCGCAGCTTAGAGGGAGCACGGACTGTGAGCTGCCTTATTTGCTGTATCACGTCAAGGCAATATTCAGTCTGAATTCAGCAGAAGCAGGAAAGGGTGTGGGGAGACCTAGAAACTCCACTTCCTTGCCTTTGTCCAGAAACGGACCTTGACAAACCAACAAGAGGAAAGACACCAAGTCCTGACATAAGAACATAAGAACATAAGAGAAGCCAATGTTGAATCAGGCCAATGGCCCATCTAGTCCAACACTCTGTCACACAGCGGCCAAAATATACCAGGTGCCCTCAGGAGGTCCAGCAGTGGGGCCAGGACACTAGAAGCCCTCCCACTGCTGCCCCCTCCAGCACCAAGAATAGAGTGCAGCACCTGCCCCAGACTGAGAGTTCCCATCTATACCCTGTGGCTAATAGCCACTGATGGAATTCTGCTCCATATGTTTATCTAATTCCCTCTTGAAACTGTCCATGCTTGTAGCTGCCACCACCTCCTGTGGCAGTGAATTCCATATGTTAATCACTCTTTGGGTGAAGAAGTGACAACGGCAGGGACCTTGGCAGAACAGGAACTGGGAGCTGGCCAAAGTGCTGAAGTGCAAGGACAGGTGTGATGCATTCCTGCCTGCTTCTAACGTGCCGCCACGCAACACCTGAGAACTCAAAGGCTGATTCCAAAGGGCTGCCTCATGCATTATGGAGAAACAAATGCATTTCTTCAACCACAAGGACTCACTGCTTCCCCCCCAATACTAGTACAGGTATAATTCATGTGATTGGAACATCGTGTGGGTATGACAGTGGACTCTTGTGGGTATGGTTAAAATGATTTGCACGCACCCGAATCAAAATTCAGTATGTGATGTGAATAATGGGGAGCGGGGAGCTCTTTCTGTATGGAGCTATGAAACAATAGGCTGAAGTGGAGAAATGGGTAGCAGAACACGTGCTGGATTGTTCCAGTGCGCGTTTAAGACACGGCAACCCCTTCTTGTCAAGATTTACACATCAGCCTGCTAATCTTCATGGACTGTGCCGGAGGGCCTGTTTTGCATGAATCATAGAGTTCAAAGGGACCTCCAGAGTCTTCTAGTCCAATCCCCTGCACAATGCAGAAAATTCACAAATACCCACCCGCACACCTCCAGTGACCGTTGCTCCATGCCCAGAAGAGGGAAGGGAAACCCCTCCCTCCAGGTTCCCTGGCCAAATTGGCCTGGAGAAAAATTGCTTCCTGACCCCAAAGTGGCGACCAGCATTTCCCTGGGCATGGTACGAAAGGGCCACAAGAACTGAAGCAAGCGTTCCTGCCCTCCCTTCTTGTGATCTGCCTACATTCACAGAATCCGCATTGCTATCAGATGGCCAAGAAAACCTCCCAAGAAGGAGAGCCCACCACCTCCTGAGGAAGCCTGTTCCCCTGAGGAACCACTCTACCTGTCAGGAAGTCCTTCCTAATGTTCAGCCGAAAACTCTCCTGATTTAATTTCAACCCTTTGGTTCTGGTCCGACCTTCTGGGGCAACAGAAAACAGCTCCACTCCATCCTCTAGATGACAGCCCTTCAAGTCCTTGAAGAGGGTTACCTTATCACCCCTCAGTCGTCCCCTCTCCAAGCTAAACAGACCCAGCTCCTTCAACCTTTCCTCATAGGACTCGGTCTCCAGACCCCTCAACCGTTGCCCTCCTCTGGACATGTTCCAGCTTGTCTATATCCTTCTTAAATTGTGGTGCCTAAATCTGAACATGGCATGGGAAGGAATGTATATCTTAGCATAAGAGTTCCCAACATGGCGCCTGTAGGCACTGCCTATCCTGGCACCTGGCAAGTGTTTTTAGGATGCGGACAGGGGCTTTCCCCAGCACAGCCAGCATTAGCCACTGGAGCACTGGATTGGCTGTGCAGATTTTTTTTAAAAAAACCCGTTGCTTTGGCAGTAACTGCCACCACCGCACAAGGGTCTCCACTGTTGACAGGCATGCTGGCAAGAGCAACTCCATTTTAGATCTTAAACATTGCCGTGTGCAGTCTGACCAGCTGAATTTAGTCAGAGTACGGAACAGGATGTGGCGAACTGGGTCAGAGGGCAAGGTGTCTAGACACAGCCGAATAAGCAAAGCTGTTGGCCCAGAAAAGGAAACCGTTTTGCAAGATTGCAAGATTTATAGAGAACCGTAACTATTCCAAGTAAAGGCAAAAAGATATACATGCCTGGCAAATGTGCTTATATAGAAATAAGGGAAGTATAACCCCTGTCATCTAAAGGCATCTGTGCCTGTCTAAGAGTTGTATAAAAAGTTAATGCTGATCCCTAACTAACTGAGTCCTTGGGTTTTACTGCCAAGGTCCCCTTTATCGCAAAAAAGTTGTGTCTGCTTCTGGAGGCTCAGTGGCTCATCGTTGGGTGTTGGGACATCAGGCTAACGGCCCGTTTGGCTCACACTGTGTAAGTGAAGGGAAGCTGCAGCAGCCATTTCTTGGCTGCACCCACCACACTTATGTTGGAATTCCAAAGGTGCTCACAGACTCAAAAAGCCCGTACCCCCGCCCCTCTGAACAGAAAGATCTCATTTAACTCATCCAACTCACACAGGCTGAGTTCAGACTGGCAATATGCCCCACTAGAGCCACTTTTCAGCCACGTTTCCCAAGCAGATTAAAGGGGGCGTTCACACAGGCACATCTGCCAGGCGTTCCCCACCCATAGGCAACCTGTGCTGTTCTGCTTTGCTCCCGGGATGAAAAGATACCTCTTGAAAGTGGTAGCAAATCCCGGAGAGTGCCTTTATCCCGCTGCATTCTGCTTCCCGGATGTGTGGCTCAGCTGATAAGCCGGGAGCAACCTGCATTGCACATAAGGCAGCAGCGATCTGATTGGCTGTGCTCCGCTCTACCGCCCAATGCGGTGCTGGCGCAACGGGATCCTCCCCCAATCAGCTGGATGCCTATGTGTGTATGAGTGCATGAGCGCTCATACACACATAGGCATCCAGCCGATTTACCAGGAAAAAGCCGCCTCCAGGCCAGCAGTCTGAACACTCCTGTGTGCCTCCTCCCGGTATGCTCCCACATCCGTCAGCCCCATGTGACCGGGAAACCCCAGTACACTTTGTTCTGGGGCTTTTTTGCCACGACTGGCTCCCGCTGCAAAGTGCCAGTCTGAACTCAGCCACAATATCTTCCTATTGATTTTCCTCACCTTCCATCACTTTCCCCATTCCCAGGGCTATTTTTGGGCACGAACGCACAGGAACGGAGTTCCAGCTGGCTCTCAAGTTGGCCACGCCCAGCAGGAACTCATTAGCATAATAGGCCACACCCAACAGCAGAAACTCATTAGGACTGGCCACATTAGGGGCGTGTAGCCTAACATGCAAAGAAGTTCCTGCTACCAAAAAAGCCCTGGGTTTTGACAACAAAGAAGGTAAACAGAATAAGAAGCAAAAGGTGGGTGTGGCTGGATGACCACACTTCTGGTAACATGGGGGTGTGGCTGAATAAGCTAATTAGCTGTGCTGTCAGGGGTGTGGCCTAATATGCCAATGCGTTTCTGCTGTTGGGTGTGGCCTATTATGCTAATGAGTTCCTGCTGGGCTTTTTCTACAAAAAGAGCCCTGCCCATTCCAAACTCGGTTCATCAATCATTCGTGTTCCCCTTTTGCTTTAAAAACAAACACACACGCTCTTTCTGTGGCCTATCACTTCCCCATGACAGCCCAACCTCAGCCCACGCACTTCACACAATCTTGTCGGCACTTGCCTTCTTGCGCAAAGCCAGAAGCTGAAGATGGCTGCGATGACCAAGAGGAGAAGGAAGGCAGGAATGCTGGGGACTAAGACGTAGGCCAGGCTCCAGAGAGGATCTGGAAGAAGCGGGGAGGGGAAATCACATTTGTCCTCTTAGTGAAAAATAAAAAGGCAGTTTATTTTGTAAACTGAGTCAGTTTGATGTAGTGGTTAGGAGCGCATACTCTAATCTGGGAGAACCAGGCTTGATTCCCCACGCCTCCACATGCAACTGCTGGTGTGACCTGGGGTCAGCACAAGTTCTCTCAGAGCTGTTCCCTCAGGAGCAGTTCTCAAAAGGGGAAGGAGTCTGTAAGATACTCTAAGGACTCCAGGCTGAGGTTTTTCACATCACCTCCTGCCTGGTCCTTTTTAACTGGAGATGCCAAGGATTGAACCTGAGACCCTCTGCGTGCCAGAGGCTTTGCAACTGAGCCATAGCTCCTCCCCAAACACACAGATGAACTCATGAACCTGCCTTATTCTGAGTTAGACCCTTGGTCCATCAAAGTAAATATTGTCTATCCAGCCTGGCATTGCCTCTCCAGGATCTTTTCACACCACCCACTACCTGATCCTTTGCATTGGAGATGCTGGGGATTGAACCTGGGACCTTCCGCACGTCAAGCGGATGCTCTGTCACTGAGCTACGGCCCTCTCCTTCATTACTACAGGGTTTTGAAGCATCCTGTTGCTGCACGGCAGAGATTGTTTAAAATGCACAGTTATCTCTGTTCATGAGGGCCTTTCTTGGATGGCCTTCTCCCCCCACTCTCCAAAATTAATGTGGAAAAGATGTCAAAATCCCGTACGGCACAAAAGAAACCAGCAAGTAGTGCTACAAAGAAGAAGAAGAGATTGGGTTTACACCCCGCCCGTCACTACCTGAAAGAGTCTGAGAGCAGCTTACAATCTCCTTTCCCTTCCCCTCCCCACAACAGACACCCTGTGAGGTTGGTGGGGCTGAGAGAGCTCTTTCCAGAACTGCTCTTTCAAGGACAGCTCTGACAGAACTATGGCTTCCCCAAGGTCATCCAGCAGCTGCAAGCGGAGGAGTGGGGAATTAAACCTGGTTCTCCCAGATCAGAGTCCGCACACTTAACCACAACACCAAACTGGCTCCCACTTTGCTGGGAGCCATTTACTTTAATGGCCCAAGCGTCTGACTTAGTATAAGGCAGACTCACGTGGGATACCATGCTAGAAAGGGGGGAGTTACCTTTGGCTTCTTTGACAGTTATATTATTGACATTTTCTTTAACGGGTTCTTCTGGGGGTGCGAGCATCGAAGGCTCCGTTACGACATCTAAGAAAGAAATCTTTCGGTTAGGATTCAGCTGCAGGGCGAATGCCTTGTGTGTGAAGCATCCCCCACCCCTCCCGGCTGTGAGTGTGTGTATGTCGGTCCCCAACAGCTCTGACGTGGAAAGGTTGCAGAGCTGAAAAAGCCCTCTGTCTGAGGCCCTTCAGTGCCCCTGCCCGTCAAGAGTAGAGGGACTGGGTTTGGGGGACAAAGGTTCCGATTCAGGCCGAGGCAACTCCCACGCGTTCACAAAGACGGGAGAAGGAGGAAATCATAGAGGGAAGGGTACACTTCTACGCCTCTGTTTTCCCCTGCTGCGACTGTGAGCGTGTATATATATATATATATATATTAAAAACTGCTAAATGTGCAAGCGTGACTGTATACACCACACATATGCACGTGCTTCTTCTGATGTACAAGTTACCTGCTTGAGAGGCGTTCGTTTCAGAAGCGACGGTTGCTTTTTCTGTAGCAGAGCACAAAAAAACACATACACGTTTACATATCATAGTTGTAAATATATACGATATACAATTAAGAACTTAAGAACATAAGAGAAGCCAATGTTGAATCAGGCCAGTGGCCCATCCAGTCCAACACTCTGTCACACAGCGGCCAAAAATACCAGGTGCCATCGGGAGGTCCAGCAGTGGGGCCAGGGCACCAGAAGCCCTCCCACTGTTGCGCCCCCAAGCACCAAGAAGACAGAGCCTCACTTGCCCCAGATATAATAACATAAGAGAAGCCAATGTTGAATCAGGCCAGTGGCCCATCCAGTCCAACACTCTGTGTCACACAGTGGCCAAAAAGACCAGGTGCCATCAGGAGGTCCAGCAGTGGGGCCAGGGCACTAGAAGCCCTCCCACTGCTGCCCCCTCCAGCACCAAGAATAGAGTGCATCACCTGCCCCAGAAATTCCATTTCATCATCTGACGAGGTGCGCATGCCCACGACAGCTCACATTGTGAATAAAAATTTGTTGGTCTTCAAGATGCCGCTGGACTCTTAACCTGGACGTCAAGGGTGTAACTCTGCTCAGGACAGAACTGTGTTTATGGGAGGGTTTTTTTGACTCGTTGATGGCTTTATTTTCAAGTGACAGCTTATACCCTGGTTGCTCCATTGACACCTTCTTATCTCTTCACACCTTCTCTTTTGTTTCAAGGACGCAATTGTCTGTGTGATCGGTCCATCCTGCAGAGAGCCACTGGCTTCGCCACACTGCCTGGAAAGGCTACCCAGCATGGACAGCAGTCATGACCTCTCTGCTCCCATTCTGCACTGGCAGAGGGTCTGCCTTTCTATACCTCGCCCTGGCTTCATCCACTCCAGCTTTTCCTTTCCCTCTCCCTTAAAGTTTTTTTATTAATGTTTAATGAAAGATATTCCATATATACAGTGAATGCAGGACGCTCAATCAATATTACATAGCAAAACAAATCACAACACCATGAGACTCTGTATCATTAAACTGATGCGAACAACGAACCCTACTGAGAGACCTTCTCATAACCTTTCCCTATGAAGGCTTTCCCTATGTAGAAAGGTTAAAACGCTTGGGGCTCTTTAGCTTGGAGAAACGATGGTTGAGGGGTGACATGATCGAGGTTTATAAGATTATGCATGGGATAGAGCAGGTTGAGAAAGAAGTACTTTTCTCCCTTTCTCACAACACAAGAACTCGCGGGCACTCCATGAAATTGCTGAGCAGTTGGGTTAGAACAGATAAAAGGAAGTACTTCTTCACCCAGAGAGTGATTAACATGTGGAATTCACTGCCAAAGGAGGTGGTGGCAGCTACAAGCATGGACAGTTTCAAGAGGGAATTAGATAAGCATATGGAGCAGAAGTCCATCAGTGGCTATTAGCCACAAGGTATAGATGGGAACTCTCAGTCTGGGGCAGGTGCTGCACTCTATCCTTGGTGCTGGAGGGGGCAGCAGTGGGAGAGCTTCTAGTGTCCCAGCCCCACTGCTGGACCTCCTGATGGCATCTGGTATTTTTGGCCACTGTGTGACAGAGTGTTGGACTAGATGGGCCATTGGCCTGATTCAACATTGGCTTCTCTTATGTTCTTATGTTCTTAACCTTAATTTTGAAACACTATTTGTGGTACCAGTAGAATTAAAGGAGTGCCCAAACCTTAGTAGGTGAAGCCATTCTGTGTAGCTGGGATTTGCGGGTAATATATCATTCTCTGAGAAACATGCTAATAATGGGAACCATTTACGAACAAATTTAGAGTGGGATCCCACGTGCCCTTGTGTGTGGGTATCATAGGTTCCCGCAACTTTTTGGATGGTGCTGCTTGGGCTAAATCAACAGGTCCGACCATTCCAGATCTGGGGTCCAAAGCTAGGATTGAACTCTACCTCCGTTCTACATATCACGAGGACCTCTTTTAAGCACCTCGGGTGGTGCAATTTCTCACCATGTGCCCGTTAGGCAGAAGGACACGACGCACGGCGTTCACTGCCTCATCTCAGAAATCTAAACGTTTCCTTTCTTTACAAAAGTTACTGATTCCACGCCACAGGGAGACACCGTGCTTCCAAGGAACATGCCCAACAAGTCATAGATCCTTCAGAAATGAGGTGTCCCACACGGCCCCTGGCTTAGTATAATGTGACATGGGAGAAATATCAACTAATGGGGGGGGGGAGTGCCGGTAAGTCACATCCAACCTATGGTGACCTAGTAGGGTTTTCAAGGCAAGAGACACTAAGAGGTGTTTGCCTCTGCACAGCGAGCAAACCTGGACTTCCTTGGTGGTCTCCCATCCAAGTGCTAACCAGGGCCGACCCTGCTTAGCTTCCGAGATCTAAGAAGATCGGGCCAGCCTGGGCCACCCAGGTCATCTGCTCATTACCCAGAGAGTATTTGCAGATAAAGTTGTTCTTCATGTTGCATCTGTCGTCATTCCACTGAAACATGTACGGGCCGCCGTCGCCGGGAGGCGCCGAGGGCTGGTGATACATCACGACGCAGATTTCACTTCCACAGGAGGGCTCATCAGTGTACCAGTTTCTGGGGAAACAAAGTAGATGATCTAAGATGAACGGTTTCCCCATTGAGGGTTCTTCTAGGAGAAGAGGAACACGAAATGCAGCAAGTCCATTCACTGCTCCTTTGGGCACTGGGTCTAGGCCTCCGTGTATGGAGGGGGCCGGTGGGTAGACGGTACTTCCTGGCGTTAATCAGCATGTCCTGCAGTCCCTTCCAGATCTGGGATCTAAAGCTAGGACCAAACAATCTAGCCATCGTTTGATCATTGTTTGACCACAGGGAAGCCATTGAAATTCATAAGCATAAACACAATTTCAACAGGAAAGAAGAGAGTTTAAAAATAAATAGGGCATGGTTTCCTATCCTGAAAAACACAAAATGCTCTACAGCTGGCAATAGCACTACAGATAAGATTAGAATTTCAACAGCCAATCTGTATACAAAAGAACCTCCTCAGGAAAGCTCCTCCATTAGCATGTCACAGCCTGGGGAACTCCTACCAGATAATGACTCAGCCTTACCCCACCTTCCTGAGTAGAGATGAATTACCTGCCTTCCATTTTTCTTCTCGCCTTGACACAAAGGGTACCCCATCTTTCTGTGTTATACCGCTGAGAATGCCAGTCACAGCTACATCAGGTCCTACAAGGCCAACACCACAGCCAGACAACCCAGAAAATCTACAACAGCTAATGAGCTCTGGCCATGAAAGCCTTTGACAGCAAATCTAGCCCTGCTAGGGAGGGGCTGTGACTCAGTGGCAGAGCCTCTGCTTGGCAAACAGAAGGTTCCCAGGTTCGATCCCTGGCATCTCCAGTTAAAAGGACCAAGCAGGAGGTGATGTGAAAGACCCGAGACCCTGGAAAGCTGCTGCCAGTCTGAGTAGACAATTCTGAGACAGATGGACCAAGGGTCTGATTCAGTATAAGGCAGCTTCATGTATGTATTCATATGCGACTGCAATAAAAAAGGCCAACGCTATGCTGGGGATTATTAGGAAGGGAATTGAAAACAAATCAGCCAGTATCATCATGCCCCTGTATGAATCAATGGTGCGACCTCGTTTGGAATACTGTGTATAATTCTGGTCACCACACCTCAGAAAGGATATTATAGCATTGAAAAACGTGCAGAAAAGGGCAACTAGAACGATAAAAGGGTTAGAACACTTTCCCTATGAAGAAAGGTTAAAGCGCTTGGGGTTCTTTAGCTTGGAGAAATGATGGCTGAGGGGTGACATGATCGAGGTTTACAAGATTGTGCATGGGACAGAGCAGGTGGAGAAAGAGGTACTTTTCTTCCTTTCTCACAATACAACAACTCATGGGCACTCAATGGAATTGTTGAGCAGTGGGGTTAGAACAGATAAAAGGAAGGACTTCTTCACCCAAAGAGTGATTAGCACATGGAATTCACTGCCACAGGAGGTGGTGGTGGCTACAAGCTTGGACGGCTTCAAGAGAGAATTGGATAAAATATGGAGCAGAGGTCCATCAGCAGCTATTAGCTACGAGGTATGGATAGGAACTCTCAGTCTGGGGCAAGTGAGGCTCTGTATTCTTGGTGCTTGGTGGGGGGTAACAGTGGGAGGGCTTCCAGTGTCCTGGCCCCACTGCTGGACCTCCTGATGGCACCTGGTCTTTTTGGCCACTGTGTGACAGAGCGTTGGACCAGATGGTCCACTGGCCTGATCCAGCATTGGCTTCTCTTATGTTCTCCATTAGTAGTGTGCAAGCCCTCTATAGGTCCAAGGGTCCTCTCCTGGTCACTACCATCCGCTAGTATAAAATTTCAAATGATCGATGCTGGAATACGATCTGACAGCAGAACAACCATGTCAGAGAATAACAGCTGCCTGTACTCTCAGGGCCAAACCAGACATGATGCTAGAAGTCCCATGAATGGAACACCTAGCGGGGTTTTAAAGAAATTAATTATTAGGTGCAGAAGTCCTGATTCTGATCAGGTGGTGGCAGAAAGTGCAGTGAAGTCACAGCAGACTTATGGCCATCCCGGAGGGTTTTCAAGGTGAGAGATGTTCAGAGCTGGTTGGCCCTTGCCTGCCTCTCCGTAGCAAACCTGGGCTTCCCTGGTGGTCTCCCATCCAAGTACTCACCAGGCCTGACCCTGCTTAGCTTCCAAGGTCAGGCTAGCCTAGGCCATTGGATCAGGACTGTGGTGAGGAGGAGGAGGAGGAGGAGGAGGAGGAGGAGGAGGAGGAGGAGGAGAAGAAGAAGAAGAAGAAGAAGAAGAAGAAGAAGAAGAAGAAGAGGAGGAGGAGGAGGAGGAGGAGGAGGAGGAGAAGGAGACTGGATTTATACCCCATCCTTCACTTGGAGTCTCAGAGCGGCTTACAAACTCCTTCCCTTCCTTTCCCCACAGCAGACACCCTGTGAGATCGGTGGGGCTGAGAGAGCTCTGACAGAAACTGCTCTTTTTCAAGGACAGCTCTTATCAGAACTATGGCTTGCCCAAGGTCATCCAGCAGCTGCGAGTGGAGGAGTGGGGAATCAAACCCGGTTCTCCCAGATTAGAGTCTGCGCACTTAACCACGACACCAAACTGGATGACAGAAGTCATCACCCCCACCTGCCGGCTTGTTCTCAGAACTGTTGCTTAGGACGGCAGAAGTGATTAACTTGCAGCAGCTGAGAACTGCCATCTGAAGTAGCGGACAGCTTCCATTTTAGAGCTCTCTCCTGGTAACAGCTTTCTATTGGCTAAACAGCTTTTCTTTCCGCACTGAAAATGTCAGCCCCACCCAAAAAAAAATCTGTCCCGCAAGTCACAAAATCCCAGCTACGGGCTTACCATCACCACGCCCCTGTCCAGGACTCACCGAAACACAGAGGAGCTCCCATCGGACCAGGAGTACAAGTCGGGGCATTCCGTGCTGTTGTCCGGGTCCTCTTCTCGGGTGAGCCCGATCCAGAAATCGCCGTCAGAAGCCGAGAGGTGAGAGATAATCTTCTCTATCAGTCTCTGCTCCGCCTGCGACTCGATGCTCACCAGGTGCCCTCCGTCTCTCCTACATGCCTCAAAGGCTTCCCGAAAGCCCACCCGGCGGGACACATCGTGGAAGTACACGACCTTGTAGCATGGGCGCTGGGTCCCGCCCCGGCAGACGGCCTGTCCTGTGCAAAGGGAAGAGAAAGGAGCCCCTTTAACAGACACTGGGAGGAGGAGGAGGAGATTGCATTAATACCCCGCCCTTCACTACCCAAAGGAGTCTCAGAGCGGCTTGCAAACTCCTTTCCCTTCCCCTCCCCACGACAGACACCCCATGAGGTAGGTGGGGCTGAGAGAGCTCTTTTGAGGACTACTCCTGAGAGAACAGCTCTTTTGAGAACTTGTGACTGACCCAAGGTCACACCAGCAGCTGCATGTGTTGGAGTGGGGAATCAAACCCGGCTCTCCCAGGTTAGAGTCCACAATCCTAACCACTACACCAAACTGGAGAGAGCAAATGCTAAATCCGTGATGGGTGGCATGGAGTATTTCTCAATAATTCAGTCAGTATTCATTTAAAAAAATAACTTTTACCACATGTGATGGAACAGCTTGGCCATATCTTTGCTGTTGTTAAGGGAAATGTTCCAGTGAGGTTCTGGCTGCCCCCCTTGGAATCCACAGTTGTCAAATTAGGACAACTGCCCAACACAGTCCCTGTGCCATGCTGCCCGCAGCACCGATACCTTCCTTGGTGCCAACCAAGGGTTTTTGAAAACTGGGCAGGGCTCCTGCTTAGCAGGGCTTCTGACTGGCCACTGAAAATCCAATTGGTGACGCAGAATCAAATCGCACTGTTTTAGTGGCCGCCGCCACCAGAGTGTTGGTTTCAGTCTCACTCCTCTTTCCCAGTGTATTTTTAAAATTACCCCTCTTCTCCCCCAGCACTTAGAGAATTAACTTCTAGGTGTGCGTCTCTTTATAACAGCAGAACAAATTTAGAGTCCAGTGGTACCTTTGAGGCCCACAAAGGTTTATTCAAGGTCTGAGCTTCCGTGTGCAAGGCACTTTTTCAAAACTTTTACATTTGAAAAAGTGCACCTTGCACCCAGAAGCTCATACCGTGAATAAACCTTTGTGGGTCTTAAGGGTGCCCCTGGGATCTAAATTTGTTCTGCTGCTTCGGACCAACACAGCTGACCACCTGGCTCTATCCTCATAATAGTATTATTGACCAGTGAGGAAGACCCCAGAGACAGAAACACGTACGGTCCTATTGGTCATTTGATATATTCATCAGCCGTGTATGCAAAATCACCAACTCTGCATGCAAAATGACTGCAGCTTACACAGAGCTCATCCTGATGTTCCACAGAGTCCGATCTTTAGACCAATTGTTTTTAATCTATCAACCTTTGCCATTCGGTACACCATAAATAAAAATATTTTTTGATAATATTAATTTTGAGGTTAGCGTGACCCTTTTAACATTGTCGGCGGATAGGCGTCCACATTAACCTCTACCGGCTCGGCTCAGCACCAGGCCCAGTTATCCTGTTGACGCTCTACTAGGGTTCCCAAGTACTTACCATCTGGGGGCAGGAGACGAATGCTCCCCGGCTGGACCAGTCTTCCTGGTAACGCACCATGCCGTCGCCAGGAAGTGATACCAGGTGACGCTCTGGCAACGGGGCTGAAAACTCGATGGTACCATCGAGTTTCCAGCCCCATTGCCAGAGCGTCGCCTACCATCCCTTCCTGGCGACAGCATGGTGCTCCGTGCCTCTCCTTCCCCTGGGGATGGTCCTGCGAAGACGTATCCATCCCCCGCCGGCACGCGGTAAGTTCTTGGGAAGCCTACGCTCTACAGACTATAAGAGCTCAAATTCAGCACCTGAAGATCCTTGCCACATTTAACCTAAACCAGCCAAGTGTATTTTGATTCGTTTGGCCCGATTCAGTCTCAGAAGTGACATTGCGAACATCTCAATGAGTGAGATGTTCGTCATCAACCCATTTGAGGGGGGGTGGCCATGCCTTAGTGGCAGAGCATCTGCTTGGCATGCAAATGGTCCCAGGTTCAATCCCTGCTTGGTGTCCCTGTTTAAAAAGATCCAGTAGTAGTGGGAAAATGCTATCCGATCGCAGCCAAGTTTCCGCAACCCCTCATGGGGTTTCTGAGACAAGAGACGAACGGAGGTGCTCTGCCATTGTCAGGTGACGTAAACAATCACCTCCACCTGCAGAGCTGCTGCCAGTCAGAGAAGTCACCTCGAGGGGCAGTCTGGTGTAATGGTTAAGTACGTGGACTCTAATCTGAAGAGAACCGGGTTTGATTCCCCACTCCTCTACTCACACCTGGCTGGATGACCTTGGGCAAGCCACAGTTCTGTCAGAGCTGTCCTTGAAAAACAGCAGTTTCTGTCAGAGCTCTCTCAGCCCCGCCTACCTCGCAGGGTGTCTGTTGTGGGGAGGGAAAGGGAAAGGATTCTGTAAGATGCTCTGAGACTCCAAGTGACGGGCGAGGTATAAATCCAATCTCTTCTTCTTCTTCTTCTTCTTGGCCTCGAAGGACCAGGGCTTAGCTCGATGTAAGGCAGCGTCATGAGCTCAATCTCCGTCTCATCCATTGCACAGTGTGGTTTTATAAATAAAAAAGACGAAAAAGGGGGGAAGAGAAAACTTAACCCAAAAGGATTAACTAAGAACCTAGAAGGTTAAATGAATCCAAATTGATGGGCCCAGTATATAAATAACTAAATAGAGAAGAAGAAGAAGAGGAGGAGGAGATTGGATTTATACCCCACCCTTCACTACCTGAAGGAGTCCCTTCCCCTCCCCACAACAGACACCCTGTGAGATAGGTGGGGCTGAGAGAGCTCTTTCCAGAACTGTCCTTGAGGGAACAGCTCTGAATTAACTTATGACTAACCCAAGGTCACACCAGCAGCTGCATGTGGAGGAGTGGGGAATCAAACCTGGTTCTCCCAGATCAGAGTCCACGTACTTATCCACTGCACCAAACTGGTATAAATACATATCAAACAAATATATATCAAATATACGGGGGGGGGATGTATTTACTCCAAAATGATTTAAAAGCAATTACAGCCCCCAATATAGCCTCATTTCAGATCAAAATCATACAATCACCTCAAACATAGACCTTGCAATAATATTACAATAACTACTCAATATAGGACCAATGTAATGTAGTTGGCCCCATACAGCACCTGAAAGTGATTTTCTTTGGACCAGAATAGGAAGGTACACAATTGAATTACCACTCAAGATACGTGTACCTGACTAGGGCAGAAGGTGATTTCAAATGAGGCTTCTGCCATGAGTCATGGATATTGATCAGAAAACAATTCCAGCTTGGTCCTATATTGAGTAGTTACTGTAATATTATTGCAAAGTCTGGAACTAATGTGTAATTACTATGCCTGAGTGCAAAGGCCATAAGGCCAAAACGTGTTTGGTCAGGGTTGCATATGGTCTGTGTCTGGAGCTGACTGTATGATTTTACATCATGTTGTAATAAACATATGTATTTTGTTGTATATTTGATACAAATTTATGTCCCATATTTAGTTATTTATCTACTGGGCCCTTCAATTTGGATTCATTTAACCTTTTGAAATAAAAATACAGGGAAAGTAAACCAAATAAGTAGAAGAAGAAGAGATTGGATTTATACCCTGCACTTTACTACCCAAAGGAGTCTCAGAGCGGCTTACAAACTCCTTTCCCTTCCCCTCCCCACAACAGACACCACGCTCCCTCTAAGCTGTGGAGTCCTGTGAGCAAAAATTCTACTCTGTGAGCTACTGGCATTAAACTTGTGAGCGAGTGATTTGGCTACTGCATACATTAGTTTGCTCTGGAGCCATCCTTCCTGAGCGAAGACAAAAACGTGTGAGCCAGAGGCTAAAAAACTGTGAGCTAGCTCACACTAACTCAGCTCAGAGGGAACACCGCCTGTGAGGTAGGCGGGGCTGAGAGAGCCCTCTCGAGAACTGCCCTTGAGAGAACAGCTCTGAAAGAACTTGTGACTGACCCAAAGTCACACCAGCAGCTGCATGTGAAAGAGTGGGGAATCAAACCCGGTTCTCCCAGATTAGAGTCCGAGCTCCTAACCACTACATCAAACTGGCTCTTAGTGTGGGCACATGAGACTCACGGGGGAAGGATCCCATCTCTTTCCGCTTCTCTCAGTACACTCCGATAGTACACACAGTACACTCAGAGAAATATCTGGCTGTACTCAACCAGGCCTAGGGTTTTTTCAGCCCTGGTCCCAGCCTGGTTGAACACTTCTGCTGGAGAACATTCATGCCCTGCGGGATCTATTACCTTTCAGAAGGGCTTGCAAGGCAGAGATGTTCCACCAGGCATGCAGTTGAGGACAGCGACAGTACAGTATGAGACCTGGCACTCATACCTCCCCGGGGGGCCTGCGAAATCTTTGTAGTTAAACTATTTTCTGCCACCTGGAGTTGACTGTTTTTATGTATTCACTGTTATTTATTGTAGGTTTTAACTTTTAATTTTGGTAGTCTTGTACTCTGTGGTACGTTGTTATATTGAATTTTACCGTAAGCCGCCCTGAGCCCTGCTTGCAAGGAAGGGTGGCCTAAAAATTGAATACATAAATAAATATAAATAATCTCCACCCCTCTTCCCCCTAGGTCTGCCTCAGCTCATAGGCTGTGCCACAACCCTGGGTCCAGTGTGGCTCCCGAGCTCCATCGATGTCACCAACGACCACCAAAATTTTTTTTACAATGACAGATTTTTCTGCAAACCTAGAAGGTCCCCCAAGTTTGTAGAAACATCTTTTTAAGGTAAAATATGAGCTGCGGTGGCTCAAGTGGTTAAGACGCTGAACTGCAGGCTGTGGAAGGTCAGTAGTTCAGCAGTTCAAGACCCGTGAGTGCCGCATGACGGAGTGAGCTCCCGTCTCTAGTTCCAGCTCCTGCCAACCTAGCAGTTCGAAAGCAAGAAATTGCAAGTAGATAAATAGGTACCACTTCGGTGGGAAGGTAACAGCGTTCCGTGCGCCTTGGTGTTTAGTCATGCCGGCTACATGACCATGGAAATGTCTTTGGACAGCGCTGGCTCTTCGGCTTTGAAATGGAGATGAGCACTGCAACCCTAGAATCGGATTCGACTGGCTTTCAAGCAAGGGAACCTTTACCTTTACCTATGGCCCTGATTTGTAGATTTAGATATCCGCAGATGAGGGCCACACTTGAGACATAAACTTCTAGATGGCTTACATGACAACCAATGTTGTGGCCAAGTTTATCCAGTGTTTAGTTTTACAGAAGCCAAGGGTTCTGTTCCGATAAGCCAGTCACTCAAGACGAGTTTAAGAAGTGGATATTATAAATATCTCTGGAGAAGTGCCACGTACATTTTCTAAATAAAGCAATAATAACTCTCTGGGATGCATTCCTAAAGCACACTTTGAAAGACATTCCTGATTTCCCTTTCTCCCTCCAAGTACAATGCAGACCAGACTTTTACAATCATGTAACGACTCAGAATTGCCACTTCTTGCAGAAGACATGCACGTTAAAAACGCTGAACCCAGCAAAAACCATCTGGTCCCCATGAATAATCTGACAGACATGCGAGATTTGATGAAAGAGACATAGGATGCTACCTCTTTGCAGAATCAGGTCTGCCGCTGGGACGGTGGCAGTGGAAGAAATACAAAGAACAGATTGTTATTATACAACTGGCAGGCACTGTGTCTTCAGACTATCCCCAGCTAACAGCTAGACGGCTCTGAGGCAGGACAAGCGAGTTTTTTTGCAAGCGTTTGGCACGTTGTCTGTGTTTTATCAGCAAAATTAGAAGTTATCTCTAGCCAAGGCAGGGACTGTACTGCAGCCGATCCCATTCCAGCCTCTGCTACGAGCCATCTCTCCAGCCGGTGATCTCATTCTAATGCATATTGGAATTAAGTCTGTGAATCTACAAGTTATTTCATAAACTAGCTGTTAATTTCGAAGGGATTAACCCCCACATGGATACTACCGCTACAATAATCTTTTCTCTCTAGGAACATCCACACAATAGGAAATTTTAGTACTGGGATTAGTGACTAGAAGCCGACATTCAAATCCCTGGAGAGAGGCAGCTTAACATATTACACAGCAGACGGGGTAACACCGGGAGTTATAAAAAACTACGGACGTGCACAGAGATCCGTGGCCTCTCGGGGCTGACTGGTGCACGGCCTTGAATCGTCACACTTCTCGTGTTTACTGCAGGTACTGTCAGGAAACACTTTTAGGAATCAGAGGAATAACGTATATAATGGTTCTGCAGAGGGCCAACATATTCCAGTAATTTTGGACATAACCGGTCCCAGTTCAAACTGCATTTTAGCCAACGTGCAGGGTGTGAGCTTTTGTGAGTCACCGCACCCTTCTTCATTGCTCACTACCCAAATAGACACAGCGGCCAATGCAGATCGGCTCACAGTCTAAGCATTCGGATGACAGGTTTTCAGATCACAGCGCACTGACTTCTTTTGGAGAGGGACAGACTGGCGCAACCACACGCATCTTACACATATTCGTGCATACATGCTGTGTGACTACAATCCATCACATCCGAGCACAAGAAGTTTTATCCCTCTAAGTATGATACTGCGTGCACTGGAATCGATGCATGCAGAGTGCGCGAGGACACAAATTTTGCCACTAGTTCGCACGCTTGGAGGTCCGTGCGCTGATTTCAACACTAAATTTAATTTATTTATACCTGCCTTTCTCCCTGATGTGGACCCGAAGCGACTTATTCGTAACTTAGGCATATAACTGTCCTCTTTTTTTGTGAAAGTTTCCCAAGAGAGACACCCCCTCCCCATCACAAACACATCAGAACATGCGCAAGTGGGGTTCTACACATCTAAAGCACAGTACACTTGTGGTGATTTTATCGTGTTCAAAACGGCTGTCTGAAACAGCCATGTATCTAGTCCTCATGAATGCCAGCAGAAAACTCGGGATTGCCCACAGCATTCAAGAAACCGAAGGAAAATAACCAATGCTCTAAATAGGCTATTTTTCAATGTACTTAGAATGCATTACTGTAAGTGGATTTTTACACCGCCTAACGTGATTTTGAAAAAGATCTGCAAGAGAAAGCGGCATTAGCAAAGAATCGACGGAAAATCCACAAAAGCTGACCCAGCAAGTATGCAACTGGGGAATCTTTGGCCAGACTTATTTTCATATCCATCCCAGACACCCAGAGCCGGGAGAGTTTATTTCAGGGGTGCATTTATAACGGGAGGGAATGCCTGAAATGCTCCGGTGCTATAGAATATTGGCACGAACCGTCTGGCCGTATATATTTCTGGCCAGCCTTGCACTCTAAATCATCACATATTGCTGATGGAGCCACACTTTCCACAACACGTTTCAGCACCAGTCTGGTAGCCAGAGCCTCTGGCCTCAACACCCCTCTGACCATTAGTCACAGCCGTCCAAGAGCTGGCTGCAGTGACTCAGCGGCTGCGGAAAGGCACTCCACACAAGCTCAGAAGCCCTTCTCCCTTTGGCTAGTTCACACCTTGGGTGCCAAAAACAACTCCCTTGGCTTCAAGCCCCGCACACGGAAAGCCATCAGGAAACTGCAAGGCATCCACCCCTGCGTGTCCTGCACACCACCGCGCCAGATTGCTGCCCTGCTAGGGATGCCAGCCTCCAGGTGGGACCTGGGGATCCCCCGGAATTACAGCTCCTCTCCAGACCAATGCTTCCCTCTAAGCTGTGGAATCCCGTGAGCAAGAATTCTACTTCTGTGAGCCACTGGCATTCAAGTCGTGAGCTGGGGATTGGGCTACTGCATAAATTTAGTCTGCCTTGGAGCCACCTTTCCAGAGAGAAGACAGACATGCGTGAGGCAGGAGATCAAAAACGGTGCGCTCGCTCACACTCACTCAGTTTAGAGGGGACACAGCTCCGGACTCGTTCCCCCGGAGGAAAGGGACGCTTGGGAGGGTGGACTCTACGGCGCTGCACCCCACCGAGGTCCCTGTCCTCCCCAGGCTCCACCCCCAGGTCCCCGGGAGTTTCCCGACCTGGAGCTGGCAACCGGTTCCTTCCCCCGCTCCTCCCCTCCCCGCCTGCCAAGAAGACCAACCCGGCCGAGCCTCCGCACACCTCCCCGCGCCAACTCGCCGTCCCGGAGGGCGGGCAACTTTCTTCTGCACGGCGCGCCTCCGTCCGACCGTCCGGGCACCTGCTGCAGCCCCTCCGCCGGCCAGCCAGCCAGCCAGGGGTCTGCGAGCCGCGCGTCGGGCCGGGGAGGGAACGGGAGGGGGCTGCAAGGCGGGCCGGGCCAGGCGACGCCCCTGGCGGCTGCAGACCAGCGCGGGAAGGGAGGGGAGCCGCAGGAGGGAGAGGAGCCGGACGGCCGCGGGGCACGGAGGGAGGGAGAGAGAGCGAGCGAGACGCAGGCGCCCCCCCCCCCCGCCTGCACCCCGGACAACTTGGCCCCAGACCTGGAGCCGCTCCCGCTGCAAAAACCCCGCGCCCCCCCCGCCCCCCCCCCGCCGGTCTCTTGCCTCGGAGCGGCCCGGAGGCGGCTTCTCCGCCCAGCAGCAGCAGCAGGAGGAGGAGGAGGAACCCGAGCAGCGCCCCGACCCGCCGCATGGCGCCTCCCGGCTCGGTGCGCCCCGCCGGCCGCATCCCCAGCCCGAGCGCACTGGGCGAAGAAGAAGAGGCAGGCGAGGCGGCCGGCCGGGCAAACCCAGCCCAGCCCAGGCAGCCGCTCCGCCTCCGGGCCGGGGGCCAGCCCAGCGAGGGAGGGAGGGACGGGGAGGGAGAGGGAGGCGCTTGGCCCGGCCCCCTCCCCTCCCGTCTCCCCTCCCCTGCTCAGCCAGCCCTCCGCGCCGGGGGGACGCGCCAGCCGAGTCTGGAGGGTTGGGAAGGGCTGGCCGGTCCCGGGGAGCCGGGGTGGCCAGTCTCCAGGCGGCGGCTGGAGGTCTCCCGGAATCGCAGCCGGTCGCCAAGGGACAGAGGTCGGCCCCCGCCCCTCGGAGAGAATGGCTCCTTTGGAAGGGGGCCTGGGTGGCCGGGGTTGCCCTCCTCCAGGCAGTGGCGGGAGATGGTCCCGGGATTACAGCCAGTCTTCAAGAGGGAAGCTACTGCAGCTGATTTCCCCGGGGACAGAGTTCAGGTTTCCTGGGAAACATGGCTGCTTTGGGAGGTGTCCTCCATGATCCCTGCCCTCCCCAGGCACAACCCCCCCCCCAAATTTCCAGGAATCTCCCAACCCAGAGTTGGCAACAATACTCCCTCTGAACTATGGAGTCTTGTGAGCAAAATTTCTACTTTGTGAGCTGCTTGCAAGCCAGCGATTGGGCTGCTGCGTCAATGAGTTTGCTCTGGAGCCATCTGGGCAAAGACAAAAAAATGTGTGAGCCGGAGACTAAAAAGACTGTGAGCTGGCTCACACTCACTCAGCTTAGAGGGAACACTGGTTGGCAACCCGATGGAATTGCCCGTATTGGAGTCCCTCCGTTTTAACTGAGGATCCAGATGGCATCGTGGCCGTGCTGTTGCAGGCCAGTGTTTCCTTTTAACATTTTCCTGTGTTTTTTTTTCAAACAAGGTTTCTTTGAGGTTTGGGGAGTTGGGGTTGCCAGTCTCCAGGGGGTGACTGGAGATCTCCTGGAATTACGGCTGGTCTCTGGGTTACAGAGATCAGTTCCCCTGGAAGAAAAAGAGGGAGGAGGAGGAGATTGGATTTATACCCCGCCCTTCACTTGGAGTCTCAGAGCGGCTTACAAACTCCTTTCTCTTCCCCTCCCCACAACAGACACCCTGTGAGGTAGGTGGGGCTGAGAGCGCTCTTTCAAGGACTGCCCTTGAGAGAACAGCTCTGACAGAACTGTGGCTTGCCCAAGGTCATCCAGCAGCTGCAAGTGGAGGGGTGGGGAATCAAATCCAGTTCTCCCAGAAGAAGAGGAAGAAGAAGAGGAGGAGGAGATTGGATTTATACCCCGCCCTTCACTCAGAGTCTCAGAGCGGCTCTTACAAACTCCTTTCCCTTTCCCTTCCCCTCCCCACAAAAGACACCCTGTGAGGCAGGCGGGGCTGAGAGAGCTCTTTCGACAACTGCTCCTGAGAGAACAGCTCGGAGAGAACGGTGGCTTGCCCAAGGTCATCCGGCAGGAGAGAATGGCTGCTTTGGAAGGTGGACTCTGTGACATTCTACCCCACTAAGTTCCCTTCCCTCCACAAATCCCATCCTTCACCTCCAAAATCTCCAGGAATTTCCCGACCCAGGCCTGGCAACCCTGTTCTGGAAGGCAGGGTCTGGGGAGGGGAGGGACCTCGGTGGAGTATAATGCCACAGAATCCCTCCCTCCAACAACTGCCGGAGAAAGGGTTTTGTAGTCCGGAGGTTGGCTATAATTCCAGGAGATCTCCAGGTGCCACCTGGAGGTTGGCAACCAGAACTGTTGCTTGGATCCCACCCTGCCCTCTGCGCCCTTAGAAGCCACCGGCCCTTCCAGCCCCTCTTGGCAACAACCCACCCCACCCCTGCTCTTGCCTTGGTCCAAAGAAGCTGCTGATTGGACGGCTTTTCTCTGCCTTTCAGCAACAGCTGGGAATGGTCCACACGCCCTCTTGGTGGATGCGGGGATCTTGCCTGGATCTGTACCCTGCCAGCGCCGCCCACCTGTGCCCTGAGAAAGCTGGGACTTTGGGCCCCTTGGTGTAGTGGTTAGGAGCCTGGGCTCTAGGTGTAGTGGGAGCATGGACTGATCTCGGAGAACCAGGTTTGATTCCCCACTCCTCCATGTGCAGCTGCTGGATGACCTTGGGCAAACCACAGTTCTCCCAGAGCTGTTTTCTCAAGAGCAGTCCTCGAAAGAGCTCTCTCAACCCCACCTGCCTCACGGGGTGTCTGTCGTGGGGAGGGGAAGGGAAAGGAGATTGTGAGCCGCTCTGAGACTCCGAGTGAAGAGTGGGGTATAAATCCAATCTCCTCTTCTTCTCCTTCTTCTTCTCTTCAGGGGCAGGCTCACACCCAGCCAGTGGCATGCCCGGCATCTGCACACCCATTCCCTCCTCCTGCACTTTATGCTTCTGCCCATGTGGGGCTCCCTGGAAGAGCCTTTGCCAGGCATGCAGAAGGTCCCAGATCCAATCCCCGGCATCTCCAGTTTAAAGGAACCAGGTAACAGTCGATGTGAAAGACTTCAGCCGGAGACCCTGGAGAGCAGCTGCCAGTCAGACGAGACAGTCCTGATGGACCCAGGGTCTGATTTGGTGCAAGGCAACTTTACCTGTGTTCATGTGCATTCACGCTGGAATAAATGCAGGACTTTGAGGTGCCACCAAGCTCCTGTTTAATGTGGCTTCCACAGACGGACCCGGGTTGCACTTGGCAGACCCAAAATCCTGCCCAGGAAAAGTTCTCCACTGAGGGCCAACGGGAACCCAGTTCCCAGAGCTTTGCCTGACGGACTGGCCTTCTTTGCAAAGCTAACCGTAGGGGAAAGGAGGCAGGCTGCTTAAGGTTGTCCTGCTCTGGCTGCAGGGCAAAGGAAGTCCAGCCAGTGGCTTCTGGAATATTCCCCAGCCACAGGTATTTTTGCTGCCCCAAGCAAAGGAGGAGGGGCATAGTTTGGTGTAGAGCTAGTTTGGTGCAGTGGTTAAGAGCAGCGGGCTGTAAGCTGGAGAACCAGGTTTGATTCCCCATTCCTCCTCCAGCTGAAGCTAGCTGGCTGACCTTGGGCAAGCCATAGTTCTATCAGAGCTGTTCTCTCGAGAGCAGTTCTTGGAAGAGCTCTCTCAGCCCCACCTACCTCACGGGGTGTCTGTTGTGGGGAGGGGAGGGGAAAGGAGTTTGTAAGCCGCTCTGAGACTCCTTCAGGTAGTGAAGGGTGGGGTATAAATCCGATCTGATCCTCCTCTTCCTTCCTCTTCTTCGTGGCAGAGCATCTGCAGTAGGTCCCAGGTTCAGTCCCCAGCATCTCTGTTTAAAAAGGACTAGGAAGGAGGTGTTGTGAAAGTCCTCTGCCTGAGACCCTGGAGAGCGGCTGCCGGCCTGAGTAGACAAGACCAACCTTGATGGAATGAGGGCCTGATTCACCATACGGCAGCTTCACATGCCCGTGTGTCCTCTTAGACCTTGTCTCCAGACTGGAACCAGCTCTCTGCACACCTGGCTTCTCCCCGGTGTGATGGTTTTTGCCACAAAGATGGATCCACGCTTAGTGGACCCCCGCATCAAGGGGTCCTGCCTGCAAGGCTGTGGGTTGGGCTGCCTCCTTTTGACTTCAGCACTGGAATCCGCAGGGAAGAAAATCTTTCCTTCACCGGTACCTCCAGTAGCCGAATGCTGACTCTGCGTTTCTCCCGCTGACTTCCTGAGGGTCGGCAAGACGGACGGCGCCTGCTTCCTGGCTCTCCGGCTGAGCTTCTGCTCAAAGGGTTTCTGGATTCCTTAGTGGGGAAGGACAGAACCTAAACAGCACTAGTGCCTGGGGGAGGGGGACCAGAGATGCTAATTTTATAGACTTGCTAGTTTGGTGTAGTGGTTAGGAATGCGGACTCCAATCTGGGAGAACCGGGTTTGATTCCCCACTCTTCCATGTGCAGCTGCTGGAGTGACCATGGGTCAGTCACAAGTTCTCTTAGAGCACTTCTCGAGAGAGAGCAGTCCTCCAAAGAGCTCTCTCAGCCCCACCTACCTCACAGGGTGTCTGTTGTGGGGAGGGGAAGGGAAAGGAGTTTGTAAGCCGCTCTGAGTGAAGGGCGGGGTATAAATCCAATCTCTTCTCTTCTTCTTTCAAGAGTCAAAGTTCACACTCCCCAAAATCTTGTTGGTCTCTAAGGTGCTGCTGGACTTCAATCGACCTCGTCTTCTCCATGGAGTCTTCTCTTCAATACCCTTCATTAGGACCAACCGAAATGACCCAAAACAGTGAACGCTTTCCAGTTTCCAGAGAGCCAGTTTGGTGTAGTGGTTAACTGCGCAGACTCTAATCTGGGAGAACCGGGTTAGATTCCCCACTCCTCCACTTGCAGCTGCTGGATGACCTTGGGCAAGCCATAGTTCCAGCACAGCTGTTCTTGAAAAAGAGCAGTTTCTCTCAGAGCTCTCTCAGCCCCGCCTACCTCACAGGGTGTCTGTGGTGGGGAGGGGAATGGAAAGGAGTTTGTAAGCCACTCTGAGACTCCGAGTGAAGGGTGGGGTATAAATCCAATCTCCTCGTCCTCCTCCTCCTCTTCTTCTTCTTCCTCACCAGAACCCTTCAGTGGGCTGGATGCTGCAAAAATTAAATAATAAAAAAGAAATGAACCACGGCGATGGTGGGAAGAACGCTCTCAAAATCCTGGTCTGAGACAGGGGTGCCCAACCTTTCTGAGGCTGCGGGCACATTTGGGCACAGTGACAAAACGGCTGCTGGAAAATGGCCGCCGCAGGAGGTGGAGCTAGCCACAAAATGGCTTCCCCGGCTTCCCTCCAGTCGCACAGTGCAGATCCTTGTGCTGTGGTGGCAGCTGCCGCCGAAGCAACATTTAGAAAAATCTGCACAGCCAATCAGAAACCTTGCTGGGGAAAAGCCCTACCTGGCCCCACTCGCATCCTAAGAAAAACTCAGTGGATGCCAGAATAGGTGTCAGTGAGTGTCCACAGGTACCATGTTGGAGACTCATAATCTGAGACATCTCCCCACCACCACCTTTTTAATTCCTGTAACATCCTGGGTGGTGAAGGTTTCTGGTGAACTTGCAAGCTTTCGCACTGACCGGAGTCATTTGGGTTGGTCCTGAAAGCAGGCCACGAGGGGTATTGCGTCCTTATTTGGGAATTTTCCCATTTGGACCAGTCCTGCTGCAAGCAACGGGTTTTTTTGCTATTGAAGTTTCGCCACCGGTGAACGATGAGCGTTTGCTCTTAGTGATATTGTGGAGGCAGAGAAGATGGATCCTCTGATGTCCTGATCACCTGTTCGCACCCAAAGAGCGTTTCTTGGAAGGCGGCCCCCTAATGGCTCCAAAGAGCTAACATTAAAAGACCACCGCGCAAGAAGCGTCAGCAGTTTTTCCAGGCAGGGACCTGAGTTATGAGCAGGGGGTAGCGTGCCACTCACTCACTGGCAGCCCCCCGTTGGAAAAAAAAATCATCAGAATCCATACCGCAGAAGCTGACAAGCTGAAAATGTTAATTAAAATTCTGCTGATTTTGACAGGAAATAAGGCGGCAGGCCTCGCATGCCAGGCCGGGCTCTCTCTTTTTTTTGGATAAAGTGTGACACAGAAAAATTTTTAAAGTCTAGTATTAACATGGACCTCGCGATAGATCTTTTTAATAGTGCAGATAAGAAGCTTCAACGTCAGAGGGACGAAACTTACGACATCCTTGCTTTTAGTGAATCAATTGCACAGCCCTTTTGACAGCAGGGAGACAAAGAAATGTAATTTCAAAAGCAGACCCTGCCTCTCTGGCCCACTTACGAATTAGCCGTGATGGATTGCTAAAACGGAGGAATTGTACTTACATGTAATGCAGAAGGCTTTGAACAAGACAGACAGGAAAGGTCTCTCGGTTTAATGGAATAGCTTCATGCCTGTAGGGTCCATAATTCCCCTCCCTTCCAATTTTAAAAGGGTAAAATATTGCTTTTTTTAATTAAGAAGGATAAAATATTGTTAGAGGCAATTTCCCCCCCCAAAAGACTCTCAAATATCAGCCCTGTGTTCCAAGACCAACGGTGTGAACTTAGCGCTTGCCAATTTTGCTCAAAACACTGTCAAAAAACAAACACGCACACTTAGAAGAATTGTAGTGCTGAAGCAGAGAGTTTCAGCAAAAACCACTGGCCTATCCTAGATTGTCCGAAAGACCAATGAGTCTAAATCTGCTCTTTGAAGAATGACAATTTCCATGCGATTGAGGAGACGTGTATCGTCCTGGTCTGGTGGAGAGACACTTTCTTAAAGATGCGTTACTTGAATGCATGAGCCTGCATGATACTGAAGCAGACGTTTGGCCTGTCAAGGCCAGTGCTGTGTACTCTTAACTGGCAATGGCTCTCCACGGTCTCTTGTAGAGGCATTTCTCATTGCCTGCTGCTGGCTCCTTTTGACTGGTCATGCCGGGGATTGAACCTGGGACCTTCTGCATGCCAAGAAGATGCTCTACCATCCAGCCACAGCGGCAGCCCAGCCCCAATTGGGGTCCATTTATTTACTTTGATCCCTCCCAACAAATGCAGGCCAGCATACCCAGTTATTCCACTTGCCTCATTTCATCTGCACAACGACACTGTGAGGTAGACCAGTCTGAGAGACAGCAGCAGAACCGAGGTCACCCAAGAGAGCTTCACAGCAGCACGACGATTTGACCCACAGTCCTACTGCTTCATTACTATCTATTACTGTACTGTAATCAAATTGGCCCCATTCATAATTTTGGCCAAAGACACTGCCTCTGGGCTTTCCCTGAGGGGAGGTGGTCTTTTCTGGAGACCAGTGTGGTGTTGTGGTTAAATGCGCGGACTCTAAACTGGGAAAACCGGGTTTGATTCCCTACTCCTCCACTTGCAGCTGCTGGATGACCTTGGGCAAGCCAGAGTTCTGTCAGAGCTGTTCTCTCAAGGGCAGTTTCTGTCAGGAGCTCTCTCAGCCCCACCGACCTCATAAGGTGTCTGTTGTGGGGAGGGGAAGGGAAGGGAGTTTGTCAGCCGCTCTGAGACTCTGAATGAAGGGCGGGGTATAAATCCAATCTTCTTATTTTCTCAAGATTTACTTATTTAAAACCGGAAGTAATTTTTCTCCAGGCCAGTTGGGCTGTGGATCCTGGAGGGTTTTTTTTTGTCATCTTCTGGGCATGGAACAGGGGGTCACTGGGGGTGTGGAGGGGGAGGTATTTGTGGATTTCCTGCACTGTGCAGGGGGTTGGACTAGCTGACCATGGCGGTCCCTTCCAACTCTACGATTCTATATACATACATCAAATGAAATGCATAAAATCCATAAAAAACTTAAAATCAGTTTAATACTGCTAGTTAATCAACCAAATGCAGTCCTAAATAAAACTGTCGTCAGGTGCCTCCTAAAGATGGAAAGTGAGGGGGCCAGGTGCACCTCTCTGGGGAGGCTGTTCTGTTATCAAGTAATTTCATGTTTTGGTGTCTGTGTTTCTTTAAATGTTTAGTGTGACTGCAGTAATGTAAGAAGAGTGATAGAGGGAGACAAGTGTGTTGTGACTGGCTGATGACTGAGAGTGTGGGAGGAGGAGTGTCTATGAGGTGATTCTGTGTGTGAAGTTTGAAGAGAGAGCTTAGTCTGTGTGACTATGGGAGTTTCTGAGTCCATTCTGTGTGAACAAGACAAACAGTTTAGTCTGTGTGAAGATGAGTTTTGAGTCTATTCTGTGTGAATAAGACAAAGAGTTCAGCCTGTGTGGCTATATAGATGAGAGAGAGATTAGACTGAGTATCTACACCTGTCAGAGTGGAGCTTTGGGAGCTTGAGAGACTGTTTGTGACACAAAGCTTTGCCAGTTATATTTACAAGTCCCTTTCATCAGCAACGGTTCAAAATAACCAGAAACCTATTAAATAAATCACTTTTTTGTTTAAACTTATCCCAGCAATCAGAATAGTCCTTCCTCAGGGCCACATAATCCTCTGAAGTGCCCACACCCTAGGTCATTCTACCAAAAGAGAGAGATTTGGAGTTTTTAATTCCTGGTGGCAGCAGAAATCTACCAAGTTTAGGTACACAGAGAGTGTTTTAAAGGTAAAACCATCTCCCCAATAAGTGAGGACACCACAAAGGGGCTGCCACCGAAAAAGGCCCTCTCGCGGGTACCCTCCAGACAACCTTCTTTGATCGGTGGAACAGTCAGGAAGGCCCCTCCTGGTGATCTTAATTCCTGAGCGGGTACAGATGGGAGATGACGGTCATTCAAGTGTACCAGTCACAAGCCAAAAATATCACCAGTAACACCACATTTAGGTTTGCAATTAGGATTTGTATTTCAAAATCAGTTTAACTGAATGACTATACAATGTCTTACTGTACTTTCTTTGACCCCCAGAGACCAAGAAACCTATCATCTGAATCGAAGCCTCCATCAGCTTCTGTTAAGCTGCTTAGGGTGAGGGTTTGGCTGGGAATTCACACGGCCCGTATGCCTTAAGAGCCAAAGTGTAACAGGACCAGGATTTCTGAAGGGGAGGGACAATCACTTCTCTCTCCAAGCCGCTCGCTTGGATGAAATTGTTCAAATTAATGCTCTGACACTTTCTTGATCTTCCACGTCGGATTCTGGCACCTTTAACTTGCTGGAAAGCAACAGAAAACATAGAAAGGTTACCCATTCAGTGGCCAGGAAGGCTACTTTAATTTTACTGATTTCAGCACAGTCGACTGTGAAACGGACTACACAAGATGACTAACGTTCAGCATTTGTCTAGTGCTTTTAGCATTCAACGTGCTTTGCCTGTATCCCTTATCCCAGTGATCCTTGAAATGGTTTTGCAAGGTGGCCCTGTGATATTATTGCCAGACTCTGGGTAGGGGACTGACTTCAACAAGACCTGAACTCCTGTGGGCCAAACGACACGTTTCAAGTTTTTAACAGGGTCCATGTGGACAGATAATGGCAGAAAGTGAAGAGGACCTAAAGAGCCTCTTGCTGATCATGAAAGAGGAGAGCGCAAAAGTGGGCTTGAAGCTCAACATCAAAAAAACTAAGATCATGACATCCGGCCCCATCACTCCTTGGCAAATAGAAGGGGAAGTTGTGGAAGCAGTGACAGACTTCACGCTCCTGGGATCCAAGATCAGTGCAGACGGTGACTGCAGCCATGAAATTAAAAGACGCCTGCTCCTTGGGAGGAAAGCGATGGCAAACCTAAACAGCATGATAAAAAGTAGAGACATCACCCTGCCAACAAAAGTCCGCATGGTCAAAGCAATGGTATTCCCCGTAGTAATGTATGGCTGTGAGAGTTGGACTATAAGGAAGGCCGAGGTCTGAAGAATAGATTTTTTTGAACCATGGTGCTGGAGAAGATTCTTGAGAGTCCCTTGGTCTGCAAGGAGATCGAATCAGTCAGTCCTAAAATAAATCAACCCTGACTGTTCCCTGGAAGGCCAGATCCTGAAGCTGAAGCTCAAATACTTTGGCCACCCAATGAGAAGGGAGCACTCCCTGGAGAAGACCCTGATGCTCGGAAAGGTAGAAGGCACAAGAAGGGGACGGCGAAGAATGAGATGGTTAGACAGTGTCATCGATGCAATGAACGTGAAACTGAGCAAAGTTCAGAGGAAGGCAGAAGACAGGAGGGCCTGGAGTGATGTGGTCCATGGGGTCGCGAAGAGTCGGACTCGACTGTGCGACTGAACAACAACATGGGCAGAACGCCTTGACTTGGATGGCCCAGGCCAGCCTGATCTCATCAGATCTCAGAAACTAAGCCAGGCTGGCTCCGGTTAGTATTTGGATGGGAGACCGCCAAGGAAGCCCAGGGCTACTACACCAAGGCAGGAAATAGCAAGCCACCTGTGAATGTCTCTTGCCTTGAAAACCCCATGAGGGGTGTCCAGAAGCCAGCTGTGACTTCATGGCACTTCCCATTACCACCGTGTGCACAGAATATTTCACACAGAGGAACAAAATCTGGAAATAACTATCCCCACCCCCCGGCACTGTTTCTGCATGGGGAAAATGGCAGGTGTGCGGGGGGGGGGGGGAAGGGGCCCTTGCTCCAGGTCAGCAGAGGTCTGGGCCCACCTGGGCTCTCCTTTACTTTTTAAAAGCGAGAGCCAACTTTGTTAAAAACCCAGCCACGTCGTTTGGCCCTGTAATTCAGAGTAAAGCTGGATCCGACCGCAGGAGATCATTTTAAAATTATTTTTTAAAAATGTGTAAAGCAGACAGAGAAGACAAATCCTCTGGATACCAGGGTAGGGTTGGGGGGACCAAGAGAACAACTTCCATAAGGAAGTGATTAGGAAAGGCTTTAGAGATCCAGGGCTACAGAACCGAAAAACATCAGAAGAGCCCCGCTGGATCAGAGCAGGGGCCCATCTGGTCCAGCCTCCTGTCTCGCGCAGTGGCCAACCAGTTCCTCTGGACAACCAACAACAGGGCATGCAGGCCAAGGCCTTCCCCACTGTTGCCTTCTGGCTCTGGGATTCGGAGGCTTAGTGCCTCTGAAAGTGGAGGTTCCCCTCAGTCACCATGGCTAGTAGCCATTAATAGACCTGTCCTCCGTGAATCTATCTCATCCCTTTAAAGCTGTCTATGCCTGTGGCCATCAGTACGTCCTCTGGCAGCGACCCCACATTTTAATTACTCTCTGTGTAAAGTGGTATTTCCTTTTTCTCCGGCCTGAACCTACTGCCCATCAGCTTCACTGGATGCCCTCCAGACTTGGGAGAGGGAGAAACATTTCTCTTCGTCGAATCCTCCACCTCATGCATCTTCTCTATCATGTTTGGATTTGAAGTATTCAGAATCTTAGAGGCCGCTCGGCAGCCATGCAAGGCAGATGGGAAAGCACCGAGGAACGGCGTCGCTCAGCCCCAATCAGGAAGGAGGTCTTCGTTCCAGCGGCCCGAAGCTTCCCAGTGCGACCGTGCACTTGAACTGGTTTCCTTGCTGTCGAGTTTGGGCCCCTCCGGAGCGAAAGGCCATTTCCATGAGCAGTGTGGGGAAGGGGAAGAGCTCTCGGCAGGAAGTGAAGGGCTCAGCCTCGGCTATATTTAGCCTCAGGACACAGCTGAGCCCTGATGGGTCACGACCAGCCAGGCGAGGAAGGACAGACAAAGAGGATGGAGCCGTCAGCGCACGGATTGTAACGACACTGCCACGAAAGACAAAACCCAGTTCTCCCTTGAGATGCGGAGGACGAGAAACTTACTTTTTTAAGAAAAGAAAGCTGGGCATTGAGAGATCCCAAATACACAGATTGTTATAACCGGGGCTTTTGGGTAGAAAAAGCCCAGCAGGAACTCATTAGCATAATAGGCCACACCCAACAGCAGGAACTCATTAGCATATTAGGCCACACCCCTGACAGCACAGTATATTAGCCTATTAGGCCACACCCCCATGTCACCAGAAATGTGGTCATCCAGCCACACCCACCTTTTGCTTCTTATTCTGTTTACCTTGTTGGTTGTCAAAACCCCAGGGCTTTTTTTTTGCAGCAGGAACTCCTTTGCATGTTACGTCACACACCCCTTAATGTAGCCAATCCAAATGAGTTTCTGCTGTTGGGTGTGGCCTGTTATGTTAATGAGTTCCTGCTGGGCGTGCCCAACTCGGGAGCCAGCCGGAACTCCGTTCCTGTGCGTTCCTGCCCAGAAATAGCCCTGATTATAACAATACTCTACGGCCATTAAAAAAAAAAACACACACCTGGAAAAGCCCCTGCGGTGCTGGCTGCTGCCAGGAAACTGGGTCAGGAAAGCTCACCTCCCCCCCCAATCTAGGGATGTCAGCCTCCAGGTGGGGCCTCAAGATCTCCTGGAATCGCACCCGATCTCCAGATAACAGAGATAACAGTGCTTCTTTGGAGGGAGGACCCTAAGACATTATACTCTGTTGGAGTCCCTCCCCGCCCCAACCTTCCCCTCTTCCAGTTTGGTGTCGTGGTTAAGTGTGTGGACTCTATTCGGGGAGAACCGGGTTTGATTCCCCACTCCTCCACTCGCACCTACTGATGTGACCTTGGGTCAGTCACAAGCTCTGGCACAGCTGTTCTTGAAAAAGAGCAGTTTCTGTCAAGAGCTCTCTCAGCCCCCACCTACCTCCCAGGGTGTCTGTTGTGGGGAGGGGAAGGGAAAGGAGTTTGCAAGCTGCTCTGAGACTCCTTCGGATAGTGAAGGGCGGGATATAAATCCAATCTCTTTTTCTTCTTCTTCCCCACGTTCCACCCCCAAATCTCCAGGAATTCCCTAGCCCAGAGTTGGTAACCCTATCCCCGCACAGATCCCAAACTATAAAAAGGATGTACCCCCAGGAGTTCTCTTTTTTTATTCTGGGATGAAGTATCCCGGCTAGAGTCTTCTTCCAGGAATGTGCTGAACAGACTGACAAACATCTCGCCATGTGCTTCCAACCCCACCTCTGGGAAATCACTGCTCTGCTAAGGAAGCTCTCTCTCTCTCCATCTAATTGTTAAATACCGACACAGAAGCCACGTTGGGGAAGCAGGAAAAACACCCCAGTTCCCAACAGCACCCTACCAGAGGCAAATAACCTGCCCAGAAAGTGTCACTGTATCACAGGGCTTCTCAGAAGCAGGAAACCACAAATGGGGTATGTGTGTGTTTGGATCCAGTGTTCCCTCTAAGCTGAGTTAGTGTGAGCCAGCTCACAGTTTTTTAGCCTCCAGCTCACACATTTTTGTCTCAGCTCGGGAAGGACGGCTCCAGAGCAAACTGATTTATGCCACAGCCAAATCGTTCGCTCACAACTTGAATGCCAGTAAGCTCGCAAATTAGAATTTTCCCCTCACAGGACTCCACAGCTTATAGGGAGCAGATCTACAACCATCCCCCTGTTACAGATCAGGTTGCCTGTCTACACAGACAGATGTGGCTAGACATTTCCATATGCTAAGGGGAAGCAGGAAGCGTGCCAAGTTTTTAAAAACAGCTTTTAATAATGCAACAAGCTAGGTCAGAATTCCGCCTCCTCGCGGGTCACAAGTTGTCATGTCGGAGAAAAATGCTGTCAATTAACACATTAAAAAAAGAAGGAACTGCTGAGTTAAGGAGAGTGAGATACCAGGTCAGCTTTTCCAGAAAGGAAGAGTCTTTTTTTTTTTTCAAATACGGCTTTCGAAGTCATACGGCTTTATGCCTTCTTCCTGTTGCTCAGTTTAAGGCCTGCCGTCAGACAGCACAACGCCCGCTGCTAATAGCCTGTGTGCCCATTTTATCACGTGCAAAATAAGAGGAGGAGGAGGAGGAGGAGATTGGATTTATACCCCACCCTTCACTACTCAAAGGAATCTCAGAGTGGCTTCCAAACTCCTTTCCCCTCCCCTCCCCACAACAGACACCCTGTGAGGTAGGTGGGGCTGAGAGAGCTCTGACAGAAACTGCCCTTTCAAGGACAGCTGTGCCAGAGCTTCTGACTGACCCAAGGTCACATCAGCAGGTGCAAGTGGAGGAGTGGGGAATGAAACCCAGTTCTCCCAGATTAGAGTCCGCGCACTTAACCCCTACACCATACTGGCTCTCAGCGTTTCTTCTTTGCTGCCTGCTCTCTTCTGTCTCTTAAAAACAAGAGACGATTTTTTAGCTGCAAGATCAGGGTGATAAAACTTCAAGCTGTGTTTTGTGTTCCGCGGGAAGCTGTCCACGGGAGAAACACAAAGCGCCACTGCTGCTATCTGACAGACCCAGAGCGCCAACATCCCCGTGTTTTGTTGGTGTCTGACATGAACGGTGACGTGACCTTCAACTTGGGCCTCTGCTCGGCCTGCAGATTAGGATCTTCCCTGCTGCCTGTCCGACAGGGGCCAAGACAGGATGTTTTTACAGATGCTCTGTTGCAAAAAAGAAGAAAAACAGTGTGTGGATTGCTCGGGAGGCCGTGCTCGACAGCCAGAGGGGAAGCAGCTCAGCCTGCACATACGATGCTCCCACTAAGCTGTGGAGTCCTGTGAGCAAAAATTCTACTTTGTGAGCTCCTGGCATTAAAGTTGTGAGCGAGCAAATTGGCTACTGCATGAATTAGTTTGCTCTGGAGCCATCCCTTCCTAAGCGAAGACAAAAATCTGTGAGCCGGAGGCTAAAAAATTGTGAGCCAGCTCACACTAACTCAGCTTAGAGCCGGGGTGGCCACATGCGGCTCTTTCACACATATTGTGTGGCTCCTGGCAGGGCGGCCGGGGAAGCGAAGGGGAGGCAAACTTTTTCTCCCTCCCTCCCATCTATTTGCTTTCTCTCTCTCTCTCTCTCTCTTTCTTCCCACCTCTTTCATTCTTTCTTTCCACCTCTCTCCTTTTCCCTCTCTCTTAGACAAATATCATTAGCAAACAAATAAATATCATTATCAATACCAGTTTTTACCCCTTTTGTTTTTATTTTTGGCAGTCTCATTTAATGTTAATAGAAGAAGAAGAAGAGAAGAGGTTGGATTTATATCCTGCCCTTCACTCGGAGTCTCAGAGCGGCTCACAAACTCCTTTCCCCTCCCCTCCCCACAACAGACACCCTGTGAGGTAGGTGGGGCTGAGAGAACTTCTGACAGAAACGGCTCTTTTCAGGAACAGCTGTGCCAGAGCTTGTGACTGACCCAAGGTCACATCAGCAGGTGCAAGTGGAGGAGTGGGGAATCAAACCCAGTTCTCCCAGATTAGAGTCCGTGCACTTAACCACTGCACCAAACTGCAAATCTGCATGTTTTAAAATAAAAAGGTGTGTATAATATTTGTTCATGTTTTGCAGATCGCAAACATCTGACATTTATGCTGTGTGGCTCTTATGCTGAGCTAGTCTGGCCATCCCTGGCTTAGAGGGAACACTGATGCGCAAGTCAGGCTGGAGGCCGACTCTGGCCCCTCGTCGCTGGCGGCAAGCCAGAGACACCCCCACCCCCCACCCACACAGAATGTGAAACAATGAGCTGGATTAGTGAAATTACTAACATGGGGACTGCAGCTGAAGGTGGCGTACCTCAGTGATACTCAGTGGCTTGTGGGCCTCATGTGTCAGGTTTCCAAGCAGTGCCTGGCAAATGGTGGGAGGGCTGTCGGGGACAGAAGTGTCCCAGGTGAAAAATTTAAAAGAAAAATAAGGCCTCATTTACTTATAGGAAGTTCTGACCACAGAGCTCCTGGCAATTCCTAGAGCCACCTGGGAGTGTCAAAGGGTAACTCTAGGAATTGCTGGAAACTCTACGGTCAAACC